>PUFA01000046.1:4815000-7215000 GCA_003508835.1 Eonycteris spelaea
AAAACCTGTTATTAGAGATAAAAGGAAATATGAAATTCCAATAAAAATTAAATTGTATATAAACAATTAATTTCAAGAAATTGTTTGAATGTAAGAAAATTCATCTTGTCTTGATGCTCCTAAAATTCTCTTCCAAGTGGCTCAGGAGTTATGGTACTATTCACACAAGACAGAGAATGCAATTCTAGCACTTATTTGAAATATGTTTAAATGGTTTTCAGCTTTAGTCAACCCATGGATAAATTGTGTAAGACTTAGTTGTGAATGCAAAATGGATGTAAGTATTAACAATAAAGCTGGTATAAACTTAATAGCACACAAATAATGGAAAGTGGAAGGGCAGAGGAATTGTGGAAGGGGCACAACAATTTAGGGGCACAACAATTTAAAATATTAAATGTAACCTAATAGCAAATGAAAGCAATCATTGAGAAGTAAAAGAAGTTAAAGTTTTACTAAGCAAAAAAAAAAAAAATTAATTTTAGGAAATCAATCAATATTTTTTGGAATGTTGAAATTAAGAGACAGAGATATAAGTATATTATTTAGTGTTTTGAAAGTAGCAGAATGTAAAACAGGTTGCTTCTGAGAAATGAAACTAAAGTTTTGAAAAGGTATGGATGGAGAGGTATGGAAATTGTGAAGGCTAACATTATTTGATTTCTTGACATGTGCACACATTATTTTAAATACCATAAATATTACAAAAATTGAAACAGAGCTGCAAGAATTTTTCAGATTTTCTTGGTAATCTTACAAACCTCAAATCTCAGTAGGGAAGCAAGAGCTCGTTACTAGGGCAAAATGGGTTTCTCTCTGATGCAGAGGGCATCAGGTAGGGGACTGAGTACAGATACAGCGTAAACCTGCTCAAGTCAAACAGGAACCGGTTACAAAACTGTGACCTTTGGTGAAGTAGCTTTACTAAACACAGATGGGAGGAAACAAAAAATTTTGTTCTGCCGGGACTACACTCAACTTGGCCTCTTTCCTCTCAGATTGTTTCATAACTTAATTATTGATGTAAATTTAGATCTACCAACTCTTCTAGCATGTTTGAAAATTCTAATAATAAGTAGGTATTCAGTAAAGGGAGGCAAGGATATTCTTTGTTTAAGGATACGTACATGCCAGATAAATATCAGAGAGCACATGAAAAGATTCACAAGTAAATAGATAATAGCAATTATTATGAATAAACAGATTGCAATTTTAGAATAATTATGACAGTAAATAGAAATAAAGTATAGACGCTAATTGCTGAAATATTAGAAAAGTATTAGGAATGGTTATATAGTATGAATAGATAAAGTTTGTTATAGTAACAAAACATTCGAAATCTCAGTGGCTTAAAACAGGATAATTTTATTTCCTGTTTATGCCACATATCTAGCATGAGCTGACAACAGGCTCTGTTCCACTTTGTTTTCACTCTAGGATGAATAATGAAGAAGCCATCATGTGGAATATTGCTGATTACAGAGGCACAGAGATTATGCAGAGAAGTATGGCAAATATCACGTGATTCTGAAAGCATGCAATTTAACAGCTCAATAAATTATCCCCTGAGAATACAATTGTGTGCCCACTACTCGGGCCAGGAAATGGAACATTCCTTGTACCCTAAAAAAATCTCTGTGCATTATCCTCCCCAAAGGTAACCACATTCTAACTTTTAACTCTTTCAGTTTTGTCTACTCGAATCTTGATGTAAATGAAACCACTTAGTCTAGGTTCTCTTAACTGACTTTTTTTCTCCTGTTATGTTGTTGAGATTCCAGCAGTTGCTTTATTGTTATTGTAGTAGAATCAGATTCCTCGTTGTATATAATTCTGTTGTGTGAATATACCAAAACTTATATTTATTCTAGTGTTGATACAGTTGATAGAGTTGTTTCAATTGTTTACTATTAGAAATGATGATTCTATAAACTTCCTTATATATGCTTATTATGCTGCACATATACACATTTCTATTGGGTGTGAAATTGTGAAATGGAGTACTCAACTGCTTCCTTTATTCGAAGTCATCTCTGGTTGGCATGTTTAAAAACACAGTCCTTCTGCCTTCTCTTAGAATTCACCTTCTTTCCCTGCTTTATTTTCTTTATAGCATTCAATCCTCATCTAATAAATTATGTTCTACTCATTTATGTTGTTTATTGTCTATAGTTTGCTCACTGGAAAGTAAGCTCTATTAAGGCTGAGATTTGTGTTTATTTTGTTAATGACTGTTTTCCTACCATGTAGAAGATGTGCTCAATAACTTTTACTGAATATATTATTTTGTATAGTTATGAACAAGGCTAAATATCCCTTTGGATATTTTACACATTTGTATTTCATTTCTGTACGCTGCCTCTTTTTTTATTTTATTATTATTATTATTTTTTTTTAGCTCTTGCTGATTCTTCTTCAAGTTTTTATATGTGAATTTTGAAATTTGGAAAATTTTCTATTTATCTATTACGTATGTTGCAAATTTGATTTCCAGTTTGCTGTTGACTTAGTTCACGGTAATTTAAAAAATATATGTTTTATTTTTATGTAGTCAATGTTACCTGTCCTTTTTTTTTTTAGGCTTTTAGCTTTTATGTTCTATTTAAAAAGGCTTTTCTCATTCCAATACTATAAATAAATTCACAGTGAATTTATAGAACTTTTATGCCTACTTTAAATCTTTCACTCATCAAAATTTATTTTGTTTTAAGGAATGAGGGAGGACCCAGCTTTACTTTTATTTAACATGATTTATAGAATTATCTCTGTCTTCCTCACTAATTTGAAATGACATTATTACCATAAAGTAAAACCAATCATGTTTGAATCTGTATATTTTATTTTTATTCTGCTTCATTGTTTTGGTCGAACTTATCTCTAGTGCTATTATAAACTTTTATTTATCTCTAATGCTAAAGATTCAAAAAATATTTTATATTTGTAATATATTTTAAATTTGTATGACTATCTCTATTATTAGATTTTTCTCATTTTCCCCATTCTTAGAAAATTTTCTATCTTTACATATTTATTGTACAATATGAACTTAATATAACTTTGTTTAATTTAATACAGACATAAAAAATTCAAGGCACAAACTAAAAACTATAAGAAAAGAAACATGAAAACAATCAAAAAAATCTTCTTGGTGTATTGATTAGGATTGCATTGAAAATATAGATTAGTGAGAAGTGAGATACCATGAGAATGTATCTTCCTATTCCAAAGCAAAATATATCTTTTGAGTTATTCAAATCCTCTTTTATGTTTCCTTATAGATTATTAAGAATATTTTTATGTTAGACCTAATGTAATATTTGTACAATTTATATATATTTTATCAGGTTTCATTGGTTTTTGAAACAAAATACTTTTTCTAATATTCTGTTCTAACTGGCATTTTATATAATAGTAACTTTTTATTTCACCTGACCTTATTGTAACAGGTTTATCACCAATTTTCATGGCATATAGGCCATTACTTTCTATAACTATGATAATTTTACCTAGGACAAATGAGTTGATAAAAACAGAAGAGAGAAAATTATAGAATTGATTTATAAAGGCAAAATTTAAGAATATTGAAAACCCAAATAATATAAATAAGCATTTATAAAGTAGGCACACATTAGAAAGTCTCTCAAAAGAGATGAAGAGAAGAAATAAATATGTACTTATGAAAAGATTTAAAAATATTATTAAAGCACTAAGTATAACTTTTTAATTGATTTTTGATGCAGGTGACAATGCATATCAATGGAGGAAAAACAATTTATTTTTTAAATGGCACCAAAACAGCTATCTTAGAAAAAAATCAACCTTGATCCTTACTTTAAATTATATGCAAAAATGAACTTAGAATGGATTATACCTAAATGTAAAAGCTAAAAGTATAAAAGAGTTGGAATTGAGCATGACAAGAAACCTTAACGGCATTGGGATAGGCAAAATACTCACGAAAACAATTTTTTATAATTGAATTACACTGAATACATAAACTTCTGCTCATTGAAAGACATTTAAGAAAATAAAAAGCAAAGCCAAAGGCATGAGAAAATATCTAAAATACATATATTTGATAAAAGGACTTTACATACACACACTATGCACATTTTTACATTTCATTAAAGAAGACAACAAAAAGTAATTAAAATGGGCAAAATTTTTAACATATACTTTACAAAAAAATGATATATGTTTGTCTAATTATCATGTAAAAAGATGTTTAACATAGTAGTTGGGGAAATACAAATTAAAACCACCACTATATTGAGACACGTCAATATATCTACTTAATGGCTAAAATTTAAAAGTTCGACAATACTACATGTAGACGAGATAACAAATAAGTGAAAACGCATATAGTGTCAGTGAGGTTGTAATCATTTTGGAAAATGACAGTTTCTTATAAAGCTAAACCACATTTACCGTACAGATCAGTAACTCCATCACTAAACAAAATAAAAAAATATATAGCCACAAAACCTCTTGTTCACAAATATTCATAAGAGCTTCATTCGTATGTTTTACCTTGTGTGATAGGCAGAATAATGAGCTTGCAAAGAGCTCCATGTACTAATCTCTAGAATCTGTGAATATCTACCTTATATTAAAAAGGAACTTTGCATATACAATTAAGTTAATGATCTCAGATGAGAAGACTATCCTAGATGATTTGAAGGGGTCCAAATAATCATAAAGGCCTTTATTAATGGAAAAAGATGGCAGGCAAGTCAGAGATGAGAAGATATGAGAAAAATATTCTGATTTTCAAGATAGAGGGAGCTGAATAGCCTAGGAAATTTGGTGATTAAAATAGTTTGACATGTAAAGATATTAATGATATACAGTTGAAGAAAAATTAATTATAATTTTACTTAATACTTCCTGAATGTCCACTATGTTCTAGTCATAGATTATGGAAAAACCAAATATGGTCCCTATTTTCACATTGCTTACTGCCTTGAGATGGAAAAAATTATAAGCAAAAATAAATTACAATGATACTGCAATATAAATTATAACAGTAACTATATATTTGGGCTTTGTCCACTATTCCTGACACAAAGCTCCTAAAACCTTTATAATTTCCTAAATTACAAAAAGTGTCTTTTGTTACATTAATGATGTGTGGTTGAGCCACACCAACCATGTTGTTAGAGGATTGAAACTTTCAGTCCCAACCTCTGACCTCTCTCTGGGAAGGGAGAGGAATTGGAGATTAAATTCAATCAGCAATGGTAAATGATTTAATCAATCATGCCTATGTAATTAAGTCTCCATAAAAGCCCAAATGAACTGTGCTAAAAAGAAATTTTTGAGTTAGTGAACATGTGAAGATTTGAAGAGTGGTGTACCAAGGGCAAGCATGGAAGCTCTGTGCTCGTTCCCATACCCTGCCCTGTGAAGCTCTTATAATATGTATAATGTTCCTTTGAATTCTGTGAGCAACTCTAGTAAATAATTAATCCAAAGATGGGGTCACTGTAACACTTGATTTATAGCCATTTGGTCAGAAGGCCAGGTGAAAACCTGAGCTTGGGATTGGAGTCTGAACAGAGGGGAGAAGTGGCCAGTTTTGTAGGACTGAGCCCTTAACCATTGAGATCTGATGCTATCTTCAGAAATACTGTCATAAATGAGTTGAATTTTAGGACAGCTGTTGCCCAAGAATTGCCTTTGTGCATACACATGTGCACATATGCACACACAAACAAAAACTGGAATTGGTGAACAAAATAGATAGATACATACTAAAATAAGAAAATTGTAGTGTTCTGCATATGTAGTAAGAGTGACTAATTTAGATTTAGGCCAGGGAATATAGAGGGAATCAATTTGACAATATCTCCAAAACAAAAAATATTCAGAGCAAAAATTGTGAAATAAGCATTCAATTAGAAAGTCATTTATTCATCATATAACACCTAGTCAGTATATTACCAGAGAGAGAATTTGGCTCTTTAGTCTTCAATCCACTACGATCCACCTCTACCATCCACTGAAGTGTTTCTTGCCAAAATTAACAATGACTTATTTCTTAATCCAACAGACACTTAAATTCTTAGTTTACTTTCTCTCTCAACAATAATTCTCATATTTAATCATTCTCTTTTTTTGAAACTCTCTCTTCTCTTGGTTCCTGTATTAATCTGCTACAGCTACCATAACAACATATTGCAGGCTAGGTGGTTTAAACAATAAAATTTACTTCTCATATTTCTGGAGATTAGAAGTTCAAGATCAAAGGGTTAGTGAGTTTGGCTTCTCCTGTGGCCTGTCCTCTTTGGCTTTCAGATAGCCATCATCTCAGTCTATCCTCACATGACCTTTTCTCTCTGTGTGTGGATCATTAGAGTCTCTTCCTCTTCTTACAAGGACACCAGTCCTTTTGGCTGAAGGGCCCTCCCTTATGACCTCATTTAAGCAGAATTGCTCTTTAAAAGCCCTACCTCTACATTTTGGAGGTCAGGGCTTCAAGGTATGAATTTGTGAGAACACAATTCATTCTAGAACAGTTTCCAGCCCAAGGAACATTTATTCCCTATCTTCTTTTACAGTCCCCCTTTTCTTCTAGCTCCTAAATACAGGCATACCTCATTTTATTGTGCTTCACTTTATTGCACTAAACAGATATTGTAATTTTTACAAGTTGAAATTTTGTCGCAACCCCACATTGAATAAGTCTATTGGCACTATTTTTCCAAAAGCAGTTGCTCACCTTGTGTTTCTGTGTCATATTCTTATAATTTTCATAAAATTTCAAACTTTTTAATTATTATATTTGTTATGGTGATCTGTGATCAGTGATTTTTGATGTTACTATTATAATTGGGGGGGGGGAAGTATCACATACTGTGCCCATATAAGATGGCAAACTTTATCAATATATTTGTGTGTTCTGACGGCTCCACCTACTTAGTCTCTCCTCCCCTGTCTCTCTCCTTCTCAGAAGTCCTTATTTCCTGAGACACAACATTGAAAATAGGCCAATTAATAACCCTACAATGGCCTCTAAATATTCAAATGAATGGAAGAGAGTTGCATGTCTCTCGCTTTAAATCAAAAGCCAAGAATGATTAAGTTTAGTGAAGAAGGCACGTCAAAGTCTAGATAAGCCAAAAGTTAGGCTTCTTGCTCTAAGTAATTAACCAAGCTGTGAATGCAAAGGGAAAATTCTTGAAGGAAATTATGCATGCTACTCCAAGTGAACATGTGAATGATAAGAAAGTAAAACAGCCATATTGTTGATATTGCTGAGAATGTTTTAGTGATCTGGGTAGATCAAACCAGCCCCAACATTTCCTTAAGTCAAAGTATAATTCAGAGCAAGGTCCTAACTCTCTTCAATTCTATGAAGGCTGAGATTGATGAGGAAGCTGCAGAAGAAAAGTTTGAAGCTAGCAGGGTAGGCTCATGAAGTTTAGCAAAAGAAGCCATCTCCCTAACATAAAATTACAACATGAAGCAACAAGTGCTGTGATGTAGAAACTGCAGTAAGTTATCCAGATCTAGCAAATTAATGAAGGTGACTACACTAAACAACATATTTTCAGTTTTTAGGCAGACAAAACAGCCTT
This sequence comes from Eonycteris spelaea, assembly GCA_003508835.1. NCBI lineage: Eukaryota > Metazoa > Chordata > Mammalia > Chiroptera > Pteropodidae > Eonycteris > Eonycteris spelaea. The sequence goes on from PUFA01000046.1 coordinate 4,822,581, forward strand.
AAGTTAAAAGAAAATGTCATCAAGGACTTTTATAGCTATAGAAGAGAAGCCAATGCCTGGCTTCAAAGCTTCAAAGGACAGGATGATTCTCTTGTTAGGAGCTAATGCATCTGGTGACTTTAAGTTGAAGTCAGTGCTCATTTCCCATTCTGAAAATCTTAGGGTTCTTAAGAATTAGGCTAAATCTACTCTGTTTGTGCTCTATAAGTGGAACAACAAAACCCGGATGACAGCACATTTGTTTACAACATGGTTTACTGAATATTGACACTCACTATTGAGACTACTGCTCAGAAAAAAAAAGGAAGATCCCCTTCGAAATATTATTGATCATTGATAATTCCCTTGGTCTGCCAAGATGTAGGTGTACACACTCTGATGAAGATGTACAGTGAGATTAATGTTTTTCATATCTGCTAACACATTCATTCTGAAGCCCAAGTTTCAGAAAGTAATTTGACTTTCAAGTCTTATTTAAGAATTATATTTCATAAGGCTGTATCTGCCATAGATATTAATCCCTCTGATGGATCTGGGAAAAGTAATTGAAAATCTTCTAGAAAGGATTTACCATTCTAGATGCCATTAAGAACATTGGTGATTCAAGAAAGAGATAAAAATATCAACATTAAAATAAATTTGTAAAAAGTTGATTCTAGCCCTCACGGATGACTTTGAGGTGTTCAAGACTTCAATGGAAGAAGTAACGGCATATGTGGTGGAAATAATAGAGAACTAGAATTAAAAGTGGAGCCTGAAGTTGTGACTGAATTATTTCCATCTCATGATAAAACTTTAACTTATAAGGAGTTGTTTTTATGGATGTGTAAAGTGGTTTCTTGAGATGGAATCTACTCCTGGTGAAGATTTTATGAAGATTGTTGAAATGACAACAAAGTATTTACATAGAAGAATATTACAAAGAATATTACATAAACTTAGCAGTAAAGCAGTGGTAAGATTTGAGAGGATTGACTTCAATTTTGAAAGAAGTTCTACTGTGGATAAAATGCTACCAAAGAGCATTGCATGTTGCAAAAAAATTATTCATGAAATTTGAGTAATCAATGCAACAAACATCAATATTATCTTATTTTAATAAATTGCTATAGCCACCCCAAACCTCAGCAACCATCTCCATGATCAACATCGAGAAAAAAAGATTATGACTTGTTGAAAGCTCAGATGATAGTCAGCATTTTAAAATTAAAGTTGCACATTATATTTTAGATACAATGCTATCGCACACTTAATAGATTACAGTATAGTGTAAACATAACTTTCATATGCACTGAGAAACCCCAAAAAAATTGTGTGGTTTACTTTATTGTGGTATTTGCTTTATTATGATGGTGTGGAACTGAACCTCAGTATCTTCAAGGCATGCCTGTATGGAAATAACTTAAGGCTATGTCACAGGCCCTCTTTGTTTCTTTTTCTGAGGCTGGTTTTTCTCTCACACTCTATTTCACATTTTGTCTACAAGTCATTGGTTTCTAAACACATATCTTCAGTTTACTGAGTTCCTTTAACCATAGGAAACACATAGCAAATTTTCCAAGTAGTAACATCACATCAGAATGGAGGGTCATATCACACTGAGGCAGAAGGTGGATGTGGGACTCTCTTTGAAGGGACCTTTGGGTTTAGTCCTTGACAACCAAAAGTGCTCATCTGAAATTGTGTTAGTTAGCGCTTTATTTTACATCCCATTACATAACAACAATGACTAACAGTTATTGGGTATTTACTATATATCAGGTACCATTCTATGAGCTTTACACATTGTATCATTCTATGAGCTTCTTTGTAATCCTCAGGACGATTTTAGTCTCACATTATTTGGATTTTACAGGTCAAAAAATTTAGAGGGTAGTTTAATAAATTGCTTAAGTTTACATAGTTTGTAAGTGATTATAATTACCTTTTAGCTGACTCCAGGGCTCACACTCTCAACTCCTGTGCTAAAACTATGATTATATATATTATATATATTTATAATATATATATAATCATAGTGATATATATATATATAGTAAACCACTAGCAGTAGCAGCAGCAGCAGCATTAATGGGATGATCTGTATTATGTCAATTTGGTTAATCTGGGATCTACAGTCCCCAGAACTCTCTTCTCTATATAGTTCTCAGTTACAGTTGGCCAAAGAAGATACTTGCATAAGATTTGGAGGATAGAAATAAATCAGCAGCCATGACCTTTTGAAGCTTCTTTTTGTCAGATTCAGTAGTGATGGACAGATGCAGGGAGGGATTCCTGTTTCTTCTTACTTTCCCCTGCTCCATTTTTCTAAATTTCTGAACCTGTTGACCAAGAATAGCTCCAGACCTATTCCTAAATACTGGTCTGTGGAACTTTAGTGGTGAGATTAACACAAAGATAACTTTCCATAGACCTCTTTACAAACTTCCTCTTCATAGTTTAGGGTTGCCAGATGAAATATAAAACCCACATTTTAATTTTAATTTCAGATAAACAACAAATACTGTTTTACATAAATGTGTCCCCAATACTGTAAGAGTTGATTATAGTAGTGAAATATTGGTAATAATTAATATCCCATAATGGAGGATAGTCTTAAATAGGTTGGCACTTATTCTCAAACCCACAGTCCTCCACTGCAGGAACATGCTTATCTACTCCTAAATCTAACTATCTATCTATCTATCTATCTATCTATCTATCTATCTATCTATCATCTTTCTATCATCTATCATTTCTCTCTCTCTTTCATATGCATCATCATCTATCAATCATGTATCTATCTATCTTTCTTGTTAATCTGAAATTTTAATTTAACTGGATATTCTGTAGTTTTTACTTACTCGATCTGCTCTTTCTAGCTTAGGTGGATTAATGGGTTTAGCTTTTAGATTAACTGACTGATGGCTCCTCTAATCCTCCAGCTCCTCTTCTAAACATTCACTCTTCCAGCTCCTTCTACAACTGTGTAAGATTTACATCCTGGAATAAATTGCCTTCCCTACAATTCTCATACTGATTTGGTTCCTCTTATTCCTAATTTTTATAATAATAATAATAATGACAATAAAAAAGAACAAGTGCTAAGGTTTATTGAAGATATTATATGCCAAACACTGTATTAAGTACTTTGCAATAACTCTATATTATTTATGATTGCTTACTCCCATTTAAATCTAATACATCTTAGATTTTAATTAATACATGAAATTTATAAACCAATTTTTATTGGCCTCATATTCTATACTCTTCATCTCTACTTTTTTCTTAAAGAAAGTGTGAAATAAGTTAGTTATTTCAGACATCCATATCTAATAAGAAAAGAAACTGAGGCACCAACAGTTTTAGAGGAAATTTCAAGGTCATACGTTGAGTTAAGGGAACACTTGGGAATAGAATTTACCATCTCTAAGATTCCAAGTTGTTGTCTTTACTTTCTGCTAAGCAATACTGTATATCTTTAGAAGAGATATAAAAATAGATCTAAGTATTTCAAAGTAATCAGCTTCCATTAAGTTTCTATATCCTGTGCAGGGACATTTATTCTTAGATCAAAATGTCCAAATGAAACTTACTCCATGTTTTAATATTTATTTTTACTCCAAGAAGCTTTCATGTCTCTTTGTTGTTCTTATGAAATCAAATTTTATATTCTTTACCAAACATATGTTTGAGTTCAGTTTCTAAACGTAAGCATGGTTTTCATGTAAGTGCCTCATAAGACTGGAACAATGGGTTTCATATGTAACCTGGAGAATATATTTTAAATAATCTTTTGAAATTTCTTGCTTTATCAGAAGTTCTTTCTTTGAAATGAGATTTAGATGAGAACGGTTTCAGAAAAACCAAAGAAAAAGGCAAATATTTAAGGAAATGAATGAACTAGATTAATATAAAATATTTCAATGAAAGGGTAATACTAACCACTTATCCTTAATAAGTCAAACCTAGAAACTATCTCGTGAAGAATAATGTGATTTCATCATAATTCCAAGCATTGCTATAAAGTCTCTAGGCATAATAAAGATTTTTGTTACATAATTGATTACATGCAGGATTTCCAACAATAGGTATTCACTTCCCTCTTCTAATATTATTTGGGGGATATTTGCCAAATGTAAGTCATTTTCCCTAGAGGTTAAACTCCCATGTACCTCTTCTTATTGTTTATGCACTATATGATATTTGTTTTGAGGAATAATTAGTGTTTTGGTAATGCTTTACCTGATGTCCAGAATGGAATAAGAGGAGAAGTAAAAGGAGAAACTTTTCTAGACCAGTAGGACCGATATTAAGGACCTGGTTTGTTTTTTTTTTATTTATTGATAGTAGTTGTAAGTACATTCCTTAGCTTAATTTAATGTCATAATTTATAAAACCTATTTTTTAATTCTCATAGCAAGTTTACAAATTACCCATGATATACCAATAAATAATCAATTACAATTATAAACTATGGTGACTTAAAGCAGTGTTGTTAACTACTTGTGATGAAAAACATCATTCTTTCTGATCTACTACAAAACAGTATTTTGTAAAATATAATAATATAAATTATTATAAAAATAGTCACGTACTTAGATGCTGAGACAATATCGAATAGCTGTAAAAGTTTTCAAATACTTATGCTTAATGTCTGTATTCACCTTGTTGTAGACATGCACCAGTTGATAGAACACTCTCTGAGTGGCATTGTATTAGGGAATAGTCTTTTATATTGAATTGATTGGGTTCAAATTCTATCTCTGCTATATTCACTTGACTTGTAATCATGTTTAAGTTACTTAAATAGAAAAGGGAAATAATATTAACACCTTCTTTAAAGTTTGCTGTGAGGATTTAATGAGATACAACTGACCCTTAAACAACATAGGGGTTAAGTGTGCTGACCCTTGTGTAGTCAAAGTCTATGGATAGCTTTTGGCTCCTCAAACACTTACTAGCCTCCTGTTAACAGAAGCCTTACCAATAACGTAGTTCAGCGGTCCAAAACTTTTTGGCACCAGGGACCAGTGCTCCTATGAGAATTTAATGCCTGATGATCTTAGGTGGAGCTGAGGAGGTGATGCTGGTGCTGGGGTGTGGCTGCAAATACAGATGAAGCTTACTGGTTCTCCAGCCTCACCTCCTGCTGTGCAGCCCGATTTCTAATATGCCATGGACCGGTACCAGTCCGTGGCCCCAGGATTTGGGGACCCCTGATGTGGTCAATTAATACATATCTTGTGTTATATGTATTACATATTGTATTATTATAATAAAATAAGTTAGAGAAAAGGACATTTTATTAAGAAAATCATAAGAGAAAATACATTTACAGTATTCATTGAAAAAAATCTTCATATAAGTGGACCTATGTGGTTCAAATCCGTTGTTCTTCAAGGGTCATCTGTAATATATGTGAAACAGTGGGAAGATCTTGCACACATTACAGACTCAATAAAGGTAAGTCATTATAATTATTGCCTGCAGTATTACAGTATACATTATGTTTTCTCATGTATCATTTCATTTATTTTCCACAAAATCTGTGTGAGTAGGCTAAAGAAGTTATGATTATTCTCTGTTGTACAGTTGAGAAAACTAAGGGTCAAGTGTTTAAATGGTTACTCAAGTGTTTAAATGATTGCACAGCTGGTACATGATAAAGCAGGAGTTAAATTTGATGCTAGTTCTCTCTTATTCTATTCTCTCCTTCCAGGCATGTCAAAAGCTACATGAAGTAGTTTTCTTTATACAGAACAAAATCTTCCTCCTGTTACTTGGCTTCTTGGTCTCATGACATAGCTTGATCGAAACAAAACAAAACAAAACAAAAAATCCCCAAACCAAAACAACAACAACAACAAAACAAGATTATCCTAGCAGTATCAGGATCTCTTGATGACTTCTTATTTAGAAGACTTCTTTTATAAAAGGTTATTATTAACCCTGTACTCCCTTTTCCTTTGCAATGCTATTGAAGAGAAAGTTGTGTACAATTTATGCTTTCTGCACAGAGTATTATATATCTGGTTAACGTGATGGCGGTTATATTTTAGATGTTGGAAATGTCAATTCAAAAGTAATTTCCAATACTAAGATGAGAGAAATGGCCCTCTCTTTTCATGTGTTAGTGGATGTTCTGGTTTATCTTTTCTATTTGAACACGTTCAGATGATATAAAACTTTCTTTGGTTGAAGTTTGGATATTTTACTTTTACAAGTCCCCCCAAAATATTTACTTCTTCCTATGGTTAAATCATGCATATGAATTCTCAGAGAATAAGGAACATAAAAAATTCATATGAGACATTAAATGTTCTAGTAATTATGATCTGTTTTTGATTCAGAGACAAAAAACATAAAAAAAAAAAAGAAACCAAACCCAAGGTGTGTTAAGAGACTAACATTTCCTTATGTTAGAAAATTAAAAAGGGAGTTACAAAAAGCAAATACTTCAGATGTATTTTCTCCAAAAATGCCTTAAAGGAAACCTACATTCAGAAAAAAAACAATTAAAAAAAACCAAAATATAGCAACACAAATGAGCTTAGTGTAAACGTACTATTGTCCACTACTGTAAAAAGGTAACAAATATCCCATTAGCTAATTTAAGACTCAAATGATAAAATGAGTTTAAAAACTGTGTAGAATAAAGAAAAAAAAAAAAGGTGGGTGAAGGTTAACCCAAAGCATTCAGAATTATGTCTAAATGCCACACTATGTATATCAAACCTCTATAGGAATGAGTCCTTTAGGATAAAACACTCTCTCTTTTGTAAAATGTGTCAAGTAAAAAAACTAACTCAGCCACACTAGTTTGGGAGCAACCAGCATTAGATAGACCAAATTTTGGATCCTGGCCTTAGCAGTATTCTGGGCTGAGGTCAGGAGTGCTATAGAAACCATGATGAAATGTAAGACACGATTGTGCCCTAGAATCTTGTTTACTGCACATAAAAAACTTTACATTAGAAAAATATAGAGAATTCTAGGCATTGCACTGTTCATGGCCAAAAAAAAAAAAAAATGACCTTTACTTGGAAAGTAAAGCTGTCACAGATCTAATAGACAGGGATTGAGAGTTGACTGTTGCGAACATGGTAGGAACTCATTTTTATTAAAGGTGAAGGGAGATTACTATAGTGGATACAATATTGCCTGCAATCTGCTTAAATATTCTCTTTGCTATACATTCTCAATAGGTGATCTAAAATTTTGAAGCTAGAATAGAAGCATGGATGTATATGAGAAATGAGAATTCTAGTTAGAAAGAAGAAATTCATGATTAATTTGAGTTCCCTCAGAAGTAGACCCAGAGGCTAGGATTTGAGAAGTAGTGGGTTATTTGGCAGGTGATCTCAGAAAATATTTTTAGGAGAGTTAAGAAGTGAGGCAGGGAAGAGAAAACACAGAATAAAGAGTACATTTTTAAGTCAGTTATAACTGGGGCAAATTGGAAGGTAATCCTAAGTAGGAATGCTAGGGTCTCTATCGGGCAGGTGTCTCAGAGTTAGCTCAGCCCAGGAACCAAGGAGCAACGGTATTTGTATACTAAATCTATCATTGGTTGGGGAGAGGAGGAGATTACATTTTAACAATACTGAGCTGATGTGTTAGTACCTCCAGAAATTGGATGTCCTGTATGGCCTTAAAGTGGTGAGGCCTGAGAAGGTACAGTTGGGGTATCTGCAGTCGTGAAACCAGATTTCTTTTGGATTTTTACAGCAATTGGTATTACATCCTTAGGAAATTTATACACACACATTTGACTTAGAAATTACTTTCATTTGCTTTCAAACAGAGAAGAGTGACTGCATAAAGGCAGAAAACTCCAGTAGATTGATGCACAAGATGATAAAGTAGAAAGATTAATGCTTCAGTGGTAGATAGACCGATTTTGGATCCTAGCCTTATCAGCCAACTAAATTTGATAAGTAATTTAATGTGCTTTGTCTTTGTTTTCTTTAATGACAGAATGAGTACATAATATGCATTTTGTAGAGTTGCAATAATGTAGGTCAAACTGTTAGCCCAATGTTTGTAATATAGTAGTGCATCAATAAAGATTAGTTATGATCACCAACATCTTCTCCAGGACTACCATTACCACCACAGTTAGTAACAGTAACATTGTCATCATCATCATCATCATCATCATCACCTACGTCACCTACATCACCTACATCATTTTTTCTGCTTAAAATGCTTGGAGATTTCTCTGTAAAAAGGAAATATACCTCTTTTGATGTAATGAAAAGAAAATCATAACAATCTTAAACCTTCAAAAACATGTGAGAAGGATTCAAGACTCCTCTGAAATGAAATGTGTCATATTTTTATTGCACTTAACATTGGTTACACAGCTGCTTATGTTAGAACACTTGGACAGGAACTAATTAACAGACACTAACAGCTTCAAGGGAAAGGAGTCATGCGAATATTTATCTAGAAAATATTTTATTTTAATCATCACTAAGATTTCCCAAATTACTACATATTTCATGACAATCTATTTTCTAAAATGAATCAACAGGATTCAAACATTTGTTTACAGTGCCATGTAGTAACACTGCCATACAACTGGCTTATGTCTCCAGATACAGATTTGACACAGTAATTCCTTTTCCTCACTTCTGAAAATTGTAACATTAAAAAAAATACTAGTCACTTACATAAGGTAACTATATCAACTGTTTATTACTGACTGAGTTTATATGCCTGAAGAATTTGGATAACTTAGGTTCTCAAAAACACAATGACTTAAATATATTGTTAACTGAGGCCAGTTTTTGTTTGCCACCTCAGTGATTTAGATGTAAAAAACCTAAAAATTGTTCTGCCTCAACTGAAAAATTCAATGATCCTGATAATGATAGCTAAACTCTTCCTTGTACTGAACTTATCTAGCTACATGATTTTAAACTTTCAATTTTTATTTTTTACTATGGGGCCTGACTTGTTTATTTTAATGTCATCCCTCAACCCACTCCCTGACCCAATATCTTTATTAAGGTAACTAATAGGTATCTCAATATTATGTGAACTAAAAGGATAAAGTTCATTTCACCTCTCCTATGCCGATGTGTTCATCCTCTAAGCAAATTTTTGGGAGTCATCTTTGATTTTTCTCTTTCTCTTTTCCCTCATTTCTAATTCATCAGAAAATTATAAAGGTTTTGCCTCCAAAATATTTCCTGATTCTGTCTATTCCCACTGCTCTCATCTATTCCAAACCAGCATCTTTTGTTGCCGGGACAACTTAAAGACTCACTCATTGAACTTCCTGTTTCAAAGCCTACAATCCTTTATCATCCAATCTAGAAAGACAACTTTTAAAAAATACTTGAGTTAGATCCTGTTGCTTTTCTGCTTAAAATTTTCCAGTGGTTTCAGCTCATACTCCAAAAACATTTAAAATGCTTATCAAACATATAAGGTCCCGTATGACCCTTTGCCTCTTGGGACTCTTATTTCTAGTACTCCCCTATTACTTTCCAGACATGGTAGCTATGTTTATCAGGGACATACCAAGTTTCTTCCTGACTCTGGACTTGCTTTCTTGCCATCTAGTATGTTTCATCCAAATCTTTTTATGGTTAGCTCTACATAATTTAGTTTTGAGTTCAAATATCATTTTTTAGATGAACTTGCTTCAGCAACCCTGTTTGATATCTCCCCCACATCCTCTTCAGACACTCTATTCATACCTTATTTTTTCTCTATCTCATTCACAACTCTGAAATGGTCTTGTCTATTTATTAGCTCATTTATTGTCTGTTTCATCCACCAGTAGATAAGATCTAGGAGAGCAGCTGGTGACTGGAACTCCATGACTAAAAATAGAACTTCCTGGATGGGATAACATGCACCTCCAGTTTGTTCTTTCCTATGTAGATAAATAGTATCCCCCCATCTACTTCAGGAGACTCTGACATGCTGCCCAGACTGGTTACCTAGGCGCTCTGAGTTTTCCAGAACTTGTTTCCTAGTCTTAAATAAGATATTTTCCTGAAGAAAAATAGTAATAGTTGATTCTCCACAACCTCAGACATGTTTTATTCCTAAGTAAGGGTGATTGACCTGACTACAATGTGGAATGTGTCAGTCACACTGAGTCAAATATGCCCAATTACATAGCCTGGGACTTGCGGGCACTGTAGACTAGCATATACTTTTAGCAAGAGTAGTTTTATATAATAAAATGACTTGAGTGTTGGCCGCCTCAGGGGGTACTACACTTTGACTAACATCATGTTTTATATGGATTCTTATGAAGTGGACAAGTAAAGCAATCATTTTTCTGCATATAGTAACTGGCAGGATGGTTATCTAAGGCACAACCATTTGGATTTTAATAAGGATTTTAATAAGAACTTGAATAAGAATTTTAATAGGAATTCTTTTTAGTAAAAAACCTGGGACTGCTTCTCTTGGTCAGGTCAGAGCTCCCACAATCTGATGTAGTTTAAGATTTCCAGTGTTATTTTTTGAATTATTTTTTTTCTATTTACTGTTGTATCTATCTTCCAGAGTGTACTATAACCATATATGTGACTAGCATTACAATTATTATGTGCTAAATTGTATAAGTTGCTGACATATTAGCATGTAATCTATAAAGTACCCCTTTTGTGATCAGAGATGGTATAAATGGAAAATCAAAAATTAGTTTGTCCAAGAATTCTTCACAGATTGACCTACAAAATTCCATGAAAACTGGCCACGACTTAATGTTTAAGGGGTAAACCAAGCCATCCATTTATCATACCATATGAGCTGCAAATACAAGGCTTGAAACCCAGCCCTCTGATCACAGTAGGTGTATTAGCTATCTCTGTTGCATAACAAATCATTTCAGAATTTAGAAATTTAAAACAAGCATTTATTATCTCACAGTTACTGTGAGTCATTAATCCAAGAGTGGTTGAGCTGGGTGGTTATAGTTCAGTGTCTTATGAGGATACAATTAAGGAGTGGTACCATGATAGAAATTTTAAGAATTGACTGAAGGAAGATTCACTTCCAAATTTACTCATGTGGACTTTGGCAAGATTTGAAAGATCTGCTTTCAAGTTCACGCATGTGAATCTTATCCACAGGGCTTCCCCATGACTTGGCAGCTGGCTTCCCCTAGAGTAAGCAACCCAAGAAAAAGTGAGAGAGAGAACCAAAAATGGAATCCATGGTCTTTTTATAACTTAATCTAGAGAGTGACATTCTACTGTATTCTATTCTTTATAAGCCAATAAATCCAGCCTAGACTCAACACAGAGGAGAAAGTGTGGATCATTAGTGATCATCCCAGAAGCTGCCTTCAACTCTTTAGAGAGGTAGGTGATCCTTATCTGTAAACAATTTGCATGTACAATAGGGTTGGTTTCTGTATCATATTGCTGTTCTATCCCAGCCAGACAATATCACCAAGTGCTAGTGTTTATTTATTCATTCAATTTGGATGTCCCTCTCAGTAGGATTTCTAGCTCCTTTGGATCTCTGTGTGTATCCAAGAACACAAATAACAGTGAGAAATTTGAGTTTATACTACAGCTTTGTCTCCATGATTTTCATAATTTTCCTTTTTACTCACTAGCATTACTGGTAAGAGTGACTTGTTGCTATTTTAGCAGATATGACTTGTACTCTGTCCCGTCATTTACTTTTTTGTGCATCACTTATTTTTGTTATTGTTACCTTAGTATTTTACATACAGCCAGTATTTCAAACTCAAACTTTCCTTAAGTAGTGTATATTCACTTTTACTAGATTAAATCCCATTAGGTTTTAATAGATTTTTAAATAAAATTTTTGTAAGATTTTAATAGTATTGATAGATTTTAGTAGAATTTCTTGAACATTTCTTTAAAATATATCTCCTGGAGATTTTTAACATGCTGCACAGCAATTTAATTTGATTTTCCTTTATCATTATGTTGGAGATAGTTTAACTTTCATTTGGTGATGAATTGTCTATTTCTTGAATTCCTTATCTTCCTTTTTCTTTCTTTCTTTTTGTTTGTTTAAATTCTTGGGTTCTATTTTTTTTTTTTTTTTTTTGTAGCTTCTTCAATTAGAAGTGCACCAGAAATAAAATTATAAGACATTGGTATAGAATTCTAGATTGAATTTTTTTTTCTCTGAATTTTGAAGTCTTGTCTTCTAGGTTAAAAAATGTCGCTTTTAAAAAGTCCCACATCTTTGTATAGTACATGCTTTTGTTTTATTTTACCTCTTCAGTGCTTTGAAATTCCATAATAACATAGGCTGATTCACCCGCATGTTTTTGTTACTTGATGGGCTCATGTCCTTTATCTCTGTAAAATTTTCTTGACTTACTTCATTAACGATTTCTTCTCCTATATTTTCTTTTTCCCACTTTCTAGAATATATATATTTTAATGCTGTTATCACCTCCATATTTTCTTAATTTTGGAATTAAAACCCAAACACTATTTTGGGCAGAAAAAAAAAAATCTTTGCTATTTTTTTAATGGCCTCATGTAGGGTAGTGGACAAGCAGAAGTTAAATATCTATATTCAATCCATTATATTTATCTAGGTACCTTGAATTATTTTTTTACATTGATTTATTGACATTTCTATGTAAATTTAATTAGTTTCATTCAAAACATTTGATAAAATTATTGATGTAATTGTGTTCATATCTACTATCTTGCTATGTTTTTCTAATTGTATTCTCTAATCTCTGTCCTTTTTCTGTCCCCTTTTTTGTTAACTGAGTATTTTTCATTCCTTTTACTATTTCATTAATTTTTAGCTTCTTCTCTTTGATTATTTTGTTAGTGGATTACTCTAGGTATTATAGTGTACACACTTAACAGTCTCCTATGAGTTAACATTACACCACCTCTTGTGAAAGGTAAGAACTCTTCAGCATTATAATTATATTAATGAGCCCTTTTGTCTATTGTGTTACTGTTATAATAAATCTTGCTTTACATCTATTATAAACCCCACAAAGTGTTACTATTTTTGTTTTAATGAATTAACCTCCAAAGAATTTTAAGAGAAGAAAAAATATATACTCTTTTATTTTTACCCAATAATTCACCATTAAATTGCTCCTTAAAGATTTATATTTCTATATGGTATTTCCTTTCAATTGGAAGAATCTTTAGCATTTCTTGTAGTGCAAGTCTGTAGACACATTCTTTAAGATTTTATTTTTCTGCAGATATATTTATTTGACTTTTATCCTTTAAGGATATTTTCCCTTTTATATTATCTTAGGTTAACATTTTTTTTCTTACAATCACTTTAAAGAGGATGTTTTCTTATCTTCTGTCCTCCACTGTTTCTGTTTCTGATGTAGTCTTTTTTTTTTTTTTATTGTTGTTCTCTTGTAAGCAATGAGTCCCCCAACCTTAATCAATTTAAGACATTTTTCCTTTTATTTGGCATACATTAATTTGACAATTATGTGCTTAGTTTTATTTGTTTTGTCTTGTTTTCATATTTAACCTGTTTAGAGTTCTCTGACCTTTCTGGATCTATGGATTGAAAAATTACTTTTTAACCCCATTTTATCTCTCTTTTATGTCTGGAATTTTAATTACATGTATATTAGGTGGTTCAGTTTTGTTCCACATGTAATTTAGTTTTTGCTCCTTTGTTTTAATCCTTATTTTCTCTTATGATTCATATCCATTCTTTCTTCTATTGTGTAATATGCTATTGAATTTATCAAACAAATTTTTGAATTCATGTAGTTTTTTTTTTTTCCTTAAGTCTATAATTTCCATTTAGTTCATTTGTAGAGTTTCCATGTCTTTTAAAACTTCTGACCATCTTTACCCATTATGGGTATCTTTTCAATTGTCAAAATCTTTTATGAGAGTGATGAGCTTTGTTCTAAGGAGCTCATTGGTTTGGGACTTTGTTAGAATGAATCTACTTTGTTTCTTACCTTTTGTCCTCAGGTATATATTTGATGTCAACTGAAAGGACAATGTGTTTACAAAGCCCTTCTAACTTAGCAGAACTTGAACTATAAATACTGTCTCTCGCATGATGGGCAGCTTCTGAAATCTCTAGTCCTTTAAGTCTTCCAGCTTTTGCTTTCTGCTAGCGTTCCTGAAGTTTTGTCATATGCATGTGTATTTTAGAGTCAGCCAAACATTTGAGAGGAATTTGTATTCAGAAGGCTGCTTCTTCTGTAGTTTCCTGTTTCATAGGTGTCTCCCTCTCAATTTTCCACCATTTTGGGAGCTTTGAACTGAAATATATGATTTCTCAGTCCAATAAAATTGTAGCTTTCTGCTTGATCTCTGTTCCTTCTTGGGCTACAAAAAAACAGTGTCTTGAAAGAAAGTGTCAATATTGAGTGTGGATTTCACCCAGTGTACTTTTATTCTTTCAAGAGTAACATCTCCTCCAGGTTCTCCTGCTTATATATAAAGAGATTTATTGTACAAAATTAGCTCATGTAATTATGGAGGTTGAGAAGTCTCAAGGTTTGTAGTCATAAAGCTGGAGACCTGGTTGAGCTGATGGTGTAGTTACAGTTTAAGTCCTAAGGCCTGAGAATCAATAGGAACAATGGTACAAGTCTGCAAGCCAGCAGACTCAAGATGTAGGAAGAGTAGATGTTCCAGTTAGAATCTGAAGGCAGCTACAGACTGATGTCCCAGTTCCAGGCAGACGGGCAGGAGGATTCCATCTTATTCAGCACTTTTGTTCTATTCAGATCTTCAATTGATTGGATGAGGCTAAGTCACACTGGGCACGGCAATCTGCTTTACTCAATCTATGGATCCAAATGTTAAAATCATATAGAAACACCTTTATAGATGTATCCACAATAATGTTTGACCAATGTGTGGGCACCTCATGGCCCAGTCAAGTTAACATATAAAATTAACTATCACATTCCCAAGTAGATTTGAGTTCAGTGAAAGAAGAAAATTTTCTTAGGTGCCTACTTTCTACTTATGTTGCTTTCTCGCAGATTTAGATTGTGTCACTCTCTGAAGGTCTCAATATATTATTGTGTGGAAAATTATGGGTGAATTTCAGCAGCAGGTTTATACAAGCTTTAGGCAAAGTCTTAGAGTAACCCAGGCATTATGTTATTTATTTATATTTTACAGTTTAAATGTCATGAAAATGACAATAATATCGACTTAAAACTATTGAGAAATAAGATGGTGTGGGGGGCTTCAGGTTACCTTACTCAGTCAGAGCTATGGCATCATAGTTCTGTGACTCTCTTGGTTTTGTTCTGCTGAGCTGAGTGTGGCAGCATTTTTTGGGGGGATAGCGTATTTTATAGGCTTGTTATAGCTAAAGAAATTCCAGGCTTCATTTTCACTATCAGGAGCATTAGTGTCAGAATTCTCCCCAAAATTCTTTATAAATGTGCTAACTGAGCATCTCTTGGCTAATTTCTTAAATAAAATAAATACATGTAATGAACTTATTTTAGTACCTAGTATGTTAACAAATATTATTGGCCAGTACCAACCACTGTTTCTTTCCCTTCTAACTACTTCTACATTTTAGGGCACGCTTCCTACCCTATGATCCCAAAGCAGGGTAAATGGTGATCTTGATATCTCTAGTCCTATACTTGATATTTTAGTGTGACTAAAATTTACCTGTTTCCTCTGCCAGAATAATTTGTTAAGAATGGAATCTATTGATGGTATCAGTGGTGGTGATGCTGAGAATCACTCACATTTGTTGAGTGAATAATGGCTTACCAAGTGTTTTCTTACCTGTCATCTTATGTAACCCTATATCAATTACAATAAAATACATCTCTCTTGGTGGAAAGAAAGGCACTTTGGAACCTGCCTATTTATGGAAATGAAGGAGTTGCGTAGTACCTCTACGATCAGATGTAGGCAATTGCTTATTTTACACGTCCATAAAATCAGCTTTGTTTAGGACGCTGGTGAACATTAGAATCACAAAAACTACTCTAACTGTCCCTGATTGTCTTGGAATCAGCTCATCATCTGAGTAGATACTCTAAATTAAATTTTGTTCAAGAATAGTGTGGGCTTTCCTGCACTCTATCTGAAAATCTAACCCTGAACTGTCTTCTAAATTTAAGGTGAATTACAAGTCAATCATTTGGTCTTAGGTAGAAGCTAGTGTGAACTCAGATTTTTTGAATACACAAATAAGAAAATATAGCTATATTTTTCCCAGTTAAATAAAATGTACTCATAGATACTAGTTCACTGGATATTCACAATTCTGACAAATAGTATGGGAGAGTGGAATAAATATTTGTTAACAGCATGGTATATGCCAGACTCTAGACATTAAATATATATATATATATATATATATATATATATATATATATATATATATATAATAACTAACTCCCAAAGAGCCCTCATGACAAATGTGTGACTTATGAATTCTTCATCTAGATTTTAGAGATTAGGAAGTTAAATCTCAGAGAGGTTAAGTGACTTGCTCGATAACATGCAACTAAGAACAAATGAAGCTAGAATTCAATATGTGTCTTCCAACTCAAAGTCCTGTTGATTTTGCATTATCACAATTGCTGCCTCTGATACTAATAATGCATGTGAGAAATAAATTTTCTCAGCTTTATCTGTTGGTTGGTATTTTAAAATAGATCAGAGAATAATTATTGTCTCATTGTGTGTGTGTGTGTGTGTGTGTGTGTGTGTGTAAAAACTTTTTCCATTTGCATATGCTTCTATTTGCAGATTTATAGTCTAGATGGCCAAGGCTACAAGTATTCACTGGTGGGCCGTTATAATGATGTTTGCTCTTTCTCACTAATATCATAAATGTGTGTAAGGTTTGATAGCTCCAAGTGACAGAAAAAAAAATATATGTATAGCAGGCACTGATGTCTTTGTAATTAAACTTGCTTAAAATAAGACCAAATGCATCAACATCTTTATGCTATGTATTGTGTAGCCTCTTTTCACGTCATTTTTTAAACATAAATGACGCCTTTAATTACACAGAGCTATAAACTGCATTATTGATATTCTATAAACATTAACTATACCCTACTCTAATGAAGCAAAAACAAAATGCACATTCTTATTTTTTGTAGATTCTTAGAAAGAAGGAAGGCCTGTGCTATAAAATAGAAGTAGCAGAGGCATTATCCTCACTGAGTCATTACTATGTGTGGATATGGATGTAGTTATTTACATTGTTGAGATTTCCCAGCTTCATAACTTTTGTTTAAATGTTCCTGAATTATAGTAACATATTTAAAAAATGATGCTGGAGATTCATGATCTGACTCTACTTTTGTACATTTTAATTTTTTAACATGTCTTATTCCATGCAATCCACTAGTAGATTTATGAGAATATTGCAGAAGTGTTGTCTTCCACTTGGCATTTGATTTGGAACTCTAAAATCTGTCAGTCAGGTTAAATTCTTAATGTATTTAAAGGAAATTTAAAGGAAGTAGCAAATTTCCAGAATCTGGTATACTAAATTACTTTTCAATAAGATTTATATTGCTTGTATGGCCAGTTGAGTTTGGCTTTGAGAGAGAGAGAGAGAGAGAGAGAGAGAGAGAGAGAGAGAGAGAATTACAATATTGTCCAATTGCATGATCTTAACTTTAGTTTATTATAGATAAGTCACATGGGATTTATTGCCATTAGAAAATATTGTAGTTCATAAAAAATGGAATCATAAAAATAATGCCTACTGTCTTCCAAGCATAAGGAAATTACTAGAGCCAAAAAATCAAGAAACTTTATCTTACTTCACTCTGCTCCACCTATATCACTTAGAGCCAAAATATCTTCCCTATTAGGATCAACTATAAAAAAATAAAAATGGTTTGAGTAAAATGACATCTGATACTATATAGTTCTGGTAGTGAACACTACCATTGGAACCATCTTTATATTTTGAGCTTTACTACAGTATATTTCTGAGCATTTTTTATGGCATTACTCTCGCAAAACTTTTGATACTTAGATGGTCTAATCTTTTATTCATTCCCTCACTCAACAAATGTGTAATAAGTATTTTCTCTCTAAATGAAGAATATAACCAACCAGTCATGATTCCCTTCATTCCTAAAGTTTATGATCTACTTGGATAGAAAAACATTGTAGAGAAAGTCCTCAAAACGATTCATAGATGATTGTGATTCTAGACAGGACTTTAAAATAACTATTAAATATATTTTTAAAAATACTATATATAGAGAGAGATATATATATGATTATTGAGGAGATAGGAAATTCTGAAGAAATATGGAAAGTAAAAAATAAAGAACCAAACAAAAATTCTAGAAATAAAAAGTAAAATATCTAAAATAGAAGGAATTCATTTGAGGAGATTAAAAGCAGACTGAACATTGCATGAAAATAATTAATAAACTAAAATGCATCAATAGACATTCAACTGATGCATAGATATCAGAAACAATAAAGAAATAATCAGCAGAGCCTCAATGAGTTGATAAAACACTATCAAGTTATTTAACATAAATGCAATTGGAGTTCCAGAAAAATAAGGGAGAAATAATGGGATAGTAAAAATATACACCGAAAAATAATGGTTGCATATTTTCTACATTTAATCAAAAATTTTTTAAAAATCCAACAAACCCTAACAAAAATAAATACAAAGAAAACCATACCTTTGCCCATTACAGTTAAATGCTGAAAATCAACGATGCCAAGTTGGCGCTAAGAAAGAATGAAATTAGCCAAGAAAGAAAAAGAGGCAGGAGCAAAATACTACTGAGATGCTTCTTTGTCCAATTCAGATATAATTCTAACAATCCCCACCCCACCCCCACAAAAATCAGTTAAAATAATGACAATAATATTAATTATTTTATACACATATGTATATAAGTATATATATGAATACAAGGAGACTTTTTGTAACTTTTGATGGAATTATTAAGGAAAAATTTCACTTCTGTCCTGGATTTGACAATGATCTCCTTCAACCCTATTTTCTTAAAATGTTGCAAGTTATCTTTATGTAACACATATCTAATTGTATTACTCTTCCTCTTAAGAAAACCTTAACTGTGCATTACAAAGAGCATGAGATACAGGTTTAAATATAACTGTTTTAATCCCAGTTCTGCGATTTATAAGCAGGGTAAACTTGAATGTGTTCTGTAGCCTCTCAAAGCCTCATTTCCTCAATTGCAAATGGAAATAATAGTACCAATCACAAAACTTGGCATAAAGAATAAAAAACTAGGTTCCTTATTCAAAGATGATGGATATGGATGTTCAAAACTGTTACAACCTTTCCTCCCCCAACACCCACACACATGCTATGTTTTATAATTTATCTACTTTTCTCCTCATGTTGGCATGGTAAGATCACATAATTCAGTTCTACTATGTCTTATAAAATCGTCATTCCTCTTACTTCCTTCTATTTAGGCAATATTCTAACTTTATTTTGCTACAGATACCCCATCAATTGTGTGTGTGTGTGTGTGTGTGTGTGTGTGTGTGTGATAACTTTGCACATGCTAGAATTAAATGTCACTAGTTTATGAAAGCAGTCTATAAACTTGGAGGTAGTATGTGTGTTTATATTACATTATTTCTTATATTAAGGATCAGTAAAATAAATTTTTATTTGAATAATTTGAAAAAATGATTTCCCATAGCAGGCAGTATCCATTGTGTAACCCAATATCTTTTGTCATGATTCTTGACATATACCTTGAATGTATAACAAGTTTCATGCAGGGACTCTGCTCTTGAGAGAGTGGATTAGTGTGCTAGAAACAGCCTTGAAAAGAGGATGATTTTTGATACTCCTCTGAAACATCTTTAATGAAGCAAATAAAGGTTTGAGAGAAAAAAAGACAAAAAAATAATAATGCTCAAAGATGAGGAAAACAGTTTTATTTTCTTCTGCTTTGCTTTGTTTTGTTTTCCTGGAAGAAAATTTCAGTTAAATTTTTTTTTTTTTTTACAAATATATTCAGTTTTAATTATGTCACACACACATACAGCACACACACTTTCACATACATTGTTTTATTTTATTCTTTGGTTAAAAAAATGAGGGTTATATATTCTTACCTCCATTTTTCTAAATCTCGAACCTTAGTTTTGTCACCTCTAAAATGAAATAATTAACATCCATCTATAGCACTTTTGTGTGTATTAAATGAAATAAAAGTGACTAGCACATGAGATTGCAGCAATATTTTGTTTTATTTTAGAAAAAATATTTTAAAATATTCAGCATATTCAGTAAGCACGGTATTTCTCTGTTTCAGGTCTAGATGTAATTCTTCCTTCTCAGTCATCTTTTTTGCTTTCAATGGGAACAAAAAATAAAATTTAAGGGTAAAACAATTCCAAAGTCTCCCATATGTAAGAAAGCAAGACTTTGAAATTACCTCATGGGACTCCAGAGATCAGAAGTAAAAGTGGAGATAAACAAAGGAAGCTCAGAAAAAAATGAGAAACAGAAGCTATGGAGAAAGAACAATAATGACAGACCATGGAAATTGGGACAAAAAAGACAATTTATGATTGAAGCACACTGAATAATTCTGGTTTTGTTTTGGTCCTAAGGCTACAAATAATTTGTCCTAAAGGAATAATGTATGACTTTCCTTGTTCAAATAGTTAAGAATCAGAGGAATGAATTATTAGTTGAAGTAGAGACTTTATACATTCCCAAGTGAGCTCTAGGTGTGAAATGTTTTAATTAGAAGTAATCTGGTTACAGAAATGATTCAATCTGACTTTTTTCTTTTTTTTGGTAGAAGCGATTACAAATGACCAAAAACTATAATATTTTATTTTACTAGGTATCAAGAAATACCAATTAAAATGGTATTTAACTGTTTTTCTACATATCGGGGTGACAAAAATTATAAGAAATGATAATGCTAACATTAATGAAGAACAGGAAATATAAGCTCTTTTAAACACTGCTGTTGAGAGTATGCATAGGGACTGAGGAAAGATGAATCAAAAAGTAGAACATGGCGACATTTATCTAGGTATAGTCTAATCTTCTGGGAATTTATCTTAAGTAAATAACTTATTGCATAACCACACAATAAAACAATAAGAATTCATAAAATAATATTGCATAAGAATATCTAATGAATAGAAAAATATTTATAATTCCATGTTTAAAAATGGTTCTTTTTTGTAATGCCTTTATGTACATGTGTTTCATGTTAATATCACTTAATATAGATAATAATGAATCAAATGATAAAGGCCTATTTTTGAATGGTAGGATTATTTGTAATTTTTCTTTATTTTTTTTTCTGACTTCCATCCTCTTCCAAAGCTTTCTACTATAAAAATGAGTAAATTTTATAATCATTAAAACACTATTTTTCATAGAGACTTCATTTTTTTTCTTTAACCCGATCTTTACATCTTCTATATAGACTTTTATTACTTTTATTTTAACATGTTTCATGTAGCTAATTTCTGCGGATTTGAAATCCCTATTTTACATCTGAAAACAGAGGACTGTTGATGATTTGGGTGCCCTGAGAGCATTCCAAATAATTTTTTTTTCCCATAAACTAAGAACCAATGGCTTATATTTTAGTTATTCAAATAAGGAAGTGATTGTTCACTGGGAAAAAATGCCATCACTTTTTGAAAAAGTTTTTGGGTCTTAATGAGGACCGTGGAAAGAAGCACAAAAAAGTGAAACAAGAGCCTGCAGTGTGTCAATGAAACGCCAAGGGATGCAAAGCGACAACATAATGAAATGTGACGAGCCTCTGCAATGGCATGTCAAGCCTGTACAATTCAAAGGATGAGGTTTGCCTAAAACCATGGGGAAAGCATGGTTCCAGTTAGTTACATGTAAGAGACCCTCGACATTAAAAAAAAAAAAAAAAGTTTATTGCAAAATGCTTTCACTATGGGAAAATCTTCCTGTGACATATATTACTGGTGGAAAAATGGTTTGTATTGCAATTCTATAAATGAAGCACACCCCCCACCCTCTACAGACTGCATGTCAATAAGGAAGTTTTAAAGTCTAAGAAGACTCCATTATTTTTGTATTTTCAGTGCCTTCATTTAAATGTTCTTTCAATCTGTTAACTACATCTGTTTACTGTCCTGTTTTTCTTTGAGCGCAAGAAATTTTGGAAATTTTACTTTTCTGATTATTTAACTTAGATCACATTAGTTTTCAATCGAACACTCATGCCAATTCAGTATTAGTCCCTCAGGTTTCTGTTTGTTTGTTTTTGCTTTACCATTTAAAAAACTATATGAAAATTGATGCTATACTTTCCTTTTTCAATTGCACATCCATGTTAAGGCTTCTTTTTCAGTTGTTTTACAAGAAAATGCCAGGACTCCATCAAATGATGAATAGATATACATTTTCCTCATTCCCCTTACTATCTATATTCATAGGAGTTCATTTCATTACATTGTTTTCCAAAATTTAATACTTTGTTGAAACTATTAAAGTTAATGACTTTTTAAATTCATTTTAAGTTTTCTACAGACCTTTTATAGTATGGTCTCTGGTTATTAAAGCAAATACTGCATGCATATTTTCAAAAATCCATATGAGAATTACCCACGTTGAAGTTTTAGGAAACATCTTTTCACTTGTGATTTTTTAAATGTGGTCTTAAAAATATATGTAACAGACCACAAGGACCATGTTTCTTAAGACTAGACCTACATTAAATACTTAGAAGTGAGTAGGTAATGCTATGCAGATGTTGTCATGATAAATACTCATGATATCATACTTGAAAATGGCCAGAACTCAAGTTTAGATCGAGCCCAGCTAGACTTAAATTACTGGCTGTTATTTTTCTTAATTTTAGTCTTAATGAATAAATATTTTCAGATCTGATACAATAATATTTGAATTCTGTTGAAACCACAATTTTCTTCCATTCCACACCTACCACAAATGATATGGAGACAAAAATAAGAGGTTGTGCTTCCCTCAAGGTCTCCCTTTAGTACATTAACATGGTTTAGGTTATTTTCCTCACAGTTTCAAGTTGGTCTGCCTAGAGACATCTTATTAAAGTGGTCCGGAACTGTTTCCTTACAGAGAAGACATTTTCTCTTTAAATGATTTTGCATCCAGTTATTCACTGGAAAAATAGAATGAAATACTAACTAAATGCAGTGTTACCTTTAATTCATGACAGACCTTCTCTTGTTCAGAAAAAGCATATTTAAAAAAAAATCACTAGATTAGAAAGCCACTGAAGTTCTTTCTTCCTGAGTCTTTTATAGCTGAAATGGAATCTCTGGACTTGTGTTTGTGCTTCACTAATACCCTCAGGTGAAAGGCAATGAAAAATCTCATGATGTCTATTGTTAAAAAATTGATACTTTATGCTAGCTTAAAACTTCTATTTGGAGTTATCAGCTAAAAGGTTCCCTGAAGACTTTAAATGCAAATAATATTAATCCCAGAAGAATAAATCTGGAAAGTTTGTGTCCAAATTCTGGATTGAAGATCTTGAAACTCCTGGAATCTTTCCCTAGCTTTTCATTACACAGAAGATAGGCTAGTGTTGTTCAAACTTCTTACAGACTTTGTATCCTTGATAAAAATCACTTAATTGGCAAGGGCCTCAGTTGTTTTGACTTTTAAATGGGATTTATATGCTCTTATACATTGCAAGACATATAGTAGATTTCTGATTTTCTGCTTTGAATTACTTGCTGTTTTGTCTAGCCTATGAAATATAATAGGATAGGAATAATATAGTATAATATAATGTAATTTCTTCTTAGTATCTGATAAAGTACCGAGCACAAAGTAGGTACTCAGCAAAAGTTTGCTGTTATTGATGGTGTTCTGTAGCTTACTCTTACCTTGAATTCAGAGAGCAGAGTTAGAGCTGACATGCATTAACCTGCCTTATCTGAAATGAATGCTTTCTTTTGCCTTTAGTGATAGCATGCTGTTAACAGCATGCTCTGTTACCTAATATAATATGTGAAGTTTAATCACCAAAAGTAGCTACTTTAGAATACACTTAGAGGAATGACCTGATTAATGGGGCTTATTCCCAAAGCAGACGCTCATGCCTTCGACACATTCTAAAATGTGGAACCTGAGTTTAGATGAGCAACGAGCATTAGAATAAAAGTCTCCATTCTGTTATTCATGTTCAATTACCTGTGAAAATAGCCTTAATCTGTGATTGTTATGACAAAGCATATTATAATATGTTTATGTCCTTCAACTTCAGCTCATGTAGCAGTCAGTCACTTTGTCCTGGGCAATCAGTTCTTGTGAAAAGCAGTTGAAATATTCCTTTCACATAAATGCAAAAGTCCTTCCAGAGAATCCCCTCTGGGAATGTGTACAATAATATCAGAACATGGGCTAGCTTGAAGTCACAAATGTTGAAGTTCCTGCCTTTAGGACAAAGAGACAGTGGAGACTTCCTGACAAATGCTGTACTTGACTTACTTCCCCCTTATCTGTTCACAGAACAAGTGTCACACAAGGGATTACAAAGTCAATGGTGATTTCCCTATTTAATACTCTAGGTATTGGGGCTGAGTTCCAAGATGGAGGAACCAATCTCCTACTAAGGCTTCATGACCTGTCAGACCCAGAGCAGCTCAACCTTGTAGTAAAACTAGCACATAGCCTAAAGGCTTTGGTTTTTAGCATAAAATAAAACTGATATATTTAAAAAACAACAAGCAGGCAAGACTGCTGAATGGATTCAGGAAGAAGATATTTCTTCAGATAAGAGTTTGTTAGTAATAAATTTAGAATATATTATAAAAAGCTACTCTGTTCTGTTTGGTTTTCTATAGAAAGATAAAAAACAAACATGAAAGTAGAATGCATGACTCAACAGAGTCCTCTAATTAACATGCCTGGTGACCCAAACATTCAGGTTAGTCAGTTTCTTTCCCTTGGTCCATTGCTAGTAAAAATGTGAGTTCGAATAAAAAACATAAGTAAGATGGAAAAGTTTGTTGTTGACAGAAAGCCAGCAAATAATATCATGGTTTTGTTAAAGCACCAAGTTCAACTGAGGAAATTTGGAGATTTAATTGACTTTATTAAGCAGTTCATGAATCAGGTGGCATCCCACCTAGCAACTATAAGGAAGATTTCAGGGGTTGTACAGAATAGAAAGTTCTATAGAAGGAAGAGTGGGCAAGAGAACTAATAGCAAATAAAAGGAAGGATTATATTTAGGTCAGGACATCTTTTTGGGGAGGGAAGGGAATGGTCAGGGTTTTGTATCATGCAAATTGCCACTTCTTTCTATGGGGGGCCCTTGTGATGGATTGCCTCATTAGTGTTGACCAGAAAATTTTAGGGTGATTTATATTTCTAGAAGAGATTGAAGCAGCAATTAAACACTAAATCTAGGTTTTGTTATCATGGGCTTTAGAAACAGGGACACCATTTTGGGCCTGTTGTGTTTTCTTTAAGTTTCATTTAGATGGCCTGCAATTTCACAGGCTTTTAAACATTGCAGGGATACTCTTCTTTTTAATAAAACACATTCATTTCGAAAAACTTACGTTATAAAAATTTCCCTGAGAAAAATTAGATGGAATTATGGTAACTTACACTTCTTCCCCAAGTGTATTTGGAAATGCATCAGATTTAGAAGCTAAGGAAATACTTACCATATGTTGGAGGGGAGGGATGAAGTGAAACTGGATTTTTTCATATGTGAATATAGTTTTTTGCTTGAGTTCATGAAAAAACATGGAAGAGCCAGTACATTTGTATACTTCATTTAAAATATCTTTTTGTTTTATGTAAACTTGGCTTTAAACTTACACTGTGCAGTTGTATACATTTTCACATTTTATGATACAAAACTAATGTGTACAAATATTCCTCTATAAGAATGAACACCTGAAAAAACTGCAGATGGCCGGACTTCCAATACATGTGACTCATTAGACTCAAAACAAATGATGATTTAAAAAAAGTTGTATATATATATATATATATTTTTTTTTTTGAAAAGACAGATGCAATGCAAAACCCAAAGCACTCTAGCAGAATGCTATAGTCACAAGATTACTACATCTTTGATTTCTCCCATGTGGGGTCTCCTGCAGAGGTGAAGGTCTTGATAATATGAATGTTCACATAGCTAATTTACAGAACCTTGGTGTGGAACTCCTTAATTCAAGAACCCAAGGAAATGCTGGCTTCCCTGGTGAAAAAGCCATAAAATGACTGTTTATTTAAATGAGTAATCTCTAGCTCTTTAAAAGTATCTATGGGATTCTCATTGTGAAGCCTGTGCCTTCTTAAAGGTATTGGTTCTTTCACAAAACAAAAATCCTCTCATTCGGAGTTTGGTGCCTAATAGTTCCAGAGCATTACACTTTTAATTACCTTTATTTAAATTAACAAGCAATTTTATTAATAGTTAAAGGCATAGCTTCTCAAATGCTTTCCCATTCCTAAACCTTTTCTTATTCCAATGAATTAGCTTGAGACATGTAACTTGGATGAAAATATTTCAGTCTGTAAACTCCTTGCTAATGGTTAAACACACTGCCCATTTGATGCCTAGCTTGACACTTAGATAAGACATTATCTGACTTCATTATCACAAAGCTCACCTATTTTATCAGATGAGTTGAGCTTCAGTAATTCAGACAATGATTAGCTGAAAAGCAAAATAGCCCCCAGCAATTAAGAAGCATATTTAAAAGCACTTTAGACCAAATGTACCACATGCAAGATTTTTTCTTCATTCTCTTAGAGCATTTTCCAAACTCAGTCTTATAATTGAAGAAAATTTAATCCTGCATTAACCATATAATCATTTTGCAAACTAGGTACTGGAACTCTTCTTTATTGAAGTGGGTTAGTCCAGAATTTGTGGATTAATGATTTCAGACCCTATTTAAAATCTTGTAGACTTAGCATACCTCACAAAGGTCTTTATTTTCATGCTTATTATCCACTGGAATACTAATTCTTGGTATTTAGCATTTTTCTTCTAAAAGCTCATAGTGTTATAAGAATTCTAGCAAAAGAGTGAAAATTGTCTTATAAGGTAAAGGGAATATATAGAGACAAATCCATAGATATTAAGCTGGCTCCTAACAGTAAAATAAATCAAGTTCTCCTAAAGTGGCAAGGATAAGGGAACACAAATTAATTTATTTAAAATCATGTTTATTTCAATAATAAGGACAACAGAATTTTATTCTTAAATAAAATTATTTGTATGTATTTTATTATATGAAAGTGAATAAAAATAATAGTTATGAGAACATTTGAATAGTTATTTGCATTTTAAAAGGCTCATTTGCATTTTTAGCTAATTAAAAATTTTTAGTAAATTTCTGAGGTATTATGTTAGTCGATGTTTTGCATATTTGTGCATATTCAGGTGTTAGAAATCCAAGGAAAATTACTATTTTAAAGAAAAAAAGAACCTATTGGCTCATGAAACAAACAAAATAATTGGCTTCAAGCACTTCGATTCAGGATTCAAAATGATGTTCTCTCTCGCTTTCTCTCAATTCTGTTTCCTCCACTTGCCTTTATTCTCAAAAAGGCTCACTCCAAGCAATGGCAAGATGGCCACCAGCAACTAAAGTCAAGTTTTTCTCCTTGCTCTCAATCTCAGGAAAAAGGTGTTTGTTTCTTGTTAACTCCAACAAAAATTCTAAGAGAACATTAATTGGTCTCCCCTGCTTCAATTGTCTATTCCTATAGCAATTACTGATACTAATCTTGATTGGCCAGGTCAAGACAAGTGTCTACCTTAACAGAATTAGATCAACTTATACTAATGAGTTTTCTGTGCAGCAGGCAATGACAAGAGTGGAGTAGAAGTTGGGGAAGGTTCAGACTTAGTTCTTTAAAAAAGGGCTCCAGGGCTGGTATTTTACAATTCTCTTTTACAGATGAAGAACCTGAGAGAGAAGAGGAGAGAGAGAGAGAGAAGAGAAGAGAGAGAGAAGAAAGTACCTTGATTTGTGTTTTAAAACTCCTAAAAAACAGATTTAATAATTTTAAATTGTGAGTTACATTACTGAAAGAGTACCCAATTGTCTCCTTTTACAAATGAGAAAACTAAAGCCTCTAGGAGCGGTAAAGTTTAAAAGTTATGAAACCAAATAAGACCATAAGTTTTTGGTGTCCAGTTGTGTGCACTTTTTCTAACATTCAGACTGCTAATTATATTTCTCTTTGAGAATAATATTTCATGGTTGTATATGTGCTAGCTCCATATTTGCCCAAATGTGTCATTAGATGCCTTACTCTCTACCATTATTGTGGTAAATATAGTTTGCCATTTTAAAGGACTAAGATCTGGCCAAAGTTGTGAGATGATTTTTTTCTGAGTATGATTTTTTTTTCATGATCAGTAATTAAAACATAAGACATTTAAAATGCTGAATTACAGGCAATAGCCTTCACTGCTCTTTTGAGAAGTGAATACATTGGAAGAGAAATTGAAGCATTATTGTTTCACAGTGAAAAAGTATCTAATAGCAAATATCTATTAATATTGTGACATTTTCCAGAGGCCTTTCTTCTCTGGGCAAAGCACCATCTCTGAAATCCTGCCACCTGCTAGGAATCTGTCAATACCAAGAGGGAGCTTAACACAGGACTTACAACTTAATGCTGGTATAAACCTTTTCCTTTATTTCCGATCCAAAGATAGGGTCTGCTCCTAAAACCATTCATTTGTACTCTCTTTTGTCCCAGATCATGACCTTACTCATGTGAAAAGACCCTGCTGTCTAAGAAACACTTCCTACTCAGAAAGGGCCTGGATAGAACCTAACCTTCATTCAGAGCTGAGAGTTACAGTGATTCAGAAAGAGGTGTCTGGTTATAGTTGAGAAGATTATTTTCTAGGTTTAGTTTCCTAACTACATCTCCTTGATAACTAAGCCAAATTCCTGACAAATTGGAAAAGAAAAGGGTAACTGTTAATTAATGTGAAACATTTTATTTTGGCAGCTGTAAGAGGAGTCCTTGCGGAGATCTGCCTTGTTGGGAAAATTCTTTGATGTGTCTTTGGAAAACAGATAGACAAAAGGAGGCAAGAGAAGAAATGGAGTGGTGTGTGCAGCTATGCATATAGGAGAAATCAAGGTTCCCTCAATAATCTAGAAAATTAGCATTGTAGAATGCTCTGTGTTGTTATGAGTGTGTGTGTGTGTGTGCGTGTGGGTGTGGGGTGGGTGTGCATGCACAGAGAGATGGATGGGCTGTGACTGAAAATAGCATGTGCAGAATCAAGAAGAAGGATACAGAAGAAAAAGGCTGAGGAAGTAAAACCCAGAAAACTACAGAACTTTTTTGGTGAGTGCAGAGGCTTCTCACAGGTGGTAAAGTTGGGACTTCAGATCAGGAGTAGCCAGCTCTCTAAGAAGATCTATATTTCCCACTTCATAATTCTCTGACCATCTCAGTGGGCCTGTGTCTTTAGCATGAGTGTCATTTTGGCCCATACACTTACTGTCTGAACATCTGTGACCTTTCACCCCACAAAATACTAACCTTATGTGAAAGAAAATTTTGCAAAGTTCTTAAATCTATTGGATTGTCTCTTACTGTAAGTAACAAAACCTGAAACAAAGTCTTTTAGAGAGTAGGTCACTTCCTAGCTCATCTAAGAAGAAATCAGGTGGGCAGGGTTTTTTTTGTTGGTTGACCCAGCAACTCAACAGCCTTTTTACTGGTTTTCATTTTCATTCTGATTCTCATTTCTCCAAAGATTTAAGATGTGTACAAAAAGAAATAGGGGCTCCATGTTTTCTCATTCACAACCATGAGGAGGAGAGAAAAACTTTTCTATTCACTCTGAACAGCAAGGAAGAATTTCCCGAGGGCCTCTCAAAAACTTTACTGTATGGCTAAGTGGCCAGATTCGGTCATGTCTATTACTAAAGCAGTATCTGGCAAGTAAATTGGGATTAAACTAGGACCACTTAAACCTGAGTCTGGTTCTGGGGTCAATTCCCCCAAATGCAGGCTTGTTACTTGATAGGAAGAATTAATGCAGGCATACTATATCAGCTACTGGATATTATGCTAGATCACAGAGAAAACTGTGGTACCCATCGCTGTCTATCTGAGAAATTTCCAAATAACTACAGGACAGGATTTCAATTGCTAAGACAAATACGGACAACTGACCGTAAACCTGCTTATATTTTAAATTCCAAATACTCTAAAGAGTCTTAGTCACAGTGAGTAGGACTGAGAAAATGATTCTGAAATATTGTTAGAGATATTCTATGAATTAACAATTTTTTTAGTTCTATGAAGATATTTTCTTAGGTATGTCAGATTATTTCTTTGCACCTTAAAAAAATAAAGGCTTTTCTAAATTGCTCATCCATGAAAATGACAAAGCTCGAATTTGAAACCTTGATGTAAACAAGGAGATCAGGAATGTTCTTGCATATATCACATTTCCTGTAGAAAAGTGGTCCTTAATGTAAAGAAAAATCAAAACAAACATTTTCTCCCTCCTCCATTTGAATTGGCACTGCTTTTGTAAGAGAAATGTCAGGAAGAATAATGTGGATTATTCTGAATATTTTCACAGACCAAAGAGGGAATTTACTCAACTAAAGTGCTAGGTAATGGTCTAATATCCAACAGCGAACACCTTCTCTAATGACTGTTGGCTATACCCATGTGTTGTGGGTTTGTTTATTTTTTAATTGCTCCACAGTTGTTCCAGAGTCTGAGAAGTCGTGTTCCATTGAGCTGGCTGGTATTGCTAGTTTTAATTTATGCACGACTCTGTTCATTTTTTTTCTCCTGCAGTTCTCAAAGAATTTTATGGGCTATTACTGAGTGACTAAAATGGGTGCAGATTTTGCAAGCCTCTGCCAGAAGATGTTTATTACTCTCATCATTCATGGGAAAATCATGTTCCAGCAGGTTAAGACAGTGCGCAAAACATGGCACATGTGTGAATTGGCCATTTCACACTGCTCTTACAATATTGTCACTAATAATGAAACCAAGGGGGAGACTATGGGGAGGGGGATAAGCTACATATTAGTTTGGTCATGAAGCTTTGATATGTGGTCTTCGTTAGACCCAGAAATGCAAAGTGCAGCTTGTGTTGTAAGCTTCTCACAGAGGAGGCCAAAGGCAGTTGCTTTATTTTACAGGTTCCCACTTCTGAGGTAGGTTCTTATCTCATGAGGTTCATGTCTAGAATGTAATATCCTTATAAGCTTCTAGATGATTCCATCTCTGTACTTGTTTTGTTAATTTTGAAAATACAACTTTTCATGTGGCATCCAACACTGTAGTGATAAAGAAAGCAAAACACACTTAAGCTGGTATTTCAAAATACAGCAGGTCACTAGCTATATAAAACTTTCTACAAATTTGTCCATGGTTATTTTCCCACCTTGAATTCTTACCTTCCTAGAAGCATGTTTTGATTTTGGGGGGGGGGTTTGGGGCTTGGGGTAGCCATTTTGGGGGCTTGTAGACAGAGCTCAAACATATAAATTTAGACACAAATTCAGCTGAACATCTCTAGGATCTATACTTTTGGACTATTACACTCTTGCCCCTATTTCTTTTCTGTTTTTTTTTTTTTAACTAATGTTTCATCGCCATTTCTTTTTTGATTTATCAGAGTAATTCACATGATGTAGCCCTTTTTACATATCTTCAGAAACACTTCATTTTTATGTTCAATTACTGTATACAACTTATTGATTGTAAAAATTTTATATGGAGACTAATATGTTTAATATTGTCCCACAAAGTTCAAGCTTTATTTGAAACTCCGAATTTCATGTCATTCATGTAAACATGTAGTATATACTGGGCACTCTCTGTACCAGCACATATACATTAACAGGCATCGTTTGTGTTTCTAAGCAGGGCATATAAATAGCACCTCTCTCTCTCAAGTTCTTTAAATAAAGGGAAAAAAAGAAGTAGCAGATGGGGCTGGGATATTACTTTATTATTTAAAAAAGCTAAGTTAAAAGGAAATCTTTAGAATGAGAGTGAACTAGACTTCCTAAATCTCAAGTTGACTTAGAGATCTTTATCCATCCAGTCAAGCAGCTTGGACCAAGAGACAACTGCCTGCAACAGTAAACTTGTCCTTTGAAATCCTAGAGTCAGCCTTCTTCTAAAAAGAAAACAGTACAGACAGAAAACCATGGGACTTAGATATGTCTTCCTCATTGAAACCAGGAGTGATGAACTGATTCTTCTCTCTAACACTTTCACATGATTTTAAATATATGTGGGTCAATGTATGGACTAATCATCTGAAAATTACAGCCACTCTTAGTCTTATCTTTATTTATTTTGTTTCCCATAAAAGTTATTGTCATCATTGTTTTAATATTTTAAATAAATCACTCGAGTATTAGGTTAACATGGATTTCAAGTAGAGTGTTTCAGAGGACATATTATACTAAAAATTACTCATTATCTGAAATTTAAATTTAACTGGGTGATACATATTTTTATTTGGTGAATGTAGCAACTCTAATTTCAAGGGATTTTATTTTTGTTAAAAAATATTAGAATCCATCATATCTAGCTATAGTTATAAATTTCCACATGTTTTCTCCCCAGGTTTCACTCTTCTCAGCTGTTTAAAAACCATAGACTTGGGAGTTAAGGATACTTATTTTCCCCAAGCTCCAGGGATGATTCCTCATAACCCTTTTAAGATAATCCCATGCCACTTAACAGAATGCGTGATTCAGATATTTAACATCTACTCAACCAGTGTATAATTTTTTTTTTCTACAGAGAATTTTTCTGGAATAGACATATGATCAATTTTTGGGGGGTGGGAGGATCAGGTTGATCAAAATTTAAGAATTCTGCTATAGGTGTCTAGGAAAGAGGATTTTTAGATTCCTCTTGTAGCCAGCTTGTATGTCATTCAAAAAAAATGTATAAAGGTATGAAGCTTAGAACTCTCACTCATTTTAACACCATTAGGAAGTCAACGTTGGGACAACTTTTATACTGGGGAACACAGGAAACCAAAATTAAACTGGATCTTTGAGGATGATAATGATTGATTATCTAAATCAAGCCAAATGAAGTCTACTTTTCTTTTGGAACTTCCAGTTATGTTAGCTAGTCAGTCATATATATTCTTTATCCTTTATTAAGTCAAGTTAGGCTTTAGTCATTGTTATTATTTTTGAAACGTTTTTATAGCAGTTTTAAGTTTCATTGAAAAAATGAGAGAAATGTACAGAGGTTTCCCATATACCTTTGCCCCCATAGATGCATAGCCTCCTCCATTATCAGCATCACTCATCTGGATGGTACATTTGCTACAATTAATGAACTTACATTGACACATCATAATCACCCAAGGTCCTTGAATTCACTCTTGATTTTATGTATACTATGGGTTTGAACAAATGTATAGTGACATGTATTCATCATTATAATGTTATACAAAGTAGTCCACTGCCCTAAAATTCTTCAGTGCTCTGCCTGTATCCATAGTTTTGCCTTTTCAAGAATATCATATAGTCATAGTTTTGTGTTTTACATTTACTTCTGTCATCTATTTTGAGTTAATTTTTGTGAAGAGCATACAGTCTAGATTCATTTTTTTTTTTTTGCATGTGGATGTCTAGTTTTTCTAGCACTATTTGTTGAAAAAGCAGTCTCTGTTCCATTTCATTGTCTTTATCCCTTTGTCAATGATTAGTTGACTATATTTATGTGGGTCCTCTTTCTGAGATATCTGTTTTATCAATCCATTTGTCTATTCTTTGGTCAATACCTACTGTCTTAATTATTGTAGATTTATAGCAAGTCTTAAAGTCCAGTGACATTGTCCTCCAACATTGTTTGTCTTCTTCAATATTATGTTAGCTCTTCTGGGTCTTTTACTTCTTCATATAAACTTTAGAAACAGTTTGTTAATATCCACAAATAACTTGTTGGGATTTTCATGAGAATTACATTAAATTTATAGATCAAGTTTGGAAATACTGACATCTTGACAATATTGAGTCTTCTTAGGCATACGGAATATTTCTACATTTACTTACTTTTTTTAAATTTTATTCATCAGAACTTCATAGCTTTTCTTGTACAGATGTTGTACATATTTGATAGATTTATCATTAAATATTTAACCTCCGGGGTGCTGATGTAAATAGTATTATTTTAATTTCAAATTCCACTTATTCATTGCTGTTCTACAAGAAAGAGATCGACTCTTGTATATCAATCTTGTATCCTACAAACTTGTTATAATCACTTGTTAGTGCCAGGATTTTTGTTTTTGTCAATTATTTTTGATTTTCTACAAGATGATTTTCATTTACGAATGATGGCAGTTATATGTCTTTCTTTCCAATTTGTATACATTTTATTTTTATTCTTTCTTTTCCTAGTTTATTAACCTAAAACTTTCAGTATAATATTGAAAAATAGTGAATAAGTGTATCTTTGTCTGTACCTCATATTAATGGGAAAGCTTTAAGTATGATGTTAACTGTAGGTTTTTTGTAGATAGTCTTTGTCAAGTTGAGAAAATTCTCATCTATTTTGAGTTTACTGAAAATTTTTATCATGAATGGGTTTTGATTTTGTCAAATCTTTTCTGCATCTATTGATGATTATGTGATTTTTATTTTTTATTCTGTTGATATCATGTATTACATTAATTGATTTTCATATGTTGAACCAGTCTTTTATGCCTGGGGTAAATCTCACTTAGTTGCTGTGTATAAGTCTTGTTGGATTTAATTTGCTAATATTTTGACAATTTTTGCATGTGTATTCATGACATATATTGTTCTGTAGTTTTCTTATAATGTCTTTGTATAGTTTCGATATTATATTGATAGTATATTATATTATTTTGATATTATCTTGGTTGCTTTCAAATTTTGGCAATTATGAATAAAGTTGTTATAAACACCTGTATGCAGGTTTTTGTGGGAGCATAATTTTTCAACTCCTTCGGGTAAATCTAAAGGGCACAAATGCTAAATCTAAAGGGATGTTATGGTAAAATTATGTCTATGAAGAAATAACTCTTATAGGTCTGACTTGCATCCCCATTTTAAAAACCTAAAATACTGAAAAAATATATAAAAACATATTTTTATACATTGAAATGCAGAAAAATATTGAACTGGAATATCCAGTAGAAGGCAAATGATGTGTGAGCTCTGTGATTACTATAGCTTTTTATCTGGAGACATTAGACATGTTAAGAATAATGGCATAAGGAAGCATTAAGGAAAGGAAGTAAACTATTGTATGTTTTATATATTGTGGTGTGTTATAATATTGATTGGAGGTAGAATTAATAAATTAAAGATAGGTATTTTAAACTCTAGAGCAACCACACACATAAATGTACACACACACACAAATCTAACTTATAAGCCACTAGTAGAGATAAAATGACATCATAAAAAATACTTAATTAAAAGAAAAAAGAAAAGAGAAAAGAAAGAAAAATTGTATAGAAAATTTATCTACTCAAATGCATTAATAATCACATTAAAAGTAGTCTAAATGCTCCAAATAAAAGGCAGATATTTTCAGACTAGATTAAAAAAGTAAGACCCAAGTACGTGCTTATACAAGTAACCCACTTTAAATAAGAGGAAACAGTTTACTATAACAAATGGAATAATTATATTATGCAGACACTAAGTATAAGACTGTTGGAATGACTCTATTAACACTTAAATAGACTACAATGCAAGGAAAATTATCAGGGATAATAGGTAAATTTCATAGTAATAAAAGTTTAATTAATCAAAGAATAAAAATTTTTATTAGATGCCTAAATGTGTATGTATGCAATAACAGAGCTTCAAAGTAGATGAAGCAAATATTGATAGATCTGAAAGAAGTAGTAGAAATTTCCATAATTATAGTTGCATAATTATATCTCAGTAATTGATAGAAACAGACCAAAAAAAATCAGTAAAAATAAAGATGACTTGAAAAATACTATCAACCAAACCTATCACAACTGGTAGGTCTATATAAAATACTCTACCCAAGAACAGAAGAACAGAAGTTCTTTTTAGTGCACATAAAACGTCCTCCAAGTAGATTATAGATTATAAAAAAAGTGTCAAGAAACAGATTGAAATAATACAAAACACATCCTCTGAATATACTAGATATCAAAACCAAAAATACATTAAAAAATCAACACATATTTTGAAACTAAACAAAATCTTTGTAAAAAATTTTATAAATTTAATTGGAACTAAATGAAAGTGAAAACAATTTATTAAGATATGTGAAGCAGATAAAGCTTAATATTTCTTCAGAGAAAAATTTGTTGCTTAAAACAATTATATTAGAAATGAGGACATATCTAGAATTAATGGAAAAAGAGCCAAAATGATTTTCAAGAAAAAATTATATTGCCTCATTTCAATTCTTACTAAAAAGCTACAGTAATCAAGATGCAACAGTAATCAAGACACTACATTATCAGTGTTAGGAGAAACATATAGAACAATGAACAGAATAAAGAGTCTAGAAATAGACAAATGCAATCATAGTAAGTATATTTTTAAGAACTATTTTAAAAACAGCAAAAGAAAATATTATATAATTATTTAATGGGGAAAGGATAATGTTTTCAACAAAAAGATAGCCCTGTGAAGCAAATGACCTATAACTCTTACCTCATAACATTCACAAAAATAAACTCAGAAATCTACAATAGGATAAAAGTTGCTGTAACTTTATTTGGGCAAATGTTTCTTAAGTAGAATGCCAACAAACAAACAAACAAACAAACAAACAGTAAATAAAGAGAACTGATCAATTTGACCTCACCAAAGACCTTCGTTAAAAAAGTGTGAAGACAGCCCACAGACCAGGTAAACATTTTTGGATTACATGTTTCAGACAAAGGACTTTAGATACAGAATATAAAAATCATTCTTACAAGTCAAGAAAAATAAATAAATTTTTAAAAAAAGGTAAAAGATTTAAATAGATATTTGAAAAATGAAATAATGAGATATTGCTATATACCCATTAGAATGGGTAAAATTTAAAAATACTAAAAATATCAGAATTGACAAGGATGTGGAACAACTGGAAGTTTCATATATTACTGATAGAAATATAAAAGTGAATAACCGCTTTGGCAATCAGTTTTGCTATTTCTTACCATAAAACTCATGCATTCTACTCCTAAGTATTTACCTAAGAGTAATGAATTGCCTTGTACATGAATGCTCATAGAAGTTTTATTCTCAATAGGCAAAAAATCTGTAAATAATCAAAGTGAATGAAAAAAGTGTAATAGATCCATATAATGGAATGCTGTTTAGCAATTAAGAAAAAAACTGTACTGTGATACCCCAAGTACATGGATGAATATAAAAAGTATTATGATGAGTTAAAGAAGTTGTGCAGTGTGATTTCATATACAAACAATTCTAGATCAGGGAAAATTAATCTATAGTGACATAAAGCATATCAGTGATGTGTGGAGTAAGGAGTAGGGAGATTAAATGTCAGCAAAGGAGTTCAAGAGAAGTTTTAGGGTGATAGAATGTTCTATATCTTGATGGTGATGATAATTACACTAGTGTAGTCAAAGCTTATCTTTTGTTTAAGTAAATTATACAAAAATTGTACCCCCTCCAAAAAAAAAAAAAAAAAACCCCTATTAAAGAAGCATGTATCATTTAAACTCATACAAAAAGAAAAAAAAAAAAGACTGTGTGATTGGAGGCTGGTCCTTTTTCTCTATACATTTTCATTTTTGTCTGTGTTAAATGTAGGGGACTTGAACTAGAATAACTTTGACTCATCACATTACACATTTCTAAGAAAAATCTTAAAAGCTTTCCCCCAGAGGAGAAAGCTTGACACGGAAGACAGAAGATTGTCTTGGATCCAGGCAAACCAGAATAAATATTGGGTTTTTTGTACTTACTAGTTGGCAGAGCAGGAATTAAACCTCTCATGGTTACAATTTCTTCATCAACAAAATTAAGATAAAAAACTATACTTTATAGAACGGTTGTGGAAAAGCAAACGATTTAGAAATTTATGAGTGTCTTGACCCTCACCTTTCACCAGAGAAAATTTCAAGACTAAACTCAAAATAAAGAGAAGTAGAATTCTTCCAGAGATCAAATGTGTACCGTTATCAACTAAATCCTCCCGGGAGGACATTTGAGTTTCTATAAAAGATCCCGTCTTCTACTAACTGCCTTTGCAGATGCTCTGAGCACAGCACCTGTCATGCTGTTGAGGTGAGAAGACAAGCATTAAGAAATGGTGCAACAGTGGGAATAAGGTAGGCCATCCTAGGGGAGCCTTCACTCTACACTGGTTTCTCATACTGAGTACCCTTAGACAGCTGAAACACATGAATCTTTTCTTACTCTCTGATTCAACTAAAAGACCCCCACGTGAACTTTAAAAGTTATTTAGTGTACTTTCTTGGGTATCTGAAATGTATAGTTAAATTTGGGGAGTTGTGGAAATTTACATTTTAAAAAGTTCTACTTTGATTTTGCTTTGGTCATGTTTCTTCCAAAATAAAATAAAAATAAAAATAAAAATAAAATAAAATAAAATAAAATAATAAAATAAAATAAATAAAATAAAATAAATCCATCCCTAGCTACTTGTGTGTACTGAAACCCTGAAGCCAAAATAGAATGATTTAGTGTCTTAGGAGCCTACGTTACACAGCCTCGTAGGAAGCAAAATGCAACATTTTCTTAAACATACAATATCTTCTTTATAGGCAAAGACTCAAGGTTTTACCAGATCATGAGGCAACAAAGAGTTTAAATGAAACTTAAATGACATATTAAACCAGATCAGAAAAATGTAGATACCTCTGAAACTCAACCACCACCTACAGACATAGAACATTTCACTACCTATGCATCTACCAACCACTGCTGATGGGGTAGTTTAAACAACTCCTATAGGGCCAATTTTAAAGGGTAAACGTGAGATAAGCTTTTATTAATGCTTCCCTTCATCACAAAAGCAATTTCCCACTGTCATCTGAGCTTTTTATGGTGGCCCACTACCAGCACAAGCCATTTTAGTTTACCTCTGACTGTGCACCAAGCAGAAAACAAACAAATCAAATAATTAAAAGACTAAAAAAAATGTTACCATTTCAAAATGGCTCAATTCTTTAAAATATTTATAAGAATCCATTTTTCTGAAGAAGACAAAATGTGAAGGAGGAAGAGAGTAATGACTTTCTTCTATTCTCAAAATGAGCCAGGGCATTCTAAATATTTTCTAAGAATGTTAAAGGGTCTGCTCGTATTGCTACTGAACCAGCTGTTGCCTATCTTCATCTTTCCAACTCTAGGCAATATCTCTAGTTATAATATTATGTCCCAGGGCTTTTAGGACTAAAATGCTTTTGGACTGATTTAAAAAATTCATACTGGTCGATCATGCTGAGAAGTGAAAATTATCCCCATTTAGACATAAGAGGACTGAGGAAGAAATAGGGTTAATTCTTTTCCCCTGAGTCTTAGCTTCCACACCTGTCAATCATCAAGGTCAGGCTTGCCAGGAACCTAGGAGTGAATGGGCATGGGCGCAGCTGTAGCAAATTAGTGTATCCTGAGGAGGTCCAGCATAAAAGATGTGAACTCTCGCATATGTCTCTATGGGGTTTTGACTGATCCAAAAACTATGCTGCTGTGAGGAATCAAGAATGGTAGGTGCCTTAGAGACTTCTACCACAGACTTCCCTTAATAATATGTAATATATAAAATTGTATGTATGACTAAATTTGTGCGTATATCTATGTATGTTTAATAAGGCCCTTGGTAATTATAGCAGAGTGACATTTATTCATAATTTTTTAAACCATAAGAAATGAACTGGAAAAGAATATAATGATAAACATGGTCTTTCGGTTATCTCCATTACCAGGTATAAAAACCACATAATTATTGATAAAACAATATTTAATGATTTTTATCAATGTCTTTTCTTAAGAGTATATAGGTGTCATAACACGCAATCATGTATGTGGATGTTTTAAACAAATGAATGATTTGGAAAAAAGATACTTGCACAATTGTGACAATATCTTGATATCTGTAGGTGTCAATTTCCTTGTTAGTGGAACACTAAATTCTGATTTGGGTTTGTTTTCTTATTTTTTTAAGTGTGAAAAACAAACAGAAAGTTATGTCATAATTGAGCCTCTTGTATTCTTGCAGGAGTGTAAGGTGTTCTAGGCCTTTGAGCCCTGCCCATTTACAGCTTTGTGTATAACATGAAAGGAGTGAAACTGTAGGAAGGGTAAAAAGGTTATACATTGGGAAAGACATAAAAGATGAAGGAAACATGGAGAGATGCTTAAATAGTACTTTACATTCCTGTACTCATTCAATTTCTCTGGTGGCATATGAAGCTGATAGTTCAGCAATAATAGAATAAAAACATTGCAGAATGCTGTGCATTCTCTTTGCGCTAAGCAGGAATTAAAAGAAAAGTTGGGGCAGAGGGATCCATCTTAGTGAATCCACAAAGCCAGCACATATTCTCTGCAGAGGAGTAAAAAAAAAGCGAATACATCTAATGGCTTGTGATAGTTAGGCCCAGTGACTCCAGTTTAATTACAGTCTACTACCAAATCCTACATTAGTATAAAAAAAGTACAACTCTAAAGAATAAAGTAAAATGACATTTTGGCTGAGCAAAGTTTCACAATCCTACAGGGTCATGATTTAATGTTTCACATCCTGTAAGCATCGTTAATAGCAAAGACACAATAAAATCAATTTTGAAAGAGATTGCCTCCCAGGGCTCTCTATTTAGAGGCGAATATGTGAACTTTTTGAAGGGGAAGAGGGCAATTGATGGAATGGCATCCGATTTGGCCCAGCACAGTCACTCAAAGCAGTTAAAAACAAAAACAAAAACAAAAACAAAACTATCTGAACTGCAAGTTCAGATTTAGAGAACTTGCAGAGATAATTGATTTAGAGACTTTCAATTCATCAAAATACCCCAGCATCTTAAGAAAAGATGCTTTAATTACAGTGGCTATTATTGGACATTGCAGAACCTATTTCTTAAGGACCTCTCAACTCTGTCCTCAACTTTTCTTGAAGGATGGAGGAAGTGCTTAAGAAGAGTGAGGTGCTTCTTCACCAAGACTGCCAACACATGTTTTAGTACATGCATACTATAATTTTGTGTGATGTGTGCATTTTCAGGCACTTTAAGAGGTTCATTGGGGAGCAATTATTTCATATGTGCTTGTGGGAAGGCAATGACTTGAAAGGATTGTTTTCATTATTACCAGTTGAGTTCACTATAAACATTCATTTAAGTATGTTCTACTTATATCATTTTTCCTCTTGAGGTCATTCCCATTTTAGTACTA
Organism: Eonycteris spelaea; assembly: GCA_003508835.1. NCBI lineage: Eukaryota > Metazoa > Chordata > Mammalia > Chiroptera > Pteropodidae > Eonycteris > Eonycteris spelaea. The sequence goes on from PUFA01000046.1 coordinate 4,863,905, forward strand.
TGAAACCTTAAGTGAACAAAAGAAATGGATCTCCAAATTAGAATTTTGATTTCAAAATTGATTTAATTTGATACATTGTTTAAAATTAAAAATTGTCCATACATAACTTATTTGGTGGACTATGAATGGTCTTAAATCAATGGTAACAAAAGGATAGTTGTGATAATCCCCTACAGAACAAAACGGATGTCAACATATATCAACAATTTAATTATGTAAGGATAATCACGCTACTACATAATGAAAGTATAGATGTATTCACTCTCTAGAAGTTATTATGTGATATTATCCCTTCCGGTATAGGGATAGAGCCAGCAATGATAAATTAGGCTCCTGTTTCTCTGCTCAGTGTTGTCATTAGAACTTTGTTTTTAAGTGAGAGAAACTAGGGTCTGTGGTTGAACTTGGCATATGCTAAACTCATATATACAAAAGTAACTTTTTTAAATCAATAGCTATTTTCATATTTTCCTCAAACATATGTTCTCTTTAATTGTGGTAGTAGGAGCTAGGATGAATGGAATTTTAAATATGCCATTTAAGTAACATCTCTTTCATTTTAAAATCATCCTTTTTCTATTAACTCTGCCCTTTTTTCTTTCTACTTGCCAAGATGCTACCTAGGCATAGCATGAGGCACAGCATGAGGCATCAGAAAAACTCAGATTTGTGTAATGGCCTTCACTAGGATGTCCCTTCCCCACTTGGTTATTGTTCATCCTGCTGTCATCTACTTTTGATAACTGTGGCTGATGAAAGATATGTTTATGTTTTGTTTTCTCTGCACTGTTATGCTTAGATGTCCCTTTCCTTTCACAAAAAAAGACCCCACTTCTCTGATATGGCCCCTCTTTAGTCTTTCCTGCCACTGCTACTCTACTGAATCTCAGCCATAATGATCATTTGATCCCTCCCTTAGGAACTTCTCCTTAAAGAGTCAATAATTTACTTATCTGTTAGAATTTGAAAGAGGTTTCATGATGGTGACCAAATTATTTAATTCATTTGAGATACAATTTTTCATTGTATACTGTTCACCAGGCATTGTATTGGGTAGGGCATATTTAAAAAAAAAAAAGGCTAATAAAGAGATCACAATTTGTCTATTCATTTTTTCATCATCTTCATTAGCCTACACTACTGCAACTACTCCTTAATTTCCTCTGATTTTGTCCTTCTCCTGGTCATGCTATTTCCTACTAACTAGGTCATTTCCCTGTCTTTTAATTGTTTCCCGTTTTACTTGGCGTAAAGCTCACTATACTTACTGTGCTTTACAAAGTCCTTCATGATATAAACTTAATCCAAGACCCTCTTGATGTGTTTAGTCCAGTGGTAAGAGCCATGGGCTCAAGAGTCACCTAGTTTGGCTTTGAATCTAGATTCTACCTTTAAGTGACTGTGTAAACTTGAAAAAATTTCATATACCTTTTCTACCTTTATTTCTTCACCTGTATAATGGAAAGACCAGTTATATCTATGCAATAGGCTGTTGAAAAGTACATAAGACAATTTCTATAAAGTGCAGAGAAAAGTACTTGGAACATAGTGCACACTCAATAAATTAGTCTATGATTGCCTGTTTAATTTTGAGCCTTTCCAATTTTTACTCCTTACCCCTGGTTTGCTTCTTTGATACTGAACAAACCAAATCTTTGAATGTGATGGCCCTTTCCCTGTAATGCTCTTTTTGATATCCCCCACTTCTGTCCTGCTGTGGCCTGACTATGTCACTACTCTAACTTCATGTCCCTGTCAAGAATTATGAAGGATCTGAGATTTTAGTGTGTTGATGAGTTAGTATGTTAGCCTTCCACAGTTTCATGAATGGTGACAGAAGACAGACATGAAATTCCTAGGTTAGGGACACAGGCCTTTATTATTCATGGTAACAGCACTAGCAGAGTTTCAGTATTTGCTCTGATTATCTGAGCTCAACCCCCACAGAGTGAGGCAAAGAGGGTCAAGTGACACTTGTACACGCAGTGGGTTACCTTACAGGAGAGCAACTCTGAGCTTAGAGAAGCTAACTTTTATAATGGTCAGTAAGCATGTCTACCTTTTCCTGCCAAGGCACTATATATTCCAAAGCTGCAAGCAAATCTACCTTTTGCTCTAGAATGAAACACTCTATCTTCCAAGGTTATTTGTTGTACAACCACTGGTAGAAAGACACTTGAGTACAAAGGCAGTCAGTGCATCTGCTTGGAAGTAGAAATGCAAGTGTCATGAACCAGTGGTATCCTAATGGTCTCAACTAGAATTCTATTCCTTTCTTTCTGAAGACAAGGCTATTGTAGACTACAAACTCCTTAAAGACAGATTATCTGTATTTCTCACAACTTATCCCAATGCCTAGCACTGTTTCTTGTACATTATATGCACTCAAAAAAAGTTTTTGAATAAACTAGAGTCTAGTGTAAATGAAATTATTTTTATTCCTATCATTACAATAACCAGGAAAATAAAATTTAAAAATACATCTCATTCATATGAGCAACAACATAAATACTTCAGCAATGTGCACATTTCGTGAAAGATGCGCCTAAAGTATATATAGAAATCTACAAAATAATTTTGTTGAAATAAAAATTTTGATAAATGAAACTATATGCATAAAGATGTAAGTAGCAAAAATTTTGAATTGAAATGAGAAAACATGGATTTTATTTGCATTTTTGCAACTTAAGCTACATGCTCTCAGAAAAAAATGAAAGTCTTCATAACTTTTATGCATTTATTCAACAATGATTTAATGATGTCCTAACAGGTGCCAGGCTCTTTTATAATAGTGATTGTCTCTATTGAACAATACCCATTATTAAGGATGTCTCTTTAGAGCAAACCTAGAACAGAAAGATAAAAGCAATTGCTATTTCTAAGCTCAATAAACATATAGGAAAAATGTTTGTGTCTTCATAATAATGTATTTATTATATATTGTGTGATATAAACCATTGTATATTATATTAACAGTATTTTATTCATATAATTAAATATCATTTTACTCTTGTAAAGAAGGAATAATTCAGAATAAAGTAGAATATTCTGCATTTGTTCTCAAAACTAAACAAAGCAGGTAGTTGGAAAACTGAAAAATGATATGTTCAAATTATTTCAGTAAAGGTCATAGCTGTACACGCTGTTTTTTCCCCACTATGAATGCCGCTTCCCCACCCCTCAAAATGTGACTAATTAATTCTTTTACACCACATAACTAAATGGTAATGTTCAGTATTGGTAAAATAACCAGACCTCTGGACAAGATAGTCTCATTATCACTCCCAATAAAATTGCACTTCAGTATTCTGCAAGACTGCTATGGTTGCCAAAGATCATTGGGTGGTATTTCCAAGTAGTTAACTAGCCTTCTTCACAGCTGTTCAAAATTGAGGACTATTGAACACTTATACAGAGTAAAATCTTATAAGCACAGATGAGCAGGAAGAGCAGTGGTATACCAAATGCATAACAAATAAGAATTTTAATTCATCTCATCATGAAAACAATAAGACATGAAGAAAGAGAGAACAGTGGCCTTGGATGCCCAGAATTACAGATTTAACTCAGATCAACAGTGCCTGTCAGACTTAATGAAGATAGTTTATAAACACAAAGTTGGCATATTTTAGAGCTGAATGTAAGAAACAAATACTCAAGTTCCCAGGATTAGTCATGTGGCTAATGTTCAGGGATAGTTTTAATTTAATCATTGCTTAGACAAAGGGAAATATAGGCCACTAGGTATTTAGATACTTATATAATTAAAGTTTCTCTGGGATGTTTTGTATGCCATGTTTGATAAGATGTTTAATGTTCTAAGATTTGGTTACTCAGTTTATATCTGCATGCAAAATACACAGACCCAAATCCTCAGGTTATAGTATTTTTCTCTTTGACCCATTGTAAAAAGAACCAAGTGGTGAAATCTATGATTATTTTGTGATTTTAGAATTAAATCCAACCTCCTTACTTCACAGGAAGCTGTGACAGAGAGAAGTCTTACTCAAAGGCACAAACATCGTAAGTAGTAGCTCAGGTCTCCTGTACCTTAGTCTGAAGTTATAGCTACCATTCATCACTTCTTCAGAGTGAGGCAATTCAATAAATAAAAATCCAAAGTGTAAGATTCTAGGAAATCAAATATACTAATGTATATGGTGTAAAGTGCCCCAGCCTGGAAATGCTGCTTCTGAAAATCGGTGGGCCTTGATATTTCAAAACTTATTTCCTTTTTATACTCTCATTTAATGACAGTGGCAATTCATGTTGAAGAAGATTTAACTAGATAAGATAAAACACTGGAATTTCATCTAGGTCTTTGTTTTCAGACTTGTAATTTAGAATTTAGCTTCTTCTCTTCCTGATAAATAAACAAGTTTGATTCAAAATACGAAATTACGTTATTTATTTATTTTATTTGTTTATGTATTTTGATTAAAGACTTATAATATAGTGACATAAAATCTTAATTTTGGAGGGTTTCAAGTAAGTATATTTTATTCAAATGTTAGCTTTATTTTGAAGGATTTTTTCTCAGTCACGGAACTTATTTCTTTAATTTCACTGATGTAAGTGATAAGGATTAATAGGATATTTTTATAATTGATTTTATTTAATTTTTATAATCCAGAAAAAAATCAATGTACCACTCTAATTTTCAGGTAAGCCTTAATAAGCATGTAAATTATCACAGTATTGCTATTTCGTATTCTTTTTTATAATATAAACTGATTGTAAAGTTAATTCTAACCTCCTTAATATACTGAATTCATATAATACCATCCAACGGGGTCACTCATTAATATCCTACATATTGTCACCATTTTAATACCTTGAGAGCCTGCTTTCAGGAAGATACTACTTGCCTTAATACTTCCTGCAGAATAAAGTCTAAATATATAAGAAATCTTTTAAGAGTGTTCATGCTTTCATCTCACATATTACAGTTCTTTTCTCTTCTCCAGAATAAACATTCTAATCCATACAGGCAAGTTACTATACTAACTCCTAATAGATTATTTGTTTAATAAATATTTATGAGCACAGATGAGCAACATAGTTGTGTATAACTTAACAAGTATAATAAGAACTATGCAAAATAGATAAAATAACTTAGTTAAATGGATATGAAAATATCCATTTATCATTAATATAGTATAAGTATAGTACTTATTAAATGCAAGTTATTTAATAGACATTGTAGGAGATATGTGGATATAATATGATCACTGCCTTAAAGATATTTAATGTTCAGTGATAACATTAGCCACATTAGAACCATAAATACACATAATAAAATGTAGTTTAATTAATGTTTTAATTTTATTGTGTTTCTCTAGGGGTATAATCTTTTTTCTTACTACCCTCTACTCCCAACCCTGGTTGCAGAGTATTACCTATATGATAATAACACTAATCAAAAGAAAACTGAAGTAGCTGTACTAATTTTATAAAATGCAGACTTCAGAAGAAGAATTATTTTAGCACTGCATAATGAAAAAGGGTCTCCAAGAAAATAAAATAACCCCAAATGTATATGCACCTAACAACAGAACAACAAAATACATGAGGCAAAGACCAATAGGAGAGATAGGCAAATCCACTATTGAAAGCTGTAATGCTTCTGTCAGTAATTGATAAAGAGATAAAAGTATCAATAAACAAACAGACAAAAAATTAAAGATAGAGATGACAAGAATAGCTCTATCAACTTGATCCAATGAGTACTCTATCCAAAAACAGCAGAATACACATTTTTTGAAGCTCACATGAAACATTTACTAAGATAGAGTATGTTCGCAGCCATAAAACACATTTTAACAAATTAAAGAATGAAATCATACAAAGTATGTTCTCATATGATAGAATCAAACCAGCAATCAATAACAGATATATAGATGGGAAATACCCAAATATTTATAAATTAAAGAACATAGTTCTCAATAACATATGAGTCAAAGAAAAACCTCAAGAGAAACTTAAAATATACATTTTGAACTAAGTGAAAATGAAAGTACAACTCATCAAAATGTGTGGAATATAGTGAAAGCAATCCCGAGAGAGATTATTTACGCTTTAAATGCAAACATTAGAATGCATTTAGAAAGAATGAACATCTAAAATCAATAACTGAAACTTCCATCTTAATAAAAAAGATAAAGAAGTACAATTTAAGCCTAATTTAAGCAACAGAAGAAAAATAATACAACTTACAGCATAAATATGTGAAATAAAAAAGAAAACAGTAGAAATAATCAATAAAGCCAAAAACTAATCTTTTAACAATATCAACAAAATTGATAAGCTCCTAGTTTGACCAAACAACAAAAACAGGAGCGAAAGAAATACAAATTATCTACATAAGAAATAAAAAAGGAATCAGCACTATTGGCCCCACAGACATTAAAAGTAGAATGGAGGGATACTATGGACAACATTATGTCTACAAATTTGATAATTTAGACGAAATAGACAAATTCTTTAAAAGATAAAAGCTATACAGTCCACACACAAAAAAATTAGATAACCCAATTAGTTCTATGTCTATCAAATAATTAAATCAATAATTAATACCCTTCTAAAAGAAAAAGCAGTAGTCCTATAAGTTTTCTTAGGTGAATTCTACCACATGTTTAAGGTATAACTAATACCATTTCTCCAAAATTTCTTCTAAAAAATAAAAGCTGTAGATAATACCTCTTAACTTATTCTATGAGTCTAGCATTACTATAATACCAAAACCACATAAGGAAAAACCATATAAGAAATTACAAGAAAAAACTACAGAATAATGTCTCTCATAAACATAGACATAAAGATTTTTAACAAAATATTACAAAACAAAATCCAGTAAAGAACTACACACCACAAGGAAGTGAGATTTATTCTAAGTGCAATGCTGGTCTAACATTCAAAAATCAGTTAATTGATAGAAAAAGAAGAAAAATCCTATGTTCTATCAATTATAGTATAAAAATCTATGAAAACTCAATATACATTTATAATAAAAACTCTCAGCAAACTAGAAATAGAGAGAACTTCCTCAGCTTGATTTTTTAAAGAAGTACAAAAACCTATAGCTAACATCATACTTAATGGTGAAAAAGTAGACTTTTTCTGCTTAAGATCAGAAACAAGGCAAGGATATTTTCTATTACTACTCCTACTCAACATAGGGCTAGAAGTGCTAGCTAATGTAATGAAACAAGAAAAGAAAGTAAAAGACATACATATTTGAAAGGAAAAAGTAAAACCATCTTAACTTTCAGATAACAGATTATCTATGTAGAAAATACGTATAAATTTGCAAACAAATTCCTGGTATTAATAAAGAAATATAATGCGGATACAAGGTCAATATACACAAGGCAATTTCTTTCTTGTATACCAGTAGTAAACAATTAGAATTTAAATTTTAAAAAGCTTCACTTATAATAGTACAAAAATATAAAATCCTTAGGAATAAATATAACAAAATATGTACAATAACTATATTCATAAAAATATACAATACTGATTAAATAAATTTTAAAATGTATGAATAAATATTTTATGTGGAGAGATATTTTATATCTCATGAATTAAAAAGCTCGATATTGCTAAAATGTCAAATGATCTTTAGATTCAACACAGTCCCAAACAAAATATCAGCAAAATATTTTGTAGATATTAACAAACTGATCCTAAAATTTATTTAATAATCAAAAGACCTAGAATAGCAAACACAATATTGAAGAACAAAGTTAGGGGACTGTCATTACTCAACTTCAAAATTTGCTTTTAAGTTACAGTACTTAAGACAGTGTATTATTTGTGAAAGAATACCCAAATGGATCAATGAAACAGAATAGGGATACCAATATAGACCCACATGAAGACAGATAAATTTGACAAAGTTACAAAGGAAATTTAATGAAGAGTAAATAATTTTTTTTTATATATGGTGCTGGAATAGTTGGTCAAAAAATAAAATAATAAATAAAAGAAGAAGAACCTAGAAAGAGTAGACAGAAATCTTATACCTTCTGATAAATGAACACTAGATGAATCATAGACCTAAGTGTAAAACTTAAGAAGAAAAGGGAAAAAATCCATGTCACCTCAGTTTTGGTAATGAGTTTTTAAATATTCATTGCAAAGCATGATTCATGGGGGAAAAAGTGATAAGTTGGACTTTATTAAAATTAAAAACTTCTGCTCTACAAAAGACACTATTAAGAAAATGTGAATACCAGTCATAGACTGGAAAAAAATATTTGCAAAACATATATTTAATAAGGGATTTGTATTCAAAATATTAAAAAAAATAAAAATGAGGAATAAAAGAAACAAACCACCCAGTTGAGAAATAAACCAAAGATCTGAATATACGACTTACCAAAGAAGACATCCAGATGGCCAATAAGCATATAAAAAGAGGCTTGACTTCATTTGTCATTAGAAAGACAGGGAGGAATATGTAAAGCACAGATGATTTTTATGGTGGTGAAACTATTCTGTTTGATACTGTAATGATAAATATAAAACATTGAGTACTTGTCAAAACTCACAGAACTGTATAGCATAAAACCTACAACTTAGTGTATGCAAATTAAAAAAAAATTGAAAGGTTGAATATTTCTAAGATTGAGTGCATACTGTGACAGAAAGTCTAAATGTGTTACAAATGTTTAAAGTAACCTCACTGAATGGGGTGGGAAAATAAAAATTGCTGACATAAGTAATTTTAGAAATGAGTTCAGTCTGTAAGACTGAAGTCAAAAAGAAATATAATCTATTATTTAAAGTTGTTTCAAACAGGGTTTAGGTTAACAATTCTTCAACAACTATGCATATATACCAGAATTTAAGAAGAGGATGAAGAATAACGGGAGGTATATTTCTCACTGTTGGAATGACAGGTTTCAAATAAGCAATGGGAAAGAGTTGGTAATTGATTGAAGTTCGAGATATTAGTGTAAATTAATATTTAGTTGGATATAGATATAAATAGTCACATTTGGAAATATTTATAGATATATGTATGCACATGATTTGATTTGCACAAATATATTTTCTAGCTCTGTCAGCTTAAAGAGCCTGAAAGCAGTAAAAACTCAGTAACAGTAAGCACATCGAGTACCCAGATCTTGGTTTCTAATATCATTCTCAATAAAAGGAACCAGAAATTCTTGGAGAAATGGCTTATTCTAGGACTTGGGCAGAAAATATAAGATCTACCTGTAGAATTTTGTAGTGCCTGAAAAAAAAAAAGTTCAAACACACACACACAGACACACACACGCATATACACTGATGACATAGGGACATAGGAGTAAACTAATGAGGTCCCAATGATCTAAACCAAAAAACCAAAAAAACAAAACAAAAAACAATATATAACCAACAAAGAAAGTAGTGTTGGATTATAAGTAAAATAATAAAATGAATACCCACAAATACTGTCTTGGACAGAATATGTGTACTCTCAAAATTCATGCTAAAGAAAAATAACTAGGATTAGATGATGGTGGGGCCCTGGTCAGATGGAAATGTGCGCTCCTGCAAAGAGACACCAGATGAGTGCTGTCTCTCTCTTTCTGTGTGCACACAAAAAAGAGATCATGAGAGCACATAGTAGTATAATGGTGGCCATCTATAAGCCAAGAGAAGTAGTTTCATAATGAAACCTCCCTTTTGGGCACCTGAGCAAGTACATATTGATTCAAATAAATGGTTGGAAAAAATAAATACATGGAAAGTAGAAAATCTCCCATGAATAAGAATTATAAATAATTTATGGAAATATTTCCCCTCAAGAAGTCAGAGCATAATTCACTCCTTAAATGTAGACTCCACATATTGACTTCCTTGTACAATATGGAATGGAGGAAGATATGTCCTTTACAGGAAAAACCTAACACACACTACTCAGCCAGGTGTTAGTCATATTGATAGTATGTATCATGTGAATTGAATGACACTTTACGTCTGTGGTCTCACTCCCTAATAAACTTCAGTCTAGTCATTAAAAAAAAAAAATCTGAGAATCTTAATCTTAATCTTTGAGGAACATTCCACAAAATACCTGAACAGTACTCCTCAAAACTGTCAAGGTCACCAAAAATAAGAAAAGGTTGAGAAACTTTCATACTTAAAAGAGCCTGAGGAAACATAACAACTAAATGTAATTTATTTGGTGAGATCCTAGAACAATAAAAGGACATCAAGTGAAAATTATGAAAATCTGAATAAAATATGGACTTTTGTTAATAATAATAATAATGTATATTAATATTTCATTAATCATGACAAACTATTCTAGCTATGCTAATATAAGATATTAATAATGTATTTCTAAAACTAAAGTAAAAAGTTTATTTAAAAAATAATTTGGTATTATGGGAAAAGTATTAGACCTCTCATTTATTTATGCATATTCTGTGTGATAAGATTACTTCCTGAACCACTGGTGTTTGAATTGTTTTGGCCAATGAAATTTGAGTGGAAGTAGAGATCCTACTAAGCAACACCCTTAAGAAACATAGATTGTTAAGTTTTTCTCGTGCACGAAAATAGCGATGCCTTAAATAGAGACTCTTGTTTCAGCCTTGATTCTACAATGAATATGTCTCATGTAACTGAGCCATAACTGAGTCAATTTATACTTATCATGAGATAAGAGTAAGAGATAAACCTTAATTGTGAAAAACTACTAAGATTCTGTCATATTACAGTATAACCTAGCAAAGATGACTAATTAAGAAATGCGTATGTGGGATATAAACCTAAAAGCAACAAAAACAGGACAAACAGAGACTCATGGACAATAAACTAGTGGTTAACAGAGAATAGGGGAAGATGGGGGAGGAGGGAGGTAGATGGGTTGAAAGGGTTCAAATATGTGGTAACAGTAAAGAATTCAAAATAAATTAAATTAAAATTTTAAAAAGAAATGTGAACATATAAGTAGTATTCTTTTGAAACAAAAACACCAACATATGTGCCATTCATTGGGTTTGGACTAGGTAGTTAGTGGAGAAGGTATTTATTGTTGATTAGACAGATGGTAACTCAATCCTTTTACTTCTGACCAGTTTCTGTTTCTTATGCAGATCACTGAAGCGGGAATCTGATTGACTATTAACTGGATCATCTTGGATAAGAGGTCTACTGCAATCTAATTACTTAGAACCATTAAGGTAAGGTCACCTGGTATGTTGGATGTCTCTTCTAAAAGTCTGATGAACATAAGTTATGTTAGAAAAAAATAGATATGGCAGGCAAATTAAACTGACATAGCCAACATAAAGACAGTCTCTAAAAGGAATACACACACACACACACACACACACACACACCTCAGATTTTATATATATGTAAATGTAGCAAATTGTCATAAAGTTTAAAAATTTGTCCAAGAAAGCTACTTGGTGCAAATATATTTTAGCATTGTTCTGCTCCATATATATTCTAATGTTAATTTTGTATGAATTCAAATTCTATATGAGATTGAGTTATTGAACTTTAGGAGTAGTTGATGTAATTAGAGGCATTTTACTTATTACTTTTGCTTTGCTCTAAACTGTTGGTGATTTGAAGATCTTAATTTCTGAGTGAATTGTAAAGAGAGTTTATTAAATGACTATCTATTTTTTTGTATAATTAGGATATAGTATTTTAGAGTGTTTTTTGTTGTTTAATTGAGTTAATGGTATTGACTAAAAATATAATTCTATTATCTAATTTAAGGGAATATCTACAATTAACTTTATTATTAGGACGGATTGGGTAAAAATGACTTTTGTCATAGGCCTCTTGTCTTCTGAATTTTAATATGAAATATTACCAATGAATAAGAAAATGCATTGAAAAGAGTTTGAATTCATTGAAAAAAAAACACACGGATCTAATGACTGCATTTAAATTAATGGTGAACTTAAAAGATAAATTTTAAATTGATAACATTTTAAGAAATATTTTGCAAGTGAATAAGGTACATTTAAGAATAAAAATTGTATGTAATTATTTTAACCACAGTGCCTACTTTAAAAAGTAAAAAATAATATAAATATAAGATAGGCAATTTTACATTTTTCTTATCTATTAAAGTTAGTTAAACAAATTTTCTACATAAAACATGAGAAAATGTAAGTAATGTGTTAAACATAGTGGTTGGCAAATAGTAAAAACTTAATAAATGTTATCTTTTGTTATTACAATCATGATTGTCTTCATTTTCATTTTCATATTTACATTGTATATAATATTCACCTAATCCCAAAAGCTTTCTTTAGGTATTTTCCTTCTTCATATGTACAAACATGAAGAAACATTTTAGAAAACCTTAAGGTTGGAGAAGTTTAGTAGCAGATACAGAGATTAAAAATGATAATCTCTTGCCAAAGACTTATTACTATAAAACCATATATATTTTTTTTATCACTTTCTGGTTCTGCTTGATCAAAAAAGATTTTCAACTTTCTATTTGTGATAATTTTATATAGACAAATATGCTTTTCCTGTGAGTAGTGTGATGGTATTCTAATTATCTTGATTTTCCCAAGTAATCTACATTGTCCATGACACACACATACAGAATTCCAAGTTACCAAAAAACAAAAAGCTAAAAGAACTATTTCAGGAAACAGGTCTAACTGAAATATAGTGACATGTAAATGAAATTTCTATATCTAAGAGAGTTAAAAATTATAAAAGCCTAACTTTTTAAAGATATAAAATACTCACAATTTTGATTATCACCACCAAAAATGACCCCTCCAAATTTGTTTTTAAAATGTCAAAAATCTAACCCCTATAAGTACAAATTATGGATTAATATCCTTCTGTAACCAATTTAAACTAAGCAATCACAAGCTTAAAATGACAAATTTCTGACAGAAGATATCATGGTATATCCACAACTAAATTTCAGTCAAAGAATTAAACTTTAAGAAGATTGGAATGCCAGAAGATGGTGTTCAGAGTAAATGTAATGAGCATTAGCTGAGAGAAATAAGTCAGATTATACATAGGTTATCAACATTAAATGTGTAAATATTCATATACTAATAGAGGGCACAAATTCATGTGTGAATCAATAATTTAAAAATTGAAATTAATGCCGGGCAATTAGAATTACTATATTTAATTTTAACTTCTGCAGAAATAAATTTAAAGCTATTCAAAGAAATCATCTTTTAGAGAGGAAGGAGGTATGAGCCACAGAAAAGTCTGAATTGCAGTGAAGCGAATCCATTCAGGAAGCTAATATTCAAAACTACTGTTAATTGTGTACCTTTACATTTGTTTAGGTCCTCAGCTCTTTCATTATTTTAACATCTATGTTAAAAATAATTCTCAATTACTATAAAATTACTAGCAAGTAAAAAGCTAGAGATGGGACAATCAAGTTTGTGAGAAGCTTGAAAATAATGATGCTATTCTGAAGAAAAGCTCTTTTTGAGGGCTTTGTTTTTCATTTTCTTTCTTATGAATCTGTACAGTTTTTATTAGAATTTATATCATGTCAAAAGTGAAAAATAAAATTGAATAGCCATTTCTTCTACCTCATAACTTTCATGAGTAAAACATCCACCTCTCTTGCTAAAGAAAGAGAAGAGATGCTAAATTCATAATTCTTAATTTTTCTGTATGAGATTGTTCTCAGAGAAGACTACGAAGGAGACTGTAGAATTGGACTATAATATAAAAGAGTAGGGTAAAGTCTTTGATTATTTTGATATGCGATGAGAAGAATTATTTATTCAAATTTTATCAACCAGCACTTGGAAAACACAAAGTATTTTTCAGGCATACCTTTGATAAATATTAGTTAAAAATAGTCTGCCTTTGTATTCTCATTCCAAATGAATGAAAACCATTCAAAGCACTTATATTATTTTACTTAGCTGTAGATCTGGAGATAAAGTATACTAAAAAGTATTTGGAGCTGGCTGTTGATATGTAGTAATAGACTACTATAAATAGCATGTAGATAACACTATTTAGATGGAAAATATATTCCATGAGCCAATTGATTTGAATCATTTAAGTATATTACACAGTGCCTTCCTCTTGGTAATTATACAAATTGGATTGGAGAATCATTTATCAGGATGCCAATTAAATGAATTCTATACTGCCTGAGACTTAAACAAGTATAAATTAGACAGACCAAACAAATTCTACATTTATGGGTACTTTAGTTGACTCTTGATCATGTAACATGACAATAATTTAACCAGTGTGTCTTACTCCACGTACTAGGGATATAGTTAGCTGAGGACATAACGATATTCATTCAGTTTGCTCAGCTTAAAATTCAGTTTGAACTTCAAAGTAAAAATCTTTAACCAAAAATATTGACTTAGAATCTTACTTTTAATATTGTTTAAAAACTGATTTCTATGAACATTTTCCTTTTAGTTGATAGACGAATTTAAAGGTTAATTAATTTAATGGTTCTTGGGTTCGTAGACATGTAATTATGGTGATTAGAAATGTGTGATTTTTTTTCCAGTGACACATTTTTCAGAAGATGAAGAACATTGGATTAAAAATTAAGTAATATTCAATAACAATGGAAAGAAACTTTTAAAATTCTTATAATAAAAGAGCCAAAGACGTCTCTAACTTTTTAAATTATAAAAGTGAAAGAATGTTTCTAATAAAGAAAGGAGTTGTTATTTAAGAAACTATTTTAATCACTCTGAAAAGAGAAGGATAAAAAGTTATACCAAGCTACTCTTTGAGTAGCTCTATATAGTCAACCATTCAATATTGGATAGAGATGTTGTAAAGTACATAGCCTTTAATAATTCATTTCCCATTTTTTAATAAAACTGACAATAACAACATTATAATTATATAATAATAAAAAGAGAAATGAACAGTTCTGAGACAAAATAATTTTGCTGAGTATTCTCCAAGTCATTTTTCTGTGGCCAGTATCTATTTATACAAATATTTTCAGTAAGTCACGTGGAGTGTTGATGCAGGTAAAAGAAATCGCTCTAGTTGTTTTAGGTAAAGAATTCACTTGGGTGTTGAACAGTCGATTAAGTAATATGTCATACTCCAAATAGCTCTTTTTACAATCATGTAGATCAACACTATGTGTGTCAATGTAGTGTTTGTTGTTTTTTTTTTTTTTTTCCTGAGAATACTCTATATTGCCATAATATATTCTGATAGTATATAGGAGCTCTTATACATTTATACAATACAATAAGGTAATATTCCCAGGTTGAGGTTAGATGAGAAAGATAATTAAAATCTTAATTGAATTTGAAGAGACATATATGATGAGGAGATATGAAAGGTGACCTCTGAGTAGATGAGTGGTACACTAATTGACAACACATGTTCTACAGAGTGAGCTGGGAAAGCTTAACATGTATCATAATAACTTATGGAATATTAAAAAAAAAAGTGTAGCACAAGAGCCAAAATAATCAAATAAGTAATTTCAGATCTTGAAGTTAAGTTGTCAATTAATCAATTCTAAATTATATACAGGCAAATTAGTTTATTTGCAGAAGTCAGAGAGAACCTATTATGCTTAATTATAGTCCTTATAAACATTTCTTTCTGTATCTATTTATTCTTATGTTGTACCACCAAGAAAACCCTCAGAAATCAATATACTTAATATCCATAAGTAGAAAGACTTAAGTTATTTTAACATATTCTTAAGGATCTACTGTGTGTAAAATATTGTCCTGAGGACTTGACAAAGTGTAAATATGAACATGAAGTACTTCCTACTCATAGCAGTTTAAAACCCAATAAATAGGATAGAAAAAGTTCACATGTAAATGAATTATATTATAGAATAAGATGAGTACCAAAGTACAAAATGGTTCAGGAGACTTTATCAGAAGTAGTAACAGTCTTAGGCTATTATGAGGAATCAAGAAAAATATCCAAAAGAAAGTAGGCTTTGCTTATTCAACCATTTATTCATAGCCAAGAGTAGAAAAATTTAGAATGTGATAAAGAAAGAGCATATGGTTCAAACTTATTGAAATGTAGTGCAAATGGTAGAGAGGTGGGGAAAAAAGGCAGGAAAGATAGATTGGGGTTGTTAAATTGGAGGGCCTTGAATACTGAGTTGAGAAACACTAGCCCGAAAAAGTGACATTTCCTCTTCCATCACAGAATAGATTATAGTAGACAGTTTTGTGAGAGATTCATGTTAAGAGAGGGTATAGAAATACAATGCAGTCTAATTTAATCATCAGTTACTCACTAAAGAACTATCACATGCCAGAACTATTTTGATTGTGAAATTTCTGCCTTGCATGGTAGAAATGAAATGAAATGAAAAGTACAGTTCTAGCCCTCAAATAGTCCAAAAGCAAGTGGAAAAGACAAACAAGTGAGGAGCCAGATAAAGTGCAGAGCAAAGGATGTTAGGATATGATCAGAAAACAGAGTAGTGTCTTAGTTATCTACTGCTAGGTAAGAAGAAACTCCAAAATAGTGGTGTTATAAGATGGATTGCCCCCACTTTGTACTTTGAAGTAGTAGCCCCAGAACCTTATAACTCCAGAATGTGACTAGGTGTGGAGACAAGGCCTTTAAAGAGGTAATTAAGGTAAAATGAGATTATATGGGTTTACCCTAATCCAATAAAATAAGTTTTTATAAGAGATGGAAACTAAGATACAGACACAGAGGGAAGACCATGTGAAAAGATAGAGAGAAGCCATAAAAGAGAGACTTTAGGAAAAAAATCATCTCTGGTGAACATTTGATCTCATATTTCTAATCTCCAGAACTGTGAGGAAATAAATATCTGTTGTTTAAAAGACCTAGTCTGTAATACTTGCTCTTGGCGGTCCTAACAAACTAGTACAAGTGGTTTAAGAAAGTAACACTCATTCTCTTGAATTTTCTCTTGAATCTAGAGATTATCTGGAGTAGGGACTAGGAATTTCTATCCTGTGACTTCTCATCAGTTGTAGTCATATTCTCTCTCTTTATCTTCCCCACTCGCCCCAATCCCTTGCAGTCTGTTCATCTGGCACTCTGAGTGTAGCCAGATTTCTTACATAGCAGCTGAACATTCCCACAGCAAATGCTATAGGAGAAACCAAAGTCACGTGACCTTCTCTAATCTAGGCTCAGAAGTCACACAGATTCACTTCCACTGAGATGTTTTGTAGAAGCAGTTACAAAGTCCTTCACAAGTTTAAAAGAACAGATATACACTCCACATGATGATGGAGATAGTGTCAAAGAATGTGCAGACATGTTTTCAAATCACTGCTGTCTGCCCTTCAGTTAAAAATTATTTACATTTTTCCTACATGCAAAATACATTCACCCTTTCCTGGGATCCCACTAAAGTCTTATCTGTTATGGCAACAAGGTCAGGCTTGAGGTCCAGAATCTTATCAAAATTAGGTCTGGAAGTGGATGAGATCTGCCATACAATTTCTTAGTCATACAGCTCTTTAAAACCATTCGGCTCAATATGAAGCGTTACGAAGTAAAGAGAAAACTTACCTGCACCTCCCATTAAACATTCAACTCTCTATGTGGGGAGACAAGCATAGGATAATCACCACCATTCAGAAAGGGAGAAAGCAAGGGACACACAACAGTTACTGGTCCACAGTAATTCTGTAACTCAGCAGGGAAGATGCTGCCAGTTCCTTGATTAGGTCATTTTCCTTTGCCTGAGACTAACTCTGATGAAATAGTCAAATTTGAGAGTGGAGAATGGGGGCAGTAGGAGGATGTCTGGGCAATGCTCAGGATCCATTTGAGGTTATGGTCATGGAATTATCTGAGAGCAATCAGAGGAGTAGTATGTTTTTTTTCGACCATAGTCCACTGTTGGGGTTAGATTCAAAGTAGGAGAAGAGATTAGATTTAACCAGAGTTAGAATTTTCCAGATGAATATGAAGAAAGAAGAAGGAAAACACTGGGGATATATATAAATGAATTATTTTTATGAATTGCCTCATCATTTAATTAAGAAAAGTGAGATGATGTCAGATACGATGAATACGGGGAAAAAAGTGGAGAACCTCGTATAGTTAAAGAATTTTTGGAATAAAGTAAAATGAACACTATATATTCATATATCTTACCAGAGAGATCAGTGAGTATCTTTCATTTCAATGCCTGAAACTTTTTTTTTTTTTGGTCTGAGAGATTTCTCTCCCTCTGCAAGCTAGAAGTATGGGAGAATTAACACCCCAATGAGCAAGCCTCAACCCAAAACTGATGGTGGATAGTATACAAATACTTTAACTTCCTCTCCCCTTGAGAGAGACAAATCTGAAACATATGTTCTACAACATTTACTAGATTTCACAAGTTGGATTAAGCTTTAGTTACCCAAGTGGGAACTTGCTTGATAATGCATGTTTAATTGACTCTATCCCTTCTCTGTCTTACTTCCTCACTGTCCTGCTGGTGTTTTCCAGGATTGCCTCTCAAATAAACTAATGTAGTCAAATCCTTGTCTCAAGGCCTGCTTCTGGGAGGACACCGCTAAGAAAACTCTTGTCTATAGAAAACTTACTGAACACTTCCTTTGAGCCCTTAAGGCTCCTATCACAGCACTTACCAAAATATTTTTGTGTCTTTTTATCCTTCTCTCCATTAGACTGTGCTTCTCCACAAAGGAAATCACAGGTCCATTTTCTTAGAGCCTTCTCCTAGCACAGTTCCTGCTTCCTCATAGGATCGTTACATATTTAGTAAATTTAATTGAATGTTCAATAAAAATTGATGGTTTTACTACCTAAGGATTTGAAATATCTTTTCAATTCATAGAGACAAAGTTAGATAGGGTTCAGTATATTGTGAATGTTAATTGCTCTGTTTTTGGCATATAATTCTTTGAAAATTGATAATCTACAGTAGTTAGACTGTTAAATATGAAATTTTGGCTGGTCAGAATATATCACTATTTTTAGAGTGTTACATTTGCCAGAACTGAATAACATGATATCGTCTCTTCAGATATATATTTAACAAAATTATGGAGTTGTGAGGTTGAGCATTTATCATTTTCCCCTAAGCTCTTTTTTTATGAATTATTTTATTTTCAGCAACAAAGAAATAACCAAAGGCTAGTTTTTATTTTTTACATCATAAATACCTAATATACAGGGTGTTGAATAAATATTCATAGGATAAATATTTTTGTGACAGGAAATTATCATTTTAATATGAATTATTGTTGGAACTAGATTAAACTGATTTTTAAATTGGGAAATGAAAGCACAGCAATAAAGCTCTTTACTTTT
Source organism: Eonycteris spelaea (assembly GCA_003508835.1). Lineage (NCBI taxonomy): Eukaryota > Metazoa > Chordata > Mammalia > Chiroptera > Pteropodidae > Eonycteris > Eonycteris spelaea. The sequence goes on from PUFA01000046.1 coordinate 4,883,159, forward strand.
TTTAAAATTATGATTTGACTATCACCCAAGTAACTGCTATTTATATACCTGTTTGCTACTACTAATTACTTTATAAAGTTCAATTACGATAATGGCTAAATCACAATCATTGTGTAATTCAGCCAAAAGCCATGGTAGCTGTGATAGGAATACATTTGCGATGAAGATCATTTGCATTTGCAAATCTCAACAACTGCTCAAGTGTCTGCTTTCTAGCAATTAGGCAGCTGCTACTTAAAATCAATAGTGGCAAACTCTGGTTGTGTTTGGTTTAGAAACTAAGTGTTGTCTTGTGACGCATTTTGGGTACTTTGCAGTGTATTAATGAAGCCACTTTGCTACATGATGCTGTATCACCACTACTTGGCATCCTGTCCTCCTCAGCTGGCTATTGCATGAGTCCATCTATTTTCTTTTTATCCTTTGCCTTATTCACAGGCTTTGGCTTTAAATAGAATTTCCTTTGTCAAATTTCCTTTGTCAAGAGTTAATTCACAGTCTTTAAAATGCACAGTTCTGGAGTTTGACCTGGGTGAAATATGTAGGATAATTTATTACCAAAAGCTATGTATGAAATATTTAGAAGTTCTATTTAAAATTTCTAAACAATTGGGGAATTAATTTCATTGAGGGTACAGGTATATATGGTGAAGACTGGTAGGCAAGTGGACATTAATAGTCTGAAAAGATAACTACAATTATACTGGCTTTTGTACAAGTAAAACAATCAGGTTTGAGTGATGAGTTGTATCTTACTATGTGCTAATAATTGAAATATAAATAAAACGTTCATATCAAATTTCTTGTATGTATTACTTTTGAGATTTTATGGTTTATACTTAACATCAATTTTGCCTTGTTTTGTGTTTATGTAAGGCTTCTTATCCCAGAATTGTGTTTTAGATGTATAGTAGGAAAATTGACTGAAAGACATAAATGCTGAAGTTAATGCTATTAGAATGATGCTCTAAAGTTTTTAAAGCCATCCTTCAGTTTCATACCAGTGTACATTTGCACATGTAAATTTGTTTCACATTTATTCTCTCCAACTTGCCCTCGGAAATTCTACATTTCTTTCAAATCTCTGCACAAATTTCACCTGAATTGCTCAGGCAAACTAAGATAGTCCATTCATCCTGCTTGATTCCATTGTATTTTGCCCATGGAAAGCAGGATTATCCATGCCATGGGATTATTTATGTTCTAAGGGCTTTAGTGGTATAATAATCAACCTTGCAACTTCCTAAGCATATATCTGAAGAGATAATATTGTGCTTTCTCACTAATTCTTACACTTTTACATGATTAGACTAGGTAAACAAATATTTCTGAATGCATTGCTTTGCAGATATGTCTCATAAAGTCTCCTAATTAGTTCTACTTTAATTCAGGATGTAATATTACTATGTTGTTTTTCAGCCCTTGGGCTGTAACCCATAAAACATTCTTGTACTTCTATTTCTCTATCACCTGAAGTCTCATCACTTTTCTCCCGAAACTTCACCCCCTTTGAAGAGGCTGCCATATAAGCTACCTTAAAAATAGTGAGAGCTACTGTACATCTGAAACTAATACAAAATAATATTGAATATCAACTCTAGTTCAAAAATAAAAATTCAAAAAGAAATAGTGAGAGCTGCAATGAGAGGTTGACAGCAACATCTTGCCTGCTATAAACATTGGAAGTAGTTGCCATCGTAGTAGTTTGGTTGACCCTATTACAAAATCAGTCTTATTCCCAGGCCAGAAAAATAAGATGCTATATGTTGATAGAAAAACTTTAAAAATATTCAGAATGCTCAGACTCATCCTTAATATTTTATTATATCAATCGCTCTAGTTGTCCTCCCTAATTCAAAGTTAATAGAACACTTAAGAATTTTTTTAAAAAAAGATATATGTTTGCTCCACATTGTGTAAGCAATACATTACAGTCACCATTGTAAAAATAAATTTTACTTTACTGAGTCTTACTGTTGCCTTGGATTTGGAGAGTTTAATGGTCAGACATAAAATTATCAAAATGTGTTAATTCTCTACATCATTTTCCAAGATGCATGTTTATCTTGGAATAATAACTATAGTCACTGGAAAATGATCTGAAAAATGATTCTCATTTAAATATTCTACTATTTCTTAAACTTTAGATCTGTGAAATACACTAACTTGAGTGACTAAAAATATTGGGTATTGTGCTTTAGAGGTCAATAAATGAGTTGGGTTGGACTAAGAGGATTTCTGAGTTCAAAGACTAAGAGCCTTTCACTAAAAATGTCATGATGATTAAACCAAAACACTTAAATTTGGGGTGGAAATAATTCAGTTCAACTATAAAATCATAAAAATGAGAAAGTATCTTTTAGGCATTTGTTAACCAAATAGTCTCTACTCCTACATTTAATAATGGTTACAATGTGGAAAGTATGTGATTTAGAAATATGTTTATTTTTCAATCAGCCATAATTAAACCATTTAAACTATGATTTGAAAAAAAAGGAAGTAAAAAGAAAGGTTGAGAGTGGCTAATGCCATGGAGTGTTGTCCATCAGAAATGCAAATATAAATTACCTGAGTTATAAGCCCCCAAAACAAACCATTGACCCTTCTTAGCAGAAAATTTGATGAATTCAGGAACTGGAGCTTGGTTTTGGATGATTATAAAAGCAAAAAAGAAAGAAAAAAAGGTAAAATTATCACTCCACCTGGAGGTGTTTATCCAGTTTATGTGAAGTCATAGCCAGCCTTCTTATAGATTTTTTAAAATCTTAGTTTTCTCAAAAGTCTAAAATATTCCTATAGCATAAACTATTAATCTCTCTCTCTCTCTCTCTCTCTCTCTCTCTCTCTCTCTCTCTGTATGTACATTTGATCTTATTGGAATGTTGGTAGGTGTTTGTTTCTAATATGTCCACTTACTTAACCCTGACACCTGACATATTAACCAACTTGCCCCTAACTCCATCCTCAGCAATATCAGGCTTATGAACCTGGCTGGCAAGATAATTCTAGTTTTGGAGAGCTTCACATTGCTGAGACATCAAGCTGAAGATAAAAGTTAAACATTTAATAGAGATAGGTAGACAGGCTTTGGCTTGGTAGAAATTAGCTCAGGTAGTAAAGACCACAATAATTATTTCAGGGCCAATTTAAGTTATCTGGTAAGTATAGATCCGTTCATTCATTTATGTATTCATTCATTCATACATTCATTCAACATTTGCTAAGTGTTAGGCATTGCATTAGTCATTGGCAACAGAAAAATAGATCACCTGTGACTTCTATTCTCTAGAAGCTGAGAGCCAGGGTGGGTGGAGGTGGTTGGGTGGTGATAGAGAGGAGACAATAGACAAATATTTTGTTACATTTCTGTATTTAAGTGTGCATGACAAGGAAAGATAAAAACACTTATTGAAAGATGTAATCTTACTGGGAAAATATATGGGCTACAGATGGAAGTTTCTGGTGAAGTCATGAAAGCTTTACATAATCTGATATACCTAGGAGTAACCACAGCAGGTTGCTATGGTTAAAGCATGGGAGGTTACAGAAATAGGTAATCGCTGAGTACATACATATGTCACAGAAGAAGTTTAACCACAGTGCTATACCTCCAACTATGAGTGTTTAGGCATTCTTTAAGACGAGATTCTTTCAGAAGTTAAAATTTCACTCTCTACGTTTCTTCATCTTCTAAATGTTTGGAATCATTAAAGAGACTAATGGCAAATGGTCTGTATGTAAGATAAGCAAACTCTTGGGACATGAGTACCATCTTTCTGAATAAACTTCAGGTAGCATGCGGTTGATGGAAAGGCAAACAGGACCAATAGGAACAGCCAATATGGAGGTAAGCACAAATATACATTGGCTTGGCTTCTGCCATTAGCAAGGCTCCCATCCAAACAGCCTCTGGGCTGGCATCAAAGGTATCCCCGGAGTTGTTGTTGTTGTTGTTGTCTTTAATTTTTTTATTCTGACCTTCCACTACTCTCAGCCACTACTCATTTTCTTTTCTCCAGGGTAACAACATTCTAGAATGTGTCACTTCTCCTCATTCTTCCACACTGTCCTCAACCTTGCTGATATTCCTTCCCTTATTTCTCCTGGAGTAGGGGCTGGATTTCAGTATAAATTTTAACTCCTTCAGGTTTCCCAATTTGATTTTCAATTCCTAATTACCATGTTCTTTGCACCTGTTTCAGTCTTACTACTCTGTCAATGTGAATGCTTTTACTTAACTAAAGGTAAATTACTTAGCAGGCTGAAGAAAGGCATAATTATTAATATGCAAGATATTATAAAGCTATCCTAGTTCATAGAACACCTTTTATCCTAAGGATAATAATGAGCCATTGCAGTATTTAAAGAAGAGGAAAAGAAAAACAATCATTTGCTCCTTAGAAGGTTCCTTTTTTCTAAAGGGTGGATGGTGGTTGAGCCAGATTAGAGAAGAGAAAATGTAGAGAAAATATTGCTCAGTCAAAGAGAGAAGATGAATTCCAAAATGAAGGCAGAAGCAGAAGAATGGAGAGGCGGTTTTATACTAAAGAGATGTTAAGGAGACATGGAGACTATATTTTTCAGAAAACAAAAGAAAAAAATAAGAAAAATAAACAAGAATTAAGATGGTGTCCTTCAGACATAAGCAGCTAACTGGTAGTATCATTTTCAGATACGAAATACAGCCTATTTGAGCAAAAATTGTTATGAGTTCAATTTTGAACAAACTGAGCTAGTCCAGGTGACACATATATATCTTGACACACGTATATCTAGTTCAGCAGAGGACCAGGAATAGAAATCCATATTTGGATGTCACCTACATTCATATGATAGTTGGTGCTCTGGGTGAGAATGATGTGAGGATGGGAAAGCTTGCCAATTGAATAGAGAGCCAATGACAAAACATTTTTTTCTCTCTTACCTTCTCTACAGAATTATAAGTGTCATTGATTATTATCAGCTTTCCCTACATTCCTCAGTCTACTACACTGGGATTTAAGAAAAAGGATCTTTTCTCGATCCAGTGCTGTCATGGGGGATTCTTTATAACTTTGAACACTAACCAGATGGCCCAAAAGGTGAAATGTCATCAAATGAAATATAAGATTTTACCTGACTTCACACTTACAGGTCTACTGATATGGTCAAATATAAATTGACAATGTTGATATTGGGCTTTTATCAAAGTGCAATAATGAAATGTCTAAGAATAACCTCAATGAACATGTATAGTACATATTTAAAGAAAGCTTAATTGAGAAATTGGATAGATATGCCATGCTTTAGATCAAAATAGATGTATATTTAAAGACTTTTTAAATTCCCAATTATTGCATTTATTTAATGTAATTTTATTTAAAATAGAAAATGAAATAATTTTTAGAAAAGTTGAAATTATAATTTAAGATTTTGCATGTTAAAAATGTCAGGAAAGCTTTTTTTAAAATAAAATAAAATTAAACAAATAGGCAAGACTAGGACATTATCTTTGTTACAAAACCCATAATATTTAAATATGCATAAAACAATTAGATAGATATAGACAAATAACACAGAATACACATCTGGGAATTAGATCTCATTTCACACGAGAAATACTACATGTCACAGAGACAGCACACACAGTGAGCAAGGAAAAGATTATTTAATAAAACTATTTGAGTAATCATATTGCTTTTTAGAAAATAATGAACTCATATACGCACTTCATACATTATACCAAAATAAGATATGAAATGCAAAATTTAAACAGGAATTTAGGAAGAAATAAAAATAATTATTCATTAAATCTATTGAGCTAACAAGATTTTTATGACTTAAATATGATATTATAATAAAATTAGATTTGAGGGAAATAAATTAGACCTTATTCAAAAAATAAAATTAAATAATACAATTTAAAAAGGTTACATTAAGAGAGTACTAATATTACTACTATGTGATGATTTTACAAATCTATTTAAGTCCTTTAATTTCATTAGATAAGCAACTACTTGATATGATTCAGTGTTCAATGAAAGAGGACATGCAAATGGTTAATAAACATATGGGAAATATTTTCCCTTATCAGTATTCAGAAGGCAAATAAATTCAAATATAAATTTTAATTCTATGTAAATTAAACAAATATGGTAACACTATAGTACAGAATGATAAATTTGTGGTCAAGTACAATGCAATAAGAATTATCTCATAAACAATTCGGGACAATTATAAATATTTAAAATACGAATTTTAATCTGATAATTTCACTCTAGAAATCAATTACAAGAAATTAATCATACATTCTGAAATTAAACAAAACAAAAAATAAAATTGGCTTAAATGCTGATGACAGAATTCCTTTTAGTAATAAGAAATAAAGCAACCCGTGATGGTTAATTTCAAGTGTCAAATTGACGTGGCCATGGAGTGCCCAGATATCTAGTTAAACATTGTTTCTGTATAGGCTGCAAATGTGCAGATGACGTTAGCATTTAAATCAGTAGACTTAGTAAAGTAGTTTGCTCTTTCCAATATGAAAGGGCCTCATCCGATTTGCCAAATGCCTAAATAGAACAAAACTGCAAAAAAAAAAAAAAAAAAAAAGAGAGAAGAGAGAGAGAGAGAGAGAGAGAGAGAATTATCTTTCTTTCTGCCTGAGTCTTGAACTGAGACATCAGTCTTCCTCTGCCCTTGGACTGGGGCTTACATCATCAGTGCTCCCGGTTCTCAAGCCTCTAGACTTGGACTAGAACTTATACCATCAGCTTTCCTAGGTCTCTTGCTTGATAACTACAGATCAGGTGATCTCTCAGCCTTCACAGCCATGTGTGCTAATTCCTTATTACCTATCTTCTCTATCTATCTATCTATCTATCTATCTATCATCATCTATCATCTATCATCTATCATCTATCCATCCATCCTATGGATTATGTTTCTCTGAAGAACTGTAACTAATACAGAAGCTAAAAGTTTATGATAAAATCATGATTAAGTAATATATAGTATATAAATATATATATACATATATATATATTTAGTGAGCTCTTATGAAGTCATTAAATATTGTTTAAGAGGTGTTAGCTCCTGGAAAAAGTGTGTGTTATTTTCATAAGTGAAAAAGGAAGGATTTAGGATTATATATTCACAATAAAAAGAAAATATATATATATACACATATATAACAGAGAAGTGAATATAAAAAACACTTGGTTTACTATCAGGTAGTGAAACCATGGGTGGCATTTTTAAACTTGAAATGTATGTTTCCAGATTTTCCAGAACAACTATATATTAATTTTAAATTAGAAAAATTCGCTTTATTTTAACAGAGGGAATTTATTAACAAGGTTAAAATGTTAAATAAACTTGATAAAATGTATGCCTCTTTATGCCCTGAAAAGAACACAAGAGTGCTCAGTGGGGACTCACACATAAGTACACACACATGTCATTGAAAAATAGAAAGCATTGGCCCATTTGACTACTAATGCTTCCACAAGTTCTGGTGTACTTAGACTGCATTTCAATGCAGCCACTTAAGCAGGATGGGGGAACATTAAAAGCTAAAATGCCAAGAAATCACTTCTCTTGGTTTAACGTGGCTCCCAGGCAAAAACACCCCAAAAGGCAGTAGGCTGGCTCATTATACACATTTTTTACTAGAATGTGCCCCAATTTGCCCCTTTAGTGAACAATATGTGACATCTTTGAATATAAACTCTCAAACTCACATTTTTTTTCTCTTAAGCAAAAAGAAGCATGATATATCACTAAGAAAAATTTTAAAGAGAATAAAAATTTTAGGATAAAAATAAGTTGAAAGCTGAAAAAACTATGGATATGTTTGAGCACCACTGTGATCTAGAAAAGAAAATCAATATACAGTATTCATTTATGAAATTTGCGTTACAAAATTAATGCTCACCTTTTTAAGAAAATGTCAATAATTCATTTTTATTGCATAATTATTACAAGTGACCATTATTGACTAAAACCGATTCTTTGTTACAAACATATAATATGAGAGTATGATTTTTTAAGATAACGATATGTGGTTAAGTTTTATGACTATGGGTCCATGTTAATTTCAGATAAATAATGCAAAATACAAACCTGTTTACCTTTCTAGATTTGTTTCATTTTTGTAGTTTCATATTCTTTTACTTTAATGTTTCATTCTGGCACAAGCCTGTGATGTGCCAAAATTCTATAATCCCCATTGGCTCTAGGAAACCCAGCTACAGAGTATAGTCTCTCTTCCATTGGCCCTAGCTTAGGAATGACATGATGTGGGTGCCATCCTCACTAGCTCCTCTCTTACTGATTTACTACAGCAACAGTCCTTTGGTTTTCTTTGGGAAAATAGGTCAGACAATGAATACATTCATTATACCATGCTAACCTTTCTAAACATTTTGATCCTGTCCATAATATTCTCCCAAGGCAGTTTCTGCATCTCTATCTAATTACTGGAAACCAAGTTTTTTTCCAAATTTTAAGCAGTCATTCCAGTAGCAAATTAGGATAAGATCTAGGTGTCCTTGCAAGTGTGTTGAATCTGGTCACTCAATTGTAATCCATATTTACAGACTCTCCTTATATAGTCTCATATTCTGTATACCCACTACTCCCTCCATTCATCAAGCACCTTTAAAATCCATTCTTGGTGTTCTGTCAGTACATATTTACAAATATAATAGTTTTTTTTTTGAGGGGGTGTAATCCCTTTTCTCTTAGAGAAAATGTAATAGTTTACTAAACTTTATACTAGCTATTAATTTAGGAATGATGTGGTGTGGTGGAGGGAAATCTTAAATAAGGCTGTTGTCATCTTAGGAAGCATTAATCACAGTAGGGTCTTCTGCAAGGTCTCTAGGCAAAGAAAGGCTGTTATCCTCTGGTAAGGGATATGGGGCATTTCTGCAGTCTTGGAGGGTTCAAAAGACTCTGAGATTCAAGATTCTCAAGTGTAACTATGCAGGTTTTCCCATCCCAAGTAGTTGGGGCTCATTCCTCTTGTACCTAGGCCTTTTCTTTAGCATAGAAGACATATCAGGACTAGGAATCATGCCTTCTGTGTGATTCAGCTACTCTCACAATTAGATCCGAGTCTGGTTTTAGCCTGATTTGCTCTCCAGTTGCAGGAAAAGAGAATCTCTTTAAATACTATCAGAGATATCCTTTGGCTTTTCCTCTGTGCAAAAGTTAACTATTTAAGTCTACCATTTTTATTTAGCATATCAATGAAATTTAAAAATAACTAAATAATTTCACAATCTTTATAATTATCATTTCAAAGATGGCAGTGTTGATAACAAGAAGTAAGGTTGGCACTCACAGAAGAGAGAAGAGACCCAAAGGGATCTAGGCAGAGACTTGACAATGATAACAATTGTTTGATGTGTTTTTTGCTTCTTATTTACATAGTGATGAATAATACATAGTCTTAAATTTCTGGATAAAATTTGTTTTGTAAATAAGGAAAATTAGATAGTTCTGCTAAGTTACTTCAAATATCAGTAACAGTCCATAGCTATCACTATACATACTAGTCATGGCAAATGGAAAGATAATAAAGTAGGAAAACACCTTCATAGCAGAGTTGTTGCAAAACTTCATTTATTTAAAAATTATTTATTAATGCTTTCTCAAGAACTTGGGATACACAGGAACACAAACAGTCTCTGTTATCAAGCATATAACAGGTGATCAATTAGTGCAAACTCATTTCTTATTGATGTAAATAACATATTTAATATTAAATAATTTTTTAAAACTCTTACAAATTAGTGATTTTTTAAATGGATTAATACCTAATAAAAATTAAGCAAGTAACAATACTTTTAAAAAAGTAGGAAAATTTTTGTTTGGAAATTCACCAAGAATTGATCCACAATTTAGAAAAATCACATCTATGACAGCAAGGCTCTTAGTTGTATTTAAACCAACATAAAACACTTGCATTCATTCTTTTAATCATTTATTTAGAACACACTATGTGTCTGGCACAGCTCCTAGCACTGAGATACAGTGGTAATAAGTGAAATAGTCAAAAATCCTCACCTTCTGAAATTTAAAAAAAATTTACTTGTAGCTATAGCTTTATAGTAATTACACCAAAGGGTTCAAGTACCTGATTATTTCATGATGTCTTCTAGTGTCATTATATCTGAACATTTATATAGAGACAAGAGATGGGAAAGGGAGCATCCACAGTATTTATTATAAAAGGAGGCTTTAAGTATGATTGAATTGAAAACAACTTTATGAAAGTACACATATTCTTATAGACAGGAAAGAGACGAGGTCCTTGAGATCCATTATATTAATGGCAGCCTAAAAGCTTTTGGAGATTTTAGAATAAGAGTTTTTGTATCTTCAAAAAGATGTAATGTCCACTAAAAATACTCTTTACTTCTAAAGTCACTTTATTGCCAGAAAGAAAATATATTATAAACATCTACAAAGTTCTCACCTAGAAAATATTTAAGTTACACTTAGAAGCTAGGTGTTGAATACAAACCTTCTACTACCCAGTGAGAAGCTGGGAATTGTGAATTCCCTTCTGATTGCATTTTGTGTGTCAGAAGTGGTATTTATGGCAATAGTATGTCCCAGCTTTTCCCACTGCTTATTTCGATGTGAGTTTTTTCTTGTTATTTTAAATAAGTCAATAATTTTGAAAAATTAGAATTATGTCAAGCACCTTTTCTGACTACAGTGATATGAAACTAGATATCAGTTACAAAAAAAATGAAAATAAAATCACAAATATGTAGATTAAACAACATGCTCCCAGAAAACTAATGGATCAAAGGAGAAATCAAAAGAGAAATCGAAAAATATCTTGAGATAAATGAAAAGGGAAACACAACATACCATAACTTACAGGATTCAGCAAAAGCATATCTAAGAAGGAAATTTATGGCAATAAGTGCTAAAATTAAGAAAAAAGATCTCAAATAAATAACCTGACTTTACACTTCAAAGACTTAGGAAAACACATAGAAACTAAGCCCAGAGTTAGTCTTAGAAAGGAAATAACAAATATCAGAGCAGAAAGAAATGAAATAGACTAAAGAGACAACAGAAAAGATCAATGAAAGTAAGAGCTGTTTTTTGAAAAGATAATTAAAATTGAAAAATCTTTAGTTAGATTTACCACGAAAAAAGAAAACACAGATAAAACGAATGAGAAACAAAATAGGTGACATTAAAACTGACATAATAGAAATACAAAGGATAATTAGAGACTGCTATGAGCAGTTATATGCCAACAACTTAGACAACCTAGAAGAAATAGGTAAATTCTTAGAAACATACAACCTACCAAGACTCAAGCATGAAGAAATAGAAAATCGAAACAGACTGATTATTAGAAAAGAGATTAAATCATTAATCAAAAACCTCCCAACAACAACAAAAAACTACAAGAATTGATGGCTTCACTGGTGAATTCTACCAAACATTTGAAAAAATAATTAAAACCAACACTTCTTAAACTGTTGCAAAAATAAAGAGGAAAGAAACTTCCAAGCTCATTTTATAAGGCCAACATTACCTTGGCATCAAAATCAGACAACATACTACAAAAAAAGAAACACAGGCCAATATCCTGATGAACATACATGCAAAAATCCTCAGTAAAATGTTAGCAAACTAAATTCGATAGTACTTTAAAAATATCATACACCATGATCCAGTGAGATTTATTCCAGGTATGCAAAGTGCTCAATATCACTAATCATCAGTGATATTAAAATCAAAATGAGATACCACTTCACACCTGTTATAAAGGCTATTATCAAAAAACAAGAGATAACAAGTGTTGGCAAAATGAGGAGAAAAGGTAATCATCACTCACTATTGTTGAGAATACATTTGGTGCAGCCACTATGGAAAATAGTATGAAGATTTCTCAAAAAATTAAAAATAAAACTACTATATAATCTATTGATTCTACTTCTGGGTATACATCCGAAGGCAATTAAAACATTAACACAACTAGATACCTGCATCCCCATGATTATTAGTTTATTGCAGCACTATTTTCAATAGCCAAGACATAAAAATAGCTTGTGTCCATGGCAGATGAATGGTTAAAGATGTGATATACACACACACAAACACACTCACAAAATGGGATATCCTGGCATTTGTGACAACATAGATGGACTTTAAAGGCATTATCCTCAGTAAAATAAGTTGGGCAGAGAAAGACAAATATTGTATTATGTCATTTGTATGTGGAATCAAACAAACCAACCCTGAGAAACAGAACAGATTGGTGGTTGCCAGAAGCAGGATTGAAGGATGGGGAAATGAGTGAAAGTGGTTAAAAGGTACACACTTACATTACACTTACACGATAAGTAAGTTCTGAAAATGTAATTTACAGAATAATGACTATAAATATAATAAACAAACAATGTCATTACAGTATATTAAACAAAAGCATTTGAAATAAAAATAGAAATTATAATTATTTTTGGGAACTTTCTTTATGATGATCAAATAATACAAAGTCATACACCATTGAAATTGAGAAACTGAATGATATTATTAATATTGTAGCTCCTAGGCAGAAAATACATATACTTTTTAAGTACTCATAAGACCTTTATAAATATTGACCATATTTCAAGTCTTAAGAAATTTCCATAAGAAAAATATCATACCAATTCTCTTTATTTGTAAATAAAATGAGATAAAAATTAACCTTAATTACAAAAGCGTTACTTCAGGAACACATAAACCACATAGGAACCAAGAATAGTAACCTACCTAACTCTTGAGTAACTTCTCAAGTCAGAATACACCAACAAGTAAAGACATAAATAAATATGTGCTTTGTAAAATTTACACCTTCAAACTAAAAAAAAAAAAAAATAAGTGAACAAATATTCTACTTGTAGAGCTGGGGTAGACAAAATTCTATGTGACCTCTAAGTTATATGCATAACTTTTCTCTCAGTTATTCAATCAAATACCAGTTTAAATGCTGCTGTGAAGGATTTTGTGAATGTAATTAAGGTCTCAAACAAGTTGATCTTAAGATAGAAAATATCCTGGTGTGCCTGGCCTAATCACATCATCTTTCTACATATAATCTAGAAAAGAGACAAGAGGTTAAAGCTCCAAAGCATAGGATGATTTTAATACACTGTTGCAGATCTGAAGATGGATGAACACATGACAAGGAATGTGGGTGGTCTCTAGAAGCTGACAGCAGCCACCAGATGACAACCAAAAAGGACACAAGATCTCACTCAATCCAATGACAGCAGTGAACTGAATTTTGAAGATAACAAGAATAAGCTTGAAAGAGAGTTTTTTCTTAGAGCCTCCAGGAGAAGACAGCTTGACTAGCATCTTGATTTTAGCCATATGATACCCTCAGCAAAGAACCCAGCAATGTCATGTCAAACTTCTGACCTGTAATGAGCTAATAAATGGGTGTTACTTTCAACTGCAAAGTTCGTTGTAATTTATTATGCAACAATAAATAAATAGTAAAACAAAGACAGTAAAATACATCGAAATAACCTCTGAGAATCAGTAGAAAATAAGTAATAAAAATAGTATAACAATAAATAAGGAAAGTTAGAAATAAAATATATATAGACTAGTTATTTGAAAACTGTAAAGAAATACGTAAAACCTCTAAAAGATACTCATGAGAAAGAGTATGAGAATAGTAATTTAAAACATTAGGCACATGAAAAGAGACAGAATATCAGACAGAAATTATATTTTCCAGATTAATTATGTATATCAAATCATGCTCATGAAACTTAAACACTTAATAAAATGGTTATTTTTATTATAAAGTTAAATTATTATGTTAACTAAATAAATTCCTCAAATTATTTTATGACCCAGATGGTTGTATAGATGAGTTTGTACAAACTTTTTAAAAGACAGAATTTCTCTGCTTTTTAATCTCTTTCAAGGTACAGAGAAATAAAAAAAAAAAACTTCCCAGTTCGTTTTATGAAGCAATAATATTTTGCTAATTCAAAAGTCAGAAAGAAAGCAGTGAAAAAGAGATATTGTAGGATGTTAGAGATAAACACAGCTGAATCAATTATTATATTAAATATAAGTAAACTAAATCATTAAGTAAAAGAATAAAGTGATCGAGACAAAAACAACAACTATGCATTGCTTACAAGAGACACACTTTATGTAAAAGACAACAAAATGACTGAAAGTGCACTGTTGGAACATTATAGTGTAAAACACTGACCAAGAGAAAGTTGATGTTGTTACACTAATATAAAGTAGACTTCAATTTCAGAGTACTACAGAGATAGGAGGGCCATATTAAAATATAAAGGAGTCAATTCAATAGGAAGATGTCATGTCAAATCTGTAGTTATCCAATATCATAGATTCATATTACAGAACAAAAAAAGAGGTAAAGCAATCCACATTTAACACGTTTCCCTCTATAACTGATAGACACAAACAACAAAAAATCAGAAGACATGAACAATAAAATGTTTAAACTAATTGATATGTAGAGAATATTTCACCCCAAAACAACAAAAATATATTCTTAAGTACCATGTATAAAATTTACCCATATGATAGATCAAAAAGAAGCCTCAAAACAAAAACAAAAACAAAAACAAAAAACCAAGAATTGAACTCATTCAGTTATGTTTTGATGAGAGTAGAATTAATCTAGAAATCAACAACAACAATGAAACAAAATTAGAAAAACCTCAACTGCACAACAAATAATGCATTTCTACATAATCTAAGGTGCAAATAGAAAATGACAGCAAGGACCCAAAAATGATTTGAAGTATGAACATGTAACAGGGCAAAATGTGTGCAGTGCAGTACTTTCTCTTCCAGACAAGGTGAGGTACCAGGACTGAATTTATCCTTTTCTTTAATGACTAGGAATTGTGGAGAAAATTTGCAATAAACTTTTTCAGGCATTGGACAAGAGATAGAGCAGGGATGTGATCCACGAGAGAAGGATAACAAACAAGGTGAACCTTACAACTGACAGAGCTAACCACTTGGAAGCAGTTTCAAACCTGCAGCACCAGAGAGAAAAACCCAGATTTAAGGTCTTGCTGAATGGAGGAGCCAGAGAAGGTTTTGGGCAGGCCGCTTCAGTAAGAATTTGTAAAGAAGATATATTTTCTTATTACATTTTACTGTTTGATACAGTCTGTGATGAAATGAGTACAGAAATTGAAAGCAAAATTTAGAAACTTATTTATGCAATTTATATTAGAGAAATGAAGAAGTAGATTAAGCTAATTTTTTTACATTAGAAACTTTAAATATTGATTTGCTTGGTGTTGTTTCAAAATGTGCTAAAATATTGATATGAGAATTGCTTTTAGGCATAACTCTTTTTTGGTTAAAATTAAAGAAAGGCAAAGATATCAGTATAATAGTGATTGTCTATGTTAATTACCTATACACATATTTTAAATGAACAATTTGCATAAATTGTATCGTTCTTTTTTATGTAATATTTCTTCCATTATAGTTAACAAAATGAAACTTTTATGTCCATTAAATCATAAAATACATAATTTTCACTTGCATTTTAGATGTCTTTGCCTTTCCTTTTATTTTTTTAATAAGATTTTTTTTTTTTAAAAAGACAACAACAAAATTATTGGTACTTTGGTACTAAAGGAGAAAAAAAGAAACCAAAAATCTGGTTCTTCGTCACAGGTACTTTGAAATTTACTGCCATGGAGAGGGAATATATTTCTCATATCTAAATTTTCTTATTATTGTTTTACATCTAGAAATTAATTCATTACTACATATATACTGTGCTAAATATATATTTCCAGGTGAAGCATTAGGGTGATCTTCCCAAATTAATTAAAGAATTGGAAATACCAATGATCGTATCAATATAACATCATTTAAATAAAAATTATTTAATAAAAATTTTACCTAAAGCATATTTTTAAAAAAATCCTCTCCCACTAGACTGATGAAATTAATTAATTGCTTTTGAATTGTGGACAGAGCTACTATTATGAAAAAGATGAATTTTTAGATTTAATTTTCCAGATGTTTAACTCAATTATTCTCTTCCTTTTGTCAGTAGACAAAAATCACATTTATTGAGAAAAATAAACATAAAACTCTGGAAGAATACTTAATACTTATAGCACTTGAATATCTGGTTCATGTGCCTCAGACTAGAGAGTGGCACTTCACTTCACCTTGTCTTTCCCTTAGTGAGGTTATTTAGTCGATAAGTCTCTTTGTCATAGCTGATCTGAGATGCATCTCTGACACATACAGAGTCCTGGAAAGTACAATAGACATGGTTCCCCCTTAGTTGTTAAGATACATAGAGCGTATTTTTGCCTATTTACATATTCTTGCGTTCAGATAAATTCTTTGGTGCTTCTCTCTCCACTGTGTCAAGTTAGGGTCAGAGAGGGTCAAATGTTGAAAAGAAATTTATAATGTAGATCTGGATTTCATTAATAAAATCATTATAGTTTATCAATATCTCTACAAACAATTACTAAAAAAGAAAAAAAAAGAAAAAAAATTCACCAGTACAGAATCAGATTTTGTCTAGCTTCTACAAATGGTCTTCCTAATTTTTAATGTCTAAATTTCAAAGAGCATTCTTGGAATTTTTTGGCCATGTGTATGTTTATAAATGTTTATGGATTGAAGGGATGCACGATTAATATTTTTTTCTGAAAACTTTCTTGATAGGGAGTCTACCTCTTCCTGAGGCAAACTACATACAATTCTGTCATTGTTCTCATTGATCAGAATCGGGTAGTTCTGACAGTCTGATGAAAATGCTTTTGTTTTATTTTAGATTGTATGAGTTCATTAGCTACTGCCTAACTATGTATCATTCATTCATTCTCTCACTAGTATTAGTGTACTTGTTCTATGTTAGAATAAGCATAATTTTTCCCCAGGAGAGCTGAGAGTATAGTGATATTAATATGCAAACAAAGAAAAGCAAAATACTGTGATGATTTTCCTAAAAGAGTTAATGTAGCTTAATGGCTTTAGAGTCTAGTTCTAGAGCTAGATTACCTGAGATTGAATTCTAACTTGGCCACTTGCTTGCTGTTTGATATTGAGCTAGAAATAATAATTATAATTGTGATAATAGAAATGATAAAAAATAACAGCATAGTTTCTGAGATTATATAAGATATTATATATAAAGTCTTAAACACTGACTGACAACAGTAAGTACCCAATAAATATTGACTTTTATGCCAAAATGAGATAAAGAAAAGAACAATCACATCCTCTTAAGTAGAGTATGTTGGGAGTGATTGGCAGTTGGATAGAACTTTATGGAATTAGAGATCCCTGATTTAGTTCTTGTTTTCATTTAAGAACTATAAACTGAGAGCATGATCTGTGTCATATGCTCTTCTAAGTACAGAGGATAAAGCAGCAGATAGATTAATAAAGTTCTTATAATCGGAGTACATATTTCAGTCCAGGAGATGGACAAAAACAAAACAAAACAAACAAATAATATAATTTCAAAAATAAGTACTATGAAGAAAATAAAGCAGGCTAAAAGAATAGACAGTGATGAGGTTGTTTACTATTTTAGACAGAATCACAAGGAAGCCTTTTCAAGAATACGATATTGGACAGAAACTTAAATGATAAGATTAAGGCTTGTCAAGTTCTAATGAGAAATTATTTCTAAGAAGGATAGAATTTGACACTTTTAAGGAACAGCAAGAGATGGATTTGAGGGACAGTGAGGGGCCAGATTACAGTCTTCTAGGTACTGTGAAAAGCTCTGAATTTCATTCTAAGTATTAGGAGAAGTTCTTTGGGGGTCGAAGAGTTGTATAATATAATTAAAAGACCTTTCTGGATACTATGAGGAAAAAGACAAAAGAACAAGAGCAGAAGCAGAGAAACCACGTAGATGGTATTGCAATAGTCCAGGAGAGAGAGAATGATGGTTTGAACTCAAGTGCAAAGACGGGGAGAAGTTGCTCAGAATGTGATCCTCAAGGTGAGACATGGGAAAGTCTTCCAGAATGAAAACAGCAAAGACAAATACATGGACACTAGAAGTAACATGGTTATTTCTATAATTGAAAAATTATAAATTAAAATATTGCACAACTTAAAGAAATCTCTTCTATATATCTTACAGTATTGTCCTGAAAAGAATGTGAAGTTTGTTAGTGCCTTTAATGTATGATGATACCATTAGAATTTTTCTTACAGTCTTCGATGTCCATACTTAATAGCATATTCACAGTCTCCTCATGGAAAAACTAATCAGTTGTGAGATCAGTGAGGATTTTATAATATGCTCAATTAGAAGAAACAAAATTGGAAGAAATCTTTACATGCTTGGGGGAGGATAGTTTAGTTCTAGAAAGTCTCTCCTTCTTTGCCTTGCAGAATACTGGTGTAAATAACTCATCTATCCAAAAGGCTTGCCTAGCAATTTCTTTACAGAAATGGGAACATAAAAAATAGAAGTAGCTAGGACTAAGCTCTTTGTTATAAAGAAAGATGCCTAATTAAAGAATACACACAAAAAACGTTTATTTGTAAAACTGTTTACTGAGCTTGGAAGATCAATATTTTTAAATTTTATTTTTCTAGGAATTTAACACCTATTTTAAAATAAAGCAAACAATTTTTTTTTAGTGTAGGCAAAATTACCAATAAAGACATATGCATTTCACACCATTCTTTATGCAAGCAAACTTAACATCTCTCCCTGATATAAAATGTAGAAATATTTTCCCAATGTGAAGAAAATATTAAATGTCTCAATATGTGACCTTCTGATTATTAGTAGGATTCAATTTGGAAAAGATTTTTTCTATGTTCATAAACATGTTACCTGCTTTCATTACATTATTTATATTTTGGTGTTAAATCTCCCAAAATAAGAAAAACTCACTTCTTCTCACCAAATATATATTATTATTTTCCCATTTGTAATACTTCATCAATAAAACATTCTTTTTTTGAGACAACAATGCTGTGATGCCTTTTTAAAAGTAACATTTAGAAATTATGTTTTTTCAAAAAATAAAAACACATGGTCTTTCATAAGCAAGTTTTTTTGGTTAAAATAAAACAGCTTTTTAAAAAGTATTTTGTTTTTAAAAGTACACCTCTCATGTCTATTAAAACCTACATCTGTATAAATTAGTCTTGAGCAGAATGTAAACTACTTGCACATATTCTGAGAGCTGACTCCCTTTACTAGACCCAGATGGAATAATTTAGATATTGACACAATAAATCATGATTCACTGAAGGTTAATTTTTCCAACTAAGTCAATTATTGTAAACCCATAACTTCAATATTTTTTCTTGTCCTTTGCTTTTATAGTAGAAGCAAATTGATTGATATAAAACAAGTACAGAAAGATATTTAATAATTTAAAAAGTAATTTTGGGGTTATAACTTGGGATTATATAGTCCAATCTACTTCTTTCTTCTAAATTTATATCCCATAATTTTAGTATTTCCCATAATGAGAACCGATTATCAAAATCATGACTATGAGACACCTCAATATTCTGAATCATCAGGAAAAATTGCATAATGTCCGCTGTTGTTGTACTTATTACGATATGAAAGAATATTAAGACTTCTGTAAAATATGTTTTGCAGAAATGACTGAAATTTAGAGACATTTTGTTAACCACATTATTTATTTTTCTTAGAATGGTATATTATCTATGGATCCAAATTAAGCCAGAATTTTATTAACTTTTTTTCTGCAGAGTACTTGAAAAAAAAAAATACACT
The DNA here is from genome assembly GCA_003508835.1 of Eonycteris spelaea. Lineage (NCBI taxonomy): Eukaryota > Metazoa > Chordata > Mammalia > Chiroptera > Pteropodidae > Eonycteris > Eonycteris spelaea. Next base: position 4,902,936 of record PUFA01000046.1, read on the forward strand.
ATTTAAGTGGAAGTTCTTTCCTTACCTCGCATTTCTGACTGTGGAAAAGAAATTCCCATGAGAATTACTGTTAAAATGATTTTATTAGCCTTCCATCGTTAACCTAAGAGTTTGGCATCAGACTACAATTTTCACCAAATACTAAAGATTATAACATTTTGAAAAAAATCTATACCTTCCTATCGATCTCTACTGTCTCCAATACCTTGGCCTTTATTATAAGTATTAAAATGACTTGACAAGAACACCTGTTCATTGGGGTGTCAACATCATTATTCTATAACATTAATTTATTCAACCAATATTCATTAAAAGTATCTACTTCCTTGATACTTCAGTAAACAGTAACAAAACAAGCTTAAACAGAAATATAGATGGTCTCTTATCTCATGGAGCTTGCATTCCAGTGAGGAAAATAGGCATTATCAGTGAATTGTGCATTAACAATTATAAAATTCAACTCTGACAATGGTTATAAAGGAGAGGCGCTCAGTAGTACTAAACCTATTATAGGAGGATTTGACTAAACCAGGAAGTCTAGTATGACTTTCCTAAAATGTGCTACATAAGATGCTGAGAGATGGATAATATGAACTTGGTTAAGAAGGAAAGAAAAACCATTGTCAGGAGAGGTAATTGTGTGAAATTCTCATGGTAGGAGGGAGCATGTGTAATCAAGGAATTGAAAGAAGGCTACCACCATGGTTCCAGGGAGGGAACTAAGAAGGTAGATGAGAGAAAAACTGGAGAGGTAAATAGAGTTTATATTATTTGCAGTCATAAATCTTTTTATTTATTCATTCTGAGATTCTTTAATAAAAGATCATTAACTTAAGAAAAATAGAAAGCTATTGAAGAGTTTTAAACAGCAGAGGCATTTATGAACAGATCAGCAGTTCAAAAATATCTTCCTGCTCTAAGGCAGAGAAAGAACAGTCACCTTCAGGCCATTTTCTTCATAGTCTTTCTAAACTTACACTTCTCAGGAGGCCATTCTGCTCTAAGAAGAACTGAGAATTTTCAGTGATATCTCTTATTTATTTTCAATTCCCAGAGATAGCCTATGCCTGGAACTGACATAAGAGTCAGAAATATGTTGCAAAGCAGAGTGCAACCATTCACACCAATTTCTTCAAGAAGCAAAAGCATCAGAAACTGTACCAAGAATTCTGACATAGAGTTATACTTCTACTGAAATGGCTGGGGTATTATCCCAGGTTACAATGGCTTCATGACACAATCCTCAGTGCCTGTAGGTCATGTCCTAGAAGCATAGATGATAGTTCGAATACCTCACTTTTGTAATCTTCTCCAGAGTCTCACTTAAGACATATTATTTCAAGGTTTAACTTATTTCAGCCACACACTTCCTCTTACGTCCTACCCCTCTATCATTATTTATTCAAATGTCCATAATGTCTTACTTTCTCCTCAAATACCTTTAATTCTCTCAGAAAAAGTTACTCACCAAGCAACCCACCAAGTACATACAGCATTCAGGTCTATAAAATCATGTAACTTCACTACTAATTGTACCTTTTATCATGCCTTTCATCATACCCAAGATGCTAATATATTCAACATAGTTTATTTTATTTGTTTTGCACTTATGTCTATGTTACATGTTGGTCATAGATCATAAGCTCCTAGAGGGAAGGGAAATTTAGAGGGTTTTCTGTGTAGTACAAAATTAAAAGCTGAGAACATTATTTTAAGACAGGTTATTTAATATGGATAATATTAAGTATATTCTTGCCCATATATTCATTAGAAAGATAAAATTATGTCACCATTCATTATCCATTTATTACATATCTTAACTTTACTATTTTTTTCATGATTTATCAATATACTGTGTCTGTCCAAGCTTAGGTAAAAGATGAACTTCCTACCTTTTAATCTATTTTCTCATTTGTGACAGATGACTTTATACTCGGGATCAGTTAATATAGTTTATATTATATTGCAGTAAAAAAAATAGCCATCAAATCTTGGTTCTTATTCCTGTTTAATGCAGTTGGACCATAGATTTTTAGCTCAAATAACCAGGATAATGGACATTGTACATTTTTTGATGATTCCGTCTCAACACCAGTTTTGAAACAGCAAAAGAAGAGATTGGAGAATTGAGCAAAAATAGTTAAATGCTTTATCGAAAGAAACACTTCACTCACATTTTATTGGTTAAAACTAATCACCTAGGCACACCTAACTTCAAGTGAGCAGGAAAGAACAATTCTCTGTACACAGAAATGAAAAACAAAATAATTAATGGTCAACATTAATAGCCTTTAATTTTGTGTATTCTAAGAACATTATTTGCTCAATAGTTAAAATGCAATAATTACTTTTTAAATTCTACTTAACATTTTTTTCACAACAAAAAGTATGTTCAATTTTTAAAGATAGAAATTTCTTCTGTATATAACCTCTATCTATAACCTTTATCCTTTTGATATTAATATTTTAATGCTTTCACTTTAATTAGTTATTATAGGGCAAAAACTTAAATTAGTTGCCTTTTGTAAGTAAGAATATAATATTCTTATTTTACAGTTGTGAACATTTAAATTTTGAAAGATTAATGAATTCAATCAGGGCTTACAGCCAGAAAGAGGCAGACTTAGGATCTGAACCCAAGACAAATAAATGTTTAATTAGTAAATAATATAGGTTCTCTAGTTTAAATTTTAACCCATTTTCTTATGTTTGAATTAACTTTCATCTCTTCTATAAGTCTTGCCACACCTTTGGCCCTCAATGATCAGTCTTCTCCCTCAGCTTTTCAAATGCTGGTCTATGTACACATTTTAATTTTATCTATGCCAGCATATTTGCACTAAATTTTATTAAATTGAACTCAACCCAAGAGTGGGTGAACATGTTAATTAAATTAATTATAAATTAAGTTCACATCTCTGGTTTCAAGCTTAAATCTCCTTGCTGATTAATTGTAGGAGGACTGTCATCTTTTTGTTCAGTAAGGATACCATTCTCTTCATGATTAACTGCAGCAAGTTCACCAGCCAAATACTTTTCAATATGACCCCATTTGTGTATGGGATACAGATATTAATCAAAATTATCTAACAGCATCTGAGTTCCAAATAAAATTTCAGCATGAACACTGAGAAAATGAAACCATAACACTAAGTTGAATTGCTAACACCTCTTTTCCAAGGATTCTTACCTCCACTCCACTTCAGCCCACAGCCATCCATGCTCTTGTCATCACCAGGCTTTGTTCACTTTTGGATTTATAAATTTGGACATCTCACTCTCTGAACACAGCCTCCTACCAATCCAGATATCTTGCAGGTATTCACCCCATGCTTGTGAATTCAGATCTTGATTCCTCTCTTTTCTCTTATCTGTCACCACCTCCCAATTTTCACTTTCTTATCAACTGGCTTATATTCCATGGTCCACTATTTCAATGTTCATTAATCACATAGATATCTCACAGGAAATGTTAGTTCAACAGGTTCACAGTTAAAATTACCTTTATTACCAAAACCCACTTGTCTTCTTGTGTTGCGGTGAATGACATTACTGTCACTCTATTGTCCTAGCTAGAAACTAAGTGGCATCCCTGAATCTTCCCTCTCCCTCGCTTCACACAGCCAGCTATTTACCTTGTTGACTTTATTTATTAAATATCTTTCAAATCTGTTTCTTCCTCCTGCTACACCACCCTCACTGAGCTCTATCATAACTTATGTGGGTTGCTGCAACAGCTTTTTAAGTGGTTTCCCGATTTTCAGTCTTGTCTCCCTTCAGGCAATTCTCCAGACCATAGCAAGATTGACCTTTCAAAAATACAAATCCGATTGATCATGTTAAATTTCTATGTGAAATCCTACATGACTTCCTATTGCCCTTCTTAAAAATCTGAAATTATTTTGCATGGTTTGCAAGCCCTTTCAAGATCTGGCACAACTTACTTCATAAGCTGGTATGCTAAGTCACACTGCCTACTTAATTTCCAGGCTTTAGTTCTATTGAGCTTTCATTCTCTCTAAACTGCCACCATTAAAAAATAATAATAATTCCATGATTAAAAAATAATTTTATGTACAGTTATTTCCTAGGATGAGCACACTTCCCTCTTCCTCCTATCTGCCCTTTTGGCTTTCATGTCTGTAATTATTTCTTCTTCTTAAGATCCTAGCACAGGTTTGTTTTGTTTTCTCTTCTTTAGACCCTTAAGTCTGATTTAGAACTCTTTTTAATATGTTTTAATGAACACTAAATCTCCACAAGAGCTTCACATGGAATCACATTTGCTAGTTTTCCTAATCACTCCCTACACAATTCATCCTGGAAATCAGACCAGTTGAACCTCCACACATCTATTCCAATAAAATTTCCATTAAGCCATTTTTATTTAATTTTGTGTTTCTAGATGAAATTCCTATGCTACTTTCAAACTCTTTTTCTGAAAAAATGTTTAAAAGGTGCTTTAAATATATTAGATCCCATAGGAAATATATAAATTTAGAAAGTATATATATACATCACATCTTTGAGGTGTATTTCCCCTGCAAATATACTTGAATGACAGAATCACAAAATTAGGTCTAGTTGTCTGCCTCCAATTATAGGTATTCAACTATGTTGTAAAGTTGCAAGTGCTATATTAACGTATAAATATGCATTTTGATAAGAAGAGGTTAATGGAATCTTTTTATAGTAAGTTATAAAATCACCTAGAAGGACGACATTTTAAGTTTCTATTTTACTGTCAGTGATATCCATTTCAATTTTGCTTAGCTTACAAATTGAAACAAAAAGGAAAGTTCCTTTTTTCCTAATTGCTCATATCGCAAAGTTTGGAATATGAAAAATCAAGCTGTGTTCTCTCTGGTTCAATATCACCTCAAGTAATAAAATTTCTGCAATTAGCACTTTACTGACAGTTGGGTTGATGATGCATGAGGCAGAATGGAAGTCAGCTCACTCTTCCACAGCTATTAATATCACAGCATAGCTAAGAGAAGTGTAAATTTTGAAAGAAAAGCCAGTTGATATGTCTTGAAGACACTTGGAGAGCTAATATGCTGAATAAGAAGGTGACTTTTTTTATGTAGTTGACTTTTCTGGGTACAGCCAAACCACAACTGAAATTCATGGTTATCAGCATTTTATTCTTAGCAAATGGAGCTTGAATCTTTTGGGTTTGTATAACTGTGCAAATCTTTACAACATACATTTTATGATTTATAATTGGTATGAGCTTGGCAGTTGTTTTCAAATTAACCTAGATCAATTTAACTAAAATTAAAATATTTCTGGAAGTTCATTCCACTTCTACAAAACTGGGCAACTGCAAAACAAATCTATCCTTCTCCGCCCCTTCATGGAGACAAAAAATATAATTCTGGGTTTATAAAACTAATGCAGCAGAAGCTATACTTAAATGTAAACTGAAGGCTCTGTAAAAACTATTTGATAATTGACTATATTTACTCATACTTTCCTGACCTAATTTGAATATATATGTGTTATCATAAGAACTCTGTGTAAAATTTATTCCAAAACATATGACACTGTCCTTTAACATTTCCTCAATTTATTCTTACTCTGGATTAATTCTCTTATATTTTTTCTGTTCATAACATTTTATAATAACACTTATTTTACTGATATATGTATATATATGTAGCTATAGAATTTTATTTGATTGTCAAACTGTCCTCTCTTTCTTCATTAGACAATAGCTGCAAAACTGGCTTTCACCCTTCAACTTTGTGAGAGCAAGAGGCAAGATGATAAGTATTGCCTGCCATTCAAGAGTTTAGTTAACATTTTTTAGACTAATTTATTTTAAAATGCAAAGATTCATTGTTGCATAGTATTCCAGGGAGCATATATAACATTAATTCACTTTATTTTATTTTTACTTCCTATAAAATTAAGAATAATATTCCTATCAGACAAGAAAAAAAATGTTCAAAATTAAGCAGACTCTTGTGAAAAAGAGGGGAAATGCTATGCTCAGGATCTTGGTGCATTGCAAAGCATACCAGTATCACATGAAAGCAAACCACTTTAGGTTGATTTGGTAAGCATCAGTATTTTGCTGTTCTTAAGTCTTTTCAACACAAGACCTGATATGAGTTTTACTTTTTAGCAGGAGAAATAAATCAGGCTTAGAAAGTAGTGAAAGCATTTGAAAATTGACTAGTTTTACTCATTCTCTGCTGACCTATTTTTAATTTACATACATTATCATAAGAACTCTGTTTTATAATTCACTTCAAAATATTCAGTCCAAGAATTCAGCCCACTTCTTTCTTTTTCTAGCTATTTTCAATGTCTTTTCAAGAGAGCCTGATAAATCACTTGTCAATGCTATATCCTACTGTCCAACATATGTATCATAGTAGGAAAACATTTACATTTGAAGCTTCAATTTCTGTAAAATAAGTGTGGGCATTGCTTTACGAATTTTGAAAATTCAAATAGCATATAAAATCTTTTGCAATAGAAAAAGCATTTCTTTTCTTCCTGATCTCTAGTAAACTTTTTATCTAGCTATCTAGGACGGAATTATAAATAGAAGTTTAATTTTTATAAATTTTTCCAAGATTGAGGTTTGAAGATATTTTACATTTTTTATGTATAAACGTGTAACATTTTAATACAAGATAATTATTTTAAAAATTTTAAATATAAGTAAAGAAGTTCTCTATATTCACACCCAACATTCTGAATAGTAATGAAGCAAGGATACGAACATAGAGAGTTTCTATTATCTCTTAAGTTACAAATGTAGTCTTCTAATACTTTTGTTGTCTAAGTCAATTAAAATTCCTTTATAGGAGTGTTGCGTATTATCTGGGTTGCTGAACTTACAAGTATTTTTTTTGCAGTAGTCAAGTACATTATGAAGGTTGGGTTATGCACAGATCTTTCTAATGGTTATGTATAAAGCACTTGAAGCCTCTATTATTTTATAATGGCAATACCTAGATGAATAATGAATTGGACTCATCTTTCTAATGTGACTCTAAAGGTCAAACCACACCATCTGAATATTTTTATCCTCTATGAATATTTCCATTTAAGAATTTATTTAAAAGAATTTTTAAATCTCTCATTATGTCTAAACAGCATGATATCATACTCTACTTTTTGATTTCTCCATTTGATATGGAATAAAATTGCATCATATGACCAAAGCACATTCATTTACAATCTTCAATTTAGAAACTTTACAGAATCAAACTGAGTCAATCTACTCTTTAAAAGTTCCACACACACAAAAAAATCCTACATAAATTACTGTGTGTTTAAAGGTTTCTGATTTTAATCTAATAACTGAAATATCAAAATTACATTTTAATTCAGGCATTTCGGCATCACTAACAGGTGTTCTCATCAGATTTAGGAACCCTGCAGCAAGATTTATCAGTGTCTAAATGATATAATCCTAAATTTAGTACCAGAATCCCTTTCAAATGGCATTTATATTTTGATATCTTAACCTACTTTGAAACCCTGAGCACCTTGTCTATTTTTATTAGTAGATATCACTGATTTTTTTAACTTTTCAAAGGCTCTTTAAATTATCCTAAAGTCATATGTTTACCATGAGAAAGCAGGTGGTTTTTTAGAGTGTAGATGCTTAAGTAGATCATAAAATTAATTTCCTCAGGTTGAAAGAATGTTTTTAAACTCTAATTTGAAAACCTTAATCTGGCATTCTGAAAACACTGTATCAGCAGTCAAATATAATAAAAATGGAAACATAACAGCATAATAAATTTAATTTGTTCTGGTATAGCACAAGAGTAGGACATTTTTGCATAATCAACTAGATTTTTTCAGAGTCAAACACAAAGCAATTGTGCCTTTGGCAGGGGTGGGGTGAGGGTGGGGGCGGGGCACTCTTTAAATATTGCCTTAATAACATTGCCTTGCTCATCTCTTCAGTTGTATTTCCTGCTATCAGCAGCTCAGTATATTATAGTCTGTGGACAGACAGAGGTTATTTGGCATACAATAAATTACTCTATAAATGTTTTTATTGATTTATTTAAAATAAACAGTTTATAGACTAAATAAACAAACAAACAAATAAATTTGAATTTGAGATTATACCAGAAACTGGAATGTATTTTTTTCCATATTTATAACATTTTTGGTTTTCCTACTTTTATATAATTAGAATGCAATAAAATATATTGAACAATAAATTTATACTATATATAATTTAATGTTGGGTGATTCAGAAGGTACTTACAGTTTCTCAAAGTCAACATTAGGCACTTTATAATTTTTTATTGCACTGGTAAAACATGAAGATATTGATTAATAGAGATTTCCAGTAAATACAATGTTTTATAAGCTGATTTACTATATCTCTTCTCAACATAAAGAGAGAACACAGATAAACTTCATATGTACACATATATAAGGCATATTTTTAACAAATTGACTTCAGGCATCTCACTTTAATGTTTCCAAAAAACAAAAATAAAAAACAGAAAACCTGAGCACTTTGTCTTTAAATCTCCTCCTCCTCCTTCATTTTGACCCCAGTTTTATCTCCAAATACCCAACCTTCAAACCACAAATACCATTGTCATCCTTTTCTGTTTTTCTTTTTCTCATTCTCTGAATCCAAATGATCACCAAAACCTGTGCCTGGTACCACTTAAAAGACACCTGCATCAATCTTTTAGATTGAATTGGCCACTGTCTTTCATCAAAGTTTACTTTGACTAGTAATAAGAGGAGTTGAAAGTATTGCATGTCTAATACTTGCCAGACTTTGACTAAATTCTGAACATTCATTATTTATTTAAATCTTTAAAGAACTCCTACTTTTTGTTTTCATTTAAGACACGAGTCAACCAAGGGTTAGATAAATTTGGTAACTTGCCTAATTTTAGAGAGCTAGATGTTGACAGAATTGGAAGCTGCTCTTAACTTCTGTACTCTACTGTAACAAGTCAAACTGTTACCTTCTCATTCAGAGTAAAATCCTGACCTTTAACATGCTACCTGAACCCTTTAATAAAAATCTTCTTTTCTCATGTCAACTCCCACTTTTCATTTCATGTATCTGATATGTGTGAAAATGAACTTTTCTCCAAACTAGAAAATGTCACCAGCTTACAGTGTCATGTTATTGTACCAGCTTTTCTTTATACTTTCTTTTGTCAAAATTCTATTTATTTCTCAACACTCAATTGAAATCTCAATTCCAACATTACAACCTCCCTGACTTTAGAAGGCATAATAATTTAAGTGCTTGTTGGAGAGTAGTATACAGCAGTGCCTGTAGAGCCAAATTTCATAGGTTTGAATCCTGGCTATAATATCAACCAGTGTTTTGACCTTGAGAAAGTTATTGAATATGTATATATATCATTATATATATGATATGATATGATATGTATGACATATATGATATATATGGGACATATATATAATGAGTGTTCGATCAGTTAAATATGTAAAGAACATAGAACAGTGGCTGATACACTGTAAGCAACGTATAATGATTCATTGCTAATACGTATTAATTTCCACATCTCATTCCTAAAGGTAGTTGAAGGGTGTTACACAATTTACATGTGATATAACAAGAAAAATAAGATAGATTATGAGTTAAATAGAAATTGTAACTACCTGTGAAGAAAATATAGAATAATATTTATGTTCTTTAGGAGAAGGCTTGTTGAGTATAGAAACAATTAAGAAACTATGAAAGAAAATATTAACATAATTAACTGTATATAAATTTTAACTGTTTATATACTAAAAGACAACACAAACAAAACTACAATGCTAGTGAAGGACTAGAAAAGTATATTTGCAACTTATATCATAGATAAAGGTTTAATATGCTCATCAAATAAATATCTTCTATAAGTAAATATACTTTTAAAAGAAACTAACAAAATGAAAATGTAAAATATGAAAATGTAAAAAATAATTAAACACAAATTATACACAAATATCAATGAATATATAAAATACTTATTTTTAAAAACCTGTGATAATATCGACCCTTAAATTGTGTAAATTTATAAATATCAGTATTAGTTTGGTTTGGGCAAGGGTTGTAAAAGTGATCAATCTTATATATTGTTAAGATGGTATAAATTGGAATATTATTGAAGGATATATAAAGTCTATTAAAAATTTTTGGAAATGGATATATCTTTTGTATGTATTACACACTCACATACACATTTCATATATTTGAATCAAGATCCTGGCTAGTGTTTCAACCTCATGTAATTTCCTATTATTTTTCTTTATCTCATTGAAAATCTGTTATGCTGAACTTGCTGTCATTTAAACAGAAAAATACTTTTATTTCTCAAGGTCTTTATATTTGCTATTACTTTGTCTGGAACTCTCTTCCCTCCGTTACTTGGAAAACACTACATTTCATTTAGGTACTTTAATCAGCTATTACCTTCGCCGAAAGGTTTTCCCTAAATACGCTATATAAAACAACACCCCTGTTACTCTTTATCCCCCTCTTCTAGCTCATTTTTATTTGTAACCCATATTAGTAACTGGTATTATCATTATCTAATTATTTATTTGTTCTTTGTTGCTTTTATTTGAATGTAGGTTTCATAAGGTAAGAACTGTGTTTTGCTTAGAGCTGAATCCTTAGCACCTATAGCAATGTATGCTGTGCAGTAGGCGCTTAATGAATATTTGTTAATCGAATGAGCAAATCCCCAGGCTTTCTTACTTCCACTGCCTGGGATCAAGAAAGTACCAGAAACCTACTCATCCTTCCTGCTAACCTGTGCTTACAGATCTGTCACTATCATGTGCCTTGAATCCACCAGCATTAATTTCTTTTATCTTTTATCCTGACATGGTTTCCCAGACATCTCTCACTTCCCAAACTCTAATCCCCATAATGCTCTGTACACCCCATATTTATACCCTGTTTTATTCCTTTCCATCTTCCAATAGTCTTCCATTGTGTTCTTTGGAGTTCACAGTTGATCCTTAGAATAATTTCGTACATCTACAACCTCTTTCTATTGTTTAATTTGCTTTCTTTATCTAATGAAAACTTGGCTCTCTCCCAGAGACTCTAGTTTCCCTGCAAACCTGTCAGATGGTGGATAATTGTACTCCTACAATCTTTCTCTTATTGGGCCTGTAGTTGAAGTAGATATATTTTCTCTTCCTCATTTCCCCTTTTAAATCATTTCATCTTACCTCCTCCCCCAAAGTTTCTTATTTTTGAATCTCATATCATGTAGTTATATCATCTAGTACCCTTCATTGTTACTACTATCCTTAAATTTTCAGACCTATCCTATTGGTTTCTTGACTTTTAGCTTCCAGTTTTTTTTCTCTCTGACGTCATTTTTGGAAATTTCAATATTTCATGTAGGTGATCCTTCTGACATCCTAAATTTTTTGATTCTTGAATCACATCTTCCACTGGTCTTGACCTCTACCTGCCTTATGTGCTCTGCCATGTGTCATTATCAGAAACTACAACCCTACAACTCCTCTAAAATTTTAGCTACATATATCCCCCTCTGACCACTATCTTTCTAATTTATTTTCTCTAATTCCAAACATCAAAAAATTTTTTTGATCCCACTGGGAAATCCAATCAATTGATTCAACCAATTTTTCAATGTCACTTATCCCTTTAATGTTCTGATCATCCTCTTTATCTAACTTAAATTTCATGAGAAATCCTTCTAATTACTCCCTGATATACACCCTTCTCTGCCTGACTTTTATTATTTTCACCTGTTTGGCAAAATCATAACTTGTTAAATCCAGGTCACCATTCTTTACGCCTACAATTCTGTCGCTAAACATAGAGAAAAATACACAGTCATTCATACTAATGTCTAATTAAATTCATAACCAAAAACCTCATGAGATCTCTAGTGTTAATCAAGTAATCATACTATTTCCTATTTTATTAATTTCTTCACTCTACTATTTGAATTTCACTTTCTTCCTGTTCTTTATACTTACATCACTTCCTCCTCTGTCCTTTCAGCTAACAACTGCACATCCAGTCACGTGAAGAAAATTGAAATTACAAAGAGAACACCATAGATTCTTATCACCACATCTGCTCATTTACCACATATGAACCCCACTATTCTTCTCATTGCCACAGGTGAACTATTATACCAGGAGCAACCCCCAGGATGCAGACTGATACTGGTCCATGGTCTGTTAGGAACTGGACCTCACAGCAAGAGCTGAGCGACGGGAGAGATAGTGCAGCTTCATCTCTATTCACAGCTGCTCTCCAGCACTAGCATCACCACCTCAACTCCATCTCAGAATACCAGGCATTAAAATCTCATAGGAGTACCAGTCTCTGGTGCCAAAAAGGTTGGGGACCGCCGCAATCTAAAGCTATTTCTCCACATGTGTTCTAGATCCCAGCAACTCATATTTAACCAAAAATAATTTTCAGCAATTTCCCCTTCTCTCTTGCAACACCAGTGGCTCCTATCTTTATTGAATTATTCTTATCAGCATACAAACAAGCAATTTGTTTTCTCCCAATCTAACCACTTTTCCCCCCATCTTTACTCTGTAGTCTGTGCTTCATTGCCTCTTTGCTGGATTATTGTAATGACCTGCTAACAGGTCTTCTTGCACCCACCTACACTCTATTACCAACACCAGGAACAGTCATGCAAGATGAATAATTTCTGGAGATCTATTGTATAGTATGATGACTATGGTTAAAGATACTGTATTATATACTTAAAATTTGACAAGAGAATTTTAAGTGCTCCCACCACAAATATACACACAAAAATGAGCCAAATCTAGAGTTCCTTGACCTATGGTTAATTTTGTTAATATTCTGCAAAAGTACATTTCTTGATCAAATATTTAAGAAAAAATTATATCAAACCAAGTTAAATATGTTTCTTCACATTAGGGACTTCTTAGAGACTTTAATTTGTAAATATACATTATAAATCTTTAAGAGTGAAATAGAAAATATTGTGTTTTTTAAGCAAAATTGTCTGTAACTCTATTTTTGAAATAGCATCTCCAGAGCTTTGGTTCCATATATATATAGAGCACTTTATGTGAGCAATATGAACAGATGGCTCTCCCTTGTTGTTGTTGTCCTTTGTTTGTTTTCTTTAAATGAGGCTATTGAGTGATAGGTCTTCTTTTGATCTTATATTTGATTTTTAGCTTTATTATTATATTTTCCCTTTTTGCTGAATCTAACATTTTTAGTTTCTCTACCACTTTGGAAATTTATCAAGAACAATTTTTAGTATTCAGTACCTAATATCGCCAGTGCTTTGCACAGTGTTTATTAAATATTTGCTGAAAGCAAAACCTAAAAAAAATAGATTCACAGGAAAAAAATTATAAAGCATTATTTATATTTCTAAGATATTTTCTATATCATAAGGCTTTCTATGTATTAAAAGTTAAATGACTTTTTTTTTTTGCTGGAATTATACCCACACAATGTATTAATGATCATATGATCGAAAACTGATTGGTAGCTGTATATTTTTTTTTGTAATAATTGGAAAACAAATTAATAAATACTATTTAACAGAAAAAAAAATTTTTTAAAAATATACCGGATAATATTGAAGTATTTCTTGGTGAAAAAAATAACTGAAAAAGTAATTCAACTCTTACTTTACAGAAGGGGAAACTAAAGCAAATGAGGTGAAAGAGATTTGTCTACTATCGCATGAATCTTTTAGAGCACAGTAGGTATTAAATTCACACTTCCTGACTTCCATGCAACATGGTCTTTTTTATTTCTCTTTTCTAGATCTCTCCCTTTACAGATTTCATTGTAACATTTCTCTGTCTCCTTGTCTTATCCTTTTTCTTTCATTTACATAGCATGTGACATTCTCATGTAGCAAGGACTCTTGCTATGTCAGAGACGTGAGGTCCTGTAAGTTGGCAGTTGCGGAAGCTGCACTTCTGCTTGTTTATTGATGGGAAGCACTGCTTCTGACAGAGCTGATTCACAGCGATGGGGCAGACTGGCTGAAAACTGGTAGGAGGACTTTGCAACAGCTCTGGAGCCAAACCGAGGCCACAGGCCATATGTCTGCCTCCTCTGTCATAAACAGACAACCAAGTGTACACATTCCCAGGTGTAATGTCACTGGGACCTTATTTGCAAACACATAAACGAATGACATTCAATTATGTTCAGAGGCAATGTTGTCAAAATCACCAAGGAAATAATTTACTGCTCTTACACAGTGTGTAATTCAGAGTGCATTAGCAAGTTTTCATTGCTCAGTTGTTCGATATGCTTTTGAAGAGGTTCTTTTGCAGCCTGTTGTATAAGCATAATACATATACTTATATAACATATGTAGATATAATGAAGTTGACAGTTATTACAGAATTGGCTCAGGTGAAAATATTTTACATGCTATATTAAAATCATCTCATTTCTTTGTAGGCACTGGCCAATTAAAAGAAGAAAGACAAGGTTTCTACAGCTGGTGAATTTATCTGCTAACAACCAGTTGGTGGAAAATTGAAAAAAGGCTTAAAATTTTGGCTCCATGATATTACATTCTTACTAAATGGTATCATATTTCCTGTGGTAGAAAAAGAAGCTCTCTGATTTATGTAAAATGTGGGTATAGAACAAGAGATCATGTTTTAACTTTATGAGATGCCTCACAATGCCCTCATAATGTTCTTGGCATAAAGCTATCTAAAGCAATCTAAAAGTGCTCATTCCTAGATTTCCTTATTGACACTATTATTGCTGTTGATGGAGAACACTCAGAAAAAAATTGAAACAAGGAGGTGAACTATAACTTCATACAATAAATAATAATATCAATAATAACAACAGTAATAATGTTCCTTTACATTGCCCCTGTGTTTTATGGTGTATTTAAAAATGAATTATATCCTTCAATTTTTACATATTAAATGAAATACTGACCAGGTGATGTGTGTGTGGAGGGGGGGAGTTTCAGAGGGAGCATATTATCATTTTTATCCTACTTATTTCACAGACTACACAACTGAGATTCAGAGAAATTAAATGACTTATCCAAGGTCATAGTCCAATATTATTATAGAAGCAAAAGTAGATGTGTATGTCTTCTGAATCTTAGGTCAGCGTGTTTTCCCATGTGATACCGGCTCCCCAGTCAAGAGACAAAAGTCTATTTTACAGCTGCAGCTGGTAGAAGAGTTTTAAAAAGCAGTATATCAGGAGAGGGCAGAGGAAGCCTAATCAGAGAAGTCTGGGATCTGGAAAAAAGGGTGATGCTCAAATGCTAGAAGAAAAATGAAGGGAATGTTCTGGAAAGCAACCAATTGGATAACGGTTGGAAAACAAAACTTTATTTCTTGATTTTAGAAATATTAATCACTAATGGGCACCAACTGGTTTCTAGGTACTATGATTTAGCATTGAGCAAGAGAAAAGATCCCTGACCTACATTACAGATGAAATACAATGGACTATTAAAAATGCAGATTTTTAAAATTAAGTGTTACTAGCTATTAAAAAAATAGTGTAAATGAATAGAGTGTGGTAGAGGCAAGAAGTATTCCTCCATGTGGTCAGGGAAGGCTTCTCCTTTTAGCATATTTGTGAATGGTAAGGAATATTTAGCTATGCATATATCTGTGGGAAGCATTTTCTGTTAGATGAGGCCAGTTGTGTTGCTCGGGCATTTGGGGAGAGATTTGTAGATTAAAAATATGGTTTCTTTCTAAGTGTGTCAAAAGCCATTACAAAGTTCTGATGTGTTTTTAAAAAGAGCATTCCGCCTTCCACATAAGTCCAGAGGATGTAATGAATGAAAGCAAGGAGAGCAGAAAGGAGCCTATCAGCATCGTCCAAGAGATACTTGCATTGCGATGACAGTGATAAGGACAGTGCTAAATGATCAGTTTGAGAATGTATTTTGAAGGCAGACCTGATGAGATTTTTAAATGATTTGAATCCAGTAGGAATTTTTTTTTTTTTTGGAAGAGGGTGGAGGGTGAAATAAAAGCTCAAGTGTTTGAATAGATAAGATGAAGTGGATTTTGAACAAGTTATATGTGGTCAAGTACATGAGGTAGAGAAGTCGTGAGGCTCCCCATGTCTACTAAAAGGGTGTATTTGTTTGTAAAGATAGAAAACAACAGCTGGCTTCATTCAGGGCTGTGTTTTATGCCATTGGACTATCCTAGACTGAGCTATGATGGGGCATGGGTAGAACTGAGAAGGGGAAGATCTGCAACTTAGACACAGCTTCTATAGAAACATCCCAATCTCATTGGCACTCATTTTTTATTATCTATTAAATGAGGGGTTATGCTAGATTGATAATGTTAAACTTAGATAGTAGACATCTTTTAGCAATCTAATGATTACTAATGAAGCTCAATTGAAAACTACAGATACATTCAAAATTTTCACATAGAGGCCTAAGAACTCCTCGACCACTAAATAGTGTCAAAGATTCCTCTAGTATGAGATGCCTGATTTTGTACAGTATCAAAATAATTCCCAAATCACACTATGGCTATTGTACTGTGGCAAAGAGCTCTATAGTTAAATTTGCCCAATATGTGGGCTGGTGAAAGACCTCATCTTTGTAGTTGTAACATTATGAACATCCAGCCTTCTTGTTCACTGCACAGTGGGAGAAAGAATCAAGAACCACATATGAGTTTTTCACTGTCTTGACACACATCTCTTCTAATCATATGCTATTTAACCAGTCCTAATAATTTGGCACCTGACATCTGACGCCCTGGCAAATGGGATAGAAAATAGAGAAAACCATGTTTGGTCTTCATTTTATATATATATAATATATATATATATATATATATATATATATATATATATATATAACACCTACAGCACCTGGTATTCCGAGATGGTCTCCTATCCAAGTACTAACCAGGCCCGACCTTGTTTAGCTTCTGAAATCAGACAGATCAGGCACGTTCAGGATGGCATGGCCATAGACTTCATTATATATTTATATATATATATTTTTATATGCTTTCCTCTAGCAGATGTTTCTCTACCTCATGCATAAACTTTTGGTTAAGTAAGTGTAGGCTTATCTAAAAAACAAAATAATATGAAGCTATCAAAATATTTGTAAAGATCTCAAAGAAATAAAATTATGTGTTAAAACAAAATACAAAATAGTGTGGATAGTATAATGCCAGTCATTTAAGAAAGGAAGATATGTGAATTTATATCTGTCTATGCTTACACTTGCATAGAAAATCTCTGAGGGATAAACTTAAGAAGCCAGTAGACACGATTGCCTGGCCATGGTGGTAGGGATTGTGTGTGAAAAACATAGGAGAGAGAGTGAGAGCGAGACTTCAACTGTATATCTTTTTGTATTATTTTTATTTGGGGTCTATATGAAATATATTTCCAACTCAAAATATTAAAAATGGCATAAAAGTGAAGAATAAAAAGAACATGTTCTCAACCCATACCTGATCCTCTTAAATCTCAGTGGTAGAGGAAAGCTATCAGCAGCTAATTCCAGAGCTCCCCACTGTTAAAAAATGACAATGTCCAATGGAGTAGGATGTCCATGCATCACCAAACAGCTCAAGCGTGGCTTCATTACAGTGTAATATGCATCATATCCTGTGTCATTGCTTACTTAACAAACTTCACCCCACCACATGGATTAACCAGGATAAAGTAGTTAAGTATTGCCTAAGATTTCTTGTATATAGATAAGGTTTCCATTTGTAAGGATGAGAAGTAAAACTAAGTAATAGGTTGGTGGATTTTCTGCTCATTTTATCACAATGCTAATGTATAGGAGATTGGGGGCTTTAGTTTGATATGGCTTTAATATTATAAAATTATTAAACTAGATAAATAAAAAGTTTTCCAAGGGAAAATAATTTCCCATGATAATTAAATTTTATACACTATTTCAACTTGATGTGCATGAAACTTATTGTCATAATATTTTTATTATTAATGGTTTATAACTCTCAAAGTAAAAGCAATATAAAATCACAGTAAAGAGTATACCATTTTGAAATAGATAAGGATTCAATGTCCACCTCTGCTAGTTGTGTTCTCATGGGCTTTTTGTGTAATCTTTCAAAGTTTTCATTTCTCATTCTGTAAATTGGGAATAATAATCACTACTTTGTGTGATTATTATGAGAGTTAAAATTAGATACTTAAATAGCATGCCACCTGACATATTTTATTAATATGTTATTATTAATATTACACATTGGCCAACTAATCCTAACTTAGTAAAATTTTTAGGAGTTAGTGCTACAACAAAATTCAGAAATAGTCAGACACTATTTCTCTTTCTCAAAGCTATGGCGAGACTTACAGGTTGAATAACAAGTTCATTTTATTTCTTATCATAATCTGTGGAGGTAGAAGGAGTTTCAAGGTATTCAAGGACATGACGAAGCCATCTGAGGTACAGGAAACAGCATGAACTAGAGAATAGAGAAGGTCAAGAAAAACCTTGACACTTGAAAAACATGGATTGTTGTTCAGATTAATTGATATATTATTTGGAAAAAATGATCACATTGTAAACATTTGCTAAATTGTCCTTAGCATTTCATAGTAAAATGAGAAGATAAATAACTGAGGCCACTGAGTCAAACTAGAATTCTAAAAAATAAAAATAAAAAAAAAATAAGCTCTTTAAGAAATAGTCCATATTTGGGGAAAGAGAGTTGGGAATGAAAACATTTAGATAATTTGCCATTATACTTCAATTTCACCATATTATTAAATGTTAGTATTTTGTTTTCTGAAATCTTTCCTCAAGATTCTGAACTTAATATAATTTTAAACATGTTTCTTCTTTCTTTTCAAGCTTAGTGTCTCTCTAGGGAAAATTAATTTGTATGTTTCTGATTCTTTTATATTTCATTCACCCAAAAGTTATTTTGTAAGGATTCTTTGATGTTCAGAAAGCCTTATAATTTTATTATAATATATTCAAGATTTTTTCCTTCAGAAAATGGAAATTATGTCTTGCTTAAAGTATATAAACAAAAACACCCAATTTTGGTGGTAGTGGGTAGTTTATAAAATAATTCTCTCTTTCTTTATAACCTTTCTTTGTGAGTACCTTGGCTTCCGGCAACAATCATTCTAATTCAGGAAGGAATTGGAGAATTTAACCTTTTTCAAGTGAATATAACTCCATAAACATTTTTTTGTTATCTCTGATGTATGGAGAAATATGCAAATTTTTGTGGGTGCTAGCAATGAAAATGATACAGAAAAATAAAATAACTGCATATCCTCAAGGAGTTTATATTCTAGTGACAGAGATTGATATAAAAAACTATAATATTTGGCTGAATAATATACTCAGAAGGAGGTAAATCAAAGTTTTGTTTGAATAGTACAAGATGAATTATAAATTGAATCTAAGGGACTGTGGAAGGATTTCTTCCAGTAGGTGGAATTCAGGCTAGCTTTACTAGAATTTTGGGAGTTATTAGAAATTCAATGAAGTAAAAAATTGGGGAAGGTATTCTTCTCTCAACAGAGCCAATTAAGCATAATGTACAAGGCGAAGCCTAAAGTTGTGGCACATTAAAGCCAGGCTTGGAGTTTGGATTTTATTCTCCAGGTAATAGGAAAACAGTTTAACTGTCCTTGAGAAGAATAGTAATACAGATGCAACTCGGGCTTTAGAAAGATAAAGATGATGGAATGTGAGAGTTGAGGAAAAGATGAGGGAATTGGAAAGTTTAGTTACCAGGTCTGTGTGATTACTTCAGGAGTTCAGGCAATGGTCAAAGAAGACATCAACTAGGGTAGAAGGAAAGAAAGGCTGAAGAACAAAGGAGATATCAATGAGGATTTCTGGATTTTTTAGTGAAGGTATACATTAGTTAGAATATAGACCAACAGTCTATAACAAACTAACCTAAAACCAGAGAGATTCAAACAAGAGAGAATTTTATTTTCTTCTATGTGATAGTACAGAAGTAGAGACACACCTCAGGTTAGGGAAGGGACTATAAGATTGCTCACAGTGTTGTTGAAACAGTGAAAGTTGGCTCTCAACCACTTTCCATTCCAGTTTTGAAAAGATGAATGAGGAAGTTGAAAGGAAGCAGCTTCCTTTAAGAGAAGTGGCCCTAAAGTTGTATGCACTATATTAATTCATATTCCGTTAATCATATAACTCTAAGAGAGTTTTCTATTTGAAGTCTAAAACATAGTAACTCCAGAGTACAAGAGATTATTTTCTTACATCTTGCACCTATATCATAAATAGTATTTTAAATTATTTTTTGATGATAGGAAGAAGATTCCTTGGATGACAAGGTGAATAGGGGCAAAAAGGATGGAGAGAAAAGAGGGACAAAGGCCAAGGTAAGAAAGTTTCTTTTCTTAGTTAGTGGATTGGTCCTGGTATAAAGGCTCTGAAGCTGAACAATTGCCCTACTACAGGTTTCTATTGCTGGAGTGCACCAGCAGAGGCAGAGATCCACATGGATCTTGTATGTACAGGAAGGAAAATAAGGAAGGAAGGAAGGAAGGAAGGAAAGAAGGAAGGAAGGAAGGAAGGAAGGAAGGAAGGAAGGAAGGAAGGAAGGAAGGAAGGAAGGAAGGAAGGAAGAGAGGGAGGGAGGAAAGAAGACATATCTCCAATTCTCTTTTCAATTCCTTTACTTTTAAATATACCCAGTCTTTGTGTTTTGTCTTCATTTCTAAGATAAATTATCCAAAATCATATAGGAAAGTTTTGTTGTTGTTGTTGTTGTTGTTTTGTTTCATTGATTTTTTTACAAGATAGAGTCATTTACATGAATGTTATTTATGAATATTCTATAAAAATACGTTCAATTTCAGGACTATTTAGAAAGTTATTGTAGCCAAATGAATCTTAAAATTAAATTTTCAAAATGTTTAAATGAATACATGTTCCCCAAAGAATAATTGTTAGCAAAATAAGAAAAGAAAAAGAGAAAAGGCAAAAACCTAGATGTAGTAGAGGATATTTCTTCACTTTGAGTTTTAGAAACAATCTTTACTGGGTATTTTTGCTTTATGTTGTGAAGAGTGATTTAAAATTTTAGGTGCTTACAAACACAAGTAAGAAAAAATTCATCTCCAGAAGGTTTAGCAGATCCTAGAGAATTTCTCTCTGCTGGAAGAATAATTTATAAGCATTTTGATGATGTTTCATAGATAATCATAGAGGTAGTGACAAAATATCAATAAGCTTAAAACTATAATTAGACTATATATAAGAGAGAGCACTGTCATTCTTAAAGGACCTACTAACTTCTCAGGGACCCAGAATTAATAAATGGCAGTATAGAGATAAAAGTTTAAATTTATCTGACTACAAAACAAATTTATCTTTCTCTACTCAAATGTATAGCCTCTCATTTATGAAGAATACTTAAACAGAAGAGGAATTTCTGTGTTGGGAAGTCTCATATATTATTTCCTCAGGTTAGATGGAAACATCATATTGTATATGAATATCCAACATCAGAATATTGGCCAAAAGATTTGTTCAGGGAGTGCTACAGTGCATATTGGCCTTATCCTTGTAGAGGGTTTGAAATTTTCAGACATATTTATACATATATGAATTGCATATACATGTTTCAGCTTTTTAATTATTCTATTTGCCCTCACAGTAACCTTGTAAAGGAAGCTGTGAAACTCCTAGCATTCCCATTTCAAGGCAAGGTAACTGCAGAACATCAATGTTACTTGATTTGTCCTATGCCTCACAGTGTGTTAGTACACCTGAGAAGACCATCCACATTCCCTGGCCATCTCTCTTTTGGCATTTTATCATCTAGGAATTCAGAATTTTCAAGAACTATTATTATTATTATTATTATTATTATTATTATTATTAATGGAGATATTAAGCTCAATTAAACTTATAATGAATCAGATATATTGTTATTATGGAGTTAATTGAAACTTTAATGTTCTAGGTTATATTAACTCTTTCTAAATATGATTTCTTAAATTGAGATTACCCCCACCAGATTTGCCTTATATAGCAAAGGGCAGACCACATCTTCTCCCTTATCCTAATATGTAAAAAAGACATCAGGAGAAAAGAGAGCTGTGCTTACAATTATTCAAAGTGGTTGCAAAGTTCTTAACTGTTATCTAGAGTGACCTTCCTGAGTATTTCTGTAGTCTCTTTAAAATCTAATATAATACACGGTCCTTGTTCTCAGAAAAAAATAAAATAAAGCAAACAAAAATGAAAAAAAAAATAAAACTAGGAAACAAAATGTTGGGGCAGGTATAAATGAGACAGTGCACTCACTATAGATTAAGAAACCCTGGTCTGGGAATATGTGATTGAATCGGTGTACCAGCTTTGGAATATAGCAAGAATTGAAAGACTAAGAGATGACAGAATGTTACAAAAGAATTCACAATGAGTCATGAAGGAAAAGGAGACCAAATGCAAGAATAGAAGAACCTGGGCCAGAAACATGACACCACTTCAGCAGCATGACTTAAATATTGATCCATATTTTTTCTATGAACTATTTCATTTACCTGAATATGTAAAATGAATATTCAAGGGAAAAGTAATAAAAATAAATAACACAATATAGAAATTAATGAAGAACTATTAAAACTACTTTAGATTGCTCCAAAATGAAAAAAAAAAAAAAAGATAAAAACAGCTCCAGAGATCTCTAAAGTATAAAGAGAAGAAAGATATTTTTATTTTGATTAATAGTTATAACTAGAACTAGAGAAAGTCATATACATGTATGCATTTTTGTGAGAATAAGCATATATACTCACACAATTATGTACATGTGTGTGAGTAAATGTGCTATCATTTTTCTATTTTTCTAGCTATTAATATAATTTTCTTGACAATTTCATTGCTAGTAGATTCAGGTACAATCTCTCAAGGGAAGTGATGAATAATATAGCTCTTTTTGTAGAATGATAAAATAGACCAGATATTCTGAGCAGACTGTTGTGTACACAACAAGCTGCCTGAAAAGGCCCTAGAATTCTGGAAACATATCTACCCCACAGAATAGGTTTCCATATGATCAATTTTTATAAATATGCCTAAAATATTAGCTACTAATGAAATTAAAATAAAAGGCTAGTCATTTTAGAATTTTGCCATAGTGTCTCAGTAAAATGAATAAAGTTCTAACCCAGTGTAAGATGAAGAACAGGCTGCCTAGCAACTATTTTAACTAGTTTCTCTGAGATTCTCAAGGAAAAAAAAATGGGTGTTTGGAGTGGGGAGTATTTGTTTTTGTTTTTGTTCTTATATCAAATTTCCAGAATCATTTTTAACTAGTCTCTCTAATTATTTTTCTCCTTGTCATCATTATCTGAAAAAAATAATAACAGAAAAGGAAGGAAAGACAGAAGGAAGGAAGGAAGGAAGGAAGGAAGGAAGGAAGGAAGGAAAAGAAGAGGAAGAAAGGAGGGAAGGAATAAAGCAAGATAGATTAAATTCAACATGGACCATTTTACAAATTTATTCAAGAATTTAATTATAATAATATAAATTAAAGAGGTGCTTATGATTATCATACACAGAAATATATGCCTTCTTGTGAAATAATCACAGATCAAATTCAAAATAATGACATCAACTTGACAAACTACAAGTTCATTAAAATATGTGAGAGAAAATAATATATGTTTGTGGCATTTCTTTACCCAGAATTCAAACACAACTTTGAAACTCTATATCTACTTTGTGAAGCCATAGATCACCAGGAATATGTCCTCATAAAGAAAATGTAGCAGGTTAAGTCATTCTCCTCCTTCCAGACTTCCTGGTTAAGTAAAATCACACTCATACGACATTCACAGCACATATTTATGGGATGTCCTATCATGTAGGATCCTGCCAATGGATGGACAAGAAAGTGCTCGATGGTGACTACAGAAACAGTAGCTTTATGTGTTTTAAGTGGAGAGAGAGAGAGAGAGAGAGAGAGAGAGAGAGAGAGAGAGAGAGAGAGAGAGAGAATGGAGAGAGAGAGAATGAGAGAGAGAGAGAGAGAAAAAGAAGAGAGAGAGAGTACCAACCCAGTTTTCACTACATATCTGTTATATAGTCTTTATGAGTTTGAGAGGATAGAACAAAAAATGAATTTCAGGTTAAATTTCAGAATTAATGATGTGCTAATGAAGATGGAGGAAACAAAAATGATGATATAAAAAGGTTATATATTCAAACAAAGTGGAAGAGATGAATCTGGAATATAATTTGTAAGTCATATAAATAAGATGTTTAAAAATATAAATGACATATCTTCCTACTTTATGTAATTTTTTTTACAGCTTTGATTTCATTTTAAGACTCTATTAACAATTTGGTTTAGTAAATACAATTTTGGAAACCTGCAATATAAAGGTGTTTCCACAATAAAAAATGGTTTTTGTAATCATTGTGAGTAATAAAGAAATAATGTTCCTTCCAGAATTTATTCTGAGACCTGAGTTCATTTGCAGTTTCATCATTGACCCAATATAAAACATATAATTTATTTACTGTTTAGTACTTTCCTGATGTGCAGACAAGAAAGTGGTTGCATTGCTTTGAATTACCTGAGAAATTGCCATAATTTGCCACTTCACAATGCAAGGCTGAATTTTCTAAGTTAGATTTTAACTTAATGATGAGTTTAATGCCAAGATTATATTTTTAACTATGCTGAGGTATAAGCATTGAAGAAAAGCAGAAAATGGCACCTCAAAATATCCCACTTTAGTATATTAATTATTGTGAATTAAAGTTGGTTAAGAAATAGCAGGTGCAAGAGAAACACTCTGACCCTCCTTTATTTCCTAGAAGGCAGGAAATAAGTCTATCATGTCAAGATATGCTCCCTATACCAACAGAATAAAAAACATCCTTATCACCAGAGATAGGGAATTCAGGACTGAGAAGGCTGTATAAACAAATGCTACTTCTTCACTAATTTGCTAACCTAAGCCCAAAGCCCTTTGTTTTGTCAATTTTTCAAAAATTTATTGTTTCCTTATATAAAAGATATAAAAGCTCCCTGTTTTGGTCACTTTGAAAAGTGTCATTCATATTTTTTATGGGCTCCTGTATGTATAAAATTAATTTTTTTCTGTTAATCTGACATATGTCAATTTAATTATTACTCTAGCAAAAAAAAAAAAAGCAAAAAACAAACCAAAAAAACCCTAGAAGTGAATAAATTATTTAAATTGTACACTTTCCAAAGGACAATCTGAATGACTCCCACCTAAGACGGGTATCTTCTATGAAAAAGTCTACTGCTTTATTCACATGGGTTTCCTATAAAGATTTTTAAAAATGCTCATCTATACAGTTGAGGAGTTTATAATGAAGAAAAGATTATGGTTGTTTACAAGCAAGCTAAACTAGGTACAATGATGTATGCTACTGAAGTAAGAGATGAGTTATATTCAAAAAATGCTTCAAATTGTTAATAATAGTACAACTTCTTTCCTTTCTTCTTTAAAGTCTTCTGTTATAATCTCACCTCTGAGACATCTTTGCATTACTTCTTAGCAATCTCATACACAGCATAGAAATGGTGATAACAGGGTATTGGTAAAATACATGCACAGTAAAGCCAAACTACCAAACTTACCAGCCATCTGACTTGGAAAAAGTTGTTTGAACTTTTCTGTGCCTTAGTTTCCTCATCTTTAAATGAGGATAATAATAATGCCCATCTCCATGACTGCTGAGTAGTAAATAAGTTAACATAGATCAAAAATCAACAGTGTCTGTTTCAAACATATAGATTATGATACGTTGTTATGGTAAACAATGCATTTGTTGATTAAATACTAGTTTCATAATTTATTGCTTTGGGGTCTACAAAATATGTATTTTAATAGGTTAAGGGGGGTATCCTTCAATATTTTTTTTCCTTTAACAAATCTTTATTGAAGATGCATATTCGAGTTCTGAGGTAGTTAAGAAGCTCAATTCCTTGAAACTATTGATGTTACTTAATAATCCACAGGTACAGTGAAAGGAATCTGTCACTGTTTTTCATGTCTCAGATCATTCACTTAAGATATATGAATAATTCTGCCAGTTGGACAGAATTAAATTTCTTTTGTAGGGAAGTAGACACGTCTTTAAAGACATTTTATAACCAAAGGCAAATCATAGCCAGGGTCATACTTTAACATTTTAGCCAAATGAAATATTAAGAATTTAAGTTATTTCAGCCTCTATAAAGATGTAATGTGAAATAATATTGCCTGGTATAAGTAGCACACCTATTAGAAAAAATTGCCAGATATTATATATCTTATGTGCTTTTTATAAATAGCTTCATTGACAGTCTAAACAAGAGCCCATTCTGTGTTGACCTCTGTTCTACGGGCTACTTACCCAGTAATGAGCCAGATCAGCTCCTCTCGTAGGATGCTCACAGTCTCACAGGTGGAGACAGAGAATTTATAACTAACATTAACACAAAATTCACTGATATACATTTATAAGATAGCGTTTTGAATTGTGCAAATAGTGATGAAACTCAAGTTGGCTTAAACAAGGGTTAGCTAGGCCACATAAGCTTGAACCGTTTTTTTTTATGTGCCTATCAGATGAGCATTCTAACAGAATATTCAAGAATGTTCTTAGCCTTCCTAGGATGTTTAGTGCCCTGTAAGATATATCCAGTCACATCCCTTAATTTGCCAAAGACCAGTCATCTCCAAAGAGCAGACACAAAATTTAGTTAAGTAAATTTCCAATGTGTACAAATTTAACTGCTACATTGGATGCCACGAAGGAGCCAGACTGGATAAAATGATAAGAGGGTCCCTGATGGAAGTCACCACAAGTGAAGGCCAACTGCAGCCTGCAGAGCAAACTTAACAACCAGACTTGCTAGTCAAAGAGAGAAGTCCAGAGAAAACAGAATGCTATGCCTGGCTTTCTGGTTGTATTTGAGCTTCTTCCAAGTCCAGTTGTGTGTCGGGAAGGAAAAGGCTGAGGAATAGAAAAGGAATTCGGTCACTAGCACCTCAAAGATGCTGCTACACAGCCTGTCAGAAAGAGCTATCCTGGGGATGTAGAAGGTGTTCTACTGCTGACCTCCGAGGGTGGAAAAATAAACAGAAATGACTAACGGAGGAGAGCAGCAATGTCAGCAACCTCGGGATGCCAGGAGGGCAGGGCAGGCAGCTCAGGGGAACTGTTCAAGGGCAGGAGCAGCATGGGATCAAATGCAAAACCCAGCACTCCTGCTTCACAGCAAATGTTGCTCTCCCGCCACCTCCAGGGGATTTGCAGGGATTCTGGTTCATTAGCCAGAGACCAAGAGGAAAACATTTGTACACCAGAATAAAAAGGGGAGGGGGCAGGACATTCAACTTGCTTCAGCAAGAGAAAGCGCAATCGAGGAAAACACAACCATTGAAAGGAGTGGAGTGGGGAAGATTTTTAAGAGGGTTAGGTTTGTACCGAATGATGTAAGGGGGATTAGGGATATGGCGCCAGCTCTCAACATACTGTCAAGAGGAGGGGCAGCTTAGTCATTGTGCACTTTAGTAATCTCTGTCAGGAGGTGAAATGAGCTAAACTATGTGAGGCTGCTATTAGTGAGAAAGCAGCAGTCACTCAGAAGCAGCTTCAGTGTGATGTTGCACATGTCCTGTTAGAACATGATTCACTTTTTGTTGGCCTTGTCGGGTCCTGTTGAGAACATTGTTGATATTTCTTACACATCAACAACAGAGATCCATTGCTAACTATACTGATGTTCACATTCTCAAGTGAGAGATGCTTAAAAGGACAGGACTTCAAGATCATAATATGAGAAAAGGGACGAGGGTGAGAGGTAAGGTCAGAATTTTGATTTTTTTGTTTATTTTTGAAAATGCATCACACTTGTCTGATTGAGACCAAGAGACATGCAGATTTTAGTCAGTGTGAGCCAAGAGTTGTAGCGAAGAACATAGTGGGGGAGGGGTGGCAATGATGGCGCTATGGGAATGCCATTGGGAAAACGTTTCATAAAATGCAAAACGTTTGAAAGAATCAGCAAACGTTTAATCGGCCCCATTAAAATAAGCCAATTATTAACCAAGTGGAGAGACCATGAAGATATGGAGAGAGTGGAAAGAGAGAGATGTGGCCCAGGAGAAATGAAGGACATAAATATTTTGAAGCATTGAGATCTAAACATATTTGGGTTTAAGAGACATTTAATTACATTGAACAATGTATGTGAGTGAAAATAAAAAGTGGTTAGGGTAAAGCTGGAAACAGAACTGTAGGAGGGGTTAATAAATTATTATTATTGTTTTTTAATAATTAGAGCAGTTTTAGTTTCACAGGAAAATTGAGAGGACAGTACAGAGATTTCCAACAAACCCCCAAGTACACACATGCACAGCCTCCCCCGTTATCAATATCCCACATTAGTTACAACTGATGAACCCTCACTGAAAATCATCATCACTCGGAGTCCCTGGTTAACGTTAGGGTTCACTCTTGGTGTTGTACATTCTATGGATTTGGGCAAATATATAATGACATTGTAGAATTGAAGGGTGGCAGAATAGGCCTTCCCAAATATACCACTTTGACATAAGGATTATTTTAAGCTAAAGACACTTGAAAAACAGCAGATGCAAACTCAGCTTTCTAATCTCACTTTTCTTCCTGAAAACGAGAGATACAAATTCCAATGTGAAAGATAGTCTTCATTTACAAGGAGAAAAGAAACATTCTTTAAAGGGAAGTCAGAGCCAAGAGAATTTTGTACAGACCGTTAAAGCAATTCTTATCTTCTTTTGGCCTCCTCGTATAGTTTAGTTACCATTCCTCAATCACATCTCTTTGTTCAACTGAATGTAAAAGTATGTGGGGTTTCCAGTTCTTTGGGGGTTCATTCCTTATGAGGATGCTCGTGCCATGTAAAACTTAAATAAAGTTGTATGCTTTCTTTTCTGTTAATGTTTTATGCCAATTTAATTCTCAGGCCCAGCCTACAAATTTTAAGAGGGTGGAGAGGAAATTTTGCCTTTCCTACAGTATCATACAGAGTAATTTCACTGCCCTAGAAATCCTCTGTGCTCCACCTATTCATCCCTTTCTCTTCTAACTCTTGGCAGCCACTGATGGTTTTGCTGTCCCCATAGTTTTGTCTTTTCTAGAATGTCATGTAGTTGGCATGTGTTCTTTTGAAAGATCAAAAAATATATTTTTATGTTCTCTAACTCCCCCCCGCCCAGTACAAAATATCATAAAAATACTTTTCTAAGACAGTGGATTTTGGCCACAATTAGCAAAGTAAAACAGATTTGAAAAAAACATAAAAATATTACAAATTTGGTAAAATGTTAGGCTTATGTTTATATAAGACTAGCTTGCTAAATTACTGCAAAGAATATCTTTTTCTTTGTCTTCACAGCCCAGAGGAAGAAAAGGCAAAAGGCTAATTATATTCTAAGCCTCAATGGAGTTCCCTGGCTGTCTCCATTATATGCATACAATTTCAACATTTTAAATACACTGCAAAGTGGATATTGCTATTATCCTCAATTTACAGATGAAGAAATTGACAGTCATTGGACATAAATAGTTTGCACAAGATCACACAGCAACCAAAGGCCACAACAGAAAATTCAATCCAGATCTATCTGTTTCTAATTTGATATTATATCTTAGTTATCCAATTCATCTTTATTTCTTATGTTCCCATGATCATTACCTTCTACAAATTTAGATTTTTAATA
Source organism: Eonycteris spelaea (assembly GCA_003508835.1). NCBI lineage: Eukaryota > Metazoa > Chordata > Mammalia > Chiroptera > Pteropodidae > Eonycteris > Eonycteris spelaea. The sequence continues at coordinate 4,932,664 of PUFA01000046.1, forward strand.
TTGTCATTTCTCTAGCACAGAAAATACACGCACAATTCTTTTTAAATTTTGTCTCTTCCTTCAACAACTTCTTCATTCCCTTTACAGAAAAACAGCTCCAAAGTGTTGTTCTTTCTACTTCTTCACTTCTCAGTATCTTTTTTTTTTTTTTCAGGGAGATAAGATATTTTTTACAACGGCTTTACTGCAGTATAACTAACATATAGTAAACTGCACATAAAGTGTACAATTTAATAAGATTTGACCTCTGTATGCACCTACCAAACCCAAACTGTCATTATCATTGTGATAATAAATCTAATACTCATAAAAGTTTTGTCATAGCTCCTTGTTATCCTTTCCTCCACTCCTTATTATGGGCCGTACTTTTCTACTTCTTTGCATTTCTGGTTCTTTCTTCGGAAAGATGCCAGATATTGTGAATTTTACCTTGTTAGGCACTAGATATTTTGTATTTTCATAAATATTTTTGGGCTTCCTTTTGAGATGTAATTGAGTTACATGGGTCTTGCTTTAAAGCTTTGTGATATAATAACCAAGCAGCATTTAGTTTAGGGCTAATTTTATCTCCACTGCTTGAGCAAAAATCTTCTGAGGGTTCTCTTTGATGCCCCGTGAGTCATAACTTTTTCCATTCTGTCTGTTGGGAACAGCACTATTCCTGTACCTCTGTGAGTTTGAACTCTTCCCTCTCATCCTTTTAGGCAGTTCTTTCCCCAGATTCAAGCAGGGTCCTCCATGCACTGAGCAGTATGCAGTTGATCGCCTGTGGGAGATTCTTAAAGGTTAATTCTCAATCTTCATCTCACTTGGTCTCTCGTCAACATTTCATGCATTGTTTCCTCTTTCTTGAAACATTTTCTTAGCTTCCAGAATACCATACTTAATTATTTCTTTTCTCTTACTGACTGTGTTATTTTCCTAGAGATGCATTAAGAAAGTACTGAGTGATTTACTTAGAAAAAAAGAAACTTAATACTTCACAATTCTGGAAGCTAGAAGTCTAAAATCCAGATATTGACAGAGCTGTGTTGTCACTGAAAACCAGGAAGGGACTCCTTCCTCACTTCTGGTGGTTTGCTGGCAATCCTGGGCTTTCCTTAGCCATGTGATTTTTGGCTACACATCTTCAAGTTCTGCCTCCGTGATCACATGGTATTCTCCCATCATGTGTCTATATCCTTAAACAGCATTATCTTCTCTGTGTTTCTCTATCTTCTTCTCCTATAAGGACCTCAGTGTAATGCCCAGTGTAATGACCTCATCTCAAGTTGATTACATCTTCAAAGACCTTATTTCCAAATTCACATTAGAGATAATGGTCTGGGACTGCAACATATCTTTTGGAGAGACATAATTCAACCTATCACACTGACCATTCTGTTATCCTTTTCCCAACTTCTAAAAGTTGGAATGTTCTCATTTAGTCTCCAGATCCCCCTTTTTGTGTGCGTGTACTCATTTGCTGATAATCTCATTTAGTCCCAAGTTTTTAAATACCAGTCAATATTAAAGGTACCATATGTTATATCTGGGGTATTTTTTGAATTCGAGACTCACATATCCAATTTTACAGTCAATATTTCTAACTAATGACATTCAAAACAAAATACTTTGTTCTCATTTTTTCTCCTTCCACCATCAAACCTGCTTTTTCTTTGGTCTTTTTTCATCTCACTAAGTGACAGTACTATTCCTCTGACACTCACATTAAAAAATTGGAGTCATCTTTTATTTGTTTTTACCAAATATATCTGATACTAAACTATTTAGTACTCCCTTTATCTCAATCTTCTTAGATTAGTCACCACTGTCTTTGTTGTTCTTTGCTTTATATTTTAACTTCAACTACGGCAATAGTTTTCTAGCTGGTCTTTATTCCCTTCTGACCCATTATAATCCATCATCCACAAAGTAATCACAGTGGTCATTTTTATGTTCAAAAATTTCATTGGCTTCCCATCACATTTGGAATAAAATCCATATTTTTAAACTATGGACAATATTACCTTGTGTAATCTGGTGTGCTTATCCTCTTCAATCTCACTTCCTTTGATTATTCCCCTTGCTCACTCCACTAGCTTTCTAGCTTCTCCTTAAATAAGTCAATCAGGTTTCTGCCTCAAGACCTTGGCATTTGTCCTTCCTACTTGGCACAGTTTTCTCACCTGTTCTTTAGATTTCTTCTGAAATGTATTTAATAGTTTACTCTTTCCCTTCATTCAAATTTCTGTCCTAAACAATCACCTCTACAAAGAGGAATTCCTTAATCACTGTGACTCCCAGGTTTTCTTCATCTTTTCTCAATGCTTTATTTTTCTTCCTAATTCTAATTTTTATTGACAATATATTTGAGAGACATTTATTTTTATGTTGTTTTATCTCTCCTATACTAGATTGTAGTATATAAATTAAAAAATTTTGCTTAATGTGTAGGAGACCTTCAAAAATATCTTTGAAAACTGAATGATTTTTATTTATCGGTATATACTTAGTACCTAATCAGACTGCCTGGCATACAATAGGTTTTGATAAGTATTTGTCCATAAATGTAGACTTTCTTAATGTGCCTATGATAAACAGAAACAAATAATAAGAAAATGTAATTTAGATTTAAAAGTCCTCTATTGCTTATAAATAATTCTAATCAGAAAGGTACTAGAAGCATCTTAGGAAGGTAAATGTTATCATTTGGATTATCACTGCCCTTTCTGAGTAACTTTGTATATTTTAATCCAATAACAGGCACAAAGATGATAGGATTGTACCAATACTAAAACTGGAGGTGGTAAGGAAAGGAAGTCTCTTACTCTTTAGCAAATGTCTGATGTTATAAAAGATTAGATTTTATTAGTGATATGAGACTTATAGCTATAAATTTCAAGCTCTAAAGAAACTATTAGTTTTGAAATAGCTACAGGAATTCATAACTCTTGAGTCCCCAATGTTATCTTTCTCCCAACTTCTAAAAGTTGGAGTCGCTTCTCTTTTTTCCAATGAATACCTTTTGAATATTGGAGTTGATTGTGATCACATATCCCATATGAAAACAAAATAGAGACTAATAATGTTTACGTTTACAATTTCCTTTTCAATTTCACATCACAGCTTAGCTTGTGTGTTCACCTCTCACCTAGACTTTTGTAATAATCTCCAATCTGTATTTTATATATTCTGTTTTTCCCCACCTTTTTCATTCTCCACACTGTTTATCAGATTTTCTTTTCTAAAATAGAAATGTCAAGTGACTTACTTGCTTGAAAATATTTAATGGCTGGGTTGCTTAAGCTTTCAAATTTTTCATTGTATTAGCTACCTATTGTTGCATGACAATGTCACCACAAACTTATTGTCTTAACATATCACACATTTACTACATCACTGTTTCTGTGAGTCAGGTATTCAAGGATGACTTAGCTATGTCTTCTGCTTTGGGGTACCATAAGGCTTCATTCAAGGTGTAGACTGGACTGCCACCTCAAGATCTGAAGCTTGACTGAGGAAAGATCTGTTTCCAAGTTCACATGGCTGTTGGCAGCACTCAATTCCTTATGGGTTTTTGATAGGGTACTGTTCTCAGTTCCTGACTGATTATTGGCTAGGAGCTGCTTCCATTCCTTGCCACACAGGCCTTCTCAACAAGGCCACTTGCCTCCTCAAAGCCAGCAAGGGACAGAATCTTGTTGAAAGAGGGACATTACAATCATAAGTAACACAATCACTTATATCCCATCTTTGCTATGACCTATTTGTTAGAAGTAAGTTCCAGGCCCTGCCCACACTCAAGGGAAGAGATTACTCAAAAATCTGTTCTTAAACTTCTTTCTTTCTTCTACCCAGCACTGTGTAGTTTATTAAACTGATCCACTTATTTTCTTAAGAATTATATTGGAGCACATAAAAATTTGTTCTTTTATTGCCTCTGTATTTTTCTCTTCTTGTTGTCCATGCCTGAATTACACTTTGGCAAAATCTTACCAAAGAACTCACACAAATGTCAACTCTTAGAATTCTTATGGTCCTACTGAGCAGAATTAAATGCTCCTTCTCTGTGCTCCTAATCCACCTCATTTATTCTCTCTCTTCTCTCTCTCCCCCTCTCTCCTCCTCACTACCTCCATCATTGTTTTATTATGGCATAGTTCTTGGTGCCACTGAATTTAAAGCACCTTAAAAGTAGATAGTGTTCTATCAATCCTGAATTCTTAGCACCTAGCACAGAATCTATTACTAATAAGGACTTAAACATTTGCTAATGACATGAACTAATATTGTGCTAATTTTAGATGTTTGTGAAATTGAATTTTTGAACACTCTGCTGACTAAATTACTAGTATGGCAATGTGATGGATGATTTAGTGTTTCATCTTTAAAAACTTATCTCTTTGCATTCCAAACATAGTCTTGCCTCTTTCCAAAGTTCTACAAATTAAGTGAAACACTCATATGAAAAAATTAGATAAGAACTCTAATCAAGCATAACCTATTTTCCTGTCTGACATATTTTTCACATTTTTTTGTTCCTGAAGCATAGTAAAAATATGACTGCTTAAAGAAGTTGTGTGATAACCTGTTTTTATTTCTTTGACTCAAGAAATTGTGAATAATTATTTTAATACTCTTATTTTTAATATTTCAAATCAATTTATCAATTTCACATATTAATTTCTTTTCATAGCATACATATATTTTGAGGCTTGAAAAAGTTAAACAGCAGATCCATGTCTTTTTAATTGAATCTCTTCAACTAAAATTTTTGTGGATTTGGACTAGACGTGGTTGAAGACTTTGCATTAAGCAATAAGCTAGATAATAAAAAATAGTAATATATTTTTATTTTAGGGAGATGAAGAAAATCACATAAGGACAATTTCCTGAGTAATTGAAATTAATATTTTTAGCTAAATTGTTTTTATTTTTAAAATTCAGAATAAAGTATTTCTTAATTTGATTATCCATGGTCTGGCCTCTTGGGCCAGAATTCAAGGTAATTTAAAATTCCGAAATAAATATTGATCATAGTACAGTGATGTGCTATAAGTATGCCTTTAAAGTCTGTTACAGAGAATTTATACTTACAGATACTAACAGGTACAATTTTGTTTATACTTGCTTTATAATTTTCTTTTTAAAATTTGCTTCCTGATTATCAATATACCTGCCACTAGTATTGCCTGCCCACTACTAACATGAACACCTCTTAGGCATTTAGAAACATGAACATTCAAAAATAAATATGACTCTAACACTGAAACAAATTTAAAACTGATGGTAATATTATCACTAGTGATAGTGAACATTGATTGAGTTCTTATGTGCCAAATACTGTTCCAGGTTATTACGTGTATAAACTCATTTATTCTCACAAAGACTATGGGTTACTGTAAAATGAGAGAGTGATAATCTACTAGCAGATGAACTACCTTGTATGAAAGAACTTTGGGGTAGAAAGAATTAGTGCAGTTAGACATGTAAACAAGTTCAGAAGGACTGGAGTAGAAAGTGCCTGAGGAGCAATGGCTAAAAATGGGAATAAAAAGATAGACAGGATCGGGTCTTTTAAATATTCTGGTCAAATCTCACCTTCTAGAAATATTCTGTGATACCCATTGAGCACAAAGAAAGCATCTTTTCACTTCTGTTTCATAAAACATTGCTTCTACTTTGTATTATGTTTGGTTATTTCTTTAATTCTTCTTCATTAGTTTGGCATTGCCTCAAGGACTGTAAAATATCTTTATTCCTTTTAAGTACTCTTCAACATCAGTTTCAGTATTTTATATGATATATGTGTAATAAGTTTTGTTTAATTTATTTCTACATTACTAAGATTCAATTTCCTGGAAGTATGGTCTTTAGCATAAAAAGATTTTTTAATTTCTTTCCATGTTTCTTTTGAGCATGATTATCTTAGCTCTTTCCTGCATATGTGTTTACTTCCTCCATCACTTAGTGTACTAGTGCCCCCAACTTCCCACATGCATATTTAATCATATTTTTATCAAAAATTCTTGCAGATTCCTTCAATTTAATAATTCAACCTACTTATGAAATTATTCAGTCCAAGAATGCATTGACATTGGATTTTCTCCCAAAGAGAATCTTGCTGGGTTTCTTCTTTAGACACTAATGTGTAATTTTTACTTTAAACATGAGAGCACAAAGCAATTCCCTTTAATTTGGGTGCGTATTTGCAAAGTTAAATGTAAAGCAAACGTAGCTTTATAAAAATCACTTCTCCCATAGAACAAGGTAATGTCAGAGAAGAAGAAACAACATAACAATTAGAAGCAACCTGCCTTAGCAAGGTGATGAATTCTTTGTACAGTAGAAATGTATAATCATCAAAGAGTTTTATCTCTGTCTGAATGCTACATCACATAGGCCTGTGTAAATGCCAACACACCTGCCTGAACATTGAGAAAAACACAAAGGCTCCATCATTCATTCTTACACTGGGCTCAATTTTTACCCTGAGGTCCTGTAGGCACTCATGTAGCACTGCATATTTTAAGACATTCAACACATTGCATGAGTGTTCCTGTGCCAGAGCAGATTATTCAAAATAATAGCCTGGAGCTGTGCCTGTATACTGCAGAGAACTGCCTAGCCCATTGTTTGTTTCAAAAGGAGAGGCAGGTTCCTGAGAACAGACATTGCAAATCACATTTTAATGTTGTACCAAATCCTCTAGGAAAACCAGGTTGAAGGAAAGGTAAGCACTTTTCTGCTAGAACTGTATTAAGAATTCTAACCTAGAAAAGAAAAAAACAGCAATAAATAAACACGCCTGAAACTAGAAAAAGAGAGTACTGATAATCTAGAAACGAGATAAGAAAAAAATATTTCTTCAAACCTAATTTTTGGTTGGCAATGAGAGAAAACAATGAGAGAAACAGGAGAGAGAATGTTTTTCTTCAAGATATTATAATTGAAAATCTCTACAAGAAATTTCCTCCTTCAGATTGTTTTAGTTTTGCTGTTCAAATTTTGCGAGCAAGAACAGCAGCTACCGAAGTAACACTCTTGAACACATTTGTGTCTTTCCACAGTTCCAGGTTTACTGGGTGGAACTTTCTCAGATAAGCCAATCAGGTACCCACGCAGGTTAACACACAACACACAGAGAGGGAAAGTACAGAGTCTTATGTGACAGAGCAAAGAGATGAAAGTCCTTAGCGAGCCCTGTTAACTGGAGGTGCAGAGAGCTGTGCGTTGGTCCCAAGCCACTGGCTACAATGGGTCAAAGGTCAGAGTCTTTGGCTCTAGTGCACCCATTCATGATGCTTTCGGGTTAGGCTTGAGCATTATCTGTGTAAGGCGTTCAGCTTATATGGATCTTATAAGCTGAGATCCTCGTGCTTATCGGCCCCTTTAGATGGGGGCTGATGTTTCTGTGGTTTTGGGCATTCTGGTTAGAACTTAAGGATGTTCTCCTATGTGCAAGTTGACATTACTGTCATGACTCCCATGGAATCCATTTTGTAAAGTCCAAAAAGTCCTGATTTCATTATGCTCTGTACATCAACTAAAAGTCAGTGATTAATAGTCATTGTTTGGTTGTGATTAAGCTTGAAGAACACTTTTGGAGTGTGGGAATCTGATAGTAACAGTATAATTAAACCTAAGAGGTTTGGCCCCCCATGTCTGAAAAAAAATATATCAATTTTACTAGACTGTAATTTCTAGTATGACTGTAAACCAGCATTATTTCTCTTTTGTCCTGGAAATTGTACAAAAACAATAATGAAAAATATGTAAAATTTATTTTCAGAGAACCTAAGAAGTATACTATCTACTGACTTCAAAATGTATGTAGGGTTACCACAAGCAGCTAAAGAACTAAATGCATACGGGAATATATGAAGTGAAGAAGCATAGAAAATGGCAGAATGGCTCAGTGGTAACAGATTTCAGAATATACTGGCAAAACTCTGCTTCCAGAGGTTAAGTACTCACCCTGAAGTTCTAGCCATGGATCTTGTTTGAAATAAGGAATGAGGAAACTAGTGTGAGCAGAATTTGTCACTAAAGCTTTTGCTAAATTGGTTTGGATAGAAGAAAGAGAGGAATCAGGAATCATATTTGTATAGGTGGGGGCCATATTTGTAAGTAGCTATCTATTTTGAACAGCAGAGAAGAGAACCTCTCGGTTATAAACTCTGAACGGCTACCCTGCCTCCTTTTCTTTTTGCAGGAATTAACTCCAAATAACTAGTCTGGGAAAATTCAAATTATTTAGTAATAATTAATAAAACACAAATGATATTGGCAAAAATTGATACAAATATACTTTAATGAAATGGTAGAAAAGAGCAGCAGCTCGTTAACAAAAGAAAGTCATTTGAAACAGTACAAGACTACAGACGAACAGTCTCATAGCAGGTAAAGTTTCCATAACCTATTCTTGAGAAAATTATGAGTGCAAATTTCAACCAACCAAGAGATTTACAACTGGAGGTATTTCAGTTGTATGTGTGGGGGTAGGCATTTTTGTTTTTGTTTTTGTTTTTTGCATCACTTTGAGATCAATCTCAATTATAGGTCTAAATGTATGATTCTCAATATTACTCATGGGAGCTGGCTTTCAGAAATTTCAGTCTGCACAAGGTGGGAGCCACCATTTTCACAGGTAGAACCCATTGATTTGAATGTATAGGGAACCAGAAGGCAGACAAAGAACACTAGATGAATTGTAAGACTTGGAGATTCTCACAGAGTTAACCTCACCGAAACTGGGAGTGGCATTTAGAAGTTGCCGGCCTGCTTGTTCCCATTAATGACTGGAGCCAAAACTGGAAGAGTAAGTGCAATGGGGCTTAAAAATGACAAAAAAAAAAAAAAGGATGGAAATGGAAAAGAGCTGTGGGGGGAAAGAGAAATTTCTTTTAAATCAGATGTTGGGTTCTCTGCCTTGGATAGTAACAGTGGCAAATGATTAGTGAGAAGTGAATATATTTAACTGAAGAATTAATACTAAAACAAATTTGGATATTGTGTCAGAATAAATGTAATTAGTATATAACTGATAATAATTTAGCACTGGAAAAACATACAAATTGGGAAGACAAAGAAGAAGGCAGAAATAAATTTCCTGATTGCCTCTTGTGTAATAACTAGAATATTACTTTTTTCATTTTTATTGGGGTATAATTCACATGCAGGAAAAGTACCCTTTTTATTGTATGGTTCTAACTTTTGATTAATGTGTATATTTGTATAAAGACCACTATATCAAAATATGAAACAATTCCATCACAATATACAAATACCATCTTGCAATTCCAATCCTCCCAACTCCAGCCTTTGGAAACCATTGATGTTCTGTTCCTATAGCTTTACCTTTTCCAAAATCTCATTAAATGAAATCATATAGTTTGTAGTCTCTCGAATTTAGCTGCTTTCATTTAGCATAATCCATTTGAGATCCATCCATGTTATATGGTAAATTAATAGCAAGTCTTTTTTTTACTGCTGAATAGTATTCCATTATATTATTTTTTATCCCATTTTGTTTAATCATTACTTAATTGAGAAACATTTGACTAGTTTTCAATTATTGGCAATTACAAATAAAGCTTCTATAAAACACTCATGTACAGGTTTGTGTGTGAACATACATTTTATCTCACTTAAGCAAATAAAAGTGGAATTACTGGATCATATGCTAAGTAAATTTATAGCTTAATAAGAAATGCTAAACTTTTCCCAAAGTGTCTGAACCATTTTACAGTACCAGAAATGAGTGAGAATTCCAGCACCTCTACACCCTCATCAACACTTGGTGTTGTAGATGAGTTTTGTTTTGTTTTGTTTTAAATTGCTCTAGTATGGGTGCAGTGATATTCCATATTTTTAGTTGCATTTTATTATTTTCTATATATTGAGCATGTTTTCTTGTGATCATTTACCATCTGTATACCTCTTTGAAGTGTTTGTTCAAATCTTCAGTCCATTTTTTAACTGGGTTGTTTGTTTTTTTAAGGAGATTTTAGAGTACTTAACACAGTCTGGTTATAAGTCTTTTATCAGATAACATGATTTGCAAAAATTTTCTTCCTGTGGCTCATCTTTTCAATGTTTTAACAGTGCCTTTTAAAAAACAGAAGTTACTAAATTTAAGGGGGTCAATTTATCAATTTATTGTCTTTATGAATTGTGATTTTTGTATGATCAAAAAAATATATTAATATAACTCCAGGTCACATGGGCATTGTCCCAGGTCATCTTCTAGTTTTATAGTTTTAGGTTTAGATTTAGCTGCACAATCCATTTTGAGTTTATTATATAGGGAGTGAGGTATAGATTGAAGTTAATTTTATGCATATGTATATTCAATGTTTTCAGCATCTTTGTTGAACTATCTCTACACCATTGTTGAGAATCAATAGACTTTATTTGTTTGAGTCTATTTCTGTACTCATTATTTTCATCTATTTACCTATGAGTATATCCTTTTCAGCACCACTGTCTTGGCACAGTAGCTTTATAGTAAATTCTTATATTAGGTAGTATGAATCCTTCAACTTTATTTTTTTTTTTAGTTCAAATCATTTGCTATTTTAGTACTTTTGGTTTTCTACATAAATTTTAAAGTCAGCTTGTCAGTTTCTAAGGAATACTTCCTGTAATTTTTAATGGAATTCTGTTGAACTTGTACATTGGTTTTGGAAAATTTGACATTTTAATATGTGTGTGATTTTAATTTCTTAAAGATTTGTTAAAGGTTGTTTTTTGACCATAATGTGGTCTATCTTGGTGAATGTTCCATTTCTAAGTAAAAGAAATAAAATGTGTATTCTGTTATGGGTTCCATAAATGTCAGGTAGTTAAGTCAACAAGTTGATAATATTCCTCTGGTATTTTACACTTTTACTAATTTTCTGCCTTCTTATTCTATCAATTCCTGTGAAGGTCGAAGTCTTCAACTGTAAGTATTGGATCTGTTTATTTCTATTTCAGTTTTATCAACTTTTGTTTTGCATATTTTGTACAACTACTATTGGGTGAATACATGTTTAGTATTGTTATGTCTTCCTACTTAATTAATCTGTTTATCATTATGTAAAAGTGATATTATCTAATAATATAGCCACACCAGCTTGACTAGTGTTTGCATGATATAACATTTTTAATCTATTATTTAAACCGTTTATGTATTATTTTAAAGTAGATTTTGTGTAGACAGCCTGTAGCTGAGTCTTGTTTTTTATTTAATCTGATAACATTTATTTTTTAATAGGTTTAGATTGTTTATATTTAATATGATTATCAATGTGGTTGAATTAATATTTACCATTTTACCATTTTTTGATACTTATTATTATTTATTTTCCCCTCCTCTGTCTTCCTCTATATCAATAGGCTAACTTATGGATTTATTTTATGTACGACATTGGTTTATTATTTATAACTTTTTAAAAAGTAATGAGTCACATAGGGTTTGCAATATACGTTTAATGACTATGTACCTTTAAAGACTATTATGCACTGCTTTATGCATGAAGACCTTGCAAATATATGCTTGTAATCTATTTCTTTCATCTTTTTTTTTGCTATTTTTGCCACACAATGTACATTCATTTTTGCTATTAAAGTCAATTTCTTGCTGCCCTCTTGCTTTAGGCAGCCAGTTATCTTTTAAAGTAATTAGAAATAAGAAAAAATTAAGCTTTATACCTTTACTACTCTTCTTTTTGTTTTGTTTGTTTCGCTTTGTTATGTTTTATTCAGATCCAAGTTTATGACTGTCATATTTCTTCTACCTGAAATCAACCTTAAACATTTCTTATTTGATTTTACATTTCTCTTGAAAAGATATTTTCTTTAGGTATTGAATTTTGGGTTGACAATTGTATTTTTTTTTCAGACTTTAATGATAAAACTACATCTTTCTCTTGAGTTGCATGTTTTCCATAGAGAGTTCTGCCATAATTATTTTCCCTGTTACTTTGTATTTTTTCCCTCTAATATAAGTACCTTCGATAAGTATCTATATATATTTTTTTGTTTTCAGTAGTTTAAATATGATATGATGATGTGTTTCTGTTTTTGATTTTTTTTCCTTTTTCTGTTATTCATTTACTTGTTGTTCTATGAGTATCTTGGATCATTGGTTTTGTGTAGTTTATTATATTGGTAAATTCTTGAACCTTATCTCTTAAAATAGTTCCTTATTACCATTTTTCTTTTTTCTTCTCTGGGAATTCCAGTTATACTGATTTTAGATCATTTTATATTATCTCACAGTTCTTAAATACTCTATTCCTTTTTTTTCTAAACTATTTTTTCTATATGTGTTTTCTTCTGGGTAATTTTTTAACCTTTCTTCATGTTTACTTTCCTTAGCTATTCAAGGCTTTTGAAGACAATCCTATTCTCTGTTATTGTGTTTTTTGTATGTAATACTTCCATTATATAATCTCTTAAAGTTTCACCTTTCTCTGTCAAAGTTCCCTGCCTAGTACTGCATTTTGTTAACCTTTTCCACCAGACACAAAATTATTAATCATAGTTATTTTTAATTTTGTTTGATAGTTCCATTATCATTGCTATATTTGAGTCTAGTTTTATTGTTTAGAGCATGTTATTTTTTCTTTTTTTGTTTGTTTTTCATAACTTTGTATTGAGATTTGGACACACTGTGTAGGGCAGTAGAAACTGCAATACATAGTATTTTTGCCTGAAAAATGGAACCACATTATTCATCCTTTACTGTGATATGAGGGGATTTTCTTTGTTGTCCTGGTTTAGCATCAAACTTAGGCATGTATATGTCACTGATCTAGTGACTGGAGTCTTCTCACTGATCTTGACTCTCTCCTACAGGAGACTTCTCATGATTAGTTCTCATGATGTATTCCTATCTCTCCCCATGGATAGATTTTTTTTTTTTCATTCCTTATCTCTGGATGCAGTGGGTCCTTTTCTGTGTTTGATGCCTTTCCCTCAGAATGCTATATACGTAAGATAAGTAGAATATTGGCAGGACTCATGCTTTTTCTACTATAGCTGTTATTGTTTTCCTTCCAGGCTAAAACACAGTGAAGTCTTTCCATGTATCTTACCCTGTCCCAAATATTTCTCATGGATCTCCACACTGGAGTCTATGAAAAGACAGGCTTTCTAGTGGTTGAAAATTCTCCTAGATGCAGACCGCAGGAACTTGGTGTTTTTATACTAGCCTATTTTTATACTAGCTTTCAGGAATTTATTAAAAACTTTAGCTACGTTTTTCTTACAGACTTGTATAGCCTCTGGTGTCTATCTCAGGGAAACAAGTCTTTGCATCCTGTCTTTCCTTGAAGGTAAAAATTTATTAAGTTTTCTTCTATGTGTGTGTGTGTCACTCAGTACATAAGCAATACATTTCCAAGTAGGTATAGTGAAGACAATATCCTCTCACCACAATGCAGAAAAAAGAACAAACAGAAATTATTGACAAAATATGGAAACAAAAAACGCTGTTCAGCTTATAAATTTTAAAAGTATCTTTATAATAATTATTGAATCAAAAGCAATTTAAATAAAATTAAAGAATTATATGAAAAAAGTCAAATGTGTTACATACTCAGATGTATGTTATATTCCTAAAGTGCTTCCAGAGGAAAACTCATAGCCATAAAATTGAACATCAATGAAAAACAAAACAAAACAAAACAAAAAGCAACAAGTGCATTCAACATTCAACTAAAATTTTTGAAAAATAACAATAAAACAAAACAAAGGTCAGGGAAGAAATAAATATCATGGCAGGTAGAATTCTAAAATAGCATCCTTACTAGAGGGAGGTGGGAGGTAGATGGCCTAAAAGGGTCAAATATACGGTAACAGAAAGAAATCTAACTATGGCAGTGAACACACAACGCAATATGTATATACCTTACTGTTAAATTGTACAGCTGAAACTTACTAGATTTCGTTAATCAATGTCACCATAAAAATAAATTCAAAAAGTTATAAAAAATAAAAATAAATAAATATTTTAAATTTTCACAAATATATATATTAAAAAAAAAATGGCCTCCCAAGATTTCCTGCCCAAACCCTGATATTGTAAACATATCATGCTGTGATTATGTTATATTACAAACCAATCTCTTTTTTTCCCCAGATGTTCTTAGGAAGCTAATCAGGTAATTTCGAATTAATCAAAAGTGAGATTATTTGAGTATACCTATCCTAATTACATGAGACTTTTAAAAGAAAAGAGTTTACTCCATCTTATAGCAGAAAGGAAATTCAAAGAGAGTCAAAGCATAAGAATGATTCTATGTAACTAACTTTGAAGATGAAGGGAGCCACCTAGGATGAACTTCAGAGTATCTTCTAGGAGCTGAGCATTAGCTCTGGCCAATAGAAAATGAGCAAGCAGCGACTCTAGTCTTACAATGCCAAGGAACTGACTGCTTCTAACAACGTAAAAAAGCTAAAAGATGATTCTATCCAAGAATCTCCAGAAAGAGCCCAATCCAGCCCAGCTGATCCTTTGGCTTCAGCTTGTGAGATCCTAAGAAGAGAATCCAATTAAATGTGTCTGGATTTCTGACCTACAGAACTATGTGATATTAGTTTTGCTTAAGCTGTTAAATCCGTTGTAATTCGTTACATGGTAATAGAAAACTAATAAAAAAATAACAATTGAATGAGTTAGGCAACAGAAAAAGTAGAATACATACATACACACATAAGCTGTTTCTCAAAAAAGTTTACAATATAGATATTTCATGCATGAACTAAGCAAAGGAAAAAGGAAGACAAAGCAAATTACTTTACTTGGGGAAAATAATGACAGATATGGAGTAAATTAAAAGAAATAAGATATTACTTTATAGAAAAGAAGGATAATATATATTCATATTTTATGGTATATGTATACAGATACTCTGAAAGAATAAAGAAGAAACTACTAACTACTAACTAATAACCCAAGGTGGAGTAGGTGTGGAACCTGAAATCTGAGTTAATGATAGACAGTTGTAGGAGGGATTACATATATGTGTGTGTGTGTGTGTGTGTGTGTATTTTGTTCTTCAAACATGAGTTTATTTCTCTTTCAAAAAATAATTTAAAAATCAAATAATGCAGAGATAATCCTAAAACATTACTAAATCA
The DNA here is from genome assembly GCA_003508835.1 of Eonycteris spelaea. Taxonomy (NCBI): domain Eukaryota; kingdom Metazoa; phylum Chordata; class Mammalia; order Chiroptera; family Pteropodidae; genus Eonycteris; species Eonycteris spelaea. The sequence continues at coordinate 4,947,778 of PUFA01000046.1, forward strand.
CTTTTCTGAACTACTGCATTGTTTGTATGTTATTTGCATATATTTCAATTGGTCTTATTAAAACATATATTAGTGTATATAATTTTTTATTACATTATTGTAAATATGTGACAGGTTGGGAATTGTCAAAGCCTACATACCTTCAAACACCTACAGTGGTTTTTTTTTTTGATAATACTTTTTTTTTTTAATTAAATAAGGCATTCTTTGGAAAAGCTAAAATAGAAACATTTAGAAACCTCTTTTCACTCTTCTGTGGAAAGTGGGGTAAATAAATAATGGACATAGGTAATTAAAATGAGAGTTTTTGAATTGCCTAAGATGACATTCAGCAATACCAAAAGGACATCCTTGGGAACATGCAGAAAAATCAAGTCTTCCTAATGGCATGAGAAACAGGACAAGAAATAAGAATGGCTTTTGTATTTAGACATGATGATAATGGTACTTAGATTTAGTTCCTTCTTAAGAAAGAAGTGCTTCTTGTTATGAGTGAGTGAAAATTATTTTAATAAGATTAATGTGGCAGACTGATGAAAAATTTTTAAAAAGGATGTCATTGTCATTGCTTTTAGATCTTTTTCTCCTAAAATATGCCATGGAGAAAGTATAGAGAAGGATGTAATGTCTGTATAATGAATATATGCAGGGAACATATAGTAACACTGTAGCTCCCAAATGACATCAATTCCAAGATAGTGCTCTAATTGGAATACTACTGATAACCTAATTTTGGATCTGTTTCAAGACCATCATTGTATTTAACTCCAAAAAAAAATCAAGGACATTTATTTTCAAAATAAGGAAAAAATATTAAATTCTTATCTGGTAGTTACTGAATGGTTTTAAGTAAAATAAATTATACAAATTACATGATGTGTAATGGTACATGGCATGAGGAAGAAATGACACATGGCATCAGGAAAAAATGGTAAATGAGATAACATGCTGAGCAACTTATTTTTATACATTTTTTTAAAATGATAAATCTCTTTAGAAAATTTTAGAGCAAAGGCTAATCATAAGTAGTTAGGAGTTCTTGCAGAATTCAATGTGTGTAACATACAACCACCACACACACACATGCACATGCACACACACGCTCACACTATAAGTTTAATATAGCCAGAGATGGACGCAGGTAATAAAGAGCCAACTCATCACTGCTTACAATAAAGCCCTCAAATAAAGAACGAAACCTTATTATAAGGACATGAAATTTCAAATGAAAGTATAATTGGGTTGCTGCATTTTAAGACGCATTACTGAGCTACAACATTATTGTTGTAACTTTATTACATACATTTAAAAATGAGCTTTGTAAAGCAGTTTGGATTCTCTGTCTCTTTCTGTTTCATCATTCAGCCTGCCTATTTACCCCAATTCCTCCTTGATGAAGAACAACTCTATCTCATGATCGCCCACGCAGTATATATCAGAGTTTGGTCTCAATTTCCCACAAAGAATGTCACACAGCCTCTACAAGATTTTCAGTAATAATTGTTGCAATATATCATATATAGGCTCTCACACTTTTTAAAATTCTGTGTGTAAGCATCAATTCTCAGCTAATAATATCATGTGAAAGACATCTTCCTGTCAAGATTGTTCAGAAACTTGAAATGTTTAGGAGCATAACTGCTCCAGCTTTGTTTTGAAATGGCCAGGATCAGTCAGAAAAAGTAAACTGTTTCTAATTTATATTTTTTAACTGTAAAAATTTGTCATGCTCATAGAACAGCTTAATTATTTTTATTTTAGTTCCACCCTATTAAAAGATGACCAAAGCAAAACAGGAATGTTCTGCTTGAAGGGAAATTTTTTCCATTCTAAGTGCAAAATCTACCCTTTGACAAAAATCAAATTTGATGTCAACACAATACTTAGGAATTAACAATTTATTATTCTACCATGCAAGTTTAAGGTAGTCCAGGTTTTTTATTCAGACTGCCTGGGCTCAAATTTTGACCCACAATATTCTCAGCTGTGTGAGTTTCAGCATTTTCTGAACTGTAAAATCAAGTCAAAAAAATACACATACTCAAAAAGTCTACTTTATAGGTTTGTTAAAAGATTAAAAGATTAAAGGAGATAATACTTGAAAAGTGTTTTGCCCAGCGCCTGGCAAATTAATTACCACTCACTTAATGCTAGTTTTATTATTTTATAAACATAAGAGTCATCTGGGATTATCTGAACAACTATATCACCTTTAAGCACAATTATTTCCCATTTTTTTACACAAAATGGGAAAAGCAGGGAGTGTAAGCAAGGAGAAAAATATTGTAGACAAAAGAAATAGCATGTACAAGAGCCCAGAAACTTGTCATAGTTCTGCATAATTGCAATACATCTTTATCTTATGATAACTTTCTCAAATTAAGCCTTCACAATGAAAACAAACAAAAACTTTATTGTAATCTCCCTCTCTTGCTATTGCCTTATGCACCTCCTACTCTTTGCAGTCACACTTCCTTAAATAGTTGAACCTAGATTGATTTCCTCAGCACTTTCTCAGACTTTAATCAACGATAATACAGTTATAACCATAATGTTCTCCTTATTTGCCTTGGACATATTTCATAAATTTCTTGAACATATTTCAGTCCTTATCCTCCTCAAACCTACTTGTTACCAATCCATTCTCAGTTTACTTAAAGACAACCTCTTATAACAGTATTTCATAAAGTACATTACTTTACTTGATATCCATGGCCATACCTGTTTTTTTTCTCAACCTCTATGGGCACTCCTTCTCAATCTCCTTTGAAATTTTTCTTAAATATCATGTTCTTTATAGCTATGGCTATACCTCTTCTGCCTGATATCCAAAGGAAATCTCATTCACTTTCATGTCTCCAAGATCAGCATTTCCTACCTATACTTATCTCCTGTGCTTTTGACAAGTTTATTTGAAAGCCTTGTGAAATAGCTGCTTAAATGTCTCAAAGTACCTGAAAGTCAATGATTTTAAAATGAATTCTTCTACCATTCCTTGTCTTTTAAAAGTGCTCCCCTTTTAAATTTCTCCAGCCCATTAAATTGTTCCCACTATGTGGTTGCTCAGGCAACAAACTGAAGAAATATCCATGATTCCTTCCTTTGCCTTAGAACCATCAACCAATCATCATGAAGCCCTATCTCTTCTATTTCATCACACCTATGTCCGCTTAACTTCGTTTCTAGAACTAATGCCATCGTCCAACAATAGATATTGCCCTTAAATTAGTGCAAAGCTGCTTCACTGCTCTTCTTGGCTCCATTCAGAATTTCCCTATTCATTTTCCACCCTTATTCAAATACCAATCTTTTAAAAATGAATATCTTGTGAAGGTTTCCCTCTTCCTTTCTTTGATAAAAAGGTGATAAGAACTAAAGCAACCACCAAGGGCCCAGGAATGGAAGCCATAGATTGCTCCTCTAGCCCCAAACTATTTAACTTGAGCCATTTGTACATGATTTTTATCACTACATTTTCAAGTCTAATTATAACAGCTTAACACGCACTTAATACATACTATATTCTTTAATTATAGCATTTATTACTCTGTATTATAATTTTTCAATGGCTCTTTAATTTGGTATGGTCTTTATCTTAATCACCACTATCTTCTTAGTGCCTAACAGAGTCTAGATAAAGAGAAATGAATGAATGAATGATTGATTGAATAAAATGAATGAGTCTATAAAGTAAAATTGGGACATGGTGGGACTAGACCTTAGCAGTTTTCTATTCTTAGTCCACTGCTCTGTATTCCACAACATCGTTCCTCACGAATAAGTGCCCTGCCATAGCTTGAACTCAGAATGTCACTGATCCTACCACTAATACAGATACCTAAGCACTTTTTGTTGAGTGGATGTTCCAAATCTTTTCTTATATAGATTGGACAATCTAAGGAGAGAGGCCCTTAAATCAAGGTTCAAAATGGGCATTTCTTGCTGACATGCTGCATTTCCTTTTTTCTTTTGAGTGAAATTATACAGCACACTTAAATGATACCTTCAGTACTGAATGATTTGGCATTTGAGAGAATTAAAAAAAGGCTTTCCTTATGGTTAAAAGTAAATTACAAAGAAAAAAAAAAAGAAATCCTGGCAAGCAATTACTCTATAAGCTATAGGAATGAAAGGGATTTCACAATGTGAGTAGTTTAGATTCATATAATGTGAAGAGCTGTTGGCAAGTGGGAAATCACTCAGCAATCTAAAGGAGAGCACTGAGTCTATAAATACAATCTCTCCTCTCTCTCTCTCTCTCTCTCTCTCTCTCTCTCTCTCTCTCTCTCTCTCACGCACACACACACACACACCACACACGCACACGCACATCCCACAAATGTACTAAGTGTAGATGTCCCAAGGTAAGGATAAAAAGATGTAGCTCATGTTCTGGATATTTGGCACATAAGAAAACAAATACTATAAAACTAGAGCTAAAATAAGGTCATGTGCAAATCTGTTGACATTAGGTGGCAAAATTTAAAATCTACACTTAATAAATATGACTTTAAATATACTCTGTTTTGGATTAAATTGTATCCCCTCAAAGTTAATATGTTGAAATCTTAACTCCCACTATATTAGAATGTGACTTATTTGAAAATAGCCTCTTTGCAGATGATCAAGTTAAGATAAGGTCATTAGGGTGGGCCCTAATCCAATCTGACCCATGTCCTTTAAAAAGGGGAAATTTGGTTACAGACACACAGATGTGGAAAACACCATGTAAAGTAGAAGGAAGAGATCAGTGTGATATATATGCAAGCTAAAGAATGCCAAAGATTACCAGCAAACCATCAAAAGCTAGGAGAGAGGCATGGAACAGATGGCCTCTCACATCTCTGGGAAAGAACCAATCCTGCTGAGACATTGATCTCTGACTTCTAGCCTCCAGAACCATGAAACAATGAATTTCTATTGTTTAAGCAACTCAGCCCCTGGTATTTTAACACTGTATCTCTAGCAAACTAATACATACCCTGATGATTTTATGATTTTTCAAAATGCCAAATTTATTTACTTAACTTTTTAATGCTTGAAAGATTGATGGTCAGCACAGCAGATCTTTCAAATGTGATGCTCAGTATTATTATCAAGGAGAGTGCATTGAGAAGAAATACATTTTTAAACTCTTTGTTGGAGGAAGAAGAGTCCTACTTTGTAAGATTCAAGGAGCCCACAGATTATTTTTCAGGGTTATTGCATATCATCGTACAGGTAAAATAACACAGCGTAGCCCTACAGGTCATATTGTAGGTACTGCAGATTTGTACACATACTGAAATAATTTTCTGACAGATGATATCACATCTCACATTCTGATTTTAACATATGGAAGTAAAGTGCCTTAAGGAAGGGGTACTTTCTAATTTTCAGGAAGGTTATGAGCAAGCAATTTTCTGGTATGTTCATTCAAAACTATTACCTTCGAGTCCTATTAATACATCTAAAATTGTCATAATTTCATTTCTTTAAATTAAAGAGGTTATACATTGTCAGCTTCAGAGTCACACTTGGCTTGCAGATATTCTTTTTATTTTGCACACTTCATTTTTAAACACTTAACTAAAGTATAAAAACTGGATAACTTACATTAAAACCTGATGTCTGGGATTTTTTGGAAAACAATCAGAAAATTTTGCTACAGGGCCCTGCATTCTGACCAGGTGGTAAGGGGCAGTCGGAAACCATGAGTACTCTAGCCTCACCATAGTCTAAACAAGGCTGAGTATCAGGTGGCATGTTATCAAGTTGTACTTCTTGTTTATCTTATAGAAAAGCAAACAAATGTGCATATTTCTCTGGGCACATGTCTTAACTTAAGTAGAAAAGCAGAATAGACTGACATTTCAAGAAAACAGAGAGCAACACTTATCCCCATCACTTCACTCTGGTTTGTGGCTTACTCCTGAGGCATTTTAGGTTGAGACCTCAGGGTAAGGCATACCATTCTCTTAAAGTACAAACACTCCTAGGAGGAGCCATTTAGCCTTATCAGTCATTAGCACCTTCCTGGGGATGTGCTTATCAGATGTACTGCAGCCCCTGAGGCATGTGGTGAAAGCAGGATTGATAAAGGAGAGAAGAAAAGTATCTAGAACAAGGTGAGCTTCTGGCAAGAGCTACCTTGGGGTAGAATCCAGATCATGAAACTTGTTTTTACTGACATTCTTGTAATAACTTTATCTGAAAATTGGAATTATCTCCTCAATATATCAAAAATAAATCATTTCATATATTTACTGGTCTCTTTAATTCTCTGGGGTACTCTTAAATAAACATTATTAATTGATTCAGCATGTAACCATCTTTACATCCAATTTCACTTTTGTTTGTAATATTAAGGTTTTTATAAATTAATTTTTGTTCAGTAGGAACTCATGTATTTGGCACAACACTATATTGTACATTGGAACAATTGTTTAAGGAAAGTATAAATACATACATATTATTAAAAAAAAATGTAAACATCCAAGTGAACAGTTTATTAACCCTAATATAAAACAACAGGAAAATTGATCTCAGAATCAAATGACCTAATATACAAGATACTACTTGCGTGGATTTGGCTTAGTTATTTAACTTCTTTAAGCCTCTGTTTGTCCCTTTATTAAATCCCTGCATATCTCCTAGTTTGATGTGAGTGAGCATCAAGAAAAGAACAGTGGATCAGAAAACATTTTGTTAATGATGTACTAGAATTCTGTAAAAACAAAGCACCACTATCAAATCAAATTTATTGTATTTAGAAAATTTCCATGTGCATGGTATTCAAGTGTCTGTACACACGTGTGTGTGAGATAGCTCAATTTCTGATAGGTTTTAATCTTCTATATTAATGAATGTGAAAATTGAATCTGAAAGAAATGTACACAAAGTTATATGTTAAATTAGGGAAGTCTCAGGCATAAATCCAATGCTAAACAAATTATTGACAAATGAAAACAAAATAAACTCAAAGTTCCAATTGTTAAAGTTTGGGGGAATTTTGAACTTCAGTGTCACCCCAGTGGTGTGGGGGAGATAATGATGCAGAAGTGCAATTAGCATTTTTCCTCAGTTCTTTCCCACCGATGCAGAAAGAATCACAGGTCAGCAAGTTTTAGAAAAAGGTTTATTAAAGGTATATTTTAGAAGGAGACAGTCCACACTAAGGAAGGCTGCAGCCCTGTGGAATTTGGGAGTGAAAAGGTAAAAGAAATAAAAGATAAAGTATGCCCCAACAGAAGAGGAGCTTTTCAGCCAAGAGAGTTGTAACAATGCAGAAGTGGGAAAGTCTGTATTATATTGGGGCTGTGATGGGTGGTTACACAGGCATTCCCAGGTGATTGGCACGTGAGGTCATTTCGATTGACACTTGGATGGTATATAACTCTTTGCCTAATGTGCATGTGCTTGCCTAGAATTCAGTCTGTTATAATTAGATTGATGAACTTCTAGGCATAAATGTGATATAATGATGGTATAATAAAGCTGAGATTGTGGGCAGATTAGAGTAGTACTTTCTGTGCACATGTCTGTGGCCAGATTAAACCAGCTATAGGTTATAGCCCTCCAGTTCTTTGTCTCCTGGGATGCAGGAAAGATTATTCAACTACGATAGGGTGTCCTTTGGATGGTCTCTGGGCTGGGCCTCCAATCCTTTGTTCCCCTGTCGCTCATGTCTGACTAGCTACCTAATACAGTACTTCTAATTTTCCAAAATAGGGCTTAGGAAGGCTAAATAATGAAGGATATCAAAATATGTCTACAATCCCAAAATATGCCACTTCAGCATATGAATTATTCTGAACTGAAGACAATTGAGAATCAATAGATGCAGAAAGAGGTCTTCTAGAATCTTCCCTTTTCTGACTAAAAGAAAAATATTATGAGAAATTATGACTGACTTACATCCCCTCTCTGGGGAATTTTGTGGCCATGAAGAAGATGGAAAGTTTGCACCCAAAATGAGTCTGCACAAACAAATCTTACTAAAATGACTTTTAGCCTCCATTATTTTTCCATATTATCTTCCCACAATTTACCATCCTTAGAAGCCACAACCCTTCTTTTTGTTATCTAGTTACTTCTCCAAAATTTTATCACCAATTGTTAAGATGGCATATAAGCTTCTAAGTCTAATTATTTTAGGGAGATTTTCTATTATTTTCTGTATAGCCCCTGTCCATATAAATTAAATACTTCAATTAAATGTGTATGCTTTTCTTTCTCCTGTTATTTTGCCCGTTGCTAGTTAAATTTATGGTCCTCAGTAAAGAAACATGAGCTAGCAGAAGAAAAAATTTTCCTTCCCTCAATAGCATTGTATATAATTTAATATAATTATGTTCTATCTCATTGTTCCTATTTTTCCTGAATAATACTTTTATTGTCTTGATTCTCATCTGACTTGGATCTTTACTTAAACTTTAAGAACACTGTGTCAAAAAGGACAGTATACAGCAAAGATATAGAAATATACTTAACTCTAATGTAAGTGGAAGAAATGTAAATTAAGCCACAATGAACTATTTTTTTCAGCCATCTGACAAAAATTTAAGAAATTAAATTTCACAAAGATGTAGAAAAACATGATTAAACTGATTTTTATTGAGGATTAAATAGAAATTATTTTAGAAATCTGACAATGTTAATTACAATTTTTAAAATCTCATCTTTGATTTAGGAATTCCTCTTTGTAGAACCAGTCCTACAGAAATAACGAGATTAAATGCATCTCCATTTATATGTAAGGAAATGCATACAAGGATATAAACTGCCCTGTTGTTTGTTAAGGGGAAATAAACTGAACTGAAACACCCTGAGCATTCACCAACTGAGAAAATAGTTGAAATAATATAATCGATCTATATAATATTTTATAGGTATTTAAAATGTATTGACTTGGGGAATGTCTGAAAAATATTAGATAAAATGGCAAAATAAAAAGTCATGTTTTTTATGATCCCATTTTTACAATAAACTAAAATAAGAAAATCCGTTTCTACCCTTGTCTCAGATATATAAACAAGATTCAGAAATTAATCATTAAATATTTGTAAATTGATGCATATTAAAGAGAAGATAGAAATTTTTTTCATAAAAGTCTATTTTTAGCAATAAAACAAGTTTTAGTTTGTGATTTATAATAAAATTTAATAAATTTTTGAAAAAATGACCAGCTTATAGTTTTCACTAATGTTTGATGAATTGAAAATCTGAGGTAAGCTATAGCCAAGTAAATGAGACATTTATACTTTTTCAAAAATGATATAAAAATAGAAATTAGAGATGTCTTCATAGATGTGCCTGTAAGTAAGATGTTGTTGAGAAGGTATTTTGTAGATATAATTAATATTTATAATCAGTTGACTTTAAGTAAAGGTGATTACATAATTATGTGAGTGGGATTCATCTGCTCAGTTTAAGATCTTAAGTGTAAAAACAGAGGTTTCCTATAACAGAAATTCTGTCTTAAGATTGCAGTATTAATGCCTGCCTGACTTTCAAGACAACCAGCCTGGCTTACAAATTTTGGGCTTGCCAGCCTCTACTACCATGTGAAACGATTTTTTAACAAATAAAAATAAAAGTAAAAATAAATTAGTATCTCTGTTTCTCTGAAGAATCCTGATGGACAGATTACCTAACTTTAAAATGAAGCTGGCCTATTATGAAATTATGAGGCTAAACAAATTATTAAGCATTTATTTAAATTACATTTTAGTGATGAGTGTCTAAATTAGTGATATATAAACCAAAAGTACTGATTGCATTTTGTTGTTTTAGCGTAAGCTTTGTATTTTTGGTTCCAGACATTGGAGCTGATGCTTTCTATAGCGATGATACCATCAATAGTTCCTAAAACTATCACCTGGACAGACACACATCTGTTACCAGAAATTTTCTGGGTCTCCACACAAATGTCAAATTACATTTTCATAATGTCAATAATTTCTTATGAGGTTTTCAAAATGCTCATAAGTAAGCAATGAGCTAAATGTAAATATGAAGAAATGTACCAAAATACCTCAGTGTGTCCATTTAAAAATGATTAAGAAGCCATTTACAAAAAAAGGTCATAGGCTAATGAATGGTTAAATACAGGACTGATACTCTGATATTTTATGCAATTAGATTAATTTTAGCTTTTAACAAATTAGTAAAAAAACCAAAATTGTGATTCAGTTTTTTATAAAGTACAGAAAATCCTCTAAACCAAGACTGAACTAGACAAATTTAAAATTTTTGTAATTTCAGCGAAGATTGCATTTTTTCCCCATGTACTCAAAAAGGCCTTAAGCACATAGACCATTATAAATAGTGAATCAGAAAGATTGTTTGACATAGGGTTATCTCCTTTTCATTTATCTCCCTAGACCCATCTCCTCATGCTAGTGCCCTCTGGCCTTATTTCCATTGGTAATAATCTGTAATTTCTGCTATTTTCTTTTTTTCAATACCACTAAGAGTCAGATTTTCCTTAGGACATATTACCTATTTATAGCCATTTAGAACATTTTACACCAATTGGCACTTTGGAGCTGTATCTGGCGGTGTAACTTGCATTTACAGAATTTCTGTAGACTTTTATTACATGGTGTGACATTAGATTGATGGACTGTCTCAATCTTATTCTTTGTCAATTGTACACTGATCCTTGACAGCATAATGGGTATGTGACAGTGTTTGAAGGGTGCAAATGACTACAATAACATTTTGGGGAGGATGGATAATAGAGTTCCTATTAATATATTTCTTAATTTTCTTCTTATATTAAAGTTTTAAAAAGCTGCCAGCATAGGATATACCAATTTTCTTCATCAGGGGAAAAAAAGAAGGTACCTGTTTTAGACAAATGATTTTAAATGTGATGGCAAAATAGCTGTCAGTCACACTGAACTGGGCTATTAGGCATTCCTGGTAGCAAAGAGACTCCCAAGGACCCATTCAAAAAGGACTCATGCTATGCTCCTGTCTGAGTCAAGGGTTATTACATCTACGAAAGATATTCTCTGTTGAGAGAGGAGACAAAGAAAGCTTACTGCTCTCACAGCAAGGAGTTACTTGGGACTTGCCTGAGGAGGTAGTTCAAACTTCCCTGAAGCAGGTATTAGGAGGCTGTGCCAGGGAAGAGACTTCTGTGACTACCCAGAGATCCTTTCAACACTCAATGAGTTCAGGTTTATTCACTGTTTCAAACGTTCTACCAGTGTCCTCTCTTGGGGGACAGAGAAAAGAGAGCAAAACATCGGCAGCTCTTTTCTCCCTTTTGAAATGTCATAAGTAATACCCTTAAGCCTGTGCCTTTGGTTTTGTCAGGGAGAGAGGTGCCAGGAAGCTTTAGGTAAGTGGAAGAGAGAGGACGGGTTAGTTATAGGAGTTATTAAAGTGAAAGGAACTGAAGGGGAAGAGCTGCGAACCATGCTTGGCTTTACTTCAACACAAACGGGGGTGGAGGATGGCAAGGTTAACAGAGCAGACAGGCGGGGCAGCAGCCTACAATATATGACATGGTAATGGATACAAGATGCGGAGTCTGAGGAAGGTGATCTGCTCAGCAACAAAGAACCAGTCAGGAGTGCACAGAACTCTATTCTTTGTTCAAACGGAGAAGTTTACTGAAGGTTTGAAAGCTATGTGAATCAGTCTTATTTGTTTAAACTTTACTAGGAACTATGCAACACTTTTATATTTAGAAGGGATGGGTGTTTTCACTTTTATGCATGGGAAATGTATAATATACATCTCTCTTTCATTGCAGTGGGTCAATGCTACACACACAAACACACACACATACACACACACACACATGTCCAATTTTCCCTGGTCTTAAAAGATGTGAGAACAGTATATATAAGAAAAAGATAAAGGTATTGAATATGCCAGTGGATTGGACCAGGCAGAAAGTATTGGTCTTACCCCTAAGCTGTCAAAAATTGCAAACAGATGCAGAAGGGTCCAAAGACTGTTGCGATCGTGAGCATGGCATTCTACTGCTAACCAGGACTCATTTCCACTGAGTCAAGTGTGTTACTTGACACTCATCCCATACGCATGATTCTCTGTGGCTCCAAACCCAGTAAAAATGACTGGCATGACTGATTCAGGTAGAATATTTGAACTATAGATAATAGAACACCCAACATGACATACCTTAAGCAGGTAAGAATTGATTGGCGTGATCAAAAAGAGAGAATTCTGGCTTCAGAGAGGCCTGCTCTAACCAATGCGACCAGATCCTTCCTGTTCTACTCCTTCAGGATTTCTTCCTAAGATGGCTGCCAGCAACTGGCTGGATTCATGCTTTCTTTCTCATATCCAGTGAAGTTTGAGATGGAGTTGGCAGCAAGTAGAGGCCATGAGAAGGGATGAATACTTTAAAAGTGTTTCCATCCAGAAGAGAAAGGAGAAACTGATACTGAGGGGCAATAAGTCACAAATGCCAATGGCTACTCTTGTGTCATTGTACTTCCTCCCTACCATTTTATCTTTTGAGCCTTATTCTCTCCCATGTCAGTGATTAACTGGACTTTCATTTATTCAATTAATCAGTCAGTTAGCAAGCAATTATTGAGCACTTACTATATGATGTGTTATATACTAAGTCTACAATAATGCATTCTCACTCTTGAACTCTCACTGTAGTGGGAAGAAGAAATGAAAAGTTCAATTAAAATATTATGTAAAAATTCAAATTTTGGAAATGTGTACAAGGTTCTGTGCAAGCATGCTTATGCAGGAAGATGTCAAGAAAAGTTTCACTGAAGCTGGATTTGGATTTTGAGCCCAAGAGGAATTCCTTAAGCTGGAGACCAATTATGAGCAGAAGGAATAGCATATGCAAAAGAAGGAATAGGAGTGATAAAAACCACCCCATATTTTTGAGGAACAGTCATCAGTATGCAGCAGTTGGAGAAGAAATTGTAAATATAAGAGTCATAAAATTGCCCTCAGAGAAATGATCAGAAGCCTGCAATTTTCACCCATGGAATCTACAGCCCTGAGACTCACACCAGGCATCCTTGCTTTGTGCAATCACAGGGAACTCTGTTTGATGGTGATCCAGAATGAGACCAACCTCAACTGGGATTTGTTTAACAAATTTTTTGTCAAATGCCTGCTATGTGCAAGCAGTGGGTTACTACAATTGCATGCCATCTGAACTCAAGCAGAGTCTTTCCACTGACTGGAAGTAGTCTGAGTCATCTAAAACAAGTCTTTATTCTCAAAGCTCCTGTTATTTACTTTCCTCATTTTCTCTTAAGATGATCTTGCCTTTTAAATGACTAAATATTCACACCACATATAAATTCTTCTATTCATCCACTTAGTCTTCAAGATATGTCTACTGTACTGTTTTTCAAACCCTTACATCCATTTTCTGATGAGACTTTTTCTCCTCCTCTTCCTGGTTTCAGTCTGTCAAGTCCCCCACAGGAAATACTTAGCACTTTCTGATGAAAAATGCTCAGCCAATCTATTCAGTGGTCATTTCAATGTTAAATGTGCTCATGATTCTGCCTGAAGGAACCCAGTATGGTGAGACCCTTCTATTTTCTCTTGCCTCCCTGGTGCTTTGTTCTGTCATTTATTCCTTTCCTCTCTTATTATCCCCCTCTCCTCTACTAATGCCTGCCCATTGACATTCAAAAATATTCAGATAATCTATCCTCCCAAAGAAACATTAAAAAGTATACATTGATTCCAGTCTCTTTTCAAAATCCTTCTTTACATGAAAGTAGTTTATTCTTGCCCTTTTTATATCTTTACTATCCCCATTCCTTATACTGTTTGTGGGTCCTTCCTATGCCTGGTAATTCCCAGGTCTGGCTGTCATCCAGCCTCGTGGCTAGAAATAGGACCCTGTATTTAGAATGTTACATTAGTGTAGTAGGGCACCTGTGCCTAAAATATGAAAACACAATTCAGCTTATTGTATCACTCATGTGTGGCTGAATGCCACTATTGTACTCTGATATGTGTGGAACCATGCAGTCCCCAGGGAGCTTAAGGGGAGTAGAAGGGGAGCAGAAGCAGAAGTGCATCCCCCTCAATAAAGTTGGTGCCTGCCATTTCATTCTCATGTCAGCCTCTTGTGCATTCTTCTAACTGGATATCTCACCACCAAAACCTCTTCTTCTTGATCAGCTTGGTGCTGTCACTGCTGAAAGAACTTTTGGTACAGGCCTGGCCGCATGATTTGTGTGGCCCAGTATAAGAGGAAATTGCAGGGCTCTTTGTTTACAAAGCAGGAGAAATTCTTCTTTACTAATTCAAGATATCTCTCTTTTTATTTCCTTTTAATACCATACTACCTCGGGTATGGTGATACTCACAGGAAGAGTGCGGGCCCTCACAAGTGCTGAGGGCTCCACCCTGAGACTCAGTACACAGGGCATGTGCCCAGTCTCAACCTTTCCTATCCATGTGTGCACTCTGGAACCCTCTGGGGGCAGAGGGCCGCAGGGACCGTACTATATCCAGACAAAAACCCTGTTAAAACATGTCATCGAGTCTCCCTGGTTATTGCAATAGCTTTGTACTCACCTCTGAGCACTGCCTTCCCAGGATATTCCTAACAAAATGATCAGAGTCATTTTAAACATGTGTCAACTCATGTCATTTCTTTGCACAGAAACCATCAATGACTAACTTCTCTCTCACTTGGGGTAAAGGCCAAATTTCTTGGAAAGACCTGTAAAGTCCTGTGTGATTTGGCCCTGTGCTGTCTCTCTGTACTCAACTCTTGCCATTCTCCTTGCTTGCACGCCACACTGGCCTCTCTGCTATTTTTCAGCCATTCGAACATGTCTTTACTTCATGGATTTTGCACTTGCTATTTATACAAAAAACTGAATTTTATTGTCTCATTTAAGTTAAAAGTAGAAGATTAAATCAAGCAATACTCAAGCCTAGGTAGGTATCACAGAATAGAATGAGGAATTTAGCTCTTAGTGCTTTAATCATCTCTCCTCAGTGATAGCCTCATTCTTGCCTCTCACAGGAATCCTGGGTTTAGAAATCACCTTTGGAAGACCGACAGATTGTGTCTCTTTCCAACAGCCCAGCAAAATATTTTGAGAGTCCACACTGAATCATTTGGAGTTACATGCTCATCTTAAAAAAAAAAAAAAAAAAAAAAAAGTGACAAAAATATTTGGTGCTTGAGTAGACCAGGCCTGAGTTATGTGCTCACACCTGGAGTCTGTAGGAAAGGAAAGAGAATAAGAGACAAGTGCTTCCTGAAAGGAAAAGATCTTATTCCTCAACATAAAATATGTCAAATGTGGCTATTTAATGGAATATTGTGTTACCATTAAGATCAGTTTTTTGAAGACTATTACATTTAATAACATAAAAGCCTCATGATGTAATGTTAAATTTAAAAGTAGGATATTAAATGAGTAAGAGTGAGTGAGAGAGATAAAAAGAATGAAAGTTCTGTAAGAAAATTTATGAAATACTAAAAGAATAACCCTTGAGTAAAGGAATTATGCAAAAATTTAATTTTATTTCTTTATAAATTATCTTATTGATATTTTCCATTGCGATAATGTATTTCACAAAAACAAATATTCTTAGATGATTAGATAAATAGATGAAGATATGTATAAAATGCAGTGGGGCAAAGTGTTGTGATCTTGACTTTCTGGGTGTTAACCCTGAATTCACCAATTACTATGTATATTAATATATACAAGTCACTTTACTTTTCACACCTCAATTTCTTTATCTGTAAGGTAGAAATGACAATGCCTACTTCATAGGATTATGACAAGGAATAAATAAACTATAAAGTGTAACACTTGGTCCCATAGTTAGGACTTAAAAATGTTAGCATCACTGAGGATAAGACCTGCTTAGAGGTAAGCGAAAAAGTAGACATGCCTCAACATTTTATGAAAGATTATCCATTCTTAAAGGATGATCATCTCATAACTTTTTAAAGTAACTTTTAGGTTAGCTTTTATAATTGGTGGCTGTGTGAGGTTGACTGAGCCAGGGCAATAAGAACCCCTGCCAAGAATTAATCTAGGGACCTTGGTCACACACCAGGAATGTCAGATCGCTATCATCCTATCAGTCAACAGGGGGTCAAGAAAGTGATAATGTAGGTAATTTAAGCTATGGCTACCTTTTAGGTAATTCTTCAGAGCTCCTCATTTCAGAAAGACCCCTTTTAAAATTTGCTTTATAGTGAAATATTTGTGGCCCAAGTGTAAACTGCCCGAACCACTAAGTAAGTGCCTAATTTTTTAAATGAAAATAATTTTTAACATGTGCCTATTAGATGAGAAAACAAGAGGGAAAAATGGCGCTGGCTGCTGCCTATCAAATAATTGGAGTCCTCGTGAACAGGCCCTAGATGACACAGCAGCATTAAATAAAAGATAAAATGGAAACAAGACTCTTTGAATAATACTGCCTGAAAGCAATTTCCTTCTTGAACTAGGGCACTGCTGATCTGAAAGCCACAAATTTTAGAGAATCATGCAGGGCCTGAGACTTTGATTGTATAGTTAATAAAGGATAAAAAAAAATCTTCATCTCATACAGTTGATGACATGCAAAGCAAATTCAAGATGTTCAGCAGCAGAGTTGCAAGATTCCAAATAAAAAATAAAACAAAAGCTAAGGCTGTTCTTTTAACTGTCCACAAACTTATATCTATAGAGTCAATTAAAAAAAATTTTTTTAAACCACTGCATTGAGGTTTGAGGTTAGAAATTTATTTTAGGTATTAATTCTCAAGATGCCAGTGCCATTGTTATATTGCCAGAGATTTATCTGACAACAAAAATTAAATGTCTAAGGACTTTTCATGTATCAAAAAAAAAAAAAAATGTTCTCCAAATGGGAGTGTGTTTTAGGAAGACCTCTCCTTCCTTTGCTCCTCACCTTTTCCCTTAGTCATTGCCTCTGTGTGAAGGAGGCCAGTATGTTTAACTTTTAGTTCAAGCCATCTAGCTCAAAGCTTCCTGATAATGTGTGTTCCTTCCCTGAATCAAGAAGTTTGAACTTGAAAGAAAATAAATATATTTTACATTTTAAAATATTGTCATTCTGTTATAAGCACATTCTTCTGCCAATATTGATGACATTAAAAAGGTTAATGAAAAAAATACAAGAAATGAGCCAGCCACTAAGACTCCAGGCAGAACAAGGATTGTCTGGCCAGATGATATAATTCCAAAAGATAAAAGGGGTTAGGACTCCATTTAGTCAAATCTAGCAACAGGATGCTGAAGTTCTGAAATTAGGTTTGATGGATGTAAGCCAGAGAAGAACATACCATCATTTTTAAGAAGTGAAAGAGGAAATTTCAAAGATGGGACACAGAGGTGAGCAATGGGATAAATCTTGGCTTGGTGGCAAGATCTATGGCCCTTCTGCCAGACTGTGTCTGTAATTACTGTAATCATTTTAGAAAGTAATCTTGAAAACATTCTCTTAATGTATGTATTTTCACTTCTTTTTGCTAAATTCTGGGAATATCCTTAGACATGGTAAGGGTCACTAAAGTTTTTCATTTCTATTTAATGAAACTTTTTTTTATGCTAAGTTCCTATCAATGTGAATATTATTTCATGCTTTTGGCAATCAGAGTGTTTATGTTCTGCTTATTATATCTTCTTAACAAAGAGAACTTTGCTATAGTCTTGACCTCTTTTTTCCCCTAGACTATTTTCAACCAGGATAGGCCAATTGAACTTGAATCTGTTTCTCCTTCGTACTTGATCAAATCTGTAATGCGGACAGGGGTTGAGAATCAGAAAGGGGAGAATAGAAACCTGCGCTGTGAAAAATGGTAGATGAATTTAATGGTGGCTTCCCACACAGCCCTTTTAATCTTACCAAGTTATTGTTCTTCTGTTTTTTCTGTAGAAATTATTTATGGATGGAAATGGAAACTTCATTCTATAATATAAGCAGACCATTCTAGAACAAAAATGCAAGGTTCTTGGCCTCTGGATAATGATCTTCTTTGACTGATGTCATCACCTGATCTGCCCTCTGGAAGTAAATATAGAAAACTAAAATCTGTTTGCTAATTTCTATTTGTGTGTGTGTGTGTGTGTGTGTGAGGAGAAATATGGCAAAAGTTCTACTGGCCAACATGAACTAATTGTTGCCATGTGAGAAGTTGACTGATATGTTTAATGTTATTATAAAATTACTTAGACTTAATCATAAATAGGGCTTCAGGAAAACAAATGGTATATATTTTATGGTATTTATATACATAATTAAACTTCCCACATGATAATTCTTATTTAGTTTTTCAAAGTTTCATAAATAATTAATTTTGTATGACAGATAGAATATGGGAATCTATCTTTTCTCTGAATTTCACAGGTGACAAGTAACTTTAGAACATTTTGAATCTATGTCTGTAAGTATGAGAGACTTTTCTCTTATAAGAATGACTCAATATGAAAAATCAAGAGAGAGACTGTCAAGCAGAGGACTATGCACCAGTTACCAATCACAGGGGAGTACTGTAGACTGCCTATTTCATGTTGGCATTGAATCAACAAGGAAAACACAGCACAGTCAAGCACGAGATGGGACAACACTTTAGTTACCTAGGGAAGATACAGAACAAGATCACCTTTAACGCTGGGCACTGATCCCCCATGGAGAGTGGATGTTACTTGACTGCCCAATGCCTACTCCCACCTTTCTTGTGCTACGGTTGAAGGACCCCATTCACTCTGCATGGAAGACAGATATAGTCATGGAGTTGGCCAGGTACTGTATGATGCACCTGGTACAGGATGTATGGGTTCTTTATCTCTAGGTAAGGAGGTGTTCCGAGTTTAAGGTCCATTTGTATGTGGCTGAGTGGGTGCCAAAAGACTGTGAACATTAAACAGCCTTTCCCAACAGGGATTAACACAGATCTTGGTCTATTAGGTATGTGGTTGCAAGGTATATGGTTGGGAAGTTTGGTTATAATTTTGAAGAAACTGAATCATCCAGATGTGTTAACACAACCTCTTAATAGTCAGGGATATGCCTTAATTTTGTTGTAAACTTTAATTGAGTGATGAGACCACTTTTTCATCAATATAGCAGGACACCTTTCTTATTCTGAACTACATTTATTATCAGTTCTTTTCTATTTATGGATAGCAAGATGACTTTGGCAATTTCTGGCCTAAAGAAATGTTTAGCTAAATGTGACACAGATTAGAAAAGAAGCCCAAACCCATGCTACTCAAAGTCATAAGGTCAGGAAAAGGATGGATGTTAATATATGGGAAAAAGTTAAGTAGCAGATTATTTAGGGCTTGCTAAGGAATATTTTATCCACAGTTTCCAATTGAATTTAAGATTTAGGTCACCAAGCAGTCATGAGAAAAGCAGTCTGCAGGAAACTCTGTTGGTAGATGATAGCCAGTGGGAAATACAAAAGAGGAACTAGGGCTTTATAAGTAGGGACCGGAATTTAAGAGTAGAACATTTATTCTTGTCCCCCCCCCCAAAGCTGTATAATTGATATTTATTCTCAAGACAAAAAATCAAAAGCTGAACAAACAAAAAATTAGGACACTTAAGACTTGAGTAGAACCTGACAAAGCTGATCATGTTTAGTCAGAGATTTAGAGTCTCTTAAATCATTAATTCGTTGGACTACTATTGATTCCAGAGTTTGAGATAAAGAGATGCAGAGAATATATCTAAAGGCAAGGGAGAATAAACTAGCCTGCCAAAATTGCTAAGTAAAACCAGTGTGTGTATGTTAATTCTTATGAAAACTTTATCATCCTTACCAAATCTTATTTGGCTTAGATGAGTTATATAGCTAGGTCTCACTTTTTTTTTTTTTTTTTTTTTTTTTTTTTTAATTCTAGAAGCTCCACAGGTATTGAGATTAAGAAAAGAAAAGACTGAGGTTAGGGATTCTCCCATGGTAGCCTTAATCCTAAATGATTTGTCCTTGATTTAGAGAGACAGCCATCCACTGCCTAATTCATTGATTGAAGAATTCTACAAGCAAATGATGACTCCGCTGGAGTTCAAATAGGCAGAATTCTCTTTCTTTTCTAAACTGGAACAAAAGTTCCAACAAAGATCTCACTACATGCCATGGATTGGGTTCTCAGTAAAGGAGCTGAGGTGAACTCTGAGATAAATCAACACTGGTAGAAGGGAGAGAAAACAGGATCTAGCAAAAGGAGTAGTTCAGTTGTGTTCCTGGTCTGATGATAACCTCCACAATAGCCAACCCCATGGAGAAACTCGGAAGCAAAAACATCCTATTAATGTTGCTCTGCATTTGATGGGTTGAAATGACCTGCCATTTATATAAACCCCTCATCAGTCATTTGATATGGGCTGCTCCCATAGGGCATGACCTTGGGCAAAGAAATTATCTGTAGCTGAAGCCACCCCTGAAGGTGTAGCCACCTGAAGCCTGCCTGCCAACAGCAACCCTGGAAGCTGGAACAATGAGTTTTCCTTGAGGGATTTGAGCAGCAAGTATTGCCTTAAAGGAGGGTCCAGAGAAAGTATCACCATGCCCACCACAACTTTCCTTCTTGTTGTAATAATGCTATATTGAGTCGAAAAAAAGGTGCATATTAGTGTGGGTCTCTCATTACATGTAAGAATTTATTTAGTAAAATTCATTATAATTTCCATGAAAACCTTAGATTTAATGTTAATTTCTACATACATTTTATCTTTGTAAATGAAGGCTTTCCAGACATTTTTCTTCAGCTAATAGTAGCAAGGTGCCTTGATCATAGAATATGATCAAGTTCATGGTTATGGACTTGTCTTTTCAAATCCAGGAGCTGTCAATTTGGAAAACTGCTAATGAAGAGAGACTCAGGGCAGTTTTAAGTGTGATGCATAGCAATGCAGTATACTTTAGGGTTCAAAATCCACTTAAGGTTTAAACTGTTCTAAGGAAAGCAATTTCAAGACCCAGAATTCAAGAAGAAATTTCTCTAATCTTCTGTAATTATAACCTATCTGGTATAAGTTCTACCCCTAAAAGGCCATTTATTTTATTTAAAAAATAATGAAATATTATTTCTTTTAATTTAATTGCTTGAATGCAATGCTTTAAAACTTAAGATCGGAGCTGGCTTCACAATATTTCCCATGTAAAATAATATCAAGTATAAGTATTACAAAGCATCACTGAGTTTTCTTGTTAAGTGCTCTACATCATGCTGTACGCCTTCAATATACTTGGGCCATGTTCCCTCACAGAATTCTCCTACACCCTTGGGGACAATAGGTGAGTCTACAATGCCCAATCCTAGGATCAACATCTGGGAAAACAGATCAAGTTGATCTCTTCCAGGACAACACATTTTTCTTTATTAATTCCTTATTTAGCTCAACCATAAATATTATTAAACATTTGCTTATGAACTGCCATAGCACCATGCTGCTCAACAGATGAGACTGGTGTGTTTCAATTTTATGCACTTAGAACATGCTTAGTTTACCTCCTTCTCTGCACTCCACATTTCCCTAACTTCCAATTATTGGGAAAAAATTTTCCCTTACAACCCAAGGCACAGATTTTCTTATTTGTTTTTTTTTTTTCTGTTGGTGGAGGTTGGTTTGGGGGCATGTGTGAAAACAGAAGGATTATGGAGGTGGAATGGTTATGACACATTTTCATTTGCAGCTGCTATGACTCCCTTGCCTTAATCCAGCCCAGATCTCAGCAGAAACCTAACACCATTCCTGTGACCCTGGAATTGCACCAGTGCCTCAAATCACCAAATAAGGTAAGTCATTTGTTATCTGAGCCATAAATATTTACATCCACTGGTGACAAATGTTTAAAAAGTGTAGAGTGACTGTGTAATTTCAACCGCTCTCCTCAAGCCTGTCAATAGTTTCTCTTATCTCTTGAAAGCCCTAATGACTGACGTGTGCTAGTTGAATAAGAATGTACTCTCTCTCGCTACCCTACTTTGATTGTTCATTATGACCACATGAGTTGCCTGAATATAGGGCCTGTTACAAGAAATTGTTCAGGCTGGCAAACATTCAGCATCCTCTGGTCTCCTTCATTCCTTTCTATGCTCTGCCTCCATTGTTACCAAAAACTCAAGACATCTTCACCATTTTCTTCTTCATTTTAGTGACATAATAGTGACAGAACAACTGTTTGCACTTTTTCCCTACTATTGATGATTTGGAGGTTAAGACTCAATAATGTTTCTAAGCAGGTCGATACTTTATAAATCTAATAAGTAACCACAGCACAAAATACTTATGTTATAAAAATGTATTTTTAAGTAAGTGCTCCAAAAAATATTTCAAATTCTAAGTGGCCCGAAACTGAGCATACTCAGGGAAAAGCAGAGTCTCTTATATTCTTCTATCAAGAGCTATACTAGTAAAAAAAAAAAAAAAAAAAAAAATAAATAAAATAAAACCCAAAAAACAAAAAAACCCAGAAAATCAATAAAATCATACCGTTGGTTTTACACCCACTAAGTTATTATGCAGAGCTTGTACTTTTATATAATCACTAGATGAAGAATGCCAAGGGTCAGCGAAGAAGTAAAGGTATATTTAATGAATTTGAAAGATGAGAGCTAACAATATCAAAAAATTTGGATAAATCAATTTTAGAAGACCTGAATATTTTGTTAAAAGGATGTGTTGACCGTACTGCCTAACTGTGCCACATGCCTTCATCAAAGTCATAACCTTTGAAAAAATGGTTGCAAATTTCACTAAAATACTGTATTGGCTTGATGGCTAAAATTCAGTGGCTAAATGACATCTAGATAGACAGTCTCTGTAGGATTTTTTACGTACAGAGAATTTGGATTTAACAAGAACCTCAAAAGAGCCTCAGAAATAACTGGTTGATTACTTGCAGAAATTTAAATCATACTTGAAAAGAAGACTCAACACATATGTCCTGCTATGTTTTCTAACACTCCAGGCTAAAGTAAGTGCTACTCTTTTCTTGTACACATGCCATCCTGTTTACATCCCTGTTGTAGCACCACACTGGAATTTGAGCTCTTTTGAATGCAGAGATCTACTGACTTATTTGAAAATCTCTAAAATTCAGCACAATGCTTTGGAGATAATTTGAACATCGAAAATATTTGTTGAATAAGTGAACGAGAAGGAAAGCTGTGAAAGAAAAATTGGAAAGGATCTTAAGAGAGGGGTTGTCAGATGTTTTAAAATCTTCATTAGAATAAGCATGTGTCAGGAACCTAGCTCTTCTCATCTTTCTCATTTGTGTGTGTGTGTGTGTGTGTGTGTGTGTGTGTGTGTGTGTGTGTGTACATAGTAGTGACTGATTAAGATAACACTGCTTTTTATGAGGCATCGACTAACAGAAGATTAAGCTAGGGTAGACTACAGAGACTGAGTTGGCTTAGGGGGACTTATATGTGTAGCCTTAAAAATCATTTGGAATTCAGTTACCTGAATTAACAGCCACTGGTATACAAGATAATTTTCAGTAACACAGTGCCTACTATTTAGGCTCAGGAACATAATTTGCCTCTAGTATGCAACTGCCTTTTCACCTACTGCTGTGACATTTACCTTCTAAATATTCAGCACCCTCCTAATGTTTTCTAGCTGTACAAAGTTCTTCCCTGTTTACCAGGACTTCATATCCTTCATGCTCCCATATGATTCTTCTTCCCTACCTACCAATGCTCCCATTTTCTGGATTACTTCTTTTCAGTTTGATATTAATGTATTGTCAACATATTTGTCACTATGACTTACAAATTTGATCTGTGTAGAATATTTGCTTTTAAAAAGAGGAGTCTGTTAATTCAAATTAATTTCTAATTGTTCAAATATTTAAATGAAAGAGATGAAGATGTTTTAATTAAAAGGTATTTTAATGGCTCTCATCTCATTGTCTTCTGGTAGTGTACCCACTCCCTTACTCATGAACTCTAACAATTAGCACAATATACAAATCATCATTATTCACTTTCAATGATCATACTCTGCATTCTCTTATATTCTTGAGCAAGTGTCTTTTACCTGAAAAATCCCAATGAAAGGAGAATTATAGTTGATAAATGCAACAAATCTTAAAAGAGTCATGATTCAAACTACATAGGAGTGTCCAGAGTTGGAGATAACTCCTCTTGGAGGCAGACCACTTGAGATCAAGTTACATGATCTTGGGGTACTCACCCTTACCATATCCATAAAATCGGAATGTACTCTGTTGCAGTGTAGATCTAGGAAATGATATATGTGAAAATAAGTGTCTTATAGTTAACATTGTTATTATCAAACAATAGAGAGTTTGAGTAAAATATTTAAAGTAGAATCATTAGTCTTGAGCCAACATTTCCTTTTTTGAAGAATGAGTTCTCTGAAAGAAAAGTAAGATGAATATTTTTTATTTTAATAACATTTTATCCTTAAAATACAGTTTAGTGTTAGATTTCAGAATAAAAAAGCAATTTTTTTCTATCATTATTCTGCTACTTAGTTTTTTATTTGTTTGTTTTTGTTTTTAAAGTTTGGGAATGAATATTGTGAGGTAGGAAGTGTAGTATGAAAGGAGACCTAATAAATTATTTGAAGCATGGAACTAACAAATAATAATAAGCCCCCAAAACCAGCCTTAATGATAGTTTTTCAATAACATACCTTGAGAATGTCACCGAATCTCACAGAGCCTGGTTTTCTTATTGTTTGAAAGGAGATAATTTAACCATTTATTCAAGAAATGCCATTGAACACATTCTATGTGTTTGTCATCAGAGATGCAGACATAAATTAAACGCTGTTCTTGCCCCCGAGGGCTCCCCTGCCTTGTCTATCTCATAAGAATTTCGTAAGGAGAAATTATATGTATAAGAATGTGACTTGGCAATTATAAAATTATCATAAATAGATAAAATTAAGTCCTCATCATGCAGAGGGTTATTTTCTAGTTTGGTAAACAGCAATGTTTAATCTTTAGTGAATATATGACCAAAGGCAAGGTTTTTCAAATATATTAATAAGGTTTACCAAGAAGGTATATGGAGGTTTTATCTTATTTTTTGTTTCTTTAATTTTTTTTCTTGTTTTTTTTTTTCTTAAATCAACAAAACCTTTAACTGCAAAAAAAAAAAAAAGTGGGAGGCAGGACAAACACCCAGACTTTTTATTTTTCCTTTCTATAATCCTATGAAAGGCAAATGTCAATAATAATAACTGAAGTGTATATTTGAATAATAATGCTGCCCTGTTCTTTATTTTATTTAAATATGTCTAAACAGAGTCATTTTACTTAAGTGGTCATCTGTCACTTAAATAAATCTAATTTTAGTTAATTTCTCTGGAACTTATAAGTCATGAGCTGGGTGTGCACACACAAAAAATCCTTTTCCTGAACTTTGATTTAAATGATGATTCATTAGTAAATTAGGTTATAATTTATAATAATATTTTTAGAACATGAAATTTAAAATCAAGGATTTGTAATTGAACATTAAAACAGAGTAAAATTATAGTTCAGCAGGTAAGTGATAGAACATGGTCAGAGTCAATGTTTAATAATAAAATTAGGTTCTGTGTGGGATTGGCTGGCAAGAGTTACATGCTGCACCCTTTGGAAAAAGATGATTTTTTTTTTCAGCTAATGTTCCTACTTTCACTATTGCTCTTGAAAGAACCCAACAATTCTAGTTACATGTGTGTATGATATGTTTCTACTTCGAGTTGATTCATTATATTGTATTGTAGTTATTTTAGACAAGATTTTTACCTGCTTTAAAACAAGGGAAACATGTTCCATGTGATTTGAAAAAAATAAAGACAAACAACAACAAAAAAACTGGGGATCAGAATGTCATGAAGAAAATATATTGCAGATCCGGAAACACCTAATCAGGTTGCAGCTAGAAGGGTTCTCAAAAATATTAGTGACACAAGAGATGTCTTTGGGAATATCTTCATTTTATATATATGTTGTTTTTTTCTGAAGTGCTTCATTATTCATATATTATGAACTGTTCATAGGACTTGGCTTAGATCCTCTCCTTCAGGCACTTTGTCTCCAGTGACCTGTTAAAATGGTCTTAGCACATTCACAAGGCTTTTCATTGCAGTCCAGTCTGTTTGTAAAAACAATCCATCAATATCATGTTCAAATGACAGTCTATGTAGGACCTGCCTTTGCTTAACCAGCCTGTCTAATACTGAGAGCATAGAATTCTGTCCAGGAATGACATCTTGAATAAGTTTGGGTTGGGGCATATTGCATTCTTTTTCAAAACATTTTTTTTTTCTTCTCTTCAGACATTTCCTTGCTTTTACAAGGCTATAAAAATAGGAACACATTTTTTTTCCTTTGAAATGATGTTGGCCCAAGTTTTGCTCTTCTCTAAGGTACAAAATAAATCTGCATGCAAGGAAGGAAATGTTTACAAAGCCATGATTTTGATGTCATATGCTATATTCAACCCCGATATCCTGACAGCCCATTCAACCTCTGCTTGTCGACATCGTTGAATTATCTAGGCTGACATTTTATGAGGGCTATAATTTATAGACTTTACAGTTGTCTTCAAAATAATATGCAAAAGAGTTCTCCAAAAGTCAGTTTCACTATTGTAATCCACATCCTGACTGATTCCTATACTTTCAGGAGAAGGTATAACTAATTAGTGAAATTAAAAATATTCCAGAAAGCTGTCAGTAACAGATATGCACTACAGGTACTAGCTCTAGTCCAGATCCTGAAGATAAAGCATACTCATCTCTCTTTAGCAGCCCTCAAATGAGCATCGATTGGTTTTTGGTAGTTTTCAAAAGTTTTACTGCTTCAAAAAAAAACAAAACCTGACTTTTTGGACATTACTACTCCATTAGTAATTCTTTCTTTCCCAGAGTAGGCTGGCTGACACACAGCAGGTTCCTCTTTCCTAGATGTGATTCTGTTGAAAGGGGTCCCCACTACTTCCTTTCTGCCTTCAGCACCCTTCAATGCAAGCCCTAAGTTAGCTTGTGTTCTTAATAGTAAAAATGCAAACAGACCCAAAAAGGTATGAGTTCATATGCTGGAGAATTGAGAGAGGAGGAAATCCAAGAATATAATATACTGTTTGCACACATCTTTGTAGTCCATGGTAATCCTAACCTCTTTTTCTAGAGTGTAGAAGGCTGAAAACAGCTTACTTATTTGGCATACTTGGAAAGAAATGATGCTGCATTTACATCTCTTCTTTGTGGAATGCCTAAGAGCGCATTACTCACTATAATTACATCTAACTTTTATAAAACTGTATGCCAAGACTTGCATTACATACATTTAGAATGTCATCTTATTGTTAATCTTCTCAACAATACCTTGAGGAATGTACTATTATTATCTCCATTCTATAATCTTTGAAACTGAAGCTTAAAGAAATGTTTGGGTTTTTTCCCTAAGATAAGAGAGCTAAAACATGGAAGAAAGAAGACTCTAGTTCAGTGACATCTGCCCCCAAAGGCCCATGATCTTAATGCTTTATTCATTGCATCCTTAGAGTCATGAAGTAGGAAAGAATTATCTATTTTAATATCATCATTTTATAAATGATGAAAATAAGATACTATGAGGTAATGTTACTTCCTCATTATTTAGTGGCAGAACCAGAACTGCAATGTAGAAGTCTCTGAACTCTCAGTCCACATTCTGGGCAATAAACTCTCAAGTAATAACAGCAGATTCTTGAAGAAATAATACTGTTAAAATACACTATCCAGATTAAGCTTAGGTTTTACATCTGTTTACCATTTTATATCCAACAGCAAATAGGTATTCATCATTGCCTACATATTAAGATACAAAATTCTGAAATTTAAGACCGTAAAAATCATGGCTCCACTTCACCTCGAGGCTTGTGTCCTATTGCATCTCTACGCAAACACTCCTCTCTAGTCGTATTGCTTTACTCCTATCTCTCGAAATACTCTGGGCATTTTTCATTGTGTTATTGATCCTGCTTGGAATATTTTCCAATTTCTTTTTCTAAATCTTATGGGTAATTATTATCATCCTATTCCAAAGGAGGAAACTGAAGTTCTTAGTGGTTAAGTTTCTTGACTTATTTAAATTGTAATTCCCTTAAGGGATGGCAGCTTTAATGAAATCAGGAGTTTGTGTTTGAGAGACACCTAGTTCAGTCTTCATTTCTGAAAAGCATTGGCTATGCAATTCAGTTAATTCCCTCCACCTCACTAAACCACAGTTCACTCATTTGAAAAATTGGGGTAATAATACTCAACTCATTGAATTGTAAGGTTCTAAGCTGATGAAGAAAATCACCCAATATATAGTAGATTCTCAAAAATGTTTAGTTTCCTTTTTCTTTATATTCCATACAAATTCCCAAGAGATATTTGTTGTCAGCCTCAAAATTTCTGACTCAAGGATTTGTTAAATTAGGGAGCAGCCTGAGTAAAATGCTTTTTGTTCAACAACTAAAAATGCTGAATATCTAGTTGGGGTACGGATTCAAAATGAAGTGAATCAGGTTAGCAAGAAAATCTCCTCTTTTCAAATTTCTCCCAGACTTTTTGAGAAAGAGGTCCACCAAACCATTTCCCTTTTTCTTCATGAAGGAATATAAGTCTGGAATGTAGGATGGTCAGAAAAGAAGAGAAAGAAATATAAGGAAGCTACCCAATGAAAGAATAAATATCTATTTGTCTTATGACCATGGAAATTTGGGTTGTATTATTAAAGTGCAGACCCCAAAATTTTTAAACATCATTCACAGACGCACTTATTTTATCTGATGATTAAAGTAAGTGGATTGGAATTATATAGAAATACTGATATTCAACTTCAATATTTAACAACCATATAACTAAAATTCAATATGTCAGTGAATAGCATTGACAGAAAGATAGAAGGAAAACCATCTAAATCACTAAGCATCGAACTCCCATATTTTAAAGTTTGACTGATATATTTCCTTATGCTTGTCTCCCAGCCAACAACAATAATAATGGCAATGAACTCATATCTTTATTATAGTGAGTACCATTATCCCTTTCATAGAAGAAGAAACATATTGAAGGGGTGAACTGTGTTTCATGGTCTCAGTGAATGAACCGTATTGTGCCAAGCACTAGAAAAAAATCTTTTCTTTCTTTTCTGAATTAGGAAATCATTCTGGTTATGTGATGATAATATTTTGACCTCCAACCTTTGCTCACCAGTCTTAATCACAGAAAAAAGGTAAAGTTAAAGCTGACATTATTTCTTTCTACATGAAGTCATTTTAAATCTCTACTTAAAATGTTATATAAATTTTGTTAAGTAAAGTTTCTCTGTGTATGTCACATAGGAATATTTAGAAATCATTTTCTAAAGAATTCTTTCACTAGTAATTTTAGGAGTTACCAAGTTGCTAAACTGGACTTTACTATAGATCGTGTTATTTGAAATTAAGGAAAGTAAAAAGTGTTTCTGCTTTAGCTCCAGTTGGTCATCCTCAACTATATAGTTTCTCCATGGCCTAGTTTGTTTGTTTGTTCATTTGTTTTAAAAACTTTTATGGTATGCATTCAGTTTCAAAGGTGACTGGAAATTTCATTAAGCAAAATCTAATTTCTCAAATAGAGGGTTTGTTCATCCATTGGAATAGACTAGATTTTGCTGTGGTAACAAACAACTCCAAAATCTCAGTGTTCTGACATAATACACAGATTTTTTGACTCAGGTTACATGGACAGAGCAGTTCAGCAGGGGGGATCTGCTCATCCAAGCAATTCAATGGGCTCCAGCTCACAGACGTTCCATCTCAAAACACAAAGTGGAAGGGAGGATAGTATATCATACATTGGTTCTTGAAGCCTCTACCTGGGGAGATAATTTCACTGGCCAAAGCAAGTGCATGACCATGACTAATTTCAAAGAGTACAGAGAAGTATAATCTTACATTTGTCTAGAGGATGATGTCTGTGTTATGTATAAAGAGCCTTAATGCCTACCAACACAGGTATTATAACTTCACTTAACTGATAGTTTTGTGTGATTTGCCTTGGAGCACCTTGAAAAAGGAGAAGTCAAGACACCTACTTTAGAAGGAGCTAAACTGCTTTATGCCAATCTATAGGTGGTTGGCCTTGAAGTTTTGGCAAGATGTGTGCTTATTTTGCCATACCCAAGGAGTGAGCTTGTTCACTTCTTTGACCAACTCTACTATGAGTGAGAGCAATTAATTTTAAGTATTAGGAGAGATTTGAAGTCAAATTTTCAAAAGATGCTTGAGTAAACATCAGTCACTTCGGACTCATGAATTTGCCCTTATTCTATCCACTGCACTGCATTTGGACTGGCTTATAAGAATAGGATAAGCATAATGACTAGAGTTATTTTTTCAAATTCAAGGAATGCCGTTTTATTATCTTTCTGACATACACTCTCTTCTCTCTCACGAAAAAGATGAAGGTACGATTCAGTGATAATCACTTCAGCTTTGTAACAGTTATTAGAATAATTCTCTAAATTCAAATATAACAAATGATTATTTTATTTTTTTTTTAGAGTAAAAAGGGCCTACTTTTAAAGCACAGGGAAATTGGCTACAAATTATGATTCAATATAGATTAAAGAGAAGTATAATGGTCAAACTGGGTAACCACACGCAGATTGAGGTAATTGACTGCAAATAAAAAAAATCGAGGATGTAATTTTACCTAAAGAAATATCAGTATAAAAGTCAGTATTTAATATTTGTAACGTTTTATAAATTTTACTTAATTTGTTACTCTTTTTTTTAAAAAAGAAGTAACTATTTATAACCTATAATCTCAGGAAAATTGTGCCTAGTTTTGTTCAGATTTCATATGTTAGATTGCATTTGTCTTCTGGTTCCAAGGCACCCTCATGTCAGGAGCGGAACATAAGGACTTTTAATTATTAAATATGGACATCTAAGGTAATGAAGTGAGAGTCAATGACAAAATAGCCACCATCCCTGTGAGAAGCTTTTATTTCTGTTGTTACCAACGTAATAATATTGAATGTCATGTAATAGTTTTGCCCTTATTCTCTAACACATGTGATTATGTGGTGATTATGTGACAATGACATATTCCTTTGTTTAAGGTAGCTGACCCATTTTAGAATGAAATCCAAGATAGCTTTGTGATATATTATTTTTTTGTACAGCTTTTAGCAAGGCATTAAAAGATTCATATTAAGATGGTATTTGGCCCAGGAGGACTAGAAACACCTAATACTCTTAGTGTTGTCATCTTTATACCACAAAAGAAAATAAATTCACCAAAGAGAAACACATGCACCAAAGACAATCTTGCAAATTAATATTACTCCAAGTCTATGGTCCATATCCCAATATAGAATTTCTATAAGGTAGACATCCAAATGTGTAGATATGTCTTTTCTTAGGGAATATTCATTTAAAACAGTTAATTAATAGTTAATTAATTTGATTTGTCACATTACCAGAGAGCACTGAGATTAAAATCCACGTCTTTTTGAATCTAAAACCAGCAAGGTTATTTGATAAGTTCAAGCTCTACTTTCTCATCTATAAAATGGGGATTACTATATGTATTCAGATGGATATCTTGATGGTTATATTAAATACTGTATAGAACAAGTTGAACGGCTAACATCCTAACATGGGACCTGTAGTCATACTATCAGCCAACCTCATTCACAAGCTGATGACTGGGCAAATCATAACCTCATTTTCTCCAGTTTTCTCATCTGAGGATAATAATAGTACTTTCTATAGGTTTTTGTGAGCATAAAATGAGATGACATATGTCAACTGCCTGTAATAGACCCAGAGCATAGTAGGAGCATAATTAAATATTTGTTCATATTTGTCAATTAAAGAATGCCTACCATCACTTGATCTACTATTAAGCATAATTAATAATGGATAAGGGTAAACTCACTTGACTTGACAGATTCAAAGTCTTATTACAAAGTTTGGATATTTCTCTTTTATGTCCTCATTTTTGTTTGAGGTTGAGATTGGACTACTGATTTTTCTGTAGGCTTTTTTCCAAAGTATGCTAGCCTTCTTGATGTAATTTCCTATACATCAATCAGTATATCATTGGCTAATATGCTGAGGAGTATAGTAACAGTGTCTTACGAGACAGTGCAAACTCTAAATGCTCACGGGGGATCTCATTTTGTCATTTCTACCCTTTAGAAATAATCTGTATGCTTAATTCCTTGCTGCCATCCATTCTATCAGTTCAAACTGCAAGTGATTCTTGGTGGCTAAATTTTTTAAGTTCTGGTGTTATGCTATTCTAATTTCAAAAAACTGGTATATATGTTTGATAAAATTTATGTCTTAGCCTTACTCATTTAAGCCAGCTGGTCCAAATGCTGTTTTTGTGAAGATTTTTAAATACTAGGCTTAATAAATCCTTTATTTTATTTTATTTTATTTTATTTTATTTTATTTTATTTACATTTCATTAAATTATACTTGGAAGTGCTTGCTGATTAGCCACTTCACAGAGAAAGTGAAGTTAAAGTTATTAAAATATCTTCAATGTCTTGGAGGAAGTATTTTATTTAAAGGAATAACAAAAAAGGAATTGCTTATAATTTTACTCATTGAATGTTGTACTTCCCCACATCCCCCCTCTGCAATGCTACTGTGAGTGCAGACTCTGAGTACTTGAAAGAATTTTATTTCTTATTCTTATATATTTTTAGAAATGATTATAGTTCACATTTAAATGTAATTTTAAGGGCTCTGAGAATATGTATGTAAATCAATTTTAAAATATAGAATATAACATTTCTCTATTTTTGTCATAGATAGCTACATGAGACATCATATACATACCAAAATGTATTATTAATTAAAAAAATAGGATAGAAAAAATAAGCTTTAGATTTCACACAGTACAATCTCCCTAATGATTGTGAAAGCATTTAAAGACTGAAATGCCATGTGGTCAATATTATGAACATAATTTATCTCTGTAACATTTCTTTACTACAGATTTTCCAGAGGTGCCAAATGAATAGCATACTCCAGTTAATAAACGATAATGCTTCTTGACTAGATGGCTGTTAAACCTTAGAATTCCTAGTTCAACTTAAATAATTGAAACTAGTCCTTATTTTTTGGAGGAAGTACCTGAGAGTAATGTGTCTAACTTCTCTTATTTGTCTACATCACCAGCTGGTGGCATTTATTCACCCTGCAGAATGACTGAGTGATGGCAACAATAACAAAAATGGGAAAGGTATCAGGAATTTTGATAGATGTTTTGTGTTGGAAGTATAGGAAATGGAGGCAACTCATTATTTCTAATACTCAGTAAGTTTAAGGGAGATGGATAAATTGCGTCAAAGTCATCAATGGAGGATGGCAGACCCAGAAGTATTACATTTAAGGTGCTTGCAGCAGCTTGGGAAGGTTTCATCAGGCCCTTTCCTCCATGGGTTAATCTTCAGGTGTAAAATTCTGAACAACAAAA
Organism: Eonycteris spelaea; assembly: GCA_003508835.1. Lineage (NCBI taxonomy): Eukaryota > Metazoa > Chordata > Mammalia > Chiroptera > Pteropodidae > Eonycteris > Eonycteris spelaea. The sequence goes on from PUFA01000046.1 coordinate 4,981,213, forward strand.
ATCATTAATATAGCTTTCTCCCTCATAACTCTTGAGGTCTGAGCTGTTCTCTCCACAGATGTCAAGATTTAGCTTTCCCTTGTCCACCGCAAAATTGTATTTTCCTATTCCAACAGTTGTAACTTTGTCTTTTTTTGCCATCATCTTCTATTTTTACCTAGTCCCTTCATCCTGAAGGGTAAAATACAAGTAGGACAGGACATTTTTACAAAACTGACAAAGATAAATTATGCCTCTCACCTTTGGTAGGTGTGAACTGCTATAAGGGAATTTGGAGAGAAATGCCATCAACAATATGGTCATTATTCTCACGATATAGGATCGGGTTGAGTTAACAAGAAAATCTAGGTAGTTGAATCAAAATTGAGTTTAAATCACCTAGACCATCTTTTGGCCAGTCTGCCACTCTGAATGTGTACCAAACAGCCTGTGTAACATTGATATCAGGGGGGGAAAAAGATGGGTCATGCCTAGGAATGGTCAGGGCAAAATACTGAATTTTCAAAATAGGTCTATGTAGTTCCCACCCTTCCCTCCTAATCATTACACAGGAAGTGTCCTAATGAAATGATACCTTTCTGGAGACAGCCACATTCAGTGGCTAAACGGCTTTACTAAGGAAGAGGTGAGGAAAGTAGAGTCAGAAGTATTTCTAAGTTATTTTTTGAAAAAGCTCTGTCACTACTCAAACTGACTGGATATCTAGAAGTGATATAGAGCACGCAAATCCATCAGCTTTGTTATGTGGATCATCAGATTGCAACTGATTCAGAAAGCTGCAAACATGGTACAGATTAGGATCAAGAGACATGGTAGTGTGGTTAGAACTGGCTGATTGAACTGGAAGAGTAACACAGTGACCTGAATAAGTGGTGACAGCCATGAGGCAGCACTAATAGCACATGAAAGTGGTGAAAGGTCTGACTTAGTTTGCCAGGAATGAGTGGAGGCCTTGCCCCATGCAACACGGCCTCCTTTACTGCGAGAAAACAGGTAAACTTTGTCAGGAGTCAAAATTCTGACAGGGGTAACTTCTGTGTCAGAGACATAGAATCCTTTACTTTGTTTCTAGTCTATGCTGGTAAATATGCTGCCATGTCTGGTAGCATAAAGTATCTGGGCAACAATGGTGGCAATTCAGGGTGTGTAATCTTGATCAGCAGTTTTGTTCTACTCAGTCTCATCAGAGAATGGCATTTTACCACAAACATGAGTGACCCATGCAGTTTAATCTGTAGTCATGGTTTATTTCTATAGTTCATAGCTCCAAAAGGGGTATGTTTAATCTGTAGGTTTATAGTCTTCTATCACAGCTCAACCATTTTCAACAAGTCACTAAAAATACAGCAAAATTCGCTGAAGGAAATAGTTGCCAGAAAGAGCTGTGAGAATGGCTTTGAATTCTGTCTACTGAGTGGAGTGACCACATCCATTATTGATTATGCATAGCAGAGGCTGAACTTGAATGTCTGCAGCAGCCTGCTGGACAACATCAGGTTTCAGCACAGCCAAACCTTCAGTGAATCCTGCCCAGGCTTTTAGGGAGCTTCTGTGAATGAAGAGCCTCTTGGAGACAGTGATTTTCTTCATATGGAGGAATAGAAAGTAAAGTTTCTCACAGAGGAAGTGCTATCACTTATTCTTGTAAAGCCAAGATGCCTTGAGGCTCGCTGTGTTCTTAAATATGTTATCTTAAATGCAAGATAGAGTGGAGCCTTCCCTCCCTCTTCCTTGAGTCCAGGTTGATATAGACTTAAATGGAAATATCAGGCAAGAGTGTCATTACAAGGTCTCTATAAATCAGTTTAGTTTCTACAAGAGCCCAGTAGCAAACTAACAGTTGCTTTTCAGAAAGAGTGCTAGCTATGTCACAGAGGTGCTAAGTCCAAACCTTCATGGGCTCCTCTGAGTGAAGGTTGAGTTCCTTTTACAGAATTATACCCGGCAAAGTCATTAGTCACAGAGACTTACTATTCGAAGGGGTCATCATGGGAGTGGGAGTGGTGCTCCAAATGTATAGAGTGTGCCACAACTTCCTGGACAGCTTCCAACACAGCCTGTTGACTTGGGACCCATTGAAACCTGGCTGATGTGTGCCTTAGCTAATAAAAAAGACCAAATAGAATGCCCAGAAGGGGACACATACTGACTCTAATCCTTAAGCAGTCGGATAAGGGGTTGGTCTTATTTTTGGTGGCGGAAAGCTGAAGTAACATTTTTTTTTTCCTTGGCTGCAGAGGAACTGACATTATGAATCTGCCTATATAGTCTTAAGGAACTTTACTTGATGATTTATATAATGCCTTCTCCTTGTTCCAGTGGGAAACACTCATCTTCCAAGACTGCTTGTTATACAAACATCCTTGAATGATAGCCCAAAAGAAAGGGCAGTCGTGCTTCTGCTCTCAAAATATGCAGAAATGTGAGAACCTATAGAGAATTGTCTCTCAGTACTGTGCACTAAAAGGGCACATTTTACTTCATGTAAATTATACTTGATTTTTAAAAAACACATTTAAGCTTTCGTTAAGAAATCAGGAGGATGGGAAGATGAGATGATCTGAAAATTGTTTCTTCCTCTCTGTCCTCAAGAGAATTATTATCTTTTTTAATTTTTAATTTTAATTATTTTATAGTTACAGTTGACATACAACATATTAGTTTCAGATATACAACATAGTGATTAGACATTTATAAACTTTACAAAGTGATCACCCTAACAAGTCTAGGACCCCTCTGGTATCATACATAATTATTACAATATTATATTCTCTATCTGTATTTTGTATCTCTGTGACTATTTTGTAACTACCAATCTGTACTTCTTAATCCCTTTACCTTTTCACCCATTCCCCTCTACTTCCTTCCCATGACTTATTTTTTTTATGCGAGCTTTTTAAAACATGTAATTGGATTGGAAATAAACAACAAAACTGTGCATGTTCTTAAGGAAAAGAACTGAATAGTATCCTAAGCACTTGAATGCCATTAGCACTGAACTCATTAAATTGAGTTCAACTCTATGTACCTTGAGAAATTTATTGAGATGAGTGACTACATATCCCTTTTTATTATAATTATTGATTATTCTCAGAAAAGGCAAAATGTATTGATGTATTTGTTAATAGTCCACAGGATACAATCAGGAAGAAATGAGTATTGAAAAATTCCATTAAAAAATGAAAGTTTCTGTAATTTATTACTAAGAAACTCAATAGCTAGTAATATAGAAATAAATTATTCTATATTGTTCTATAGACAAAGGGTTTCTGGGTCTTTGGCCCATGGTTCTCACTCAACTCTGGCTGCATATAATTAATTACCTGGAGACCTACGCAAATAATGATGCTGGACGTCATGCCTACATATTTTGATTCAATTTGTCTGGATGGGGTTCATGTCTTGGTAGCTTTTTATTCTTTAATTTCCCCCAATTTATTCCAGGTTTACAGCCAGAGTTGAGAATCACTGACTTATGCAACAGAATATGTTTCTGTGCCGTTCTCTTTAGCTTCTTAGCTTGTGAGAAAACTTTTAACACAAGCACTTAATATTATTTAGCTATATGAAAAATAACAGTACACAAAACAATTTAAGAATTTTACGGCTTTGACTTTAAAATTCAAACTGAAAGGTGAGACTCAAAATATGTCATTAACTTATTTCAGCTGTTCTTAATTTGGGGGATGGAGGTGGCAACTCAGAACAACCTGGGTCATTTTTTTTTTTTTTTTCAAATTAAAATAGCCATGTTCTCACCAGGAAATTCTAATATTTGGAAAGGAATGTGAGAAGGGAGGGAGAAATGTCTAATTTTTTCAGACTTTTCCACATGATTCTGATCCCTACCATGGCTATCACTACTCCATCTTTTGTGGAAAACCACTGGTTTATCTATTTTGCTTCCAACTTGCTAAATAAGATATGTTACAGTGTATGAGTGGTCAGCCCCAAGTTTCAACCCTCTTGTTATATGATCAGATTAATCATGTGGGAAGCCTCAAAACATGCCTAGCAAGAGGAATGCTATTGGTTAAGAAATACACCACAAATTAGAGAAATTTAGGCATAGAAATAGCCAAAAAATTTCTACTCCAAAGACAAAATTTTATTCTAGAAACAACTAAAAACTTGTGCTTACCCTTGGAAATGTAAGATTCATACAATGAAAAGAAATGATCGTATTAGTAAATCCAAAGTATCATATTCTACAACCCAAATTTCTCAATAAAGTTTATAACTAACCCAGATAAAACAACATAAAAATTTCCATTACTTTGAAACTTAAAAAAACAACGAGTTTCAAAACATCTTTTCTACGGATACAGTATGTTGGAGCCTTGCTCAGAAAATAAGTAGAAAGTGCTCTCACTAGTGTCTTTAAACCCTTTGTTTCTTAAATTATGATTCATGGATTAGCAGCTTCCTATTGCCTTAAAACTTGTTAAAAATGCAGACTCTCAGGCTCCATCCCCAGGCGAACTGAATCAGACTATGCATTTTAACAAGATCCATCAGTGAGTCACATGCATGTTAAAATTTAAGAAGCACTGCTTGAGCCCAATAATTTTAAGATAGACATCGAAACTATCATCCAGAAACAGACAATAGTGCCTAGAAATGTCTGTAAAACAAAGAACATAAAAGATAATCCATTTTAACAGAATTCTTTAGGACAGACAAAAATAGGAGTTTTAAAAATCACTTCAGTTCTTTCTTTAAACAATCGAACAGATCCTTACCATATAGCATGGTGGGATTTTCATCGTTCTCTTTAACTATAGTCAATTGGTGATAGAGTTGAAGTGAGCTTGCTGCTGGTCAGTAGTAGTGGCATTAAGGGTTTTGTTGCTAGTCTTTTTATCTCAGTTTTCCATTTCTATTTCAGAAAGTGAGCACAACAGGCTGCAATTTGTTAACAAGCAGAAGTGCCAACTTCTCTTGGGGAAAAGAAAGAACAAACCACGATCAGAACCTCCATCTCTTCTTTTTATTTCGAATTGACTCCTTATAATGCCATTAAGGGGCAAAGGGAGGAGAAGAACACTCCAAACTCAGATTGTCATATTAAGTGTATAATTGGCCTTTTATTCTTCAAAATGGTAATTAAAATTAGGCTAATTTCCAAAAGCATCTCTGATTTAAACAATAGGAATAATAATAAAACAATAACAATAATAGCAGAAGTATTTAAAAGCCTCCTTCATTCCTACTGGCACATCTAAATGTCTCATCATATGAGCTTTCCCAGTTTCATCAACATTTTCTGTATCCCCCTCAGTTCATACTGTGACCTTCAGGTGAGAATGCTTTTGTATAATCTTTCTTACTCAGTTAAGTGATGAGTATCATTGTGAGGGTAAAACTCTAGACTTGTGTTAAGATTTGCACAGTAAGTATTTGAACTGGTGACCATTTTATCATGTCCATGATATTTTCACAAGCGGGCAAACAGAAGGATTTCTTTCCATAACGTATAAAATACAAAACTTTAACTTTTCCAATTTATATAATTTGAGTCTGGACGGATAATTATGTCACTAACAAACCTCATGCCTGAGAGTAACATGTAGAATACGTATTTAGTAAAACCCTTGGAAAGTTGTGCCAATATGTGAACTATGTATGATGTAAAGGGCCAAGCCCTAATAAAGACCATGCTTAATAAAGAATGCAGGTGGATTTGCTTGATACGCATAGAAACAGGTCTGTGCTCTCACAATAATACCTCGTGCCAAAACTCATAATATGATGTTTGGCTTGATGCCACTGTAGTAGATTGTACCTATAGCTATTGTATTGCTTCAGTGGCTTTAGGCCAACAGCCTAATCTCCGTAAATAAATGATTAAAAACTCAAGCTATATAAAGAAAAATTAGAATTACATATTTAATGAAATCACTCGTTTGTTTTGTTTACTTGCTTGTTCTTTTTCCCCTATGATCACCTCCCTTTTTCCTGTTTCAGAGGCGCTCCTTTGTGTTATGGGTTTAGAAGAGGGAAAAAAAAAAAAAAACGGAAAAAAAAACCCTTTCATTAGGTTTTAATTTAATGACTCTATTTTTCTAAGTCTGTTCCAATATGATTGTGATTTCATGCCTGTATCAACAGTAGGAGAAATAGAAGTTTTTGAAATGCTAATCTCTTGGGAAATAGTAGGGGGCTGGATGATTGCTAACATTGCAAAAGGAAATTTAAATAGAATTAGGACCTAGAAAGTTATTAACCTGGAGTTTATAGTGTAAGTCAAAATTAAACCATTCATAAAAAGATTGGTGTTAAATTATACATATAAAAAGTTTAGGCTGCAATAAAAAAACATAGAAGGCAGCCTGTAACACTTATTATTTACCCATAAAATGAATAGGGATTTCACTAATCCATCATTTTGCAATGAATTAAAGAAAGCCAGTTAGATACCCTAAAAAAAAGTGTGTTTATTTAAAACTTATTTTCCAAGTGTCCTGACTAATAAAAATAAACTACAATCTAATGGAAACATCTTTGCTTTATCCTAAGCCACTTTTGGGCAACTTTTGACACAGTGGACTATGTGTTTCTTCCAATGGCTTCTTTTAGAATCCATGATTCTATGGTCTCCTATTTATTTATTTATTTATTTATTTATTTATTTATTTATTTATTTATTTTTTTTACTGACCATTTCTAATGCTTCTGGCAAGCATCTACTTTTCTACTCTGTCACAAAGTCATGGAGGCTCTCTGAAAATATTTCAAATTTATATTAGTCTATCTTTTGAGCTTGTGTCTTATAAAGCCAAAAGTTTAATTGTTCTGCTAACCTGGAGTCTCATTGGCTCACCGATATTAAAATTCACATATTTAGAAGAACAAAAGAAATTAATCTCTAAATCTTTTCCACCACATAAATTGGAGTCATCATATACTTAATCCTTCCAGTTAACAACAGACAAAATGTTTGATTTCTATCTTTTCCTTACCCCATTCCCCAATGTATAATCTATCAATAATTCCTCTCACTTAGAGCTTCACAATGTGCCTTAAATCTATTTACTTTTCTCCTTCTCTACCTTCAATCCCAAACATTCTTCATCTTGCTGCTGGATTACTGATAAATCCTCTTTATGTCTGTATGTCCATTCTTTTCCACTTCCAATTCATTCTCTTCGCAACAACCAGAATGGTTATAATTTTTACTAACTGGCTTAAAGCAGTTTCATAGCTTCACATTGAACTCAAGAAAAATAAACCCGTCTGGACCTGTGAGGCCTTGAACATACTACCTCCTATGCCCCCTCTCTATCTCATGTCTCCTATTTGTTACCCAAGCACAGATACACTACCCTCCTTTCATGTCTTGTATGCCAAAATATTTTTTTACGTGGTCCCTCATTTGTTTTTGTCTGTAATGTTTCTCTCTCTATTCTTCCTCTTGGCATAATTGGCTCCCTTCTACACTTCAGGTCTCAAATCATCTCTTGCCTTTTCCATCTATAGTACAGCCATAATTTTTCAACCATCATAGTTACGCCCTGTCACATCCCCTGCTAATTTGTTTCAGATTATTTATTACAATCATAACTATCTTCTTCCTTTCTTCCTTTCTCTTTTCCTCACTTAAATGTAATCTCCATGTGGATAAAAAGCTTGTCTTGTGTCTTACACTCTGAGATTACAAATATTTAAGAAATAATTATTTCATAATTAAATGAGGCTCTGTGAGAGTAGTTTAAACTTTACAAATAACAGTACCATTTTTTCTCAACGTCTTAAAAGGTGGCAGAACATTCCTATTGTACCATCTCTAAAACTCTTACATTGTGTGAACTTATAAGAAACTAACTTTCTCTTCTTTGGGATAAATGATGATGGTGTGGATGGAAATCAATACCTTACTCATGTAGTTTATATGTTTAAATATGAAAGTACTCAAATAAAAAGCTGCAGATATTCCCCTAGTTGTTGAGTTCAGGGTGACTATACTTCAAAAATCAGTCACATAGTAAAACATTAAGATATAGCAATTACAATTTTTTTTTTTTTTTGTCATGGGTTGAATTAGGGTAGTGAAGTTAGCTCTGTAAGGAACTCTTCAGAAAAACACAGGCCTTATTGCATGATTCAAGGCTTGTATTTCTACCCTTCCCATAACTCCATTTTTTCTTTATTTCCTTTCTTTTCCTTCACAGCCCTATAATGGTAAGATATTCTGAGCATTCTCAGTCCTCTCCTCAGCAGATGTTAGCATGCATATGCTAATTCAACACACTTCCTTCCTACTCATTCCTAAATGCACAACAACTTCAGTGTTTTTAAACAAAAACACTCAAAACTATCCAGATTAAAAAAAAAACTGATATGTATGTACTTGGCAAAAACTTTAGCTGCAGGGAAATGCATTTTTTTTTCCTGAAAAGTTTTGCATTTTCTCAAAAAATTGCTGAAATTCTGAACTTCAGTTTTATCAGAGTTTTATCCCTGATTTGTGAGTCAAGAAAGAAAAAGATTTGTATCCAATTTAAAAAAAAAAATGTGTTTTTACACAATTGTTTAAAACTCTTTATGTGGAGAATAGCTTAAGCATATAAAGAGTATTCTCAAGCAAGTAAATAAAACAGTATAAAGCTGTGCCCTAAAAACCATTCTTGAAAATTACTATTTTTTCATAAGACATTATTATGATTTCATTTCCCATGTCTTGAATTTGCATATCTATCTATTTGTTTGTTTGTTTGTTTGTTTATCTATCCATCCAACATTTATTGAGCCCTCATTCTGTTCAATACAGAGTATACTTTGTATAGTATAAATACCTAGTAATTCTCTTTAATGAGCTTATAATTCAGGTTAACAGACCAGACCTACTTGAGTATAATTTGAAGCAAAAAGTGAAGGCCAGTAAGAGAAGTAGAAATAAAATAATTTCAACTGGATCTTAAAGAATGAATAAATTCTGAAGGATTTTTGTCACTGATAGAAGGAACACATTAGCTAAGTCAGAGATGAAAAAGCAGGCAAATTTGTGCTCAGAAATAAATAATTTGTAAATAAAATATAGGTCGTGATAAGAATAAGGCCTGATAAGAATAAAACTATATATTGAGGCCAAGATCATGAATGCTAGGCTAACATATATACTTTATTCTACAGAAATAAAGAATTATTGATAATGTTTAAGTAAGGGAAATACTTGATTACATGTGTTTTATAGGATTAAAATGGTAGAAAGGGTGGAATATAAGAAATTAATTTAGAGACAAAGAGATCAAATAAGTAAAGTATAACAGACAACTGAGATAGCAATTAGAAGTCAACTATTAAATAAATGAGAATAGATGTGATAAATATCACAAAGTAGAATAAATTTGGAAATGAACTAGACATGAATGTGAAGGAAGTAAAGATTTTGAACTTGGATGCATATAGTAATGTATTCTTACAAATGATATTTGACAAGTGAAAGGAGATACTAGTATGAGAGTAAATATAATAAAATCATTCAAAGCATGTTATGTTATGTAAATATATCCAGTTGACAGATGGTAATGTTGGACTCAAACTGGGATGGTAATTGTGGAAATAAAGAATTAGAAAAAGAACTCTTTAGTTCTCCTGAACTCTATAGCAATTGTCTTCTAGTGATTTAACTTCTATAGCTTTTTGGTGATCAAGTTTTATTTCAGGTTATTTGGCCAATTGCCCATGAACTAGTAAAGTGTCATTTCCCCCTCCTCTTTTTTTTTTTTTTTGTTTGCACTACTATTGCCAGTATGAAACACTTTATATATTGTAATCATCACAAGAAACTCATGAGTACTAATAATTCACAATTGAAGAAATCAAGTCACAGAGTAATTAAGTAACTTGCTCATGATCTAGCATTAGTGACAGACCGATTTAGAATTTCTAATCAAGATCTTCACCCTATAGCTACATCTCACCATGAATTCTGAATTTCTCCTAAGGTTGTCAAGAGTCATTCACATCCTGAAATTAATCTCACGGCTCTAAGCCTATAATTCAGGTGCCTAGAGAGTGGGTTATTGGTTTTCACATGTCTACTGAACTTTAGCCTGCCTCCACTATGTTGGTTTACTGAGTGAGGTAAAACTTACCTGTTGGTCTTGGGGCCCAGCTCCATTCTCTTGGTTGGAATGTCACTTATCTTGGCATACATTTTTCTAGCTCCTTGGACCAGAAAATAGATTAGACCTTAATCTTCACAGCTCTATCAATTGCTTGGGGTTTCTTTTCCTTCAACTCAGTTTAATGGTGTTAGAAGCATAGTTCTATAACTCATGTCACTTTGCCCAGAGATTCTCTACCTCCTTAACCACAGATAATTTTATTAAAAACAGACAGTTGACTAAGATAGAGCTGAGTTGCCACCTCCTCCTTGGAGGCCAAAACTTAACTTTGACCAGATTTACCTCTGAGTAGAGTTCATCTTGCATTACACTGGATACGACAAAAAAAAAAAAAAAAAAAAAAAAAAAAAACAAAAACAAAAACAAAAAAAACAACTTAAGGTTAATATAGTGGGAGAGTGTTTAATGGTCTTATCCAAGAAATGACATCACAGGCATGTTTCTGCCCAAGGAGAATAATATTTTTCAGCTCAGATACCAAATAATATTTTCTGAAGGAAGCGGTATCACTAGAGTCTCCCATTGCTACAATACAAGGCAGAATGTAAAGATAAATGACTGACAGACTCATGGAATAGTGTGAGGAGATAATGGAGTTAGTAGAAGAGCAACAGACTTTGAAACTTGTTTTATGACCCTATATAAGCAATTTTTTTTTGTCAGTTTACAATAATGTGAAGTAGAAATAGCAGCTATTTTGTATGGTTTTTGTTAGGCTTAAATGAGATAATTCTTAAGTTTTGTGGAGTCTCAATAAATGGCAACTATTATCATCATCATCACATATTATTAAGCAGAGATTCGGTCTATAAAAAGAGAAACTATTTCTCAGTAATAAGAACTAGCATCTGGTAATTTGAAGACAATTTGGAAAGGAAACAACCTTCAATATAAATGATAATCATTAAATTTAAAGCTCAATTTGAGCAATTCTAAATGGAGAGATTCAGAATTTTCTACAAATAGTAAAAAAGGGAAAAAAGAAAGAAAAAAGTGACACACTAACATAGAAGCTTATAGAAATTCATAACATGTGACATAGTGAAGAATTCCTACAGAACTTAAATAATAAAAGGCTGAGAGAAATATATTCTGTATTAGCAAACAAACAAATAAAAAATAACCACAGAATGTTTAGTGAGGAGAACTGGCACTTAACATTAAAACTTCACAAACTAGGTGGCTATACCTTTGTAAAGTGGGCATACTATTAATTGTTAATAAAGTGAGCCCTTCGGTAGACCCATATACAGTATCTATAATATTGAGTCACCTAATGGCTGCTTTAGAAAAACAATGGTAAGACCTCTTATAATTTGTAGAGAATATCTCAGTAAGTATAGGGTAGATTGTCCTGCAATAACAACTCCCAAACTGTATTGGCTTACAACAATAAAATTGTTTCATTTCTTGCCCACATCAGTAGCAACTGAGAAGCAGCTATAGATCTGTTCCATGTTATTTTTACTGCAGGATCCCAGCTAATATTGCTTATCCTCATAATAAGAGAAGGAAAAGAGATTTTGGTTAACCATGCATTCGTTCTTACCTTTCCTCAGATTCTAACATTTTATTGGCCAAAGCAAGCTGTGTGGCCTAGCCTGAGATCCATGGAAGTGGGATGTATAATACTCATCATAATGGGAGGAACAGCAATTTTTTAAAAAAATAATACAATCTATCACAGAAAGCCATGTTAGCTTTTGTTCCACTTAAGTGCATATTTTTAAATTCTTCTTCCTAGTTATGTCTCTAACTTTCTCATGTTCCTATAAACAGATAACATTTTAATATCCTTTTTCATTTAGGTATATATAGCTGGTAACCACAATCTAAAGTAAACATTGTTTTTCATACTAAATGTTATTTGTATCACTGTTATTTTACTTTTTAGGAAGTCTATCAACATAGGAGTTGAAGAATAAAGTCCAATACTAGATTTTCTGTGTATCACAAATAATGTGTTGACCATTTTTGTGTTAGATTTTCACTCTATGTAAAAACTTGATAATTTTACCATATAACTTCAGAAGGGTAACTGTCATAACTCAATAGGAAAGTGTTACTTTCAGGAAATTGAAGAACAAATGACATTTTCAAGCCTTATTTTTAGTGAAATCGCTTAATAAAAAACACACACGCAAGCAATTTAACAATGGCATTCGATATTAAAAGTAAGTAACAAAAATAATTACTTTTAGGAACTTAAATAATTTCTTGTATTACCAGCCACTTTGATGATCAGTTATAACTCCCTGACATGTCTTCTGAACCCTATGTGGAAACTTCTTATTCAAAACCAGGAAAGGAAGAGGTGGAATATGGGAAACTATGTCACTATAGAATATGTTAAATGGACTTTCATTTAACTCCTCCAGGTCCACAAAATACATTTGTTTGAAGAATGAGGTCTTGGTAGAAGATGGTTTGTACAGGAGAAAGAAAACTGTATTGGAGTAAGAAATTTGAAACCCATACAGTAGACTCCTCCTGTTTCCCTTCTCAGTGATGCCAAATAGTTGTCTTTCTCAGCCATATAAATAAGTCTAAAATCAATGGAGACTGATTACAGAACAAGTGCATTACACAGGACAGGCTCACACTCACACATACCCACACCCACACACCCGCCACCCCCACACACACCCATACACTGCCCCCCACACACAACTCTGTTAAGAAAGATAACATAAAACAGTGCTCCACAAACTACCCCCACACACCAAATCTGATCCTCTCTCCATTATTGTCTGGCTACCAAACTAAGAATATTTTTTATATGTATTTTTAAATGGCTAAGAAAATTTTTTTTTAAATTATGAAATGTGAAAATTATATGAAATTCAAATTTTAGTGTTCATAAAGTTTTGTCACCACTACTCTGCTTGCTTTCACCTGCATTATTTATGGTTGCTTTTGTGTATCACACACGAAGCCACGTGGCTTTTTACAGAAAAAAGTTTCTGACCTCTGACTGAAACTTATACCTAAATTAAAATTGCTACAAAACATGTTTAGATGATTATAGGTATGAATTAATATCTTCTATGTTTGTGAATGTTTCTTATTTCTTACATTTGTTCCCTGTTTCTCTTCTGCTTATCCTTCTGCTTTCTTTGGTTTTAATTTTATATTTTATAAGAGTATTTGTTGTTTCCTCTCTTAGGATATCAATTATACTCATTTAAAATTTTTGAATGCTTGTCTTAGAACTTGCAATATAATTTTTTACTAATTTAAATCTGTCTGCAATTATACACCAAATCATTTACAGTACAGATATCTTAGAGTGAAGGTCTCCAACCCCTAGGCCGTGTACAGGTACCCGTTCATGACCTTTTAGGAACAAGGCCACACAGCAGGAGGTGAGTGGTGGTCAAGTGAGCTAAGCTTCATCTGTATTTGCAGCTGTTCCCCAGTGCTAACATCACCACCTCAGCTCCACCTCAGATAAGTCATTAGATTCTCATAGGAACATCGGTCCCTAGTATGTAAAAGGTTGAGTACCGCTGTCTTAGAGTATCCCCAATTCTTCCTTCTTATCTCTTATGACATTGTGTCTTTCATTTCACCTAGCCACATGCTGTAAGCACCCAATACATTGTTACTACTATAATACAACATTTTCTTTTAAATGAAAATAAAATATTTTATTTTGCCTTTATGTATTCTTTCTCTAAGTTTGTTCTTCTTTGTGTTGGTCAGCATTTACGAGGAGCTTCTTTTAACATTTCTTGCTTGGTGAGTCTGCAGTCATAAATTTCCTCAGTTTGTTCATTTGAGAGTTTTTAGTTTTCATTCACTTTTAAGGATAATTTTGCTCGATATAGAACTCTAGGGTCTCCCTCCAACCCTTCAACACATTAAATATTTCACCCTATTGTCTTATTGCTTGCATTGTTTCTTATGGGAAGTTCATTGTATTTTTAATCCTTGCTCTCCTATGGAAAGTGTTCTTTTTTCTCTCTCTCTTTGACTCATTTCAAGATTTTATTTGTCTTTGGTTTCCTGTTGTCTCTTTCCTTGGCCTTTTCCAGTATACTAATGAATCTATTGAAGGCACTCTTCATTTGTGTTACAGTGTTTTGACATCTAGCATTTTATTTTGATTTTTTCTTTGTTTTTTTTTCTCTCTCTCTCCTTCCATTACTCTTGTCTTCCTGCCATTTGTCAACTTTATTAGAGCTCATAACCTATTAACCATAGTTATTTTAAATACCTTCTCTATTAATAAAATCCATGTCATATCTGAGGCTGCTTCTAATGCTTTCTCTGTATATTCAGACAGTTTTTTCCTTGCCTTTTGAAAACTCTTGTAAGTTTTTGTTGAAAGCCAGACATGTTATATTAAATAATAAGATATAAGGTAAATAGGCACTTTGTATGAGGATTTATGTTAATTTGGCTAGGAGCAAACATGAAAGTTTTCTGTAGCTGTAGATTCAGAGGCTTCAGATTCCTTTAATGTTTTTATTTTTATCTCTCTCCTGACTTTGGTCTTCCTGAGTACTGCTTCTTAGAGAGAATCTGCATCTTGCAACTTTATCAGCTATAATTCATTGTATTATACTGAATCACTCTTGGTGTGATGAGCAGGTGTGTGTAGGAGCAAGTATTCTACAATCTTATGATTAAATGCCAGTTTTTCAGAGGTTCTGTGTATCTGGGCTGTTATCTTCACAAGTACGTTCCATTTGAAGCTTTCTTTCCTCCTTAGATGAAAAAAGAAAGGCTAGAGTATAGAATAGGTGAAATGATCTTCCCCAAGTTGGGATAAGGCCCTGAAAAAGTGTTTTCACCTTAAGAGAAGGACTTTGTTATAAAGAAATTTCTAGCCATGTTTAACAACGATTAGTCTTCTTCTCCTGACAAGCCAATTAGTTTTCTGCTCTTGTCTTTCTTGAATCGTCACTGTGAGAATCTTGGAAGGTTCTTGTGATAAATTCACAAATTTTGTCTCCTCGCCCCACACCCCACACTGTGGGCTCAAATAGTTTCTCACTCTCAAGTTAGCTCAAATGAAATGTCATCATTATCTTTTAAGTGTTCATACCAATTTCTGATTCTAATGCCTTCTGCTCCAAGAGCAGATCTTAGCTGTAACTGCCTGGTTTTAGATCTCTTTAGGCTTTGAGTGTCGGTTTGTCTCGAAATCTTAGTTCTCTGATAGCTCTGGGGGAAAAAATGTTGATCTTCAGTTTGTTCACCTTTTTTTTGATGTTGTTGTTGCAAAGAAAAGAGTGACAACTACCATGCCCTTTACACATCAGTGATGCAATCCGAAGTATCACACCTCCATTTTTTTTGCATGAATAGATCTTTCTTCCTTAAAGTCGAGCTCAAATATTACCTTTTAAAAACTGTCTTTTTATCTAAAATAGACTACTTCTAAGATTACTCTATAGCACACCATTTTATTTAACAATTTAAAAAATATGTCATTTGTATGTTTGGTCTAATTGAAAGGAGCAGTCTGATTCTTGAGTGAACATTTGAAATCACAAAGACTCAGAAAAACCACTACCATAATTGTAATGTACATAAGAAGTAAATATTTATCATATACAACTACTAACATGTATCAAAGAAGACAATTTCTATATGGTTAAAAGTATATGGACTATGATTTTTAGAAGCACCAACCAGCTTCTGAAAAAACATTGAAATCAATTCAAATATATAATAAGTATGCTTTTGACTTAAATAGCTATCAAAAATAGATAGAACCATGCAATTAATGGCTTTTGTTTGAGGGATGATAAGAGGAGACACTAACAAAATTTGGTCAGCATGACATCTACATGAGGGTCTAGATGTGAGAATTAGAGGAGAGAAAAGGTAAGAAATAATTTCTCTGAATGTAACTGACTATTACCAATATCTGATGGAATTCATGTGTCTTTGATCTCTATAGTTCCAGTATAAGATAAATGAAAGAATTAAAAAAAAAATAGAAACTTATTTGCAGGTAGGATGAATAAGTAAAAGTTAGTGATACACCTCAGTTAAAGATTAGTATTACCTTCATAGAAAAGGGAGATGTAAAGATCATTTTAGCACATAGTGTATAAACCAACAAGAGTTCAGCGGTCTTAAAAAGTAATTTAAAATAAGATATTTTTCTGCTTTGATTTATTACATAGGCAGCCTAACTATAAAGTTGGCAGTTCTCTCATTACAAATGTAAGTCCACCATGTTCATTGAGACATTTTCCTATTTCTAAATTTAAGTCTCTTCTTAAAAATAAATTAACATTTGGTTTGCAATATTGTATTTTAGATCCTTTACTTTAGAAGCAATATAATATCTTTATTACTCCTCAAACACTATGAACAGCCAAATTTATGTTTCTTATTCTCATTTAATCATTAAGCTGCAGTGGTCAAGAACCTCAATTTGGAGTATCAGCAATTACCTGAGACTCTGCAGATGGGACAGTAAGGCTTCCCCTCTGTGGCCCATTTCAAATCAAAGTACCAGTGCTCACAGTCTAAGACTTACCACTTCAAAAGAAAACAAAGACAATTAGAGTAAAATTACCCAAGCATTTGTTTTCTCATCACTTTTTTGGAATAAATTTTGATGACAAATATGACACAGTGGTTACAAACATGGATTTCAGTGTCAGGGAGAAGTGGGGTTGAATCTCTGAACTTGCTTTCTTTTTAACTGGTCTTATACAAGCCCTAACCTCAGTTTCCTTTTCACTAAAATAGAGATCATACTAGTATTTATTTCACAGGATATTATAAGTACTGGAAATGATAATGTTATTAATGTGTCAGCTTTGAGATGGAACAGAGTAAGCATTCAAAAATGTAAACGTTATTTTAATAATATTGTTTTAGCCAGAGCCCTACAATTGGTAATTTTCTTGTGCTCTGGGGAAATTGTCATAGAAAAACAAAATTGGATTAATGTAATTACTCAGAAAAAGATTACCTAGTAAGTTGATTCTTCAAATTTTAGTCTCTGACATTTTGTCACACTATTGGCATACGTACATATGTGTATATGTATATGCATTTATTTTTTCGGGAAAATGTAAAGGCTGTTATTATCAATTACATTTATGATTAGATTATCTTACCATCTGGTGTTTCTTTTGTTCATTTTATTTTTTCAGAAAGAAAATACAAATTCTTAAATTTAGTATTTAAGATTTTATGTATTCTGAGCTTCATTTCCTGCAATGGGAAGGTTAGTGAGAAAATTTTCTAGTTTCCACTGTTACAGTTGGTCCCAAGTCAATAATTGATGCTTATCATCTCCTTTTCTACCAAAAATGTTGGAATCCTTGACCCCTATTCTATACTATTACTGGTTTAGGTTGCTATTTCCTTGAGTTTTGAAGTAGTTTCTTACAACATAACTGGTTAGTCTAATTAGGGATGACACACTATTAATGAGCCAGTATTGGTCTCTGCAGCTGATCAGGCTTAGCAAAAAAGAATGCAAGCAGTTGCGTCTATGCAGAGCCTACATTCCTGCCACCATGAACACTCTGTTTATGGGTCTATTGTGCAAGCAACAGCATAGCTAGGGACAGAAGCTGGCTGACATCTACTGGTCAAATCATTCTGTCCAGTGTTTTTCCCAGCATCGCCTCTGTAGTGGGCGATGATGCAAGACACAAAGATCTATATGCTTAATGCTCATTACTGTAGGCATCCATCTTTAAATCTCCTGTGTCCTTCCTTAATACTCTACTAGCATGATTCTGGCATTTCAGCTTTGCTTATTGTAGGCCATCTTTGTCTCTAAGCTTCAGGGAATATTAGAGGTCCTTGTAAGGATATCGAATCATAAGTCACAGGAGAGTGCCTTATTTTTAGTATGTCTCCCCTATCTTGCCTTATATTTTGAACTTTTACCAGTGTAACACTCTAAGATAATTCTCATAAATGATATCAACTGCCATTCTATCTTATAAAAAATATTTGGTGACTAATCCATACCAGGTATGACTTTTCCCCATTAATCTAGGACAAGACGTAATCCTATTTATTGATCTAGAACTACTGAATACAAGGAAGGGAAGAAAGCACATAGCTAGAACTTTGTATGGTCTGCAAGTGAGAGAACAATGCTTTCCTCTAGCAAGCATAAGAGAAAATATAGCGTTGGAAGTTCTCAAGCACATTTACTCATTAAAATTATCATCTGAGGCCCTAATATCTCACTTCTTTTTATCATTGCCCCAAGTTGGGCAGAGAAGATTTCCTGGGGCTGTAAACTTAAATTTGTTTGTAATTATAACTCTCTTATGATCAAATGGTAGGCCTAACTGTCAACACATTCTTCACTTCTGTTGCAGAAGAGGATGTCAAACACTGCTGTAAAAGCTTTCTGCTTTTAGAACACTGAATTGATAGTTGGTTGACCTAAAGTTGTCATCTCTTTCTTCAAGGATTTTATGTCAGTTATAAAAGGTCAATCTGCTCCACAATTCTTCTATTTATAGTCATATATTTCAAGTTTTAAAACATTGGCTCTTAAACTTTATATTGCATTAGAATCACTTGGAAAGTTTATAAAACACTAAATTTTGGCCCCTGATCCCTGAGTTTCTGATTCATTAACCTGGGAAGAGGACCCCCCAAAAAAGCATTTCTACCAAGTTTCCACATGAAGCTCATGCTGGTGGTCCAGAGACCACACTTTGAAAACCAGTGTGCTGGAACTATGCAATGCTATATATCAAACTAGGCTATGACATTCCATTTTTCCATTGAAAATGGAATCCTTGCCTCCATATGATCAGCAAACAGTTCGATTCCAGATTCTCATCTTAGAGAGTCTGCTTTCTAACGTGTTTACTATAATTTAGAGTTTTGGTTTGCATGCCCCCCCAAAACAGATCCTGAAACAAAGTTTAGGTTCATGTAGTTTGTTTGAGAGGTGTGTAAGTCTAGGTTCAGTCAAGGGACAGGACTCACACAGAAAGAAGAATTAACTATAAAGAAGAATTAACTATAAAATAAGACTGTAATAACGGATTAGCTAGCAAAGAGTAAAGAGAATCTAAAAATATAGAAATAGTAGATATACGGAACATCCACTATCCTAAAGACTGAGATAAGCGCCATCTCTGGTGGAGGACCTTTAACACCTCACCACATGCACATGTGTGAAGGTTGTGTTACTCCCACTTTACTGTGAAGCCTCTCTTGAGGCTACCATGAAAAATTATTCTATGGGAGGTGCTATGCAAGAGGGACTTTGCTGCAAATCTACCTGAGGGATGTACAAAGGGAAGCTTTTCATAAGAGTTGACTTCCAGGTGCTGTGGAAGTTTAAAGTGCTGCTGTAGTTTGTGTAGAGGAACGTGCTGAAAGCGGGGGGGGGGGAATCCCCTTTTTCTCTTGTGAGTCTCTCTAGCACCCTCTACTGCAACAGCTTACTTAACATTGTGCCAGTTGGCAAAGAAGGAATTCCACAGGGCCCATCTCAATTATCACAGAACAGAAAATAAAGGATAGACTGAAAGCTGAAAGGAAATAATGGATCAGTGACATAGGAAACAAAATCTGGAAGTGAGGAAGTTAGACAGAGAAAATAGAAATTTTATAAAAGCTTCATTTAGGCAGATTACTCTTCTGGTAATAGAAACTGAGAATAGAAACTGAGGTCTATTCTCACTGAGGATCTTCTGATTAAATTTCTGGAACACAGCTCAGAGCTATTCTATGAAAGGAGAAGAAACTGGGGTTATTGCTCACAAATCCCCTTTCCTAAATAATTAAGTTTGCTCCTGGGCTTGCACTTCTTGTCTACTTGTGAAAGCCAAGTTTCTTCCTGTGGCCTGAGAATGACCTTAGGCAGAGAAATACGGGAAGCAGCAAGCTCCATGGAAACTTTGTGAGGTCCTATCTGGGTAGGCCAAGGGGACATGGCAGGCACAACAACAATAGTAATTGCCACACCATCATAAACTCTTAATAAACCAGGATCTAATTCACCTAAAACTAGAATAAATTGGAAAACAAAAGAAGTGTTTATGCAGAATTTGTGTTAAATTAAAGTGTCTAGGAGTTTCTAATTGGTCTGTATAAATTTGGCAACTTTTGTCTGAGCCCCAAGACCTTCTGATAATGATAATATTTGTTTAAGAGTTACTGAAAGCTTACCATGTTCCATGCACTGTGCTGAATATTTTGATTACTTCATCTTTTGCTCACAGGAAAAAAAAAAAAAGACACAAAAAGACATTGTTATTATTATCACATGACAGTTAAAGAAATCTTTACTTAGAAAGTTTAAATACATCTCCCAAATCCCAAAGAGAGTAGTTGCCAAAGCTACTACTTACCTTTGGTCCGTAGACTCCTCATTTCAAACTCCTAACAACTGAGCTGTGTTGTACTTGTTTCTCTTTTATATACTGTACTCGCTCAGAAAAATGTTGATCAATAATAATGGCCTTCAAGATGAGAATATTGGAATTAAATCATCTAAGAAATATTGTGACATTCTTAGATACTATAGAAACTGTTGCCTTGTCTCCTTATCTCTTCAGATTCAAACCTTTCTGTGTATTGACAACTTCTTGATGTTTCCATAATACTTGCTACTTTATATCATCTCTCTTATACCAATGTATTTAGACTCAATTCTGTTGATCTATTCCAACCCTAAATATTTCTTTCATTTTCCCATCCCCATAGCATTCTTTTATTTCTAGCAAGTTACATACTTCCTTACATTATTGTATATTTTTTATTAATGTCTATTTTAATCTACAAAAATATGTTCATTGAAGTCAGAACTTACATATTATAAATTATTCATATTTGCTACAGTGTCTACTTTGTTAAACCTATATTAATTCAATAAGGATTATTTAAGCATTACTAAAAATAGGAATAGCAACAGCAAAACATGAGCGTTTTGGTCTTAAAGCCAGAATTAACAAGAAATTCCATTTTCTAAATTCAGAGTGTTCCATTAATCAAGGTTCTACTGTACTTTCTTCTTCTCTTTCTGAGTATCAAGCCCTCCAAACAGACTAAATAAGAAGAGATAGTGCAGTCCTTAATTTTATTTTCCCTCTTAAGTTCCACCAACATTAAACCGAGAGGTGTTTTCACCCCACAGTCAGAATTCATTTCCTCCTCAAAAATAACTCCTATAGCCTTTAGCTTGTAACTGCTCAATGAACACCACAGAACATAAGTTACCTTCTATCAGAGTCAGACATGTACTTTCTCATGCTACTCACTACATCCTGCAATTTTAATTTTGAACCCACAAGAATACCTAACAGAGGGATTTATATGCAGTAGGCATTAAAGAACTATGCGATGAATCTAGTTTAACTGATATCAGGAAATACAGCTAATAGGAGAATAGTAACCATATATGGTAAGAAGCTACAGGTATTTTTACATATTTTCTATTCTTACCTTCTCATCAATATATGATGCAAATACAAAGTTTTCACTTTACAAATGTGGAAATGCAGTCTCATAGAGAGCAAAGGTGAGAGTAATAACATTTTGAAAACTCAACCACGCAACATGTCCTCTACCACATGTTTCATATAACTATTCCATTTTGTAATCATTAACCAGGACACTGATATTCATAACTATCTTGTAATTCAGTATTATATTTCTGTTAGATAAATGAATTGAAGTTTGAGGAGGTTAAGGAACTTATTCAAGGTGAGACAGTGCTGATGGAGTTGAAACTCAGGTGTTTTTCTCTTCCAGGACCACAGTCATGCTATGGTTATGTACTGTCTGTCTAAAATTCCAAGAAATAAAAGGCAAGATTCCTGACCTCAGGAGGTTTCCGATCTTATTTATGAACTGATTCTGAAGGCCAATAGAATTAGGAAGAGGCAGGTTTGGTGATTGTGGGGGGTTTTTGTTGTTTTTTTCAATAACACACTCTTTCATTCCAAAACAAAAGTCATAATACTTTTAGAGTAAAGGTCTCAGGTTTCAGTGTGCATAGTGATTACCTGGAGAGCTAATTAAAAAGACAAACTCCTAAGTTGCACCCTCTTGGTTCATATCATGCCAGTTGATAACAATGCAGGTTGCCTCTCAGGATCTTGAGGAAAGACTCTTTCAAAGAGAGTTGAAATGACCAGCATTGCTCTGAACTGAATGTATAGCCAGAACAAAAAAAAGTATGCGTGGATAAACTATATACCATTTCCCTAGATGCAAATCAAAAACAGAAAGAACAGAGTTATCAAAAAAAAAATAAATTAAAACAATAATCAAACAAATACAAAATAAATAAATAAAAAAAAACAAAAACGAAAACAAAATGCCCTTATTTCCTTTGTACAAAGTCAGGCTCTTCTTTACCAAGTCAGCAGTGGTTCCACTTTGCAAATCTTAGCAGGAGAGTGAGCATGACTTAGCATGAGGGCTTCTGTGAACAGTACGCTGTGGAAGAATTTGTGAGCATGCCGAGAGCATCTCTTCAGATCATCACTGAGATGTCAACCTTAATTAAAGGAAAACAAGACGGAAGTCAGAGAGGGAGGGAGAAAGGTAAAGAAAGAGGGATGTAGGCAAGACAGAGAAGGAAGGGAGCGAGAGTAGAGAAGAAAATGAGATGGTGAGAATGTAAGAAATTGCATTAACAGGAAACAAGAATAGACTTAGAAAAACAGAGAACAATGCTATGTTCCACTATTATAATCTTGAGAGCCAGAGAGGGCAATTCTACTGCATGCTTTATTAAACAGTCTTCTCCATTTCTCCCCGGGCTGGACTGCACAGAAGAAATTCATTAGCTCCATTTAAATGCACACCCCAGAGCCCGCCTTCAGTTTCCAGCAGAGCACAACAAATTTCACATTGGATAAACCACTATGACTCCAGAGAATGATTTTTTTTTTTAACTTAAATCAACCTTCATGGAACAGTTTGTATTCTGATTTTTACATTATAAGTGAAGAATTACTCTATGCATAAAAACGAGGAAAAGTCATTATTCTAAATAATCCATAATAGAGACTTTTGTTGTAATGAGATCAACAAGGCTCTAATGCTCTAGGCCATTGGCCTGGGCTTAGAAATAATTTTATTATTGCAAACTTTTCTCTCACATTGGTTCTTGTTAAACTGGAATTCAACTGGACAAATTAACTTTACATACATTTACAGTTCACCAATGGATACCAGTAACCCATATTCAAGACTTTAGAATCATTTTTAAGTGTTCATGTATGTTATTCCTTATGTCCAATAGATGACCAAGTTCTCTTCTCTACTGGTTTTTCTCTTGTTCTTCTTGGATCTCCCACAGTATCCTTTCAGAATATAAATCACTGGTTGTCCTTTAAATGCTGATGACCCTATGTCTGACATCTTCTGCTCTTATCACAGACTTCAGGAGTTCAATTATCCATTCTCATAACTTTAATTAACATTTATATCTCAATCACTTCCATAATGATATTTCTAGACCAAAACACTATCCTAAGATTTATTTGTATATTATCAACTGTCTACTGGTTATTTTATGTGAACTTAATACAAACTAATGTCAAAAATCAAACTTTTCACAGACTACCCAAGGCACACTTTCGTCTCTCCCTGTAATCATTACCTCAGAGAATGGCATCACATTCATCTAATTTATCAATCCAGATGCTCCTTACTTCTTTCTCATCCAAATTGCCAATATTGGAGACACTTTTTTAACTAGAGAACAATGTTACCCCAACTCTGGGACTTTCAGAAAAGTCTGTGGAGATCCTTTGGTAAGAACAATGCCTAGCAAATGTGTCTGTAGGGTTTTACACCATCATATATAAGTTATTTTGGTGAAATGAGACATTATTATAGAGTCAAAACTGGATGCATGAATGACCTCATTATAATAAATGCATACATTTGATCCTAGGAACAAGGAAATGTAGGCTGTGGACAATAAAAAAAAATGCTATAAGTAAAAGTAAATATGACAATATACTTTTTTAAAATTGCAGTTAATTCGTTTTTAAAGGAGAACTTATGTTAATTTGAAGAATTCTGAATAAAAGCTAAAGAATTATTGTAATTGAATTTTTATTGCAATGACATATGGAGATGGATTAAAAGAAGCTTGATAAATTAGGATTTTTTTACATGTAGAGTTTGCTTTCAGAAATAAGCGAAGGCACTACTAACTAGTCGCCCAGTAACATTCTAGGAGTAAAGAAAGGAATGAATTTAGGGAATAGAGAGTTCCTGGGAAGCTGACAGGAACAAAGAGACAGTGTGGCAGGCCTCCATGAACAGTTCAAATATTTAGAAATCAAGTACAGACCCGACAGGCCTGAGAAATGGGTACTCAGGACCTGGGCAGTATGTTGGTTTCCTAATTAACTTACTGACTTACAAAACAAATTCTTCATCACACAACCTCTTCCATAACACCAGAGTCCTGGACAAGGACACAAAATATCCAGATGCCTGAAATTGCACTTTAGAAAAGGTATTCAGAGGAGGTACTATTATTTATTTCCCCTGAATCAAGAAAGGTTTTAACACTTAAAACAAAAATCAACCATTATTATTTTTTTTACCATGTGGACATATAGGTTGAAAAATCATTAAGATCAGTCTATATTAGTTCTAACTGGGAGCAGGCAGCTTGCACAGTGTAACACATGAAGATATCAGCACACTTTTCTTCAGTAGACATGCTTTAAGGAAAGAGAATTTCTTTAAGGAAGACAAAATGTGCAAGCTATGTGGAAATTTATGTTAGTAGTCATGTATGTGTGTTTTTTTTCTTCTAGTGGAGTACATTAGTCTTTTGCCTGAATCCAATTGAAGCAATCTACATCACCATTGAAATTAGAATCAGAATCCTCTAATATAAATGACTTACTTGCAGCCTGTTACCTGTCAGGGAGGAAATTTTCATTGGTTCGCTACAAGGGTTCAGAGAAATTCAACCTTCCTGATAGTTTTTGCAATAAGAATTCATCTCACAGCCAAATTTATGAAATAATAAGGAAACTTTATTACATACTTTTTCTTTGTTGTTATAATTTCTGGTTCCATAAAGATGTCCACAATCATCACTCTCAGGTCCTTGCCACCTTCTTTATTTTAAAGACTTTTCTGTACCTAATCGACTTACACAGTCTAACAGATATGAGAAAGTGTTCTGTTTTTTTTTTTCTTTTTCCATTACACAATCATCATCTATCAAACATTGTAAAATACCCAATATGCTTTTACCTTTACATCTTCAGATTTTTCAGCCTAGAAAATCACTTCTATAGTGTTGGCCCTAAAGACCAGAGAGCTGGCGGTGTTGCACATGACAGCATTTCTTGGCTGTGACATCCACATCTGACTGCCTGCATTTCTCCTTTTCCTCACTTTAATGGGAGCCTTGAAGCCATAGTCAAAACACAATAAATGCTGGTCTTAGCCCTCCCTCCTGCCCCATTGATATGTTTCCTGAATATAATATATTTGTTTCTATTTCTTCTTTTATCCCTTTTCCTTTTTTCTTTTGTGATGACCTGGAGAATTATTTCTCCCATTTCCAGGAGAGCAGCTGCTGCTATAAAAGTTCACCAAGTTTTATCCTTGTAACAAGAAATCTTACACTGTCAAAATGATAGCTTTAGCGTCCCTTGGCATCCCTAGGCACAGAGGAGGGGAACGTATCAGGGAGCACATAGTTGCAAGCAGCCTGAGTGCTACCAAACATCAGAGAGCCCAGATTTGGTTAGTGGTCACTTTAGGTCCTGACATCTAGCCAAGGAATGTTGGGAGACATGGAGAGGATTTAGAGCTATTAAAGACTCCAGCCAATGTTTTTTTTTTTTTTTTTTTTTTGCAGTAAAATGAGATTAGTGGTGTCTAGTTGATATCAATGCTACATTTCATGTTTTTTTTTTCTTTCTTTCATAATGCTTTTTGAAAGTTCACCAATCACACAGCAATTTAGCAATCATTAAGCAGTATTATACCTACAGGTCACCTGGGAATTAATGTGTTTACATAAATTAACACAGAACAAAGTAGATCATCTCTATAATGTTTCCAAACCACTACTTCACTCTGTCGATGTAGATTTGATGTAACTTATCACAGCATTTATTAAAATGCCAGTGATGGTCTACTAAGTCCCATCTTCACCACTACTTCTTGTGATTGGCACCGATCTGGGAACTAGCAGGCTCAACAATATCCTTGTCCCAAAATAAAAAGTTTCACATGGCAGGAGATGCTATGTACTTCCAGATTAAGATACATTCTCAGAATTTGGTTGCTAACAGATCAACTTGACTCAGTGCCCAGCTCTGACAAGAAGATCTGTCTGACACCCCAACCCCAGTCTATTCTATGTGCCTGTTTTTAAAACTGAGCTCTATCTTTTTTGAGTTTTGGTAAATGACCTAGTAATCACGTCTTCTTCTTAATCATTGCTGTGATTTTGTTTTTTATCTCTAATCTCATATGCTTATGAGATCTGACACTGTTTAAATCTTAACAGAAGGTAGATCCTTGAAAGGCAGCCAAGGAGAAAAAAGATATTTTTTTAATTTTAAAAATAGAAAGAATAGTTATGGAGACTCACATTTAGGTTAAGCTTGTCTTGTTTGACTCCTCCTTCCAGGGCATAAGAAGTAAATGTCCAAAGAAGCAGGAATGATCAGAATTTATTCGGGCAGGAGTCGTACAGCTTCCTTTGTGATGGTGGCAGCAACAAACCAATGACCCATTTTCTGAGCATGATGCTCCAGGTTGATTTCAATTGATTACAACCAAGAAAAAAACCAGAACTCCTTTCTTTTTTTAGATCTGACCCTGAAACCTAGCTGCAAGTCCAGCTTTCCTGACGTTGGTTGCATAGCCAATTAAACTTCTGAGTATCATTCAACTGAACTGAAAGCAACCTTCCACTTTGGACTCCCATCCCTGCTCTATTTTATTCACATTTAAAACAATTAGAGTTTGATTTAACCCATGCACCCTGTGTCTACCTTACATTCATCCTGCCCAGGAAGCATCTGCAACTGGGTCCATTCTTCCAGGAATGGTTCTGTTACGGTGAGTGAGACTTGATCAGAACCAGGCTTCTCTCAGCCCAATACCATCCTGGGAAACAGGATCTGTTTCTGAATCCTAACATAGGACAATCAATACATGTCTCCAGAGAACTGATGGTGCGTAAGTGTTGTGATAAATGTGGGAGGTAGGAGGTGAGGGGGGTGGAACAGGTTTTCAGGAACCTAGAAACAGCTACTTTGAGGCTAGTCTCAGAGTGGCGTTGCTTCAAAGTTATAGAGATTGATTTTCCAAATCCTTGAAGAATAACTGATTTTTATTATGAGTTTTCTGCGAGAGGTGGTATAAAATTTTACAGATTTCTTCCCATAGGAAACCTTCCTAATATTCCCTTTAAAGCCTTTTCTCACTGCAGCTGCTCCTATTCATTCTGGTCCCCTGTCCACCAGTCACATCCTCTTCTCTTAGTCATGCTTTTCCTGTCACCTACCCTCTGAAAGCCTCAGACAATCTCCCCTCCAAGAGTCTCTCTACCCACTTTCTTCACACCTCCATTCATAGAGCAAATAGTCCCCAAATGGTAGCATTTCTTTCCCACTTGGACTTGTTTGTTTTGCTAGGAGTAGCTCCTTAGGAATTCTAGTTCATCCATGGAACACTTACTGATCACCTATTATATGCAGATATATATTCATCACAGATAGAAATTATATAGAAGTCACAAGAAGACATTTTTTAACATATTGTTTTTTTTAGTAGACTTAAATTAAAAAAAAAACTTTAAAAATAATGCATGACTCTTATTCTATTTTATTTTTTATGGTTATTGTATTAAATATTTTGTAATAGAGAATTTTAACTACATCTAGAAATAACAAAACAATTTCCTCCATTTGGAATTTGCTTAATCGTCCCATTTGTAATTTAATTGGAAATTTACATAGTTTATGTTATCGAATAAAATATAATAGGTTATATACGAAGATTGAGAAGCAGGACTATGTAACATACTCACTATTGCTGAAATAATTTTAAATGGTTGATGACTCTCTGGCCCGTGAAAATACTTAAAAGCTGCTGGAAGAAGAGAAGGATGGACAGTAACTTCAACATGATACTTCAAAAGAACATTGACAAAAAATTCTTTACTAATGAAACTGCCATGCGGTTTGTAATTTAACAAAACGCATGTGTAAAATACACAGAAGGATCTATCAACTCAATGTTATTTGACAGCCTTAGTTCCTGTTTTGTGGGCACCCCTGGGAACCAGCTGTTGGCAGAGCTCAGTTAGAGGGGTCAACTCACTAACCTAGCTGGAGCTAATTCTGTGAGGCTTTATGAGCACTCAGCTGAAGAAGAAGGAACAGGGATCACAAGAGTATAGGAAAAATCTGGAAGGAGGCACCTGTGGTTACTGGAATGATCTGTTCTGACTAAATCTTCTAGATGAGAATATGCAAAAGTAAATATCTGAAGGAAAGCTCTATGAATGCAGGATTATGAAAGAGCCTAATGTTTCAGGAACTCAGTGACAGATGTAAAATGATAAATTGGGAAGAGACTGAAAGAGAAGTTCACAACAATCACACTTTGTAACTGAGTCTGAGATAAATAGAAGTCAAAATAGCACCACTATCTACACAGTATTTGTCCCAGGAAAGACTATATAGAAGAAACTGCTTAGAAAAGGAAAATAGGTTTCAGAGGCTACTCATGGAGAGAAGGGATAATATGGTTGTGAGCAAGTAGTTCAAAAACTTAGTAACTATTGAGTCAAGGGCTACCAAATATTCACTGGAATGAAGAGTCTATCTCAGTAATTATGGCTGCTGAAGAATTCTTAGAATTGGGAAACATTCTAAAAAATAGGCTTTGAATAACCAAATGTGCCTTCCAAATAATTTACTTACCTTTCTATATGTCACCTCTCCCAAAGAATGATATCCGCAATATTATCACAGGTTACACAAGTTACACAGCCACAAGAATATTTCTGATTCTGGAGACAGAATAATATGGCTGGGAGAATGGATCTGCTTTCACTACTAAGTGTCTTAAAGTATATACATCTTACAACAATTTCTTTCTCTTAAACATCCCTTTGTTACAAGAAAGTTCTTCTACATATTTACTTAGGCAATTTTTAATTTTTGCCCCCAACTTTTTCAATGTCAAAACACTTATATCAAGATAGTAACCCAAATCTAGTGTGACTTTGATCATGTTGTTTATCTTCTCTGGGGTGGAATTTTTTTTTTATAATTTGGAAATGCAGTATCTGCTTCATATGATTAAATGAAAAAATTCATTTAAAAATGTTTAAGTGTGTCTGATACCTAGGTATAAGCTCAATAAAATGTTAGTTATTCCTGCAAAATTTATCAATATTTTTATCATAATAATTGTTGTACTAAAAAAGACCACATACAACCATGTAAACATGTGTTTCTTGTTTTACTCCATTAAAAGAGCTGAAGAGTGTGGAGTTTGGGAAGTGGTGACCATGGGCAAATGTGTTTTGACATATATGTCTTTTGTAGAAAGTGTGGTGTATAGTTAAAAATGACAATCAGTGATTTATGATCACAATTACCTAAAAATGATACTCAATTAGTTCGAGTCATAGAATTTAGGGCAAAAAAAGAATAGGAAAGAAGGAAGAAAGGAATGGAGGCAGAGAGGGAGAGAGAGAGAGAGAGAAAGAAAATATAAAAGAAAAAGGGAGGAAGAAAGGAAGGAAGGAAAAAAAGAAGAAAGGGGTTATGTTATGTTTCAGGTTACTGGAGGAATTCAAGAAAATACAACTGATTTTCTATAGTTGGAACTTAAGAGAAGATTGGGTTTTTTCTAACATAACAGGATTGTAATTGCTATGGTCTAAATTATTGTGTCCCCCCAAAATTCATGTTGAAATCCTAACAGCCAAAGGTAATGGTATATAGAGGTAGGGCCTTTGGGAAGTAATTTGGTCATAAGGGTACAACCCTCATAAATGGAATTAAACCTCTTAAGAAAGAGATCCCACAGAACTTCCTGTCCTTCTGCCATGCAAAGATACAATAGGAAGTCTGCGACCTGATAGAGAGCCTTTACCCAACCATACCAGCACCCTGATCTCAGACATCCAGCCTCTAGATCTATGAGAAACAAATTTCTATTGTTTATAAACTACTCCACCTGCAGCATTTTGTATTAGAAACTTGAACAGACTAAGGCATTATTAAAAAAAAAATTGGAGATATATGAAGTTATAATACTGTTAGTCGTTCCTTCACAATCTGCTTTGTTGAGAATTGGAACAGGCTCTTCTGCTGTCCAATTTTCCTTCTAGATTCCAAAGGAAGAATGGGTAGAGTAAGGGCACTTCAAAGTACTTGTTTTAGGAAACAGCTGCAGGGCCACAGAGGTTTTATGTGGCCCTCACATCATAAAAGTCAAGGAAAAAAATAAAAGGAAAGATGAATTTGAAATTCATGTTTTGAGGGAAAAAAATTAAGTGAAAAAAAAAAGTCAAGTTTAGGTGGCAATAAAGTAATAACAGACTGGCAGGAAAATGCAGCTTGCAATCTTGAACACTCTCCAGAAAATTGCTTTTTCTTATTGAGGAGGGAGACCATGAGTTAAACCAAAGAATCACCAATACAGTCATCATCACTTAAAATGCATTTTATGCTCTTAATATAAACGAACTGGTTTTAGTTAAAGTGGGAATGTATAACAACAATATTTTCAGGGGGGAAAACAAAATACAGAATCCCTCTAATCTTAACAGCTGCATCAAAAACAAAAGGGCAACATTAAAAAAAAATCTGCAAATATTAAGAATTTTATTAAAACAATTATCGAGAAACCTAATGTTGCCCAGAATTGATTACCAGACAGATCTCAGAAACCAATGTGAAGAAGAGTTTCTGTTTTGAGGGATGAGTCAACTCAAGAAGGGTTTAGGCAGACAATCTGGAACATGGAGTTTGGCAGACACTAGAAGAGCACCTAATGTATGCTGGGCTCTACTCTCAGAGAGGAGGATGGACTCACAATGGCTCTATAAATGTGGCAAATAGTATTAAGGTAATCTAAAGTGGCTCATGAAATCTTAGTGTCATTGCCTCCATTTCTACGACGTTACAGAATCAAAAGTAATTATTAGGATCTGAACTTTTTGTTTTAGCCACAGCTTTATTTGGCAGATGTAGGCATTTCCAGTATTCTCTGTATAGACTCAAGACTGCTCAGCTGTGAATTTTAGACATTCTCAGTAGAAAGAACCTATGTTTTATTACATATAAAATGCTCTTGATTGTGAGATGCAGTATTATTTAACGTTTCGCTAAACAGAGATAAAGATAGATCTAGAGATCAAGCAATCAAGAGGGAAATAGATGATAGATGATAAATCGATGATGATGATGATGATAGATAGATAGATAGATAGATAGATAGATAGATAGATAGATAGATGATAGAAAGATACTGAACAAGAAAGAGGGAAAGACACGCACTATGGGATTCTAATAGCTGATTTCCACAAAAACCATCCTAAATTCTCACTACAGAGATAAAATAAATAAATAAATAAATAAACCCAACACTTACGAAAGGACAGTTTAGAAAACTTGTATGTTTTGACATTGACACTATATGGAAGAGGTGAGGCGGGGTGGGGGTGTGGATAGCTCTCTTAAAAATCTGAACTCCAATCTATCACTTCTGTAGGTGTACAGCCTGAATTCATAATGCTAGTGTGTCCAAAAGTCCTCAGGAGAGGATTTAGTTTAAAATGATCTCAGCCTGATTTAGTTTAAAATGATCCCACCCCAGTGACTGGCAAGAACAAACACAAAAGCTTCCTGGAAGAAGAAGAAATGAAAGTTCAGTTTAGGATAGTAAAGTGGTGAGATACATCAAATATGACGGGCATTCTGATTTCCGTGATATCCAAATGTTAATGAAGTGCATCTTAATCTGAAGAAATCAGGCAGCTTTTATGAGACTTTGTTTGGTCAAACAGTAGTTTTCATATATACTCAGTTCTGCAAAGACCGTGTGATTTTTTTTTTTTTTTTTTGACCTTGTTAAACTTGATTTGGGGAAACGTCTGTCCTTTGCGGCTGTCCTGATTCTGGTTATCCTGGAGCCTTGACCTAAGACATCTTTAGCTGCTTTGATTGCATCCTACTCTTTGCTCCTTATCTCTTGTTTTATAGTACTTTCCTGAGTTTCTAATATATTATTCATTAATTCATTCAAGAATATTTACTTGGATGACTCAAAACTTCATGAGATGAACAGATTTTTGTCTTTATGGAATTTAAAGACCTACCTAGGGCTTGTTAGATTTTAGTTAATGTCAACTGTACCTATAGAATTAGCCAGATGCGATCAACATAATGGGCTCAGCCGTGTAATTCTTACTGCAGTGTTTATTCCAACAATACTTGAGTGGCCTGGAAAGTGGCCCCAATCTTCTACTATGGAGGGCATATTCTCATAACACAGGGCCATGTTTTGGGGGATTCCTATTAATTTGTGAGTTCTCTATAGATGTTTGTTGAAATGAATGAGTTGGAGTTTCTGGAAGGTTCTTAAATTCCTTCCAAATGATTGGGGAAAGGTTATATCAGAAATAAGGTATTCTGTTAATAGCAGAGAATTCTGGTTCTATGTGGTAAATATTATTCTCATCCCCTGGGGACACATGGCTAATTACTAGAGTGTATAGTAGAATCAAAAGATTCCATTTTATAACCATGTCAGACATCAGGCAGTTTTTTTTGTTTTGCTTGTTACAAGCAAATTTGCAAACACCCTGTTAAACATCCCGATCATTTTTCAGCTTGATTATTAAAGTAGAAAGAGGAGAAGGAGAGAAGTTTCAAAGTTCTGGTTCCTATTCTGTCACAATCTCTATAACATGGGTTTCAGCATCTACACCTGTACAAGATGAGATAGACTTACATGCAGACTATACTCTCATGTTCACTGTAAAAATCCCATGAATTAACATTTGATAAACATAAAATGCATTGTATAGCTATCATTAACAATAATGTAATTAGAATGAAGGGACAAGCTGTTATAACTTGGTTACTTTCCATAATAGAGATTCAGCATATGATTGGAAGTGTATATATATAAACCTGCTTGCACACTGTATAAATATATGCTCCTTCATTCACTTAGCCACTCCTGTAGGTTTTCAGCTTAGGAAATGATCAATGATATAACTTTAAACTTGACATCACTTCACACCTCTCAATCAAGATTGTCATATGTCAGGTTATTAAAAAAGACACACGATCCACCTTCTCGGTACCCTCTTCTCTAGTCTTTATTTTTACTATAAACTGTTCAAACACTATGCCTGTGGCTTCATTCTGAAAAATGAAAGAAGGAAAGTTGATTGTCAAGCTGTGTCACTCTGTTCTAAGGGCCAAACAACCTTTCTTGATGCAATAGTTTTCTTCTCCTGTGTCATATTGTAAGGACCACAAAGGCGTGAATAGGTCCTCAAAGTGCCTCATCTCATGATGATAGATCAGCTGCCCCCAAGGAGCACTCTTAATGGCTTTATGTTCAATGACAGGAAGGAGAGAGCGTAAGTCAAAATTGTGCAACCATTTCAAAAGGTTCAAATTTTACTTCCCAAAAATCCAAATCATTTTTCTTCCTGCTGCTCCAGGCTTTAAAAATTTTTTGAAAAGTATCATGTGGTTTATTATGTATTTTAAATACTTAAATATTATTATTACTGCCTGTATAGTTGTTGTTGTTATTGCTGTTGTTATTATTTTAAATAAGTATCTCCCAGTCAGGGAAATCCTAAACATGAATGTTATACAAACTTATCCACAGGGGCGCTGTTGACCAGGAGAAGGGGAAAGCATAGTAGTGTTTTCACTCTAGTGTTTATTGGAGGGTTTTCCTGATTATATTAATTTCCAGAGAAGGGGCATCCCATCTTGTGCTGGGGAAATTGGAAGCCTGGTACCACCATCCCATAGGGATTGAAACAACCATCCTTAAATCTGCACAGTGCGTCTGATTCTGCCCCCATCGAGCAACTGTAATAGGAGTTCTATAGACACTGCAGGAGCTGAATCAAGACTGCTAAGCGAAGGAAGGCTGCTGTCAGTGCTGTATATCCATTAAAGTCAGTAGACAGCTGGTCATAGTATCCTGGAATTGTACAGTTTCCCAGTGAAGGAAGTACTAGATTTTGAAACCATTTGTGTTTATTTATCAATACCTTGCTATTTCATTTATTAAATTTGTCACTAAATCCTGTTTTGCATACACTAGTACTTGTTCATGCATGCCTTATGAATATAGAAATTAGCATCTCATTAACTTGATAATTAGGCCAATGATAAACAGCTGTTTTGTTGCCATGTAGGGCAAGGCTTCTACCGAAGTTACTTATCTGCCATACACAATAGCAGTGCAATTATTTGTCACACTATCAATTATAGATAAACAACAGTAGGAAATAAACTTTTCTTTTACACATTTGCTTTCATTGTAATTAAGATCCAAATTCATGTTCTGCTTTTGGAAAAACAATAATGTAGTATTGTCTAACAATCTTGATAATGTACATTTTCAGCTTGGCTTTTATATTTTGCAGGCACATCTCATGTTGTGCATTCTGCTATAAATGACTATTTCCAAGATGTCTTTTTTTTTAAACTCTCGTTTCTATTTCATGATGTTGAGAACACTGATCATTGAGAAGTTTTCAGATTGTCTTGTTTTGCTCTAGTTTCTACCTTCCCCTACAAGATTAACCTATGCTTTGACCTTCTCTTACTTATAGGCCTTGTGCTGTGAGACATTATCTAAGAGGTATTAGGAGCTCAATGAAAGCTGTGAAGATGTCTCAATTATGTAGGAATAGCTCAATATATATTTATTTCTGAAAAATAAGAAAAAAGAAAATAATGAAATTCCCTCCAAATCACATGGATTTAACCCTGAAGTTGTAATTTTTTAAAAATTAAAAAAAAAAGCAACCAAAATCTGTTTTTCCAACTAAGAAAAAAGAAATTCAATGCTATGCTCACAGCAAAGTCATAGAAGATAATTTGAAACTTCAGTTAGCTTCCTGTAGAGAAAATAACCACCACCAATGAGTAATCAAGGGCCGATTGCTTCAGAAAAGAGGACCCTCACAGAATTCCCTCAAGATTAATGTGCTACATAGGAGGCACTGGGAAATGTTAAGACTATCCAAGTGAGCCCACCTTTCTTAACAAATAAGAGCTAGCAGAGCTTTTTTTTGCTAATCAAGACCTAGAGATGAAATGTTGTCTTCATTTAAGTTTCCCTGTGCTGTTCTCTGAACCACTATATTAAAAACAATCTTCCCCCATGATTTCTAGTGCTGTAGTGGAGTATAGTTTATGTGAAAGTAAATCTGGAAAGATTACCTTTCAAAACTGCCAGATGCTTCGCATTTTCTGGTAGAAATCTGGATTCCAGGTCTATAATGATATTTCCTGCTGTGCTCAACACTCAATCAGAACATATCCTTTTCGGAGGGCAATATAAGGATTCCAAAGCTAACTTGGACATTTGGCTTTTATATTTTTCCAGTCTAGATGGGGGGTATAAATTAAAATTCTGGGCCCCCCAAGCTAAACTTCAGAAAGGGGTCTTTGTGAATATTAGATCTCCTGCTGTTGAAACTCCCTCCTTTTGTAAACTCTCCCATGCAATGCAGTATGATATTTACATCAATGAATGAAACATGCCCTTTTGAAAAAGAAAACTAAATTATTGTATTAATGATGCAGGAATGTATGTGTTCTCCTTGCCCTTGGCTTTCCCATGTTTCCATTCAAGTTCCTTCCTCCACCAGACTGAATTTTATTAATGTCCCTTTTCCTCTACTCCTTCACCCATCTCACACATTCTGTAACATGGTGTGGTAGTTATCAGAACGTACTCTGGAGTCTGTGATACCAAGGTTGGAATCGTATCTCTTTCATTTTAAAGCTATTGGACCTTGAGATGATTAACTTCATATTTCTGATCTGTGGCTTATACATCTACAAAATAAGGCTAATAATAACATCTACTTCCTAAGGTTATTGAGGATTAAGTGAAATAATGTATATAGAGTATTTAGCATAGTTCTGCACATAGTACACATATCAGTTAATGTTAGCTGCTTTTACAATGGGGAACAGCCTCACAGAGAGATAACATGGTGATGGTGGTGGTGGTGGTGGGGACTCTTGCACCCGACTCCCTTATTTCAAATCTCAACTCTAGTGCATATAGTGGGTGTGATCTGACACAGCTATCAACATTTCTGTGTCTGTTCTTTAATTTTTTTCATCTTTATGTAGCAAACACAGGCAAGTGGCCTAGGCATTATGTTGCCAATTCTGAAATAATAGTAAACAGAAATAATAGTAATACCTATTTCATGATGCTATTATAGATATTAAAATTAATAATTGGTAAATGGTGAGTTCTACATACTTTCATTAAATAAATCTATAGAACACTTAGTCCAACCTTTCCTCCCATTTTAATTTGGTGTGACCTTCTTCCCCTACCTCACTGTTGTCCATTCTATTTCTCATAGAGCTGAGAAAAGGAGCTCCGTGGTGGAGGGGAGGTAGAGCCCAAGGGACAGCAAAGCCTAGCGGTCTTCACCTCCAAGTCTGGCTAGATAGAAGCTTGCCCTTCTCATCACCCACCACTCCTCTCCCCAGGTTCTAAAACCAGGCTGGGGTCAAGTGCACGCAGATGAAAGAGGTCATGATGGTCAATAGCAAGCAGGGACTCCTAGTCATAAAACGCTGCCCTGGAACAGTAAAAGTGCCTGCATGGTATGGTCTTTAAAAAAAAAAAAAAAAAAAAAAAAAAAGCTCCTTTTAAAACGTGGGGAGATATCCAAACAGGCTTTTCCTGTACAGGGCAACATACAACATCATTACCTAAACCAGAGGTACCTGGTGAGGCAAACTGGTTATTTAAGACAAGCAAACCGGGTGGTGGTGGTGGGGGGGGGGGTCTTCTTTTCTGATTTAGTTTATTTATCTAAGAAACTTATTATTCTCAGCCTCTACTCTATATAAAGTACAAGACATAAAAGGTATGGGCCTGTTACTACTGAAATACTTCCTGTAGTACTTCAAGCCTATACACACTGAGCCTTCATAGACCTCTAATAAGGCAAGTCTGGAGCATTGTGCATGCTCTGCCATTTCCCTACTTACAAATTTTATTCAGTAAACTCTGATATATATTTGTATCATGGTATTAGTATCTCTGCCATCTTTGAATGATGGTTGTATCATGATTTGTATTGTTTAATGTATGTGTATTATTTTCTTAGCTAGCTGGAAATTGCTGAAGAATATCTGACATTATTATGACTTCAAAATGTGGCACTATCTTTATTTAGCCTATCACAGACATGCA
The DNA here is from genome assembly GCA_003508835.1 of Eonycteris spelaea. Classification (NCBI taxonomy): domain Eukaryota; kingdom Metazoa; phylum Chordata; class Mammalia; order Chiroptera; family Pteropodidae; genus Eonycteris; species Eonycteris spelaea. The sequence goes on from PUFA01000046.1 coordinate 5,018,769, forward strand.
GTACATTTTCATGTTTAGATAATCTTGATAAAACTAGTTAGAGTTAAATTTGGTTGTAACTATCAGAGAAAAAAACCCCAAAATCATTATGAATCATTATGACTTAACCAAGATAATATATTTTCTTCTTACCCTAAAAAAAAAAAAAAAATGCAATTTGAGATTGATGTGATGACCCAAAGCACCAAGGATCTAAGTTCATTCTTTCTTCCTCATTGCTCTGACTTCAGATTATGCCTTCTGATCAGAGATCATCTCACAGTCCAAGAAACTACCAAAGGTCTAGCCATTATGTTCCCATCTCAGACAACAGAAAGAGAAAAGGGGTGACCTTCTCACCTGAGGAAAACTTGCTGGTCTTTAATTCCAGGCACAGTTGGTAGCATTCTACTAGCTGATGGACCATGCATAGTTGCAAGGAAGGCTAGAAAATGTGGTCCTTGTTCTAAGTGATAATGAGCAATGCTAGTCACAATTTGATGACTAAAGAAAATGAAAAACTAGACACTGGAGATGATTGGCCTGTTTTGCCCTAGCTGACATGGCTTTTTAGTTCCTGGTTCTAGGTCAGCTTTACTCGGCACCCCCCCCCCTTTTTTTTCTTTCAGTTTGCACAAAGAAATCAATTTAATTTCTGTCATTAAATGTAACTAAGGAAGTTTAAGAAATAAGCAGCACATTCCTGTAACCATGGACAATTTACCTTATGTTTATTGATTTTCAGAATTGGCAACATAATGCCTAGGCTGCTTGCCTATGTTTGCTACACAGTGTTGTAAAAGGTGAAAAAATAATAATTCCTAATTTGGCAAATGCGTACTATATACTAGAGAGCAGGAGATATCTGTTTTAATCCTCACAACAATTCTACCATCAGATTTTATTACTTGTATATTAAGATTATTACAAATCTAAGCCATAGAGGTTAAAAATGTATCCCAGTCATACTGTTGGAAAATAATGCAGCTGGGATTGGAGTCCAGGACATTCTAATGCCTACATCCACTTTTTAACCCCTATGCAATGCTTTATAAAAATCAGCTGTTGAGATGCATTGTAAAACATATAGGCAAAATTCTGCATCCTACATACTTTAATTATATGTCTTTATTATTCTTGATGATGACTTTATTCTCTTTAAAATAGAGCATTATGTGGAAATTTAACATGGTAATATATGCTTTTTAGGGATGAAGGCATAATGAATTATTTCAAAATTTCTCACAATTTCATTGGTCTTATCATTAGAACATTTTTTATTTGATGCTTGATTCTCATAAATCTCATAGTGAGTTAGAAGATTTCTTTTGCTTTTGATTTCTCCACCTATACCCTAGCATGGTTAGAATGAGCCAGAACAAAACTATGACCAAAACTATGACCTTTAAGTGTACTTAGAAGAGCAAGAGTACACCATGAGGCATACTAACTAAATTACCATAGTAGTTCACTCAGTACCTCCTTGGCTGCAAACCCTTTGCAAAACTTTCCCCCATATCACTCTTTGTTGTGACCATATTAGAAATAAAACCAAATAGAGTTCCAGGGTCAATAGGGGTGGGGGGGGGGGTGCGGCGGCGGGGAGGCTCAAGCTTCAAAATAAATCAATACAGAATATTCCTGTCTATCTAGTATCTTTTCAATGGCAATGAAAAATAAAACATAGGTCACGACTTTCAAGGAAATCCAGGGAAACTGCTCAACGCAGTCTCCATTATTTCAAAACTGGTTGTCATACCTCGTCTCCACGCTCTAGATCTGACAACACCGTATGTCACTTGTGACCCCACAATGCTGACCATAGGTAACTGGACCAGTGGAGAGGTTCTCCTGACTAAAGCTAAAGTAATCAGATTATTACTTCTCAAAAATTTGTAATTTAAATTGAGAGGCAATCAATCATTTTATGTTTAGAAGTGACTGTTTTTCTTTCCGCTGTACAAGGAAACGAAGAAAATTGAACTGTAGAGTCTAAGTGAAGCACATGTGCTAAAAGGACCAAAGACAGGAGATGGGGGCGTTAAATGCACTGCATCCTCTAGGACTTTTCACCTCCTGGTTTCCTCATTACTTTCTTTTTTGCTTATATTGGCTCAATTTGATTTCTGTTATTAATTATAACCCAAAGAGTCTTAACAATATTATAAGAGGCAAAGAGGGAGAGCTTCTAAAGTGGTTGGCTACTTCACAGAAAAGAGGTAGAAAGACCAAGACCTGAGAGATCCAAAGCAGCCCTGGTCCTGCCCCCATCCATCCCAGCTCAGAGTGGAGAACAGTTTTCTAATTTGTCAGGCCACCAGACAGTATCTAAATCACAAAAAGCTCAGAAGGCATACTGGATCTTTGTCCTGCAAAATATCTGAAATCGAATGGTACGAGCTTATAAACAGACTCTCACCATTCACAGTGTAATGGAAACAACAGGACTCCATGTGACTATCTTTGGGCAGGGAAATCTAGAAGCTATGAAGCCTGAAACCAAAGATTCTTGGACTATAATGCATGAAGATGATGTTCTTTACCTTGGCACTCTTCCACAAGCCTTCAATCACTCTGAACTAAATCTCTTTCCATATGTTTTTCATTTATTTACATTTAAGATAAAAAAAAAATTATTGGCTCTGAGAGCCATTTGATGAGTGGTGATTCAGTGATTCTTTTCATTGTGATCTCAGCTCAGTGATGATGTATATTGTTCACATGATGTTCCAAGAAAATGGAATCATTACTGATGCTGTCTGAAGTCATCACTTGGTAATAACGGACTTGCATAGTTTCTTTTACTCTCCAGCAAAAAAGTCTGAAATGAAATGGGATCAATATTTGTTTTGTGGCTCTATTTTGGATTCATTTCTTTTGAACTCATTTACTGAAATTAACATTCTAACTAGGAAAAAGACCCATTGTTTAATTTTGGAACATTATATATATATAATGTATAATGTTAAGACTACATTAAGACATAATTTAAATATTTTGAGCTAAATTTGGCATCACTTGCCTTAGTTTACATTCTAGAAAATAAAATGGTCATTTGATTTTTTTATTATTAGAAACATTGAAAAACTCTTTTAATATGGTCACATTTACACTAACTGAGCCATTTGACTATGTTGTTTGATGTGTAATTACAGGCATACCTTGAAAATATTGCATGTTTGATACCAGACAACCACAATAAAGCAAATATTGCACTAGAGTGAGTTACAACATATTTTTGGTTTCCCAGTGCATATAAAAGTTGTTTTTACACTGTACTATTAAGTGTGCAAGAAAATTGTGCCTAAAAATGTACACACCTTAATTCAATATTACTTTATTGCTAAAAATTGCTAACCATCATATGAACCTTCAGCTATTCATAACCGTTTCTTAAAAATAAGACAATGAAGTTTGCCACATTGATTGATTCATTCACAAATGATTTTTGCTAGCCTGTATGCTTTGGGTAGCATTTTACCCACAGAACTTCTTTTAAAATGGCAGTCAGTTGTCTCAAACCCTGCAACTGTTTGTCAACTAGAATTATGTGATATTTTAAATCCTTTGTGTCATTTCAATGATCTTCACAGCATCTTCATGAGGAATAGAAGTGAAAATCTTCCTTTCAATTGAACACTTAGAGGCCATTATAGGGTTATTAACTGACCTTATTTCAATAGTGTTGTGTCTCAGGAAATAGGGAGACCTGGAAAGAAAGAGAGAGAGATGGCGGGGGGATAGCCAGTTGGTAGAAAATCAGAACACACACATTTATCAATCGAGTTTGCTGTCTTATGTGGGTGCAGTTCATGGTACCCAAAATGATTACAATGATAACATCAAAGATCACAGATCACTATAACAAATATAAGAAGAAGAAGAAGAAGAAGAAGAAGAAGAAGAAGAGAAGAAGAAGAAGAAGAAGAAGAAGAAGAAGAAGAAGAAGAAGAAGAAGAAGAAGAAGAAGAAGAAGAAGAAGAAGAAGAAGAAGTGTGAAATATTATGAGTTGCAAAAATGTGACAGAGACGCAAAGTGAGCAAATGTTGTTTGAAAAATGACACCAATAGATAGCTTGACTCGGGGTTGCCACAAACCTTCAATTTGTAAAAACTGTAATAATTTCAAAGGGTAATAAAACAAAATGCAATAAAATGAGGTATGCTATACTTCAGTTCTTCTGACATTGTGAGTACGTATCATATTAATGTTAACAATATAAGCATTAAAAAATCTTTAAAAAGCAGCTACTAATGTAAAATATTTGAGCCATTCACCCACATACCTGCCTGCCCTTAATCTCTTTTGATGGAAATGTAATTTTTCTCTTGCCTTCTCTAAACCTGTGTCTGTCTACTCAACACCAAAATATCAAGTCATTTTGACAAGACAGTCCAAAATCAATGAAAAACATTTATATATCAAGTTCTACAGTGACACATAGCCCTATTTTTTTCTTGATTGGAATTTTATATAAGAAATTTTGTCTAGCTATAAAGATAAAATAGATATGGCCATGAGAAACTATTTTCATCATATGTATATACGTATTCTGGAGCCGTCACTAAAACTGTCCCACTTGGGTTTTTAGGATGACAAAAGGCATATTTTGCCTCATTTGCCTGTGAAAATATGCCTTTTTGAGAGCATGCAAAACCTACATTACTTGAAGTACAACTTGATAAGTGTTTCATTTTTTATGAGCCCCAGGAAAAGAAATTTATTCCATTTTTACAAATGGTAAAGATTTTTTTTTATTCTTAGAACTATCTCTATTCACTAGAAATTGGCATTATATACTGAATATCTTCTATGTAGATGGAGAATTATTCATAAAATATATTAATTATTCTTATGACAATGATTTGAACTACCACTGAGGTTTTAATTAGTGTAGAATATTTTGCAAATATTATCTCATTTAATCTTTCATAACTCAAAATGTCCAATTATTAACCCCATTTTACAAATGAGAAAATTAAATTTTAAAGAGTTTAAAGAATTTGCCTGTAGTCACATAGCTAGTTAAAGAAAAAGCTAAGACTCAAACCCAAGTTTCATCAAATTGCAAATGCTCAAATTGTCAGAATGTCAAATTATCTGAAGACACATCCGTGATAACTTTTGAAAACCACCATCAAGGAGAAGAGATGCCAAGATGCCAGGTCTGGCCCTGCCATTTACACATAAAATGGGGCTTGAGAAAGGTACCTACTTCTTCTGCATAAAAAATATATATTTTCTTTTCTATAACACAGGGATAATAATTCCTACAGAGCCTGAGAGGGTCAAAGAAGATTTCTGTGAAAGTACTTTGAATTTGCCAAGTGCTCTTCATAGAAAAATAGAACTATTAAGCTCATCTACATCTAAAATCTTAGAACTTGACAGTGTGCGTCTGCTGTTTCAGGTCACAGATGAGAACCAATGTGCTCTGGGCAGCAGGACTGTGCATTCTTTTTGAATGATGAGCAATTGGTACTGAATGCTCCAGCTTTTCAAATCATCTTTAGAAATAGAAAATATTGTGTTTTATCTGAAGAACCAAGATACCGTTTCAGAGTATTCACACTCTCATCAATTTCTCTTGAAAAACATATAATTATACAACGGATGGATCTGAATCCTGAGAGTGAAGAGTAAGAGATGAAATAGCAAAAAGCTGTAAAATGTGAGGAGCAGAGTGGAAGATATGTATTAGCATCCACTTCCTTCCCGGAAATGATGGTTTCATTTTCTGAAAGAGAAATGGTAATGACAGTTTATAAGAGAAATGGGCTGTTCTCTGAAACATCTTGAAGAATATTTCATTCAGAATAAAAATTGGTTTCAGGACTGATCACAGATCCTAATTTCTTTTGGTCAACTTTAATGTTTAGAAAAGTTCATCAGAAAAGCTAACTTTAGTATTAGCATTCTCTCTCCTCTCTTTCTCCTTTTATGTATTAGTATCGATTCTCTCTCTCCTCTTTTTCCTTTGTATATATATGTGTATGTGTACATGTGTATGTGTATGTGTAGTATGTACATATACATGTATATGTATACGCATGAAAGAAAAGACAGCATTAATATTTGGATAGCCACCTCTTAATGAACACTTATTATGTACCAGGCAAGGGACTTCTTTTCACTTATCCTATATAATCTTTTCAAGGATGTTGTAGGTGTTATTAGATGAAAGCAGAGGCTTGGAGAAGCCAGTGAGCTCCACTCCTTTCTTCTGACAAAAACTTATTTAAGAACCTACTATGTGCCTGACATTTTTAATACATCATTCCTGGTACTCAGAACAGCATTACAAGGTAACTAACATTATATTTTACCATTACAGACACTAATTCTAGGAAGACTTGAAAATCACCAAAAGTCGTACAATTAGTAAGCTACACAGCCAAGAATCTGTACCATGTTGGGCAACTTTAGATTATAAATGGTCAATAAATTCACTGTCTTTTGGCAGAATTTAGTTCCTCAAGGCATCACCTAACCCACCCTGCAGTGTGGCACTCTCCACAACATAGCATTTTTTCTCTCCAAGACCAGCAAGAGAGCATTTCCATTTAGTGTTCTGAACAGTCTTATAAAGCATAAAGTAATCCATGGGATAACATACCATCACCTTTGGCATATAATGTAGCATTATCAAGAGTGTGACATCTTATCATTTTTGTTTTATTCTTTTGGATTAAAATAAAGGTATTTTCTACTGCACATAAGGAGAGGAAATTACACATGGCAATTAATTATTGTTGATGGTGGGGGTTCACTCTAGAGTATATCTGCCTCAGCTAATACATCAAATAATTCTACCCAGATTAGAATTATTATATAATCTAAACTCTATTAATCTGTTTGCATTATTATGTAAATTTGCAAATAGTTGAAGGGTCCAAAAAGGATAAAATTTTCCTTATACAATTATGTAGCGACCTACTCTATCGTAATGTTTTTCATTATCACTTTTTCCCGACGTATCTAGTTCTTGATAATCATTTCATATATAAAAGTAAGTGCTCACAAGCATCACTAGCTATTGCAATATTTTATTCTTTCAATGATTCTTTTAACATTTATACTTCAGTTGACCGATAGAATATACCATATAAATCTCAGAAGATTTTCTTTTAAGTTATATCTAAAATGTTTGCCTATATATGAAAGTGAATATGTGAATACTAACAATAAATTTAAATGATATACCTTGATTATGTTAACATAATTAATAGTGATTACTTAACGATAGGAAATAATGTAATTACTTATGCATAGACAATGCAGAATCCAGGGATGTCAGATATTATGTTGCAAAAGGCATAGACTCTTCTTCAGCTTCCAGAATGCTGTTTAAAGTTGGAACTGATACCAAAGCAAAAACCATAAGTGGTGTTTCTGCAGATTTTTACTCATGGAGGATTTAGAATTACTATTGTAGATGTAGTTCCGATCCATTTTTCATTACTATTTTCATTTACTTGTGTCTTCTATCATTTTCTTTTGATTAATTTCACCTAAGTTTTATCTATTGGTTGTTAAAGAATTCCCTTTGGATTTTGTTACTAAACTTCTCTGTGCCTCAGATTCATTTCTCATAAAAATACAGGTGATAATAGTTCTTTTTAAATGTATTTTCTATTTTAATTAATTTCTAGTTTTATTATTTTATTTTTCTGCTCTATTTGGGTTTATCCTGCTATTCCCTTTTTACTTTAAATTAGATGCTTAGCTTTTTAATTTTCAGTCTTTTTTTTAAATACAAGCATTTAAAACTATAAATTTCCTTTAGCTATTTCTTTAGCTATATAGTACAAGTTTTAACATACTATAATTTTATTATTTTTCAAGCCTAAGTGTTTGAAACTTTTAATAATGTTTATTCTCTAATCCAAGAGTTATTTATAAGTCTGACTTCTTATTTAACAGATACCTTATTTTAATTGATCTTTTTATTGTTTTCCCATTTAATTGTGCTTTGGTGAGAGAAAATGGCTGACACTCTGTTTTCTGAAATATTCGAGACTTCACTTATGTATTGGAATATGGTAAATATTGTAAGTGTCCTGAACTTTTTAAGAAGATTAGATATTCTTTGTTTTTTGTTTTTGTTTGTGTTTTTGTTTTGTTTTTCAAATAAATCACAACAATCTTAATGATTTAGCATAACACAAGTTTGTTTCTCATTCAGGTGTACGTTCAGAAAAGATATTGGTAGTTACTTCAAGCAGTGAGTCAGGATTCAAGGTGCTTCCATCTTATGGCTCCACCATTTTTTAAAAATGTGGCTCCTAAGGTCATTTTGGAGATTATCTCCATTCTGAGTAGCCACAAGGGAAAAAAGTTGTAGAGACCATCTTAGTCATACAGCCACAAATGACAGAGCTGAGAAATGTAGTTTAGCTCAGTGCCAGAAAGAAGAAGCAATAAATTTTGTTGATTGAACACAATACTATCTCAGTTCTAATATTTTTTACTCTACATATTATACATTTTTAAACAGAACTACAAGTTATGTTAGTTCATATTTGCATACATGTTTATTAATATCTTTGTTTATCATTTCCTTAATTTGGGCTTTTTTTTGTATTAGCCAAAATAGGCAAGTTATTCTGAAGCAACAAATTAACTCTGAAATCTCAATGGGTTAACCACCACAAATTTATTTATCTCACACAACAAATGTCTGAAGATGAGTGGACCCATTTTTTAAAATGACTCAGGGATCCAAGTCGATGAAGACCTCATCATATTGTGATGCTACTCTGGGATTACATGTGTCACAGTCCCACATATCACACCTTCTTATGGCTCATGATTCAGAACCTGTAGTAGGGCCTCCAGCTGACTGCAGTTACTTCACAACAGAAATAAGGTGGTAAACATATAATACAGTGTCTGTGACACTTCATTTTTGGTTTCATTTTCTTATTTCTTTTAGAAATTTTCTCCTATGAACTTCTTTCGGTTATGAACGTTCTTATTTTTTGTTTCACCAAATATATCCTTATTTATCTTCATTATTTAAAGATACAGAGTTTTATTGGATTCACAATCAAAGGTTGTGATTTTTTCTTAACATTTTGAAATATTATTTCATTATCTTCTGGCTTCCATTGGGCTTCTAGAAATTAGAAGACATTTTACTCTTTTTGTTTCAATAACTTTGAAGTTTATACGTTTTTTACCATGGTATATATGTGTGTCTTGTTAATTGTACCTGGAACTCAAGGGCCCTTTCAGAAATTTTAAGTTTTTTTTCTTCTGTTCAGTGAACTGGTATTCTATTATTTCCTTGTTTATTATTTCTCATCTATTCCCTTTTAGCCAGTAGTGATTGTACTATTCATACATTTGGTACCCAAGATCTCTCTTCATTTTATATTATTTTACTCATATTTTTCTTTCTTTCTTTCTTTCTTTCTTTCTTTCTTTCTTTCTTTCTTTCTTTTTTTTTGTAAATTTATTCTGCATTGGTGCTTTTTCCTCAGTTTGATCTTTTGAAATAACTATTTCCTACCATGTTATCTTTCTTTAAAATTGTCATATCCTTTCCCTGTTTCTTCCCAAAAGGGGCAACTCACCATAATTCTCTGGATACAATACTGTCAGAGGGTTCTTTATTTTCCTAGCATAAAATCTATTTGCAAGTAACTCTACTGTACTCATTTTTGCTTTTGTAGCTATTGCAATGGTCAAATATTTTACTTCTGCTATAAATTCTAATGCCTCACATATTGTTATTCTTTTTTATATCATCTTTAATTTGTTCCTATTTATCCACTTATATCAGTATGCAAACATACTATGGTAGTAGGGAATATAACATGGTGTTTCTGCAGTCAGACTGTGGAGATTCAGAGCTTAGCTCTGCTAATTTCTAGCCATGTGACCCCCAATAATATATTTAAATTTGCTATAAATCTCTTTTCCCATCTAATAAAGGGTAAACACTAGTACTTACCTCTCAGTATTATTAATACTGAATAATTTACTAATCTGAAGCAATTGGCATAGTGCCTGGCCCATAGCACTCAATAAATAGATTTTAATATTTTTCATCTTAAAAAGTGAAAGCAATTTCAATTGACCCTACAAAATACCTTGATTCTTGTCTAGTTTTTGGTTCTCTTTCACATCAAAATTGTTCTCACAATGTGTTAACAATTTTCCCCCTCTCTCTCCCTGTCATTTCAACCATTCCTTGACTTCAAATACTATTATAACGCTGGTAACTCCCAATTTTCTATCTCTATCCACCTATCTCCTTTTCATCCTAAACTCATATCTGGTCATTCAGTATCTCTATTTTGATTTCTCATTTGCATCTCAGCATGGTCAGAACAAATTCTTGATCTTGACTTCATTCCATCAAATGTTCTTTTTTTCCATTGTTTTCAATCTCATTAAATTGGCGCTACATAACCAATTCCTTAAACCAGCCTCATAAGAATCTTTTATCCTTGTAGTTCCTTCACCAACCACATCACCATGTATAATTGGTCTTACCTTCAAAACGTATTTTGAATCTGCTCTCCTACTACTGACTCCAGGGCCACAACTTTGTTCAATACATCATCAAACATACATTGCATTATGCAGTAGCTTCCTAATTACCCTGCTCACTTCCATTCTTGTACTAATAACCCCTCTACCTATTCTCCAGATGGTTGCCAGAATCACCTTTTAATAACTAAATACGATTATGTTGTGATCCAGCCTAAGATTTTAATTTACTTTGTAGCCTAAAAGTTTAACTGATAAAAACTTACAAATTCCTGCTTGATCTGGCCCTGACTATCTCTCCTATTTTATCTTGATCACTCTCCTCGCATCTACTACATTCTAAATGCACTGGGCTACAGATAGTTCATACAGCATTTGAGCTCCTTTCTATCTCAGGGCTTTTAGGCATAGTTTTCTGTGACTGGAATAATATTCATTTGACAAATCCTTCTAATTATCTGGAATTGTGCTAGCACCTCTATTGAAAAGATTTTCCTGGAACCTTATATAAAATAGTCCATACCACTCTCTTTATATACTATCTTAGCACCTTTTTCATTGTCTTCATAAAATTTCATACAATTTATCATTCTCTTATATTTTGGTCTCTTGTTTGCTTCCTGGGTCTCCCACTTGCATACGAATTCCTAAGAGAAAGGCCATCTGTTTTGCATCTTGTTAAATACACTGACCTGATACACAATATATTCTAAATGATTTATTGAATAGATTAATAAATGAGGACTAAATTGTTCCTGATTATATTATTTTGTTAATTTCTCTTTAAAATTTTAAAGTAAAATAATATATTTTATTTTATTCCCAAAATAAATTGTTTGTGCTTTACCCATATCTCTTCAAAAGACTTTCTGACAGTTATACTCATTTTTTAATTTTTTTTTTTTTTTTTTTTTTTTTTATTCTAATAGTCCTACTTGTACACAAGCACCAAGCCAGTTTTTCAGCTTGGTTTCCCTCTTGTGAGCTTCTACATCAACTTAAATTGATTGTGATGGTTCCTTGGCTGGTCATGTTTGAATTGGCCCATGGTTGATGTCTCTCAAGTAGTGGTGAACTAGAAGTCAGAAAAGATAAAGTGAATTGTTTTGAAATGAGTCAAATAAACTAAAAATCAAATAAATTGTATATCATGGAACTCTCCTTTAAGTCATGTATAAGGAAATCTCCCTGATTTTCTGGTACAAATGAAGATAGGCAGTCCTCAGTGCTATCTTGATAGTGCTACCTCTACCATGAAGAACAACAATATTAATCTTTCTAGAAACTAAACACTGTGTATTAACCAGAGTGTTCACTCCCTGTTCTGAAAGAATACTCCTAAGTTGGTATAGTCTGTCACCCTCATTGACCTTTTCCTAGACTTAAAAACAAAAAAGGCAAAGCACATTTTTAAGTTGCCTTGCTCTTAATCTTCTCCACTACCTTGTTTAATAACACTGATACCTTCAGGTACCTTCTAAATTAAGCCTGGATATCCAGATGTATCAGGACTTCCTCCATAATCTAATCATGAACATCCAGCAGGAAATTAAGAGAGACAAAGGGTCCAGAACAGGTTTTCAAGCCCCCATTTTCCATCTGTGTTTTATTTTAAAAGGATGGATTGAATTAATAAAAGAATAAAGATCTCTACATAATGATAAACCTAAACAAAGATCAAGGAGACAACATAAAATTTGACTCAGGTATGGAAAAAAATCTAGGTTTGGGATGGAAGTGAGTGTAGTTGAGAAGGGATAGCATGAAGAATTAGCCAGAAAATTTAATGACTTTTCCAGGTGTTTTTGACAGTGAAAAAAATAGTTTAATTTATGTAAATTAACTGTAGTCAAGAAAAGTTTTTTAACTTGTTGAGATATATATACATATATATATCATATGTATTACATTTGTTATAAGGTATTATAATGTATAATATATATGAGATATATATGATACAAATATGCTATGACAAAACACTTTGGTATTACTTATATTCCAGTGACTGGTAAATGGCCTTAGATGTTCACCTTAAGCAGATAATATCAGTAAAAATATGTTGGAGAATTTATAGAGAACACACCAATTATAATTTATACTGGATCGAAAGAACAAATCTAATGTTTATCTTGATGTTTGTTCAGTGGCAGGAGGTATCTAAGCTAGATTATAAGATAATTTATCTGTAAAAATTTTGGTTAAAGGAACTAGCATCGTTCAACTAATGTTTTCCTGCCCCCCCTTTTTTCTTTACCATGATTACTTCCTACAAGATCTACAATTTCAGTACTTACACAAAGCATGAGACACAGAAAACATTCATGAGCAAGTGTTAAATGATTGACATGTTCTAGAGTAGAGAATTTAGTCAATGGGTTGATCACTATGGATTCTATTTATTTATTATAAAATATTGCAGTCGGAAACATACTAATGTTTGAAAATAGTATTATTTTATAAAAGTAAATAAAATATAAATGAAAGAATTACTAGGAGGAGCAACAAAAATAGAGATTATCAGGAAGTCAAAAAAAAATTGAAATCCCAAAGATTCTGAAGGAAAATGAAAGAATAAAACTCAGAAGGAAAAGTTATGTCATAAAAAGAAAACTATAAACAATAGAAATATTAGAATATTTTCTAGTTATTCTCATTTAACAACAGTAATCAAATCATGTATTCAGGTACTATAACTTGATATGAGTCCCTACAGTTTGAGAGGTCATTGTTTTAAGGCAATCAGTCTCTCATTTTTCTCTTATAGTTGAACTAACTCATACATAATAATTGAAGAGAATAGAAACATAAAGGACTGATACTTTTACTTTTTCTGACTCTTGATTACTCTTAGAACAAGTTTTGTTTTGTTTTGTTTTGTTTTCAAATATGCTTCTTAAAAACAGAAAGGTGCTCTGGGAGCATTGGTGAGTTTATCCTATTTGTAAGTGGCTTTCTTGACACTTGAATTTTATAACGCATCTCACCAATAAGTTTTGATGATGCGGTATAGACTATGTGGTTGGTAAAGAATGACACATTGACCCTTATTTATTTTTGTTTAGAGAGGGTGATTTTTGTTGGCTGAATCTCTGCTGAGTAAAGTAATTTCTGGACTAAAATGCAATGCTCTAGAAGTATTCTTAGCATTCGAAAGGGCTGAAAAGCTGGCACATTACCTTAAATGTTATTTTGTGGCTTAATGCTATTTAGATTGATGTGAAATGCCTCCTCCTACATCCTTTGTGGGAAGGCATCGTGAGAATGTGCATTTGGAATCATCCTGTGACCTTACGCATGCTTACAGTGATAGGCACTTTAGGATAGTGAGAATCTGAAGTTAATGGAATATTCTAATTAATCTGATAAAGTAGAAAACCCACTGTCTGGACATGAACATGATAAAATATGAGCTTGGAGGTTAAGCCAGAGAATTCCAAAATAGAAGAATTAATAACTAAGGATGGCAGATATTGGCATATATGGGGTTGGAAACATTCAAATCTTCCAAAGGCACAAAAACCAAATATATTGTTTCTTATGGCGATACCAGGGAAAGATGGGTGGATTTGAAAAGAAAATCTAAGCAGTAATAATAACTAAGACATGTTGAATACTTACTAATATTCCCATCCAGCACTATTGTCAGCATTTCACAAACAATAGTTCATTTAACTATCTTAAAACCCTATGAGGCAGAAACTATATTATCCTTATTTTATTATTTATTATTATTATTTATTCCCACAGCACTCAGTCTTCCTAGGTGGTCTCCCATCCAAGTACTTACCAAGCCTGAGCCTGCTTAGCTTCCAAGATCAGACATCAGCCTTGTTCAGGGTGGTATGGCCATAGACCATGTATAGTGGCTCCACTGGGGTGTGAACCCAGGGCCTTCTGCATGTAAAGCAGACGTGCTAACCACTATGCTATGGAACCACGTCCAATATATTATCTTTATTTTAAAGATGAGGAAACTGAAGCTGAGAGAATCAATGACTTACCCAAGAAGACACAGATATTGAAACAATGTAGATGATATTTGAAACCATGATTCTGACTCAAAAATGCATGCTTTTTATTGTCTCAATAATAAACATATATTAATTTGTACAAGATCCAAACATCTGTCTGTTCTTCAAAATTGAATTGTCTTTTGATGTCCACATAGAATAGAACTTTTGAATCTAGAACAAAAAACGGCATTTTCATTTTGGCTCAACTATGGGTTGTAAAATTTTAATTACCTTTTGTTTAGAAAGGGCTTTAGAACCTGAACTTGTAATTAGTGCTGGAAGTAGGCACACTAAGGGGTTGTTGATTTCCCTAGTGAATTTGAGTATCATTTATGGAAATGTAATTACAGTGAAATCCTGTTATAACGATCAATTTGGGCAACCCCCATTTGATCATTACATCCAAATGATCACCACATACAGACCATAAAACAGTGAGCCTCTCAAACCAGACAGGCTCAACAGTAAAATATCCATCTTGCAAAAACAGTATTATTACAACTAAGTACTCAGAACCAGCACAGGTCAGTCAAATTATTGGCTCTAATTAGCCTTTCTAAGGCTATAACATTCTTTAGCTGGATTATAATAGCTTATATGAAAGGTTTGAAATTCAACTAAGTCAACGAGTATTTATTATATACCTGCTGTGTACTCTGAATGAAGTCAGGCACTGAGGAGAATGTAAAACAAATAGGAGTTTCTTTTTGAAGCTTACTCTCTACTTCAAGAAACAAGTTGTGTAAGCAAGCTCCTTGGAGAATTTTGCCTAAAATGAGTGGGTACCCACAAACCCCATATAATATCGGTTAGTTTCACAGTTGAAGACTTCAGCCCAGTAGGAAAAATAGTTTGAGGAATAATCTTTTGTCACAAAAATGACTGCAAAAGGAAATGGAATGGGAAATGAAAATAAATAGTTCTTCCTGAGAGGCAGCACCTTAAGTCAGAGATGGCAAAGGGAGTTCATCTCACATTCCAATTTCCATGAATCATTACCTAAGTCAGAGAGAGCAATGAGATTTTTGTCTTTCATATCAATATCAATGAATTGTTAATAGTTGATGCATTGCTGGGCCGAAAAGGATCTTGAGGCCAAATTAAGACTCATGAGAAAGAGTGACATTAATGATGAGCAACTTCTGGCATGCGGATTACAGTTGCAAGCCACAGGTGGAATACTCAGCATTATCCTCTCTTGGACTTCTTTCCATATGACACCACTTTAATTTCAAGATCTCTGAATTGATAAGACTGCTGTCTAACTACTCTCCGAGAATCATAACAGAGAAAACACTTTACAGTGCATTACGCATAGTAGACTGTTCTCTCTCCAGCCCTTTTTACTCTCCTTTCTTTTGGACTTCCCCATTGCCTCATACTCAGCTTTAAACATTAAGAACCCAAACTGCTACTTTGTCCACATCAGTAATCCCCATCTGACCACTCTTGTCTTCATACTCAAACCAGATACTATAATCAACCACTTTGTTCTAAACCCTTGATAGTCAACATTTTTGCAAAGCCTGTTGTTCAAGCCAGTCCACATCTGAAGCCAAGCAGAAAAGGCAAATACTTTCTCTTTCCTCTGACTTCTAGGAAGCCACAAATATGCAAGCAATGGTATCTGTCTCTTTAACTTGCTATATCACCCTGAAACTACATGTTTCTAAACACCTATCTATTTATAAGGGTAGAAGGCAGGTTGCCTTGTATTTTGATGATTTCCAATACCCTCCTTATTTTTCTTTTCTCTCCAGAGATCCCACTTCAGTGTATTCCTGCTAATTCTTCAATATAGCATATTCCTATACTTTAGCCCCAATTCACATATATCATATTTTATCACTCAAGATACATTCTGTGAAGCTTTCCCTGTCTTCTCAATCCTTTGTATAACATAACTATTATATCCTTAAATGTGCTAATATAGCATCAGTACAGAATACTATGATAATATCTTTTCAAGTCTACCTTTCTCACATAACTCTGGGCTATGGCTTTTCATTTCTTGGTGCTTATCACCTGGCAAAGTTCCAGACACAGTAGTTTCTCAAGACACTTTTCTCAAGCTCTTTGGGAATTTTAAGAAGGAAGTCATAAGCAGACTTGTTGGGTGTCATTGCTTTAGTTTTTTTTTTTTTTTTTAACATTTATCATACATACATAGATAAAATAGAGTCTAGGAAAAAAATAAATCTTATGAATTAAACTAATATAGCTTATTGAGAATGCTTACCTTAGGGAGTTGAGTACGGATATTTAACTGAAAATAATTCATCTCTATTAATATAATGATCAGTGATAGCAGACTTCCTCCAACTCTTTAAAAAGAATAAAAAATCACACATGGAGACTAATTATGTGTTGAGTCACAACAGAACAGTAATGATGACTATATTTATCCCATCAACTTTCAGGGTTATTAAGGTTTCCTGGTCACTGCTCTAATGTTTTCAGGATTTGGGGGCCCTTTTATCCAGACCCACAGCTCTGTAGGGTAAAACACACAAAATAGAGTAGCATGTATAGGAGGGATACTCTGAGGGTGGGGCGGGGGGTAGTAGGGCGGGATTTAAAGTGAAGAAATAACTTGTTAACATTCAGAAGTGGGAGACTATTTAGTTTTTAAATAAATAGTGAAAAGAGAGCAGGAAATTTCAGACAGACAGACAGAAGAGCTAAGGAGGCTATGTTTGCAGCAGTAAAAATAAATGTGTATTGTTTGGCAAATCTGTAGGCTGGAAGGGGCAGCCCAGATAGCCTCACCAAAACTAGCATTTTAAAAGTGCATTTTGTAATTGCATTCTTTCCTTTAGAAGCCCTAAGACAGACAGACAGACAGAGACAGATAGAGAGACAGAGAGACCGAGACAGAGAGAGAGAGAGACAGAGAGAAATCAGTTGAAACTAGAACTCCCTCCAGTACTAATAGTTACTACAGTAAAACCAACACATCCCATTTATGTCTGTGACTTTTCCCATATATCCTTTACAGAAACCCAGAAAAGGTTCCATTTTTAGAGATCCTGTAGTGTACGTCACTCCTGAATTTTCTTCTGCTCACTTGTGCTGACTTTCTATTAGAGCAGTTAGACCACAGAGTCTGGACTACAAATTTCTTGGATGATGATTTAAGTCCTGAACAATTAAAAGGGACACCAAAGTGTAAACAGGATTAGTAAAGGGGCTAGCTTTGAGCTCAACCTCAAGTGAGCAAGAAAAAAAAAAAATCTCATCTTCCCAATTATCTAGCCCACCCCTGCAGTAGGAAAGCGGGTTCAGGACAGCAGCCCGATCAAGAATAAGGACCAGGCATTTGGTTGAAGCACACTCCTGGCATACTTGTTAACAACCTAAAAACAGCAATTAGAGATTGTTCACCTATTGAGTATGGAAAACATTTGATTCTAATATAATTCTCAAGTTCAGTGACTAGTGAGCAAATTTTCAGAATTAAACAAGTATAGAAACAGGAACCACAAGCGTCATCAGATTGGTAGAGGTTGAAATCATCCATAATGCTAATTCCTTCCTTCTCTTTATTTCCTCCTTATTTTTATAAGATTACAAAGAATTAATCTTTAACATACTTGGGAGTTTGGTTTTACTTCTGAGAGCTTCTAAGTCAGGAGTCGAAGAATGCCAGGGAGGGGCAGCACCTCTTCCCTTGTCACCATTTACATTGCATGACTTCATCTTTTCAGTCAGCCTTTGCCAATGTCGTCCCCAGTGTCATATGTGTCCAAGGTAGGTTGTTTATGTCCTTCACTGGGTTTGCATGAGTACCAGAGATGAAAACCCTGAAATTGTAGAAGCACATGTGAGACTGGGGCCAGGACCATGATTTCTGCAGGTGCTGGCCCCTCCTTGAGTGAACCAACTGAGCTGTAAGCAGAGTTATTATGTGTGTCATGTGGTACCATTACTATGTCCAAGATAAATATGAGATATCAACCTCATACTGTGAAATGCAGACACTGATGGGTGACAAAAACTCATTCAATTACAATTAAGACAAAACAAACAGCTTTTTGAAATGAAGCTTGTAGTGAAAGGGAGGAGTGAACTTCTATCCTGTTGTACTGATAGGTTTTCTTTTCTAAATGAGCATGGCAGTAGATAGGTTATACAGAAATGCCTCTGGCAGTAAAGATGACAGTGACATTAGCAGCATTTGGGAATGAAAACAAATTGGCATCATCAAAGTACAGCATGCACCTTGTAAATTTATTTATTATTTCTTTTACAACTTGCATAGCATATATAGGTATCTGTAATAGCTGTTGAGTGCAGTAATGGGGCAGTATAGAATATTCGAGAACTGTATATAGATATACAGTTTAGTGCATTAATTATGGCATTGTTACCTTTTCAAACAGAGAGTCAATATAGAGAAGATAATGCTATGAGTTTTAGGGTGACTCAAACCTGGGCTCAAGTTCTGCCTCTACCTTAAAATAACTGTCTATCTTTTCTGAGTTTTTATTTTCATTGCAAAATGAGAATATCAATACCTACCATGAAGTAGTGGCCCTTAAGGAACTTTAATGAATATTGGTTGTCTTGTTTTCTTTTAGTGAGCTCCTACTCTTTTTATAGACTGAGATTGGATTCTAAACATCCTTCCCTAAGCTCACCAAAGAATTAAGTGGCCCTTAATTTGAGAAGTTTACCTCAACTCTTCTGAGTAGTAAATGTCTGCTGATTTTGCTGTATTTCTCAACTAGACTAGGAATTTTTTGAGAGAAGGACCCAATACCTATTTTCTATAAACATAAATCAGTGCAGGAATACCTTAATTAAACAGTCAAAAGGGAAGCAACTTCTACTCCCTATCAAATATTGTCAACTTTCTGACATTTGGTTATGAGATAACCTGAAAAAGTATCTCCTAGATAATTTCTCTGTTGAGTCATTATGGGAAATCATTTACCAATATGACTTAATCTCACCTTTCTGCTTAATTCACCTTAAGATATGTGGGCCTAATATGAAATAGGCTTTCATATTTATTTGGAATATAAAAACAAAATCAGAATTTTGAAATGGAAAAGTCCCAATATTTTCATGAATAACCTGTTTTTCCCCAAAAATTGACGTCTGCCTCATGCTTATATATAAATAATAGTACATATTTATGTATAAAGTATGTATATAAAGCCAAGTGCTATATACTGAGATTAGAAAAAGACAATTTTTTTAATTGAAAATTTTTTCTCCAAAGGTTTATAGAAAACTAATTTCATAAACACAAAATACAGAAAAACATTCTAAATAGAACTATATATACACTTAGCAGGGAGTAAAAAGTGACAAGATAATTGCCAGTAAATATTTACTTGGGCCCAAAAGCAAAAGTCATTGCATATTTTATGGAAAAAACTTCAAGCTTATAAATACATTAAAAAATTATATATGTATGTATACACACAAATAACACATATGTATACACATACACAAATATATACATTTCAATGTTATTCTATGTTTATGTATATAAAATATATATGCACATAATATATATATACACACATACATATGATGGGGTTATAAAATCTGTGACTATACAGTTATCATCCAAGAGAGTATTATGGGAACTATTTCATTCATGACACAAATCTCTTCCCTAGTGACAACAGTACAGTGTATAAAGGTAGACACTGGAAACAGAGAATTTCTTTCAATGAAATTAATTTCTTTCAATGAAATTAATTTCTTTCTTAGCTTAGATTATTATTAAATGGCTGATCAAACGTACTCTTAGAAATACGAGAGGAAATAAGATCATTATAAAATTTCGGGATGAAAAAATGCTGTTTCAATTAGTTTTTTACACCAAGTGTTGTTCCACTAAGTGGTGTTTTGTCCTTTACAATTGGTAGTTTTCCACTCTAGGTCTCTCTATAGCTTAGAGAATTCAGAGGCTACGAAGATAATTTGCAATGATTCTTCTTGTTCCATGGACTGCGCTCTTTGCGGCCCTTGAAAACTCTCCTTCCTGTATCAGTATCACTGTGTTGCGAATGAATGGCACTGATAACATTGTGCATTCCATTTCTTTCCTCTTACACTTGTTATTCAGATGCACTGAATCCATGCAATGTTATGAGGTGAAATCCACTCCCATGACCTGTAAAAATAAATGTCACTTTTTGAGATATTGAAACGTTTGAGCCTTGGGCAAATCTGCAGCCCTCTCTATCTGCAATACGTGTATCACTGTGATGCTTAAAAAGTAACAATGCTCTCTCTTCCCAAAGAAGACTGGAACACATGTGAAGCAGTTCTTTAACTTACAAGAAGGTCAGAGAACAAAGTACTTCAAAACCAAAATGAGGAATTTGGGACGTGAAGATAATTATTTTAGAATGTTTCTGGAAATATGTTAACCAGTATAGACAGCATTTATTTTAAAGTGTGTCATCATAATTTTGCATAGGAATTTTTTATGAGCATTTTTTGTCACTTTCAGAGAGATCTATTATGATATGTAGTGCTGAAGGGAACACGTTGACATGTCTGAGAGCTAAAACAAACGTGAAGATGAAGCTGAAAATAGCCAGCTGTGAAGAAAGCATCAAATGCCCTGGGTGGCGCTCAACTTTGTACATCTAGAATTCAGAGGTGTATTAGTAGAAGGCAGTGACATGGTACTCTTAACAAGCTTTTCCAAGAAGGAATTAAGAAGGACACATAATTGCTATTATAGAGTAAGGTAATTGGAATCTACATATCTATACACCTCCATTGCCAATAGGGATGCACATGAAAAAGATGTAGCTGAGCCTCTCTTTACATAGTGCATGCATGAAAAGCTCTGTGCAAATCAAATCCCATTATAAAACCAAAAAATGATTCATCTTTTCTGATTGAACTTCAATAGGAATGACTCTTAACATTTAACCTTTAAGATCCTTTGTCTGAGTCACATGGGGTTCAACTTCTATTTCTATATTTGTAATTCTAAGTATTAGTTCTTTTATTTCAATTAGAATTGACATTCAATATTATTTTATATTAGTTTCAGGTATATAGCATAGTGGCTAGATATTTATATAATTTATGAAGTGATCCCCCAATTAGTCTAGTACCCACATGCATTATATAGTTATTACAATATTATTGACTATATTTTCAATGTCGTACTTCACATCCCCCTGACTATTTTGTAACTGCCATTTGTACTTCATAATCCTTCACATTTTTCACTCAGCCCCCCAACTCACCACCTATCTAGAAATCATCAGTTTGTTCTCTGTATCTGTGAGTCTGTTTCTATTTTGTTTATTTATTTATTTTGTTCTTTAGAGTCCACATATAAGTAAGATCAAATGATATTTGTCTTTCTCTGTCTCACTTATTTTACTTAGAATAATACCCTCTAGTTCATTCATGTTGTTGCAAACGGTAAGATGATTTAATTTTTTATGGCCAAGTAGTATTTCATTATATATGTACCATATCTTTCTTATCCAATATCTGTTGATGGGCACTTAGGTTGCTTCCATATCTTGGCTATTGTAAATAGTTCTTTAGTGAACATAAGGCTGAATATGTCTTTTTGAATTAGTGTTTTGGATTTCGTCGAATGAATACCCAGAAGTATAATTGCCTATGTGGTCATTTAATCTATAACAAAGGAGGCAAGAATATATAATGGGGTAAAGACAGTCTATTCTATAAATGGTGCTGGGAAACTGGACAGATACATAAAAAAAAAATTACACTGGACCACTTTCTTTTACCACATACAAGAATAAACTCAAAATGGATTAAAGACTTAAATGTAAGATCTGAAAACATAAAACTCCTAGTGAAAACATAGGCAGTAAATTCTCTGACATTGATCTTAGTAATATTTTTTGATTTATTTTCTCAAGCAAGGGAAACAAAGGAAAAAATAAATAAATGTGACTACATCAAACTAAGAAGTTTTACACAGCAAAGGAAATCATCAACAAAACAAAAAGACAACTTACTGAATTAGAGGAGATATTTTCCAATGATACATCTATTAAGGGGTTAATATCCAAAATTTATAAAGAACTCATACAAATCAACACCCCCCCCAAAGAAAAATCCAGTTAAGAAATGGGTAGAGAACCTGAATAGACAATTCTCCAAAAGGATATACAGATGACCAACAGATTTATGAAAGATGCTCAACATCATTAATCATTAAAGAAATGAAAATTAAAACCACAATGAGGTGTACCTCACACCTGTCAGAATAGCTAGTATCAATAAATAAATAAATAAATGTTCATGAGAATGCGGATAAAAAAGAACCCTCGTGTACCGTTGGTGGGATTGCAAATTGGTAAAGCCACTGTGGAAAACACTTTGGAGGTTCCTCAAAAAATTAAACATTATTTCTTAAGGAGGTTTTCAACAGGCTATGGTGAAATAAGAAAAAAATAAAATTTAGGAAAATTTTTTATAAGGTAATTTAACTTAAATGGCTGTTTTATTTTGAGGTTATGTTGTTCCTTCCTTTTTGGTGTTAAAAAGATAAGACTTGCTTTATGCAATAGCGCTGCTAATACATGTTCATTTTAGTGTGTCACTTAAAATTTTCTTAGTTTGTGAAATTCAAAACTATTTGAACTACAATATACCCGCATGAACCATCTCAATCCAATCTCTATCAAAAGGTAATACATTTTAAAGAAATATTAAATATAGAATTTCTTTAATAAAGAAAATATGCCATGCCTTATTTTATAACACAAAAAAGTGTCTTTCAGCATTTTTTTTTTTTAGCAGTGGATGCTACATGTTTCTTTTCCTTTAGCAAACTCATCACATTGGTGATATAAATAATGATAAGATTTATCTACTTGAAATATAATAATTTCACTGTTTAGAAGGTCATGATTTATAGGTTACGTTACTTATTGCTCTTAGTAACAAGAAACAGAATTTAGGTACTTCCTACCCTTTCACACTGTTTATGAAAATTAGGCACATGTAAAACACATAGGAAAGGCTGAGAAAAAGTTATGTATTATTACTTCCCTGAAGAGTGATTTGGTGGTGAAAAGTGTTGGTTATCTTAGCATAGCCATTCAGATTACACGGAAAATTATAATAGACATCTGAAAATATGATGCACATGGTAGCTAATATACTCTAATTTGTTGTGCTGAGTCTGCTCTGGCAGAGCTCCAACACAGCTGAGCGCTTTTGTTCTCAATCATGAGTCCTAGTCACCATTCCCCCTCATCCAGTTCCCAGCCAAAAGAGAGAGCCTATTCACCATACTGCACTATGATACATATATTAATTGGGAATAGCAGATATAAATCAATCATTGGAATATATTATTGGAAATGACAAGTGCTGTGGCAGGAAAAGTACATGATAAAATAGGAATTCACGACCATGCGACCTGGTGTGGGTCAGCAACTTCCCTGAGGAAGTGACATTTGAACTCAGAAACAGAACCATTAGAAGTTAATGATGTATCCCCTGAAAATGTAATGGTCAAGATTCAGATCTGGGGGGAGGAGGGTGAATTAAAGAAATTGAAGGTTAGCAGGACTGTAGCACAGTGAGTTAGAAGATGGAGAACTGTGTACCGTTAAAAAAAGAGGCAGCGCTTCCAGCAATACGATGGAATAAACTGATTTGAACAGACTCTCATACAAAAAAAAGACATAAATGCTTGATATTTAATAAAATTGATTTCAACTTGAAATTTTTAATATCATCCTTGAATTAGTATTTTAGAAGTGAAGCTGATGGGAAACGGAATATATGTGGAGAAAGAGAGGCTTGGAGACTCAGGTTCTACACAGTGTCTCACCCCCTCACCTTCCTGGATGATTTTTGGCTGCCCATTTCTCTGTCCACTGGGAACACAGGTCCCACCAGGCCTCCACTCCCTGCCACTGCCTATTAACTATGCCACCGTCTGTCTGAGGTGCAGGGAGGACTGGCTGAGTGCCCCATGGCATTTGGGGATGGGGTATGGAACCATGTGAGTCATTAGCCTTTAGTCCAACCCTGATCCATTTACAAGTGCAGAGATGCAATCGCTGAGAGGTTGCCTGTTCATTCTGGTTCAGGGTATCAGGCCTATAAGATGGTAAGATGCCTGGGAAAATATCTCCATACCTGAGGAAAAGACATTAAATAGCAAATAAAAAACACCAGAGCAGGTAGAGAAAAAAAAATGTGAAAGACAAAGTTTTATATTTTAGTATCTTTTATGGCCTACGTTTTTCTTGCTTTTTGAACAAGATACCCAACACATTTTGAACTTGGCTTGGAAAAAACATATGATCACACTGCTAATATTTTGTTCTTTCCCAGATCTATGAGAAGCCATTAAATATTTTAATCAGAAAAATGTCATGATCAGATTTACATTCCAGAAAGATCACCCTTTAACTGTGGTTCCTGCCATGAGTTCTCATGTCCATCACCCCCACTCGAATGCAATAAACAGATACAACTATTCCTTGAATACTAGTTCTCAATTATTATGAATATATTATAATCTGTTATAAATGTGAATCACCAGCAGTCAAAAAGGAAAGAAAAAGAGCTATCTTCTACCACTTGTCCTGTCTTCTTCCTACTCTTGGTCTACTCCCCTTTCAGGTGTTTCTCCTCGCCTCTGATTGTCATCCATTTGAGCTCCCCTTGTCTAGGTAGAGGGTCCTTTTGCAACACTGCACCTGGAGCACTCAGTGTACATTCACATGATTACTTTTGTTGATTAGTTTTGTCAATCCCTCTCATCCTTTCAGCAAATTTAGTTGGGTCACCTTAAGGGTACTTCAGTTTTAATTTAAATACATTTTTTAACTTTCTCATACTCTTTAACAGCTGCTATCATTCAATTTGCTCTGTGAGATAGTCTGCAAGTTTATTCTTTTTTTTTCCCCTAAGATATATTGAGTTCAAAAACAAAATCATAAAATAAGACTGAGAGGTAGCTTCCAGAGGTTATTATACTCTTCTCTCTTTGGAAAGACTGTAAGAAAGTAACATCTGAACAATGAACTCTTATTCTATTTTCTGAGATTTCTAGTGAAAAGAGAATTCACAGCCACCTTTCATACCCATTTTAGAGTTAAAGAGGACTGTAAGGGAATTTTTCTTATATCTAAACCAAGCCTAGCCTAGTATTCCTTTTAGGCAGGCCTAGTACACAGTGTTCATTTACTAGTTGGACTAAGGCATTCTTTTTCTCTGACATGCCCAAAGGTGTTTTAGGACAGTGGTTGGATATGTCAGAGAGAAAATAGGATATATGCTATTTTGTCTGAATTTCCATTAGATGCCTATTTGTCTGGACAAACAGGCAAGAGTTCCCATCTTTAAATAATGAGCTTGGAGTTAACTGGGGAATTACTTACCAAAGAATGTTACCTTCAGGATAAGAAAAAATAGCTGATAAAATTATTACTGAGGGTTATAAAACACCCAGGTGGGAAGTACATACAGCTTCAGCCTGGATAAATCATGCCTATCTAATCTATTTGGAATTTTTGAAAGAGTTAACAGAATTGTGAAGCATAGAGAAGTAGTGGGCATTAAATATTTAGCTATTCAAAAGGCTTTTGATCAAGTCTCTAACCAGAAGACATTTAGGATCCATTTCAGCCTGATGTAAGACCCAAGAGGTGAGAGGTAAAGTTTTGTCTTGCAAAGACTTGAAGTTAAAAAAATATATAGATAGCAATGAAAATGAAAGGTAGAAATAAATGGTATTGTTATCCTGAAAGGAGGTTAACATAAAGGTGCCCCCAGGGAATGGCATTGGAACCAAATTTCTTGTCTATGTAAATACCCATCAATCTGGAAAGCCTCTGAGTAATGAAGATGCAAAATATGTTGGTAACAGAGAACTATTTAGCTAGTCAGGAGCAGGGAACATTTTGAAGAACTCTGGAAGAATCCAACAAAAACAGGTAGTTGTATAATCTGATGTCCAATAAAATTGAGCCAAGACAAGAGAATGGTACTTCATATCATAAGTAATAATTTAAGCTACTGATACACTCTGGTAGATTTTGAATTAACTACAACCTTCAGGAGAGAGGTCTAACAGTCATTATGAACATTTCAATAAAGATATCTATTCCCAGCAGAAAGGCTGAAGGAAAAGTCTACAGAAATAAAAGTGAAATGATTAGAAATGTGTGAAAAGAAATGGAAAGGTCAGGATTATTTCATTTGGAAAAAAAGGGAAAGTAAGAGAAAATTTGCTAGAAACAGTAAAAAAATGAAATATTAAAAGGAAAAGTGCAATCGAGTATTCCTATTCACCCTTTCCATAATACTAGGAACTCAGTGAAATTAGATAACACAAAATTTAAATGAGAATAAGGGAAAATGCTTATGTAATTTGTAGTTAACATTAAGCGCTTCCTGCACAGAATTTCATTGAGTTGAAGACCAACTACTGAGCAAGGTATCAAATGGGATACACATTCACAGGAGTGGGCTGAGATTAAACTTTCTCTGTGAGATCCTATTAAAGACAGTAAGTGGTGAATGTGTATTCTAAGCAGATTTCACAGTCTCTCTTGTATTTGAATTAATTTATGTATCTATTTTTCTCATTAGATTATGAATTCCTAGAAAGCAGGGATTTTTGTTTTACCTATTTTTCTATACTTTCCCTTTTCCTTTTCAGTGTCTAGTAATATGCTTTGCTTCTAGGGGGCACTTAGAAAGTACTTGCAAATTCAGATCATGTGTGGCTTGTGGCAGTGGGAAAGTTGAGCAATGGAAGGGATGATTTTCTTTCTGTAGTCTGTTCGTTCCCAGCAAATGTCTATTTAACTCACACTGTAACCATCAAGCAGCAATGAAAGGTGATGAGGTGAGATAAGAGAAAGGAAAAGAAGGAGGAAAGCGGGTTGGAAGCCATTAATCATTATTAACAATTCTGTGCCAGGCACTTTGCTATGTGTTTTGATTTATGTCTTCTGATCAGCCCCTTAAAAACCAGTTATAGGGACCAGTCACCACTTTGGCAAAGGAAATGTTGTTCCCAAACTCCTTCCTTGCTTTGCCCCTGGCCCATTCCCTAGAGTACACAATAAGTCGAAGAAGTGACCTTTAGTTTCTTTCTTGAAAGTTATTTATCTTTAGAAAAATAGAGAAAAATGCATGTATACAGAACCAATAGAATATGTGTACACATACATACACGTACACACATTGTATGATGAGTGTATACACACACACAGAACCTATAGAATGTATATCTATAGATATAGATATACATATGATAGGTATATAAATAGATATAGATAGATATGGAGATGAGATAGAAATAGAGAGAGAGAGATAGAGGCAGAGACAGCGAGAGATAGAGGTAAAAGTATTGATATAGGTATAGGTATAGGTATAGACACATGTATATATTTATCTAGAGATAAAGATTTTAAGGAATTGGTAGAAGCTTGACAAGTCCAAAATCTGCAGAGTGGACCAGCAGGTTGAAGACCCAGAGAAGAGGTGCAGCTTGAGTTTAAAGGATATCTCCTTGCAGAATTCCCTCCTTCTCTGGGGAGGTCTACTCACACTTTGAAGGGTGGTCTGCTTATCATGATATCTACTGATTTAAATGTTATTCTCATCTGAAAAATACTTTCACAGAAACGTCTAGAATAATGTTTGACCAAATATCTGTTTATTTTAACATGTAAAATCGACCTTCTCAGTGAAACTATCATGGTCAATCATTGATGATGAGCAGATTATAGGAAGTGAGCCCTTGGCATGAACTTGGCATAGACAAAGTGCTGAATGGATGTAATGTGGCCACAGTGGGGTCATCAGTCATTTATTATCTCAGCAGGAGATCTGAGCAGCTTATATTTGTGGGCATCACACACCCTGAAACAATGATCGAGGTAGCATTAAAAGTGTTGTCTGGAGTGTAACTATAAGCAAGTGCTATAGGTTTGAATAAAAGCAGTGGACAGGCAAACAGGACCAGGAGAGTACATAGAAGACCAGAGCCAAGCAAGTGGGCATGAATGAGGCAAAGCACTGGAGCTGAAAGGGAAGCAGTAAAGTGAAGAAGGGGCAGTGTGAGCAAAAACCATTGTATAACAGGCACCATGCTAGGTGTTTTACATATATAATCTCATCTACTGCTCCCCAGAACACAATTAAGCACAAATTAATATCATTGTTAAAAGAAGAAACTGGGGCTCTGAGAGACTAGGTACATAACTTGGACAAACTCATCTGGCTAATAGTAAAGACAAAAAATTTATAATTTGTCTTTCTGACCCTAAATTCCAACTCTTTCTACTCTATTATTCTGACTTCTTACCTATCTTAGGATTAAGAGACCTAACTGTTGAGTGAAGAAAGAGGACTGGGGTAGCAGAAGCAAAAATCTTCGGTATGACACAAACCATGTGCTTCAGCTGAAAAGCATTGCAAAATATTTCCTACTGAGACACTCCAGTCCCCAGAGGTCCAGACCCAGGCCTACATGTGGAAGCAAGAAAGTAAGATTTCAGTTGGTGGAAGAAGTGAGTATGGGGGCAGAAACATGGGCTGATTCCGACACATCTTTGTAAAATAGAATGAACTGTCAGAAAAAGAAGGCAGTTTTACTTTGAAAGTCAGTCACATTCACAATGAGGGTGATAAAAGACTTTGCTTCCTTGCCTTTTAGGTGACTTCAATATGGCCAGACTTTGAAATCTAATACTGTACTGAATTTCGTATTGAATGTGGTGGTGCAATATTGAACTATAAAAGAAAGGGCTGGAGCAGTGCTTTTCAAATACTTGCTGCTCAGAATCCCTTTGCCCTTTCTCCACTTACAGGTATGATCTTATCTATTGATATTTTCTGTCTGAAAAGGCCCTCTGTCTATTCTATCAGGTCGCTCTATTTTTCATTGTATAATAGGCTGTATTTTGAAAATGAATAGCCCAAACAACTTCGATATATTGCTATTACTGTGCTGTTTTTTGAAGAAATTCTTCACTTGGCATTTGCACCTTAATCAGACTCCAAGCTGCTAATCAGATGCAGCGCCGCCTCCATTGCCAGATCCTACCACCACTCAGGCACTGACTCCTTTGTACGTTTCAACAACTTCTGTCATCCTTAACACTGAGTGCCCCTCCTGACATCCTGAGATGGTAAAAGGTGCAGCTGGATGCTTTCTTCCAATCTCTTTCCATCAATGCCCTCTGCTGCCACGCTGTAGCAACCAGCAGCCACACTGCATGGTGTCTGTCCTTTCTTCTTTTCATTGACCTGCTCTGCCCACCCTTGCTCTTGATGCCCACTCGAAATCCTCATGCATCACATGTGTGGGTCTTCACGGATGCTAATCTAAAGTGAATGTTCCAGAAGGACCTACTGGGAAGCCACAAATCTTTTAAAAACTGTTTGTGTTCTAGGAGCATACTGAAGAGTCACTCATTTGTGTACCCACCAAGCATGGAGGGATGATATTTTAGCTGTCGTTCAGAGAATTCGTAAATAAGATTGGACTTGGGATAGAATATGATTATATAGATTTGAATAGCATCAACAAGATGTGGTCCAGGTTATAAAAGAAACAAAGGGAATGAGATTGTATGTTGAGTGTTTTCTTGGCTGTGACCATTGAAGACAGCGACTAAAGCATCCAGTGTTCTGAGCACTGGAGTGCCATGCTGGCACACTGAGTGCTCAGCCAGTGTGAGTTTAACAGAACTGAATTTGAAAGCGTGAGAAACTATGGTTCTTTAGCTTATTAGTGTGGGATACACTGCAGAGTTTTGGATGATCAGGTGAAAGTTAAGAACCTTCCCCAGAAAGTGCACACATGAAAATTTGCATCAAATTTTAAGTGGTCCTTAGGTACCCACCTAAAGTGCTCCAATGAACCTCATTTGAGATTTTTGTGTACTCAAGATTCTAATGTAAAACAAAAACAAAAACAAAAATGAAAAAAACCTCAGAGGAAGAACAGTGAGGTATCAACAACCAGGTTACAACCCCTTGTGGCAAAAAATTAATGGATCTGACATTTAGATAAAACCACAACATTTACTGTTAAGAAAATATTTCTTAACAGCCCTAAGGCTCATCTACAGAACAGGGATAAAGCATTATTTTTTCTTCTCTGTGTTGTTGTGTCATTTTATACATTATTTTATGTGAAATAGTTATGCAACCTCATCATTATTATCAGCGAAGAAATGTAAGCTGGTTATTTTATCTTTGTGTTCTCTTCCTCCTTTTCTGCTCCTTCTGCTGCTTCTCCTTCTTCTGATTCTTCTTCCTTCTTGATATTTGGTTACAAATATTAGTAGTTTAGTGCCATTTCTGTATACATGAAGTATCATTAGCAATAAAAATACCAAATCTCCCATTAACATCTAGAGGGTTGCTAGTACTATGCCTTCCTTAGCTCACATTGGTTGTCAAAAAAGTTTGGGGTCAGAGCTTAAAATACTGAGATTTGAATACTTTCATTTATTTTGGGAAAATGACACAATCTCTTGTACAACTGTATTTTATAAAGTTTGCACATTTGGAAAATGAGGATAATAACATAATGGGTTTAGTTGAGAATTTAAGAGACACTGTACTTAAAAATAATTCTTTAAAAATTGTAAAGCAAGATTTACTTATCATTAGAAAATGAAAATGAGAGTATCAGTTTCATTGCTCTTTTGTTGTCTGAATACTATGAGACCGAAGTGGGAATTTATTGGTTTATCTGTCCGTCTTCTTTAATAGATCTGAATTGCTCTTCAGATTCCACCCTCTTCCATCGTGTGTGGGAATGAGAACTCTTAAATATTTTTCTCCCAGCCACAATGATTGGTCCTGGGTTGTGTCAATAAGACTTTTTCTAAAATTGTCAAAATTAGAATAGAAGAGGAGCTTTTCTTCTCAAGAAGCCAAGCTGAATTATTTACAATAGCTAAGACATAAAAACAACCTATTTATCCAAAGAAAACCAAATCACTAATTTGAAAAGATATAAGCAACCCTATGTTTAATACAGAACTATTTACAATAGCCAAGATATGGGAGCAACCTAAGTGCCCATCAATGGATGATTGGATAAAGAACTTATGGTACACATATACAATGAAATATTACTCAGCCACAAGAAAATGAAATCTTACAATTTGCAACAACATGGACAGACCAAGAAGGCATTACACTAAATAAAACAAGTCAGGGACAGACAAATACCATATGATTTCACTTATATGTGAAATCTAAAGAATAAAATAAATAAACAAAACAAACTCATGAATACAGAGAACAGACTGGTGATTGCCAGATGGGAGAGGATTTGGGGGAACTGAGTGAAAAGGTGAAAGGATTAAGAAGAACAAATTGGTAGTTGCAAAATAGTCATGGGTATGTAAAGTACAGCATAGGGAACATAGTCAATAATATTGTAAGTTCCAGGTGGGTACTAGACTACTTGGGAGATCACTTTATGAACTATATAAAAGTTTAACCACTATGCTGTCTTCCTAAAACTAATATAAAATTTTATTGACTGTCAAATCTAATTGAAAAATAAAAATTAAAAAATAAAATGTCAACAAAGACCATGGGAAAAGAAGTCGTGTGTGTGTACACACACACACACACACATATACATATATACATATGTATGTGTATATATATGTATATATGTATGTATATATATGTACACACACAACTTCTATACTATTCCATTGTGTGTGTATGTGTGTACATATATGTGTGTATGTGCGTATATATATATATGTACGTATATATATACATATACATATATATGCACATACACATATGTACGTACACACATACACACATACACACACAATGGAATAGTTTTCAGATGTAAAAAAAATTAGAAAATCCTACCTTTTGGGACAACATGGATGGACCTTTATGGCATCATGCTAAGTAAAATTAGTTAGAGAAAGACAAATACCTAATGATGTCACTTATATGTAGCATCTAACTTAAATTTAAAAACTCATAGGAAAAGAGATCAGGTTTATGGTTATCAAAGATGAGGTTGGGGGAGGGCAGATTGTGTAAGGTTGTCAGAAGGTACAAACTTCTCTCTATATGACAGATAAACACTAGTGGTGTGATGTAAAGATGATGACTGTAGCTAACACTGATGTATGATGTAGAGGGAAGATTGTTAATAGAGCAGGTTAAGAACTCTCAACACAATGATAATTTTTTTTTAATTTTGTTTTTATTATATCTGTAAGAGGATTGATTTTAATTAAATCTATTCTAGTAATCATTTCACAATATATGTAAATCAAACCATTATGCTGCACACCTAAAATTATACAGTGTTGTATGCCAATTATTTTTCAATAAACTAGTTTAAAAAAGAAAAGAAAAGAAAAAGAAGAAGCAGCCAAGCTGAGAAGTTCTAAGTCTGGAGATTTAAATAGCCATAGTTCAACTTCAAGTAAAAAGCTGTTTGAGAGGATGCATCCAATAAACAACCAGAAGAGGAGAAGCAAAGAACAAAAAAAAAATCCTGAGATGATTTAAATCTCTGAAGTCCTAGAAATTGACCCCCAATCCCTGATTTCACAAAGCTTGGTTGATCTAATAACTTTTAATTATATAATAAGTTATCTCATTTTCTAAAGTTAACTTGCGGTTGGTTTCTATCTCTTATAGACAGTAAAATGCCAACAGGCAGATCCTGCATGTGCCTTCAGAGAAAGTACAGGACTGTAGCTGTCAGAGTGATGTCTACACACCTAGAGAAAAAATATCCCTGTCCCCACTCTGGCCCTAGCCCGATCAAATCCACTTTTCAAGTTTTGTTGCCCGTGAAAGCAATATGACTCCTATCATTTGCCTAAGAACACAGGAAGATGCCTCTCCCAATTTACGAAGTAGTCCATTCCTTAGCCCAGACTGTGTGTGGGAAGGCACTGAGATCCTTGTGCATTCATTGTGCTTCTTGCATCCAGAATGTGTCTTTAAAAATCTCAGCTAAGGGACATGACACAAAAGGGGCAATTTGAATTGACTGGAGAGCAGACAAGCATGAGGAGAAGGCAAAAGCGGGAAAGATGATTTCTGAGCAAAAGTAGATTTTTGCCAATGTTCAGCTCTTTTAGCCCATGAAACCCAATAATACTTTTTCCCAAGTTTCATATTTCCTGCCAATTGAGTCCCATAATTACATGTGTAGGGAGCTCTGAATTACTTTGCTTGTCAAAGAGGAGTGTTTATAAGTGAAGAGCTAACATACTACTTTGTCCTCTCGTCCAGTGAAGACAGACCTGAATGTAAATAAGGGAATATCTAAAAAAATGTCAGTTAATGTTAAGATAACATGGAATTTTTAATTATTCCAAAATGTGATTATAATATTTTGCTTTAGGTCTCACAAGAATTAATCCTGACAGTTTTAACTTTTAATTGCAATGAAGCAATAAATTTAAATGAAAAAAAAAAAACATCAATTTTGAATTGCTTATATAAACTTACCTATAGAATGAATCATCCTAAAAACAGAACAAATACAGAGACTAGATATAAATGAAAAAAAAATAGGCTTGTTAATTTTCTCTGAAGCCTGGTAACTCTCACAAATAGGCAAAAAATAAAATACTACTTAATTTATAGGGCCTATGTAGTAAAAATCTTTTGTAAGAATTCCTAAAAGTGACGGTTCTTCATCCCCCTCCATCAGCACCCAGTCCTGATGTCTATCCTCTTCTGCTTTTCTGTTATCATTGTGTTTGTGTTTTATATATTTGATACTCCAGAACTTTCTCCACACTTTATAAGGAACCAGCTAGACTGAGGGTTTTTGTTTGTTTCTATCTATAGGTATTTAAAAACTAATTTTGTTCTGTTAGCCCTTTCTTTGTTTCCAGGATCTCTAAATTTAAATAAATCTGTAGAAAAGTTGCTAATTCCTTACTGTTGTACTCATTTTTTTTCTGGGTGCTATTGTATATAGTCTGGAATTAACTTTTAAGATAATTGAATTTATCGTTTGCACATGCTATACCTCTTATATCTTCATGTACTCATTTAAAAAACTGATATTTTAATATTTAGTTTTCAACTTTATAGAAAATCATTCTTTTCTTTAGCTATGTCTAATTTTTTGCTAATATTTATATATACACTTCCTGGTAACCTTATTCTACTAAAGATGGATTTATAAATGTCAGAAAAACAATTGTTTATATGTATCATTTAATAAATTTTTATTTTTTAATTTCAATTTTCCCTAGATTCACTTAATGTTTTTAGAAAATTGGATTTTAAAGATTGTATTGATCTAAATATGATTTATGTTGCCGATTGAGTTTTTAAAAATTTATCAGACTGTATTCACACATAATTCAAAATGTGTGTAGTTTCCTAGTCTTCTGCCCTTCTGACCTGTATAATGTATAGTAAATCCATAAGTGCAAGTAGCTTATGTCAAAGTGAATTATTGAACTAAAAGTTTAATATATGATCTGGAGAAAATACTACATTTTTACTGAATGCACACCATGAATCTCTTTGGGGAAAATTCAAGTTGACTACTTAGACAGTTGTTTTAAGTGTTTTTTTTTTTCATGGCATACAGTTATATATATATACATATATGCATATATATATATATGCATACACTATATACATATATATATAGGCATACCCTATATATATCTATACACACATATATGTGTGTATATATATATATGTATACATATACACATAGATGTATATATATATATATATATGGATACATTATATATACTCATATATTTCATTGTCCTGCTAATAAAAGTATTATAGAAAAATTTTAAAAGTCTTCACATTTCTGTAGAAACTTTAAAATATCCTGTTAGAAAAATGTATGATGCAAGTAGTATAGTAGTTGTGTTGGTTTATACATGATTTACTTTGATGTTTTCCAAACATTTTTCCCACAATATAATTTTATTTATTATACCAATAATAAATAAAATTGCACATTCCTAAATAAAAATAAAATTGAAACATTAAGAAAGATGTGGAATCCCTCTTTATTCATCATTCTAAATAAAAATAAAATTGAAACATTAAGAAAGATGTGGAATC
Organism: Eonycteris spelaea; assembly: GCA_003508835.1. NCBI lineage: Eukaryota > Metazoa > Chordata > Mammalia > Chiroptera > Pteropodidae > Eonycteris > Eonycteris spelaea. Next base: position 5,054,331 of record PUFA01000046.1, read on the forward strand.
CCTCTTTATTCATCATTCTCTACCTCACACATGCACTCACATGTACACATACCTCACACACAACTGCTGAATCCCACTTGCTTCTTTACATATAATCACTTTTTGTAGTATAGTATGCTCACCTTCAGAATATTTTTATGATTTAACTGCATATATGTAACTCACCCCAATTATTTTTTTGTTTGCTTTGTTTTGACTTGTCATGAGCTCATATCTAACATGTTTATGTTTTATATATTTTTTTTCTCTTCCTGAAATTTTCTTCCTCAAGATATCCACTTGGCTTACTTAGTTCATTTCCTTTGGATCTTATCCAAATACCTCTTTTTAATAAGGCCTTTCCTAACTATAATATTAAAAACTAAAAGCTCCTCTTCTGATTATATTTCCTGACCATCCCTTTCCTGACTTGTTTTCATAGTTTGCCTCATTTATAAATGACATATTATACTCAGCAAATTTAAGTATACAATGCAATATTATTAACTATAGCCACCATGCTATACATAGATCCTCAGAACTAATTTATCTTATAATTGAAAATTCATACCCTTTGACCACCATCTCCCCATTTCCCACACCCACAGCCCCTGGCAAACATCATTCTACTGTCTTTATGAGTTTGACTTTTTGTTGTCGTTTGTTTACATTTCACAAATAAGTGGCACCATATAGTATTTGTCTCTCTGTGTCTGGCTTTTTTCACTTAACATAATGCCCCCCAAGTTCATTTATTTTGTCACGAAAGACAGGGTTTTCTTTTTTATGTCTAAATAATATTTGAGTGACTGAGTTGGTAGACACCAGTTATCTCCATATTTAGTTATTGTGAATAATGCTGCAATAAATATGGAGAGTGGGTATCACTTCAAGATTCTGATTTTGCTTCCTTCAGATATACACCCAGAAGTGGAATTGCTGCATCATATGGTAGCTCTATTTTTAATATTTTGAAAAAATTCAGTACTATTTTACATAATAGCTGTACCAATTTATATTCAGAACAATGCACAAGGTTTCCCTTTCCTCCACTTCATAAAAAAAAAAAAAGTATCTCTTGTCTTTTTTATAATAGCCATTCTAACAGGTGTTATATGACACTATTTTTATTTTCCTGATAATTATTGCCATTGAGTACCTTTACATGTACTTGTTGGCTGTTCATATATGTTCTTTGGAAAAATATCTATTCAGGTCATTTGCAATTTTTTAATGGGATTATTTATGCTTTTTGCTATTATGCTGTATGAGTTTCCTATATATTTTAGATATTAATTCCTCATTGAATTTATGGTGTGTAAATAATATTTAGTCCATTCCAAAGATTGCCTTTTCATTTTGCTGTAAAAAAACTATTTAATTTGATGTAGTCCAATTTGTTTATTTTTGCTTTTGTTACTTATGCTTGTAATATTATATTCAAAAAATAATTGCCAAGACCAGTGTCCAGGAGTTTTGATATTGATACTATGTTTTCTTACAGGAGTTTTACAGTTTTAGGTCTTATATTTAAGTCTTTGATATATTTAAAGTTAATATTTGTGAGTGGGATAAAATAAGGATTCACTTTTATTATTTTACTCATCTATTTTCCAATACCATTTCCTAACACCATATACTGAAGAGACTCTCTTTTCCCTGTTGTATATTGATTACCTTACGAAATATTAGTTGACCACATATGCATTGGTTTATTTCTGGGCTTTCAGTTTCATTCCTTTGGTTTGTATATCTGTCTTTATGCCAGTATCATACTGTTTTAATCACTATAGCTTTGTAATGTGGTTTGAAATCAAGAAGTGTGACGGCTTCAGCTTTCCTCAAGATTGCTAAATGTCAGATTGCTTTTATATTTATGTAAAAAATGTCTTTGGAATTTTGAGAGGGATTGCACTGAACCTGTAGACCAATTTGGGTATTATAAATGTTTTAATAGTATTAATTCTCCCAATCCGAGAACACAAATGTCTTTCCATTTGTCTGTGTCTTCTTTAATTTTTTTTTATCAGTGTCATAGTTTTCAGTGTACAGATCTTTCGCCTCCCTTGGTTAAATTTATTACTGAGTATTTTGTTTTTGGTGCTCTTGTAAATGTGATTATTTTCTTACATGTTAGATAGTTCATTGTTGGTGTAATTTTTTTATATATTGATTTTGTATCCTGAAATATTATTGAATTTATTAGTTCTGACTTTGTGTGTGTGTATGTGTATGTAGTCTTTAGAATTTTCTACAGATAAGATTGTATCATGGGCAAACAGTTTTCCTTCTTCCTTACCAATTTAGATTTCTTATTTTTATTTATTTATTTATTTATTTTTTTGCCTAATTGCTTAGCTGTGACTTCTGATACTATACTGAATAGAACTCATAAGCGTGAGCACCCTTATATTGTTCCTGATCTTAGAGGATAAAGTTTCAGTGTTTCACCACTGAGTATGATGTTAGCTGTTGACTTGTCACATATGGCCTTTATTATGTTGAGGTACATTCCATCAATACCTAATTTATTGAGATTTTTAACATAAAAGAACATTGCATTCTGCTGCAGCTATTGAAATGATTATAAATTTTATCTTTCATTCTGTTAATGTGGTGTATTACATTAACTGATTGGTATATGTTGAACCATTCTTCCATCTCAGGAATAAATTCCACTTGATTATGATGTACAAGCCCTTTAATGTGCTGTTGAATTCAGTTTGCTAATATTTTGTTGGGGATTTTTACACCTATGTTCATCAAGGAGACCAAAGGAATATTAGGAGAAGAAGAAAAGAAAGAAAAAGAAATATTAGCCTGTAATTTTCTTTCCTTGTAGCATTCTTGTCTGGCTTTGTAAATTAGGTAAGGCTGGCCTTGTAAAATGAGCTTGGAAACATTCTCTCTTCATCAATTTTTTGAAATAGTGTGAGAAAGACTGGCATTGATTGTTCTTTAATGTTCAGTAAAATTCACCAGTGAAGCTAACTGATCCTGGGCTTTTCTGTTTGTGAGGTTTTCATTAATGATTCAATCTAATCATCGCTGGTTATTCGGATTTTCTATTTTTCATGATTCAGTCTTGATAGATATGTTTCTAGGATTCACTCATTTCTTCTAGGTTATTCAATTTGTTGCTGTGTAGTTAATAGTAGTCTCATGATTCTATATATTTCTGTGGTATTTGTTATACTATCACCTCTTTCATTTATGATATCATTTCGCTGTCTTCGCTTTCTTTTGTTTTAGTCTATCTTGTTTTTTTTTCAATTTTGATTATCTTTTCAAAAAACAATTTTAAGTTGATCTTTTCTATTGTTTTTCCAGTCTTTATTTATTTCTGTTCTGATCTTGTTATTTCCTTCCTTCTGCTAAATTTTGCCTTAGTTTGTTTTTCTTGATCTAGTTATTCGAAGTTTAAAATTAGGTTATTTACTTGAGATCCTTTTTCTTAACATAAACATTTATCACTATAAAATTTGCCTTTAGAACTAGTCTGTCTATATCTCATAAGTTTTGGTATGTTGTGTTTCCATTTTTTTAATCTCAAAATATATATATTTTAAAATTTTCTTCTGATTTCTCATTTGCCTTATTGATTGTTCAAAAATGTATTGTTTTATTTCTACATACCTGTGAATTTTCCAGTTTTCTCTCTGTCATTATTTTCTAGTTTTATAGCATTTGGTCATAAAAGATGTGTTATATGATTTTAATCTTCTTAAATTTTTTAAGACTTTTTACAACCTAACGTATGATCTATTCTGGAAAATATTTATATATATTTATAATTGTTATATCCCCTTGATGGACTGAACACTTCATTTTATTTTTTGTCTCTTGTTACAGTTTTTGACTTAAAATCTATTTTGTCTAAATTAAGTATATTTACCTCTGCTTTTTTTTTTTTGGTATTCATTTGCTTAGAATATATTTTTCCAGCACATTACTTTCAGCCTATGGCTGTCCTTAAAGTCAAAGTGAGTCTCTTATAATAGGGTCTTTTATTATTATTATTATTATTATTATTATTAATTCATCCACTCTGTCTTTTGATTGGAGGGTTTAATACATTTACATTTAAAGTAATTATTATTGGTAAATAAGGACTTGCTATTGCCACCTTGTCAATTGTTTTCTGGCAGTTTTGTGGTGTGTGTGTGTGTGTGTGTGTGTGTGTGTCTGTGTCTGTGTTTCCTTCTTCCACTTTTATTGTCTTCCTTTGTGATTTGATGATTTCAGGCAGTGGTAAAGGGTCCTTTGCTTGAGACATGGATACATAGGCAATAGCCGTGGGGCCTATGTCTGGAACATAGACACATGTGGAACAGCTTTGGCTCTGTGTCTGGGCCATGTGCAGGGTTAGGGGCCATTGAATTCAAGTCCCAGGGTGGTACAATAGTAGTTCCTTCTTGGGGTGGGGAGGTCAGCAATGTATCCCCCTCCAGGAATTCTATTGCAGTGATGGCTACTATTTACCTCAGTGACAAAAGCTGCTCATGCCCTCTATAAAGTTGACTCCTGGGGTCTGCAATGACAAACATAACAGAATCCTCTGCTGTGAAATCTGTGGGAACTCTGTGACCGTCACTTTTAAATCTTCAATGGAAAAAGCTGCCAGGGTCCTATGCAGAACAAGTCGCCAGAGACTGTGATGGCACTAACCACATGGGTGATTCGAATAGCCCCCACCCTTCTTCTTTGTTCCTAGCTGTCTATAGACATCTCTGTAAGCCGGTCTCCCTAGTTATCTTTCTGTGTGGTTATTCTCCCTTTTTTGCTTTACTCTGTTGCTGTTGGTTCTTAATTGGTCTCTAGAGCCTTCCCAGAGCTTTTTGTTCGTGAATAGCTATCTAATTCTTTCTTCTTTTTTCTTTCATATTTTTTGGGGGATGCTGGTGTCGCCTATTCTGCCATCTTGCTGACATCCATGTGTTGTTTTAAACTAAGAATTTTGTGTTATGGAATATGTTATGTTATGGCAGAAGTAGAAAATGAGTATAATTTGTTTAGTAAATATGAATGATCAGGAGATTATTCTGGATTATGTGTCTAGGTCCAATCCTTAAAAGCAGGGAATATTTTTGGACATGGTCAAAGAGGGAGAAGTGAATACAGAAGAATAGTCTGTGAAATATAATAATGTTGGCTTTGAAGATGGACGGGGTCAAGGAATGTGTGTGCTACAAGATCTACATATTCCACAATAATCACAAGAGATTTCAGGCATATTGCACCAATATAATAGTAAGGAGTCTGGGTGTGCCCAGACTGGCACATCTCCTTTGTCAAAGGCTTATGGCCTGAGATCGACAAACTCAAGTTAGCCCTATCCCGTCCTTTCCTCTAGCCCCTACGAACACATGCATGGATCTCCAAGTTCTAAAATATGTTAAATGGCCATTTCTTCTAGGGTATTGTAGAAAAAATATTATATTATCTGAAAAGGGGTATAGTATCTATTCATTCAACAAATGAATATTGAACTTTACTAGCTGTCAGTTCTATAGGAACATGACTGTGAATAAAACAGTGACTGCTCGACTGCTCTCAAACTGTTAGGATTGAGTAAGGGCTTGGCAAATAAACTAAAAGTTTTATTATAGAAAGGATTATCCTAATAGAGGTAATCTAAGTTAACTATGGAATAAAGCAGAAGGGGCTCCTAGTTCAGTCTTTCGTGATGAGAAATTCTTTCCTAAAGAAATTATAAGAATAGTAAGAAATAGTAAGACTGATACTTTCAGGCTGAGAACTAAACAAAGAATAAGATTTCAATTAAAGAAGAATAGGTCTTAACATTTTAGGAACTTTTTTCTGCTTAAAGCATAGATTGTACAAAATACAGTAAAAAAGAAAAAAAAAGGGAGATGAAAGAAAATAAAAGATAAAAGAAAAATCCAAAGATCTAATAGGGGCCAGTTTCTGAATAATTTGATAAGCCACACTTAGGAGTATGGAGACCACATAAGTATTTTAAGAAAAGTAACAAAATTGTACTTGTATTTTTTTTAAATCATCTTATTATGCAATAGAGAAGGGACTAATGTGAGCTGAAATAAGAAATCAGAATATCAGTTAAGATACATTGGCATAATATTTGGAGGAGATAATGACACGACCTTGGAAAGTGACAGAGATGAAAAGATGAATAAATTTGAGAGATATTCAAAAGTTGTAATGCATAGCACTTGGCAATTATTTTAGTTATTTATAAAAGAACTGTCTTCAAATGTAGTGGTTTAAAACAACAGTGACAATATTTTTACTGCTCACATGTTTCTATGTTAAGAATTTATCCATGGTTATGGTTAAGAAGAAACTGCCCACTTTTGCTTTACATGATGTCAGCTGAGATGGCTTGACAAAGGTCAGAAAATTCATGATGCCCTTACTCACATGTCTGAAACCTCGGTACCAGCTGTCTGCTGAGACCTTGGTTTTCCTTCCTGTGACCTCTCACTCTGTGCTTGGTCTCTGATCACTTGGTAATTCAGTTTGAACCCTTCTACATGGTGACATGTTTCAAAGAGAGTAAAATTGGAAGATATAAGCCCTCTTAAGGTCTAAACTGAGAAGCCACATAGTGTCACCTCTGTCACATTCTCTTTATCAAAGCAGATTTCAGAACCTGATAAGATTTAGGGAAGGGAAAATAGACTTGACCTATTGATGGATGAATGTCAGAGTCACATTTTAGAAAGGGCACATGGGTGGGAAGTTAAGGGTACTGAGACATTGAAGGTATTAACTAGACGAAAGGGTGGAGCTGTCACTTAGTGGCATAGGTAATACCAGAGGAAGACCAATTTGAGAGGAACATAATGAGGTAGATTTGGAATATATATATACAGGTACCTAAAAGATATCCAAGATGAGGTTACAAATCAAATATTCTATTAGTACTTTCCTGGTGTTTTAAGTACTTTGTAAGTATTAACTAATTGTCATAACAACACTATAAAGGGGAGATACTGCTATTATTTTCATTATCCTAATTTTGCAAATAAAGAATAAAGAATCTGAGAGATCATGTAATTTACCAAAGCCATATTATTAAGTGACAGAAGCAAGCTTAAAGTAGGTAGTCTACCTCCACATTCCTTAATTGAGCCACTTTTCTCTGCCCTCAGTAGATAGATAAACATGATTTTTTCTAGAGTTCAAGTGAAACATCTTATAAAATAATTTAGATACCTATAATATTTTAATGTTTAAATCAGAAATTAGTAAAATTACAATTTAAAATTTTAACCTAGGGAAATATGTATACAGCACTGAAAAATATAATTCTTACCTTTTGTCTTGTTATGTTTTTTGAATCATAATAGAAAGAATGATATAAACTTCTGAACTCTCAGCAACAACATTCATACAACACACATTTTGTGGCGAGACATATAATTGTCCCTAGGAAGAAATGTACAGTTATTATGTGAAGATGCTGTGCTGATCAATTTTATAAAGATTTAAGTTATTGTAGACAAAAGGTCCAGAGATGCCAAAGATAAAATTTTAGGGCTAACTTCTATCTTTCAATAGGCCATTTACAACACAATATGTATTCAAAGAGCTTCCTATTCTTTAAAATCCTGTGATATCATGATATAATAAGAAATTTATATTTGGCCTTTTTCCCTGATTCTTGTTACAGAGCTCCTGAAACCCTTGGAATTTATGAGTGATAGAAATAAGAGGAGGATCTTTTGTTATTCATAACAACCTCCTTTTAACAATACTTGAATGTATGTTAATGGGGTGATTCTTGGAGAATAGGGGCTGGCTGTCAGAGGACCTGACCATGTGATTAAAGAGTTGAGACCTTCAAGTCCACCCCCAGACTTCTAGGGAGGGCAGAGGGACAGAAGATTAAATTCAATTACCAATGGCCAGTGATTTGATCGATCATGTCTAAGTAATGGAACTTCCATAAAAACTCTACACAGTGGGGTGCCCAGAGCTTTCTGTTGCCAAACACAACTAGGTGCTGGGGTGGTGGTGGAGCCTCTGCAGAAAGCATGGAAGTGCCACATCCTCTCCCCCATCTTGCACTATGCATCTCTTACACCTGGCCGTTCCTAAGTTGCATACTTTTATAATAAACTGGAAATTTGGTAAATAAACTGTTTTTCTGAGTTGTCTAGATTTTCTAAAAAATTACTGAACCCAATGAAGGGTTGTGGGAACCCCCAATTTATAGCCTGTTGGTTAGAACTGTAGGTGACAATCTGGGTCTTATGAATGACATCTGAAACGGGGCACAATCTTATGGGACTAAACCCTTAATCTGTAGGGTCTGCACTAACTCCAGTTTGATAGTGTCAGAACAGAGTTAAATCATAGAATACCCAGTCTGTGTCCACTGAGATTTGGAGACTTTCTTGGTGTGGGTAGTTTACCTTTAACTCCACATTACATGACGCTCTCGAACCAATGCCTATCAAGTGTTTTTGACTATTGTCAAGACATTTTGAAAGTATAGAAATCTTTGCTTTTAGTTTAAATTTGGCTCATTCTTGGAAGCCAGCCTTTGATTCTAATCCAAAATTCTCTTAATAGTTATACAGTACATTATATAAGAGAATGGGGGTTGAATCTTATCACAAAGAGTTTTCCTGGCTTAGGCCAGGGAAAGTGTCCAACGAACCTATCAATTTTTTTTTTTTAAAAATGTTTTCGAGTTACTATCTTAACTCTATAAAACTGATTTCCTAAATATCAATGATATATCTATAACAATGAGATTTTTTTTTAAATCGGTGATTGTACAAAACATTTGAATATCAATCCCTTTTATAAACCACTTCTCAAAATTTTAACAAATGTTCTCAGACACTTAAGTTATGTGAATCAGTTTGAAAAACTTGAATGATAACCTGATGATGTTGACACCAGAGGTGGGCCAGAAAATTTGGATTTGTTCTAAGATCAAAAACTAAATTTTTGACTCTAGGAAGCTATCACTAAAATTCATTATCTTGTCAAATAAGAGTTAGGGTCCAGTGTAGAGTTATATCCCTTATCACAATTTGTGGGTGGAGGAGAGGGTGTTTAAAATGAATTTTAAAAAGCAGAACATAAAATAAATCTGTCTTAAAGTATGCATCCTTCTGCCTATAAATTGGCAGAATTGTATTTATGGCCAGAAAGAAGCATTCTTCCTCATATTGCTAGATTCAATCAGACAGTAAGGGAAACAGTCTAATGTAGATATCAGCTGGAATTCAGCCCAAAACTTCTCTCTTACTCACAGATGCAACATGTTCATGCCTGTAACACCTAGCAGAGAGACTCTGTGTTCAACTTTAATAGTGAGTATGTCCAAGAACAAGGACACATGGCAAGTACTCCTGGGCTTCTTAAGCCACTAAATAGGAGTTTTCCTATGGGTTCAAGTCAATTTCCCTTAAGTCCCATAAATTGTCTTTCCTCCTCTCTCATTCTTTCAATGTGTAAGCCTAAACTGGGGTGTAAAAGAGGAAGAAATTCCCTGAAGAAACAAAGATAATTCTCATTCGAGGTTTTTAACATACTATTTCTTTGTCTGGAATTCACTTTCTTTTTCTATATTCAGAATAGTATTATATGTTAAGGTTCAATTTAAGCATTACATTTTTATAGAGATTTTTCTATCCTGCCCATTTAGGCAGGAAACACTCATATGTTTCTGTTGTAGTCTATAGTTTCCCAACATTTTTAGTGTACTCATACTCACAGAAGGATAAGGAGAACTGTAACAAATTGATTCACAATTGATAACTAATTAACATTTAATTTTATTTCCTTCCAGTGTCTTTTGCTGTGTGGAATTCATTTTGATCTCTATACCTCATCCATTGGCCTCTGGCCCTGAGCTTTGATAACTATTATCATGAGTTTGATTTATATATTTCAAATCTATTACTAATTCTTACACACACATACACACAAAACTTCATTAACAATAATACAAAATTACATCGTATATGTTGTAAATTTACAGAAATATACCATTTTGTTGTAAATAACCTTTTTTAGATATACCCATGTTGATAGTTGTAGATATCTCATTCTTTTTAATTACTATGAATTATTACATAATCTTCATGTCCTTCATATATATTTACTGAATCCTATTGACTATTTCTTTAAAAATTTCATGAAATTATAAACTTTGTTCATCATCGTTTCTCTAATTGCATAGCACAATGCCTGCTATTCTAGTGGCAAATAGCAGAATACTGTTTGAAGTTTGCTCTTACATTAACTTTAATATGAGCTTTATGTATGTGTTTGGAAATCTGATTATTAGATTGCCTCCTCTTGGTTTTATTAAAGTTTATAGAATAATTCAGAGAGAATATTAATGAAATTTTGTTGATTGATCATTGATCCTAATTTAATGGGAATTTTAAGAGCCTTATTAATATCATATGTTACTGGGCAACTGCTAAATTATGGCAAGCTCCTGACCAGGTATCAGTCCTGACCAGCAGAACTTTAGACACTTTCAAAACTTCAATTTTATCTGTAAGATGTGGTAGAGGTAATAATCACCTCCAGGATTAAAATGAATTAACCCATGTAAAGGTGTTATGGCAGTGTCTGGTACATGATATGAGTACAATGAACATTGGAAGTTATAGAGATTACAAACTATTAAGCTTCTCTACACTCTAGAATGATGAGCAATGCTATAAATAAAAGTTTTGTGTGGGGGGGGTGGAATCTTATTATGCTTTCCTTAAGAGACATTAGAAAATCACATTTAAAATTCACAAATAATATTCATTATGACCTTTCTATAAAGTATTATAGAGCAAAGTACAGGCTTTGAACTCAGTCAGATGAGAATTCAAGGTACTAATTACTGGTTAGTTGCATGACTTTGCTCAGGCTAGTTCACCTCTCTGAGACTCAGTTTTTTCTTTGCTGATCAAAGATTCTCCTGGAGAGTCTCATACTTCCATGGCAGTCTGTTATTACTGTCTCTAGCCTAGCAAAGAGGAACCCTCATAAGAAATCAAGGATTCTCAAACACACATTACAATACTGATGAGGAAATTTCTCATAAGATAAGTAAAGCCATCATAATAGATCTAGACAACATCTTTTTGTTTACATTTCTATATTTACTCTGGCTTATGTGGCTAGGTCAGCAGCGTAAATTTAGGATCACTCATCACTCACATATCAAACATAGAAACTAGATTAAAGCCAAATAAATAATATATGAAGCAAAAACCTCAAGGCAGCATCAGAACAAGGCAACAGAATAAAAGAGCAATGGGTCCTCAAGAACCTTATGCATCTCAGATTCATTAAACTGTATATAAGCCCAGATATGGGTCACACACTTGAGCTATAAATAAAATGTGTGTCTTATCCTATAGTAACTTTGCCCTTAGAGCCTCTGAAAACCTACTAAAGCATGGACAGTTGGTGGCTGTGTCAAGTTTTAAGAACTTGGAATCCAGATCTTCACCATTAACTTTCTCATAGACCTCATATTAGAACCAACCTCACAGAGATGTTATGAGATCTAAATTAAATGACATGTAAAAAGTATATGGGTTATAGTATTTTCTTCCTATAACTTTTTACTTTTAAGGATCTTGATAGGAGAAAACTCAGTAAAATGTTAAAGTGAGCAATGTTGTATTTGGCAATCTCCTGTCTACTTTTCTGTACCGTAATGTTTCATCTTGTCTTTGTCCATTTTTGTAGAGTCTTTGTCTAGCTAATCACAGAAATTTGGTTTCTAATTCGTGTGCTTCATTTATATAAATGTAAGACTTTAACCACTCACCACTAATCATGAATCTTAGCACCCTTGAGCAAATAATATTTAACAATCTTCTTGTTATCCAACCAGCTAATCATTATGTCTTCATCATCAAAAATTTACTTGCTGCAGTTACAATTGAGTATAGACACTTTAAGAATTCTCTTCCTTACACACTCATACTCAGAACTAGCTATTATGAAAAATAATCATCTACTAATAAGATGTCCTTTCACAGCTATTTTATTTTTAAGGGAGAACTATTGAAAATTAAACAGGATTCAATGCAGTGAGTTTCTATGTGGAGTTTCAAGTATAGTCTGATGAGAGCGATAAAGATATATATTCTATAGAACTGTTCCAGTAATAATTGTTGATTAACTAAATACATGAAAAGATGAACACATGAATGAAAGATATTTTGGAATGGGATGCTTTAATAAAATTCCTTAAACAATCTGAAAATGGTACTCCTGGACTGGATTGCTATTGAAGAAACTAAAAACTTTAACCTATCTTCTACATACCTTGTTTCCAAGGATGCCCATGGGAGATCTGGCAGTGTAACACATACCAGGGTGGTGGATAGGAATGAGTCATTGACCTTGTATGATACCTAGAATGTGACCTGTAGAATAGAATATACCTCTCTTTTAAAATGTTTTATTCTTACAAACTTTGTGTGCATTTATGGCTTTAAGGCAGGAATTCACTCAGGTTCAAAACATAAATTAAAGCCATACAATGTCAGCTTCAATAAGGACTTCTGTTTTTCAAACTTTTTGACTTCCACTTAGAAAGACAACATTGCACTGGGAGGTTATCCTTTTTGATCAGTCTCGACATGTTTCCAGCCATTCTCAACTTCCCTTCAAAAGAATTCTCATTGGAATTACATGTATATTGTGCCCCCAAGGTGAATGCAATGTTTGGAACAACAAACTATTGATTTCCCATTGTGTAACTTTCATTTAATTTAAGCCAAAATGCAAGAAGGGGATAGGGCTAGTAGGAGAGTACACTGATATAATCCTTTCCAGTGATCCTTAAAAAATTCACACATTTTCAGTGTAGAATTGTGGTTACTGATACTTGTTTCAGTCACATGTTGGCCTTACATATCTCTTCAAAATATGATTTTAAAAATCTGAAATCTTGATATGGTGACCATTAAAACCTAGCTGTTTGCCCAATTTACTCTAATATACATAGTTGGATTAATTATTAGGTTTACTCCAAAAAAGTTACTAACCTTATTGGCTGCTCCATAAATGTATGAAAAAGGTAGTTCTGTACAATCTTTAGCAACATGTACTTCTCTATGCAACCTTGTTATCATTCTAGTATGGGTAATTGAAAGCTCTCTTCAGCAACCATCTCCATTTAGTATATTTTATTATCAATGGTCTACTATTCTGTATATTTTATTATCTTGCCAAACATTTCCTGATCTGCTTTTCTCCTCATCTTCATCAATATTTCCATAGACATTTTTCTCAGTTAACATTATTTTATAAAACTATAGTAAATAAATTTAGCCGGGCTTATTTTCTCATCTTTTCTCTGCCATGTTTGCCAGTGTAATTGTTGAAGTCCTTGCCATCCGGTTGCTTTGTAACAGGAGATTTACTACATATTTTTCTCAGGTTTTATCATTTTTATTACTTAATGGATAAGATAGTCATTCTCTTTATTATTAATTTCTAGATTTTTAATCCATTTATTTGTTAATTCACTCATTAAAATTTTAATTTTTAATGCAAAAATTAAAAAAAAAAAAACAAAAACAAAAACAAAAAAAAAAGAAAACCTATCTTTTACCAGACTGTGTTAAGCACTAAGCACTTTATATACATCATCGTATCTACTTCTTGCAATAATTTTATGAAGTTGGTTCTACTATCCTCATTTTACTGTTAAAAAATGAGGCTCATAGTAGTTAAATAACTTGCCAAAACTTACACAGGTGAATAGTAAATTCTGAGTTTTAGCCTTCAGGGTATTCAAGATTTATCAATGGATCACTATTTTGAGATATGGTTTTAGCCGGTAGGTGGAGACAATAAATTAAAAAAAAAAAATAATAAGATACTGCCTTCACAAAACTTGCAATACACAGCAATAGAAGAAAAACTCTCTATATACCAAAAATTGAAATACCTCACATAAATATGACATGAGCTTAGGAAAGAAAAAAGTTCTTAAAATAGAGGCAAAAAAGATCCCTGATGATTCAAAATTGTGTGTCAAATGAGACTTTTCACAAAAAAGAGAAAGAAAATGTAGGATAAATTTATTAGTTCATATAACCGCACAATCCAGTAGATTTGATGTCAGAGAAGCTTGACCCTGTGTTTAAATGGTGTAACCATTCTCTATTTCTTCCCCCCCCCCCTTCTTCCCATCTCTTAGACTTATTTCTGAAGCATTTGTCCTATCTACTGCTATGGTTTCAAAACTTTGAGGCAAACGTACTTCTTGGTTAACACCCAGCAAGGAAGAGAAGAGCCGATTCCTCCATAACATACTCAAAATGAATGAATTTTTTTATGTTTTATTTTTTTATTTTTGTAGTGACTGGCCTGACTTGAGTCACCTATCTCCTAAACTAATCACTGTTGCCAGGGGGGATAAGTTATGCTAATTGACTTAATTTAATTAGGGATTATTGCTGAATTCTGGACAGGGTCAGTTAAACTCAAAACACACACGATATTATCAGAAAAGAAACAAGGTAATGCCCCTGCCTAAGAATCTGTGTCTTAAGGTCTCATGATTTGTAATATGCTATGTATTAAACAGAAAAAAAAATATATATATATATTTTAAAACTGTGAAGTGGTATCTTCAAACCCCATTTGCCAACATGCTTTCCATTCAGTTTGGTATGTAATGATTCTTCATAAATTAACAATATACTCATGAAAATATGCTTTATAAGCTCATCTTTTGAGCTTTTCTTTTCTCCTGCTATTTTCCTCAACTGAAGTACCTCTGCTTGCTCTTTTAAATTCTTAGGCTAAAGCTAATTCTTAAGCTAAAGAGCACAGTTTAAATCCATCATCAGAAAGCCTTTACTGGCCACCCAGCCTTAGCATTGTTTTATGCGGCCAAATCTCATTACCATTCTCTGCAGTTCACTCACACTTTATATCATTGTTTTTACTGTTAGTTATTTGTCTGTGTATTTGGGTTGCCTCTTTAATTTGGTATAATCTTCCTGAAGTCTCTTCCTGAATATCGAGGCTAGCTATGTATTAAAAATGAATGACATTGGTAATTGCAATTTTAAACAATTTTTGTTTGTTTGTTTGTTTGTTTTGATAGAACAGTGTTTGTCAACTTGGATAGGGGTCAGAAGACCTAGAAAAGCATTAAAATTATTATATTGTAAAATGAGATATCAGTATATCTGATACTATTTAACTAGATATGTTATGATATATTATTTACCATCCAAGAATTTATATAGGTAAGTAATAAAAAACAATGAAGGTATAAAACAAACTTTTGAGATAAAAAATATAAAAAGTTCAACTAGTATGTATGTGTTATTGATGTTTTTCTGTTGTGTTTTGTCTTACTTCTTTGCTTTTTGGTGAAGTGGAAAAATGCAAGTCTTTCGAAATACTAGTGATAAGAATTCCCTGATTCAGCACCAAGGCTTCGGAGTTCTGTGGAGCCACACTTTGCAAACCTTGCCATAGTGGCAAATGTTGTATGTATGATTACATCAACTTGTGAAATACGTAATGGCTACGTACATTATCAATTACAATAGAATTCAGACAGGCTCAGTTACACTGTTAACACCTTGGTCACAAAATCAAATCTAATCAATTCCCAAGACAATGTTTTGAAGGCCTAATACATCTTGTTCTGATCTTTTAGATATTTAATCCCGTCTCCCTATTTTCTCAGAACTCTAATAAAGCATATAAATAAGTTTTAAAAATGGTATACATTTTTAATACTGTTGATATCTACCTAAAACTTTCATCTTTGATAAACGATAGAAGGGAAATGAGAGAAGACAGCACTATTTGTTCAGCTCCAGTTATGTGCCAGTTATCTTTCATGACTTAATTTCTATATTCATTTAATCATTTCTTAACAAATACTTTTTTGTGAGTTGTCACATCACAACAAAAAAAGGGTTCAATTGTGATACACAAAAATAGACATAATGCCTACATTAATGAAGTGAGAATATGTTATAGACGTCAAATAGTAACTAAATTTATAACTGCAAACAATGCTGGGAAGGAACAAAAAGTGATTTTATTCTCAACAATTTTTTAAGGAGGCATGTCTTTCCCTGCTCATAGGTGAGGATTTTAAGAAACTTGTCCAAATCTATAAGGTTAGTAAAGGTCATCAGAGCTGCAAAGAATTAATTGGGCAAGTGTTGTCCTCCACCTCTCCAAGGGCAGAGGCTATGGTTCACATCAACTAGAATGTGGCTGAAGCTCCTAGAGGTTTGCAGTACAGTGCAAACCATCTGCACAATGCTTTACACAGCCTTGAGTCAGATGGAATTCAGTCCTTAGTTTGTCCATATTACCCTGGTTTATTGTAAATTTTCATGGTATCCATATCCAAATGTGCTAGTTTGTTCATCAAATCTATTATTGTATGTGAAAGATTTGTGAATCGACATCCAAACAATATTCTGAGATATTATCTCCCATTCAATTAATGTAAGGTCATTTGAGTATCCAATGTATGTAAAAAAAATTTTTTTAAAAAGTGAAGAGTAGGGAGGTAGATAGAAAAGAGAAAGACAATAAGTACAAACTTCCAGTTATAAAATAAGTCACTGGGATGTAATGTAAAGCATAGTGAATATGGTTAATAATATAACTATGTACGATGACAGTGTTACTAAGCTTATTTTGGTGATCACTTCGTAAGGTATATAAATGTTGAATATCTATGTTATGCACCTGAAATTAATATAATAGTGTATGTCAATTATAATTTTAAAATATAAAGAAAAAATAAAGAAAAACAACAAAAAAGATAGTTCCTTGTCTCTGATTTTCTAGCAGACCAAGAAAATAAATCGAAATAAGATTGACCATTATGACACAGTACACTTAAAAGGCATTTTATTGTGTATGATATTTATATTTGCCTCTCTTAGCAGTCATATTAATTATAGGATAGACATTTGGCAAGGTAACCAGAATTCTCAGGTAAAAAGTTTGAATTTTCTGCTTTGGGCAATGGTAGAGCACTGCCAATCTGAGGACATTGGAGTGGTGCGTGCTACACAGCATTTAGAAATGATGGTTACTCTAGCTAGCAGTGTGAAGGCAGATGGAGGAAATGCTGAGAATCAGGGAATCCAAATACAAAGCTTTTACAGAGGAACAATTTAAGATGATAAATTCTTAGATTGTGATGATGAGAATTTAAAAAACGAAGATAAATGCAGTAAAACAATTACTATTTAGAAAGAACACTGAGATCCCTTTCATCTTGTTTTCTTGAAGTTGCAGCTTTGTGTGACAGGTGACACTTAGCAAATCTTCCTTACTTTTGACTCCATTTAAATGAACAATCTTACAGAGCTCGTTTCTCAGCTTGTTTTAATTAGCATCAGAATAAAAAAAAAATTGGGTATCTCAGGCTGTTAATAACTTGATACAGAACTTTTCACCTCCAGGTCAATGGTAAGTAAAATACATTTACATATATTTAAGTGGATTTATTGCTCTAGAAGGGAGCCCAGTGTAATCCTTGACACGAGAACACATTACTTCCAGAAAGCCCACAGCATTGAAACATTGATCAGGAAGTAACAAGGAAAAAGGGTTCAATTTCAACTGCTTTTCAATGTTTGGCTTGCCTTACAAGATTTTCTTAAATTGTTTTAATTAGTCCTAATTATGATCCTATATTTAAAGATTGATTTCTGATGATAAATTGGATATGGACCAATAATCTAGGCTTATTTTAATTTAGAATATGAGCTACCAGTTACTCAAAAATAATTATCCATATCAGAAAAAGCAAGAAATTTACTACAGAGCTCACTCTGTGCTGGGGGAAAAATAATGAGTAATAGAAATTGTATTACAAATCTCAGTAATCAGAATATGTCTCTGACATTTAGAAAACAATAGTGCTGGTTACATTGATCTTAGCATCAAGGAAATTCAAAGTTATTTTTTTCTGGATGTGTGTGCTCACTTAACACCCCTAGAAATGGCTATAATGGATTCAACACTGTCCAATTTCCCCAGCCTCCAAGGCAACACATCCATGGCAACAACTAAGCATCATTATAGTTACTTAACTGTGAAAAATAACAATTTCTTAACTCCTTTAACTCAAGCTCTTATTCAGTGATGTAAAAAAAAAAAAAAAAAGACGACAACAGCAACAACAAAATTCAGTTCTATCATTATCGTATATATGCTCTGTCAGGCATATTATGAGCTGATGATATAATAAAAATTAAAACACGATACCTGTGCCATAGGTTAAAATGCACCAAATAAAGGACTTGGGAAAAGAGCTTACATTCTGATTATTTATGAGGGACATGATCAGGAATGAGAGACAGTAGAGTGAAACTGGGATGAAAAGAAAGCTGAACCAAGGAACAATGAATTGGCCACCGCCATGGGCAAATGGCATTTTATCCTGCAGGGTTTTCTAAAGAGACTTGTGAAACATGTCTCAGAATCGTTCACTTGAAAGATAAAAGGAAGATAATTTCATACATGGACTTCTGTTCTCCAGTTAAGTGTGATCTCATGGCCATGAACTTCCCCACACTACGAAGTGGCACCTATGTGACTGGCTCTGGAGAACAACCATGCTGCAGTGTCAAAGAGACCTCAAAGGGTCCAAGCAATACACTTGTCAGGTTCACTTATATGAGTCTGGTCAGAGCTTCTGTGCAACTGGTTGGTGTAGTGAAGGCTAGAGAAAGAAACGAGGCTGAGAAGGTCTAAAGTGGCTAGGAAGGAATGTCTTACACATTCTGCCCTTATGGTACTCAATACTCAAAGCCTCCCCAATGAGACACACCTTTTTTTTAAGGGAAAGAAGTTAAAAACAAGAAAAATAAAGTCTTAAGGAATTTTTAAAGATGCATCCTTTTAGAATTATTATATAGAGTGGATATATAGGTAGAGATTAAATATATGACGTGTGGAGTCAGATAAACTATAGTTTAAATACTGTCTTGAATTCTTTCTCATTGTACGGCATTTGTCAACTCATTTAGAGTTTCCTCATCACTATAAATAATTTCTATTCCGTATGACAATTGTGAACATTAAGTGAGATCATATATGTGTAGCACATAGTCCATTTTATTACATAAGTACCACACATATATGTGTGTGTGTTTGTGTGAACTAGCTACTACACAATGTAAAGATTGACGGTCTTCTCATATTCTTACTTATATCTATATTTATGCATTAAACAATTCTATGAAGCATAACACATTTTTAATATGATTTGAGGATTCCTAAGGTAAGGATAAAGCTTTTTGTGGTATTGAAAACTGAAAAAATAGGAAAGCTATATGTTGTCTAGTGTCTTCTATCAGAGTTCAAATTAGAAATTGTTTTAAGCTTTATTTTCAATTCACAAAGTTTCTTTAAACTCTACTTCAAGAGGCTTGTAGATGATTTGGTGTACTAGTTGTTAAACTCACTTTTTAAAATTTTAAGAAAAAAAATTGATGTTTGGCTGAGCTGCTTCTTGAAATATTAGCGACCCTGAATGCACAGTCTTTATAAGCTAAGAATTTCCCGAAGCTCAACAGGACCAATGAGATCTTAACCTCACAACAGAACAGCAGGATCAGGCAAGTCGCTGTGCTGAGACACCACTTGGGGCCAGATTTCAATAGCTGACAACTCATAATGGATGGACAGAAGCAAAACATCATTAACTTGAATCTACAAAGTCGACATTTCCATATGCAAATTGGAACTAGCACATATGTGCCTGTGTACAGTCTCATTGCTTGTTTAGTTGTCTGTATGTCCTTTAGGTTGCTTTCCTTTGTCTTTAAGATCCCAGTGGACAAGAATCACGTCTGGTAACCCACTTTGCAAAACAACAACAGGTGCACAGATTGGGTTTCGCTAAATGTTTTTTATGGTAATGATGGTGATGGTGTTGATTTCTCTCTCACACAAGAGTTTAAGATCGACAATGTAATAATGTCAGCACCCAGGAGTAAAAGAATAGTCATGAATAACATGTTTGAGCAGTGAGACATGAAACTTACTGTATATTTATACAACAGGTCCACTGAACTGACCTCTAGGGGCATGAGCCCGAGAAAGGGCATTCATGCTAATTTTTTATACATTAGTTTAAGTTCATATTGATTCTTACAAAAGATGTTTCCTTCATTGAAAGCTAAGTAACTTTTTCTTATTTATCTGTCTTGAGAATGTGGCTGTGGCATTTTAATATAAATCTGCTTGGTTCAGCAGTATAAAAAAAATGATAGCAACAGATTGCTCGCCTAATTCTGGCCTATGGAAAAATGATCTAACCTCTTTGAGCATTAAGTTTTTCTTGAGTTAATTGTAGCCTATCTTACAGACTTATTGTGTGAATCAGGTAAGATCAAATAAGAAAATGTAAAGTGCTATAAAAACGTAAGATATTATTATTCCTAAAAATGCATCATTTGGGCCAGGCTTATGTCTTAAGGAAATAGCCAATTATGCTATTTCCTTTATGAAAATATGATCTTGGATTTATCATTCAACATGCCTGTATAAACACACCACAAGGCTCAGCAGCCTCTCAAGATTCTTTACTCTTTATTTTCTTTCTCCATTTTCCACAGAGCTGTCTTTTTTTGGCTTGTCTTCCACTCCTTTTCTGTTGTGTATACAAATGTGTGTTAAGATCAAGAGAAAGGACACCTGGATTGCTTCTCTGAGTTCTATCACTCACTCATAAAGATTTTGCTTTGGGCATTGCAGCTGGTATTCTTTTCCTTTCTTTTCCTTGCTGCTGAGGAGTTATACAGGAAAGAATAATGAAGATGTAAACTCTCCAATCCTGCTTCCTGTCTACCTTGAATCCTCCCCTTTCCAAAGAGGAAACACATGTTTTTCAAACTCAGTTTTTGCTGATGAAAATTTTGTTCAATTTCACAGCTTGACTTCAGAATTTTTCCAAATGATGGCAAATTCCATCCCCTTGCCAAACAAGAACATAATGTACAAACATGTTTAGAAGGATAAGTTAGAAAATCCCATCAAGTTTTAATATTAGATTAATATAAGAAAAGACTGTATTGTGCCAGCCTGTCATTCAATGCACTAACATGTTTAATGATTGTAAATTTGGGAAAACTATTAACAGAGGTCAATGAAATTTATTGTTACAAAAATGTAAACTTTGAAGCACAGATATTTATGGCAATGACAGCATTTGAATGCTGAAAAGACAGAGATAGCAATTCAGCTTGCGATGTTTTGGGGTTGAAAGCATATTTGCCAAATCATAGGTGGAAAGAGTGTCCATTAGATTTTCTTCCTCTCATGCATTATATGATTTTGCTTAGAAGAGTTTTCTTTTAATATTAATAACTTATCTTTCCTTATGAAACTTATTTTTCTTATTCCTCTTACTTGGTAGTTATTTAAACCACTACAATTTCAAGTTCCTTTTTTCTTTCCTTAGTTCACCACAGCCCAGATTAAAACCCTTTCTTTGGGTCACTTTCATTAAAGGCATTATAAAAATAAATGGCTTGTAACAGGTAGGGAAAACATGAACCAGGAGGAATAGTCCAGAATCTTATTTCCCAGCAGTGCCACAGGAAACCTTCGTGCTATTTGGGGTTTTATTTCTGTGTTCAGTTCCGGCCAAGTAAAACCCCCTACCTAGGTGTCAAGGGCTAGTACTGAAAGCTACAAAAGGCAAGAGAGACCTTTTCTCCCTGACGATGGTTTTGGAAGTGAGCTAGTTTATTTGATCCCCAGGCAAACCTGTAGTCAAGCTAGTCGGAATGAGAGAAACAGCCTTCTACATGTTAAGACTGTAAGAAATTGTTTTTAAAGGTGTTTTATAGTGCGAACCCTTTCAAGGGTATGGAAGAGCTCTCCAACCAAGGCGCAAATATTCAAGGAGAGCTTGTTTGCTTTATGGTTATTTTTATCCCACAATAAACAGCTTAAATTTGCAGACTATACTTTTTGACTATAAAGTGGGTTATTTCTCAAGATGCCAGTGCTTTCCCATAACAGATGGAATAAATAGGAGAAAATGCTGAGAATACACCACTGAAATTCTGATTTATTCAATCATTAACAAAAAGGAGTGCAATTTCAATGGTAATAGAATGAAACCCCAACTGTTTCTGCTTTTCTTCTGAAAACTTGTTTTCTGTGGAGAACCTTGCTCTTAGGCAAATACCTATTTAAACCTCAGCAATGTATAATCTTACCTTCAGGCGGCATGATTATATAGGTTCAGTAATTTATAATACCTCTACAACTAGGGATAAAATATTAACTTTCAATAATATAAATATCTGCAGTACAAATACTGAAAAAAAAAAAGTACATTATCTTCCAGGAAAGATGTTATATATATAAACACTCTGTACTTGATTTTCAATGCTTCTGAAGGCAGTTGCTTCACAGCTTGTTAGAGGAGACACAGTCCATGCATAACCTTTAGGGACTTGGTACTAAGTAGACAAAAGATCAGTCCAATGTTTCTTTCTCATGACACAATTAACGGGGGAAAATAAAGGCCACTTGAGAGCACTTCCTGCTGGACACCACACTTAATGCTTCCTGGGAAAATGACTTGAATATATTGAATGCAAATAAAATATTGCAATAGGTTTATTAAAAAAACAAAACAAAACAGAGAACCCAAAATAAAAACCCCATGATACACACACATTATGTACGCACACAGGATATATAAGTTGGCAGAACATTTCTGTCTCTATTTTTATTGTATATCACAACAAGCCTGTGGGATATGAAGATTTCAATATGTGCTTTCTTAAACTGTTCCATTTTAAAGTTCTTTTGTGATCAATCCTTGATCTGGGTGGACCTAACAGAATTCACCTGATGTGGAGCCAGAAACCCAAGTTTGGAACCTAGCTCTATTATTAATTAATAGTGTTATCTTGGCTAACTCATTCATTTTATCTCCCGGATTCTTTTTTTCTTTTGAGTTAGAAAACTGAACTTCTAAATGATGTTTAAGGTCCCTTCTGGTTCTAAAATCTTACCATCCTAAATTTTTCTTTTTGTTTATTTGTTTTTAATTGAGTATCTCCTTCCTTACTTTAAGCCTATTATTAATAAAAAGAAAACATAAAATTATGTTTGTCATGCAACCACTTCTATTTACTAAAGACATATTTGTTTGTGATAGAAACTCTTTACTTTCATCCTTTATTATCTTTATGTCAGGTGAAAAGTTCTTCAGCTGAGACAAGTTATAATTTATTAAGCTTAGAATGAAAATTCATTAAATAATTTTATAGATTCACTTGCCCCCTGTTTATGCCTCTATTTCCCCGTTTATCTCAGCCCTAGCTCAATTCTTAACATTTTTGGGAATGAAATTTCATGGTAGTCTTCCCAGGAATTTTAACAAAGCTGTATGTATAAACACAGTCTGATTCCACATTTCAAATCTACATATTTTAATGTGGATGTGGCTTCTCCCGTCCTAACGATCTGAGTAGACACAACAATATTATTGCTCACACTAGCAAGATCTTCAAATGTGCTGCCTGTTTCCTTTTTCAATCCACCAAATAGCTGCACTTATTTTTAAACCTGTTTAGTTCTCTATGCACATACAGTATCGTGCCTATCTCCTCTGCAGGTGTGTGTGTTTTGTTGGGGTTTGTTTACAATGTGGGGCTTGATTGTAAAACCCTGTATTATGAATAAACCAATGCCTGAAATGAAGTGGAACCTTGATTTATTTGGGTAGGACTGTTTTCCAGTGCTGTAAATCATATTTTGGTGTTCATTTACCTTTGCATTCTTTTTGAGCCACCGGCACTGAGGCTGACGAATGGGAATCAAATGAAGTGTGCTAAGTGCTTCTGCTGGAGGGTTTCATCTCCCCACATGCCGGGCTGTGATTTATCTCTCCAATACATCACGCAACTTATTTTCCTTTACTTATTTTATTTAGTGTTGTCACAAATAATAATAATATCAATTGGCCATTGACTGTGAACCCTAAACAGTGGTAAATTAATTAAATAAGCTACATCTACAGAATTCATCTGTCCTCAATTTGATTAGAGCCACTTTGGTTGTACCAAGTCATTTACTATAGATGAACCTCATTTATTAAATAAGCAGCTTCATGAGTTCTGTGTAAATTGTTATGCATAGTATTTGCAGTGATTTTAATGAAATACTTAAAGCTGGCTCTTTATTTCTCAATCACTAAGAGTATTTTATGCTTGTGGAATAGGCATTTTCAGTCATCCTGTGATGTTAGTCTAAATGCTCTACCTGTAGTAGTTGTTCATTTATGGAAAGGAGTGTTCTTTCTTTTGTTTCTGGGAAAGACAACAGAAGCAGAAAAGGGCTTGAGGCTCTTTAAGGGTAAGGGCTTCTTGGAGAAAGTGTCATATGAGTGGAGGTCAAAGTTTCATCACAACACAAAGAAGACTATTACAGTCTCTGGGAGCATTCCAGACTTCTGCTGCACAAGCATATCAAGAATTTCAGACCACAGGAATGTAGAACCAAGTGGTTCATTTACCTTGGAATTTGGGAAGGTACAGTTCATAAAAGAAATGGTTTATATAAAAATGACTTGAATTATTCAAATAGATAATGTCAATGTTTCTTTGTAGTGGCTTAAAAAAATGTAGGGAAGCTAAACATGTCCTAGAAAAAGCACTGAGAGTAGGTAAGAGCTGCAAACCAAACCAGGGGAAACATAGCCAAGTTTAATCTGAAATGCAGTGATGGCCCCTAGGCACTAAGAAAACTGCCACAAAAACATAAGGGGTGAGGAGTATAACAGAGCGAAACATATATCAAGAGCTAACTTGGAGTGGACGGGGCTGATTGTACAACTTCAGTGAAGGGTAGAGGAACAAAGTAGAGAAAACAGTCATGGTGGATGAGATAAGAACATTCTTGGGAAGTATCTGTATGAGACTAAAGCAGAATACAAATTGAAAACACTTGTAGAGATTGTCTTCCTTCCAGAACGTAAATGAAGGTGGGTGGCGGTGATGTAATGCAGAGTCATCATTCTACACGTGTTTGCTAAGGACATATGCCCTCCTCATGAATTCGCATGAGGAGATCTACTGCAGAGTCAAGATCTGATTAAAGAGCTGCGAGACAATAACAGCAACGCTTAGTGTTAAAGTTAAAAGCATATTCACCAGCCTTGTTTTACTAAAGAATTTGATGCATACCAGCACCTCAGACTTTCATATGTTTTCAAAGACATTTAGAATCCTACAATTCTAGGACTTGAAAACTAAAAATAGGGCTATTTGGATATCTCAGTCTCACACATTCTGTTAATGAAATTTCCCAAGAGTTATTTTGTAATGTTTTTGCCATATACAGTTATAAATTGAAATCTAATTCACTAGTACATGTTTTTATTTTAAATAAAACAACTGAAAACTCTATCAAAACAATCTCCTAATTAGAGGGAACATATCAAAGAGGAAAGGAAGATAGAAAGGAAGAAAGCGGGGGAGGGGGAGGAAAGAAGTCTTGCAGTTGATTTAAATATATTATTATTATTATTATTATTATTATTGTTATTCAGTGATTCTTTATACTACAGTATACAACATATGAATACAGTAAACATTTAGTTTGAGGAAAACAGAGCTGGAAAATATTAGATGAAATACATCTAGGGTGATATACCCCAAAGTGTTTCAGGCCAAAATGATATCTTGATCCAAAAAAAGAATATTTGGTAAATAACTGCAACTATAAATATACCTCTTTGATATTCACAGTGTGCGTTCTGAGGAGTCCTGCAGTAAAGAGAGCTGTTTGAATTAGTTTCAACTTGCATTTCAAAAGTACATTTGACTAGGAGAACTTTTATTTAATACCTATTAACAGCTTATGCCACTAACATTCCATGGGACACATTTGGAGGAATGGTAATCTCAACACTTCTGTACAACTTTTCTACAAAATTTCTTTTTGAGCTATATATAGAAAAACATGTCCAAGGATAAAATTCTCCACAAGAAAAGCAAGGTTTATGAAAAAAAATATTTAACTTTGAAATCTTTAGTAGTGACTGGTGATGAAATGAGAATCTCATTTGGGGAGTTCCCAAATTCCCAATATGTTTTGTTTTTCTATAACTGAACTTGAAGTTACAAGCTCAGCTTTTAGAATGCAGTAACATAGTAAATAAATATATATGTACATATGTACATACATGCATACATAGAAATAGGATAATCACACTTAGCAACATTCTTTTTCTCATTTTTGAAGTTGTAATCATGACTGAAACCTGCTTATGAAAACTGCAATTCCTGCTCAACAATTTTCTTTGTTATGTGAATTCCACTTCCTGTATACCAACACTGCTTAAATCTCCTCTAAAATAAGCAATTACTCCTTCTGATTACTTCTCAGATTCAACTTCCTTGATGTTTCAGAGACATTTGATAGTGTTGATTTTTATCTCCTTGAATGTATTCAGGCCCAGGTCCTCTGTGTCTCATCATCCTTATTCTCCCCCAAACTCTCAGGCTACGCTCTTGCTCACCATTTCCTGATTTAGTGATTTTACTGCTCCTCTCCTGTCACAAACCCCAGGTTCTAAACAGATGTTAATTTCCCTTATACTTATTCTTTTAGAGTCCATATCTAGTATCTATTTTTCAGTTATCACCTCCAAAAATGTCCCTGTCCAATGTGGATATCTCTTTCTAGCTAAAGAGCCAACTTTATAGTTCCAAGTATAATGGGACATTTTCTTTCAGATACCCTCTGACATATCCAATTTAACAAGTGAACACTAAACTTCTCATCTATTCTAAGTTGGCTCTATTCACTAATAATATCATTGCATTAATGTTGTTTTTCATGTTTAGATATGTTTTTCTAATGCTTTGTGTACATTTGCCTTCTATTTGAGTATGAAATTCTATATATTACACATCAACCATTTATTAAATCCTTAGAATATGCCACATGTGGTAGGTACAAAAATGCAAAGCCACTAAACCTTCAGGGAACTCATAATTTATCATAGGAAGTAGAAATATAAGCACAAAATTTGAATAAGTTTAATGCTACAAGTACAGGGTGTAAAAGTTATTATGGAAAGAGAAAAGGAGCTCAGAGATGCACGGGGATAAGAAAATATTAGGAAAGGCTTAAAAGGAAAGGAAGCACAGTCTAGAAAGATAAGTTGAAGGTCACAACTTTCTAAAAAATTTGGATTTGTATGACTTTCAAAAAAGTTTATATTTGACCCTGAAAGTGGGGGAGATTACCAGAATTTAAGCAGACTAGTTTGTAATTATTTCTATATTAGCATGATCATGCTGGTAAGAAAGATGATAAAAAATGGAAGATGAAATGAGGTCATGAAAATAGTCTTCTATCTAGCTTTTCTTATCCCAGGTCTTTATTTAATTTCAGTCCTCCTGGGTGACTTCAAAACACTGTATTGGACAAATAAAAACAAAAACATTTCAGCAGCAATACTTTCTTACTTATTATATCAAAATTCAACTCTTCTGCCTGACTTACAGTGTCTACAATAGACTGAATGTTTGTGCGTCCCAGGATTCATATTTTGAAAGCTAATCCCCATTGTCATGGTATTTGGAGATGGGAACTTTGAGAGATAATCAGATTCTGAAGGCAAAACACTCCTGAGGGGATTAGCATCCTTAAAGAAGAGACCTCAGAGAGTTCCCTCACCTACTCTACCATGTAAGGACACAGTAAGATGGCCATCTTTGAACCAGGAAGGGTCTTTATCAGACACTGAATCTGCTGACACCTTGATCACAGAATTCTCAGCCTCTAAAATTGTTAGAAAATAACTTTCTATTATTTATAAGTCATCTGGTCTGTGGTATTCTGTGTAGCAACTAGAGCAGGCTAAGATAATGTCCTTCATGCTTACCAAAGGACTTGTTATTGTATATATGCAAGTTTATTCCTCTGTCAAATGCCACCATTTTTTTTCATCAACATGCCCCTCATCTTTATCATTCACCTTTATCAGTCATCCCAATTGAATTCTCTAATTTTCTTTGCCTTTTCCTTTCCCATAGAATGTTCTTCAAGGATTCAGATTAGGCCTATTCTTCAACACCAACTTCAAATCCACTCTTTTCTCATGGAGGTTTTCCTGAAG
The DNA here is from genome assembly GCA_003508835.1 of Eonycteris spelaea. Lineage (NCBI taxonomy): Eukaryota > Metazoa > Chordata > Mammalia > Chiroptera > Pteropodidae > Eonycteris > Eonycteris spelaea. The sequence continues at coordinate 5,082,451 of PUFA01000046.1, forward strand.
ACTTTTCTTCAGGAAAAGTCTTGCTCTCACTGGTATTTTTTCCCCCAAATACTTTGGTATAGCCTGGATCTCATGAGCCACATCTGATCTCCGTTGTTTGCTACTTTTATATTTGAGTGTAATTTCAAATAAGTTTTTGTTTCTTGAGGCAAAAGACATATACTTATTATATTTCTGAGTTTTTCACCATTTTATTAGACAAATTGCAAATAATCAATATCCTAAAATAAATCTGCATGACTCATGTTAAACTTATGTTAGTTTCAATGCAAAAATCTGCAATAAGAAAAATAATGTTTAAATGTATGGAGCATTTATATGCAGAGTACTATGCTAGGTGCATCTAAGTGAGGTAGTATCACTATGCAGTTGGTATTATTATTATTATTATTATTGTTATTATTGTTATTATTAACAACATCATCATAACCACCATATCCATACAAGGGAAGTGAGTTAGAGATACATTAAACAATTGCTCCAGGTAACTAAAATCAGTCATGGAAGGCAGGCTGTCAGATTCTAGATCCTTTGTAATAATATTCTTCATCAGCCTTACACACAAATTTATTGCTGGCGTTTGAGGCCAGCAGTGATCTTTCGTCATCACATCAACATCACATCTATGCACTAATCAGACAAGTCTGCTTGTCTTCACTTAAAATATACTCACCATGGTTTTTGTGATTGGCTTCATGATATTCCTTGGCTCAGCTCAAAGCTACACACACACACACACACACACACACACACACACACACTTGTTTTTTCTTTAACCTGGGTTCAACTAAATCTATAAAACATTTTTTTGTCTATTAGAACAAGAGTTGTGTCTTCAATTTTTTTCACAATTTCCATCATATTTTTTTATTCTAGGCAATTTTTAGATATGTTGACATTAAGGAATTTATCTGAGTTCTAGTTCTTTACAATGCTGAAAAGAGAATAATATGTTAATATTTCAAAAACTGAAGAATTATAACTTTGGGTCTAGCTTTCTGTAGTATCTGCATTGACAATGATTTTAAAAATTAAGGAATAAAATACAAAAAAATTGAAATATTGAAACTTCTGATTAAGAAAAAACATTGAGGATAAATACAAATATAATCTGCATAGTGCTATACGTTGGAGAATTTAACAGCATTAAATTCAAGATCCTTAAATCTTTGTGTATTAATATTATTTAAATTTTTATCCTCTAATTCCAAAAAAAAAAAACAAATTTAAATGTTTATTTGTGTCATTTCAGCCACTAAATATTTAAATACATTTAAAAGTGGGGATACTAGGAACAATGAAGAGAATATTTTTTTTCTAAATAAGATGAAGCAAGTGTATTAATAGCTAAATGAAAGAAGCTGACAAAAGCAAAATGCTGAGAAATTGTATGAAATGTGTACCATCTGAAACTAATCTTTAAGTGACTTTGCCTATAATATTTATTCTGAATAAACACACAAAGATACAAGTGGTTTCTCAATATAAAATAGTACTCAATTTACTTTTTTATATTTCTAACAATAATAAAGAATTAGGAACAGGCTTTAGCTAAAAACTGTGATTGCTATCCCTGCTTTCCACACTTTTCCAGTTATAAATGTCATTTTAAATCCAATTTGTATACTATTGTAAAAAACCAGAGCTATTCAGTGTACTCAGTAGCAAATATCATTTGTTGTGAAATTTAGCAGATTCAACCAGAATAGGAAAAACAAATGGCAGTTAATAGTTAAAATCTCCACAAAGTTGCCACTATTATAGCATTAGTTTAGGCTGCTATAACAACAGAAGAAATTTATTGACTTAAAGTTCTGAGGCTAGAGGTTCAAAATCAAGGCATTGGCAGGATTTGTGCCTTTACAGAGCTTCAAGAGAAGAATCTGTTCCAGGTCTCCCTCCTTAACTTGTAGATTACCATCTTCATGTTTGCATGATGTTCTGCTTGTTTATGTGCCTATCTTTATAAGGACACCAGTCGTCTTCAATAAGGGCCCACCTAAATGGCTTCATCATAATTTTATTACATCTTTAAAGGCTATCTCGAAATAAAATCACACCTGAAGGTACTGGGGTTTAGGTTTCCAACATATGAATTTTGGGAGATACGATTCAACACATAGCAGGCATCATTTCAAATGAAACATCATTTTAAATTTTATATATTGTTTGCCTTAAATCTATAGATTGTAAAAATGTGTATTAGGCATAGTATTTAAATGGCTCTTCAAAATTACATATTTATCCAAATTCTATACAAAAAGTTAAATTGCCTCTGTTTCCAGGTGGCATAATCTTATATAGAAAACCCTAAAACCTACACACACACACACACACACACACACACACACACACACACACACACAGTTAGAAATAACAAATAAAGTTAGTAAAATTGCAGAATAAAAAATAAATACATAAAAATCAATTGTATTTCAAGACACTAATAATAAACTATAAAAAAAGAAATTTTTTAAAAATCCCACTTATAGCAGCATCAAAAATGATAAATACTTAGAAATAAATTTAACCAAGGAGGTGAAAGATTATACACTAAAAACTATAAGATATCAAAAAGAAATTGAAGAAGACGAAAATAAACAAAAATATATCACACATTCATGAATTAACAGAATTATTTTTTAAATACCCATAGTTTGCAAAACCATCCGTAGATTCAGCAAAATCCTTATAAAGATTCCGAACAATCCAAAAATCCACAAAAGACCCTGAATACCAACAGTATCTTAAAAAAAAAAAAAAAAAAAGCTAGAGGCATCACACTTCCTGATTTCAAGCCATATTAAAAAACTATAGTAATCAAAACAGTGTGGTACTGGCATAAAAACAGATAAACAGATCAAGGAAAAGAATTGAGAGCTCAGAAATAAATCACACATATACAATCGATGAATCTTTGACAAGGGAGCCAAGAATACACAATGGGAAAAGGATAGTCTCCTTCAATAAATGGTGTCTGGAAAACTGGGTATCTGTATGCAAAAGAATGAAAATGGACTCTTATCTTACTGTACTCAAAAAAACTAACTTAAAATAGATTAAAGACTTAAGTAGAAGGCCACAAACTGTAAAAGTCCTAGGAGAAAACATAGGGGAAAAGCTCCTTTACGTTGGTCTAGACAATCAGTTTTATGGATATAACACCAATAGCACAAGCAACAAAAGCACAAATAACCAAATGGGAGTACATCAGACTAAAAGGCTCTGGTAAGCAAAGGAAACAATCAACGAAATGGAAAGGAAACCTATGGAATGGGAGAAAATACTTATGAACTATATATCTGATAAGGGGTTAATATCCAAAACATATAAGCAACTCTCACAACTTAGTAGTAAAAATACAAACACACAAAAACAAATAATCAGATTATAAAATGGCAAAGGAGTTAAAAAGACAATTTCAAAAAAAGGTTCATCAGGAAAATACAAATGAGAACAACAACGAGATATCATCTCACACCTGTTAGGATGGCTATTATAAAAAGACAAGAGGTAAGAAGTGTGGGGAGAGCTCAGCAAAGGAACAGAATGGTGCTTGCCTAGACAGAGCTGACTCTCTAGCCTCGCCCTGAAGTCAGATAATTCAGTTCCTCTTTGTATGTCCTTGTCACCTTTTGAGCTGCTGCCCCAGCACTGGATCTCAGAGCAAGTGATTCCATCAGCAAGTAAGTTAATGTGGGAGCCTTTTAATATGGATACCTGGGTCTCAAGCTGCCCTCTGTCTCACTCAGCTGCAATTTTTGGTGGTTTTCACAGCCAGGAATTGCAAGGACCTCTTTTACTGGCACTGGAGCCCTAGGCTCTCCCCCTACCCAGTATGCACACACAGGCTCAGACAGGCACCAAGTCTGAGTCTCCATCAACTTGGCTAACATCATTTACCCTGCCCTCATGATTCCCTGAGACTCTGCCCCACACAATTTACAGGCCCACCTAAGCCACCGTCAGTGGCTTTTCCATACAAACAACCTATCTAGGCTTGCTCTACAGACTTTCCTAAAATCTCTCAAAGGCTCACAAACCCCAAACAAGTGGCATCTGTCCTTGGTGTACCCCATACCTCTTGATAAGCAGCCCCAAGCCTAACACTAGCAGCAGTCAGCCTTCACTCACAGTTTAGTTTCTTCCAGTCTCCTCCAAGCCCAAGACAAATGACAATCATATGTAGATCACTTTGTAGCTCATACCAGGTGCCCCTAGGCTGGGCACAGGCAGTAGCTGAACTTGGCTTGCACTAGAGCCCCTTCCATAAAGCCTCAGAACTGACACTCCTGATGGCCAGCTTCAGATTACACCGGGGCACTATCCAACCACCTCCAGAAGTGACACACCCAAAAGGGTGGATTTGGCAGGTACCAGAGATTTGATACAGCAAATCCTGCTCAGTGGAGTCAGCCCCTACACAACAGATACTCCACTGTAGTCACAGCAGTTTCTCACCGCCAATCAGCCTAAGGGTCAATCGTCCCCCATTGACATGCAAACAGCAGCAAAGGCTTAACTACAACAGGAAGGTATACACAACCCACACAAGAGTCACACCTGGAGTACCTGGCTCAGATGATTAGTGAGACTGTGTCACTGGGTTCTATAGGACACCTGCTACATAAGTCCACTCTACCAAGACTAGGAGATGTGGCTGCTCTACCTAATACATGAAAATAACACAGAGAGTCAGCCAAAGTGAAGAGACAAATAAACATGTCTCAAATGAAAGAACAGAGCAAAATTTTAGAAAACTAAATGAAATAGAGACAAGGAATCTAACAAATGCAGAGTTCAAAACACTGGTCATAAGGACGCTTGATGAATTGAGGGGAAGAGTAAGTAAACTCAGTGAGAAATTTAACAAAGAGATAGAAAACATAAAAATGAAGATAGAAAACATAAAAAAAAAAAAAGAACCAGTCAGAAATAAAGTAAAATAACCAAAACGGAGTATACATTAGAAGGAACCAACAGTATATCAAAATGAAGCAGAAGATCAATTAGGGGATTTGGAAGAAAAGGTAGCAGAAAACTTTCTTAATTTGGTGAAGGAAATAGACAAACAAGGCCAAGAAGCACAAAGAATCTCAAATAAGATAAACTCAAAGAGGCCCACACCAAGATTCATCATTATTAAAGTGCCAAAGGTTAAAGACGAAGAGAAAATCTTAGAAGCAGAAAGAGAAAAGCAGCTACCTACAAGTGATGAAAAACAAGATACTCTACCTAGCAAGGCTATACTTTAGAATCAAGGAAGAGATAATTAGCTTCTCAGACAAGAAAAAGCTAGAGTTCATCACCACCAAACCAGTATTATACGTTAAAGAAACTTCTTTAATAAGAGAAAAATAAAGATCAAAAATATAAATAAAAAATGACAATAACTACATACTTATCAATAATTACTTTAAATGTAAATAGATTAAATGTTTCAATCAAAAGACATAGGGTGGCTGAATGGATAAAAAAACAAGATCTTTTCATATGCTGCCTAGAAGAGACCCACTTCAGATAAACACACACACACACACACACACAAATTGAAAGTGAAGTTTGGAAAAAAGATATTTTATAAAAAAGGAAATTTTAAAAAGTGGCTTAGCAATACTTATATAAGACAAAACAGACTTTAGAACAAAAGGTGTAACAAGAGAGAAAGAAGGACCAAATAATCCTACTTCTGGATATTTAACTGAAGAAACTCAAAACACTAATGAAAAGACATATATACCCCTACATTCACTGTAGCATTATTTACAATAGCCAAGATATGTAAGCAACCAAAGTGTCCATAGATAGACAAATGGATAATGAAGTGGCACATATATACAAAGGAATATTACTCAGCCATAAAAAAGAATGAAATCTTACCATTTGTGACAACACAGATAGACTTAGAGGCTATTATGCTAAATGAAATAAGTCAGAAAGAAAAAGACAAATACCATAAAATTTCACTTACATGTGAAATCTAAGAAACAAAATAAACAAACAAAACAAACTTATAGATACAGAGAACATTTGTTGGTTACCTGATGGGAGCAGGCAGTGGGGATGAGTAAAAAAAGAGAAGGGATTAAAATGTGCAAATTACCAATTATAAGAAACAGTCACAGGAACATAAAGTATAGTATAGAAAATATAGTCAATAATGTGTAATAACTATGTATGGTCAGAGATATACTAGACTTATCAGGGTGATCACTTCATAAGTTATATAACTATCTCATCACTATGTTGCACACCTGAAACTAATATAATATCGTATGTCAACTAAAATTGAAAAATAAGAAAAATATTTTAAAGATGCATTTTATAAGGTATAGGTGCAATAGCTAGTGATTATATTTATAGATAGATAGATAGATAGATAGATAGATAGATAGATAGATAGATAGGCATATTACTCAGCCAAAAAAAAAAAAAATCTGCCATTTGCAACAACATACACGTACCTGGAGGAGATTGACATTGTGGATATTATAGTAAGTGAAATAAGCCAGACACAGAAAATCAAATACTATATGATATCACTTATATATGGAAACTAAAAATGTCAAAGTCATAGAAAGAGAGTGTTTTCTCCACTCACACACATAAAAAGGTAGCTGTGAGGTAATGTGTTAATTAACTTGATAGTGGTAATCATTACACAATGTATACATATATTAAATCATCACTTTATACAGCTTTAAAAAAATCACATTAGACAACCTGCATACAGGCAATCTCCTTCTTACCTAAAAATGGAAAATTATCTCCGTTAAAAAGCAAACATGAAAAAAAACAAAAACGAAAAAAAAAAAAAGAAACTAAAAAAAGAAAAAAAGGAAAAAGATAAAAACCTGAAAAAAATTGTATAGTTTAGTAATAAATTAAAACTTAAAATGAGATTAATGGTTGTTTTAATTTTCACATAAAGTTTAAATGAACTAGTAAGTAAAAAGTAACTAAAAACCTTTAATAATCAAGGATTGAAAAGTGACTAACCACTGCTGAAAGTATATAGGCTTAGATAGCTGCCTATGATTTGAGATGCATTTGAGCCACTAGGAATTTATCATACCTCCAAGAACATACACTTGTTAATATCAGCTAATATCTGATATTTCACCAAAAGATTGTTTCACAATGAGATGCATATATTCAGAAAGTAGCAAAAGATTAAGCCAGTCATTAATCACAAAAATTGTGTTTAGAATAATCTTAATAGATTTCTTCCAACTGATAGCTCTTGACTATCAATGACACAGAGCCCTGTTGCTTCTCCAAACAAGCATCTCTGTCATATGACTAGGGTTCTTCACACTGTCAACTTCAAGTCCAACATAGTAACACATTTTGTCTGAATTGCTGAAATAGGGTCTTAACTGGATGTATACCTGAATTTCTTTATGCAGCAAATATTTATGGGGCTTCTAACATGTACCAAACATTGTCATAGATACTTGAGTAACTCTGTGAAGTGAAAATATCCCTGTCCTTTGGGGGTTTACCTAGAGAAATATAAAAATGTCTTTTTTTTTTTTTTTGGTCTCTTTCCAATTTGCTATCCACAAAACATCCAAATTGATCAGTTCAAAGACAACTGTGACTTGTCACTCCTTGCTTAAAACCATTCTTAATTTTCAATGGTTCCTGATTAAAACCCCAAAGCTTTGATTTAGCTTTCAAAGCCTTGTATAATATGGTTCCCACTGCAGAGCATTTGCACATTTGTGTCCTCTTTCAGGAACTCTTTTGTTCTTCAGATGTCCACTTACAACTCTTCCTTCACATCTCAGCAAAAACACTACTTCATAGATGTCTTCTTAACCCACAAAACTAAGCTGTGTCCCCATAATATCTATTCACACTTTTTAAAATTTATAACAATTGAAAATGATTATATGTATGATATCTATCTCTCTAATTGAATTGACTTTAATTAGGACAGAGACCATGTAGGCTTACAATTATCTCCCTATACCTAGCACAATACTGGGTAAATGGAAAGTTCTCAATACATATTTACTGAATATAAGAAGAAGAAGGTAGAAGAGAAAAGAGAAAGAATATTCTGACTGTTTGATAAAGCCTGCATTAAAGTGGACTGAACTTGAATTAGGATGTATGCCAATTTAAGGGGTGGAGGTTTGGATTCTGGCCAAAAACTTCAGAGAAAACAACAATTTATGTTGGCCAACATTTTCCAAACACAGTCAATGGCAAATCAATCCCATAAAATGCTTCTCAAAAGCATACCATGGTCACCAAAGTTTGCACAATATTTTCTGCCTCAATAGATTCACAATTTATATTATGAGCTTCTATTAAAAACTTCAAGAAGTCTTCTAATAAAGAAATTTTTAAAGAAATTCCTCTCTTCCCCCAGAATAACTAGTAATATGCAGGAGCATTTGCTGAGAAGTAGTGTTCTGAACTGTAACAGGCCCCTTCCACTCCCTTACCTTTTTTCTCATAATTAAAGGCATTTAGATGGAAAAACTCATTTTGTACTTTTCCATATCTCAAAAGAGAACATTGAAGGCCTTAATTTTAGAGATTTTATTTTTACCTGTTGATTGAAAACAAGTGAATGGAATCGGGAGTTGGACCCATCTCTACAATATAAGATTAATGTAATTTTGGATAATCGATGTATTGATATATATGGATTTATAATATCATAATGGATGGCCAAATACTTTTCATCTAGAATTTCTTTAGCCTAGAATATTATAGACAAAGAGTCTTCAAACATTTTGAGTGCAAATTACCAGTACTTGTATGTTTATTTCTACATAATAATATAAACTACCATTATACTTAAATATAATCTATATTATAATATAAAACATATATTACATAATAGATAAATAAAATTATAAAAAATAAAATTAAAAATAAATAAATATATATTTCATATATCATATATTTTATAAAACATATTCCAAAATAAAATCTTGCAATGTTGAGGTAAAATAAATATAATGAAAAAGTTCTAATATTTTCTTTCTGCTAAGCTGTGGGTTATTTTGCATACTCTCTGGATTGCATGCATACACCTTACCTTAGAGATAACTCTTATAAATTATGACTGGGCTAGAGCTCACTGGGAGATGATAAGTACTGGGACTGTTGCTCAAGAATAAGTAACAATGTGTTTCAGGGCTTCCAGTTTTCACTTATTCTGAAAATGACTCAGCTGTTACTTGCTAGATATGGCTTGTTTAGATAGATAGAAAGAACTTTATTTGGAGGCTTGAAGAAGATACTAGAATGTGATGAAGAATTTATCTTTATAAAGTTTGTGTCAGGATTGAGATGTTGCATAATTTCTGCCTTTTTTACCTTGTCCTGGGTCCCAGGAGGGCACAGTTACAAAGGTGCATGATTCTCATAGACAACCACGTTACAAAGTGATCCATCTGATCACTTAGGCATGGATCTACCAGAAGTTCAAAGTGCAGAAAATATAGGTTATGATGAATAATTTTAAACTTTAGTCTAGAATAAATGATTTTACACAGGGAGAATCCTAAAGAGTAATTTCAAAGTTAGGTAATATGGAAACAAACAGTGCCTGGCCAAATATACTTGTCATCTTATACAGTCGATTTAGTTTGATCCTCTATCCTGACAGAGACTACATTCAGAGAAAACTTTAGAGGGAATTCATTACATATTTATACAAAGTTATGAGTTTAGAAGCTCCTTAAATTCCAGAGTCACTTACTATTAAATAAAAGCATCATAATCATCTAAATGAGAAGTAGTATTGCAGAATGATTAGAAATACAGATCTTAAGGGAGATGAATTATATCAACTTCCACGTTAAACAACTCAAAGGCTATATTATATGGGCCAAGCTACTTCATCTCTCTGAGCTACTACAAAATGTAAATAATGATAGTCTTTCAAATCCCACCTGAAGTTAAAACATTTAGCACAATGGTGCTATATTTAGCACTCAATAAAATGTAGTAATGTTTACTGTGTATCCAAAACTGGAAAAAAAAAAAAAAGTAATAGTTCTCTTCTTCTTCTTCTTCTTCTTCTTCTTCTTCTTCTTCTTCTTCTTCTTCTTCTTCTTCTTCTTCTTCTTCTTCTTCTTCTTCTTCTTCTTCTTCTTCTTCTTCTTCTTCTTCTTCTTCTTCTTCTTCTTCCTCCTCTTCCTCTTCCTCTCCTCTTCTTCTTCCTTTTCCCTATCCCTTTCCCTTCCCCTTCCCCTTCCTCCTATTTCTCTTCCTCTCCTTCTTCTTGCTATCACTTCTATGAAAAAAATAAGAATTGTCCATGATCCAAACTATTTTCCAGGTATGTAACTGAAGCCTCTTTGTTCTTTACATTTCACATAGATGCACTTGACTACATAAAATCTACCGGCCATATGTAAGCTGACAACTTTAGTTAAGAAATTTTCAATTTGAACTTGACTTAATTTTTAGTTCAAGTGGAAAATCTGGTGGTAAGACTTTTTCTTCTTTGCAATTCTGTCAAATACTGTAATCCATGGAGACAGGAAGAGAAATTAAGCCAAGAAAACACAACATAGGTAAAAAATTTTATGGAATTGAACCCAGAAGCAATCATGAAAGAACAGCAGAAAAAATACATAATCAACACTGCAAAGCCAAATGAGTCCTGCATCCTGTATTGACTGAATGTGAGAGTAAAATAACTTTCATAAATTAAAATTCTTAAGAATAATGTGTTACAAATAATACACACAAATCAATCTTGATTTTCAATGATACTCTAAAACATTTGAGTTCTAACATATTAGGGACAATTGTAAAGTTCTCTGCTAGAGACTGGGTCAAAAATTAATCAGCAATAATTTTACGGGTTTTACATATTGTATTAGTCTAATCAGCTACTAACCCTGCAGGGGTAAGTCCTGGAATTAGAGTTGTCAGATGAAGTAAATGGGAAGTAAAATTATCTTTTTTTTTTCTTTTCCTAAGAAAACATCATTTTTTTTTCTTTTACAAAGAAGGACTCTATAATCTAATAGTTTAAAGTAGACTCACTGATTGCTCTTTAAGGGTCAGGAATGATCCTTGATGCAGGCATAGAATGAAACAAAATAGCTTCAGCAGAGAATCGATGTTCCAATTCATGCTCTGTAGAATGACAAATGGCAGTGCACTCCATCATGATGCATTTCCCCCTACACATCAGCAAAAGTTGTGTAATCTGTTTAGAAGAACAACACTAGTTGAAATTATATTTTCAGGGTCTAGGAGATTTCATATTTCTTAACTTTTATTACCTTGGAATAATTAAAGCTAAGACAGTCTACTGAAAAATTATTTTCTTAGCATACATATACAGTTAGTGAAGAACACATCTAAAACTTCAAACTTTTGCAAACCAACGTAACTTCTTATGCTTGTAGCAAAGATTGGCGATCATCAAAGACATGTTTTTTGAACAAGCTAAAAATTAGTGCACACTCAGCTTGCACTACTAAAACATGGTCTTCTTTACCAGGATAAGCATTAGTTTCACTAGGCTAACACACTCAAGACAAAATTGTAGTGACCCCTGAATTATAACAAGATGGAGATCACAGGAGAACCATTTAACAAGATTTCTGACATAAAGTTTTCATGAAAAAAGAGCTACAATTGAATTGTTTTTTGCCTGAATGCTATAAAATATTTTTTATTAAAATAAAACAGTAATAGAAAAAAATAGAACAAGAGAGAAAATATCCCAAATCAATCAAACATATTTAACAGAGATGAAGCCCATTCTATTTCCCTGGGGTAAAAATGTGTGTTCTAATACATGAGAAGAATATTTTACTTGATGTATGTAACTTATTGTAGCAACACCATCAGTAGCAGCTACAAAAGAATGTCCATTAGTTTTAACAAAATATACTCTTTTTTCCCCCACTCTCACACCCTTGGGATTCATTGACATTACTTCAGTGTAGTTACTGTGGACTACTTCAATCATTGGAACTCTCACAATCTGAAATTAACATTTCCCATGTCACTCCAGTATATGTTAAAAATTATAGAACTTGATTTTAAGAGCATCCTCTCCAACATGTGTGATTCCAGAAGGCAAGGTTGTAAATGCAAAATGCTCCCTCTATTTTTTTTTCATTTAGATTTGCATTTGTTTCTCAAATGAGCATGTCAAGATACCTATTCAATATTACTTTGTCATGCTCAAGGAAGGACTAATGAATGAGAGCTAACAGCTCCCAGTTGGCATCTCCAGTGTGTCTAACTTACACCTAAGGCAATAGCCTCCACACAAGGAAGTTCTCTGAAAATATGTGCTCTAAAATGTATAAGCACAAATGAGAATTAGATGGAAGTCTTCGCTAAAGTAATAAAAAAAAATTAGCACCTAATTATTCCAAGTGCCAGGAAGAAGACATGGTTCTTACGCTATAAAGAAATCACAATCTAATATAGAAGCTAGACATTTAAGCAACTTGTGAGGTAAGTTCAGTTAGAGAAATACACAACTATTCAAGGAAGAACACAGATGAAATGTGATTTGTTTATAGCAAAACACTCTGTGGAATTATTTTTTTTTAAACTACAAAAAATATTAGAGGTCATCTGACTTTATGTCCTCTCTAAATGTTAAGGATAAGATCAAGCCCTAAAGAGATAAAATGATTCATGCAAGGACTCACAGGTCATTTATTTCACATCTCCAAATTCCAAATTTAATGTTATCTTGACTACAGCAGATACATCTTTGGGAAATATATGGTAGTATATCCCTAATTCACAGCACCAATTTTCACATTATTGCTCTCTTTTCAAAGGCTACAATAAAAGTGGGGAGGGTGTGGTCTGAAGGATGACAACTAATTTCCTACTTATGATTTCTTTCCAATTATGTTAGAAATCATTGCTTAGAGATGAGGAACTTGGAAACAAAGTCTATCTGAAAGTCTAAGAGAATGGGCAAAAAAGAAAAATAGTCATTGTATTAAGTCTCAAGAATTAAAGATGATAGGTTAGGCATTAAAAAATGTCTCAATAACAAATAGATAAGATTTCTTGAGGAAAAGGAAAAAAAGAAACATTAGTTAAGTAGGGACACAGAAATTAATTGAATAATAATAATAATCCAACCCAACACAAGTGCTCTGTAACAGAAATATGGTTCTGTGGGGATTATGACAAAGAATACTTACATAGCCTGGAAGGTCAAAGTTTTCCTATACAAATTAATAAGTGAGATGAGCCAAAGGATGAATGAGAATTAAATTAGGCTAAATGGATGAGACAAAGGATGTCTATACACTAGGGGGAGAAACTACGTGAGATAGGTCTGTGAGCCAGAGGCCATTTTAGCACATATGAAGAATTTATGTCTTTGCAGTGGATTGGTTGCATTAGTGGCCCCAGTCTATCACACTTTCCTGAAACACACGCGCTTCTTCTACTGCTTTCTCTTAATGATTCTGAACTTGACATGTAGCTTGCTTTGGTCAACAAGATGATAGCACACTGGACCCAAGCAAAGACTTGAAAAAGCATTTGCATGGTATTATTTCCTTTTCCTCCATCATGAGAACATGCCTGATTTTGCCTGCTGAATTAAGAAATATGAACAGAGCTGAGTTTCCTAGTTATCTCTGCTGAGGCCTACCCAATCTACCTGATCACCAGTCAACAACTGGGAGAGCCTATTCAAGATCATCAGTGTAGCCTCACTGATTCGTAATTAGTGAATGAATTCTGCTAAGCTGTGCTTACATCAGCAAAGCTCCTCAGGTGAGCTCAAAAGAACCACCAAATTAATTGACAGATTTAGGATTAAATAAATATTTAATGTCTTCAGTCGCTAGGATTTGTGGTTGTTAGGCAGCATAAATATATCTATAGATAACTATGATAAAGTGGTAAATGCAAAAAATTGACATGCAGTAGTATTTGGTGTGCAAAAGAGTAATTTTCAAGCTATTCTAATAAGAGGTAATGGCAGCTTGGACTAAGTGACAGTGAAGATGAAGACAAAGCTAAAGAATCAAGACAATATAGATTTTATTCTCTAGAAAATGGTAAACCACTAAAGGTTTGGGGCAGACAAATAGTGATGTGAACAAAGTTCTACTAATTTAGGAAAATTAAATTGGCCATGTTTTCATAAATATATTATAGTAGAAAGAGATTAGAAGAAAGAATACAAGAAAAAAGGTTGAATACCAGGGAGTATCTCTTCACAATAAGATATTTAATGAACAGCCTCATACAGTAAAACTATTCTGAGGCCCATATTCAAGAATAGGTTTTCCCTCTTAAAAAGATATTCTTCCTATATGTTAGTAGTTTAATTAGCACCCCTTTCAACTGCCCAATCTCAGTTAGTTAATGGCAATAGAAAATGCTTAGAGTATATAGAGTTTGCTTTAATATCCATTTCCTCAATATTGGCAAAGGCTTTCTAGATATTAAGAAGTTAATTTGGTCAACAGTTTACTCCTCTCTGACTTTCCAAATTTTTCTCAACCCTATCTTCACAATCATAATAGAAATCATATCCCATAATATAGAGAGATATATATTCTCTCAGTAAGTGTTTACCAACTCCCTAATATTCATAGATGTAATATGGAGTAGAAACTGCTTAGAAGGATAAGCAATGGGTTTTAATCATATCTCTGTTTGGATCCAATCCCTCTACTTTTTCATAAATTTTATTCTTTTTGCTGTTTAATGACATAATTTCAAATTCCTTGAAAAACATTACTACGGCAACACTTCCTTATTTATCCTACATTGATATGTTTCTCTCTTTCTCCTATAGAATTTACTGTACACACATACAGTCATGTCTAAATTTTTAAATAATTATCTTGTTCCACTTTCCCTGTCACTTATCTGTCCTTCATCGTATTTATTAAAAAAACTCTGAGGAGTTATCTACTCTTATACTTTGTAATTCTCTCCTCTGATTCTCTTTTAAACCCGCTCAAGCTGTTTGCCTCCATCACCCTATCAAAACTGCTCTCATCGTGTTTACCCTGATCACATTGGTAAATCCAGTGGCCACTATCAGCAGCAGCACATTCACTTCCTTGATATATTTTCCTCGCTCACATTTCATATTATCCACTCCCTTGTTTTTCATCCTGCATCACTGCTTTCTTTTTCTCAGCCTTGTTTATTGGATTCTCTTCTTCTCCCCCACATCTTAATGCTGGAAAATCCCACAGCTTTGTCCTTGATCTTCTCTTTACTGTTTTCATTCATGTCTTTGGAATCTCATTCAATCACATGGATTTAAATGTAACCCATATGGCAACTACTCACAAAATTTATCTCTAGCCCAGACTTCTATCCCAAACACAATATTTGTATCTCTGCCTACTTAACTATCCACTTTAATGTCTAATGAACATCTCAAGATCAATATGCCCTAAAATAAACATAAGACTACTCCACCTGCAATCTTCCACATAGTAATCTATAGAAACCCCATTCATCTAATTGCTTGGGGCATAAACAAACAAACAAACAAACAAACAAACAAATAATGTTATACTCCTTTTTTCATACCCTGCATCTATCCTGTCACTAAATCTGATATATGTCCAGAATTTCAGCACTTCATTTCAACTCCACTGCTATAACCCCTGTGTGGACCACCACCAGAATAACTGTGATACCCTCCTAATTGCTTTCTACTTTTGTTTTCTGACATCTATTCATAACACAGTAGCCAGAGTAATGCCTTTAACATTCAAAACAAATCATATCATTTTTCTATTCAACACCATGCAATGGCTCCATTTTCATGCAGACTTGAAGCAATACACACACACACACACACACACACACACACACACACACACACTAAATGGCCTCTTCTCCTGTAGTTATTTTTCGGAATTTGTCTCCTGATATTCTCGTTCACTTCTTCAATACAGATATAAGATCTCCTCTTTTTCCTTAATATTTCAAATATGAATAATCTCTCACCTTAAAGGATTTTCTCTAGCTACATTCTCTGCTTAGAATACTCTCTCCAAATATATTCATGGCTAATTCTGAAACTTTCTTTGAATTTCTGCTCAAATATCACCTCCTCAATGATGCTATTTTAACCTCAACATTTAATATATCAGTCTAATCCCTTTTCTCAAACTCTGGCACCCTTGATTCCCTTTGCCCTATTTTACCTTTTTTCTTTTTCTCCACAGCAATTATTACCTCTAAACACACTAAATAACTTAATCATATTGTTTATTGTTTATTTTCTCTCTCCTTCCTCTTTAATGTAGAAACTGTGAGATCAGAAATTCTTGTTTTAATCCATGAAGTATTTCCAAGAATAAACAGAGGCTAACACAGATAAAACACTAAATAAATTATATCTTGAATGAATGAAGAAAGTGATATTCTGATTTATTCGAAAGGACATACCCCACCCTTACAACTAAACCCTATGAATGTGTTATGAATTGTTTCTGTGGTTACAATTAATTAATGCTTTTTCTGTTGGCTTACATATCAGAATGATTTTTTAATGTGAATTAAGGCATCCTTGTCTCACTTCTATCTTTTTATAATTTAATCACTATCATTACTGCCACTTTATATGTAATGTGGAGGCCCTGCCCTCACTGAAAATAAAATGTAGAAATAACTGACAGAACTAAGTGACTTACTGGATATGGGAAGTGTGCAATGACTAATAAGAGTCAAAACCCTGTGAGATGGATTAGACAGAAATCTAGTTGAGTAATTTACTCAGTTACACAGTGAATCAGCAACAGAAATGGAAGAACATGGGATTTCTACTTTCTAGTGAAGGTTATTTTATAGAAATTACCACTTAGAATTTAATTCAAAGTTCCAGAGATTATTGGCTTGCTTTCTTCAGAATCAGATACCTTGATACTACAAGCTCCAGATGATTTGTCTTGTTCATCACAGGTTCATGTTGAATAGTCCCCATTGTTTGAACCTCATCATCTGCTTTGCTCTCTCATATTTAAGTTGGGGGCCCAAGGTGTTTGAGTCTATGTAATTTTTTAGTATACCACTATGGCAAGTGGCTTGGTGTTTGCATGTGTGCATGCATGTGACCACACTCATGTGATGGGGAAAATTCAAAGAAATCATAAATAGTGAGATGCTATGATAAAAAATGAATAATATCGTGCTGATTCTGGCAAAAAGCACACTTCAATTCTACTGTTCTACCTTTCTGTTATATCTGTCATGTAAGAGTGTAAGTGCTTATGTGTTATCTACGTTCTTCCTGAATTTTGCTCAAGAGTTGTTTTATGCTTAGACAGTGAATTGTCACAGAGCCTAATTAGCTAGATTAGAATATTTCAGCTTTCCATCTTTTGACTCCTGATTCTCATCTAAACATAGCATTGATTGTTGTAATGAAAAATTAAGGATGAAAAGAGACCTTAGAATAAATGCAAATTAATTAATGAATAAACAAGTATAATTAAGTACTGGGCAATTCTCTTCATTAACAATACCAAATAAATGGTAACTAATACAATAAATTCAAATAATGGAAAGGAGTTTCCCTTTCTTAGAGTAAGTTTTTTCAATATTTTAGAATTCAACGTTATAATGACTTTTAAACTATGATCTGCTCTCATGTCCACATGCAATTAAATGCCCAATAGATGTTCATTTTATATAGAATATTGGATTTTGTTGCAATTTAGCTATTTAGTCCAAAATACATTCATTACTTCTCAAAGATCATGTTTTTTTTTAAACCATTTTTAGTAAATTATCCTCTGTAGCATCTGTTATTTACCACTTCCCAGTTTCTGTCAATGATACTATCTTCTAGTTCAGAGTCTTCATGAACTACTTACACTAGAAAAATAATTAAATGAGTAGCCTTTTACTTGTTCAAAATTTCATCTAATTTATTTAAATTATGTATGTGTGTGAAGTGTTTTCAAATGTCCATCTATTTTATGTTTTATAAACACAATATATTTTTATAAGTGAAAGAGTAAATTTAAATGATTTTGAAAATAATATCATTCTTCATGCAAATAAATACAAAACATTTTGATAGTGGTATAGTGATTATATTAGATTCTTAAATTCACTTTGATAATAGTGTCTTAACCAGCTGCATAGTAACTATAATGAGTTTTATAGCATAGGGATATTAGAAAGGGGGCTGAAAATTGATATTTTTGATGAAGCTTACACTAACTGATTAGTAAAAGGTTGCCTCTCTCCTTTTGAACTGTAGTTTGCTGCTAGCTAACTTGTTTTGGGGCTTAAGGAAACTTAAATATAAAATGAGTTTATTCATCACTTTTCATTGACTTATCCTGTTATTGAAATGGGGCCATTGTGTTATTTTTCTTTTCTTCATTTATTTATTTTTAAAATGTTTGTGCTCAGAAACTAGTAAATAGTAGTAACTCTATTAAAATATTACGCTATAAAAGTAAAGTACTCAAAAATTCATTTCTTTTATTGCAGTCAGAAAGTTTACATAGCTAATGTCTTATTTGGAATGCTTTCTACAAAAGACCATTTACCTGAGTGCTCTCTCCAACATTAACACAGCTATAGGTGTGGTTTTGTTTATTCTTTTTGGTCCAGCAAACAAAAGAAGTGTTTTAAATGTTTTTAGAGTATAGGTTTATAGGCACAGAAAACAGATATCTAGTGTTTTGAAGAATTACTTAGTCAGGTCTAAAATGCACACTATTAAACCAAAGAAAAAAATCTCAGTGGAGGAAAATGAAGATAAAAAGCATAGATATCTGATGAAACAAGTTCTGTGAGTCAGTTAGAGAATGTGTTTGTAGGTATACTGGAGGATGTTAATGCAAGGGCAAAATTGAGGCAGCAAGAGAATGATTGCAAAGCAAGCCTTAAGACACACAACTGGATAGAATCTACATAAAATATAAAGTGAATGACAGAACTAGAAGAAACCCTGACTCCAATACAAAACCAGTTCTCCATGATGGGAAGGAAAATTCAGGGCTATGCATTAAGTGACTTTTCTGTGAAAGAGAAAAAAGTGAAAAAAAAATCTGCTGTGAGTAAAAGGATAAAGATGCTAGGAAAATGCTGTTTGAATGCTACAGGAGAAGAATAATATGAAGCAGAATAACCTACCTTTATAATAAGACCATTTTTCAAGTCTGTCTAGAATGCATTGTTTTTTAGACACTGTATTTACTATTATTATCAATATTTAACTATTGAGTTGTTAATGTTGTTTTTCAATATTTAGATATTTTGGGGAAATTGGCATGTGAAATAACTGGAATCGTCTGAGTTACTGTGCCTTCCACCTTATGCAGGCCACATATCAGACATATGGTACCCAGTTCCAGATGTCTCTCATGAAAGGGCCATTGACAAACTAAAAACATCCACAGAGAGTTAGCAAGATGTTGAGGGCTCTGGCCAGGCCATCTAAGAAATAATTTAGGAAAAGAAAGCTCTTCTTTCTAGAGAATCAAAGAATTAGAAAGACTTCTAAAGGTCATCTGGTCCAACCGTTTGATACGAGAGCTTTTAGAATCTCCAGCAGATGCAGCACAGAAGTTTTCACTGTCCTCGCGGAGACTAACTCTTCCAGTGATTTTTTTTTTTTCTTTTTTTGCCTTCTCTCTCCAGAAGAAAGGGTCTGTAGTTGAGACAGCTAGATAGGGGAATATAATTCCTTCTTTCTATTTTAAAACTGTGATGTCAAGATTTAGCTGTACAACAAGCATCTCTCTGTTCTTCAGAAAACAGAGTGTCCTTTGCTGGTTTCCCAGATCCTAATGTTTTACTCCACATTATATATCCTAATTTTATTTCTCTCCACATATAATCAGGCTAACCTCCTCACCCCATTCTATATGTTCAATAAGCAGATTGTTCTTATTCTGTCTTAGTGGCTATTTTGGATTTCCACTGCTGTGTAACAAACCACTCCAAAACTTAGTGGCTTCAGACACCTCAATTTTTTATTCTCAAGAGTCTGTGATCAGGAATTAAGGAAGGGTTCAGCTGGGATGTTATTCAAATAAAAAGAGTACATTCTTTACAATAGCTTTATTATATTCTCTTTTATAGAAGTATAAATTTATTTATCCAGTCACCTATCGATGGATTATTTAGATGATTTCTAATTTTTTCACTATTGCCAACATTACTGTAATTAATGTCCTTTGCCAACTCATTTTGGTCTCCGTTGTATAAAGTTCTACAGGGAGAACTGTTGAGTTAAATATAAGTTCACATAAAGTTGAGTACAAATAAATAAACCCACCAATAAAAGGCAAGTCATCATGACCAGATTAGGAGGATGACAACTTTAAAATCTCATCTCCATTCCCATTCTGATAGTAAACTGTACCAGTGCTATTTTTATTTTCATTTATTTGAATATTAGTAAGGTTGAACATATTTTTATGTTTAATCACCATTCATAGTTTTGCTTACTCTGAATTTTCTCCTTATAACATTTTTCTATTTTTATTGAGATATTTTTTGTTTTACTTTATATATGTAAGTAATGGGCTATAATAAAGATATTAAATATTTGACAACTATAGTAAATAATTTCCACAAATAAATTTTCTTTTAACTTTATTTATTACTTATTTTTTAAATCAAAATTTTTCTAAAATGTTCAAAATAAAATTTACTTTAAAAAAAATAACTTCTGGGATTGGATTTATGCCCCTTAATATTATATAAATATTTACTATATTTAGTTTCAGTATTTTTGTTACTTAATGTTTTATATAAATATTCAATCTGTCTAGAATTTATTTTCTTGTATACTGTGATGGAAATTTTTTTCTCAAATGTATAGCTAGCTGATTCACTATCATTCATTTAATAATGCATTTATTTTCAACTAACTCGAAAAATCAAACTGACTCTATTCTGTACCACAATTACTTTGTTTTGTCCTCCACAAATATAAGTTGCCTTAACTCTCTAGCAATAGATATGTTTTAATATCTGTGACACACGTTTTTATGTTATTGTCAAGATTTCTGGGTATTCCTACAAATTCATTCTCCTAAATGACACTTGAAAAAAAGCTTGCAGTTTTGTAATACAGCATCATATAGCTTTTTATTGAGTCAAATTTATAGATTCATTTGGGAATTTAGAAATTTTTATAATCCTGACTCTCTCCACCACAAAAAAAATATATTAGGATTTTTTTAAATTTTATATTTATATAAATATTCCTGTTTTTTATATTTCTAAGTTTTATGAAGTTATTTTATTTGTCTTCTTTTTATGCTATATTTTTTTTCTGTTGTATTTGCTTGTTATATTTTTCTCTTGCTATTAGTAGTATATAATAAAACTATCACTTTTTAAAAATTATCAAAAATGTTTTACAATATCAAATTTTAACATTGACCAAATATTGAACCACTCAGAACCACTTAATGCTTACCTAATTATTTCTTTTCTTTTAGCTTATCAGTAGATTAACAAATCTTCTAGATAAACATTTATATTATGTTCAGATAATGATCTTTTAGAATCTACTTTTATATTAACAATACTATTTATTTATTATTATTTCCATGTTTTATTACATTGGTTAGATTTTTTTGAATAATACTGAATTACTTTTAACTAATTTGACACCTACAAGAATAAATTTCTTAAAACCAGTTAATATTGTTGGTAATGGCGTTTCTGACATGGTACCAGGCACTGTAATGATTGCTACTGTGTGGAAAAAAAGTAAGACTAGCTGGCACTTCCTGTATAAAGCTTGTACTTCTAATGTGCAGTGTACTTGACAGTATTTCAGGAAATCAGAAGACTGAGAAAAAGAGCAATGACTTATTCTGGAAAAAATGAATGATTCAATTTGAGATTCAGGGATTTTTTGTTTGTTTTGATTTTGATTGTTTTGTGTTTGTCTCTTTTGCATGAAAAGAAGTGTTTTAAAGAAAAATAAGAGCAAAGATAGACTAAGCAAGGCAAGAACAGAGATTAATGAAGAAGCAACAGATAAAACCTAAATGGATTCATGAATAATGAAAAATAAGAAGTAAAAAAGAGGAAAAATCATGTTTAACATGAAGAAACAGGCTATGTTTCTCTTGTTTTACTATTTAATTCTAGCAGTTGGTAGTATAACAGGCACTTAAAAAGTAATTATATATATATATATAATGCATATATATATTAGTTTATATATACACATATATGTATATATACACATATACATATATATACATATATATATTGTTAAATAAAAGTTTGAATAAAGAATCAGTCAAATGTATGGGCTAAGTGCCCATCTTCAATAAAAATGTCACCTTAAGATAATTCCCACAGGTGCATTAAGATCTAGTGTTAACATCCTCACTCCCAATCCTAGGGAATGTATGAATCAGCAGTTTCTCCTCCATAACCGAAAGCTCTAACCCACATTTTAGGGCAATATCCGGTGGGATTAGGGAGAGCGTGGACATGACAACGAAGATAATATCCAGTTAAGCTGAATAGGTTCTTGTTACTCCAGGCCATCCTTCTACTGAGCTCTTTTAAAGAAAATAGAAAAATAGGGAAGTATGCTAGTTTCTGAGGAGGGAGATTTCAAACTACTGTTGGTTGCAAACTACTGTTGCTGTCCTCGATAATAACATAATACTTTAAACAAAAGGAAACAAAAATGCATCTATATGTAAATCTCATAAAACAAGACTACAGAACTGTTCACATGAGAAATTTGTATAAGAAAAGTTATTATCTATATCACAACATAGGAGAAAGCTTTTAGTTAAGACTTAAGAAAATTTATGGTCTAAGATCTTTATGTTGAAAAGCACATTTCTAAGCCTCAGCAACTTGTAATGCCTAAATACAAACTTTTAACTAGGAAAGTTTAGAGTCCAAAATGCGCTGATGATTCGATCAAGCTTTAGGGTACTCATTTCAAATGTCACAGTATTATACTTTCACATAAGCAGAGATGCAACATCAAAAATACTAATTACTACAAAAAGTTCTGAAAAACTAAAACAAAATCCTGTGGCAACAAAAACTGTATAAAGAGGTTTCACATGCTCTGATTTACTCATAGCTGTGGGCTTCTTTAATGCTTTTCATATGGTGCATTAGTTCAAACATCCCAGATTGCTAAAATGCACATTACTGATTTAAGCAAATTTCTGTATAGACTTTCATTTTGTTTTGTTTTGTTTTGTTTTGTTTTTGCTGAATTTTGTCACATATTGAAAAAAATATAGAGATAAAAAACTAAGTTCTATACTCAGCTCTGATCAGCTCAGTGGCTATTAAATATGTCATTCATATATCTTAATTTCTCTAGGACCTAACTGTGAAATGAATCAGTTTATCTCTAAAGCTGGTCCTAACAGCCCTTTTCCAGCCCTATGAGGACAAGTGGGAGGAGGCTTTGACATGGCTATGAAAATTGAACTTAGGGGATAAATGAACTCATAGGTGTTAAATCCACTAAATTCTTACTTAAGCAATCTAACCAGAACATCCAAATGAAAGGAAAGAATGGAATAAAGCATAGATTGAGATAGGAGTGTGTTTAGGAAAAAAAGTGAGACACTCTGTTTAGGCCAAAAAAAACTTATGGTTTAATGTCACTCTACTTAACAGATGAATTTAGGACACTCGTTTGGGTGACTTCATTTGGTTGTGTGCTCGAGAGTTCAATGGAAGAGAGTTGCAAATAAAAATGCTATATCAATCTTAAATATCTGATACCCCCTCTACCAGAGCTATCATGCTTAGATGTCAAACCTATAATTCTCAACAACATCTGGAAAAATTCCAAATCACAGTTTCTATTAGTTGGGTTTGGCTGGGCCAAATAAGCTTACCACCTGCTCTATGGTGGGCTATAGTGAGGTAATTACAACAGACTGAGAAGAAACCATGTAAAATGACCCCCATTGGCCCTTCTGTATGACCAGGCAACAACAAAACAGCCCTAAAATGGACTCTGCTCAGCTAATTTTGTTTCCTTGGCCATATCCATTGCCTATCTGGATTGTGGGTACAATCTGTTTGAAACTCTGCAAAAGGATAACTCCTGCGAAGTTCTAAATCAGCTACACCAGGGTGATCTGGTTATGTCTTGTCAATGTGGCCATCATCCTCACTTCAAATTAGGAGGCAACATTGTTGAATGTGGAAAACTCAAGTAGGGGGGAAAGACTCTTGCCATGTGATCTAGATTGGGCTATTTATTTTATGCCTGGAGGTTTCTGGAAGACCAGAAGATTAATAGAAAGTACTCGCTCAGAATCTAAACAGAAGATTTCCCAATCACCCTGGGAAAAGGTCTATACTTTTATCTTCACACTTGCACACTTGGTTTATTAAAAAAAGAGAGAGAGATGGAGGATACAAAGTCAGGAGTGAAAGGGCAAGGATTCAATATATGTAAATGTTTCTGCATAAGTTGATATAAAACACATGACTGTGAATGACTTCCAAAATGCTTGAATCCTGTAAGACACACAAAAAATGAATGATCTGAACACCATCTGTTTGTCCTTTTGGTACATGTGGTAATGGTCACTTATCTGACTACCTGTGGATATGGAAATGCATTTGAAATAATGAAGGACCCTCTGCTCTATTATAATGACAACTACCAATGACATTTGTAACCTTAGCAGCGGGTTAGAAACTATTTATGTCCACTCCCATTAAGAATTTTACCTCTTTTGACACGTCCATTTGGTTCTGTTTGAAAGAGAAAATCATTAGTCTGACCTAAAACCACAGATGAAGACCAACTTCTCTCGAGTAATTTACATATGCTTAACTATTTATGAGTTCCCTGCTGAGCATCAAAGGTGGTTATCAATCTACCTACACCCCAAACTTCTAGAGAACATTCAGTTTCTGTTAAAAAAAAAAACACATGCTCAGTTCCCTATGAAATGAAATTTGAGGTCAGAAGCATACTAGGCATTACCTTCTTTTCCTTGGAGAGTATTTTAGCATTTTTTTCAATGAAAAAAATTTATCCATTCATTCAACAAATATTTATTAAGTAGCTACAATGTGCTGAGCACACAGTCTAATTTTGGAACATGTTTAGATCTTCAGGAGAATAGTATATTAAAATCAATCTTATTTATCATCATCTATTCTTTTATCGGCATTCACAATCATTCCCTCTTCTTACCATAATTCAGTTTGTCTTTGTTGACAGATAAGCTAAATGACAAAATTTGGCAAAATACAAAACATGGAATATCTCTTATTTGAAGCATGTTAGTAGAATATTGGGTCTTTAAACTTATTCAACATAACCTGCAATAACAACACTTGAATATATACTTATCTTTTTTATTTGTATATTTATTTCAAGTTCTCATGTTTTTGACTTTCCAATTGATCTAAAACAAAAACAAGTTAATACTGTTGGATTTAATATCATGTCATTGCATACAGTGGTGAGGCAACCATCTTAAGGAAATCACTGCTGCAAGTAAGTTATATATGGTTTTGTTCAAGGAGTTATACTTCCAATGTGCAGTGTCTTATGCTTTGTTTATTTTGCATTTCTTGATGAAAATAACTTACTATCTTAATCTGGGAGTACATCAGAAGCAGAGCATTAGAATCTTTGTCCAAGTTACCAATACTCAGCATATTTTCTGAAATTATGTGGGTCAAATAGCAGGAGGATTGTTTAGAAGGCACAGAATAGTGTCGGAGAGATTTTGGAAAAGATAATTTTACTTCTGACTACTAATGACTTCTGAAATCTTTTATTAATAGCAAAAAAAATATTTTAGAAACAAAATAAAAATGTTTATTGATGCCTTTTTCAATTACTCTTTGTTTTTCAGTATGAAGAATAGAGTGCATTTGTTTCACTTTGTTTTGTTTTGTTTCAAAATTCATAGAGTCTATTGAATTCCAGCTGACACTGCTGAAGGCAATTTTTAAGATTTTCCATTATATAATGAAAATCATATTTACATTACTTTGCATCATATTTCTGTGCTGTATAATTATCAAATAAACTATTTAGGAGTTATATGGGTGGGAAATTGGGGGAAAAAATTCCTAAACCACTTTCCTGGGGTTTTGTTTGTTTTTCTTTCTCTCTTTCTTCATAAAGTGTTTATAAAATGGGCAAGTTTAGGGGAACTTTCTAATTTGTGGATGGTGGTTCCAAGCTGAGCCTATACAGTTTTATAATTGCTTAGTTCCAAAATGTATAAACACATTGCTCTTCTACATAGCAAAATGCCCAGAACAAGGCAATGTAAAAGAAATGAAGCAGAGAAAAAAATATTGCACCATTTTTTTAACATTTAATTTAAAATTAATATAAAGTGGTTTCAGCTTCTAGGATGAAGCAAATGCTTTTTACTTGCTGTCTCCTCATTTCATCTCAGCTACACTTGGCCAACAAACCAATCCTATACAACTTTTGAGAAAGTCCTCTTAAGTAGGTATTAAAGAAAGATTTAGTCTTTCCTTAAAGTCAGCAGCTGAAGTTTCTATTATTTATTTTGATCTAAATGATTTTTGCTTTGAAGGGTGTGTGTGTTAGAGAGAGAGAAGGAAATGGAGAGAAGGAGAGGGAGAGAGGGAGGGAGAAAGAGAGAGAGAGAGAGAGAGAGGAGAGAAGAGAGAGAGAGAGAGAGAGAAATCCTCATAGTCTTTACTTTGCTATGCAAACCAACTTTTCAAGACTGGCAAAATTCAGCCATCTGCCCACAAAATGCTTGCTACATCAGCTTCAGAACAAAATGTCTGGAAGTCAAATTGCTTTAATGTTTATGCTTTAATATACTGTATATGTCTAAGCAATTGGTATGCAACAGAAAGAAAATTCTATGTTTGAGAGATTTTGTTTTTGGCTGACAAGTATCATTTTCTGGTGAAAATCCATAATTCTGTGTTACCTAATAAAGATATATGAGTAAGAAAGCAGGAAGGCTTTTGCCACATAGTAGTGTTCAACTAACAGAATTTGGATTTGCATCTGAAAGTTATGAGGTCTTAATGTATTCAGTATTTTTGAGAAAGATAACAAAGTATATTCCTACTTGTCTGCTGCTTGTCTAAGCTATAGAAGTTAACCTAACAACCCATTTAGTCTGGTATCAACGGTATTAGAAATGTGTCCATGAGAAGAAGAGCAAAAATACAGACTTTGTTCATGAGTATGTGAGGGGATCCAAGACACATGACTATCATCTTTTTTCCTTTTATAGAACAAATACAATTCTTGAAACAATAGTGGGCTGTAACTTTTTCTGCCCCTTTACCTTCTATTTACTTCTTAAGGCATTAATAATCTGTTCACAGAGTGGCTTTTGCCTTTACTCCACATGGAAATTGTTCACTCCAAAATTTACCGGGAGGCCTATCAGTAGCCAATAAAAAGATCTACTTTCATGACCCACTTTTTGAGATTCATTTGAAACATTATTTTCTCTTTGAAACACACTTAATCCCTGCAGGTGATTTATTTACTTCCTTCTTCCTGTTCTCATAACAAATTGTTTATAGCTCTTATATTATAGTGACCGATGTGTTATAATTTATCTGTGTACACAGTGGCTGCTCTAACCAGAGAGTAAACTCCTTAAAAGCAAGAAATGTTACTTATTCATTTGGAAACACTAACATTTAGTAGATATAGTGACATGTTGTAAAAGCACAACAAATACTTATTGAAGAAATGAATAATGAACAAATCTCTGACCAGTTTTAGAATAAACTTTGCTCTTTGATTCAATCTGTTTTTATAATTTATATTAGGAAAAGGAATCAAAAGATGTCCATGACTTTTACAAATAGCTTCCTCTTACTAGCATATATCCTTTCTGGAATACCATTTTTGTTATGTTAAACCCCTGTTCCATCATGCATGTAACTAATAACATTAAACATCTGTGAAGAGGAGTCTTTAATATCACCTATTAGGCTATACACTTACGTCAAAACTCCATGAGATCATTTAGCGTTTTTAACGTTTTATTTTCCTAGTACATTCCACTAAAACATATATTGTAGAAAGGATAGTGGTCTCTGCCATCTTGTAAGTACAATTATTTACTGAATGATCCAAAGGTGATGGAAAAAAGGAAGGAAAAAGGGAAGGAAAGGAGCAAGGAAAAAAGGAAAGAAGCGGGGGGAAAGTTCTCTAAATGTATTTCTATTTCTTTAACAGAATAGAGAAAATATTTTAAATTATAAATTCAGGTTGATTTGATGGCATATATGTTTTAATTGTTTGATTGTCAAAAACACCAAAATGTCAACTAAAAGGAGAATATCAAACTGGAAAATAATTATAACAGTAATACAGGTAAAGGGTTATTTTCTTAATGGAAAAAACTCACTTAGAATTAAATTTAAAAATAGTTTAACACCACACACACACACACACACACACACACACACACACACACAGTAATTTGAATGGCCAGAAACCAGTTTAAATGATAAAATAATATTGTTTTATTGGTAAACATAATGCTATTTTTCACATGTAAACACATTAAAATGTGGTTTTAGTCTTTAATTTTAGGGAGTTGTTTTAGTTTTGTTTGTTATATAATTAGTGTGGACTGGCATATAATGAAACAAGCATTTCACAAACGGTTACAGAATTTAGTACATATTTTTAAAATTGGAAAAATATTTTGTGCTTTTTTTTTAGTTTTATTTTATTAGTTTCAAGTACATAGTACATTGGTTAGACATTTATATAGTTTATGAAACGATCCCCCTAATTACTCCTTCTCTCTCTGGCTCTCCACTTAGCCAATCCATTAATGCTAACTGCATTCCCTATGCTGTGTACTATTTTATTCAGAAACTCAAATTTTCAACATTGTGCCACTGAAATTATTTAAATAGCAACAACAACACCAAAAACAAACAAACAAACAAAAACAAAGGAAATAAACTCTCAGGTCAATTTTTTTTTTAAGATGCAATAAAATAAACAATGTTCAAAAGTACAGCTTATATACAAACACATGACAACCATTTTAAAAACTTTGAAAAGAGATTACCAATGAAATTCTTTCTTAAATTACTACTGGGTTCAACAGGGTATCAAAACAACAAAGTTAGAGAGACTGCATAAACCACAATAAAAGATCAACATCACATATTAAAACTTATTTGTAGATTTCTAATTCATGATAAGGCTTCCATTTCAAGATGGCAGACTGACCACATGGTTTATTTCCTTATCTCCAAAGAGCCCTCTGAAATTATAGTAACCAAATAAAATAATTTAAATTAAATTGAACAGATTAATTGGGGGTGGAGGTGGGGAGGGGATAATCCAAAGCCTCTAGAGCTTTCATAAAATTTCTAAGATGTGGAACCCTAGTGCAAGAGGAGTAAATAAGGAACAGGACAGGGTAATCAGTCAAGAATGAGAGTTCCTCAGCTAGTGTCTTTTCATAACCAAGAAAAGACTTAGAAATAATGGATACAAAAGAGGTAAGAAAGAGCCATGGGGTCTCTTCAAACCACAAGTTATGGCTGTTGCCAGGACACTAGATTTCTTTTTATTCAGATACTAACAATTAAAAAAATGAGTCGTGATTGTGATAGGAAAATTGATGCTGATCAGCATGCACAAGTAAAGATTCATTTGCACATAAGCACAGAAAGGATGTTTCCTTGTATTCCTTGTGCCACTGTGACTGTGATGGACATGCACAGCCATCCCAGCCTGAAAGGTATGAATGCCAAGTGCTGTAGACTGAATGTTTGTGTTCTCTCAAAATTTGTATGTGAAATCTAATCACCAATATGATGGTAGTTGGAGGTTGGTCCTTTGGGAGGTAATTATGTTATGAGGGTGGAGGCCTCATTAATGAGATTGGTGGCCTTATGAAACAAGAAAGCTAGCTTTATGATACATGAATATAAGGAGAAGTCAGCTACCTGAAACTCAGAAGAAGGCCCTCACCAGAACCCAGTATGCTGACTTCCAGTCTCTAGAACTATAAAATATAAATATTTGTTGTTTAAGCCACTCCATCTATGGGAATTTTTTATGGCAGCACAAAATTAAACAGCAATCTAAGGCTCAGAATCAACAGGATTGAAGATTTGGGTCATACCATGAGGTAAGCCATCAAGACTTCTTGAAATGATAGATGAATATGGGGACAATTTAGAATGGATAGTGGAAGAAGAAGAGGATCAGTATCAGCTGTAGCTCTGAGACTACATGCATACTGGAGGCTACAGTTTATCCCACTAACCTTTATCTCCCGTGTCTCCCCAGGAATAAAGTCCTACAAATAAGATAAATAAGAATCTAGAATGTGAATAGAGCCAAGAAAAAAATGAAAGAATTTCTGAGCACTGATAAGGGTTATAAGATTAGACAAAGGAATTTGAAAGAGAGTGATTTGGGGAAAAATACCATGGTCTTATTTGGGGGGAAAAAACAAAACAAAACAAAACAAAACAATGAGATTTAATATAAGAAAGACATGGCAAGAATAGGAGTTGCTCTTGGGTTTGGGAGATGGGAAGAAGAAAATATTATATTTTGTTATATTGCTATTTTATATTGTATTGCTATTGTTTTATTTTAACATAAACATTAATTTAATATAACTTTGATTTATAAAGAAAAATAAATAAAAGTGTAAAATTGAAAAAAATAGGTGAATATTTAACTGAGATTGTAAGCATTAAAGCAAAGAAACCACAAAAATGAGATCAGTAAATGTGGTTATCTTAAATTTTTGCATTTTTTGAAAACATCAAAATGTAAAATTAGAAACAAATAGCAACAGGAAAAAAACATATTTTCAACAAATATGGCAAAGAATGTATATCTTTTATGTCTAAAGAACCCTTTGCAATCAGTAAGAAAAGTCAAACATTCCTATGAAAAAACTGGCAAAGTACATGGACAAGTCAAAGAAAAATTATGAATGATCAATGAACATAAAAATGGGTAACCTCTTTAATAGTCAGCTTGATGTATACTAAAACAAAAAGTAGGTACTTTTTTTAACTTATAAAAATGATGATGAAATTGATTGATGGTAGGAAATTAGTGATGTGAAAACTCATAAATGACATGAAAAGGTAAAAATTAAAACAGATTTTCTGAAAGCAATTTAGCAATTATATAGTCTTAAAAGTGTTCTCCCTTTTGAAATAGTAATTCTACTTCTAGAAATTTGTTCTGAGAGAATAATGGGCAATGTACTTGAGATTTATGTACTTGAATATAGTGTTGCTTATAATGGTAAAAATTATAAATAATTTAAATGGTCCACATTAGAAGACTATTTTAAGATATCATGGCACACATGCTGTATAGCCATTAAATTTCATTTTTATGAGGATTACTTGACATAGAAAACATTTTAAAATACAGGGTTCCGTTAAAAAATTTTGAATAGATGGACATACATGCCATATACTCCAAAGGGATTTATATATCTTTAAAAAATTAAAAATATGCAAGGTATTACATTTTGTTATGTATAATGTTAGCATATTTAATTTTATCTGTATATTTTTTCTCATCGTTCTACAGTGGATTGCATACACACACACACACACACACACACACACGAACAGATTTACAATACAACGAGTACTTATTTTATTTCCTGGGGCTTACAATTTTTACATTGACATTTTCAACAGACCACAATTTCTTTACCAAAGTAATTGGTAACCTAAAGAAACAAAATAACCTCTTACCCAAATACAAAATTTAGAAAAATATACTTCAGTACTTGATTTTCTCCATGATGCCATTATCTACCAGCCCCTACCTTCACTCCCTTCCCTGTCCAAACATGTCTCCAAGGTCACTAATTTTAAATTCTTTACCAATGTTTTCAGTACTGTCTTTGTCTTTCTATCATATGACCAAGGCACTCTTCAAACATAGATAAAATATTTAGTCTACTTCTTTTCTTCTTTTGGGACATTGAAAATATTCAAAGAAAAATATGAAAAAAATGATTAATTACCTTTCAAATTTACATTTATACCCATCTTTCTCAGAAAAGATAAGTCTTTTTTTCCTTGCTTGCTCTCTTTCTCTTTTTTTCCCATATATCCCTCCCTTCCCAAATATTTTCTCCTGTCAGTAGCAAATCTTTCTTTTCCAACTACTAAAAAGACAAGACTTGCCAGGTCACAGCCTATGAGATCTTAGCTGTGAAGCATAAAGAACTGTAGTGAAAGGAAAGGGTTCATCAAAAATGACAATGTTTGCCCTAGAGCCTCCTAATGGGGCTGCAAACTGTCCCCCCCCCCAGAGAAAAAAATCTAGTAGTTTTAGTTACCAATGTGCAAACTGATGTGAGTGGCTAATATTATACTAAGAGGCAGTATACCAGCAAAAACTAACTCCGGAGAAGATTCTCCAGGTTTAAGTCAAGGCTCTACCACTTATTAGTCCTGTGACTCTGTAATAGTTACTTAAATCTAGGGCCTCACTGTCCTCTTATGTGTAATGGAGCTTATGTGGTCCATATTGCTGTTACTACAGAAGGTTTGTATGAGCATCCAAAATAAAATGTGAATAATTAAGTATAATGCTTCATACAGTAAATAATAAATATTAGTTGCAATGATTAATTCTGTTGTTAATGTTATTTGACTGACCTGGTGGAGCCCTCTACAACCAGATTCATGTGGTCAGATAGAGGTAATTGTGCTGTCCTAGTGTTTTCTCTTTGATTTAAAGCCAAAATTCAGTGAATTTCTATCAGAATTGGAATGGATAGGCTTGGTAACTCAAAGAATTACCATATAACCCTAGAGATCATTGTTCATTCTTTTTGGACAGAAGTAGAAGTTATTGAAATTCCCCTGGCTACTATTTTTTTTAAAAGAAGGATTGTAATATCTTGAAATAACTTTCTGTGTTCATTAAGAATATGTTAGAGATCAGTGTCTTTTTGTTAAATTACACAGTTTGACAAGTTCAAAAGATAAAGGAGTCATGAATAATGACTGTTAATTAATAAATAGTTAATAAATCATGGAATGATTTTCTACTTATACTATTTATTGAGCAAACTTTTATTGACAGCCTACTGTGTTCCAGGATCTTGCTCTCATAGAATTTATAATTTAGTCTAGAACTAAAAAATAACCACATAAATATGAATACACTTAAAAATTATATTAAATGTGAATAAAAGTTCAAGGTAATTAAAAATATATATAAAATGTATAATAAATGACATTTAGTGAGGAGAAGCCTCAAAAAGTAAGAAAGTCACAGGTTTAGTTTTAGATATGTTAAGGATCAATGCCTGTGAGATCTTCAACAGAGATGTGACATCCAAATTTGCAGAAATAGATCATAAGGTGTATGTCTGTTTGTTTCAGCCAACAAAAAGATTGATAATATCACCGTAAATAGAAAGCAGTTATTAATCTCATGAAAGGATTTTTTAAATATTGGTGAAACAGTTGTTGGATGTGCTCTAACTTAGGGCTGGAAGTAGTGAAGTATAAACAATAGAGGACCATAACTCTGCTCTACTCATTTCATGTTAGCAAAATACATGACAAAAGGACTGTTTCTTCAGAGTTGTTTGGTTCTATAGATCAACATAGTATGTTTGGCAAAAAAAAAAAAAAAAAATGTATTTACTCTTTTTCAGGGAAATACATAAAAATAAATACCAAAGGATCTTTTTTAAATACTGTTTGATTACCACTATTCTGCTATCCTATAAATAAAGTATTTCCCCCAAGGTTATAGATTTCTCTCAGAGAAATTACCCAGATGTCTTGGCATAAAAAAATATCAACTTTCAAGTGCTGGGAAGTAGCATGTCATCCTAGAGAAGTCACAATAAGCACTCTGATCTGAGTTAAGTGGCCTGAACTATGAATGGAGGCTGAGCAGGGAAAAACAAAACACACTGGCAGAAAAGGCAAAAATTGTAATATTTTCTGAAATTCCTTCAATTTGATAAAAAGCCAACTTCAAAAATAGTAGCTCTTCAGTAAGCAGGTTTTGTACTAGCATTTAATAAGAAGCTTTAAAAAAATCATTTACTAATCCAAATTTCTATGAAGAAAAGCATGGCTACACTAGTGCTTCCTAGACCATAAAAGATCTTAAAATGTAACTGCTCACACTTTCAGCTGTGATGAGGTGGTGAAAACTGGAGTCAAATCTCAGCGCTGGTGTTGTGAAAGATATTTGACGGCTCTGGAGTTCAAAAACTGATGTGCTTTCTTCCACTTGTTATATATATTAAAACTAAGTAAAAATATTGAAAGTGAAATATTCTGAGAATAGGACAATCTCTTTATAAGCTTATTTTGACTTCTCAAAAAAAACGGGGAGCGGGGGGAGAAAAAACAGAGCCAACCTCTGCTTATCTTGAAGGCAACTACAATGCTTTTGAGTATAATTTAATTTCAAACAATTAAATCCACTTAAAAAGAAGAAAGGAAAGAAGATAGAAAAGAGAAGGAAAGAAAAAAGGAGGGGAAGAGAATGAGAGAAAAGAAGGACGGGAGAGGAGGAAAGAGGAAAGAAGGAAAGGAGGAAGGAAGGGAGAAAGGAAGGGGAAAAAAGTCTTTAGGTAAAATTCTTAAAATTCTAAAACTTTAAAGAGCTTTAACAGTGTCTAGCGCAATCTGGTCATGAATTTGATAATCCTTTCTTCCCCTCTATTATTTACTCATCTTGATCAACCACAGTAAAAGGGAGCAAAGTCCAATCCCTTGCTAAACACACCTAATTTATTATTCACTTTTTCCTTATGAATTTTTAATTTGCCTTCTAATAACTTTTACTCACTGGTCCTAGTTCTACCCTCTAGGCTCACCAAGCAATGTCTACTTCTTTTTCTCATGAAAACCCTTCAGTAAAAAGCCCTGTAGTCTCGGACACTCAGAAAGACCCCGATCCATGAGGATGTCCAGTCTTGGTAGAATCACAAGTAGAAGCAGACCATCCCTCAAATGGAATGCCACTTTAGAAGTAGGTATGACATCATTCTGATGAGAGAAAATGTTGTGGCTGGACCCCTGTGCTGTAGAGCATTTGTTAACTTTAAACAGTGAGGTCCATCTTCACAGGGAAACTAAAAACAATTGCAAATTGGGTCAGACTTGCCCAAGGGAGCCTGAGGCACAAGCATTCTGACAGGAACAGAGAAGATTGGTGCTCTGATGCAGAAGTTCCTATATTTGCAGTTTGGCTCAGTAACATTAGAATGATTTGATTCTACTGAAACTAAAGCAGAAAATCTGTTCACAAAGGCATATATATATATATATATATATATATATATATATATATATATATATATATGCAGGGAGATAGGAAACATAATTTATGAAGGAGGAGAGAAGGTGGTGAACACACTAGAGACCCAGCTCCAAGCAGACTAACAGGAAGCTCCACGGCAGATTCTATGTAGGCCCTTAAGATGGTATACGAGTCTTGTGTAGGCACAGCCATTGTAGAAATCTCAGTGAGCTCAAAGTTTGATCACAGGAAGGAGAACAAAACTGAAGATGGCATGTTTCCCATAGTAAGAAAATCATATTTTCCTCCAAAATTTCAATTACAGATTTTCCGCAGATACAGTTGAGGTTGCGACCCAGGAAACAGGACACAGAGAGTGAGCAAAGATTTAAAATGAGACATCTAGTAGATTTAGAATAATTTCTTTGCTTCTGTGATTAGAAAAATTCTCCACATTGAAACCCACTGAATAAAGGAGAGGGAACAAAATACCTGAGAAATCAACACTAGATAAAAAAAAATACAACCAAAGAATTCGTCAAATAGGACTAAACTCATATGAATAATGATACTGTCAAGAGGCAAGTTATATCTAATGGAAATAAGCCACCAGGTTGCCAGCCTCCTGACCATTAAGATAGATTCTGATGGACATGTCGAAAGTCCTCATAAAAGGAATAGGTAGAAAAAGTTTTGGCCCAAACGTCAAATCTGAGATAGCTTCACTAGTAGCAAGAAAAACCAATGTTATTTTCTATAATAGTAGGATTACAAATTAAATGGTATTAGAATCAGGTAAGAGAATTTTTCAAGTGGAGCCAAACCAAAAAATAAAAAAAATTAAAAAATTAAAAATTGTATGCATTAACAATATATTAGTCTAGAAGAGAAGAGTGGTAGGTGATTTTTATGTTGCGATATTATTCTTAGAAATTGCATCTTGGGCTTGGTTTCTCGACTGACAATGAACTATCTCCATGGTCCATTTACCTTCTGAAACAAGCCCCTGATAACCTTGTTTATATTTGTCCCTGTTAGAGCAAGAGCAATAATATTTTACACAGAAATTAAGCAGAAGAAATTCTAGTTCAGTATGGGCTTGTGTTTTGAATGGAGGTGATACCTTCTCAGGCATCTGCCATGAGGTCTGAGAAGCAGAAGAAAAGCCTGCAGAGGGAGAAGTGTGCAACAGAAATCCAAAGAGTGGCAGATATAAGATGCAGGGTCTCATTTCTAGTTTATGGTTCCAATTTTACATTATAGATCCAAATTTCTTCCAGACTGAAGGCCAACATATGCCTTCCAGCATTCTTCGTGAGCTACTTCTATATTCTTTTAATAAACATCTCTTTTGCTTTAACTAATTTAGGTGTTTGTTTTGTTGTTGTTCTTGCTGTTGTTGAGAACTAGTCCTACATACTACAGAATAGAGTTGTTTCCTAATTTTGTGCAAAATTTTCCACAGATTTAATTTTAGGTGTAAAAATCTTTTTCCCCCAATCTTTCTTTAGTCAATCTGAAGAGCCAACCACAACCCTGGATAGGGCAAGCTCCTTAGAGAAGCCTTCGGGCAGAATCTAGCATGTTGAGTCAATTCACTTTAGCAAAAGTACCCAAACATGAGGCACCTGTTATGTGTTTTGACACTGATCTGGGTGCTGGATTTTGTTGGTGGACAAGGTGCAGCCCTAACTTACAAAGAGATGATAGGTCTATGGAGAAGATTGAAAGTACAGTGTGGTGAGTCTTAAAATAGGAGTAAACCTGCACAATTTAAGAGCACAGAGATGGACATCTATGCAGTCTTTAGAAAACCAGAAAAGGTTTCCAAGGGAAATGAGGCATAAAGCAATACCCAAAAGATAAGCACGAGTTAAAACAGATTAAAGAGCTAGGGTCAGGAGAACAGATCTCTAGGTCAAAAGTAAAGCATGTCACAAGGCTTCTAGGCAGGACTTGGCATGAGTAACTTTTTACTATGGCTGGCATCTAAAATTCAGAGCAGAAACTAGTGAGAAATAAAGCTTAAAAAGGCAAGGGATTCGATGTTAAAGGCAGTGGAAAATCTTTGACAAATTTCGAGCAGGGGGGTTACACAATCAAAAGGTGTTTTAAAGAGATCATGCTCTTCTAAGTGGGTTGGAGGATGGCAAGGCTGCCCCTTCAAAGAGACCTGGAGGAGTAAACTGGTTCAGTAATCCAGGCCAAACATGACATCCCCAGGATTAGTACAGTAAATGAGAGGACTGAAACAGTGAAAAAGACAGTGAGCTAATGACTAAAGCATTCTGCTGGGGAGATTGTACTAAAAACTGAGATAAAGGGTCAGGTCCCTTCTTACCGTAATCCAAAAACAAAAAGGCTTTGATGCCAAATATAACCACATCAAAATATTTCAAGAGTTACTTTCCATTCCAGAACACTTACAGTTTTGGTAATTTTTATAGTTATCTGAGCCTCAAAGTGCTCCCACACTGGATTGAAAACTTTACTTAACCACTTTACTGCCACATAAATTATAAAGCCTGAGGCCGGCCATAAAGATGTTAATTTAATGAATATTCATAATCAATAAATATTCATTAAACAACATTTCCGTTCCAGGCATGCTGTTGCTCCTGGCAGGTCCCTCCTGCATGGCAGAGTGCACTTGTTAAATGAGTGTTGCTCATCGCAGAAACACCTTATGGGATTTCATGAAAGAAACTATATTCATCTACAATACATACAGATGTGTAGAGACAAGTTTGAACAAATTCTGTACAAAACGAAAAAAAAAAACTTTTCCTCTTTTGTACAGTGCTTGTGTTTCACGCGTCAAATGTGTGCCCAAATATATGAAACCCTATTGGGGAAAGCAGGTCGACTTCAAAGGGTTTTATTTCTATCTCTATGTGCTAGGTAAGTGCAAAGGCAGTCGTCCCTAACCAGCTCTATGGCTGCCTGATAAAAGCCAAGTTTCAAATGCAAATGAAGAGTTGTGAGCATCAATGCTCAAAAGATATGTTTTGCATTGTATGATGATGACTTTTGAGAAAGCCATCCATATCATGTGAGATGAAGTAGCTATGATGCTGTATACATTTACTTGGAACATGTGTAGTTTATTAAGATAATTTTTTTAAATGGAAATTACTACTCTCATTGTCTCTCGTTGAAAACCCAGAAGAATTCTGCATGACCACCAACCAAGGAATCTTCACATGTTCTTACACACTGATAATAACATAAAACCTACCGGACAGTGACAGTAAACAGATAAATACTACTGCACAATGTTATCGGCTTCAGAATTTTCTGCTTAATAATCCTGTATAAAGCAGAGGTCCCCAAGCCCAGGAACCAGGCTACACAGCCAGAGGTGAGTGGCAGGGCAGCGAGCAAAGCTTCATCTGTATTTGCAGCCACTCTCCAGCGCTAGCATCACCACCTCAGCTCCTCCACCTCAGATTCTCAAAAGAATCTGGTCCCTGGTGCCAAAAAGGTCAGGGACCGCTGGTATAAAGAACCAAATATTCAACAGTTTTTTACATTTGTAAGATGCTGCAAGGCCATCATTTTCTGCTGATTCCATAGATTGCCTCAGGGAAACAAGGCTTTTCTGCTGTGTTCTAAAAGTATGATGAACTTCCAGTCAGTATCTAGTAATGCTATCCTTCTCTCGGATATCTAAGATTCTTCCCGCAAGTGTGGATATCCACAATCATCACCCTAATTGTGGGGCAATCAAGCAAATACAAAAATTCCAGTTGTTCTGACACCATTCTACCAACTCTATAAAAATAAAGTAAGTTTCTTGAGAAAGGGCGTCTTTAGCACTGGGCTTCAGGCTCCTTGAAGGAGTTAGCCAAGAAGCTGTGGAAGACTCATAGAACCTTCTAGAACATTTAATGAGTTCTGTTTGTGGTTGTTGTTGCCATTGTTGTCACTGTTGACTTTCAATATTGTGTGGGTTCTTTCCTAAAACTCCCCTCCACATACTCTCGACAACCTTCATTCTGAGATAAATGAGAGTTTTACTGTAGAGGTAAGTTTCTCCAGCTCTGACAATTTGACCTTTTATTTTTTCCTTCAAATCTTGGAACTTTGATTAATACTTACATATTTGGGGTAAAGTACTAAGGTTTTCGATTCAATAAAGATGGCATTTACTGTCATATGCCTGACAGTCTTTGAATAGGTAAGAGATTGGTGGGAAGAAGTTATTGCCTCAAGCATACAGATTGGATAAGAAGCCTCATCTAGGACACACTATCAAAGGAAAAATTATATCTTTATATTTTTCTGTCTTTGTTTTCTGGGTAAACATTCTGTTCTTATGTTACATTATTTTCCTTTTAAAAGAATGATATAGAAACTTACAGTATCTCATAACCAAAGTAACTGCTTGTCAAATTCAGGTCACTAATTAGCCAAATTAGAATTTTCATATACTCAACAGTCACCCTCACTGCTAGACACTTGTTATTCCTCCAAAGGAAGCTTTAATGGTCATCCTATTACCTAAGCAATTTTAATTGCATCTTGTGGCATACCATTAGTTTTATTAGTGAGTTGCTTAAGCATTCTCATGAATAATAATTATAAAATACAATAAATTTTTAAATACAAATTATAAAAAAGAAAAGTGAACTCAAATACTTTTCTTGGTGACTAATGTTAACCCATGTCGAGCTTTGTCTATAAATTTATAATTTTTTGTCAGTCTGAGAAGAGAAAACTACAAGGAAAAACTTCCATCTAAATTGGTTCCATGTGACACTATATTTTACAAAATCGTATGTTAGGAAAGTGTAATAAATTGACTTGAAAACTGTGTATTGCTAATAATATCTTTGTTACCATGATGACTTTGTCTAATTCCAAAGGTCCTTTTATCCTAGATCTTGATGATCTATGTAACGTAGCAATATACAGACTATTTCTTGCTTTTAATTCAATGAGAGATAATAATTCCAAGGTATTTCAAGGAGGAAAAAAGAGTTAAAAAATAAAGGTATAAATATCGGCCCTGTCTTGTGGTAGAATTCTCTAGTCACCACACATTTGGGATATCAGATGAATGCTGTCCTCTGAAGCAATGCAATAGTATATAGCAAGGATAAAGAGATTGTGTTTTTATACTCAAATTTGGTGATTCTTACTTCAAATATTACCAATTTGAAGTGGCAGTAGAAAATTAAATATGATAATATATTTATGGAGGTTGAGTCTTTCACATAATTAAACATCCTGAGAAATTTTGCAAATATACTTCCTAAACTCATCTAACTAAAACTTCTCTCCCCTATCACTGCTCTTCTCCATTTTTTTCTCAATTAAAGAAGATATATTCTCACCACCTTGACTTTGCTCCAGACATGTTTGCTCTCCATTTTTCTAAGCTAGAAGTTGCAAACTCAAAAGTATAGAATGAGAGCTTGTAAGCCACTAAGGTGTCAGGAAAGCTGGAGAAATAAAGTCAGACTTTTTGAGCATTTGTGTTAACATCTCAAATCAAATCCAAGCAAAATAATGGCAGAAACAAAAACTTCTTATCAATGACGTGTGCCTTTTAGCTTACTTTATCCCATGAGGAACCAGCCAGTTACCCCTGGTCTAAATTCTAGTGTTCAAAGCTTGTTAACTCTTGAGGTGCTGCAGCAGATGGAGCCAAAGAGCTGAAGCAAGGCTCATTAACAACAACAACAAAATTGTCTTCGGCTCTCCTAATTCTGATATATGTGGCTTGGTGAACCAAGGGCATGGAAAAGAATGATG
The DNA here is from genome assembly GCA_003508835.1 of Eonycteris spelaea. Taxonomy (NCBI): domain Eukaryota; kingdom Metazoa; phylum Chordata; class Mammalia; order Chiroptera; family Pteropodidae; genus Eonycteris; species Eonycteris spelaea. The sequence continues at coordinate 5,123,432 of PUFA01000046.1, forward strand.
TCAGCGCTTGTATCCTGAGGGACGGTGACTCTTATTCTCTCAACATCTTTCAACAGATCATATCCTGTAGTCTCAGGATCTTTTCTGGGCTTGTTTGGAAACATCTCCTTCAAAACCAAATAGTGTTTAATTGCTATCATTACCAAGTTACTGTTATAACATATGACAGCTATCAGCCAATCATGTCTATCATATATTTAATGGAAAGGCTTATCGGCCACAGAGGAATCTTAATTAATTAGGTATTTTCTATTGTAAAGTGATACACAAACATTCAGTTCACATTTATATGAGATAAGCAGTATGAGTCATAGTATAATAATATACTGGTTCCGTGAATACAGAAATTGAGACTAAGAAGTTTAAAATGATTCATTCAAGGACAAAGAAATATTCAAGGACAAAACTCAGAATGAAACATAGATTTTCCTGCCACCTGCACTGGTTCTCAGAAAACTCTTTTGTTACCACCAGGGGCAGCAATAGCAACCAAAGGCCCTTTGGAAATGTGTTTTGCATACAGATTTAAAACTCACAGAAATTGAATTAAAAAGCAGCTGTAGGACATAGTAGAGACATCTGAATTTGCCACCTATAAACTGATAATCTAGTTGGTTTTCTATTCTCCATTCTCTATGCTCCCCTAACTAAAAGAACATTGACATCCAGAGTACCACCAAGCCTGGTAATTTGCTCTTTTACCCAGATATATTTTGAAAAGATGAAGTGTGTATGTCAGTTTGCAAAACAGCATGACTCTCTTAGCCTTTGCTCGCTTTATCCTGAGCCAAAAAACGTAGATCTGACAGCATCTGTTTCCACTACCCATGCTATTCCAATCATCAAAAAAACATAAGGGTCGGAAAGGAAGTTCTGAAAGATTTCACATGCCTGTTCCTTACCAGGAAAGCCATTTTCTTCCATGCATTCATTCCACTTCCCTTATACTTGTGTCTGACTCACATTCAACTGGGAGATAACTTAAGAGGAAGTCAGGGGAAAAGATGAATGGTTAAAAATTGTACTAAGTTTCATGATTACAAAAAAAAAAAAAGATTATGTCAGATATTTTCAAATGAAAACTAAACAGAATGGTTTTTAAAGAGAGAAAAGAAAAAAAAATGAAACCATCACCCTCGGATCCTGTAAAAATTGTGTTAAAACATATTAGACCAGGCATATGAAATCTAAATTTATTGGAAATTTTCAGGAGAAAGATCAAAATGTCTTAATATAGGGTAATAAAAAAGAGAATAAAAAATAAATGTATGCATTTACTACATTGGATTCCTTGTGAAAAATAGAGATGGAGAATTTAGGATTTCTAAAAGCAAATGCATACAGTAGCATTCTCTTCTCACTGTTACATTTTATTTTATATTTCTTTAAGCAAATGCAAGAATAATTCACCAATACAATGTGGATTAACTTAGAAAAAAATTGTGTAACATAGTCAATCCAATATGCTCATCATTTCACCTCAAGTAATTCAATATATGTGACAAGAAGATGGACAGAAGATCAAAAAGAGGTATTTAAAGGGGGGAAATACTTTTTTGTTTCATCGTGCATGGTTTGTTGGCATTCTTAACCAATTATCAATGTTAAAAGATGTCAAGAAACATTTGAGCATTGGATTATCATGAAAAGTTCTTTGCAAAGTTTGTTAACAGGAAAATCACAGTGATGTAAAGATATTTTTATGACATTTTATTTACACTTTGGAAGTGAATACACAGATATAATTTCAATAATTGTTTACCTTATTACAAATATTTAAAAATTTGTATAAAATAAAGAACATTTAAGCCTAAAAGCTTGTTTATATCACTATGATGATTTTCCTATAACAAACTTGGTAAATACTTTTCATAATAATTCAAGGCTCAAAATTTTTCTGTATATTATTTAATATGGGCAGTGGGTTAGGTCAGCAGATTTCTAAAGGCTATGCACAACAAGCACTTATATCTCATTCTTTATACACTGAAATTAGATTTATTCATACATATTCAGATCTGATTTCTCTACCCTTACAAATTTTTCACTTAAAATTTCAGTGCCATATTTTTAATATTAGAGAATAGCCTGATCTAATATACATGATTTTGCTTTGTATTTATTATTCACAGCTCTTTCTCTTTCCATCTGAAACTTAGTAATAAAAATCTAGTTATATGAGCCAATAACTTTGTGACATTAAGCCATCTGTCTAGCCTTATATGTTTTGACTCAATAAAGGCAATCGATGACTTCCCAGAACAATTAACAGAGGTTTTCAAGAGGAACAAAGGGAAACATTTTTTGAATTACAGTCTTTGTAAAAGTTAACACACATTAATCTCCCAAATGACACATATTCGTATTAGTAAAATTTCACAAACAGTACATACATCTATCATTAACTTTTATGTATACGGTCATGCATACCATTTACCCAAATATTATGCTGCAATATCAAACTAAAGAGTATGTAAAAAATTTTTTAGAGGTAGCTGAAGTATACATGCATATATGGTATTGAGAACACTGTGTTTTAGTTTTTAACATATTTGCTAAAATTTAACATAATAAATGTTTCATAAATGTTCCAATTTACCAAACTACTATTTACTTCAATTATTCATCTAGATAAAAATAAATTCAAACATAGAGTAGCCCACACATAAATGGAAAGTTGTGTTTGGATGTATGTGCCTTTATGTGCCAATCCCCCAAGAACACCTTCCAAAGATAAACTAAGGCAATTGTAATAATAAAGGTCTCATTGCACTATCTTGCCAGGTGCTCAAAGAAATCAAACTGGTTCTGACTATTCATTTGCACTTATACATCGCAAACTCAACAAAGGCAGACAATGACTTCCCAGAACAATTAACAGAGGTTTTCACAAGGAAGAGATTGCTTAAAGCCATCTTTTAGTTTAACTATGCAGCCTAAACTACTTTCATTAAGAAGTTTCATGGCAATTTTTAAAGTAAAATTTTGGTCATCTATGCTTGCAAAGTAATGTAGGGGCAAACATTAAATAATTCATACCAAAACAACGTAATTCTTCTGTAAGTAATGGTTGCTAAAACATAAATTTATTTTATTTTTTACTTAAGTTATTAGAATAATTATTCTGGTTCCTGCTATAAGTGTAGAAGAGACAGAAAAGTTGCTTCACAATGTACCAGAACAAAATTTCTGTATATCTGTGAGTAATTTAATGATTTCTGAAAGATTAACATTTTGGAAATAGATTGAGTTATAAGTATTTAGCTGATTTTTAAAAGTATTTGGACATCGCTTGAACAGATATTTATGAAGCAAAATTTTTATTGTTTTTTTTTCAAAGCATGAAATTCCAAAAATAAAGAAGAAACAAAGAACCTTAGGCCAGAATTGTATCCTTTTAAAAAACATTTCTTTATCAAAAACAGAAGAGACATCATAATATCTAATCCTTAATTCCAATTAAGATATCTTACTTGGCTGTGTGACTGTCGGCAAATCTACCAAGCTCTGTGCCTGTTTTAGTGAACAAGATTATTATGAGAAATAGGAATAATTTATGTGACAGGAATAATACATTATTTTATACCAAGTAGAAACCAAAAAATGGCGATATTTTTATTATTTATGTAATTTATAATTTTTAACTTAGGCTAGACCACCACTAAGGCTGTAGACTAAGGTTTTGAATATGAAATCAAAATAATTTAATCAGTAGATTGTTAGGGTCACACATGTACATGAACAAAAATGAATTTTGAATACATGAAGTACTATCTTTGTGCTTCATATTATTTTTAGCTCCAAAGTTTTAAATGTCTTCCTGTAGCCACACAGTGCTTACATCCTGTGGGTATTACCTCGTGAATCTCAACTTTCTTATTTCTTGTCTACCATATATCTTCATTTGTAAATCAACTGACTTTAATAGAGTTTACAATTGCATTTATGGGAGATAAGATATGTAAGCAGATGTTCCACTGTTAGAGATTATGAGTTCCAGTTTTACAGTGAGTTCCAAACCAAAATGTCATCTCAAATTGGTGTCCCTTGAGTTCTGGTGAGGTAATAAAGGGGATTCATGGGTCTTATTATGCTGACTTAGCCAAATTCATTTCTACCTCATGTCAGAAATTTTACTGTTTAAGTTACAGTAGCAATTTTTTTTTTAAATCCAAGACCACCTAACAACTATATGAAGACAGTATTAGCCTATTATTGTGATCATTATAGTTTTTAAGTTAATGATGTACAGAAATGAAGAAAACACTCTTAGAATGTCAAGAGAGTATGTAGAATAGAATCAGGGATGTTTTCTCTGATTTGAATAGTTTATAAGTACTTAATTTTGCCATTTTATTTTTGTGATTTCACAGGATTTTTCTCCTAAAAATATCATAACTTTTAAAACAAGTTAAAAAATTATTATTAAAATGTAAAACAAATAAAAAGCTCATTTTTAATTCTCAGAAGGTTTACCAGCCTATCTAGTGAGAAACTCAATACAGCACAAAAATAGTTTCTGCTCTGGGGCCAGAGTGATATGAACAGGAGGCCTAGATTTGCCACTTGCTAGGTATCAGATCTTGGAGAAATTATTTAACCTGTAAACCTCAATTTCACCAACTGAGCATAGCATAATAATAGTATCAATTTAATTAAATCAGTTGAAGATTAAAATAGGTAATGAATAAAGCTAGCACAGTGCTTGGCATATAGAAAATAATTACTATTATTTTTGTTCATAGAAGTTTCCACTATTAACTATAAATACAATTTATTTGACCAAAATAGAATTTTGTAGTCAACACATTTCTACTATACTTTTTTAGGTAAAGATATATCTTATCAGTGAGACTTGATGACAATTATTGCAAAATGAGGATTAAGTAAAAGATATGATGCACATGTCTAAATTCTGTATTAAAGAATGAAAACACATATGTTCAACAGCACATTTTGGCTCAGTGATGTCACTGCCATGACAGGATATAAACTTCTCAATGTAAAAACAAATAAATGTGATATAACCATAACTGCCAGATCATAATTCTTTTCTATTAAACTGCATTGTCTCCTTCTCCATCTAACTTACAGAAATGTAAATTGCCAATATTCCCTTTACCAGTTAAAAATTGATAAGAAATAGGGCCCATGCAAAATCAAGTGGTTCTAAAGCAATAAGAAAAAGAAGTAACTAACACAAACTTATTATTTTTCTTAAAACTTTCCTAAAATGACAGATTTGAAAATGACTTAAGAATATGAGTGTCATTCTGTATGTCTAGTGCAATGATGTAGTAGTCTCAAAGATAGCATGCAATATGGTAGTTGCTATGGTAACAAGATGTTTTTCATTGAAGAGCAATAAAAAAATGGTGACATATAAATAACATATGTACAGTATATTGTCTCTGAGTGAATGACCTTTGCCCTTGGACCATGAGAACATGTTTTCTTCTTTTCTGAAATTCTTGTCCATTTTTGATGTGCATATGTATCTAATAGACTTGTGATCAAACCACCCTCTTTGAAGCTATGCAGGGTATAGGAAAATAAAAGTTGGCTCAATATTGTATATGGGGTTAAAAGGAGTTGATGAGTTGGAAATTGAAGCTTTTGAATTAGGTGCTGTGCTGAAAACATTTCACACTTCACAGGCCCACTTTGCAATTAGAACTTGTAGTAGAGTTATATTTTCTTACAATTTAATATGAGGACTACTATATATAGCAATTAATTGTTTATACAAAAAAAAAAAGAGTTAATTGTAAGCAGAGAAGTTAGAAATTTCTTATGTTCGGAGAGTAAGCACTGCTTTTGAAAAGAGAAGCACCTTGCATTTAACGTACCATGAAGTCTAACTTAGATTTGTTCCTCTCCTGCTCTCTGGCCTTGAGTGAGTCATTAAGGAACTCTATCTTATCTGTAAGATGAAGATAGGTTTAATCTAATGGCATAAAGAATAGGTAAAGGTATCAAAAATGCAAATGAAGATGAAACTGTTATGCAAATATAAATCATTTTTATCAAGTATTATGACACTTGATTGGTAAAGTCAAGTTTGGAAACTGTCTTGCTTGCCTTTAAAATGTTGAACAAGTGATAATGGCAACTCAAATATTTTTTTATTTCATGGTCAATTAGTAAGTGTTACTCAGCTAGTAAATATTGACCATTTAGATTATAATATATGAATGTGCTAGTTTTATAAATGTAAGCTGACATATATTCAGCAGTATGGCTGCTATTCTAAATGCTTCTGATGATCATTGAAAATTAAAATTATTTATGTATATGTATGTATATATAAAATCATTTATGTATATGAATTTCTTATGGTCCAAGGGCAAAATCAATTTTAGGAATATGTATATATATAAAATCTCTTCAACTATATGTTACAGATATAGCTGAATTTATATACATATAAATTACATATAATTTATGTGTATGTATTGTCTTCATATGTACAGATACATATATATAGCGATGGTACATATATTATGTATCTAATTCATCCCTTAATTGGAAGTTCTAGAAAGTATAATACAATATCAAGAAAGGAAGAAAAATGTACATATTATAAAAGAAGACACAAGACCTTCATAGACAATATAATAGTAAACATAAAAATTCCAGAAAATCTATACATCAATTATTAGAACTAATAAGAGGTTAGCAAGGTCGATTAATGCAAAATTAATTTATAAATATATTAAATTATACCAATAATAGCAATATATTAGACAATATATTTCAAATATAAATATTGCATTTAAATAACATCAAACTGTTAAAGTGGTCAGGAATAAATCCAACAAAAAAGTACAAACTCTAAATGTAATTATAAGGTATTACTGAAATATATTTTAAAAATTTAATTAAGTTGAAATAGAGCCAATGTTTATGGTTGGAAGACTCAATACCATAAAAAATATAAACTTTTCTTAGGTTCACTGGAATTCCAACTAAAACTCCAATGTAAATTTCTATGGAATTTAATGAGCTGAAACTAAAATTTTTATGGAAGACTGAATGACCAAGAATAGTTCAGATAATTCCAAAAAAGAAGAAGGAGGTAGATAGAATGAAGATAGAAAGAAGGATGAAAATATTAAGTTTTATTATAAATCTAAGATAGTGAGACAGTATAGTGACAAACTGCTAAACAAATATTCAGAGGAACAGAAGAAAGAGCTCAGAACAGACATGTGCATATATGGAAACTTGATTTATGGCAATATAGACATTATAGATTACATTGGAAAGAATGTTTTTTAAATTTATTTTTATTAAATGATTCTGAGATAATTGAGGTTTCCCCATAAAAAGTCAAATTGGATCCTAACTCATACATGTGCAAAAATCAGTTCTAGGTAGATTAAAGATTTAAATGCAAATAGCACAGTATAAAAATGTTAAAAGACAAGTGGAGGAAACATTTATTATACATATAGTGTACAGAGAATGAATATCTACAAGTCATTAAAAAAAGGCAAACAATCCAGTAGAAAATTGGGCAAAAGAATGACTAAGGCATTTCATAGAAGAGGATACACAAAGATTTTAAATCATATGAAAATATGTTCCACCTGGTTAGTAATCAGGGAAATTTAAATTAAAAGCTTCCGATATCTTTTTACATGTACAAGATTAGGGGAAAAAATTGAGAGCTGGACAATGTCAATTAACATGAATTCTCACCTATCCAGGGGATATATATATCATTGTACAATCATTTGGAAACAGTTTGACATCACCTACAAAAGTTGGACATTTGTACTTTCTCTGCATCAGTATATATTCTAAGTGCCCACGAGAAACTTGTATGAATTCATGGTAATTTTTTTTCTAAGTTTATAGTAGCGTTGTTTAATATAATAAAAATTTTAGAAATAGTCAAAGTGTCCAGAAGAAGCATAACAGGTAGATACAATTGTAATAGTCATAAAATGGAATATCATACACTAGTACAAAATTAAATCTCAGCTACTTATATCGACATTAAGAACCAAGTAAGTAACAGAAGAATACACACAATATGGTTTCATTTATATACATTTCCATACATACAAAACTAGGTTCTATATTATTTAGTACTTAAATCATATGTAATAAGAATAAAAGGTAAAACAAAAAGATCATTAAAATAATATTTAGAAAAGAATAAACTTGCTGAGCAAAAAAGAATTTGATTGAGGGGTTTTCAATAACTAGTTCTAGTCTATTTCTTTAGCTATGTGGTGGCTAAATAGAAATTCATTTTATTTTTCTTTTAACTGAAATATATATATTTTATATACTTTCATACATATGATATATTTTATAATAAAGAATAATAAGTTGTCATTCATTCATCACTTTGCTCCTATATGAATTTAACAGATAATCATTGAATGCCTTTTATCTGACATTGTATCCATGTTAAATTAAGTAAATGAGTTATACTTTTTCAAAGAGCTTAAATATCTAGTATAAGTTATAAGTAAGCACACCCGAAATAACAATACAGTATAATCACATGTTCCATGATAGATCTGTGCACAGAGAAAAGACTGTTAAAAAGGCCAAGGGTTTGGGGCTGGGTGGATTCAGAGAAGACTTCTTACAAATACAACATCTGAGTTGATCACTGAAACATACTTGAGATAGTGTTAGCCAAGAGACCAGTCCCTAGAAATGCATTCCAGAAATAGCCAAAAGTATGTGAGGAGGCGGACGTTCTCGAGAAAGCAGGCTTTTTAAAGAACTGGATAAAACTGGACCTTTCTGGCAATCACCATCTGATTGCCTAAGCCCTTTGGAATTAAAAAAAAAAAAAAAAAAACCACAAAAAAAACTAGATTTGTTGGGGCCTGGGGTGCCAAAAAGGGAAAAAAAATAATAGAGCTTTCAGAATCTGGCCATTTTTAGGCATGATGTATTCTTGTTGACCCAACACTTAAACAGGAAGCTACCCACAGGAATAAAAAATTCTACAATTCATTTTTCAGCTTGATGTTATATAAAGGGAGTGGCTCTGGTAACCATAAGGTTGATTAGTCAGGAAACTTATGTTTTAAATTAAAACTGGTCAAATGCCTTGAAAAGATAAAAGAACTTAAAACAATTCTCTTCTATCACAGAAGAAGAGAAGTTACTCAATAAAGTAGAGGAAATTATTTAAAGTAAAACAGCAGTTGGAAGGTTCAGAGAAAGCCAATATGAATCAGAAGAAAGTTTATGAGAAAAGCAAGAAATTAAATTTAAAAATGTACTAGTCTTTTAGAAATCACATTTTAAGAGAGACCAATAAACCCTAACACATTCAAATCAAAGAGTGATGATTAAAATATCAAACAACCCAAACTAGGAGGAGGATGCTTAAAAATATTAAAGTCGAAAGACCTGAGAAATGTTTAGCTTAGAGAAGAGACTCGGGGAAAGAAAGTTGTTCTTCATTCCATCAGTCTTGGATAGCTAACAGTGAAATAAATTTGGAGTCATATAAGGAAGAACTTTCTAACCATCAGAGTAACCTAAATATCAAATAAATTTTCTTGGTGCTGATGAGGTGTCTATCACCAGGACTACCTTAGTAAGAACTAACTGCACAATAATAGGCAGAGGCGGTGAAGGTGCCATCAGATCCAGTGAGTATATATAGCTTTCCACACCAAATATTTTGAGTATTGTTTCTAATGTTTTTGTTCCATATATTTTTGGTATTCCTTTGTAGCAAAATATTACGTAGTAGAGAATTTTAAGCTCTGAAATGAATAAATTATTATTTATAGAACACAGGTTATCTCTTAACTCACATGAAGTTTACAGTTTGAATAGCAAAATGCGATAAGACATAAAGACCTTTTGATATATTCTTAATAACAAATTGTTTCAGAAATAAATTGTTATAAAGGCCATGGAATAATTTTAGTCTTTGCTACCATGAGGAAGATGAGGTCACTGCTGCTCTTCCTTCCTAGATCTAGCAATGACTTTCCCACATAGTAAGAATGCGGCATGATGACATACAAAACCTTGTTGCTCGGAATTCTAGGAAATTAAAAGAAAAAAAAAATTCCTCCAAAATATGAACTCCCCATGAAATTTATTTGTGATTATTACAGAAAACCAAGTTTACATGCACCCTACAAATGATAGTTACAACATAAAGGCCTTCACAATAACAAATTACTTTAAAAAACCCACAAGTCTCTAGATAACTTAAAATAGTTCAAAAAGTCAGTACCAGACAATATGTAAATTTAGCACATCACAGCAAAAAACTGATGACCTTAAGACCCAGATCCTCTTAAGCCAAATTTGTTTTGCTTTCCTTTACAGGAACCAAGAATCATTCAACTCATTCATGTCCTTTATGAATTCAGACTTTAAAATGAAAAGAATCCATTAGAAATCAATAATTTTGAAGCCAAGTGATTTATTTCCTATTTCCTTTTTTGTCTTCAAATTAAGAAGTGTTGATTTATGTTTTATCTAAATGTTTATGTAAATTTGTTTGATTAAAGGGTCTTCTCCTAAAATTTGCATTTAAAAACCATTGGACAAGATGATCTTTATGTTCTTCTATAGCTCTAAATTCTGTGAGAACATAAACTATGCTTGTCTTTCTAATCTCCTATTCCCAATTCTCAGCAGTGCTTAATAGTGCTTAGGAAATATCGCTGCATAGATGAATGAATGAATAAATAAAAGGTGAATAAATACAATTCATAGTTCTATAGTTTAGTTAAGTCCAACAAGGGATATGAGGAGCATTACTAAGAAATATCTTTTAACCGTTTCTCAGTAAACATTTGCTTATTCACTTATCAAAATTTTATTGAGCCCTTTTGTGCACAGGTACTACTCTACACAGTTGAAATGCATCAGAGAACCAAGTAGAAAAGGACAGACAATAAATAACAGATATAAATAAATACTAATTTGGTGGAAGTTGATGACTACTAAAGAAATTAATGGTAAAATATGGAACAATGTAAAAGGATTTAAGATGATCCAGTCACTGGAGGTAATAAATACAGGTCGTGGTAATAAATACAGTGGTCTTGGAAGATTTCCTTTTTTTTTTTTTTTTTTTTTTGAGTTACCATCAATAAGAAATTTACTTGTTTAAAAAAAAATCTAAATACTGGCATTGTCCAGAAAAATTTAACAGGTTTATTTATAATTGTTATAAAGTTGAACTGCTGAAACTTGTTCACTTAAACATTTAGACTTCCATTAATGCTTTATGTCCCCGTATTGATATTAAAAATTCACACACAAATGAAAATAGAGAAACTGCCAATACCTGATTTCTGTCCCCTATTTTTCCACTTGCAATCATATACTTAGGTACCTTTTTACCCCACGGAGGGGGAGGGGGAAATGGAAATGCCTAACATTCAGAAATATCAATAATAGGAAGAAAAGGTGTTTTGTTTTGTTTTGTTTAAGAATGAAATGTTTCCCATCATAGTGGATTCTTAAGCATGTTCTCCACGTATGCGACATACTAGCTGGATGTCTTTTGGCATACATGCTACGTGTTTGGCATGGACAGCACACAGGTTGGTGTTTTCAAAAAGGCCAACCAGATAGGCCTCACTTGCCTCTTGCAAAGCACCAATAGCTGCACTCTAGAAGCACAGTTCTGTTTTGAAGTCCTGATCAATTTCTTGCACTGCTGGAAGGGAAATTTGCAAATCAGAAGTTCAGTGGACTTTGATAACATCTAATTTCACATAGTGTCACAGAACTAGGCCTGTAGCGATGAGGTTTCTTCACCCCTCCAGTAGAGGACGCACTCTTGCGAGAGGCTTTTGTAGCCACTTGCTTCCTCAGTGCTTTACCACTGGTCGATTTGTAGGCTTTGCACGAGCCATGGTATGGAGACCTCCTTACTTACCCGCCTTCTTCGACTGGAGCTTGGCAAGCTAGAGGCGGTGCGCGGCTTGGAAGATTTCTTTTTGAAAGTGACATATGATTACAGATTTGAAGATGGTGATCAAATTTGTTATGTAGATTACCTGACAAAATAATTTTAGGCAGAAGAAATAGGTAGTGCAATATTTCCGAAACAGAAGTGCATATTGCATGATAAGGAACAAGGAGAGAGTAATGTTTCTAGATTGGAGTGAGCAAGTATGAAATAGTAGAAGATAAGATTTTCTTATCCGCTCAAACTGCCGTAACAAAATATCACAGATGAGATGGCTTAAATACCCGAAATGTATTTTCTCACAGTTCTGAAGGTTAGAAGTCCCAAACTGAGCACCAGCAGAGGTGGTACCTGGTGAGAGCTCTCTTTCTGACTTATAGACCGCTGCTTCTCACTGTGTGCCACATAGCCTTTCCTTGGTGTGTACATGCATAGATAGAGCGCGTGCGGTCTCTCTCTCTCTCTCTCTCTCTCTCTCTCTCTCTCTCTCTCTCTCTCCTCCCTCCTTCTCTCTCTCATCCTCTTTTTATAAGACCATCAATTCTAGGACTCCATCCTTATGACCTCAATTTACCTTAATTACCTCCTAAAGCTCTATCTCCAAAAGCACTCACTTGAGGGTTAGGATTTAACTCTAATATGAATTGGGGGTGAGGGCATAATTCAGTCCATAGTAGAGACCAACAAGGTAAAAGTTGAGGGCAGATTATGTAAGGCCTTGCATACCATTGTAAAAACTTGAACTGATTATCTCTGGAATTCTCTGTATAGAGGAGTTTTATTAATCTGTGTTCTAGCAGGCCATAGAATTTTTTCCTATATTTTTTTCACATTTTTTTGGCTTTTAAATCGAGCTGAAATGGCAAGAGACAAAAGCTATGAAGATACTCAAGTTGAACCTCAAATGTCAGCTTTGAATACTAGTTTTGAATATAATTGGAATAATTTGAATGAACTTATTACTTAAATTCTATATCACAAACCTTGGAATTATTGTCCTTTTAATTTAACATGAAAATCTATGCAGAAACATGCAAAACAAGATTCATAAAGCAGGCTTTATGCTAGGGGTTAAAGAAAGGAGACGAGAGGCAAGGAACATAAATTCTTTGAGGAGAATGTTCGTATAACCTAGTATGCCAAACTATATATTGAATGTGTATATATATATGTATATGTATATGTATATATATGTATATGTATATATATATACATATACATATATATACATATACATATACATATATATACATATATACATATATACATATATATACATATATACATATATACATATATATACATATATATATTACCTATATATATATATAGGTAAACTGACTAGTTAAGCCAAAAATGAGGTGAGACACTGTTCAATTTAATTACACAAAATCTTACTGCATACTGCATAAAGTATACTAATGGTCTAACAGATAATATACAAAGATTTCTAATGGCTACTAAAGATTAACTATTCAGCACATATGTGCCAGGAATTTTTGGCAGAATATTCTTCCATTTAGCCAGAAAGTAACCTACCTAGTGAAAAATCTAATTTGATCTTTGTCCAATGTCATTACGAAAAAAATAAATGCAAAGAGGAAACAAATAAATTAAAAAAATATTTTGTGTTCATGGATTAAAAGAATTAATATTGTTAAAATGTTCACATTACCCAAAGAAATCTACAGATTCAATGCTATCTTTATCAAAATCCCAATGACATTTATCATAGAAATAGAACAAAAAAATTCTAGAATTTGTATGACATAAGAAAAGACACCAAATAGCCAAAGAAATCCTGAGGGAAAAAAAGAACAAAGCCAGAAGTATCACATTCCCTGATTTCAAACTATATGATAAAGCTATAGTAAGCAAAACAGTATGGTATTGACAGAAAAACAGACACACAGACCAATGAAACAGAATTGAGAGCCCAGAAATAAACCACACCTATATTTAACACGATTTATAACAAAGAGTTAAGCCATAAAATGGAGAAAGAACAACTTACTCAATATATGATGTTGAGAAAACAGGACATCCATATGCAGAGAATGAAATCAGTCCACTATCTTACACAATACACAAAAATAGATTAAAAACTTGAGTGGACTAAAAAGACCTGAAATTATAAAATACATAGAAAAAACATAGGCACTAAGCTTCTGGACATTGGTCTTAGGAATGTTTTTGTGAATTTGGTTCCAACAGCAAGAGAAACAAAAACAAAAATAAATAAGTGGAACCACATTAAACTTAAAAAGCTTCTGCACAACAGAGGAAACCATCAATAAAATGAAAAGGCACCAAACAAATGAAAGAAAATATTTGCAAATGATATGTCTGTTAAAGGGTTAATACCCAAATATATAAAGAACTCATACAACTCAATAATAAAGAAAAAACAACCTGATTAAAATATGGTCAGAGGATCTGAATAGACATTTTTCTAAAAAAAAAAAAAAAATGCAGATGGCCAACAGGCACATGAAAAATGTTTAACATCACTAATTATTAGGGAAATGCAAATTCAAACCACAATGAGATATTACCTCTTACCTGCTAGAATGACTATTATTAAAAAGAGAAGAAATAACAAGTGTTAGAAAGAATATAGAGAAAAGGGAACCCTCGTACATGGTTGGTAAGATTGTAAATTGATGAAGCCACTATAGAAAACAATTTGGAGGTTCTTCAAAAAATTTAAGAATAGAAGTACTATATTATCAAACTAGTTTACTTCTGAGTGTTTATCAGGAGAACATGAAAACACAAATTTGGAAAGATATATGCACGTCTATGTTGATTGCAGCATTATTTATAATAGCCAAGATAGTAAAAAAAAAAGTGTCCATCAACCAAGGATTGGATGAAAATGTGGTGTGTGTATACACACACACACACACACACACACAATGTGTGTGTGTATATATATGTACACAATGAAATACTACTCACAATAAAAAAGATGAAATATTGTCATTTGCAACAACATGGATGGATTTTGTGGTGATTATGCTATGTGAAATAAGTCAGTGGGAAAAGGACAAAAATCAGAATTTCATTCATGTATGGGATATAAAACAAAGAGAAAAGAAATGAATTAACAAACAAAACAAAACAAAAACTACACAGATACAGATAATGATTGGTGGTTATCAGAAGAAAAGAGTGGGGTGGGGAGGGGGCTAAATGGGAAAATAGGGTCAAATGTGTGGTGAGAGATAGAAACCAGACTTTTGGTGGTGAACACTCTATAGTGTATACAGATGTCAAATTATAATTATACACCTGAAAGTTAATACTGTGCACCAATGTTATCTCAATAAAAAAAAAGAAATGCAAGTAAAGTAAAGAACATAGTTACTATTATACATTAGAATTATCAAAGTTGAGCTATTTGTAAAAAATTTATAAGCGTGTATTATTTTAAATCTTATATCATCATCACCATTAATTAACAGTAACTCATAATGTTTTAATATAAAACTATGTTTTCTTATGTGATGGAGTAAAGAATATTTCACCAAATGCAAATCTTTGAGGGAAAAGAAAGAAATTGAATGTATTTTTATGTAAGTCCAAGCAAGGTCTAAGAGATCAGCTGTATAATCTCATTTTACAGGTGGAAAGAGACCCAGAGAGGTTAAATAGTGCAATGTAAAATTGAAGTGATTCTTTCTCACACAGATGTAATGGTTTCATTCTTATCTACCCATTCAGTTCCAAATCTAGTCAAGCAAATAAATAAATAATTTAAACAAATAATTTAGAAAATAAGATTTGCTAAAATATTGCTATTTGCTGTAAGCTTTACCAATAAATTACCGATTTCAACCCTAGGGAAGAGGAATACAGACTAAAAAATTTCTATTATTTGTATGTTAGTTAGGTCTGCAAGCTATTTTATTTTGTTTTGTTTTAGCTCTGCTAGAAACATCCTGTTTTATATACATACCCCAAATCAGTTTTCCAACCATAAAGAGAGAAAGACATCAAAATAATATATTAACATCCATGCATAGATTTCTCTAAACGAGAAATTTTATGCAGGGTTGATCTGTGCTCTTTATCCAAAATAGACCATGTTACCAAGAGAATGCCTCAAGAACAACAAAAAAAGAGCACAAAAGACCTTTGTTAGACTCCATGTACCCAAGGGTCATTGTTCTATTGCAATCAGTGCTTATTGTTAGTTATAAGCTGGTGACTTCTGTATCACTGTCATGAGTTATAACTCTGAAAGTAATATGAGGCAAAGAAACCAGCAAAGCTGACCCAACAAAGACAGATATAAAATTAGCAGTGGACTAGAGATAACTTTATGCCAGTTGCTAAGGGCAACGTACAACTGATGGATAATGTAATAACGCACATTAAGCCACACTTATACTAAATAAGTTCACAATATCATTAATAACCGTAGCAGCAGGGGCACCAAGCTGACTGAGGTAAGCAAAGGTGTTGATGATGACTATACCTTAGGGAAAGGCCTAACCACTTAATGACATGATAGGAAGCATAATAGGAGGGGGAAAATAACACTGTAGTTTCTGCTTCATTTGTCCTTACTTTTAACTTAAATAGCCCCTGTGAAACTCTACTTCTTTTCAATGCTGCCACATTTTACATGTCCCTCTTATTGAAGGTAAAGGAGATGTTTCTATTTTTATAACCTTATGAACATAAATTCTCCTGTCAGCAAGTCTCAATTTCTACTGTGTCCTGACTGTTCTTTCTCACTCATGTACTGCTTCTTTACTATACTGATTGCTTGCCTTCTGCTCTACATTGGAATAAAGGGAACAGGAGGGAAGGAGAAGAAAAGAAAATTGAGTGTTTGAGGAAGTTATACATATGTGAAGGCTATTCCTAACAAAATCATGAAGGCAAAAATAGTCCAGCAATTAACTACACTTTTAAATTTATTATTCCCTCTTCTCAGGTTACAGTGATGTGGCTAGCAAGATCATTTTCTACGCATGCCAAATCTGGACTTTTATTTGTCCCTCTTCCCAATGAACACACTTACCATGATCCTTTTAGGAACCAATTGACTTAATAACTTAATAACTGTTGATAATTAATTTGAGTACTCTTGATAAAAAAAAAAATGCTTTTTAGAAGGAGCGAATCAACCAGAGCAATTTCAGACTTCATGGCAGATTCTAGGCTATGGAGCAGAGATAGCTTGAGCATGGGGTATTGTACATTCCTTAAATAATACTCTCTAGCAGTCAGCAGCTCTGTATCCTGCAGAATCGACTTGACCTATATGAAATTACAGGGCTAACTAATGTTAGAATTCTCAAGGACCTTAGAGATTATCTAGTCAACCACTTTTTTTTGCATTTGAGAATTTAAGAGTTTGTCCAAAGTCAGTCAAGAGTGGTTATAACTACAATGGTCTTATGACATCTCAACAAATAATAGTGTCAGACACAAGAAGGTACTTTGAGACTTGTCAATGAAAAATGTGGGCTCTGGATTCAGGCTGCCTAAGTTTGAATCCTGGTTCCAGAACTTACTAAGGCTTTCTGCCCAAGCAATTACTTAACCTCCCTGTACCTCTTTCTTCATCTGCAAAATTGGATTAATAAATCAATCTACTTCATTGGGATAATAGAATGACTATGAGGATTTAATAAAGTAATAAGTATAAAAAGCACTAATAATAGCTTGGAACATAATAAGTGCTCAATAAATTTTATACCATTTTTAAAGAAATGGCAGAAAAGTCAACAGAGTGGTTTGTACTTAGTGCTGTCTTCCAATCTTGTTCTTTTATCTTTTCTCCAAATCTTCCTCATCCCTTCTTTCTCCCAAACTCACTGCTATCTTCCAAAAACCCTACATTAAGGGTTTTGTTCAATGTTGTAAATACTATTCTAAAACAATGCCTTACATGTAGTAGTAGGCACTCGATAAATACTTGTAGAATAAATGTACACTAGATCTGAAATATCTAATAAGAGACATTGTAGTTTTCAAAAGTTTTCAGAAAAGGCAATATTTATCTCTTTCTCTTATTTTTTTTCTTTTGTTTTAACAATTTATTCCTAAGGTATTTTTGGAATTCTGCCTTTCCCTCTATGATCCCCAATGGCCGTAGCTAGGTCACTTTTACACTTCCCAAGAATCTGGGAACCAAAATACTTTGTGTTTATATCATATAAGAAGGCATGGTGATGCCCCATCATCACAGCATAAAGCACAGTACTTTATCATCTGCAGAAACTAATATGATGGCTGAATGGAGTTAAAATCATTTAAATTTTAAAGATCAACGTTGGAGTCTGAAATTTACTATTAACCATCTATGACCTTGGGCAACTCATAGTCTTTCTGGGCCTCAATTTCTATCTTTATAAAAATAAAAAGATTAATTTAGATGATTTATCTCTAAAGTTTCCTTTAATTCTTAAGACCCTAACCTCTATAACTAGGAAGGATGGGTGCTTTATAGAGAACAAGCTTCAATAAATGTATTTTTAATATACTAAATTTTACTTTAACAGTATTTACTCTGAAATCTATAGAAACTCATAATCTAAAATCATAAACTCATAATCTTTGCCCATCATAATTCTAGAGAGACCTCATTGTTGTATCCTAATAGACTGTGGCTTCCAATTTGCTCCTACCTTAGACTTCCAGTTAAACTAATTGGAAGTCCTAGGAATTGACAACACACGAACAAGACTTGGAAAGTGAGAAGAAACATTATAAAGGTATTTCTGACATGATTTCATGTTCAAGAACTCTGTGGTTTTGTGTTTCCTATCTATTTGAGACATCTTATTAAACATAAAGGACACGAGGTTAGTAATGCTATTCGTGAGGTCAGAGCTTACCTGACTAATTCCTTTATTCTTCTGTATTAAACTTTCCTTTTTCACTCTAACCCAAGTACGAGCTTAGTGCAACCTAGAGGAAACTCACTTTGTAGTTTCTCTGTCCTCGGCTTCCCTATCTATAAAATTGTAAAACAATGACAATAATGATATTTATTGTATTGACTTGTTATGAGTGTGGAGAGAAAATAAAACTGCAAATTCACTATGTAAAAAGCTAGTCTATGAAATTTTCAGTTTTTATGAGTTCAAGTACTCCATCAGTCTCTTTTTTTCTTTTGTGTCAATTTTGCTCCTCTAACCCAATGCTAGAATCTTTAAAAATAAAAAGTACATCATTTTAGTGAACCAAGCATTGAAAGAAGTAGCAAAAAACCTAGTATCAGTCTTAACTGACCAGTAGTCACTTTAATGTATAACCCATAACCTTAAATGAGTCATTTAGACTTTCTGAGACTTGGGTTTTGTTTTGTTTTGTTTTAATCTGTAAATTAGGAATACCGCTCTATCTAGTATGATGATCACAAGTAATAATGTAGGTGAAATATTTTTAACAGCAAATTTCTTTTCAAATGAAGCACATATTATTATTCTATAGACTTCATTGTGTAGTTCTAGGTTCATATTAAGCACTAAATAAGAATTTTGACAATATAGAATATTATAGTGGGCAAGGATTAACTGTGGAGATTAACTAATCTAATCCTCACATTTTTTTCATGTAAAGAGACTTATTTTTTGAAATTATGTCTTCTATAAAATTAAACTAACCTACCTTAAAAATTAAAAAAAAAATAATTTAATGTTTTAAGAGTCAAACTAAGACATACATGTTAATATATTGACTGATAGTGTACTATTTTCTTCCAAAAATTTCTGGGACTCTGGACTTGTAATGACAAGGAGTAGATGGAGTGATCCCCTCATGTTCTTTAAGCCACAATAAAATAAAATAAAATAAAATAAAATAAAATAAAATAAATGAAATTGTATTGACCTACAACAATTTCTTAATATAAAATAAGAAATCTCTATCTAAAAAATGAAAGACATGATGGTACTAGTACAGTTATGGCCAAGGAGTAAATGGGTACTACAGATACTTTGTCACATAATAGAAATCTCTGATCTACAGTAGATCAGAATGAGACCATCTACAAAATCTGGTTGGCCACTGATTCTGTGATCACTAATAGAAGTTCCACTGTAAATTAATTTGAAACTCATTTTATAAATTTCAGTCTTTGTACTGTTCAAAAACACTAAACCTGACATTGCCTTAAAGAATTACCCCTTACAGTATCAGTAATGTCTCTAATCAATCTGTTAACGGAGGTACCTCAGACTCAGTTTCAGCCAATTACTTACAGGGAAGTCGGTGTAGTGCCTCACTTAAGTCAGCATAATACGGCCAGGGCAGATAATTTAAATCTAAAGCTTCTTAAGCCAGCTGCTTCATTAAGAGGTAAGCTAGTAACTGATATCTTTAATTTAACACTTTTCTAGAGATCTCCCATCAACCGGGATGTGTGCCAGAGTAAAAAACCTCATAAAAATTTTTTTAAAAAGAAGAAGAAAAAGAAGAAGATGTAAAACAGCCTTCAAAGAGTGTAGTGGAGAAAAAAGAAATTGATCTAGGGTTGTTTTTCATAACCCAAATGACTCACTTGGTAGTTACCCAATACTAAACCTAAATTCAAATGCTTTGAAAGAGGAGGGATTGATTGTAAAAGGGGATGTGAGAACTGTAGAAATTCAAGTTAGCAGTATAAAGATGAAAATGACCCAATATAGAGCACTCTCTGAAGGCAAGAAATATAATGGAAATTTGTGGTATTTCTGTATATGATTTATTATCTGTTTTTTAGTAAAAGTATATTGAGTCCACATAATGCTGTTAAGCCAATAGTGCTGAACACCATAGGTGATTCAGATGGAGATAAGACTGAGGAAGAGGAAAAGATCAGTTAATACAAGGTAAGATGCATTAATATGCTCAGAAATGCATAAATAGAATAAGTATAATCATAGTTCAGAGAAGAGAATAGTATAAATAGGTCTTCAAAAAAAATTTTGCTTACATACTAGCTAAAAGATTTTTGTCATGTTCAATGGGTTGCATATAATACAATTTATGATATATTGTAAGGACTAACATTTATTAAATAAAACAGCTAGGACATTTTATACAAAGTATCCAAAAGTACCTAAATATTATGGCAATTTGATACCAAATGAATCCATTTTAAAAGTCAAATTTTGTATTATTTCATTACCTCTTGGGTTCATATTTTCATTTCAGTTATCATAAAAATTATGTCTTCATGTAATATATTTTATGCTTATCTTCCCTGTCAAAAATATGAATGCAAATTAAAATTTTTATTTTGATTAAATTTCCCTTGACTTAATATCTTTGACTTAAGATTACATAATCTCTTTGATCTAATATTATACAATTGATTGAAAACATGTTGTTATTTATTAACTATAAAAAGTAAACTTTATTAAAATAATTTTATTGAAATGAAGTTATTATTTTTAATTAGTTTACAAATCATAAAAGAATACAACTTATTGGTAAAATATTAGTGAAATCATTAACAAGTCTATTTCTATTTTTTGTTTGCTTTAAAAATCTACTGAGAAAATTTGTCCTTATAAGTAAATAGATGTGAATAGAAGAACTCCTCAATTCTTTGAATATTTTCTGAGGTACATATCAAAAATCACATTACGAACTCAGTTAGGTCTTTCTTCAATTTTGTTGTAAGTAACAAATGAGTCAATAAGTTCATGTCATTCAGTCATTAGAATCTTTTAGTTTCAGGAAAAGGTTTACTAACACATCAAAACTGTTAACTAGACCTATTCCTCTTTCATTTAGAGGCACCTGATTTGACTTGATTCATACTAAGTTAGAACAAACTTTTAAAATGCTTATGTCATCACATGCTTTAAATGCAGTTCCATCAAAAGCTTGGAGAGGCAGATTTAGTTCATTAAATTTGTGGAAAATGCCCATCATGTGACCTTATTGGTATGAATTAAAGCCATATTCATTTTCAAATCAACCAACCAAGTCAGATTTAATTTCCAGCACAACAATCTGACTTCATTTTTCAATCTAAATAAATATTAATATTCATGCCCATGACAAGCAGCTAACTTCTGAATTTTCCAAGTAAGTCGGTTAGTAGATGATAGATGATGGTACATAGTTCAGTCATAGAACTTTGTCTTAGGTTTGCTTCTGGAAAAAAGTAAGCCACTTTAGTATTTCTTTCTAATGCTTTCTTTTGTTTGTTTTCATGACTCTCTCTCTGAAGACTGATACATTCTTTAAGGAAAGTCAGAAGATGATATAAGATAGATAGTTAAAAGCAAATTGCTATAATTCCCAGTGCTCCACATGAAAATAAATTTAAATTAAGACCATATTCCAAAATATTCCAATTTTAATTCTACACTTTTTCATTAACAGCAATATATGACAGAAAAAATATTCTGTTTCTATACATATAATTTCCGAGATATTTTAATAGCATGGATTATTGATCATCCACATCCATAAAGAGGGTAATAGTGGGACAGCACCAAAAGGGCAGATTAACTAATATATCACCTTTGGAATATATGACTTAATCATTAAAATGACTATAGCACTAATAGTCTACATTTCATAATGCTTGTAATCTGTAAAGTGTTTTGCCATCAGTATCCGTCCAGATCCAGCTAGAAAACAGAAACTTCTCTTGGTCTTTCACAATGAAGGGATTTAATACAGTGAAACCGGTGTGTAGCTAATAGGACAACTGGGGAACATATAAGAGATGGTCAGGTAAGTAAGAAATAGGAAAAGGATAGAAGTTGCTACCCCCAGGGCTAGAGGGACAACAAGAGAAGGTGGTAATACCAGAGGCCAGAAGAGGAACCATCTAGCAAAAATGCAAACCCATGGGAACTGTCCTGCCAGTTTGACCATAGAAAAATGGCTGGCTTTTACAGGTTGGAGCCAAGGAGGAGCCTCAGTCAGATATTCTACCTAAAGAAGAGTGGACAGAAGAGCAACACAGGCTTTCCCATAATTTACATCATTGACTTTTCTAAAACTGCTGAAACTATGCAGAATCAGAAAGCAAGGAATATGAAGCTGCAGTTTGGCTCAATACAGAGAAATGAGGAAAGAACTGAAAGACTGGAATGATTCCATTTTTCTGAGTGATCTCGAGATGAATTGTAAGAAAAATTCCCCAAAGGCCAGTGGTCAAGAACAATGCCTTACCACCTGGCCAAACCAGCCAAGCCAGCTAATCGGTGGGCCCTTAAGCACCCCCACCCTTATTTCCTCCTGCACATATCCTGATTACTGCACCCGGCACCTTCTGCACTCGGCCCTTTCTGCACGCAACCCCTCTTGGCATTGCCCCACTGCACACGGCCCCCTCTGTACCCAGCCCCAACTGCACACGACCCCCTTTGCACACGCAGATCCAACAACCTACCACCCGATCCCTTTAAAGGTCAACCTAACCCCCTAATCAGGTAACGCCAAGCATCTCCCCAAGGCTTGTGGTTTTATCCTTTAAATTAGGTCCCAACCCCTCGGTCAGGGCTCCTCTCAACCACTGCTGTGTCAGTGAACGAGTGGGGTCCAAACTCGAGTTTGTCAATAAACTCCCTCTTGTGCTTGCATGGTGCCAGTTTCCTTCTTGGCTCGTGGATTCCAAACCAGGGCATTACAGAACAGAGACGGATTTGAAAGCAATCAGGTAATTGGCAGGTACAGTATCATATTTGATTCTTATAATCATTTCAGTAGATAGACAACATTTTGCAAGGATTCATTTGTTCCTTTATTTTGATTCTTTTTTTTTTTTTTGATAAAGATAAGGCCACTGGAATTTAGAAAGCTTCCAAGAGTTGGATCTGACCCCCAAACTCAGACCTTTATTCCAGGGATCTTTCGATAGCAACACAGACTTTAATGTATCATTTTAACCTCTCAGATTTAGGTTTATGGTATAAAATAACCCTTGTGGACATTTGGGTTTAAAATAAGGAAAGGCCTGAACAAAATGAGCCTAGTGATCTTTAGTTTACTGTACTGAGATTATCCGTGTTGTTTGCAAATCAAAAACCTAACAATAGAGTTAGTAATTAAGTGTATGATAAACATTTATGGTGTTAAAGAACCTCTGGCTAGGACTATTGTTTATCTTCTCAGCAGAGAAAGAAAAATCCAGATTCATTAATGACTTAATACTGCCCCGGCCTTGTCACTAGCCTATAGCCACAAAAGCATATTCTCAGAGGTATTATCTGAAATGATATAAAGGTAGTTTACTATGGGAACAGTTTCTCTTACAGCTTCTGCTATAGCTCTTTGCAATATAATATGACAGTCTAGAAGAAAAGAAATAATACCAACTATAAGAATTCTTAAACAGGAACCTCTGTGTCTCTGAAATTGAGTGTGCATGTGCATGTAAGTATGTGTCCTGGCTGTGTTTTAATTGTTGATCTGCAACAACTATTGCATTATTAGGATGCACAGAAAAATTCTATATTGGATAACTCTCTCTTTTATCATACATTTTATTCTGATCTGAACTCAGAAATCCAGAATCTCCTACAGAGAAGGAGAAAATAGAAAATGGCAGACATTCATTAGCCACATCTTCTAAATACTGGTTCATCATGCTACAGACTCAGCAAATTTTACACTTCATGAAACAATTCTCTGCTCTGGACTCCCATGAATTGTCAAAAGCAAATATCCATGTGATTTATTATATTACCAAGCAGAACCCTCTAAACCAGGGAAGCAGGAAAAATATCACTGATGATCAGAATTTTTGTCTGAAACATATTCAATGCTGTCTGCTATTGACACTCAGGAGGTGACACTAAGGGAATGGTGAGTTTGTAGAGTGATTAACATAAACATTGCCACAATTAATTATTATACCATGTCCAGGGCTTTGAAAACAGAATCCATTGTCAGAAAAGCCTGAGCACCTACAGAAGGCAATTAATCCAACATTTTCCCAGTGGTATACAGGGCAATGCACAGTTTTTGCAATCTGGAGAAAGTTTAGCATCTCTTATGAGTCTGAAACCTGTGAGCAGTGAAGAGAATTCTGAGATAATGCCTAGCCAATTTCTTGCAAAGTCATCCAAGAATGATTGGTAGTGTCGTTGTCAACGATAATAGCATTTATCTGAAGAACAGAAGGAAGCAAAATTATGAAACTCTTGTTTTTCTTTTTAATTAGCAATATTACTAGAGGCTCTATATTTTTTTTTCATTTGTCATGAATGATACCATGTTTTGTGGGCTATTGTAAGTCTGCAGCTAGACTTTATTAAATGGAAAGGAGTGACTATTCTCAGTTAAATTTATTCTGCATGGATCAAACCAAATTCATTTTTATATTAATTTTCTATGCTGCTAACGAATTACCATAAACTTAAGTGGCTCAAAACAACATGAATTTATTACGTCATAGTTTTTGTAAGTCGAGAGTCCAGACATGGGTTAGCTGGGTCTCGTGCTGAGGGTCTCACAGTTTGAATTCAAGATGTTAACCAGGCTCTGATCTCATCTGAGGCTCAGGGTTCTTTTCCGAACTCACAGATTGTTGGTAGAATTCATTTTCCTGTGGGTTAATGGCTGAGACCCTGGTTTTCCTGCTAGCTATCTGCTAAGAACCTCTCTCACTTCCTAGAAGCTGCCTTAGGCTCTTGCCTTGTGGCTTCCTCCTTTACAATGTGCTGTTTACTTTCTTCTGGATCAGCAGATTAGAATCTCTCTGACACTTTACTTTATGTTAATGGGATCATCGAATTAGGATAAACCTACCCCATATAATCGTCTTGATTTAACTCCTAATCAACTGATAAATAACATAATCTTGAGAATGGTATATCATCATAGTCACATAGAGAGTGTATACATCAAGGATCATTTATCTTGGAGACTATCTTAGAATCCTACCTATCACAATTTTCATGAATTCATTGCAGATTTTACTTTTCAGTATTTGTAAGAAGACCAGATATTTCAAGAAAAGATTTTTGCTATTTTGCTATCATAGCTACCATAACTTATAACCTTACACAGATAAAGTATGAGATTATTAAAAATAATCACAGCTGAATATATTTATATAAAAATATAATTGACAAACACATATGTATATTCTGTATTAAATTAAACATGCCAAGTCAAATGCAAGGTACTAACTATACATTTTCATTTTTTTCATCATCTGAGAAATCCTGTATTGATAATTATCACTTTTAACATACAAAATCTTAAACACAAGTATTAGCTCTATAACAATGATATATAAGTAGTCACAACATGGTATTTGGTTGTAAGCATATTTACCTAGGGTGAATGGTAAATGAATACATAGTTCTAAGTTCAAAAAGTAAGGACAAAACTACAAGTTTGACTCAGAGGGTCAAGTGTGGTACTTAATCAAGTGTGGAGCATAGTACATCAATACTGGTTTGAATACATAAGCTTTTGTTGTCTCATATGCAAATGTTAGTAACTAACAAAAAAGCTAAAATTTTAGATTGCACCATGATTTAAAAGAAATGTTTTGATTTTAGTGTTTTTATGGTGTTTATCAAAATGAACAATATTCTTAGCAAATAAGCATCATGAAATAAAATGGAATGATGCCCATTCTGCAAATTAGAGGCGATGTTGATCTAACTTGTGGTAGATTGTTAAACAGCAATGTATGAAGTATAAGCTTCACTCTTTCAAGCATCTTCTTAGGGAAAGCAAGAAAGAAGTGATTATTACTTGTGTCTTTTCATCAAAGAAAGAAAAAACAGCAAGTCTGATGTTTTCAAACAGGCAAATGAAAACAATTAGTACTTTTTATATAGTAAAATAGTGGTCTTGGAAGGGAATTCAGATATGTGAAAATAGTTGTGAACTGCCAAGTAATTTCTTTTAGTAGAGAATGGTGAGTGTTCTGGGTGTATCTATACTTTACAGAATAATTTCGACTCTACTCACAGACGCTAATGAAAGAAATGTTATGTAAAAGTTTGCTACTGTGGTTATTGCTAAAATGCTAAGTGGTTGCTCTAAATTAATGATATTTAAACAATTTCCTCAGTCATTTTACTTCACAACTGAAAGGAAGATACATTATAAGAGCATACTGTTTTTATTTCTTTAAACCTAATGCTCCTTATAATACAAAACAGCACTCAGTGATCCATGCAGGCTTCCATTTATAATATTAACAGAAGACATGTTCCATGCTAATCCATCTCATTAATATTAAAGAAAGGACTCCAAGACTAGTGAGCACTTAATCATTTGCAATTAGCACCTAACTGTTAATTCTATGGAGGGCTCTTAGGGAGAGAACCAGAAGAAGTAGCTCCCGTTTGCTAAATGTTAGTTGATTTAACTTAGAGTATTTAATTCTGGGAAAACTCAGTAATTAGAACAATTCATGTAGCTAGACAACTTTAATTGATCATTTAAAAATAAAAGAATCCCCAACTGAGAGACACGACAAGATATACATTTTGGAAATGGACATGACATAGCCATTTTGTTAATTTATTTTATTAGGTTCTATGTACATCTAGGCCAAGGAATTTGGCATCTAAGTAGAGAGAGTAAATTTCCAGTTCAGATTACCTCAACACAGATCCCCAAATCCAATTAGCAGAATGGGCAGCTTGTCTGGTTTGGCTCCAACTAGAGCAGCTTGCTTCCTCGATGTCAACTCAACCCGAAAAAAGGAATAACTGTGAGTTTCCTACTTTAAGACTCAAAAGAATGTCAAGACCCAGAGTAAAGCTCTATGCCAATGACTCTGAGCAAAACCAAGCTTCCAACTGTGATGCAGTCTTTTGCTTTCCTTCTACATTTATCCTGCCATTTAATGGCTCTCCCTCCCAGATCTGAAATCTGCCTTTTTTTTAGGGGCAGATTTTATTATCAATTGTTTGTTGCAAACTTCTTGGAAGAATCAAAGGCATTGAGAGAATCTATTACAGAGCATCAAAGGAGACCCTGCCATTGGATAGTCAGTCATGCTTTAAGCAAAGGAATCTGTTTGTACCCTCATATTGACTCAATTCCTCTTAAAGCTACTTTCAGCACCACTTTTTTTTTTTTTTTTTAATCTGAGGAAAAGCCCAGGTTGGCAAGATTCCTTAAAAGGCAGCAGGATTCCCTGAAATGAGCAGAGACAGGCTTGTCCATCTCTTCTGTTAATATCATTTACTCAACTGGTAGTGATAGAATGCCTCATGACATACCACACCAAATGTTGTCTGTGGCAACCTTTAGCACCAGTCCCACTGCCAAATCTAGCAAATTAACTAGATTTAACTAAGTACAATTATGACAGCTTCTAATTACTGTGACAGTCAAGGTGTTTTAAATTGATCTATTTATTTAACATTTTCATAAAGTCTTATCCTGCAACCTCACCATCTTTCCCATGCACTTTTCTCATTTTGTAATGTGTTGTTATACGTCAGTTGTTCTTCCTTTCTATGTATTTTGTTGTTTCTGGGGCTGTCTCATCCTAGTCTTAAACTCGACTGCTTCTATCCACATTTGATAAGAAGGCCACCTGCTAACTTTGCCAAATGGTAGGCTTTTTACAGCACCTCTCCAGATGTATATGGGCACTACAGCGCATAGCCATTACAGATGGCATGGAGAAATCTGTTTTCAGCCTTCTGCCTTACAATATATCCTAATATTTACCAGCTGTATTGAAGTGCCTTCGACATTAAGGATTTGGAGGAAAAAACATGGGTAAAGCAAAAAAAGTCACCACCAACAAACTCATAATAGCCATAGTTCTCCCCATGACATAGGATAAACCAGAAGAAGCACTCCAAATGGGTCCCATTGAACTAAGTCCATAGAAAGAAAAGTAGTATGTAGATGATTCCTAAAAATAGGTTCGTATGCAATAGATAGCAGGTACCAGGTTTTGAGGTTCTAGACTCATCTGGAGACACTCTGAGAAAGCCTTTTACTCCAAGAACAGATCTGGAGAATCTTTGTGAGATTTCATGATGAAGAATGATATATGCTAGGAGGGTAAGAAGCATAGAGTAATGGATCATGGATTTGATTTTGTCTCTGTTACCTACTTGCAAGTTTCCTTGTACAAGGTTGTGAACCTATTTAAGACCATTTCCTCACCTGTGAGATTAGAATAATAACAATGTTTACATCATTGAGTTCCATGAGGTATACTTAGTACGGTGGCTGGCACATGATAAATGCTCATAAGTGACAATTATCAAAATTACTATTATTTTAGGTAAATGTTTAGGTAGGTGGCTTCTGGAATTCTTTTCCTTGATGTATAGAAAGTCCAGAAATCTTCTCTCAACTATTCTTTGAAAAACAGCCAGAGAATAGTTAGATTTCAAAAGGCTCCACTGCCAGCTACATGCAACATAAAAGGAAAAAAGATGTCAACCAGGCAAATAAGTAAGGAAAGGTGACATTTAGCTGGAAAGTAAGACTTGTCTTGGGTTAGCCACTATCATGAACTCTAGAAGTACATTTCGACATGTGTGTAATTGAACATTTTTTTATTTTTGTGTGCCGACTGTCTCTCGGAAAGTTCACTAATCTATTATTCAGTTATGATGTATAGATAGCAAAAATAATGAAATTAGGATGCTTATTTTCTTTCTAACAATTTATATTTAACAAAGTTAGGCAATGAGGAAAGGACTTAGAAGTGGGGTTTAAATTCCAATTTAACTGTTACTCTCTGTGAGATATTAACCAAATTTTGTACCTTCTCAAGGACTTAATTTCTGCATCTATAAAATGGGGGACTAATGCCCATTTTTGCAATAGTTTTGAAAAGATATATAATTCTTTAAAATGCCTTGCAGTTTTCTGGAACATAATAGCATTCTCTAAATAATAATGATTATTACCACACTTATACTTCTCTATCAGATTTCCCTTGCTGTGTAACAAATTACCATAAATGTAACAACTTAGAACAATACCTATGTACTAGTTCACAGTTCTGTAGGTCAGAAGTCTAGACATGGAGTGGCTGGTTTGCTGTTTTGAGTCTTAAAAACTAAAAGAAAGGTGTCAGATGGGCTGTGTTCTCATCTGGAGTTCAAGCTTCCCTTCCCAGGTCATGTGACTGTGGCAGAATTTACTGCTACAGGACTAACTCTCTTTCTTTGCTGGTTGTCAGCTTTCAGCCACTCTTAGCTCCTGTGGTACCCACATTCCTTGACACACGATCCCTTTCATCTTCAAAGCTAGCAGTGGAGAATCTCCTTTGCATTGTATCCTTCTCATACTTCAGATGACTCTCTTTTGCCAGGAAAAACTCCATCTTATTTATGGCTCAAAAAGCATGATTTCCTTTACTTAGCCAACTGATTTGGGACCTTAATTACATCTTAAAAATCCCTTTACAGCAGTACATAGATTAACATTTGACTGAACATCTGGAAAAAGGTGTGTATACACAAGGAAACATGAATCTTGAAGGATATCTTAAAAATCTGCCTACCACTATAATTTTGAGAAAAAAATATTCTTTCTTTTGAGAAAACTGAGATTCCAAAGGTTTAATTGACTTGCCCGAGGGTATCCAGCTGAGAAATATTTCTTAATAGAATGTCTCTAGGGGATATTTGGCAATATTTGGGGACATTTTTAGCTGTCACAATAGGGGAAATTATCAAAATTTTTAGCTGGTCCATGTTAAAATTCTGTTAATATAGAAGAGAACTGACACTGGGGACCAGTGGTAGTTTCTGCCAAAGATTATGCTCATTTATGCCAGGCAATTCTCTGAGAATGCAGCTAGAATACAGTGGAAACAGTTCTCGGTCAGCTTCCACATTCTGAAAATAACATATCAATAAGAAGCTTTCAGTTTAATGTAGGATTTCTCCAATTTAGCAGTACTGGCATACTAGGCCAGGTAATTCACCAGGATGGGGCTTGTCCTGTTTAATGCAAGATGTGTATCTGGATCCCTGGCATCATCCACTAGATGTCAGTAGTGCCCCCATCTCCCTCCCCTACCACCAAGTGTGACAACAAAATTCTCCTGGGGGAGGAGCAAAGTCACCCTCAGTTGAGAACCACTGTTCTAAAGGGAAGAAGCAAGCCCTCTCTCAACTCTCTTCCCTTTTTCATTGACTTCCTTTTTCCAAGGCAGATATGATGTCTGCAGCTAGAGCAGCCATCATAGACCGCTCTGGGAGTTAAATGCTATGGTTAGTGGAGCTAAAACTGAGGGACCTGGACCCTGACACCTGGTCAGCTTACACTTGAACTGCTACCTGGCAGCTTATACCTGAATTGTTAAGAGATAGAAATAAACTTTTTGTTAAATCACCATATTCTGGGGTTCTCCGTATTTGTATCCTAACTAATGCATACTTCTTGAGAAAGCCATTTTGACAGAGGTGGTGAGTGTTAAATATATTGCCTGTTACCTTAAAATCTTGTAGCTCCATTTCCTTTTTGTTGCCCAGCACATTATGCTTACAATATAGCCTGTCCCCAAAGAGGCAATACTTACAATGAGGAGCTGTACTTGATTCTTTGGTAAATACATACTTTGTTTGACCGTATTCTCACAACCCAAATGGAGGTTTCCGTTGTAAACATTTGTTTTACAAGCAAACACATCCAAATTGAAATGTTTCTTTTCATTGTTGCAGTGAAACATCCATTTGCTTTCAGGCCATGGGGATGCTGAATGCTTTTGTAAATGTTTCTACAGACTGCTGGCTACTCCAAGCCCATCTCTCTCCCACTGCTCAAGAATTTTCTAACCATCAGGAATTCCCGAGAGACTCGCCCAGGAGTTCAGTGGTTGCCTGATAGAAGTGATCATCAAAACGATCTTGTGTTAAGAAAATAAAGACTGATTTTTTTTTTCTATCAGAACAATTAGTTGTCCCAGTGAACACGTTACTCTCTTCAGATGTATTAAGCACATATAAGTAGCTGTATTAATGCTTTCAAGCCATTCATCAATGGTTTCTTTTGTGACTTTAAGTAATTACCTCTATATCACAAAGTATTTCCATATGTTGGAGATGAGTTTTTCTGCTGCAACAATCAAAAAACCACTATTTTTAATATAATTTTTAAAGTAAAGATGAAAACATAAGAGATAAAATGAGTTTGAATATATTTATATCTATTGACAAAAGGTGTTGCCTGTGCATGTGCCCCAAGAACTTATCTAAATGCTTTCTCCTCCCACATACATCTTTTGAAATGCTACCTGTACTCTGTGTACATGTGTGTACTTTTTAAAGAAAATGTATATTTATTGTACCTTTTTTTCTTATAAGTTAAACTTGTCCTAATGCCCTGGAATATTTGATTGAACAGAAGATTGTTGTAATGGTCAGAAGCAACCATTTCCATGTATGCTGATCAATTATCGCCAACGCATATTAGCTGAACCTTCTGCCCACTAATGAGTGGTGGCAAACCAGCCAAAGAGAAGGCTCTTTTTTGCAAAGATTAAGTGGAATAAAGCAAATCATTTGAGCTCAGGTTGTTATGCTCTGAATAAACCTGGTGAGTATCCCTTTCTTGATGGCACTGGGAAACTCCAGGTGATGACATCACTGAAAGGTATTTATCCCCTGGTCAGTGTCACAGTACACTCTGGAAATAAATTGCCATGAAATTCCAATTATCAAGAAAGTATCATTTTCTTTGAAATGTGTAAGATTAATATAAAGGTATTCATTATAGCATTCATCCTAATTTCCCTTCCATCAGGTGAAAATAAGAAATTTTGAAAATTTGGAAATACTAGCTAACATTCGTTTATCATTTACCATATGCCTGGTCTTACCTTCATTTTATCATTTAATCTTCACAGCTCAATGAGAGATATGGTTATAATATTTATTTAATTCCTAAAGAAACAACTACAAAGGATACATGTGTGCATATACATGTGAATGCATAATCTGCCCAAGATCACATGGCTAGAAAATGGCAGATCCAGGTTTCAAACCCTAGCCGTCTTAGAAAAAGAAATACTAACACAAATTTTAAAATAGGTTATGTAATAAAGTGCTAAAAAGGATGAGATTTTGAAGTCCAGTGGATGAAAAAGGGGGAAAATAAAGTAAGTAAACAAATAAGTTGTAGACACAGTCCTTTCGATGCAAGTGGCTTTATATTTTGGGGAACTTGCCCTTGAGGTGTCTAATAGAGGACCTCGAAGACTGAGCATGAAGGACAAAGAACATGACAAGACTCTATATTTTTGTCACATTCAGAACCCTCAAGCATGTAGTACTGCACTTTAATCAAAGCCAGCATGACCAGCGGGAAACAGGCCTAGGCACCATAGCTCTCTGTTCTTTCCTCGCTCATACAAAGTACAGCTAACTTACTCAGGTAACTTGTTCTTTTCCCATTGAGCTCTATGGGCCTGTGTGGCATTATCAACAGGCAGTCATATGTTCGGACCTTGGATCTTGGTTCTGAAACTTCCTGCTGTAGAAACTCAAACAAGTATTTTAAATCTCATGCACCTCAGATTATACAGGCACAGTGCTGTTGCAAAGTTAAATAAAATGAGATTTAAGGCACCAGTCACGTAATGGAGCCCAAAATGGTTAAGCATGTGTCATCAGTACTCAAAGTACCAAAAAAGTCATACTTGTATTTGACCACCATGGCCAACTCCTATATCCTGCTGAGTCCCTGGTAGGTATTTAATTAAAATCTATTTATCACAAAATTCAAGAATTTTTTCACTCTGTTTATTTACTATCACTGAATCTGAAGTCCTGAAATACTGTTCCTGTTTATCACCTTTCTAATCTTCTGATTAGATACAGGTTCGGGGAGAATGATGCTCATTGTAGTAGGGTTTGACCTGCGTGTTTCTTTTTCTGTATTAATAAAATATGGGGAGAGAAAAGAATTAGAAAAATTATGGGTGATAAACCCTATGATTTAAATTTCCTGCTTGCCCTCATGCTGTGATTTCCCAACTTTATATTTCTAAAATGGTTATTTTGTGATAGGGTTGAACTAATTTTTTTACTATTTAGCAGAATAGGTGTAATTTTCCTCCACATTTCTGCAAAGAAGAAAAAATTAATACAATCATACCTGAGGAAGATTTTTAATTACTTTGCGTTTCCTGAATGAACATATTATTTCTTAATGGGGCCAACATACCAAACAGTCCAAAGAACTATAAATGCAGGCACCCAACATGCAAGCAATTCTACCTCTGAGGGCAATGAATGAAAAGTGATATAGTTTAAAATATGTTACTGTTTCATTCAGCTTTTAAAATTAAAAAAAAAAAAAATCTACCTTTTTGTTCTGATGGTCACTTAAACAGTCAACCCAGATATCTTTTATACAAGAAGAGGAGGTTTGGC
Organism: Eonycteris spelaea; assembly: GCA_003508835.1. Classification (NCBI taxonomy): domain Eukaryota; kingdom Metazoa; phylum Chordata; class Mammalia; order Chiroptera; family Pteropodidae; genus Eonycteris; species Eonycteris spelaea. Next base: position 5,157,659 of record PUFA01000046.1, read on the forward strand.
AGGGCAAAGACAAGGTTGGTAGGTCTCCTTTACAAAGATCTAGAATGTAAACTTAATATCTATAAACAAAAGATAAAGAGGAAGTAGTAGAATACAAGCTTTGCCAATTTAAAGCTATTTCTTTTCCAAGAATAACCTCCCACCACAACATCAGCATCATACTAGTCTTACACAGGCTAGATGTAAGAACATACGTTAACACAGTATTAAAAATAAATGCTAGATATAATAACATACATTAACATAGTATTAAAAATAAATGCTTTGGGAAAGAAATCTGTACATTTGGATCCCAGATTACCATTTAATGGCTATTTAGCCTTTGGAGAATTACTTCTATTCTCTGTGCCTAAATTTTTTTCACTTGTGAAATATTGATACTAATATGACCCACTGGTAGAGTTTTCAGGAGAATTAAATAAGTTAATATACACAAAGCAGTTAGAGCAGTACCTGGCATGTTGTAAGCATATTAGCATATACATATTAGCTAATAAATATTAACTACTGTCTCTCTGAATTGATATTACATATATATTTAGATGCTATATGCCAGTTTGAAATGCCTGTTGGTTTTAGAATCCAGGTTGTTGGTTCTCTGAGGCATTGAAAGGAACATATGTAACTGCCAGTTTTGAAGCTGAAAGGATGTAAGAGTGAGAAAAGATATAAATATACCTCCAGACAAATATGTGAACATAGGTAGCTAAGTACTCTGTTTATATGCACATATAATCTTGAATAACAGGTCACTTGTCTTTTGCAAAAATAAAATAATTATAAGTATTTCTGCCTCTTTTGTATCAGCTCTAACAGCCTTGCAATTGGCAAAAAACAAACAAACAACAAACAAACAAACAAAACCCTCTTAATTTAGTGACCCATTCATGCCTATTGGCAACCTTTATGTTTAATGGCTGTATTTTCTGCCTTCTAAAATACTCTTAGGTTTTTTTTTTTTTTAACTATTGTTTTCTAGAAATGATGTTAAGATGAACCAATGAAATACAGGAGTGAAAGAAGCAGAAAGTAAGTTGCATAAAAATACTGCAGTCCCAGGAAATTAATGCAAAATGCTGCTTCTTTGAACCAGAGATGGCCACCGGACAACTCTGAGTTTTCATTTATAATGTAAACTTTTTTACTTCTATTAAGTTTTATTAAGCACTTTATGGAAGAATTTAAGTAAGGTAGAATTTTCTTATAACAAGTATGCATAACTTGGAGTGTAGGAATATGTACGTGTTCATTCACACAGACATACATACACACACACACACACACGTATACACACATATCCAAAAACAATAGAATTGATGTGCTGCTATATTCATAGTGTTACTGACATGTTTACTTGATGAATCACTCATAGGATTTTTCTTATTAAAAACAGATAAAGCTTTCTTACTTTGAGAAAGGGCCTACAACCAAACTTAAAGGATCTACCTTTTCTTCACCTACTTTTTTTCATAGTTTATGTGGATTTTACTTCTCTCTTGAAATGATTCATCATTTAGTTCCTAACTCCATGTTAACTAGTCTGTCTTCTATTTTTATTTTTCAGCACTTAATAAATGGAACAGATTGTCTCATGATAATCTGAACATTTCCTTCTGCTTTTCCTGTGTATGGTAACATATAAAGTGATAATAAAAGTTTAAACAGAAAGACTTGATCAATATCTTTGTAAAACTCATTATTTCCTGATTTAAGTCCTTTCTTTGCACCCTATTAGGTACATTCTAAGAGTGGGGAAAAAGTCTTATTCATATTTGTTTATTCAGTTACAAAAAAAAACCCCTAGTATATAGTATGCCCTCAAGATATTTTTTGCTAGATTTTTAAATTGAAATGATCAGTTACCTTAAAGTTTACACAAAACATATATTCTACCTTGTGCTCTGAGCTTGATGGACAGTTTACTTAAACAACTATTATCTACTATTAGCTTTCATGATGTGTGTGGGTCTAGGCCTTGCTGGTCCTAGGTCTGGAATAGATACTAGCATAGTAGGGCACCTGCACCCAGGTCATGTAAGCATGATCCAGCTTATGGTATCATACATGTGTGGCAGAATTCCACTATTGTGCTCTGATATATGTGGAGCCCATGCAGTCCCCTAGGAAGCAGAAGTGCATTTCTTGCAGTAGAAGCACGCTCCCCACAATAAAGTTCACGCCTGCCGTTTTCATTTTCATGTCAGCCCCTCAGCCCCTCCTGTGTTCTTCCAGTTGGGCATCTCACCACAGAAACCTTCCCTTCTCCATCAGTTCCATGCTGATGATGTGCATTTGGCATAAGAAATGGGTTATTTGCAAGACAATGTTTCCTTCTAAAGCTTTTTGAAGAGCTAATTTCTTCATGAAAGTAAAAAGATTCTGGTTCAACAGTTCCCTTAATGATGTCCATAATCAAAAGCAAATTTTATAAGAATATTTAGTGGTATGGGAAATGTTTATGCGGTAGGTGTAAGAAGAAAACGAGCCTGCCCGCCCCCAACACGGAGACTGCAACAAGCACATTTTCTGAGAAGTTATCTCTAAAATCTAGTCCATTTTAAAAAGCTTTAGCCGAATCTTCTGTAGTTTGATTATTCTTAACAGGCACGTGACTTAACAGTGTCATGTTTCTTATCCCCAGAAGGCTGCCCTGCCACGCTTTGAAAGGCAAGGTGTATGTAAACAGAAGTACCTAATACCGCTCTGCCAAACAATGTGAAGTGGTTTCTCCACTGTTTTTGAGATGACTTTGTACACTATAGAAAACTAAGATTATATTCTGCCTCCTCAATAGCAAAATTATTAACATTTATATAACACTCACTGTATACAAGGTACTAAGTGTGTTACACGTATCAATTTATTTAACCCTCAGAACAGTCTATGAGTAAAGTACTGACAATATCCCCATTTTGCTTCTTGTATTTTCACAGATAGGCACAAGCTAGAGTTTAGAACAAGGTCAGAAACAAGAAAGTGCTCAGGAATCTGAGAATGGCATGAAATTCTTGGGTGCCTTTTCCTTAAATCATGAGAAAGTAAAATAAGTAAACACTTTTTACAATTTTTTTTTCCTTTCATTGTAATTACCTTTAGTTACTCAAATACATTTGAAAGTCAAATATACAGGCACCGACTTGAGCTGAGATGTTGCAAAGAGTAAATAAACAAGAAATAAAGGAAGATGTAACCTACCCTACATACATAGTCAACATGTTTTTGGGGTGGGAGCAACATTCTATCGGGAACTGTGTCTCAGATCTCCAGAAACCAGAAAATTGAGGGACAAACATAATAATTTGAGAGTAGTAGGGAGAAGAATGTGATTCCAAAGAGCTGCTTGAACCAACTCAACAAAAAGAAATATCCTTCTTCATGGTACATCTTATAAATTAGAGGTGGTGATTTTTGTTGAGGCAGGGGGTGGACAAAGGCTGGCACTTAGGTTATGGGTTTTGTCAAGTGATAAAAGCAAGTAAGAGAACATCTGATACTAAAAGAAGTCTTAGTGCATATGTTAGCAATGATTATGAGTGAAGAAAGTATGAGTAACTTTTAATTGTTTTTTTGTGCTATTGTGAAGTTTTTAATATCATTATGATTTATAAGCACCACTTTTTGTATCAGAAAGCTGCTATTAAAAAAGAATTATAGATTCATAATCATGTATAGCCAAGCATAGCAGCAATACTTTAAAGATCATCTCATTTAGAAAGGTGCATTTTGTCTCTTAAAGACCAAGTACATTGGTGACAAAAGCCTGCTCTGCCATTTGCCAACTTTTGACTGTAGCCCAGTTGTTTCAACTCTTTTTGCCTCAGTTTCTTTGGGTATAATACTGGGATAATAGTAGTTTCTCAAATACAGATTTCAAAAAGAATTAAATAAAATAATACATGTAAAGCACTTAGACCAAGACCCATCATACAATAAATGTTAGCTAATTATAAATATATATATACATATGTATATATAATTTTCACACTCATGCTAAAGAAGATAGGGTAGAGTTGTTTTAGTCACTTGTCTATGGTCAAAAAATCAGGGAAATGTTGGAATCAAGATTTGAATAGAGATATGGCTGACACAAAATTCAATATTCTGCGTAATATTCTATTATTGTTATGGGCGAAACACCCAAAGACTCATGGTGTGTTTGAATGAGTCATTCTCTGACCATCTGATTAATCTATTAAAATAGAGGTAATATCAATTTTCCTTCCTTTCCATCCTTCTATCCTTTCTTCCTTCCTTTGCAATTTTTCTTTTCAATTTTCTAGCCCAAAGTCACAGAAATATAAACACAGATGATGATAACATTGATGTTGCATTAGATTAAGATATTTAATTTTAATACCCAAAGACAGTGTTAAACAAGATAGAATTTTATTTCTCTTTCCTTTAACAGTCCACAGGTAACCAATACAATGTAGGAGAAACACTACTATCCTCAACAGGTGGCTTCCAAATTTATTCTGTCATCACTATTTCCTGGCCAGAAGGATGAGAGGGAAAGAGAAAATACATGGCAAATATATTTAAAGAGATACTTATGAAGTTGCACATATCACTTCTGCACTCCTCATATTGGTCAGATAGGCCAAACCTGGCTGCAAGAGAAAAAAAAAAGAAAATGGAAAATACAGTCTGAAGGATCTAGTACTAAATAATAAAGGAGAGAACAAATGTAGAGGGAATATTTTCAGGCTTACCCAAAGGAGTGTAGTGAGCATAGGTACATGATTATTAAGATCTCAGAGTTTCTTTTATAAAGTATATTTGTGTCTAATAGCTGACAACAGAAAGTTTGAGAACCATTGTGATAAGGACCCATCACAGATTTTGTTATCGATCATTGCCATATTGATGAAACCAGCATCTTTCTTCTATTATAACAGTTGATGCTTTTGCTTCATACTTGAGTACTACCTTTGTGAATGGTGCTCTAGAACTATGCATGCAGCGACACCGGTAGAATTGTTTTGTGTTAAATTGCACTTTTCTTTAATAATCACAAGTTACACTGAGTGATATTACAGGAAATAGCTTGATGAAATATGCCAATGCCTTGATGCTTTTGGGGGTGAGTATTGAGGTGTAATTGACTCAGCCATTCAGCATTCTTTGAAGATCCTCAGGAGAAATTTCTCCTAGGCCTCATTGGTGATAAATTCTTCTTTTTGACAATTTTTTCTCTTATAGAAAGGAATGTGAATCATTAAACTATTTTGTTTTTGTTACTAGGAAACTCAGTGGAATCCGCAGCTGACTTCATAAATTTATAGGGCTCGTGTGTTAAATTTTTCTCTTTTGTCATCGTATTTTTATTCTCCATTATTTTCTTTCACTCTAATTTATTTAATTTTTATATATTTTTATAATTTATGCATGGAAATTATATGTATATACAAAATATGATAGAAATTTCATCATTATAGGGCAATCTCAAATTACATTACATTTATTTACTATAGTATTGTTTAGTTAATTAGACATATCTAAAGATCATAATTTTTATTTTTAATTTAAAGTATCTTTAACTTTTAAAATGACAGGAAATTTATTGAGTTTAATTATTCCTTATAAAAAGACATGAATGTAAAACTGTAAGTTCGTAAATCGAGACTCACTTTTAGTTAAGAACAAGTGCTATAATTTTTCACTTATGCTTAATTAGGAAAAGGTAATGCTTACGTATGGTGCTATATCTTCAGATTTGCAAACTAAAAAGGATTTGGCTTATGCTAGAAAACTGAAATGCCCATAGTGACTCTAACATTTTTTTACTGTGAGGATAAAAGGACTTTGTGGGGAAACTTGTGGCTCACAATGCAAGTTTTAACACCTTTCCTGTGATTACCTACACCCCTGGCAGAAAAATCTTTTCTGACCCGATGGGTCTTTGCCACGGTTTAAGCCAGTTGGGACTTTTTAGAATGGTGGATAATCAATTTAGCCTGATTAAATGCAGTTCCCATCTTAAATTATGCAAAATATAAGGACCCACGGGTAGAAACAGAGGTAGAACTGAAACCCGTAGGCATTCTAGCAGTTAAGCCATGGAGTGCTATGGAGACTGTGCTATGGGAATGTGATTCTTAGTTGAATTGCTTTGAATAATTCTCCTTGCTTAGAAGCAAATGATGCATGCTGCTAAAGACCAAAGAAGAAAAATAGTTTAATGATTTAGATTATGAACGTCGGTATGAAAAAACCTGAAATGTAAAGCCCCTTCAGTCAATAACAGGACAGTTTTGTAAACCACTTAAGGCTGTGATAAAATCCTACTTGACTGGCCCATGAGCAGATGTGACAAGTTGAATTTATTTCCTTTCTTACCAGGAAGCTTTGCAGGAAACTCTTAACATATGGTGCTTTTCTCTTCCATCTAGAGCTATAAATGTTATTGGAAAAGGATGTTCCCAAGAGCAGTGAGTTTCTGACGTCTCTGCCAAATGGAGTCCAAATGATCCTTTTGTGGTTCTGAATTCCCTAAGTTCTTAGGAGTTGGCAACCAAGGGTCTCTGATCTAAACACAGCTCACTAATTTAATTATTTTATTATAGATTTGTGGAAGCTCTTTCAGACCAGTGACTTAGCATCTGTATTGTATCTAGCTATACAGGAAGCACAAGTTAGAAGGTGTAAATATTTGTTTCTTAACTGCTTTCATTTGAAAACTTGAAAATCATTTCACACAGAAACCACACACTACAAACAGAATACAAAAGAATGTGAAATTGAATTAAGTCAAATTTGCAGAAAACTTCCTCACGTTTAGAGCTTTTTGTATTGTACATAGATATACAATCAAACACTACATGGTGGTGTGGTAGTAAATGCTCTTGGTGATTAGTAATCATACAAAAATGAAGTATTGCCAAGTAAAAATCACTGACTATCTTATATATAGTTTATAAGACTCCCCAAAGTGCTGAATATAACAAGAGAGCACATTCTTATTTGATGTCTTTTTGGAGCATTTCATTTTAATGAATTAGAAGGAAGATATTGATGCTTTGAGCATTAGAAATCTGCTGCTATTGGAGCACGACCATGATTGCTAAATTGAAACTAATGGCACCAACTAGTTTTTATCGTCAATGCAGTGAACTACGTTGAAAAGTCATTCAGTTTGAGATAGCAAATGCATTAAAGTAAAATATCTGAAAATTGACATTATTAAAGTTGTACTATAAATGATTAATTATTATATAATTTTGAACTAATAACTGAGATAGTTATGATATATATACCATGTTAATCTATTTTGACATTTTATAGTATTTTAATAATATTTTAACACTTATCAAAATTAATTATTCTATAGTCAAAAATATCAGATGTTCTCTAGTATATTTTACAGTTTCACAATACATGAATTAAGCCCGAAAACTCAAGTTTAATATACACATGTGTATATGTTCTCTCTCTCTCTCTCTCTCTCTCTCTCTCTCTCTCTCTCTCTCTCTCTATATATATATATATATATATATATATACACACACACATATATATATATTTATACATGTATCACTGTGTACAAATAAATACTTGTCGTATGTATGGATAATAAGTTGAGATAAAATTTTTAGGAAAAGTACATATGTAGTAATCTACAGCTCTTATGGTAAAAACATCTCAAAAATTTAATTGTAATTATAATTTAACAGTTGCCTTTGAAAACCTTAATTATCATTTGAGTCTTTCAACCCAAAGTAAATCTTAACACACTAAAAGAGAATAAATTATAATGTACCAACAGCTATGTATTTAAGAACACTGCATTACAAAATTAAATGAGTTCAATATAAACTAATCAGCAATGCCAAGTTTTAAAATTCAGTTTTAAAAATTTTACTTTTGTTAAATTCTTAATATTTAAGAATCAACAAACATCTTAAAATTCTTGATAATGTTCATTTAGAAAGAATGTCCTTATTTAAGGAATGATTTTAAATTAATCTTTTCTTCAGTGTAATGTAATCATCGAGCTCATTTTATCATTGTGTTCTTATATGAATTTATAAATTAATATAGAATTTTCCAGAAATTCTGAGAAAATATTAGCCTTTTTTATTGGTATTTTGCCTTTTCAGGAGACTATGTTCCCAATTTTAGTTATTGTAACCATTAGAATTATTTTTGAAAGTCAAGCCCTCTAGATCAGTGGTCCCCAACCTTTTTGGCACCAGGACCAGTGCTCTTATGAGAATCTAATGCCTGATGATCTGAGGTGGAGCTGAGGTGGTGATGCTGGAGCTGGAGAGCTGCTGCAAATACAGAGGAAGCTTTGCTTGCTCACCAGCCGCTCACCTCCTGCTGTTTGGCCTGGTGCCTAACAGGCCATTGACCAGTATAGGTCCAAAGCGCGGAGATTGGAAACCCCTGTAGAACAATGCCAAAGAAAAAAATATAATTCTAGATGCAATTTAACTATCATCTTGTATATGTAATTAAGCAAAAAGCTACCTAAATTATACAGAGATTACTTATGTATTAAAATGCTTTGTTATTAATAGTACATAAACATATGACCATGTCATATTTAACATATTTACTTCCTCAAGCGTTTGCTTGTCAAAATTGTTTTCTTTAGTTTTAATGATAAAGGAAATTTATTGGGTCTCTACCAGGAAATATATCATGATTTCCATAATTTAACTTTTTTTCTTTCAGTTTTGGTATTTTTTTTTTTTTTGGTTCTAAAACTAATAGGTTTTCAAACTATATAAAAGAAATTGGGATAAAAAATATAAAGTTGTTTGGCATTTACTATTCTATGATTACATAATAAAAAACAATTTGATGATTGGCTAATTGTTATTATGTGGCAAAAGCCTAAATCTTAACTTATTATCAAGTTTCAAAGAGGGGAAAAAAGACTATAAAACTGAGTGTAGTTAAAAACAGCTTTTTTTTTTTTTTTGAGTTATTTACTAGACTCACAGAAGTTTTAAAACTGGAAGCCAATTTGGACGTCATCTAACATAAACCTCCAAATTTTCATGGCTGGCAAATAAACTTAGAAATGATAAGACACATCGATTTTTCAGACATGAAAGGACCATTACAAGATCATGCAACACATTTAAATCCTGGAAATTGTTGTTTTATCCAGACAGGTTTCCTGAATAGAGCAAACTGCTAATGTCAAAAGCCCCTGCATCTTTGTTCCTAAGAAGTTTCTTTATTCTCTTGTCACATAGGTTGTGTAAGGGCAAGGGAATCAAAACATAATCGAGCTTTCATGTTGGAAGGGCAAAGATTAACAAGTCCAATGCTCTCTGTCAATAAGTGAGGCCCAGAAAAGTAACACCAATTCCCAATTAAGTTCAATGTACTTTTTAATTATGTGTTCCAATTCAATGGGGTAATTTATTCACTCTAGATTTTGTCAACCAGGTAAACACAGAGTTCAGGAACAGAAGTTGGAACTTTACTAAAAAGCAAAATTACTACTTTTGACTTCCACAAATATGAATAAATAATAATGGCAAGCATCTTTAAGTATATAAGATTTCCCCAAACAACTGATGAATAAACAATTCACTTGATTTTCTAAAAAATATATATAATCAAATGTCTGACTAGTGATTACTTTAGCTTAGTAGTTGATACACCAGTCACTCTTCACATATTATTAATTCTTCCCAATCTCATGCTTCACCTTAACATTTTACTTGCTTTCTATGATTCCTACAGTTTTCCATTACATTTTATTCCTGTTAATCTCTTTATGGCATTTCTTGTTATTATAATAAATATTCTAGTACTAGAAGGAGTCATCAGTAAGAGTATAAAGCCAAGAACTTAAAGGTTCTGAGATTAAGTAAGCAGTTATTTGACTTGTTCTTGATGTACAGCAATAACACATCCACAAAACAAGGAAACAACATTTAAAAATGAGATTAAATGAGGAAATTTTTGCTATCCAGAAGAAAGGAAGAAATATTAATTATGTAGGAGAATGTGTAAGAGAGGGCAAAGGAAAGAGCAAACATTAATATTATTGTTACTAAGAATAATTTACCAGATATCACCTTGACCTGAAAAAGACTACTTACCACCAATTACCACTATTTTCTGCTTCTTACTCTCTGAATTCTTCTGTTTGCTGAGGTTATGATGACATTTGGAAAGTTGTCTGTCTTGAGTTACTTTCTTTTGAAATGGTCACCTGTTAACGTGTCACATACAATAGTGGAAACATCTAACAATCACTTGGTTCCCGAACTAGGACAGCAAACTCCTACAGCGTTTTAGTACTAACATACCAACCCAATTCAGTATAGCTTAAATACAACAGCCTTTTTTTAAAAAGTGGCTGAGAGAAATCCTAAAACCCTCAAGATTTGAACCTCAGAACACAAAGACAATACATCTCTCATAATCAGCTTATTGTGTCCATGACTATTGCTGAGTCTACTCTTCATTTTGTAGACAGACAGAAGAGTTAAATTGGACAAAAATAAAGTTTATATCCCAGCACAATATAGGTGGGAATTTGCACCCTCCATCATAATCTGCCATAATCAAGACAGGTAAAGATAGTCAGACCTGATTTCTGCCATGCATTCTTGCCCCTGCCTCCAAATGAGGGGGAAAAAAAAGCTGAGTGTTGTCAATATTGTCTACTATAGTAATGTCAGTCAAGTCAATTACATGTATATGAAATCTTAATTTTTTATCTGCTTTCAAGGAAATGTTAAGATAAAAGTTTATGCACTCAAATATTCATGCCTGAAATTGATATTATTTCTGTTTATCAAGTACAAATTGACAATTATACTTTAAAAATGTGAGAAAATAAATTAAACATGTATTCTTTTTTAAACTAGGAATACATTTACCGTGTAAATTAGCACATACCCGTGGTCTCAAACAGTCCCAAACATTAAAGAAACTACTGAAGCATTATAAACCAAAGGCAGATAACACAACTCTAAATATGACCTAGGACACCAAACTTGGAGGAACCCTGGCCTTACAGTACAATGGCTTGCCTGGGTCCCCCTTCTACCATTTAGTCTCTTTGTAATTTCAGATAAATTAGTAAACTGCTGTGACCTACCATTTCAGTATCTTTAAAAAGGAAAATAACTCTGGTTTGTTGTGAGGATTAAAAAGATTCTTATTCAAAAGTGAACTTGTTTCTTAAAGAGTAAACTGGTCTATAAATATGAAAGATTATTGCAGACAATAATTGTCAAAATAATCAGATATACAGTCCTTACCATGAAATTTGCAAAGACTCAAAGTTGTCTTTAAAACAAAAACAAAACAAACAAACAAACAAGGTTAAGGCTTCTCCCACCCCAAATCTTCAGACCCTAGTATTATCATACTTGTCTCTTTTGTTTTTCTTCTCACACGATCTGAATGAAAGCCACAATAATCTCTGACCACAAACTCTTATCATTAGAAGCCTCTCATCTTCTCACTTCTAATGAAATCTGTTTCTCAGTCTCATTAGTCTCCCTCCCTTCTCCATCCCTTGATAGCTCACTATTGTCTCAGTTCATCAGTCCCTCTTCTGGACTCATTTGCTTGCCTAACCAGCCTTGACACTAGGGTCAGCCATTTTATTAGATTTTCACACTCTCTTGCCCCAGAGCTGTCGTTCCAATCCCCAAGAATGGGTAAATACTATTACTTGCCTTTTCTGCTCCCAGTCCCGGGCTGCCAAACATTGCCTAAGAAAGTCACAAAGCCAGGCTGACTGGTTCCACTACGGTTCCGAGCTATCTGAAGTCAGCTGGCCCTCACTGCTGCTTGACAATACTTATTCTCATCAATTATTTTTATTTTTTTTATACCTACAGCACCTGGTCATCCTTGGTGATCTCCCATTCAAGTAATCAGGCCCAACCCTGCTTAGCTTCCAAGATCAGACAGGATCAGGCACATTCAGGGTGGCACGGCCATAGACTCATCAATTATTTACAGCCCTTTGTATTCCCCATGGTGCCAACTCCAGGATTTCTTCCCACTCTTACTTTCTTATGTGATATGACCTTCCAATGCTTAGAAAAAGTCAAGGCCAATGCTTGATTCTTGCTCTTTTTTCTCTCCATCTAAAAGATCAACATTTCCTTCTGATCTCATAGGAAGATGTTCTCATCTCTCATGCTAAGCCTTTCACATAGACAAGCCTTTCCTCTTTCACTAAGAATTTATGGCATTATTTGCCTACATATCTCCATAACAAGTTTTTTGTTTGTTTGTTTGTTTGTTTCTCCTGATCTAGGTACTCCCTGGATTTATGTTGTTTTCTTTCTTGGAAAATTCCTTAAGTGGAGACAGTAATTTACAATTATTCTTTTTCACTTTCTTGCCACATACTTACTCCTTCTAATCTACTTTCTGCTCCCATAAGTAAATCCAATGATGGCTTTTAGTTCCTCCTCCTTTTGTTCTTTGTAAAGCAATTAACATTATTGATGCTGCACTGTCTCAAACTTCTCCATTATGTCCCTTCCAAAACCATCCTCTTCTCATTCACATTTTATTACAGCGGTGTTCATAGCTTCCAGGACACCCAGGATTCCAACTCTAGAGCCATGTTTGACTCCTTATTCTCCTCTGCATCTTCTGGTAAATAGTTGACAAGTTTAAGTGCTTTCATTTCTGCTGTGTTTCTTAAAGTTATACTCTATCTGAAATCACTTCTTCTAGGACTACTGCAACAGATTAATACAATTGTCTCTTAACTCCTTCTCTTTTAATTATTTTCCCTGACAATATATTTGCATCTTGGGATTGTCGAGTTCTTCAATATGTCCAGTTTTTATTCTTAGCTCTTCCTACCTTTACCTGTCAAAATGAACTCCTTTTTCTTCCCCTTATATAACCTGAAATTATCAGCTTCTTACCTCTACCCAGAGGTAAACAGTAGGGGAGACGGCCTGGTTAAATCTCATTATGTGGCTTTTCCCCTTCAGACCAAATAGTAGTGATATATCTCACATCTGATTAAAAGAAGTACAAAAGGCTTGGATACTGAACTGTGTTAAGATTCTAAAAATTCATTAAGCTGTATATGTGTGGCAAGTGTACTTTTCTGTGTATATAATATACTATATTTTTGTATGTATAATATACTTTGGTAAAATGTGTTTATAATATACTTTTCTGCATGTATAGTGTACTTTAGTTAAAAACTTTCAAAGAATGGCAACAAGGACAGGGTTAAATGAGCAAAAAGAGGAAGAGATGGCAACATATAGTCTGAGCAAGGGTTTAACAGTATAAAAGAAACTATTAAAAATTGTTAGCAGGATTCACTAATTTATTTTCTTAATGCCCTGCCTCCCTGAGTCCCTTCAAATATCTGTATCAAAAGAAGCAGTAGACTCTCCAAGATACAAGATTATCCATATTCTAAGAAAAACCTATTTGGACATTACTTATGACAGCATTTTAGGTAAGACAGGAGGGACATTTGCAATTATAAGCATATCTGAATTTATAATATATGTTTCTAAAAATCATGAAATGACCCAAGAAAGAACCCATCAGATAGCAAAAGTCAAGTTGCTGATAAACTCTTTTCTTTTAGGGATGAGATATTAACATCACTTTGAATTAAAAAAAAAAAAAATCAAAAGTAAAAATAAAATTTTTAAAAAGCCATAGGATTATCTGTCTAAGTAGTGTACTTAAATGCAGGTTTGAGGGTCAAATCAAACAGACCTGTGTATTGATTTTAGCTTAGTGATTTACTGGCTATGTGACTTGAGAATATAACCTGAACTCTATGAGTTTCAGTTTCTTCATTGCAAAATGTGCATAACAACAATTACCTTGCAGAGATGTGGTGAGAATAGAAAAGGATATGTGCAGTTTGAATAACACAACATTAAAGACTACACATTCAATAAATAGCTGTTGTTACCTCTTATCGATACAGTAAGGAGGCTGAAGTAGATAAATTTTAAAGTCCCCTTCAGTTCTAACTTTCTATACTGTCCACATTACCATTACCAAAAACCCCTCTACCACAATAGCAGCCCTTACTTAGGAAATATTAAAAGGTGATAGAGCCAATCTAATTTGTGAAATCTTAACAATGTCATAGTATTGGTAGACATTTTGGGAGCTAAAGTTTGGACATTAGCCTGCATCAAAAAGTAAACTATTTTCCATTTTAGCATCCTCAAATCAGATTGTGGAGTTGGTCTTTGCTTTAATTTCAGGTTTCCCCCCCCCAGGGGACTTTAAAAAAATTCTCTTATGTTTTCACAATTATGATATCCATTTTTCTCATTATTTTTAGATTAGACAGCAAACAATATGCATTGAATGGAAAACATTCTAAGGGAATGTAAATTCAAGTTTCCAGTAGTAGCCCACTCAATCTATAAGAAAATACAAAATGAAAGAGAATGCAAAATGCTCGTTATATTGGATGCTCTGATGTGTCACTCGGATCCTTTAGGACTGAGGCACTTATCTATCAGATACCAGGAATGCTATTAGCTGCTGAACCTTCATGTCTGAGTCCCTTTCCAGCTTTACAAAAATTTACAGCCCCTTTTCCAGAGGCAGCCTATTGACAGATTCAGGCTTCAGAAACCTGGTCTTCTATCCTTAATTCAAGGAAACTCTGAAGGGCCATCCCAGTTTTTTACATTCCCATGGCCTGAGGCCTCGCTTGTAATTTATCCCTCTGCACACTTTTGTCTCCTTCACCTAATAGGTATTGTTCCCTATAAATAAAGCATCTGCATGCAACTCTCCTTTTCAGAGTCTGTTTCCTTGGAAACCTGGTCTACCACATCCACTATTATCAAATATTGGAAAGTAATTGGGAAGACATTTTCACAAAATAGCTTTAAAATCAGATACTTTCTACGCAAACCTGAAGTCCAAAATGAGTCTCTAAGTTGTTTTAAAGTCATCCTCTTCTATACGACCAGACTTATATTAACTCAGTCAACTTCTACAGATACAGGAGGAAAAAAATATATAGAATCCATAGCAACTATGAAACAAGTATCCCATCTGGATTTTATACAGCACCTTTTATAACATATGAGATCTGTGTATAACTAGGAAATTTAATCCCCTCCACATGTAAAGTTGTTGACTTTGTTAAATTTGCCTGTGGATGGAATATGAATCATACTGAGAATGTTATATAACCTCACAAACACCATGGTATGGTGTTGTGCTCTCAGGAAGGTGACATAACTGGGAATTTCATAATGCCCAAAGGAAAATGGCTGCAACCAATTGGATATTGTGAGCAAACAGAGTATTTGATAAATGAGTTAGTGTTTATTCTCCCTTCCGGTCATTCTGTACCTATACACTCTTAGTGAGATGACTGCTTTTCTATTTGTTAGACACTTACTTAGCCAGGAGATGTGCAAATAATTGACGTCTACACAGGAAAGATAAAGTATCAGCTAAAGAATGATCTAACCAGTTAGCACAACTCCTCTTACCTACCTGTACATAAGTACCCAGGTGAGAACCCAACTCAACAAAAACTACTTGAGAATAATAGTTCAGTAATACAACTTAGAGGAGACCTGAAGTAAATGTCTAAATTAGCTTTTCTCAGACTTTTTTTTTTTTGACTTAGATATCCTTTACACAAACAAATTACTGGAGTCTAAAGAACTTCTGTTAAATTAAAATAAATAATATAAATTACATTTATTTTTGTTAAAAATGTTTTCCAAAATAAAAAAAAAAATTCATTGAGAATTGCTTTTCTACTGTCACATTTAATATTTTGCAATATGTTGTTTTGAAGTATGTAAAAAAAAATTCTGACCTCATGCAGAGATATAGTTGAAAAAGGAAGGGATATTTTAATAGAAAATTGTGGATATTCTTCTTTGATGTTACCATAACTTGACATATGTTAATTTCTTAAGGTTAGTTGCAATGTGGAATCTGAAACCATGTTATAAACTCTTCACGATCTATTAATTAAAAGTATTTCATTAAGCTTGCATTTTGAATGAATCTTTTACCCATGCATGATTCTTTAATATTACACATTGGAAGTTTATAAAATATTGATTCATAGAGTAATGTAAATTTTCCAAATGTTGACACATTTCTTTATATAATAAAAATCTCACTTATGAATACCTCCAACCATCTCATGAGAAAAATGTTTAAGTATTAAAAGCTATTCAAATTAAAATTGTTCCCTAATTCTAATTTTTGAAATCGGAATTCTAACTTTTTTTTGGATTTGAAACCTCAGATCTTATCATTGCCAACAAATATTGTATATTTTTCATGAAATGACAAGTTTACTTAGTTTCTTTTTGATAAAATATCTGCCCAATATCCAAGCATGAATAACCAAGTTTGCCTGCCAATTGTTCTTCTAAGTAAAAATGATGTTCATGGAAAATGCAGCTAGTTCAGCTCACAATTCAAACAATCATACAAGGAATTTGCTCTGAGGCAACATGAGACTCCAGTGTGTGGCTGAATTTATTTTTGCTTACCTCCATTTTGTCACACAGAATATGAAATGGAGACACAGTAAGGGTAAAGCTTTAAAAATTAACAATTCTTATACATGACACACTAACATTTTTGAGTGAAATTGATATATTTTTTAATGCCTAGTGCCTATTAGTGAAGATTATGATGACTACCATTATAGTTTGGTATCACTGCCTTAATTCCTGCCAGGGCATCAGCAATTTTATCCACCATTGTGTTTACATCACCAGTGCAAAAGTTATTACAGTGGAAACTACAAATAACATCTTAGTATTTATATAAAAATTGTTTTGACCTTGCAGACTCCTAAAATGTCTGTTACACCCAGGGGTTCTGTGGATCACATTTTGAAATTACCCTCCTTCGTTCTTGTTTCCACCCAAATCACACATACAAAACTGGGTTGACAGTGGAAATTAGTTTAATGGATATAAACAATTTTCCCCCCTGTAGAGTAGCCTTATAAAAGATATCCATTAAGACTTTTTTATTTATCTTTTCTGAAGGTAAAAAGAACCTACATCCATAGCTGGCTCAGTCTTGTCAGCTCCCCCTCTAACATCAAGTAAGTTTTCATTCCATTGTGGTCTTAGATATCGTAAAGAAAAAAATATTTGCACCCGATTTCTTCAAAGTGCTTCTGTGTAGAACAACTTTTTTACTTCTCCCCAAAAATGTTTCTTTATATCTAACTCAAAACTAAGCCTGCAGTATAAATGACCCTCTACTCTCTTATTAGATCTATGTGGAACAGCTAGCCAGCAACCTCATAAAAGCAAGGCAGATAATTAAATAGATATTAAGTCACCTTTTAGCCTTCTTAGTCCTTCAGCCTAAACAACCCTAGTTATTAACCTTTCTTTCCTCTCAGATTCTATTTTCCCACCCTTTTGTTATTTTTATTACTCTTTCCTGGACTTTCTCTAGTTTTGCTACATTCTTTTTAAAGTGCAGAGACCAAAAACGAGACACCGACACCTTTAATGAGGCCTTCACCAGGATCAATACAGAGAAAACATTACTTCCTAGACTATGTCTGTCATACTGCTGTTAATATGTTACCATGTTAGCCTTTTAAATATAACAGCACTATTGTGCTGACTAGTATTCACTGCTAGCTTTGCAATCACTCCAGACTTTCTGCTGCAGTTGTGGGTGAGCAGACAGCCCCTATCTTTAATCTCTGCATTTTGTTTCTGGCTTCTGATTGTTACATCTTATCCTTGCCCTATTTTACTTTCCCCTAGGTTTTCCTGACAATTTCCCTAATTTATCAAGCTCACACTGAACTATTCCTGTCCTCCAAGAAGTAAGCAATATCAACCACTCAATGCCATTCACACATGCTTGCAAATCATTCTAGACATTCATTAAAAAAAAAAAAAAGCCATTTGATTTGGGGGACATCGTTTTCTAGTTGCAGAGGGGGGAAGTGCAGTAACTAAATGGGCCCAAAGGCACCTTCCTACCTTTTACTTACTGGGAAAGCATAAGAGGTGGCCCATATGCCACTGGAAAGTAAAAAATAAACCCAAATCTCGGTTTTTTAAGTAGCAGAACTCCTCTGCTGGAAGGAGTGTTAAAGTAGGACTAAGCTACTGTAAAAAGAGACCAAAAAATACAGTTGCTTATAGAAAATGGTAGTTAATCCTCTTTCTCATAATAGACCTCAGGTAAGTAGGCAGGGTAGAGGTGAGAGTCTGGACCACATGTTCCTTCGGAGAAGCAGGTTCCTGCCATGCTGTCGCTCTACCATCCTCTAGATTATTGTCTTCATCTGTGTGGTTCAAGCTGAGTCATGCTCAGCTTGTCAGAAGAGAAAAACAGAATGAAGGCGTGCACACCATGGACCTAAAGCCTAGACCTAGAAATGGTGTGTATCCCTTCCACTCGCATTCTATCTGCAGGAGGCTAATTGTATGTGAGGGAGGCTACCAAGTATATTAGAAGTATTAGAAAATAAAAGGATGGATTTTGGTAAACCACTGCAGTGTCTGCCTCTACTAAGCATCTAAATTAATTTAAATGTTTTGGTCTATTATGCCCAGCATGGACTCTGCTGGTGGTCATGAAAAATAACCGTTCTCTCCATAAATGTTTACCAGCCTTGTTCATAGGCTGATAATAAGTTTCATTTAAAACTACTCTCCAATGAAGGCCAAATCGCTATCTACACATGTTATCAGCCATGAACTCCCATACTATTTCCATGCCATCATAAGTAGAACCGCTCCACTCTCTTCTCAAGCTGACTGTTTTATAACTCATGTTCGAAAATATCTCTAGGTGAGGTAGACCTCAGAATTGGACTCACTGAAGTATGTCTGCCATTGGAGAGGAAGCCTCAAAATTTGGGCTGTATATTAAGTTCCATTTTGGGCCTGAAGGGAGCAATTTGATTTTTACTCTTTCGATTTCATCACTTATAAAATAAGAATCACTTCACTTTTTCTAATGGCTTTGAGGTGACTAAATGTAGATAAACTAATAAAAACTCAAGGCTATGTGTTCATACTACTCAAAAATGACCCATTCCAATGAGATAAAAATTTTACGAAGCAAAAAAACCAAAAAACCAAAAAAACAAAAAGCAAACAAACAAACAAAAAAAACACACACTTTAGTTAGTCTACCTTCATTTTGTTTGCAATGCCCAGAACCCCTCTCTAGAACTAACAAAAGAATGATGAGATTTTGGATTGGATGCCAGTAAAGTAATGGCTGGTTTCAATTACATAAAATAAATACATTATTAATAGTCGCTAGGAACAGAAGGATCACATATTCACATAAGAAACATCAGCCCCCACAAGGGACCAAGCTGCTGACCACCTGGGGAACTGTGGACCACACTCAGTGAACCACAGCTTCAGAGTTACTAAAAATGGATTTTTAAAAATCTCATAGACATATGTCTAGCCTATTGTTTGGGCCCTTTCCAAAAAAAAAAAAAAAAAAAAAAAAAGACTGTGCATGATTACTTTTTGCATGCTAATTCAGTTGTTTTATTTTTCCCCTTCTGCCTTTGGTTTTGTTTCTTTAAAGTGTTACTCATAATGCTTTGGGTTATAGCAACCTAGTTACACTAGGAAATGGTGCTTTGGGCAAACTCTGATTTTTTTTCTCTATCTTCTTCCCATCTGACTAGCTCACCTAATTACACGGTAAGTCACTGATTCTATGACACAGGGAGAAAAGTCTTCCCGAGCTAGTCAATTGATGCTTTTATTTCACTCAGGGAAAACTTATCAAAGGAGACAAGGAGGCCTAAATGGAGCAGGTATTTGATGCTAGTGGTAAGCTTATATTGTTGCCATAGCAACCTTGTCATTAAGGATGTTTCAGCATTTCCTATTAACCTCTATATTCAGAGGTTTATAACTTCTTGGTAAAAATTCCCACAGGCTAAAATTTGGTATACATGATCTCAGACGTGCATGGTGTCGCTGAATATATACATACATAGTATTCATTTTCTCGAAGAAAGTCTGATGAATTTCCGAATGAATTAGCTCATTTTTCATACGGTATAGGGTCATTAAAGTCAGCTTTAACTTGATGATTTTTAAAAGATTCTTATGGCAACATGAGTAAGCCCTTGTAAGATTTAGTGTTTGCTGCTACTTTTTTCCCTTTTACCTCACCAATTGGCATGGTCACAATGATTAATCTCAAATATCACTAAGAAGAACTTGACTGGCTCAAGATCAGTTTTAAATTCACCTAAACAGAGGCAGTTAGAAGTGGACACTACGTGAATCTGGAGTTCATATTTCACTTTTGTCAAAGTACAGGAAATAAAAAGGGAAACCCATGGGTTGAGCAGGTAAGAGTCAGGGCTAATGGAAAAGGGGCGGGGGCTGAGATCTGAACTCACCATCTCCCTTTTCTGCTCTCATGCATAATGGAGCACATTTTCCATGATACCAAGGAAGAAACCAGCAGTCTCCCAAGGATTAGAAACCAGTTCTGCCTCCTACCGCATAGTTTTAGAACTGGATAACACCTAGTCAAGGTTTTGTTTTGTTTTGTTTTGTTCATGGAATTTTGTTTTGTTTAAGGTAATTTCTTAATAAATTTTCCAGTTCTATATTTTTTCTTAACTTTTTATTTTAAAGAATTTTAAACTAATAGAAAAGTTGCGAGAATAATAGAATGAACGTCATCTACCCCTACGCTAACCAATTGCTAAGATTTAATGAACCATTTGAGCGTTGTTAAAATGATTATACTTTAAGCCTAAGTATTTCACTCATCTTTTAAGAATAAGTACAACCTCCTATGTTACTACAAAACAATGACCATACCAGGATATTTAGCATTACTACAATTATCAGAAAAAATTATTGTGCAAATGCCCTCAATTTTCCCATTTATACCCTTTTTAGTTTTGTTTTCCATTTAAGATCCAGTCAAGAATCATGAATTATATTTAGTTGTCATATCTCTATGTTCTTGAATCTTGAATATTTCTCTAATGAATATTGTCTTTCATAACATGGAAGTTTTTGAAGAATTTATAAAATTGTATTAGAAGGCTGAATATTCCTCCTTTGTTTACAATTAGATTAAGTGCTTTGTATTATATATTTTTTCCCCATTTCATACAATCCTCCTGACACCTAGGTACATAAATCCCTACATGATTTTGTTTTCTTTCAATAGGACAGAATTCCAGGAGTGAGATGACTGTGTCAAAGAGTATATGTACTTTGATTTTAATAAACGTTGCTTGATTGTTTTAAAAGCTCAAATCAGACATTTTTCACATATCTACCATTAAAATACTGTTGTTTTTTAAAATATTTTTTCTCTGATAGGTGTAAAGTGATTTCTCATCAATACTTACTGCCTTTTTGGACTAATGTGTTTGTGTAGCTTTATGTTTATTAGCCATATGGATTTGCTCATTTATGAATTATCTCTTCGCATCACAGGCTTATTTTTAAAAAGAATTTGTATCTCTTCTAGTGAATTTGTAAGAGATCTTTGTATATTACAGATACTAACCTCTGTCTTTTATTTATATCGTAATTTTTTAAATTTATGTTTTTGTCTATTGATTTTACTTATGGTATCACTTGTCATTCAAAGATTTTAAAAATACTTTTATACAGACAAATATGTCTAACTTTTGTTTTCAGCCTCTACATTTCAGTTTTAGGATGCAGATAGCCTCCACCACTTGATTTTATATGTAATTTCTTAGGTTAATTTTCAGAATACTTATTTTATATTTTTAAGACTTCAATTTACTATAATTTAATTTACAATGTACAACATAGGGCTTAATTTTATTACTTTCCACATGACTAGCTATTGAACAGTTTTTTAAATAACACAATTTATTAAATAATTTTTTCCCATTGAGTAAAAATGCCATGTTAATGATGTTAGCTTTCCATATGTACTGAAATCTACTTTTCCATTTTCTTTTTATTTCTACTGACTTGTCTCTTAATATGCCTACATCATATAAATTTGAATACATCCTCTCCCATTTTAAAGTATTTATTTCAATTTATTGGTTGTTTAGTTGGTACCGGTTCTCAATTATTTTTGTAGGTTAGGGCACTTGGCTAAATTTTAAAAATTATTGCATATGCACAAAAATAATTTTACCCTAAGAGGCGAATAATAATTTATCTGTTTCTAAGATTATTGTATTTATGGCTCTTAGAAATTTGTAAGATATCTATTGATAATGCTCTTTCTTATAACTTGCAATGTTGCACATGAGAAGTCTGATGCCAGTCTGATTCTTCTGCCTTTATCAGAAATGTTCTTTCTCTCCAGAAGTATGTACTATGTTCTCATTTATTTTAGAATTTAAAAATATTTACTCGTATATTTCTATTTGTGCATTTTCTGGTTATACCTTCCTGGAAACACATGAGCCTTTTCAATCTACAAGTTCAGTTCTTTTCCCATCTTAGGAAATTTCTTCAACGTTTTGTTTAATTATTGCCCATTACCCATTTGGCCCTTTTTAATTCATCATTTTGGAAATTTGTTTAATGTTATATGTTTTTTTGCTTTTTAATTCTTCATTTTTTGCTTTGACTTTTAAAATTAAAATTAATTCTATTTGCTTTCCCAAGTCACAAATTCATACAACACCTGCACTCTTCTTGAACAGATCACTCAGATTGAAAATCATAATTTTATGTTCAGTAATTCCATGTTTGTGTATATATGTGTATCTGTGTGCATATGTACACCTGCATGCTACATTTGTATCTAAAAACAATAAGGTGTTTTTACAGATTTTCTTTTCCAGTTCATATCTATCTATACCGCAACAGTTCTGAATCAATTGGCATTGTGGTTTAACTGTTCTAATATTACCTCATATAACTAACCGCCTAGAGATATGTATATAATTATTTTTCTTTTTTAACCAATTAGTAATTGGTCTGGCTGTTATTGGATCCTAATTAGCAGCACTTCCAAAAGTGAGAGAAAAGTAGTTCAACATATTCCAGCCATGCAGCATCAAACAAGCTTCAGGTGCAAAAAGATGCCATCCACCCATTCAGCTGCTTCTTGGCCTATTAAAAGCAGGTACTGTGTACACTTAAATGAGTCCAGTTTTGAGCTCATTCTCAGAGCGCTATACATCTCTGTGGGCTAAGTTATTCCAGATATGCAGTGCTTTATAACTTTTTTGTAGGTCTCTTTGATTTGGGTCTGCAGTTTCTTACCAACCCCAAAAGAATAAAGCCCCATATAAATCCTGTCTATTGGAATTACAGTGGAGTCTAAGAAAAGCAAATAGATTAGGATCAACAGAGGGGGTAAAACAAGGCAGCCATATGCAGGTCACAAACTGCTGAATTTTTTCTGTCAACTTTTTTTACAATGATTTTTACTTTTAACACTACTAATGGTTACCAAAATTATACAGGTTTCAAATGTACAATTCTAAAATATATGATCTGTATGTTGTATTGTTTGTTCACCACCCAAGTCAAATCTCCATCCATCACCATATATTTTACCCCCTTTAGCCTTTTTGACTTGCCTCACTTCCTTTCTTTCTGAGGAAAGTACTATATTGTTATCTGTATCTATGAGTTTTTGTTTGTCTGTTTTGCTCATTTGCTGCTTTAAGTGTTATATCCCACATATGAGTGAAATCATGGTTCTTGAATTTTTCTGTCTGACACATTTTGTTTAGTATGATATTCTCATAGTCCATCCAGGTTGTCACAAATGGCAGTATTTCATCTTTTCTTATAGCTGAACAGTATTGCATTGTTTATACGTACCACATCTTCTTCATCAATCACCTATCGGAGGACACTTGGGTTGTTTCCATGTCTTGGCCACCATGAATAGTGCTGCAATATACACAAGGGCACATGTATGTTTACAAATAAATGTTTTCAGTTTTTTGGAGTGGATAACCAAGAGAGGGATTGCTGGTCATATGGTAATTCTATTCTTATGTTTTGAGGAACCTCCATACTGTTTTCTATAGTGTCTGTACCAATTTACATTTTCACCAGCAGTGTACGAAGAAGGTTCCTTTTGCTCCACAACCTCTCTAACGCTCCTTTCACACCTATTACTCGGGAAATTCTAAGGGTTTTAGAACCTCTGTCAGGAGGCAAGGGCAGAGATAAAATACATATATATTTCTTATTATGGCATATAAATATTTTCCCATATGTACCGTATCTTGCAGAAATTCCTCAAATCTATAGTCTTTTATGCTTAGCCAATATCAATTTAACCAGCCATAGATGTTTCTAGCAATGATGCAGACTTCTTTCCTACTTGTGAATTTGATTTCAATAATATTTGCAAGATGGAGAGGTAGAAACCTGTGCTCATATTGCCCAGAAGTTTAGGACAAGATTACTTGTTAGCAGTTTATGAGGGCTGGTACCACACATCTATTCCCTTTTGTGTTTCAGATTCTCTCAGATTCTTTTATCACTCCTGAGTTCTAGTTCCTGTTTGACTGTCAATTTACCTCTTGTTTGTCCTCAGTCTTGATTATATTCATTAAGCAAGAGCTCATACGGTTTTTCAGAGAAAGAAAGAAAGGCAAGGAAACAAGAGAGAGATGGTTAGTAATTACTGATTGTATATCTTGGGCACAAACTCATTTTAAGCTATCTTGAGCTCCCATCCCTACTCTGGACTTGATAGATGGCATTGTAGTAATTATTTTAACCTGAGCAGAAACACACAGATTTTTTATTTCCTCATTGCTAATAATGTAATGAATTTTTCATTTTGTTTCTATTCACTCTATATCCTATAGAATTTATATACATTCTAATAAAATGAGGTTCTCTTCACAGAAATGCTGGTTAAATGAATTGAGGTCCATAATCAGGGCCTTAGGGCCCAGCCTCACAGGGTCTCATAAAAAATATTATCTTATTATAAACATTTATTATCTATTTTACATTTTTATATCATACTGAAGTATCCTAGTTATGACTCATAATTACTTCCTCTGACTCCTGGCACATTACTTCCTATAATTGTTTTCTCAAATTTCTGGAAAAGAGCAGACTATATCCAAAATCAACATTACCTAATCTTTAGTTTTATAGCCTAAACTATATCTTACAAGAAACCAGCAAGAGCTTTTAACGATTTAAACTAGTACAGCTACCCCAAAAACAGCATGGTTATTTACCTATAAAAAAAAATTTAAAAACCTAATAAAATAAATCTTAAGAAACTAGATATCCATGGATATTGAGATAAAATATAATAAAATTTGCAACTTGAGAGTGAGATAGATGATTGAAAGATTTCCTTAATCAATCAAATCACATATAATTAGATGAGTTTAATTCTCAGCTGGTACATTTATCCTAGAAAAACTTTCTCTCTTAATTATGTAACTCTGATTTCAGGCTTTTGGAGTTCAATTCTGTTTTCTGGCTTATTCTAACAATCATTATATTTTGAGCTAGTCAATCTCTGCTCATTTGTACCATTGATCCAACAGTTGAGCAGTCATGATAAAAATAATTCTTGGCTCAGACATAGAATAATAATTTTAATCTGGGGCACAGCTGAATGCTGAACTTTTAAGTCAAAACTTCAGAGTACAACACTCACCAATGTATTAAAAGATTGACCTACATGTGTTAGTCCTAGAATGATGTCATAATAAAAAGCTCATCACCAAACTAGCAAACATGGGTTTGATTCTTAAATCTTATAACTCTAAGGATTTTAAGTGGCTCCAGATCATACCCTTCTGCAGCACTTCTCCTTCTGTCTTTTCTCCACTTCTCTTGTACTAAATAATTTATTTTGCCCAACTCCCCAACTAACTCTGTTATATGGCTATTAACCTAACCAACTTTGCTAATTCCTTTATTTTCTCTTACCCAATTTTTTCTTTAGCCACTTCTCTAATTTTGTATCACAAAAGTCTGGAAACTGCCTGGTCAGGTTTTTAAAAGTATGTGCCATTGGCATGGAAGAAGAGTGAAGGGTAGAAATTGGACTAATGAATACAATTCTCATTGTAGGCAGCATATTGCAAGGCCCTCTGTACAGTTGTGTATGTTTTACACTGTGTATCTTATCTATGGGTCCTGTTCACAGACCTCAATCTGAGTTTAATAAATTTGTTCCTCACAATCAGAAAAAAAAAATTATGAGATTAGCAATAACAAGTATTATTTACTGAGTTTTGTCTGATCCTGAAATATATGCTTTCTATATCATATTATGATACTTAGCTTTTAATTTACTTGTTCGGACATAAATGTGCATGCAGTACCTGATATTTAATAGTACTCAAGAAAAGGCTTTAATTACATAGCTGGATTAAATACTAGGTGTGATCTGTAGTAAATCATTCAAGTTTGGGAGAAAGAGAACTGACATTTGTCCAATAAAAATATTTTCAGGAGCTATGTCAGATATTTGAAATAAAGCATTTTATTTCATTCTTACAATAAGCCAGAAAAGAAGGACATTTTGCAAATTTTACAAATGAAATTAATCAAAGAGGTAGTAGTTAGCAAACAAATGGTTGTTGTATCAGCATTCAAACCTGGGCCATAACCCAAAATCTGTATACTTTTCAGATGATCTAAGAGAAAATATAACCAAGTTTATGATTGTGAAAGTAATTTCATGCATCAACTTGACTGGCCACAGGGCACTTAGATTAAACATTATTTCTGGGTATGTCTGTGAGGGTGCTCCTGGATGAAATCAACATTTTAAGCAGTGGACTCAGTAAAGCAGTTTGTCTTCCCCTAAGTGTGTGGGTATCATCCAATTTATTGAGGGCCTGAATAGAACAAATAGATATAAAAGGAAAATTTGGCCCTTCCTGCTTGATTCTAGTATTGGGACATTGATCTTTCCTGTCCTTGACACTCCTGGGTTTCAGACCTTGGCACTCAGACTTATTTATACCACTGGCTCTCCTAGCTCTCCAGCTTGTCAATGACAGATTATGGGACTTCTCAGCCTCTGTAATTGTATAAACCAATACCTTATAATATATTTCTTCATACATATAGAGCTTATTAACTTTGTTTTTGTGGAGAACCCTTAATAAGATACCTTCCTTAAAATTATTACAAGAAGAGAAATAAAATATTTTTTAATAGCTAGAATAATTTCTGCACAGTCACATCTGTTGGTTTCCAAAATATCCTAGCTAATTTGCTGGTTTTATGCTTTGACATATAAGGCAATAACATGCTACTCTTGAGCTCTAAATGCCACTTCAAAATTTTCTGTAGACCAGATCTCTAACCTTTATTGCTAACAACATACAGATCATAGCTGAAAACAATGCATGGATGCTTAGAAATCTTGAAGTTTAAAAATTTTAAAGATGACCTGAGTTAATACACATTATCACCCAATTAATAAATGATTATGTTAACAAACGAATTTGGTAACAATATATTCAAGTACTGAGTGTGAACAGCAATGTTATATTCTTAAATGAGCCCTACAAATTTCTGATTTCCTGGACTCAAATCTCAGTTCTGCCAATTTAATTATCAACTAATCTTGAGAAGTCATTTAATCTCTCATGGTCTCAGCTTACTCATTTGTAAAATGAAGATAATATTGCCTTAATATGTTATACTAATATACAGCAAAACTATGGATTTAATCTTAATTTCTTTAATTCTTGCTACATTTTGAATCAATTTCTGTGATCTTTCTCTACCGTCTAGTTCTCCCCTCTACAAAGAATAGTTTGTTTACTTCTAAAAGATAGCAACTTCCTCCATTAAAATTGTAGAATCAAACATTTTATTCAGCAGAAGAGAATGAGAGAGAGCCTTTTAGAAATGAAGTGGCTTATGGATTTCTCTATTTTTTTTTTTCACTAGCAAACAGGAAAATAATCCTTTAATTTGCTTTGCTATTTAGTGGTCTATTTTAAATATCATTGTAATAAACTTAGATGGCTCTATATTTAGCCCCATGGCAAGAGTTCTTACAAGAAGTATGAAAAGAAAAACTCATTTTGTTTCCTTGTATGACCCAATCATTGATATATATATATATATATATATATATATATATATATATATATATATATATATACTCCTAGTATTGTATCTGAATATTTTAACTTCTTTCCAGGTACTTTTCCTCCTCTAATTTTAAATATTTTTATAAAAGTTTAATACTGGCTTTTTATTATACTTGCAAATCAGTTCTCCCTGTGACCCACCTCAGACTATGTCCCCAAATTTCTCATGAAAGATAAATTGGAAAAAAAGGATTCCATATGTATAAACCACATGTAATTAACTTTTTAAAGAACTATTTTATCTATGTCAAAGCCTAATTGTTTTGGTGAGGTTTAGGCTGTTAAGGGCAAAGAGTCATTCTTGTTCACAAATCATCTAAACCTATTGCTAGCACCTCTTCAATAGGTCGGTAAATCCACCCTACTGGAACAATTTTAATTCTGCACACTATTGCCACTTATTTTATTAAAACAGTAGGCTCTTAATTGCCCTTGATGCCAGTTATGCCTCTCTTCAATTAGGGCAATGTTCTAACGCACAAATAGGACAATTTCACTATCTCATTTCAACATCTCCTTCCATTCTCAGGATGAATTATACCTAATCATGAGATCTAAACTTTTTTATATTCTCTGATTTTCTCTCTGTCTTCCATTATAACCTCTACCTCTCTCCTTCCTTTTACAATCTATGTCCTGCCCAATGATACTAAATATTGCTCAGCTCTTATACCATAATGTGAGCTTTATTCTTCTGGAAAATATCTCATGCCTCTCTGTCCTCTTGAGTTGTATAATACCGATGTCTTGAGAATGATTTCCTTTAGATTTTATCTCATCTGGGAAGATTTCTTGAGTCTCATAGACTAGTTAATTGCTCATTTTCATGCACCATATGCATACCCACTGCATAGTGCTTGTTTATTCCTCTGTCCACCTACAAAACTATAAGCTCTATGTTATATTCCATATTGTATCTTCAGCTCTTATAATAATTCTCAGTAGTGCTAGATGTCTACCATTTGCCTTCCAGATTACCTCAGCACCCTAAAATCCTGCCCCATATCCTAGGAACAGATTCATATGGATTATATCAATGGGCTTTCTTGTCATAGCTTTCACTTGGCTTCTGGTGGAGGAAGACCCTGGTATGAGATTGGAAAGAGAATGAATATGAGTTTTGAGGCTTGATGTCCTCTGCTAAGTTACCTCAGGTACATTGCAGCCTTCCATTAAAGGACATAGTTCATCTCAGCTCTTTCTAGGATCTGGCGACAATTCTTTCTCATTCTTTATTCAGATCTAAAGATGGTAAGCAATAAATATTTATTTAATTACTTTCTGTGAAAAACTCCCCTCCACCCCATGGCAGATATGTTTGCTAGGGCAAAGACGACAAATGAGTTTCTCATACCTGGCTCCATTAATTAATCAACAAATATAGCAATTTTTTTCCCATTCTATTTTTAAAACTTATATGGCATATAAATTAACATTTTACATTTTAATAATTACGTATTTCAATGTATAGCAGAAAAAATTAACTAATATATTAAGCCAATTGTTTTATGAATATTATAGAGCAATATACACTTTTCTTATAAAACACAGTTAAGTGAAAACTTTGTCAATTGGAAAAAAATACTAAGTAAATAACTTTTACTTAGCACTGAGAGCAATATATATGACAAACTTATAGGTGTATTTTGTGACTGTCTGGCATTTGGAAAATACTAACTGGCATAAAGAATTTTGAGGCTGCAAGTTACTCATGCAGAAAAGGTTGTGCATTGGGAGGGCAAAAAATGCATGTCCCAGGTGTGCATCATGCCTGGAGTCTTGCTCCTCCTTTACGTTGGTAGTCTGAGGAAGAGAATTTCTAGTTCTAATACATTGGCTCAGCTGTTCTACTGGAGCTGGATATCGCTGCCAGGCACAAGGGTGGAAGACCACACATTGCTGCTTTTGACAGAAATCCGTCTGTTCCTATTATTCCAGAAGTTGAGTTGAAGCTCATTCAACAGCCCCAACTTACTGGCACAAGAATTCTCTTTAATTATTAGATTTTAGCAGAATAATGAAGATCTCCAATGAATCATCAGTGTTGTCATTGTAACTGTGTGAATAAAAAAAGTATTACTTCCACCTTTGGGACTGACAACAACTGAAGACACTGTATGTTCATAATTTTGACTCTAGTTAAAAATTTATGTAGATTGTTAGAATCATGATTATAGAATTATGGAATGGAAGATACTTTGGAACAACTAAATTTTTTATAGGAACTGAATAATTAAAACCTATTTCCATGGTTATTCTCCTGGGTGGTGACTGGGTTTATGACTGTAGGCACACCATACTGAGATTGAAACATTCAGTATGTCCAATTCTGCAGAGACAGTGTTTTATTTACTTATTTATGTATAATTTATAATCCACCTGCCTCCAAAACATATGTTACACCAAAGAAAAAATAATAATAATGTACATTTGATTGGTTTTGGTTGCACAGTAACAAGCTGTATTAATTAATTATACTTAGTAGTTTCATCCCATTTAGTTTGTCTATGATCACCCAAAGACTACCACAGATTAATGGATCTTGGAATACTCCCGGACAAATAAAATGGCAGAATAAAATTGGTAAAGTTAAATTAAAAAAAAAAATCTAGACCCAATTGGTCCAGTTAGCATTTCTATACTGATTAGATTCACTTGATAATTCCAAGTTTCCTATTTGTACATAGAAAACAGCTTTCGTTGACAAATATCTTAAGAACTCAAAGGATTAAAATAAGGTTTTTTAGGGGGGGGAAGAGTGAAATGTATCTGAAACACCAGAAGTAGCCCCCATTAAGTGATTCTCTAGTTTTTCACTGTGGTCTGACCTGCTTAGGAGAATACAATCAGCCAGTTATTCCCATTTTAAAAGACACAAGCTTAATTTCTTAATTCTCATTACTCTATGTAGAAATCCATTTCTCTCTTCGTCTCTTTAGGAAATTTTTGTTTAATGATGCTCAGTAAATTAGGCCTCCATAGGCTTGGCTTTATCCTAAGCAGACAGTTTCTTTTCTTTTTTGTACTTCTGTAAAATATCTGCTTAGCGTCTCTGATTTGAAATGTTAATGAAGGTGGGCCTGGCCTCAGGTTACAGTGTGCATCCCTTTTTACATGCAAAGGGGATATGCTAAGTAGGTTACTTGGAATCTGGGGGCTAAGAAGGAGGCTTCCAGAAGACAACAAAAGTCCAAGAAGAATGAGGCTCTTCTCAGCAACTCAGGAAGCAATCGGTAAGAGTGTATTGGCTGAAATAAGTTATCTAGCACACAGAAGGGTCTGGTGTGAATTTTGGCCACTTTTTTCCTTTGTAATCTCTTAATGTTGAGTTTATATCCAGTTAACATAGGTTATAATATGATTTAAGTAGATATTTTTAAAAAGCCAGATATGTGAATAATTCTATATACTGATTTCAAACAGGTAGATCACATCTAGTGTACTTGAATTCAAGAAAATAATCTCAAGATTTTTAAGGTTTCTCAGGGGGAAGTTCATTTCTAATCTGGGCCTTCCTAAAAACCTAGAGATGCTGCATATATTACACTGAAAAGAGAGTTTTTGTATGTATGTGTGCGATATAATTGTGAGTGTGTGGGCATGGGTGAAGATGTGTGAAAATAGTGTGTATTGGAGTGTGAATGCATTTCATACATTGCTCTGCTAGCAAGCAAGAGTTAGAAAGGCAAAATCTACATTTGAAAGCAAGGACACCATAGATGTTAACTTTAAATCATGTGAGATGTAACAAAGAAATAAATTAATATTGTTGTGTAAAAAGTACCCTAAATTAGCCTCCAGAGACATGAATTGCAAAATAAATATAAAAGTTATAACTTTAATTACTGTGGTGGAACCTTTGAGATTTTGAGACATTTATTTGTATAAATCACTTTCATAGTTATTATGAAAAATATTTTCAAACTCTTTTGATTTTAATGTGGTAGATGAGAAATGTTAGTTTCATTATTCTCATACTTGAGATGTTTAAAGTCCTCCCTGTCTGTTAGCACAAGCACATTTCATGTGCTGGGCTGTGGAGGACAGTCAGTCATTCCAGCACACACAAAAAGAAAGTATTTAGTAAGGAACATTTTCTCTTAGAGGTCATTCTTAACTCTTTTTCTTTTCTTCCCAATAAAACAGTCTTTCTTCCTTGCTTTATAGCAGGAGTTCATTGTGTGTGAACTATACGCCCTCTAATAGCCATAGATGCCATGGAATCATTCAGGTTTTGAATATAGCAGTCAATCATGTATTTTAGGCTTTCTCCTTAATTCTTGAAAGTTCACTAGCTATCCCCTTCATGCTAAAGTCATTAGGGATAAAGCATTTGAATGAGTTGAACAGTTAGTGTTTTGGGCAAATGTCTGTACAAAAAGAAAACAAAAACACCCAGTGACGGAGGAGAGCTTGTGTTTTTTACTGCTACCCCTCCCTCACTCTGTATTAAGGATAACTTTGGCAAAATAAATAAGGTATGGGGGTGGGGAGAAAGGATTTTCTTAAAGAAGGGTGAAGGAGATTGGCCATCGACATATACTTATCTCTTCAAAATGCTGTTCTAAAAAATCCATTTAGTTTATTTACAAAATTTTAGTCCACAACCCAAAAAAGAGGCCCATTTTGGAATTTATTAAATGTTTCTTTTAAAAGAAAGACAAATAAGAGTGACCAGGAAAAGTGTAAGTGATGTTTTTAGCACTTGAAGAAATACAAATTAGTTTCTAGTTGAGATTTAGAATTATTTTCAAAGACCTTTCTTTGAAAGTCTTACAAAAATATTTTTCTGCATTATTTAATTAATAACATGCTTGATGCAGCTAGCATGTTTTTGTTTTTGCTATACTTACTGGCTCCTGTTGCTGATGCAACATAATATTTTTGACCAAATCAGGGGCAATAAAATTTAGCAGAGTCTAAGTAGTTTGTGGCTATGAGGATCTTTCTCTTAATGTTCTCTAAAACCAAAGTATAATAAATTTAAATAAATAGGTAAAAATCAGACATTATCCTCCACTTATTCATTTACAAATATTATGTCAGCACTACTTTGTGAAATACTGTTATTCAAAGTCAATAATTTTCCATTTGTTATATTACAAAATAAAGTCACTCATGACAATTGTCATCAACTCTATGCATCAGCATTACTATCACTTTCTTTTTGGAAGTTACAGAAAAATTTCATTCTAAAGTAGGCCACATTACCAGGATGTATAAGCTTACTCTCTCCTTCATGGCTTACATTGACTTGATAGCCTATTACTTTCCCAGTTGCTGGTAATAATGATATAGTCAGACTATTCCACTTCACAAAAAAATATTTAAATAACGTTTCTTCAAGCACAAATGAGATGCAGCATATTTACATTTTTATTTGATGAAGCCTGTTCCTGCTATCTTTGTTCTTAATTTGGTCTCAAAAGAATTAGCAGTAAGAGGAAAAATAGTCTGTAAATATGTATGAAATCAAATATAGAGGGTAAGCTAAAAGGTATTGACTGCCAACAGAGCTTAGCTGCAGGAGGCAAAATTTTCTCCATAGTTTTCTTCTTGGCTGGAAACACATTGCCTTCTATCTAGATTATTTAATCCTCAAAATGCACATCAAAGCTTCTCATCAGGTGGTGCATGTCTTTATAGGCAGTTGAATGTCAAAGATCTAGCTTAAAGATTTTTGAAAAATGTAAAAACATAATAGATCCCAGATAATAACACAGCAGTGTAGCTTCTGTCCCATTCCTTCCAGCAAAGTACCAGCATCACAGGCTGTGGCTAATCTCTGTGGCAAGGAGAAGAGCACATTCTACTGCTGGAGAATGTGTGACATCTCTCCAAGGCTAGAAATGAAATGCTTAAACTGGGTTCCAGACCCAAATTAGCTTGTTAACAATCCCAATCTCACTCTACACCTGTGGCTGAGGAGAACTCTGAGCCATAAATTCTGTCCTGCTCTCATGCCCAATTAGGCAGTGGAACAACTTATGCAAAAATATGTAAGAGGCATTTTCTGTCCTATGTGAAGCAAGATGCACGCTTCAGAGTTAGCTTTCCCCTTTTAAGACTCATTTTTCAATCTTTGGCAAGGACAAATTGCTTGTAATGATTACACCAACTCCTTTAAATGGTTATATCATTGTGAGTTTAGTTTAAAAGCCCTTTAACACATTTATTTTGCACTTCAAAAGTTTGCTTTTATCTTCGAAAGACAGCAAAGCATATGGAAAGAGACAAAAGCCCGCATATTAGTTGGAATATGCCATACATGAGGGCCTGGGAGGTTTAGATGGTCACAGGCTAGGTGTAATAGAAACTGCCTGGAATAGTTCCGTTTTGGACTCAGAGTTGGCTTCATTTATATTGACGATGTTTAGACAAATAAGAGCCAAGCTTTTGTCTTCTTATTGAAAGATGTTACAAGGGGCGAACTCAGAGGCAACATTTTATCCATAGCATCATCATCATCACTGCACTTCTTAAAGGAAAATGTCTGGTTACTTGTTCGCATTTGAAAATTTTCTGTGGTTTGTACTTTAGTTTGCCCACAGAATATTACAGATTTTTTTTTTAATAGAGGAAAGAAAATTAGAATCTCTGAAGAATGCCAGCTAGCACCTCCCCTCATTATGCTCCCCCAAACCTCTTGTCATAATCTGCTCAGCAACTAGACACTTCCAGCTACCTCTGGGGAGAGATCATTAGAGTGTATTAATTCAAGACTCCTAGTGATTCCATAACACCATGAGGCAGTTGTA
Source organism: Eonycteris spelaea (assembly GCA_003508835.1). Taxonomy (NCBI): domain Eukaryota; kingdom Metazoa; phylum Chordata; class Mammalia; order Chiroptera; family Pteropodidae; genus Eonycteris; species Eonycteris spelaea. Next base: position 5,192,450 of record PUFA01000046.1, read on the forward strand.
TTAAATGCGTTGTTTGAGTCTGTAATGTATTTGGGGAGGCATTTTGGCATAAAAATACTAGGTAAAATAAAGTTTTATTTTATTAACAGAATCATATGGGCAAAATGGGCCATGATGTTTTAGGTGCAATTTTAAGTACAGCTCCACGTTTTGGCCAACCGCCACTTTTTTCTTAGCCATTTTTCTCACTTGGCTGACTAATTGCATTCTAATACCAGGAAAGGAAAACAGGTTGAATAATTTTGAGGGCCCTTGATGTTTTGGGTGCCATGATGATTTATTGCAAGACTATTTCCACAATGTTGTATTCTTGTTCTCTGCAAAATTATTATACAAAAGACAGAGGAAGGAAGAATGGTTAGGAAGCCCTATGTGTGACAGACACCAACATTCTCACACTGGTGGCTATTTGCATCTCCGCCCAGCTTGAAAATGTTGTCTGTTGTGCCAACACAGCTTCCTTACTTGTAAAAAATGCTTCTCTCTGTTGGAGGGCTCAGAAAGATATTCTTCATACAAAATCCCCTTACAGAACCTCCAATCCCTGTGGGGCATATTCTGCTGGTTTATGGTAGCGATGAACTGTCATCGGTTCCTCCTTGGTCTGTGAGATTGGGACCCGTAGAAATGGCTGTGACTGTTACTTTTCTCTTTGGGGATTTGCCCTTTTTTCATATGGTTGGAGATTGAGACTGAGCTTTGTTACAGAGAATTATCCTGTGGCAGTGGGTTGGGGAGATAAGTCTTTGTTGAAACATAAAACACATACAGACAAAAGTGTGAAAAATTGAAATGACAAGGTTGCTGGGGTGTTGTTTCTTAAGTTCGGTCAAATGTTCAGTTGTAGGAAGTAAGGTACTCTCTGGCTTGTTGCTGTGTACTCACGTGAACCTGTGTTTCATGTTCCCAGAGTGGAGGTACTGTATGATCGTATCATAAGTACACATGCCAACCACTAATACAGGATCCAGGCCTTACCTTATTTTAATGTCTATAAATAACCATAGTCTGTTTTGATTTTGGTGTGATAGAAAAATAAGATGGATGCCAACTTATAAGAATCTGGGCAGAGGACTCAAACAAAGGCCAAGTTTATTGCTATCTACTGTATAACAATTATTTGATTCTATTCTTTATGGTTAACACACATCAGCAGCCATAGGGGCTCTATATGAAGAACAAAGATGATATTTTTGTTTGACTTTTTTGTGTTTACTCTCATTTAATTGAAATAAGACTGCTCCATTTTTAGGCCTCAAGTTTAAGATTTCATAAGTCTACATGAAAGGAATTTAGTTGCTGCGTAGAATGTGTTAAATACTAAAAATACAATAAAAACAACAAACATAATTTTCAAAAAAGCATTCAACATCTCCACCATAGAAAGAAAGCAGTACTTCGTATCTGCTTTACCTACTGGTATACCTAGTGGTTTATAGAGAGAGAACCTGTTAAGTTATGTAAATTACCTTCTAGACATGTTTCATAAATTTGCGGTTTTATTATTTCTTCCTTATCTGTGAATCACTTTGTTTTCCTTCACAAATATGATTTGAATGTATTTATTGTGATTTCAAGATTTTTATAATTCTAAAAGCAATATTAATAAGCACTATGGATGTAACATTTTCCCTGTGTATATTTTATGGAAGCAGTGTTTCAAAAAATCGAGGTTAACATATAGCAACTATATCCTGAAATAGCAGAATTTAATTAAACATAGAAATTCAGATAAGAAACTGATGAGTATTAAGTTAAAAATTAAGTAGAAAACCATAAACTGATATAAAACAATGGAACTTTTTATGTTGTAATGACACAAATAATAAAATTACATTGAAATATTAATAAACACATGAACGTTCTAATAGAAATGTAAGACTAGCAGACAAAAATAACTATTTGAACCAAAGTCAGTTTAAGGCCTGTTATTATATTAGCATTTTCTGATACATTTTAGTATTTTTAAATAATCTTTCTACTCTTAAATTTATTCAAATTTCAATGTTTTTTTAATTGACAGAAATTAATTACATTCAAAACTTTTTTTTCCCTGAAACTGATGGTATAATATTTCATATCTAGATTCTCATTCTGGTTTTATTTCTAATTTGCTAAATGCTAAAGTTAACTATTAACCTCCCTGAATCTAGGTTTTATCTTCTTCAACATTAGATTAAAATTAGATTTTCTAAAGTCTCTTCCATTCCTATAATCTATGACTCCATTCAACAAATATTTTTTTTTAATTCAGGCAATATTTTGGACAAGGGGTTATCATCTTAAATCCTAGTATAAGAGATTCTGCAATCTATTAGCTGTACTTTTAGTATCTTACTTACATAATAAAACGACATTACGATGTTGTCAAATTCATCTCAAAATGGTCTAAAAAGAAAAGTTTTATACAAGTACATTCAGGGTCAGAAAATAAAGAGACATTTATATCTTTCGTATGTGTTTTAGGGATTATCATTAATTTGATTTTATATCATCATATCCATTTCAAAATATGCTAAATGATAAAGTTATTCTTTGTGACATTTAAGTTGTATATTTTAATTAAAAGTTATGGTAAATTTTTACTCAAGACTCCTAAATTTCCCTAGTAAAACTTTTTTGTTATATATTTAAAGTTATTATTTATTATTTAGTTTATATTATATATTTTACATTGTATTTATATGTAGCTGGTTGAACATGAAAATAGGTGAAATAAATAAGTCAAAACAAACCAGAGAAATAAAAATTATTCACTATCCATTGAACAATATTTATTAATTAAAAATTTCTTTTAGGGTCTCTGTTAGAAAGTAGCGGTATAAAAAATTTATATTTATTATATCTCAAAGCTTTTACACACATTATTTTATTTAATTCATAAAACAACCTCATGAAGTACTACTAATATTTAGTTATGCAGGTGAGTTGGCTAAAATGCAAAGAAGTTACATTACCTACCCTGTCATAAGACTATTGCGAGTGATTCATCTCCTATGCTCTAAATCACTTACCTCTATCAATACAATTTTAAAGGGTTTGCATTTATTAAAGTAGATAGGATACTACCAACTACCTAAAATAAAATAGTTCAATTCTCTAATGGAGGCCTGGAGGCCTGGGTAAATTTTAAGAAGTTAAAGGACGGATACATTTTCGTGGTTTTTGTTTGGTTTGTTTTTTTTAGCAGTAGGAGAGGGAGGTATTATAGATACCCACTTCCTTGAGAAAATTCCATTGTTAGTGGAAAGCTGTCCCCACAATATAACTTGCTCCATTTGCAAGTGTGCTGACAGGAGTAGGCAATGTGGGTTGTTGTAGACTAGAATGGACTCCAGTGAACTTGTGTGCTGCCTAATTATGCCAGCAACAGGCGTTTTAGCTGTTTGTCTCTTACTACTTGGCAGCATTTACTAGTTCCTGGCTAGGATGGCAAACTTAAGTTTTGATCAGAATTTGTGTCATGAGGGATAATCCAGGAACGTCTCACAGTGGGGTTTGATGACGAGATTAAAATGTTCCTTCTTTCTCTATTTCACTCAGTTGCATTTTTATTAATCTGGTGGAGGACCACATAATTTTGTTTCATAAACCAAAAAGGTTTTATAAATTGTTTTTTCCTTTATGTTTCTAGCTGGCACAATTCTTGTGGAACTTCCTTGTTCTTTTTGGACAATTACCGAAAATCACATTTGAAACAGTAATTGCTTATGAGAAACTTCTTTTCTATTATTTTGAGGCAACATATGATTCTTCAATTTTGTTGCTTTATGATAGTCAAATAAAGCAAGAAAATAAACATTGAATTGTATATATTTTTGTTTGGTTACATTCTATTTTTAGTACTCTATATAGATGGCTAATAATGTTTTCTTAGCCACTGAAAGTTAATTTTCTATTTTTCTCCCATTCAGTTATTTTGTAAAGTCATGTAGACGCTCGGCTCCTAATCATATCATAACTTATCATTGCAAAGGACAAATTCTAGTCTTCTGTTGTAACCGAGTGAGGTTGGTGGGAATGTGAAGAGAGACAGACTGTCCAGAGAGTCAGCACTCAAACTTCTGTGTTTTCACCTGAGACTTACATCGAGTTGTTGTTCAGACACACTACCATAAATGTGGGCCAGTGGAGTAGTCTTGTGGTGTTCAGAATTAATCATTAGGATAGCAGTGTCTTTTCCTTTTTTCTCACACTTCAAGTATGATGAAACAAAAAATGTTCAAATAAAAATATGTGATATAAATATTAGATCTCATGCAAAATAGTCACATTTGAAATATGGCCAAATCTCTTTTATGGTAGTGGTATATGTTTCTTGCTTCAAATAATATCTTGCTTCAAACAGAATTAAATGGATATAACCCCTTTACATCTAAAAATGAAACACCATGTCTCCTCTCTGACACATTTATTTTAATAAGACTGAATTGGCCTACCTATGCAAATTTTTTTTCTGGCTCTCTACTACTATGCTAAAGTTTACCAGAAATACAAAATATACCAATATTAAGGATGGCAGAGGTAGATTTATAGAAAAGACAATTTTGTTATTATGAAGAGCAGAGCTGATCAGACACAATATAGCCTAAATTATGTGCACCAGATGAAATAGTTACAAAAAAAAAAATTGCTAACTAATCAGCTTGGATTCTTTGGAAATTTTTTTTAAAAAAAGGAAATTGTAACTAGAAAGAGTATAGAACCTCTGTGAAACATCAAAAGGTACAGCTGGCTGGAGAATGTACCAGTCCCCCGAGACTGAAGATAAAAACCTATAAATGCACTCTCTAAAGTCTTTTCTCCTGACCTCATGCCAAGGTTAAGATCGAAGATTTTTTTTATGACTTTGAAACAGTTAAGGTGAAACAATTTGATGAAAACAGATGAGAAGCAAGGACCCTTTCCATTACTCAAGGGAAGAATCTGAGCAAAGAAGCCAACTGCTGCCACTTCAGTGTTCTCCCATCTGCATCTTGAGTTTGTGTTGTGATTATTGTATTTGCACCTTTAACTCCTGCAATTATGTATGCAGATTGGCGAATTCTGACTGTGATGTCAGGGGGAAGAAGCGAGAGCAGGTACTATGTAGAGCTTCTCTGTTTCTCGTGTTTTGTGTTTCGTTTACAGTTATCTCTTCTTCAAAGCGACCATTTCCTCTGCCCTTGTCCATAATAAGTGTCAGAAAAATGTAGCAGGGATTTGTGAAAATTAAAAATATTGCCGCTAATTTCCAGTAAAGGTTTGAGATTATTCGGTAATGTTCTCTGTGGAGCTGTCTGTGCGCTGTTTATCACATGCATGGCACAGTTCATTCCATTCAGGATGCTGTGTTCAACAATAAAATACTAGGAAAAAAAGGACACATTTTTAATAACATTCTGAACTGTTTGTCACCTTTTCTCTCCCCCATCTCAGTTTAGTCCTTTTTATTTCTGAAACAGTAAAAATATAACTAACAATTTTTTAAATGTTCATTAAAAGGAAGTTTTAATGATCTAAATCCGTGAGATGATTTATATATTATTTAAGATTCTAAATGTCTCCTTTAAAAAAAAAAACAAAACAAAACAATCCCAAACTTAAGTTTTAAAAATTTTGCCTATGGAAATTATGTTATGTTCTTTAAGTTCCTCATACGGACTTGCCAGAAGAAGGCCACCGATACGTGCTCCGAGGATTCTGCCTGCCTGCTTTCATTCCCCCACCCCGCCCCAAGAAATGCTCTACACAGTCTTTGAACTAATGGATTAAATCAATCTTTATATTAGCAACATTTTGCCCATGTTATTAGTAACAAAACAAATGACATGCATTTTTAAATCTAATTTTAAAAGTATAAACTGAACTATTATGATGTGGGTTCAGTACAGAAAGCAAGCAGATGTCTAACGTGGAAATAAAAGAAAAAGGCAATCTCTATTAGAAAGGAAAAAGGTAAGCTTTTCTTTCTGGTCTGTGTTTAATAAGGAGGATGGAGGCAACCCAGTGAGAAAATTCACTAAAGCGACCCAGGGTGTATGCAAGTGGGTGTGTGTTGTTACTTACTCTGGCTGGGAACTCATTTGTACTGATACCCTACAAATACTAAAGAGCTCTCCTCAAACTTGCCAATGATATATTTTGTTTTAAAGATTTTGAAGCTTAACCAGTAAACGAACCACACACTGTCCTAGGATTTGATTTTTATTGTGTGACTTACGCCAAGAAGGAAACATCCCTAACACTTTCTAAGGGTCGGCACCAAGTATAACAAGAAGAAAAGGGGCACAGGAAAGAGAGATGACTAAACTGGTGAAGCAGAGACAACTTAAAAAAAGAAAGAAAGAAAGAAAAGATCTGGGTTTAAACCATCTCCTTTCAAATGAGATTGGTGATCGTAGCACTTGAGTGAGCGTCAAGCCCCATGAGAGAAACATGCTGCCTGCCTTTAATTGTTAACCCTACATTACAGGAGTCTTTGTCATAAAACTAAAAGCTGTTTGACTCAAAGCACAATCTTTGCACATGAGATTTCATAGGTTGTGATGAGCCTGGAGACTTAATTACTTTCTTGCATCAATTGAAGGGGATCCTCCAGGTCAGGCTTATGGCATATTGATGGGAAGTGAAAGAAACCTTACACAAAATTAGCCTCCAGTGTGCTGGTTTCCCAGACACCCAGGAAAGCTTGATCTCTGTTCCTACCTTTCATAATTTCTTACTATTTAGGAGCAATATATTTATCATACATGTTGATGCTGAGTAGAGCAAGAGAAGGAAAAAATGAGTAATGCAAAAGACTGTCTCACAATTACTATGGTAAAATAGTGTGTGTGTGTGTGTGTGTGTGTGTGTGTGTGTGTGTTTCAAACAAAACAACCACTACAACAAAAACAAAAACCTGAATTGACTCTGTGGCCATACTTTCTAAAGTTTGAATGTTACTTAATTAAATTTGTTTGATTGTCAAGGGCTGTATTTTCAATTGCCTGCAGTTTTGGATAGAAATCTTGCTCTGTTTAGTTTTTGTGTTCCTAGGAGTGAGTGTGTGTGATCACTTAGTCATAAAAGTGATTTGTTTAGCAAAGAATCATTTTATTCTCAGTGTGGTTTTATTTCACTAACTGTAGAATAAATTTGGAGCTTTTAATCAAAAATAATTACAAAGTTCTAAGCGTAAAACTCTCCAACGAAGGATACTGTGCAAAAATATTCTGAAGAGACAATGAATGGATGTTGATTTCACTAAGGGAAACAGCCCAGAGTCTGTGTCTGTGACGCTGTTCTGTCTCCATCATTCTCCCTTTCTCTGTGGCCGCTTTAGGTCTGATCAGCTTTTGAAGCAGTTCTATATATTCTAAGGCAGAGGTAGTGTGTCAAGGCCTTGTCATCTCTGGTCAGTAGAGTAGTTTGTCAGGAGAGTTTTCCACTATAAAAAACATCATCAGTAACTCATCAAAATATTTGTTGATTCTTTTTGACAAAAGAAGCAAATGTCTGTCAAGAAAAATCTGGGGTTTCCCTGAGGAATTTAGAGTCCGCCTTGAATAGCCGTAGACTCCAGAAACCTTGTGTGCAAAATAAATGTATTAATTCCTGTAGAGTCTTATTATTTGTGACATGCAACAGTATAAGTCAACATGGCTTTGCCTGTTTGTTGCCATGTGTGAAACAGAATGCGCAGCTTTCATTAGTGAGGGCCATATTATGCACTGAGGCATTAATGGTGGTCTCATTAGAAACCCACGGATGCACAAGCCATACATAATAATTCGGCAAGAAACATTGAATGCTTAAAAGGTAGCTCTCTGAATGGTTAAATATTGATGTATTGGTTGAATGTCTAAAAAAATTTCCAAAAGCTAAAAATGCATACTCATGCTTATAAACAAACGAATCAGTAGCTTAAGGGTTATAAGAAATTTAAATGCAAATAGCACTTTGTAATGATACCCCAGAGACTGACATTGCAGTCAATTTCTTGAAAAAGCATCATTGTAAACTTATTTTTTTGCTACTGGTTTCCTTAGTAACTGGAACAACATATTGTTCAGGACATAAAATAATATCCTGTTTCAGCCACTGAGAATCTTGAACTAAAATGTAATTGATTTCGCATGAGGTACAGGATTATCATGTCCTCCCATTTCGATGAGGTATTACAGCATAAAATGAACGTACTCAGAATTTTTTTTCAAACCAGCCATTTTGTTTCTAATCATCTCATTGTGAGAATGCTAAAATTGCTAACAGTGTGGAATGTTATTTACACCTTTAAGAGGAATAGATTATTAAATAGAATTATATCATTGATATATATTTCCCGAGCATACTGGGATAATGTTTATTTTTCTTATCTTACATGCAGAAAGCAGCATAATATGGAAGTATCTACGTTATTATTAAATAATAGCGACGCTTATTTTGTAAGACCCTTTTATAATTCAGTACATATCCATTTAGATATCATAAAGTATGCATATAGACAAAAACCAGATAAAATTGTACTGGTACAGCCGGAAATCAGGACAAAGAGTCAGTAAATTTTATTCTATTTCTACAGCTAATCTACTATACTACGTAGGCAAATTATTAGATCTGTAGTGTCTCAATATCGTTATCTATAAAATGGGAATAATAACACCTGTTATCACAAGGGTGTTATGTGGATAATTAACTTGATGTGAGCAAAGAGCTTTGAAGATATACTATGCTAAATCTTATGATTGTTTTAAACCACATATATAATCGTGTGTTACAAGATTAAAATTAGAGTAGTTTAATGAGCTTAGAATATTGGAGGCCCTTTATTTAGCAGAAGAGTATCTGGAGACTTTGCAAAGTTCTATTTCACTGTTTCTGAATGTAGCATTTTCTAAAATTATATGGAAATAGCAGAACTCTTGAGTGATTTTTGATGGTATCCTTCCTAGAAATACTGAATTCCCAAGGAAGTGATAACATTATGCTCTGGGCACCTCTGCTCTAGTAAATTTTGTAGATTATTTTCCCCAACCTATTGGGAAATTGACCTTCTTTCTAACTGCTCTGTGGGAGATTTGAGGTCCTGCCTGATGGAGAGTTGCCATATGGAATTGCTGGCTATTGTAATACCTTGTTAACTTTTTTGCCAGCAGAAGGTCAGTCTCCCATCACATCAGCCATTGACTGCTTCTTTATAGTGGCAGCTTGCATGAATTTTCTAGTCCACGTCAAAAGAAACACCCTGAGCCTTAAAAGCGTTTATTCATTCATTCATTCATTCATTCATTCATTCAACAAATATTGAAAGTCTACTACAAACTAGCTAAAATTTTAGGCAGTTCAGGATTACAAAGGATTACAAAGCTCTTTCCCAATACACCAGGGACTGTTACCATGTATACACATAACTATGGTGCATGTGGTAAGTGTGAGTGTTATAAGCATTGTACAGAGAGCTCTAATTGTTTTGAGAATGGCTGAGACAATCAAAAATGGATTCCAGGAATAATGACATTTAAGCTGGAAGGAACCTCATAGGAAGCACTTCTCAAAAGATAGTAGGAAGAAAGTGGAAAAAGGAAGGTCATATAATAACCATAAAACTACTATATTTTAAGAGGGAAAGGACAAAAGTTTGGTAGATCTCAAGCAATCCAACTCAGTGATAACATTATATGAAGAAGAGTAACAGAAGATAATTGTACTTATATACTTTCTATGTCATGTTTCATAAATCCTATAATTGTTTAGTATTTCAAGGTTTGTAATACATCAATTTTTTAATTGACTGATGTGCTTTATACCCCTCCCTTTGCCCACTCCAAATAGACGACATTTACTGCATTATTCCTAATTCACTGACTATTTGGTGAATAAAAGCAGGCAAGGGCCCGATTGTGAAGAGACTTGATGCTAGACTAAGGGATCTGGATTTGTACAGTGAGCAATAAAGTTACTGGTGGTCCCTCCTCCTGGAAAGAAAAATAGAAACAGGATGTAGTGAGAAGTATAGCCTCAAGGTAGGTAAACCTATCAGGAAGTTTTTTTATTTGTCAAACAGTGGATCACAGGGCTCTAAATCAGAGTGGTGGAGACATGATGGAAAAGAAGTATCATAATTTAGCCATGATGCCAAGGGTGAAGCAATGGCACTATACTCCTTAGAAGAAATTAGGTGATCATGGCGTGGGAACTGACTTGGTTGGCTATGTGAAATTATGTTTATAAATATGTTGAGTATAAGGTATCAGTAGGACATTCAGGTGGAAGTGTCTGGCACATGTTTGATAATGAGAGAGTGAATCAAGAGAAAATTTAGAAAAGGAGATGTACTTTTCAATACCATCTGTATAAAACTAAGGCTTGAAAATCATGAGTTCATTGAGAGAGAGAACATGGGAAGAGAACAGGGCAAGGGACCCAAAAGAAAACTGACATTAAAGAGTTGAGAGGGAAAACAGGACCAAGTTGAAAGATGATAGATAGAAGATAGATAGATAGATAGATAGATAGATAGATAGATAGATAGATAGACAGATAGATGATAGATAGAAGATAGATAGAGGATAGATAAAAAGAAAGAAAGATTTATCAGAGAGATTTGGGAACAACTGAGCATAGGCTTTCAAAAAGAACAAGCTGATACCTAAAGGTCAAATAGGAAGAGAATTAAGAAAGATACTGAATTTGATGAAAGTCCATTTGTTGATATTTGAGGGTTTCTTTTGAGCTATTGGTACTGGTATCTGACATTAAGTGATTAAGGAGTGAAAGAACAAATATTGAAGTGAATGCAATAATTGTAAAACACCTCTTTCAAGGGTTGGCAGTGACAAGTGTAGAAAAAAGAAAAATCATCTGAGAAAACTGTTGACAGAGTCTACTACAAGTATATCACGGTTTGAGTTGCTGCCTGCAATGTTCCACAACTGTGTATCTATCTCCAACATAGAAATACGTGGCTACTCCCTATGGTTGCATAGAATCCTGTAACATAACCTCATGTTCACAATTTCTATGTTTTTTGTTAGGTAAAAATTTGCACAAAATGTTTATTTCTCCTTGTTCAGAATAGAATTGTGTTCAAAGGAACCATAGTTCTGACTCTGTAGCCATTGTTTATGTTCTTACAAAATGATAAAAACAACAACAAGAAAAAGGATTAATCTAGATATCCAGGAATTTTCACATTGAACCTACCATTAAGCTCTCTGAAAAATGTAAGGTAACTTGGTGTAATTTTTTAGATGGTTGTTTTGTAATCAAAAATCACATTCCAATTCCATTTCAATGTACTTTATGTTTTTATGCTGTTTGGTAACAATTCTCCCTGGGTCTTCCACATTTCTGCAGATCTTGTGAGTGAGGCTCTTGTTGCTTGTAGAACAGCCTTGGATAACAGAGATAATGTCCCTCTACAAAGCAAAGGGAAGGTTTGCTTTCAGTCTTTGAAGATAGAGATAGTGCCTCTTGCTGGAGCAAAGGGCAATCATGTTTACTGATCATTCTCCTGTAATATCATCTCTGGGTTATACAGGTGTTATTTGGCCCTCTTCATGTTGTCCCTCTGAGGGAAGTGGGGCTCAGGCAATAATAGTGATGCTTGGACTATGGCGTTGCTATTATAATAAACTGAACTTTGTCTCTGATGCAGGAGTCTCGTCTTCCCTCAAACCATGAAACATGAGTGACTAACTCATTAGCTTCCAATAGGTTAATATCTTCAAACCCTTCCCAGTTTTGGTATACATTACCAATGCTAATAACATTAATAATGAAGTTTTTAAAAATTGAACTTATTAGTACCCAACATCTAATACTATTTTAGAACTTATTCTATTCAATCAATAAATATTTATTTAGTTATATAGTAAGCCAAAGATTATGCTAGGTTGGATGTTAGAAAGTGCTGAACAAAACAAATATGAGTCTTTCCTCACAGAGTTGATGGTGCATTTAATCCCCATAACATCTCTGCAATGAAGGAATATCGTTATTTTTGAACTTAGAAAATTGGAGGTCAGCAAGATTAAATGACCTACATAAGGGCATGGCAGTCTCTGGATGGAACAGGATTTGAAACTACATCTCAACTGTAGGTCCGTGTTCTTTTTACCATGCCACATATACATTATTTGACATTTGAATAAATATATTCTTTTTAAATTACATTTTGTAGATCCTCCTTACATATATTTGGCACTCAGATAATATCTAATAAAATTGTTTTTAAATGGACTCTTTAGCAGTTAAGTAAGCTTTTTAGTCCAACTATGCATTAATTTGGAATAGCGCTGTTGAAATATTACCTATACCATACCTTCCCAAAGCAGAAGGTAAACAGCCATGTTGCAATAAATTAGAAGTTAAAACCAAACATTTTTTTTAACCCCTTTTTTATTTCTTCCAATCAACATCGGAAACTCTAGATTTTTAAAAAATTACTATTATGTTCTTCTATTTACTCTTAGAAATAATATTTTTAAGCACCTGGATGGGACATTAAGGACATTAAGATAGCAATTTATTTTACTTAAGCAGCAAACAGTTTTTCTACTATTAACTTCTTGATATGACTCAAAGATGCAAAAAGAGAGGCAGTATTGCTTAGCACTACAGATAATACGTTCTGAAGACAGAAGCTATGCAACACATGACCCTGGCCCCCATCACTTACTGAACTTATGATTTGGGTAAATTACTTTTGTACTTCTCAGATTTTTTTTCTAGAAATTTGAATAATATTAGTACCTGTGGATAAGGCTATTATTGTGGCTTAATTAATTTAATGAACTCAATGCACTTAGCACAGTACCTGTCACATTGTGTACAATAAATGTTAGCAAGATTTGTGACATTATACCGGGGACTTACTGAATAAATATCTCAGTTAACTCCATAAATTTTTAAGTTATTATTGTTTAAAGTAACTTTGCTGTGAACTCTGAGCTCCAAAGCAATAGCCCTTGACTTTTGTGACTATTTCTAAGCATAGAGTAAGCATGTCAGTTCAATAATGATGATGTCTGACTTATAAAAGTAAATGTCACCTGTGTCCACTGTGAGCATTTAAGCAAGGTGAGTGGTCTAAAAGAGAATAAAGAATTAAAAATTTTGTCCCCTATTCCCAGCTTTTACTGACTTGCTAGGGTAGAATAAATAAATCACAAATAAATAAATAAACAAATCACTTAACCTTTCTGGAGTTCAGTTGCAGCGAAATGAGAGAGATAAGCTTTTGCCTCTTAAGGACATCAAAATCATTGGCTGACAGGTGCTACAAAAGTGCCAAGTATTATTAACTTTCCAGTATTTTGGCATTTCTTATGCATACTCTGAATGTTTGCTTTTCATCAGGGGAATTAAATATTTTTTTAGCATTGATATGTGGTAACTGCAAGAATTAGTGAAATTTGCCAGCCCTCAGATAAAATCAGAGGACAAATAAGTCAGGCAGTTAATTATGTGAAAGAATAGATTAGAGGAAGGAAGAACAGCTTCAACAGAAATCTCCTGATTGTCCCAAGTTCAGGGTTACAACTTTGGAGGGTGAAAGAGGGAGGGTGGAGGTTATAGAGATAAAAGAAGAATGGTTCCTCTGTGTTTTGCAGTCACGCTTTCCCTGTGTTCTGCCTATACTTATTTGAGACTCTTGCATCCTTTGCCTGCACAGTGTGTAATCACTTCAATCAGATTCAAGCTGCTCTGTTTTGTATTTTTTAAGTAATTGCTGTTGCTTGATATGTCTCAAAAACCTATTTTATTTCAAAAGCCATATTCTTTGCCTATTAATTTCCTCCTTTATTATTTGTAAACTCAATTTTGAAAGTGCAAACAGACATCCCATTAAGTATGTACACAGGTATGTACATAGATACATATACACATATATTTGTATTGTATGTAAAGGTGTGAGGGAGTTAAATAAATCCTAATTACTTTGTTATTAATCACTCATTATTATTCTTATTCTCTTAATTATTTTTAAATGACCATTTGTAAATTTTTTTATAAATTATTGAAGTACGTGGAGCATTGCCATTTTCGTTCCTGTTCATAAAACAGACACAAAAGAGTTACGGTTTGTTGGCCAAATGAGATTCACTACACTCCTCATAAATCTTTTATTTAATGTGTTTTTGTAGGAAATCAATATTACATTGGTGTAAAATATAGATAAAATATAGTTCACATTGCATTTTATAAAATAAGCTTTACTAGAAGTACTTTTCATATACATTTTAATATGTCAAATTTTTTTTGTAGGATTTTATTTTCATCTATATGTGTCTTTTCCTTTGAATGTGCAAACTCCTCACATTTGTTTGTTTTATGTACATATATTTGTGTATATATGAATATAAACAAAACTACATATACTTTTTTTCCACCAGTTTTTCTTCTGCAACACTTGCTCTTGAATTTTTGTTACATAACAATAATCTAAGGAAATAATAAATACATCAATAAACTACAGACATGACAATATATATTCAGGTATTGTTCATGTATTAATATTCTTTGAAAGAAACCTTATTCTACTCATTAAATATTTTTATATAAACCCTATAAATATAATGATTAACAATCTGCAGTATTCACTATTCAGTACATCAGATGTAGTACTTTCTTAATTACATAGACCAGCGTGGGAGGATATGACTGCAAAAGAAGATTAAGCCATTTGTATTTATTCAATGCTGCTTTATAGCATTAACTAGAAAACTCGAGCCTGCTATATTGAATACTGAGGAATTTGATTACGAGAGTAGTAGACTCTGCCAATGTTGGCTTGAGACAGTAGATTCGACTAATTGTCTATCAGCAGTGATTTAGCTGTATCATCCGTCTACAATTTTGCTATTGATGGGAGCATTTAAAATCTGATGAAAATTACTGTTTAATTATCGGGATTTGGAAAATCCACCTGGCAGATGCTTTCTTTCTTTTTTTTTTTTTTCCCTCCCTTATTTATTTATAAGGAAGAGGGGGAAAAACAGTCAAGTTTCTCAAACTTAAAATAAAGACTTTCTTTTAAAAGAATATTTTAAAATCAGATTTTATGAATACATTTTCAAGGACAGGTTTAAATTGTTTCTGTTGTTCTTTTGCTTTGCTTTGTTATGGGTTCCATGAACACCATTAATCCTATATTATGTATGATACGTTTAGTATGGAAGACGGTTGCTCAGTGGTTAGGGTGGTGTGTAAGGCTTCCTCCAAGCTATCTTTTGATTGTTGCTCCACTTTTCTGTGTGTCTAGGTTCAGCTGCATAATGCTTACTGGAGACAGTGCTTTAAAATATTAGCTAAATGTGAATATATCTAATATATTACATAAACTTAAGTCAGATAATTTAGATATGTTTTTAAAAAGATGATTCGTGCAGCAGAAATTCTATTACTTATGACAAATCTAATACGTGTCCAAAAATAGTATATTTTATTATCTGTTCAAGAAAAAGACTATTTCACTTACAGAGGAAAGGATTAAGACTGTCCAAAATAGTATATCATAAATAAGAGTGTGTAGCCGAGCTGAGTGCAAAGTCAATCACATTCTCGTTGCCAGGTTTGATGAAATAAATATTTAATAATTTGGGACATTTACATTCATTCACCACTCAAGTGAGCTTTGTGGAGTGTTTCCCTAAGATTAATATGGCATCTCTGTAAGTTGACAGTTCAATGCACAGAACGAGTGACTTAAATGGTCCTCCATTTTTCCCTGAAGCAAAATTTGCAGTGAGCATATGTAACAGTCTGTACTTCTGTGTGAATGCCAATTGGTGTCATTAGGTGCCTAGAGTCTCAAGTTGCATTGTCGAAGCATGATTTTCAGCTGGAGCAGACTCATACATACCAGAGTCTGATCTTCTCTGTTGGCTTCGTAATTGATATTGTCTAGCTGATTGGTTCTGTTCTGGGAGCTTCCCTACTATTCTTGTCTACATGGAGAAAAAGATGGTACTAAAGGGTTTTTTTTGTGTTTTATTTCCCCCTAGACTGGACTTCTGAGAATCCCTTATAGATGGAAGTGAAGAATCAATAGGAACAGCAATGCAGCAAGGAGGCTAGGACAAAAAATCACGAAGTAGATTCTAAGATTTTCAGTGGACTAATCAGAAAAAAATATTCCCACTAGCTGAGAACATAAGCAAATGTACTCTGAGCATATGAAGGTTTCTGTTCTCCTACCACTTATCATTGGGCAATAGTTTTGTATATTCTGCATTCTCTAATGCACCATGACAACATAGCTTTCCAGTGAGATCTGTATTTTAGTCCCCAATTTATAATTTTGAATTATGAAATATCAGATGCCATTTTTCCTTACCTTAATCCAATTTTTCTTATTTCTGTGTAATAGGGACTGTATTTCTATGAGATAATACATCCAAAAATACTACTTAAGTGGTAAAATGCTACATAAATATAAGTAATCAGAATTAAAATGTTATTGCATGGTCCCAGGGAAAGCCAAGAGTTTTATTTTTTATTTTCTAATACATTTTAATCTATAATTTTCTACATACTTTTACAGGAAATATCAACTATAAAAAGTACAAGAAGTTAATTTTTGATCAAACAACTTCTTTGTATGTGAACAATATAATTGAGAGATTTTAGAATTGGGGAAATTAAATAAATTTATTGGCTAATGAACATACATTAGATTAATTATATTTCTTAAAACATGTAGGAGAATAAACCATCCTAAGTCTTTCATTGAGAATAGCCATCTTAGCTTCTGTGTGATCCCAATAGATATTTAAAAAATATATTTAGGATGCAGAGGATGCTGCTCCCTCGAATGACGATGTCTTTTAAAATAGGTTAATTGCAATTTTCAGTTATCTTTAGATCAAATAATGTTATCAATATGTAATAAAAAATTTTTTCAAGTTGTCAGCTCATAGGCCTTTGTCAAATTTACTGTCAATCATACATCTGATTCAGCACAGAAGGGTCATTATCTTTTTTAATATCTTGTTTTAAAATATTATTGTATCTTAGGAGATCAATGAGATAATTATGTAATATTAGCCTTATTTTAATATGTTATATTAAATATGTGTATATATATATATATATACACACACACATATTTTTTCTTCCATAGGTGGTAGAATCTTATACAAATTCTGTTTTCCTCAAATGTTGTGTTCAATTATTTCTTTCCATTCCATCTTAGTAGCAAGTAAGTAGGTATCTTAAAAATATTACAGTCTTATTTATATTTGGTTTATTTACCCTTGTTATGCATTTCATGTTGATCAAACATCACTCTTTGAGATTCTTCGAAATTGAAAGTGAAACTAAGAGATTATGATGTAGAATGTAAATTTCCCACTAGAAAATAAGGGCTAGTATGAAATTTTTCAAGAATTTTTTGACTTTTTAAATTTAAGGCAAATTAGGCTATTTTGAGGAAATTCACTTTTTATTCTATCATGATCAAAACTAAGTAATCTGCACAAAGAGTTAAAGTTCATGGTCATTTGAATTTTAAACTGGGATTAAATCTTACTGTTGGTTATAAAATACAAGAGCTTTTGAAAGGCAGTACGATCATTATATCTTAAAAGTGTCCATGGGAAAAAAATTTTTGACAAGTAAAATGTTAATTATGAAACTTGGTTGTAATAGTGTAAGTTAATTATTATGACATGAACTAGGTATCAGCAGGAGCGGGGATAATTGATGTCAGATGAATGTGGAAACTCCCTGGAATGAGCTCGGTCCCAGATGAAGTGACGATTGGAAAAATATAAAAGCTGTTGTGATGCATGTACTCGCCCCCTGATGAAAGCCGATTAATTCGAAAAGTTGACATTAAGTCAGTGAAGGAAACATCTGTAAAGATCCTTTTACAAAAGTTTGAATGGAAGCAGGGTATTTTCTGTCATTAAGGTATGAAGAATGTCATTTGTTTGGGTGTATATTTTGCTACTATTCATTAAAGGGTCCAGTGAGTCTTACATTCTCCACCTACTTCCTCCTATAATTATTTCGTATCCCATGATACAAAGTGTAATTTGTTCTTTCATTTTTTTTATTGTCTTCTCATTGTTTGAAAGTAGAAGCATATGCGTTTTAGATTCTTTTGTTTCATTACATGCCAAATTAGCAGCACTTCCACTAACCTGGTTTTGATATTTCATTAATTCTAGGAGTAGCAGTGGGTAAGAGAATGGGGAACCAAAATGTATAAGGCACAACCAAATTTGTCTCTTTCTTTTTTCTCAACATTAGAGCTGAGGCAAGGAAAAATCTCGTTGAATGAAACAGATTTTTATCTCTATTTATCTAGTCCCATTTACAAAGTCTTTATTGATTCACAGTGGCAGATTTGTTCCTATGCTTATAGTTCCAATAGACAAATGGACAGAGGTTAGATCTATCACAGACTCTCCAACAATTATTTTTATACTCAGAATTAAGGGATCCAAGTGGATTGAAGAATTGATGTTCTGCCTTTCTGATCTTTCGATTTAACATGGATAACACACTAACTTTAGTGCTGTTTCATGTATACTTTAGTCTCTTCAATTTGACTGGCTTGACAATGCTTCACAAAGAATGCCAAAAGTAGCTCAAATGGTGATCAGAACTGAAGAAAATGTGTATTCTTTAGACCATTTTTTATTAAAGAAAGAAAAGGAAAATCAACAACCGAGAAGATATTCATCATGATCTCAGCTCATTTAAAAACCACTTCTGTAATTATCTTCACTAGCTTTATGTCTCTCAGTTTCTAATACTCAAACTTCTGAGTATATCTTTGATTTCTACACTATTCCACCTTTGAAGAGAACTCAGGGTCACTCCTTAGCACAGTGTCTGAGTCTGCTATTGTCTGGAAACTCGGCTTATTAAATTTGGTTGACTGTTCACTCTCTTTCATGGTTTTCTCTTTTACTCAGGTCTCAAACCCTTTTACAACTTCCAGAGACTGTCTACTATTGTTTTCAGTTTCTTTTGTTTTAATGGTATTTGGTTTTAACAGATAATAATAAAAAAGCATTTCACGGTTAGCACTTGGCAACATTTTCTTATGTACAGATATTACCACAGTGGTTTGTTCTAAAAGAAATTGGTCTTGAGTTTCTGCCAATTGTTTCATCGTGATCCTAGTCTTTTCTAAACAATAAAACTTACATGTTTACTCACACATCTCTACATAATTGAATCATCTCATAATTTTGCTCATGTCCCTTACACTCCAAAAAGATTTCATGATATTCTTTTATCCTTAACTCCTGACCATGTACTTTATGACCTTCCTTGCTTCACATCTTTACCTCCTTCTTAGGGGGGAAAAAAAAAGTCTTTTGTTGAAAGCTGCTGCTCTTCTAAAAGTTTTCTCCCTCCACCTGGGAACTCCCATTTAAAAAAGCCTTTACATTGCCTACAGGCTGCCAATTAGTCTCCTTCCATAACTGTGGCTGCTTTTTTGGAAAAACTTTTTTTTTTTTTTTTTTTGGTTATCTATTGTGTTACCTTACCTGTTAAAGTTATAGGGTTTTGACTCCCCAAATTTTAAAACTTCACTAAAGAAAAGAAATATTCTGAAATAAATCTACTTAAATGGAATATGGTTTATTGCAACATATAGTAACATCTCTTTTATCCAATTTATTTGGTGGAATGTAGTATCTTCTATATGTTAATGTTCCAGGTAACAAAGACACTACTTATGTACCCATTTTTAGTATGTAAATTTGATAAAAGAGCTATAAACTTTTATAAATATAATATGTTTGCAACCCAGCAAGCAAAGAATGACCAACATGATTTAACATTTTCCTAGTTTCCTTGTTCTTTATTATCCTTGAGGCTCCTGCCCTGTGTGCCCTTGTATTAAATGTCTACAGACAGTTGAGGTGTTATTGTTGGTTTGTTTTGGTTTTGTATTGTTCTTCTATGTTAGCTATCTGTTCTCACTTTGCAAACATCATATCAATTATCAAAAGACCAAAGATATCTGGAAAAATTAATACCAAAACTCATGCTGGGAATTACAATTTGAGAAAACTTTGAGTACGTTTCTTATTATTCCTGGTTCATCAGCATTTTTACTTATTTTATTCAGATTATTCTATTTTTGTTTCATGGGGAAAAAAAACAGAAAAGTTGTGATTGCACATAAACCATTCTAAACTATGACAAATAAACAGCTT
Source organism: Eonycteris spelaea (assembly GCA_003508835.1). NCBI lineage: Eukaryota > Metazoa > Chordata > Mammalia > Chiroptera > Pteropodidae > Eonycteris > Eonycteris spelaea. The sequence continues at coordinate 5,212,600 of PUFA01000046.1, forward strand.
CTCTGTTTGGGGTCAAAGAATAAATAGCCAACAGGGTATGGTTCCTGACTTGCCTGATGCAACTAGAAAAGGTTAAGTGTGAATCCACTATCCACATGGCAATGGTTTTTTCCCCTTGGAATATAAGGCCATTGAGGACAGAAGTTGTCTTTTCACAAGGTATTAGATATCTGTGAGCTGACTGGCTGACTGACTGACAAGATGGCAGAAGTAAAGAAATAAAGCATTAGTAAGAAGAAAAGGCAGGTTGGCAAACATCCCTTTGGCAAAAAATGACCTTAGCTCCTCCTTCACTACACGAGCTACTCAAAGAGTTACGAAAATGGTTGATGACAAACATCCCTTCTGTATTTCAGTTGAGAAGTAAGAACATCGAGATTACTTCCTCCATTTGTTAGGGGGGAAACCCTAACATGTGAATAGAATGTCAGTGAAAACTTTTTTTTTTTTTTTTTTTTTTTTTTTTTTTTTTGGTGTATGCTGTGGTAATATGAGCCATATTCTCTATTGCTTTTTTTTTGTTTTGTTTTTAAACAATCCTAGATCTGGTATTTTGGCAGCATATTTTTTCTTCTTCTTTTTCTCCTCCCTCCCCACCCCCACCCCCTTAACAAAGACAGAGCCTTCAAACTCTTTTCGTAGCAAAGCTGGAAATCCTGCCAGGTGGAAAAAAAATATTATTGAAAACCTTTCTCCCCTTATAGGCCCGTTTTGACAGGAAATCTTTGAGAGGCAGCAGCAATGAAGTGCCCAGAGATTTCATCTGTCTTCTTTTGCTTCAGGAAATGCTGAGCGCAAGGCTCTCTATTAGGCAAATAGAAGGAGTACCAAATCCCCTTAACAATCATCCGCGCTCTGCTCCTGGGTTGACAGCTCTCTGTGTCCTAAACTGTCAGACAGGGCCAGGATGATATTACCAGGCCCATGGTAAAAGTTTCTGACAGTAATTTACAAAAAATATTATGCTATTTCTGTTTTCCGGTTATCTGGCAGCATAAATTTTGCATGGGCTAATCAGAATAAAATCTATTACCAGGCAGACATTAATTTACAGTACTTTTTTTTTTCCCCTCAATCGTTTTTACATAAAATTTCTGATGTTGTCCCCCTGTCATTCTGTGTGATTGGTTAAATTTCAGCAGTTGTTAGTTGCTTATTTTAATATCCAATAGGATGACAGTGTTTTTTGTTTTTGTTTTTGTTTTTTTTGACAGATGCCAAATCTAAATTTTAAATAATCCTTTCAGATATCAAAATGCCAGCTTTTAGCAATACTATAGAAGTCTAAGGAAATGTACTTTGAAAAATAATTAGAATTAGGTAAAAGAGGTGAAGGTCGCAGTGGAAGTTAAAAAAATTAGAATTTTAGTCAGACATACTTACTTTTCTTTAGATGTTTTAATGAATTTTCTGTTAGTTCAGAACTATATTTAACTATGCATTACCTAGAAACTTTGCACAAATAACCAAAAAAAAAAAAAACCCTAAATTTAAAAACGTAAATAAATTTGTGAATGATTTTGACAAAAATTTAATAGAAAGTGGACTGTAGTACATTTTATGCTGTGAGGGAATTAATTATATTGTAGACCTAAAAGTCATTTAAATAACAGCTATGCCCAAGGAAATAGATGCAGGTAGAAATGGGATATAATTTCTAAAACATTCCCTGAAGTAAATTAGATGGTAGTGATATAATTTTTGGTCTAAAAAAAGTGAAGTTGTAATAAGGCTGATTACTGTTGTTAAACAGTAGCTTCATATAGTTCACATCACCTAGGATTATATTTGGCAATTAACATGCAAATAAAACGAGATGCAAGGGATTTATAAGTACAAGACTCTGAAGGCCAGAAATAAAAAGAGCATCCTATATGGTCTCTGAGACTCTAGCCCTGTTCTTCATAAGTTCAGCCATCACTTACCACTGAGTGATATTCCTAAAAAGCAGGATATACTAAGTCACTCCTCTATCTAGACCACTTTAACAATTTCCGATCCATAAAACTAACATCCACATTTTTCACAATGGAATGTAAGACTCTCTGTTATCTTGCTTCTCTGTGCTTAACATAAATATTTCTGTTACCTAGTTTATTTACTAATTATCATATGTCTCTATGGTACAGTGAATTAAATATATTGTTATTAACTGATTGATTGATGCAAATAGATTGTCATTATAATGGATGTTTTTGTTGTCTTTTTAGTATTTGTGATTCCATTTCTCCTTAAAGACTTTCAAATTTGTTCAGATACTCTCTCTTCTTCATGCAGTCTTGGTGATGCAGTGGAACTACATCTCTGGTTACATAGGTAGGCCTTCACTTGTCTATGCAAATTCGAGCAGTGCCACACCTCTTGGTATAGGAGTCAGGCCTGTGATGTAACAAGAGGTTTATTGCGCCAGTGATATATGAGGAGAGATTTGTTGGAGAAATTTCTTTTTTTTTTTTTTTGTATATCTTATAAAGTACTCCTAAGAGTAACTGAATTTCTGCTTTTCTTAGTGCTTCTAACTCTGATTATCATCTTTATTTATAAAATGGTTCAAAAGTCATTGTGGAGTGGAACATTCCACAATGCTGAATAATAAACATTAGATGTTATTTTTAATAGTTTGAAATCCATGCTTAAAATTATAAATTTGATATCACTTTTGAACAGTAAGCTACTGAAGAATTTTCAAAATTACATATAGAGAATCTGAAATTTAAACTATAATTAACGTTAATAGATACCCTTTCACTTTCAGAACCAAAGAAAATTAAACTTCTTCAGCATAAGTAAGAAGTACGAGAACTTAGCTTTCAGCTCAGGAAGGTGAACATAGCTTCAGCATAGTTTCTTCTCATTTACCTTAGTGTCTTTTATAATGCTAGTAAAAGAATTTTAAAAGATACTATCCAACCTTAATGAAAAGAACACAAAGGCAGCCAGCAGCTGAGGGGAATTTTCAACATATTTCAGGAAAGTGGGAGGCCGATCGAAGCTAATGGCTGATAAAGCAGAGAGGGGAAGAGAAAGCCTGTAGTAAGTACACTCTGAGAAGCCCTGGTGGAGTGCTCACCTGTTGCCCAGAGGAACACCTGAACCTCAGGCAGGCTTCAGATACAAGATGGCTGCTGTAAAGAAGAGAGCAGGAATGGGTATTGGTGCTGAGATGGGGTTTAATTAAAGATTAGTTTATAGAACAAATGAGTCCTTTACTTCTTTCCGTCACTGTTGATCTGTCTCTCTCTGGCTCTTTGTCTCACATACACACATACAATTACACAATATGTCTGGGGAAAATAAATCACTTACCATAGCTGATTCTAGAAAGGAAAGCACTCCACATACTGCAATCTCATGGTCCCACCTCTACCGTCGCCTTTGTGGTACAACGGGTCGGTGGGCAAGCCCCGCCAATGCACACTATTTCCAAAGAATCTCATACTTGCTTTATTCTTAATTATGCACTTATTTAACCAGAACTACTAGTCATTTGAAGAAAACCTGTGGCACAAAGAGAAAGACCAAGATAAAAATGGGAAAATATACCCCAAAGAAAACGTAATTTTCTTCTGCTAAAAATCTCTTCCTCAAAAAGAAACCATAAAAAATAAATCTCTAGCATACTCTGAAAAAGTCAAGGTATTATATCAATGAAAGAAAAATAAGACTATCAGAAAGGACATACAAATCAAAACAAACAAAATAACTCTTAGAAATGTAACTGTGACTAAACCCCCAAATCATAAAATTTTACAAAGTCAAATCAAAACAATTAATTAAAATTTAACATAAAATGACAAGACAATGAGAAATGTAGAGGTACAAATATTTTATCCAATAGGCCCTGTATGCAAGTATTAAGAGGTGCAGAATTTGGGGGGGGGGAAGAATTTAATTATGATACGAATATTGAATAAAACTATCCCAAAACAGAAGAAACACATGGGCTTAGAGAATTTTGGTTGTATTATAATAATAAACAAATAATAAAATTTAAAAAATTAAATCAACAAGTATATTATTATAAAATTACAAGACACCAGAAATAGAGACCTCAAATTTTCCAGAAGAAGAAAGAAAAAAAAAATGTTTTGTTAAAATAAAAGGGGCAAAAATCAGACTAGTGTCAGACATCACAAGCAACACCAGATGCTGGAAAATAATGGAGAAATGTTTTGAAAATTATGAAGAAAAATACTTTTAAACCTAGAAATTCTATAGTGAATCGAATCATCAAATCATATATATAAGAACAAAAGGACTTTTTAGACACTATTGTGCCCTGTAAATACTTTCTTAGAAAGATAATGAAAAATATGCTATGACATAGTAGGGATTAAATAAAGAATGAAGTCACGGGTTCAATAAGAGGCAGATCTAAATCATTAGGTTCATGAGGGGATAGCCCAGGATGATAGCTAGCTAACAGTACCAGATTGCTACAAGAAGATGGAGAGCTTCTCCATGGGGAAGCAAATTGGAGTAGGAGGGAAATGAGGAGTTAATAATCTGGTAGTATATGCACAGAATTTAAAAAAAGAAGAAAATATGTATGTGTTGATGTGGGTGGGTAGAAGGATCAGAAACTTCAGAAAAATAAAAATACTAGATAAGAGACCTAATGCATATGTATCACTTATTGATGTGATGAACAGTATTTACCACTGGTACCTCATATTTATAAGAGTGTTTGGCACAAAGGAAAAATGCTATTTAAGAACTTGGAAAATGGAGAAAGGAAGAAAGAGAGGAAAAAGAGGAAGAGAGAGAAGGAGAGGAATGGAAGAAGGCAAGGGTCATAATAATGAAAATACATTGATTTTCAATATTTAAATTCAATTAATGGGCAAAATTAAATAACCTTAAAACTACTGAATTAAATGTAAGAATTACCAATCTTAAAAATGTAAAAGTATACAAACATCATCATGCCACTCAGAATGGCAGGCAATTTAGAACTTATTCTCTATTTTGGAATTTTGCACGTAATATTTTCAGACCATGGTTGACCTCTGGTACCTGAAACGTCAAAAAGCGAAACCGCAGATAAGGGGAACTACCGTACCTGTCTGTATTTCATGATTTCTTTTTTTAGTAAATGTCTCCTAAAAAGCTGAAAACTGGAAGACGCCCAACACCTTCTCTGGCTTCTGACCATTGATTCCTCAGCACCTATAACTGAAGCTACCATTTACTAGATGAACGAAAAACAAACAAAACAAATAAATACACATACTGAGCAATAAATGACTGTGCACATTCAGTTTTAAAAGTAAAAGAGTTTGCCCTCCAATTTTAAAGCCATATATTATTAATAAATAACAAAAAACGATCTCGTGTTAACTGAATTCACCTGTTTTGCTTTTGTATGTCAGATTGTTGGCATTATTCCATTCGTTATACTTAGCAGAGGACGTCTGGGAACTACATTTCCCAAAAGCCCTTGCCAGAAGTATTCCAGGTTAGTTCCTCTAAAGAGAATCTCTCATGAGAGATTAGAAAGAGCAAAGTCTGAAGCCGTTTTATTGTTTCTCTGGCAGTGTATGATAGATGTGTGAATTTTCACATGTGGAATTTTGCAGCAGCTTCTGTGTGTTTAGTTTTAAACCTGCTTCATTTCTGGAAGCAACTGTGATCACCACTGGCAATTTCATGAAGCTCCTGCAGTTTTCCAACTCTGAAGGCTTAGTTGCAAGTTGAGAATTATTAGCATCTTTACTCGGCATGGACTCTTTAGTCATTCTCGTGATTTTCGTTTAAAATTTGTATTTTGAAACAGTTTCAAACCTCCAGAAAGTTGTAAAAATAGTATAGCAAATCTCGATATACTCCTCACCTCTAGATTTTATTCAAGCTTCAACAATCTCCCTAATAATGTATTTTATAGGATAAGGATTATGAACTGCATCTTATTGTTTTTCTGGTCTCTTTCTTTTTGGAGCAGGGTCATAGTCTTTCATTTTCTTGACCTTGATGTTTTTTAAAGATTATATGGCAGCAATTTTGTAAAATGTTCTTCAATTAGATTTGTCTGATGTCTCTTCAAGATTAGACCCAGGTTATGCATTTTTGGCAGGAACAACACAGAGGTGATGCAGTGTTCTTCTCATCACGTCCTATCTGGTAGCACACTATGTTGAATTGTTCCATTGTGGGTGTTTTAAATTTTAATCATTAAATTAAAATTGTGAATACCAGGATTCTCCACCATAAAGCTTTTTTTTTTCTTTTTACTTCGTAAATAATAGATGTGGAAATAGTTGTAATTAGATAAATATTTCTTTCCTCATTTGACTTTTAACCAATAATTTTAGAATTGACTGCTATTATTTAAATTAGTATTGTGATCTTCACAAAATGATGATTTTTAAAACTTAATCATATCTTCTGGATTTATTGGTTGCCATTACTCTAAGGAACAATTTTTTTCTCCTCCCCAATTTATTCATATGGATTTCAGGACTTCTGTTTTATTCAGTGGATTAAAATCCATTACTATCATTATTTATTTTGATGCTTATATTTAGATTTGGCCAGTGGGGGCTCTTCATGTTAGTTTCTTTGTCATTTTGATTTGCCTTCAATACTCTTTTATTCTTTGAGCATTTTGTTACTTTTTTACATATTTCATTATTCCCAGGCACATTTTTTTTAGTTTTCCAAACAGCCCTAGAATCTGCCTTTCCTCTAGGAACCCTAATTTATTTTAGTAAGGAGTTGTATTTAGAAACCAAGATCTGGGTCCTGGGAGTGTTCATTGCTGCTGGGGTATTCATCCACATACACACATAACACATACACCTACACATACCACAATGTCTTTATTTTCATATCTATTATCTATTTACCAATTATTCATTTATTATCCATCTACCAATGTATGTATCTATTATCATCTATCTATATCTATCTATCTATCTATCTATCTATCTATCTATCTATCTATCTATAAATCTATCATCTATCTATTTCTCTATCTAATCTATCACCTCTCATCTATCTATTATCTATCTTAAAAATCATTAGTTTATACCACGAGCTCCAATCTGAATCTGTCACCACAGCGTTTATTTCAACTTTCCTCATTTCGGTATTTGTACCTTTCTCTCCTTCACTAAGAAATCTGCTTCCATTATTCTCAGTACGTTCATTTAGTTGCTCAGTTCCCTGAGTGTAGCTAAGTACTTGACCTGCCAGACTGCACTTCCACACTCTAACACATCAATTTCTTATAGGCTGCCCTCGCTGCCTGCATCTAGTAAATTCCTGCCATTCTACTCCAATATACTATCCTAATGGGAACCTTGGGGAAACTGTCATTAATGGCTACCACCAGAATATCCTACCTCCCTGGGCCAAGATATTATCCTCCTACAGGTAACCCTGCCTAATATATTTTAGAAGAGGGAGAAAGAAGGATGTGGCTTTAGTGCATGTTTTTAATCCTGATTCCCTATATTAAATTTGTTTCTGCTTGATATACCTAAAATGGTTTTTGTTTCCTTAACCAAAAGTTAATAACTATAATATATAAACATGTGTTAAAAAAAAAGTTCAAATGCACTGTGATTTTGCTTACCAAATAGGTAAAACTGTTTATAATCAAAATAAAAAAAATAAATATGTGCTTAAATAAAAAGAAAAAAAGGTTGACTACATTTTTAATCTGAAGATGAAAAATTTTAGAAATTTTGGAATTTTAAACTTTAGGTATTTGAATAACTAATTATACATGTTACTATTACTAACCTGGCAGATGCTCTAAGCACTGTTATGTGTTTATCACTTATAGAACACAGTGCTAAGCAGATTTAATGTCAGAATTGTGTAGAAAAAGTCCAACTATTTTAACTGATTATGATATATTAAAAATATCAAGTGCTAAGAAATATCAGGTGACAAAGTTTAGATTATTATTTTACCAAGTAATTTTTTCTTTTAGCATTGAATGAATGCTGAGTTTTACTTTTATTTCCAGGAAATGGTATATAGAATAAAAGTTTCTGTCAGAAAAAAAAATGTGACTACATTAAAGAACATTTATTATCTGCGTGTCAGAACAGAATTTAACTAGCTTGAGGCACAAGCTATACTATGTGTGAAAAGAAAGCCTTTTCCCAATCCTGCACTTATACCTTCTGTCTGTTTATCTTGTGCCACATGGCAGGTGAAAAATGTAACCTGAGAAAAAACCAAACTTCTACTTTAAAATATTTCTCCTAAGCAAAGTTTGGTCATCTGAAATATTTGTTCCCAAGAAATATGGACCCAGAAGTGTCTTCATGTCTTTCTCTTTCTATGGTTTTAAAAATCCTTGGGGCTTTAAAATAATAAAATTAAAAAGAAAACCTGTACATCCAGTTGATAAAGTTATTTTAAAAATATGTTTCTCATTCTTTGTAAAATAAAATATAAAAATGAATAAAAGAATTTTAAAAAGTACTCTTAGCTTTCCCAATCTTATGTATGAATGAAAAAGGGGTTATGTAATAAACCTGATAAGCTCAAGGGGTCACATGGCAGGACTGACAAGTCAGTGACTGAAAGTAACCACATGGAAGGATCTGATTACAAATTCCTACCTGGACAGCTCATAACAGATAGTCATGTCTCAGGCCTATAGCTTTCTTGGCAAAGGTCAGTCTTAAGTGACTGACCTTAAGTGAACTCTGTCCATCATTCTTACTCATCTAGAAAAACTTTCAATTCAGAGTAATTTTCTTTTCCAGAACCCTCGAAGGCAAAACTGCAGGTACCAGAACTCACGACCACTAAAGCGCAAGACCACAGAACTCCTTATTATCTTGTTGCTTGTATGCCATCTCTGTGCTGTGAATGTTAACTACCAACTATCTTGTACCCGCTTGTGTGTTTCTCCATGTTGTTTTTCATTCAGTCCTAGAGATTGCTTTGCTTTCTCCCACCTCCTCAGTCAACCACAAATGGATTTTATATACCTTTCTTACTTTTTCTCCTTTAATTCTAAATGCACATAAGAAACTGTAAAACTGCCATTCTTTGGGTCATTTTCTCAATTTATTGAGATCTTGCTTCTGGGCATATCCTCAAAAATTTGGCTTGAACAAACTCTTATAAAACTTTGCTATAGGTTTGCATGTTCTTTCGTCAACCTATGTCTATAAATCAAATTAAGGATTAAAAAAATGCTTGACTTATGTGTAGCACCTATCTCATTTGTATACTTGAATTCACCGTTAGTTCACCTGTTGCTAAATCCCATTATGAGCACAAAGTTAAAAAAGAAAAAGAAAGAAAGAAATCAGGGCCAGTTTTCAGCTAGTATAATTTCAAGGGTTTGGGAGCTACAGAATGAAAATAAATAGGACGAAGAAATCTGAGTTCTTTAATTTGATTCAGTAAATATTCATTGGCAGATTCCTCTATTCTAGGTGCATTGCTAGATATTGAGATAGCTATGAAATGAATTTTTAAAATGTGTGATCTGGTGCCTCAGAATGTTTTCAGTCAATAATTGGAGCTGTGGGAGCAGGGAATTTACGCAAGTCAGTATAACACAAACCAGCAGCTTTTATAAGTGCACTTCCTCTCAGCAGCATGGAAAGTTGTATTTCCTCTTTCCTTGCATCTCTGTCTTGCAATCTGGATTGACACCTTAAAACAGAATATATGGCTTTTTCGTGAAATAATTTCAGGAGACAAAACACACTTCAAACATTTAAGACAACAGTGATATGTTAAAATGCCTTGGAATAGTATATTAGAGCAACTCTTCCCAAATGATGCTCAAAGGAGAATGTAGCTGATGCTGGGAAGAAGAAAAAAAAAAAAAAAAAAAGGATTTCATGGTCAGTGAGTTTGGAAAATGCTGGGTTAATTAATGTTAAACCAATTTCTTTCCTGCAGAATTTCTCTCTATGTAAGAGATTTTCAAGGGGGACTGTAAAATGCTGGGAAACATTTTGGGGAATTCTATGCTACTGAAAATAGGCAGAAAATAGCAGGCAAAAAAAAAAACCTAAAATAAAAATCCATTTAACTGCTTTGATTTCCCATGCTCTTTTTAAACATCTAACTCAAATGTTGCTTGTAGCTTAGCCAATATCAATCCTTGTTTTCTGTTGCCACATTTAAACACTGGAAACAAATGCATCAAAATGCTTGCTATCTTTTTATCCCTTACAGATGTCCTTGCTCCCTGGTAAAGAAACCATTGGAATGTTGCCATTTTAATTAGGCTTAGCTACCAAAGAGCCTTAATCTGCTATTGAGATGTATATTTGCCTCTTTTATTAAAGCTTGGGGGAGGTGGAAGGGAGTTTTAAGTTTATAGAAATTATGTAATAATACAAACTTATTTCGAGACAATTTTATAACTTAGAGTGACTATAAAATATAATTAATGATTTTGAGGCTGTTGCCAGAATAAAGACCAGTTTTATTTTATGTTATTTTTAATTACCAAGATTTTTTTTTTATCGTTATTAAAGTAATTATTTCTTGAAACAGTGTCAGGTCATATAATTTTTCACGTTAAAAAGAATCTCCTACCCATATACTAGATACTTTTATTAGCATAAATATCACAAGCCCTTAATTAAAGAGAAATCAAATAGGGAAAACAGCTTTTATAAGAATGATATTAGCCTGCTATAATATAATGTTTCTCTGGTTTTTATTTTAAGTAAATGATTATAAGGACTTTTAAAATTATTTATACCCCTTTCCCTTTATGATTTCTTAAGATTGAATTTTGCATATATTCAGTCAGAATTATTCTATGTTTATACATTTTTTGGCGCTGTAATTTAATATAATAAATATTTATTCAAACATAAAAGAACATAAAAGAGGAAATGGATCATAAACATGGATATATCAAATATTTAAAACTAATAAGCCTAGTGCCTTTTTTGGAGCATGTACAACCATATTAATGTTTAGTTCCTGTTTTTTAAAAATACCGTGTTTGTAATTTAATCAGTGTGTTAAAATCTTAGTTAAGATAAAGCATGCTCTATTGGTAGAGTATGGACCACAGTGTTAGATTGCTTGGAATTAAACTCAGGCTTCACCACTGCAGGATATGTGTCACTGGAAAATCTTTTAACATATTTTTGCCTCATTTTCTTCATTTGAAAGATTAGAGTGCTAATACCATCTACATCAAAGCATTGTTTTGAGGTTTAAATGAGTTAATATATAAGTTAATACTTAGGACTTTAGGCATGAAGTTCCTACAACAATGTGTGGCACATGGTTATCATTAAATAAACTGGGTTTGCCTCCATAAACCTAATTTTTATTTCAAGAATAGTTAGTCGCACCTTAAAATTTTCAATTCAGTCTCTTTCCTTTAACTGCTGTAGTTGCCTTTGGCTATTATTAATGAAAACTCTGCAAAGAATCAGTAAGACATTGGAGACAGAGACTAAGATTTTAAATTGGAACTTCTCATGAGTGCTAATCTAAAAGTACCAAAAATCTTCATTAAAGTTTAATGAAATAAAAATACCATGTTCTACTTCTAAACAAACTAATGAGGTAATAGCTAGGTTTTCTTCTAAAAGTTACTAAAGGAAACTTTAGATCAATGTTGTATTGAACAAACAAAACCTTCCCAACCGATACTGTCAGAAACAAATACTAATTCTGAAAGTACAAATCTATACACTATAAAGCCCCCTTAAATAAAACAAAAAACAGTAAAACTTCAGAACACTTAGTATAGTATCTTTCTCATGTTAATTTTTTACTGCATAGTTAGGGAATTTTTGCACAATTATAAAATAAGTTATTTAAATTGAAATTTCAGCTTGACATTAAAATAAAACACTGGAAAACAGGTATTTAAAATTTTGCCTCTGCCAACAGTTGACATATTCAGTATCTCTAATATTTTTTGGTGTAAGACCAAGTTTTCCTTGATTTTGTCTTCACCTGTGCTTGTTATATATACCCTTAATCCTAGATGCTCAATAAGCTCCATCAATTTACCCAAACCTGATCTCATCCTATGCCATAAAATTTATCTTGAATCTCTCTTTACTTATAAACTTCTCCTCCTTAGTCTTGTAATGGGTACCTATGGGGATATTTTTCCAGCCCACACATGTCTGGTCTTGTCTACAGGTGCTACCTACTCTCCATCCAAAAGAGAGCCACTATCAGTCAGTCTTACAGTAGATGACACGGCCCCTGACCACAGCTTATTAGCACAGAGATGTTCATCTCTTCCATGTTGGGACAGTGATGTTTTTTATTCTTAGGGAATTGGAACTGAAATGAAATCATTGACTGTGGATGCACATATACAGTGAAATTCAATTTTGGTATGCCACTGTTTATCATGTATAGTAAAGAGCTGAGAAGAGTCTATAAAGAAAGGACTAAAGCCAACAGTCTTGAAAGAATAAAGATGTAAATCACAGAGGCAGGAATAGGTTTCTAACTCCCATTTTCAGCTCATTTCTGAGGTGTGTGTCTACTTGGGCCACTGGGATCTGGGATACGTCCCTTCTTTTTAAAATTTCAATTTTGCTAGCAATAGAAGAGCCAAGGGCAAATTTTGAGAAAGCCAGACTCCTTTGTAATTGTAAAACATTTTCTATAACTGTAGCTATGTCTGGCCAGGTGCTTTCACAATGCAAATTTGAGTTTCATCATAAGGGCCAACAGACATAGATACAGGATCAAAATAACAATCCTTAATACCAAAGTATTTAAGACTTACAAAACAAAGACCCATACCAAGGTAGTCATTAAGATAGTTACTAATATTAAAAAAAAACAATTTGTATAATTAATATCTCAAATGTAACAGCTTATTCAAATTGTAGATGAAAACCACAAAAACCTTGTACTATCTAAAATACTGCTCACATTTCAGGTCCCTCAAACCCTTTTATTTCATCTTTGAGGACAGTGAAGATTGCCAGATTTAGCAAAGAAAAACACAGGACTCTCAGTTAAATTTGAATTTCAGATCACAAATACCAAATTGTAGTTTAAGTATGTCCCATGCAATATTGAAACATACATATACTAAAAGGTAATTTGTTCTTTATCTAAAATTCAAATTTAACTGGACATCCTGTATTTAATCTGGCAACTCTAAGTACAGTAAACGATATGCAATTACAGGCATAGGAAGAATTTTATTTTCCCAATATGTATTTTTAGTAAGAATTGTCACTAGGCAGTTAAATCTGTCAAGCCGCAAAATGGCAACTTCTCTCAAAATGTTTTTCCAATGAATTGTATATATGTGTTAAATGCAGATGTGTGATAGGTTTTTCATAAGGTTCACTCAATTTCTTTTGTAGTGAGCCTTGGGGAAATGGGAAAACATCATACTTGTTAAATATTTATATGTATAATTATGTATACATACACTATATATATATATATATTTTTAATTTCCAGTATTAACAGCAATATAAAAGCTAATATTTTAAATGTAGATTAATTTTTTTGAGAAGGGCAGTAGGATGTAAAAAAAAAAAAAGACAGATAAGAGGGGAAGAAAACAAAAAATGAAAAAATAAGAAAAAATTTTGAAAAGAAAAATGTTTAGATTTTATCTGCTATTTAATTTTTTGAGTTATCTTTTTTATCTTTTAAGCTGTCAGCTTGCTTTGGCAAGTCCAAATTAAATTAACTCCAAAATAAATGTAATCAATTGGTCAGAAATTGATAATAATGTCTGAAAAAAATAGAATTTAACCAATAAATATTTACAGAAATTGACACTGCTTCTGATTAGGGAGTGGGGGGGAGGGATCTTGCTTATACTGAGTCACCTCATAGTCCGAAAAGACTCATTTTGTATTTTTTCCCTCTGAAAATGTCTTCACCCTCCCACTTTTCCTACTCACAAAAGAAAATAACATACAAACATAAAGTGTGAAAAATACTATATTTGGTAAGGCTTGGCTAGAAAACAGCAGTCAGGAAAAAAAAAAGTAAGGAAGTCTATTCTACAGTCTGGGATTTAGGCCTCTTGGTGGAGCAGGTAGTATGTAGGGGTTATGGGTGGGAATGTCTTTTGTAAAAGTTCCCCTTAGTAAGAACCAAGGCTACAGGAGGTCACCAACCATCATAGTATGCTGTGTTTCAGGAAATGTAATTTAGCCACCTGAATCCATGTAATAATCAACTACGATAGTAAGGAATTAAATCAAGATAAATTAAATCAAGATAAGTAAGATCATTACACTTTGAGCTAAAGAATATTCAATAATAGCATTATACAAATTTGAGCATAACATCCATTTAAAATATTTTACTAATAAAATAACGTATTGCATTCTTAGAAATAATTGAGACCCTTTTCTAAGCAGAGGCAGAAGCTCCATAAAGAACAATTCCAGCAATATGATTTGTTCTCCCTCGGTGCATATCAAAATTCTTATGGTAGCTCTTGGAAACATCATCTTTTTTTATGATTAGAACAGGGAATACAGGTGTCTTGCTGACTACATTGCTCTTTCTGATGTCTGATGTACCCACCCACTATGTTAGACTCTCCAGTACTAATATGTAGGTCCCTTTAAACCAGTAGGTTACACATCAAACTTCAGGTTTGAAGCTCTGGAAGATTCTCTAGGATCACAGGTTAAAGTCTCACTGGGTCCAACGCAACCTTTCATTCTTCCAGAAGGGATAAATCAACCAGCGCGGACTTCACTGTGTTAGGGTGTTTCAGATGAGAACTTATAAACTTAGACTCCTTTGCTTTGTAATGACATTAAAGATCTCATGGGGTGTTTGTTCTAACGTTTGGAGACCTTCCTAAAACCTTGAGTAATTTTTGCTCATACTTGACGTCTGCACTATGAGAGGCTTAAACATTCTTACGCATTATTAAAGTTCTGTGTACATTAAGTTATGGAAATTAAATTCACCTTCAGAAAGTACTTGTAGAATTAACATTATCTGGAGCTAGGGACTGTCATGTACGTGGTATGATTTGAACATGACTGTAGTCTTGTTTTCATCTAGTATGTGTCATATAAGAGTTTTTTACATCCTTCAGCAAAATAGCATAACAGTTGGGCCACTGTCTGTGTTTTTAATAAGCCACAGCCTATTGGTGTGAGACTCAATTCTAGAGTCATGACATGTAACACATTTAGGCCCCTGGTGACTTCTTTGTGTCCAAGGCCCCAAAGACTTTTTTGAAGACTTTAATAAAGTCGCTCTCATTGGCCTGTGTCTGATCGAGTCTGTCTGGATTACCCCCTGCCCTGCACTATATTATAAACATTCATCTTTTGATGCCAATTCCTCTTTTTATGATTTTTTTTCTTTATTGCTTTTAAACTGCCATTCTCTTCATTGTTTATGATTAGTTGATCTTCCTGGCAAACAAATAAACAAGAAGAGTGAAGGAGTAGCCGGTGAATATGTGAATATGGATAAAGGAAACAAATTCTCATAATCAGCATTCATATATTGCCCTTGATGATTTGAGTTTAGAGTTCGTTTTAGAAATCGGAGTGCTATCTGTAATACTTTGTGTCATACGATTCTGCTTCATTTTTTCTTGTTTGATTGAAAGCCACTTAGAGGGCTCATTTTCATTTCATTGTGAAGCATGATCCTTTGGGATCATTCCATTAGAAAAATTTCCAGACCCTGCACACAAATCCCCATAGCAAAGGTGTCCTGTTGGAAATATCTAAATAACTGTGGGAGAGTACAGAAAAAAAAAAAAAATGCAGTTATTTAAAAAATTTACATGAAATTACCTGAGGAAATTTACTTTATATGTGAAAACAAAACTTACCTCATGTCTAAAATATCTATTAGAATAATTCCTCCTGGTAAGCCTTTTACAAACCCCAAATGGAGATGTTTGTTCCATTCTATTCATTTCCTCATACATTTGCAACCCTATGAAAGCACCTCTTTTCCCTTCACATATAATCAAAATTAATTCCATAAGCTTCTTTCAGCTTGAGAATTTAATTTTTATTTTAGTAGAAGTTAATAGCTTTGTAATAGAGTAAATGCAGGATGTAGTTGCTGTGAATGGAGATACCACATTTTTATGTACCAAAATGAAACTCCTTTTTCTGTGTTTAGTATGACCTATGTTCTCTGTCAGAAATTTTAATATCATCTCATTCATCACTCAGCTCACTTAGTATCCTTTGTCTATTTAGTTTATTTTTGCCCCCAAATCACTCTCTGATAAGCCTAATTATTACTACAGTGTTTCACTGTTTTAGGTTTATGATCTTCTTTGAATAATGATATAATTGAGATGGGTAAATATACATCTTTGTGATTTCATTTGAATGCTGGGTTCTTAGTAAATACAGTACAGTGTAACATTTTAGATCTCTGGTCTGGATAAACCTCTAACAGATGCACATATGTGCACACACACATATGCACACATTTCATGAGAGAAAGATCTTTTGGTGTCTTATTTACTGCTTTATATCTTGGGCATAAATCAATGTCAAGTACATAGCACGCAGCCAAAAAATATTATTGAAGAAGTAAATTATATATTAATCAATTCATAAGTAATTTTAGATATATATTAAAATACTTGATTTTTTTATAGTTCAAAAATAAATGTCATTAGTTTGATGAGTTAAAACAAGACATGATAAAATCATGATAAATTTTCAATGAGTAGAGCATTTTGTGCCTTTCAATTCAATCATTATCAAAGTTCACAGTAGCCTCAAGGTAAACTCTCCAGTTAGAAAATAACATTTATATGTGCTTTTAACAAACACATGTTGGAAGTCTCATAATATAAAACTTTGCAACGCATAAAAAATTTATGTTTTCTTATCAATCTTATAACAAAGTAATTGTCTCTCTATTTTAAAGGAAGACTCTTGACTGAAAAATAAAGTTAAGTATTTAAGCTAAAATAGAATAATTAGTAAGAAGTAATAATTTTAGGAGAGAAGTCTGGTCCTTCCACATCTGAGCCCTTTGCTTCATCGAGTGCATTACAATTGCGTGTGTGGAGTACTGTTAGGTTTACCAAGCATGATGTGTTTGCTAGATAAATGTGACTTTTTTTACCCTGTGTGCCAACATGTGGCCCCATAGGTACACTCACTTGCACATAGCAAGGCATTTGTCACGTTGGAGGGTCTCCATAACTGCTTCTTGCTGGGTTCTGAATTTGGAGAATGCAGAATTAGGGGTACGGTCTGTGTTTAGATAACAGAGAAAGAAGACTTAAACATATGCCAGGAGAAGAAAATAAGTTGACTACAGGTGGCTGAGACAGTGTGGATAAAGAACCAGACATGGAGAAGCACTAGGCAAGAAGAGAGCTGTGTGGCTAGAACTCTGGATATATAATTAAGAGCAATACAGAGATCAGGCTTGAAACACTTTGAATATAAAGTCTTAAGACTTTACAATACAGACAAAAGTAGAAAGTCTCAGTGCTCTCCCTGTGTACTCCTGGAATCTACCATTTCTGTGTCTGTTGAGCCTCATTTCCAACTGTGTGAATGTAATGCTTTTTGCCTCAGGTTTCCTTCAGTGCTGTGTGTGTGTGTGTGTGTGTGTGTGTGTGTGTGTGGTGCAGTGGTGTGTGTGTGTGTGTGTGTGTGTGTGTGTGTGTGTGTGTGTGTGTGGTGCAGTGGTGCAGAAAGGGAAAAGGACAAAAGTGCCAGGGAGTTCATATACCATCCTGGGTACCACACTCGTCCAATGTCTGATGCTTATGGAGGGAATAGATGAATACCCCTGCTTACTCAACTTTCAGGTGTGATAACTCTGAGACGTGTCCCGTGCTGTCCCTTGTAGTTGCCCAGTAAGATTAAGCTTACACCTTTGATTGACTTCTTTCTCTTCTTTATATCACTTCTTTATTCCCTTTTTATGTTTCCTGGTATCACTCTTATGAACTAGAATCATGGTCTCATAATTTGTTTCTGAAGGATAAAATGAAAACAGTTGATAATGAAAGTAATTCTAGGAAGGATGTTTTTAGGATGAAATTCTGGAATTGGATATTTTGCTGGTAGTATAGAATAAAGACCTTGGTATTACTGATAAGTGAAGTGGTGATAATGCTTGACATGTTATAGCACAGAAATATTAAGTCACCTACAGTGAGACAAGGTACAGAGAGAAGAGAATGCCCTGTTTTATGTATTTCAGAAATATGGTGAAAATGATGATAATGAAAACTTTGGAGAGGTTGGTTTTTGTTAACGACCATTAAAGCTCTCTGAAGGAAAAAAAATGCAGATTCAGGCAAACCAGCTATCAGACTAAAATAGGATGCGAAGCCCAAAAAGAATGATTGCATTAAAGAAACCCAAATCCTGTTGTTGGAGGAGAGAGTGTTGTAAAAATCATGACCAGGCTTTGATTAGGAGAATTTTAAAAATGCAAAAACAACAACGAAAACATAGTCCCAGCAAACTTCCTATATTTGCTTAGGGAGCTGAGAGGGATCCTAAAACCTCAGATGAAGATGTCTGGATCTATACACTTGAATATCTTGAACATCCAGAAATTTTAGAAACCCATTGTGTTGACATATGTGTCCCACTTACTAGGAGAGAACAGCTTCCCTTCACCTGGAGGTCACACATAGGTTGTACTTAAAGTGCTTGCCTCAACAGTGATGCTTGACTTCCTTGAGATCTATGCCCTGCCGTCTTCATTGTCTTTAGACCAATAACTAAAGATGTCTCATCATGACCCCATTGGAGAGGAGTTAGTATCTGTGTTATGGGAAGAAGTGTTAATTCAATGAAAGAGCTATAAGATCTGGCCAATATGTTACAAATAGCACTGAAATATTCCTAAAAATGAATCTTGAGGATTATGGACGAGGGATGGAGAATAACTCTAAGGCTGGATAGGAGACATTTTTTTAATATGGGGACAATGTCTTGTGACTCAGGAGTTAATGTCCTGGGAAGGACACCTACAGGTAGTCTTAACATGAAACTTGGGTAAAAAGATAGCCTGAGTGACAGAGGTGGATATGCCTGGGCTGCCTTGGCAGAGTGTTGAGGATTTAAAAGGATCTGAGAGATGCAGCATGAAAGCATGGATTTACTGTATTAGACCTAAGAACCCACCAGATAAATATGTTCCTCGAGGAGGCTCAGAGTACATTCTATTCGCTAAAATAATGAAAAATATGCACATGAGAGGCATTCACATGGTTGAAAAGCTCAGTGATAGCTGTCTTACATGGGTCAGAGTAGGCTGTAAGAGATAACTGCTACAGACTCCTTAGAGCAGGGGTCCCCAACCCCCAGGTAGTGGTCTATGTCCTGTTAGGAATGGGGTGGCACGGCAGGAGGTGAGTGAGTTAAACTTCACCTGTATTTACAACCACTCCCCAGAGCTAACATCACCACCTCAGCTCCATCTCAGATCATCAGGCATTAGATTTTCTCAAAGGAGCACCAGTCCCTGGTGCCGAAAAAGTTGTGGACTGCTGCCATGGAGGAACATAGGATGTGCTGGAACAGCAGAGACCAGGTAAATCATATAACCATCAGAAACATGGAAGGTTTAAGTTTAAGGGGAAAATGACCATAATAGCATCTACAGGCTTCGAAACATAGAACGAAAATGGCTGCATAATTTGCAGGGTCCAGTGCAAAATAAAAATTCAGGTCTCTTGTTCAAATTTATTAAAAATTCAAGATGAAAATAGCAGAACATTGAACTGATGTGTAAGCTTTCTGAGTATGGGGCTCTCTTCCTTTGCACACCCATGAAGTCAGCCCTAATACAGGGATCCATGATGATAAAAGTAGACCGTGGTGTTCTTAGGGCCAAGACAGATAAGCAGTCAACAAAGATGTTGTTTGAATTATTTGATTTATATGATCAGAAATATAACAAGAATAGGTAAGAAGATAATTTATGTTAGCCACTGTAGTGAAAAAATCATTATTCCTCACTCAACTTTCAAACTTGAGCTAGTTCTCAGACCAAGGAATATATTCAGTCAAAGGAGAGACTGAGTCCCTTAAGGCAAAGACCCTGCAAAGCCTCCATTGAAGCTGAAACTGACTAATAACTCGTTTTGCAGACCTAGTACTTTAGATTTAGAACCTCGGTAGAGGGTGGGATGATAAAATACTAGAACAAAGCTGTGTGGAAGGGGAAGAGAATATACTAGTGATGGTCCATGGAATCTGTTGTCTATAAAGATGGTGGCTCTGACATATCTCAAGATTAATTTATATCTTATTTTGAACAGACTAGGGAAGCCACTTTTGAATCATCATCATTTTGAAAAACTCTGTAATTGACTATAGCCATACCACCTGGAACGCGCCCGATCTCATTTGTAATTGACACCTCATATTGCTTAAATATTAAGAGAAGAATGGGTTTTACATTCTTCTGGATTTCTTACTTAGTTTCAAGTTAATGGAAAGAGAAGTGGTAATTTTCTCTCTCTCCTCTAACCAAATGAGCCCTAAGATTGCAGATCCCTTCTTGCTCTGGCTCCCAGCAATCTTTTCAGTCTTGCTTTGGTTTGCATCTCTCTCTTCACCCATCTGCTCACACTAGGTACACAAGTAATGCTGTCTTCTATCCTTGTGTTACTCTTTCTCTCTTCTCTTGATCTTTAGATAGGCTGTTTCCTCCTTTTGGAATAATCCTTCTCTCTGTCTGTTCTACTCCTCCCTTCTACCTACTGGTTAGCCAATACTCATTTGTAGTTCCCAGATTGAAGGCCATGTCCACAGACTAACTTAGATTAATTTGAGTCTTAACCGCTGCTTTTTTTCAGGCTCATGTGTTCTGTTTATGATTATTTTTGGATAAAAGATAATCAACTTATTTTCAATTTTAATTTTTCTCTCACTTGAATAGATTTAATCCAAATTTTATTCTGAATTCATTTTATTTAATCTTTTATAGGGCTATTTTGAAATCCAATAAATCAGGAGGTTTTGGAAGTTAAAGGCATTTTAAGGTGATACAAACCTTGATTTTCTGCAGATGTTTACCTTCCAACTATTATAGTTCCTTGTCCATTCTTTCTGCCTAAATTAAAAATAAGATTTATTTGTGAAAAAGACAAAGGATGATGAGAAACCTTAACTTCTTATTCCTTTAAAGGATTTTATTGATTACTAATATTTATTATTCTTATGGAATTGTTACTTATTAGCCACCTCTGACTCCATAACTCACGTTATGTTTTTGTTCCCCCCCCCCAAGGAAAGATAATGGGCTGAGAAAAAAATCTAGAGGATGAATTTTCTTTGCAGTGCATTTATTGAAAATATTACAAACTGCTAGGGTTGGGAATTTAAATCTCTAGTTTTGTGTTAGAGCTTAATATCAGAATCTTCCCATTAGCCTATTAACTCATTGTAACTAGAATCAAGCCAGCAGTGGTCTAGGATAAAGGAAGTGTGTGTGCATGTGTGTTTGTGTGGGTGTGTGATATTTTCAAATGCGTGCAATGAATGTTTCCTGTGTGCGCTTCTCTTGTGATAGTGGGTTAGAGCTCTGTGTGTATTTTTTTGTAATGCAGAGAAATAAAAAGGATTACTAGTGAGAGGGTGTCTTGGCATTGTTTTTTTGTTTGTTTGTTTGTTTGTTTGTTTTCTGCAGTGCTGACACTCTCTAGCGGTAATTTTTAAAATGTGCTTTGTTCTGAATGTGATGGCTGGGAACGCACCTGTTCTGGAGATCATGATACGAGCCTCTGAAAGACCCTTACTCAAATAGAAAATAGATAAGAACTAGATAACAAATTTGCACAAAAAAGTCGCTCAAAGTAAAAGTTTAAGTTAAATTGGCCCCCCATTCCCAGGGTTCATCACAGACAAGGAATCATCTGCAAAGAGTGTTTACCCTCCTGCTCTGGTTCCTGGCTTAAGTGAATTTGGGCAATTCACTTAACCTCTCCATGCCCCCATTTTCTTCTTCTGGCATCTGACACTGGTAGTGAATTTCCTTGCAGTAATGTGACAATTACCCGATTAATGTCTATTAAACTCTCTGAAGACAGAATGCAAGGAAATGCTTAATAAAATGGCAAATAAGGAAAAAATGAACAGTAAAGGGCCTGTAGTCACAACTGCAAAAATTATTAAGGTTACTTGGAGAGGAACAGTGAGAGACAGCTCCTAACACTGTCTAATTGCTGACCGCCTGATCTTATAACTCAGAGCTCGGCCTAAGCTTTTATGGTACGTGACAATAAGGTCTTCCACACCTGCTTCATGGCGAGGCTGCCATCATAGCCAACTTCCCAATCGCAGTGGTGTCTGAACTTTCCCCCTGAGAGTTGCTTTCATTTCATAGATGCCTCTGTCAAAAAACGAGGCTTTTTTTTTTTTTTTTGCAAAGATAGAACACTAAGTCATTTTTCTCCCCTCAGAGCAAACCTCCCCTCCCTTCTCTCTAGAATGGCTTTATCTCTGTAGTTTCCTATATTTCAAAGGCAGAAATAGAACATAATGGGATTTGGCTGAAGGGTATAATTCTAAGAATTCCAAAACTTTTTATCGAAGGACCATTTATAAAAGAGCTTTTATCCATTGGCAATTTCAGCTGAGAGCTATTCAGCCTGGCTCAGGAGGCACCACATAAAGGCTTTAAAATGTCCTGGTCTGCCACTGTCCCTTTGCAAGGGCAAAGACAGAGCCTCTGTGTGGTGTTTTGGCCCATTTGTGATAGCATCCATCTGAAAGAGGAATAGCCTAGAGCTAACCTGGGAGGAATCGGAAGGCTGTTTCCTTGGCAAATCTACTATCAGATCTGAAACTTATTCTTCACTACCCACTACAAGAGGCCTTAACATTTAGTACTAGTTAGGCTCAGCTAGGAAGGTATATGATATTGAAATCACGGTTTTATTTACATACAGGATGGCAGCATGTCCATAAGGAAGAGGAGAAGGTGCTCTGTGACTCAAATGTCAGCAGAGAAGTGATCATACAATACTTACACATATGCACACATGCACTCCCCCATACACACACACACACACACACACACACACACACACCCTCTAGTCTACTACTTCATCTTCTCTCATTAAAAAAAAAATGAGAAGAATCTTATTTCTAAAAAAGAAGCTGAATGTGTCTACAGAGCTTCAATGTGTGCTTCTGGCCCTAGTCCATATTTTTGCCTTCCTGGCTAGAACCCAAATTCTCTGTCAACCATTATTCAGAAAGAATAGGGAGGTTTTGAGAAAAATTTTCTTATTAGAGTAGGAAAGTGTTAATATAGAACAGTAACTTATAGAAATACCTCTGTAGTATCTAGTGAGTTGTATACACTTCCATTTCCTTAAGAGGGAGTAAGAGTAAGGTTGAGCAATGATGGCTCCCCAAGAACTTTGAGAAAAGGGAAATCGGTTTGCCCTGCAAGAATTAAATAACTTGAAAACAACACTTAGCAAAATGTTTTTTAGTTCCACGAGAACATACTAGAATATCAATCAGTGAAATTATGACATCTATAGTCAGCATACATCATCTAAAGGGAAGAGCCAGCCATGTAACAAATTGGCTTCAGAAGGTCCAACTGCCTGCATGATTCAGAAGACAAGGTGACAGACCAGGTCACGAGCACCTTTGTTGTCAGGCCTCATAAGGTCTGGATGAACCATCTTCAAGACTTGACCACTCTCTTTTTCATTCTGCAATATTTGAGCAGTCCTTTGATCTGATAATTCATTTTGCTCAGTACTTATACATGGTAAAAATTGTGGCCCTGAACAAGAGATATAATAAGCACCTTAGTCATCAAAAATAATATTCCCTGTTTATAAATGAATTGCTTGGCTTTCTAGTTCACCTACCAGTTTCAAGTTGTTTTTAAGAATGTAATTACTTCTACATTTATTCATGAAATCCTGTCTTCATATCTTTAAGACCAATGATACTGGTAAATTCCTGGAGATTGTTCCTAGCTATTCCACCCACATGAACATTTACTTCCAGTTTAACTTTCATGATTATAATTTCTATGAGTATGGTGAAGAATCTCTAGAAATTAAAATAATCCTCATGTTTCCCTAACATATTAAGATGACATTATGGAGTTGATTCTTTTCCTTTGGGATGTGCACGTTTTCTTTTAGGAATCTGGTTCCTAGTGATGCCAGGAATGATGACACTCAAACAGACCCATAGTTAAAGGGCATAAGAAGCAACCAACTCCACTTTAAACAAGTAGGAGTGATTAGGACATAAGGCAGGAACTGCCATTTAATGTATTGTTTTTCGAATGTCCATTATGTGCCAACATTCTTTGGTCTTTGGAGGTACTTTGGTCAACAAGACAAACTTTCCCAGAATTTGTGGTTTAGTAGAAAAGGTAAGCATTAAGACAAAAATTTCTGAGATAATCCATTAGTGGAAATTGCAAGAGAGTTAAGTTCCATGAAGAACAAGTTGTATATTGAACACGATGGGGGTCATCAGGAAAGGATTCTCTGACAAAGTAGCATTTAGGCTTAGCTCTAAAGGATAAGTAGGGACCAATCAGGAGACGAATGTGAGAAAGAACATCCAGGCATAGAGAAAAATACGAACAGAAATCTTGAGGCCAAAAGGAGAGTGGTATCTGGCAAGAATTTGAAGGAGGCCACAAGAGCTAAAACTGAGAACTGTGAGATGAGACTAGAATTTAGACAGTCATCTGTGCTTACAAAACACAGTAGTTCACATTGTGGATCTTATTTATTCTTTTAGCAAATACCCATACTATGAACCAGGAACTAAGTGTTCTAGATATTGACCAAACACCAAGAATTTCCTTGCAAGGAAGCAAACTATAAATAAAAACATTTCTCGTGTGTTGGAAGTGGTTAATATTATGAAGAAGAATAAAACAGACAAGAAAATAAGGAAGCATGAAGGTTGAAGTTTGGTTGCTATTTATATAAGGTGTTATGGCATAGGCTTGCTGATAAGTTAATGTTTGAGAAGAGACCCAAATTAAACTTGAGAGAGCAAGCCAAGGGGATATCTATGGGAAGAGCAAGCAGAGAGAAAAGGAAATACAAAGGCCCTGAAGTGAGAGCAAAATTGAAATGTGCAAAGAACAGCAAGGTGGCCAGTATGACCCAAGTAATTAAGAGGAGAGTGGCAGGAGATGAGATCAGAGAGATGAAGGGTATGCGGGGTCAGTTGTAGAGACTTCTAGGCCACTGTAAGACTTCTGCACTGAGAGAAATAAGAAGCTGTTATCAGGTTTTGAGCAGAAGAGTGTCATGACTTCAGTCCCATTTAAACAGCTCACTTTGGCTTTTGCGTTGAGCAAGGTAGTGGTGGTGTGGTAGTGGGGCTGGGGTGGGAGGGGGAGAAGGAAATAATGAGGGACCACTTAGAAAGCTATTACCTTTATCCTGAAAGGAATGGGAAATAATTAAAGAGTTTTAAGTCAGGTAGTTTTACTTTATTAAAACACCATAATATATATTCTAATTATAAATCTCAGTTTAACAATTAAAAATACAAACGCCTTGGTAAAATTTAGTACTTTCCTATTTAAACTGTGTTAATTACTGCTAAATTTTACTTTGTTTTTTTCTTTTCTTTTCTTTTCTTTTCTTTTCTTTTCTTTTCTTTTCCTCTAAATTGCAGTCATTCGTTCTGGATGCATCTTCCAACTATCTTCTGAAGTTGGAATAAACTACTAATCCTAGCTCTAATTACCTTACTAAGAAAACATTTGCACTGTTTTTTTTCCGGTCTCAAGAAAAGCCTTGTCTCTTAGTGTCCTTGAGTAACAGGTGTCTACAACACTATAATATAAGAAAAATCTGGCTCATTGATATAGTCAAGATTTCTAACATTACTCATTCTAGGATTTTTGTTCACTTCACTGGATTGTACAAAATTCCCCGAATTATGGTGTTGTCAAGAAAATAGAGCTATTTTCACTACATTCCAGCCACATGTTGCATGGCTTTCTTCCTGAGCTCCCTGGGCAGTTTGGATGGAGGTGACACCAGTAGGGGCATACACTTGTTCAGTGTCAAACTCAGTCACGAGAACACTCCAGCTCAGCAACCAGAGCTTTTGTCCTTACATTCATTCTACTACCCTTGCATCTGATATTCTGGTAGCTCACTACTACTATGTTCAAGATAATCTCTAGCCATTGATACTCTCAGAAACTAGAAAACTGCAGTCTTCATTTGCAGAGAACAATAGTCTTCTAGGTGTCAGATTCAGATTCTCAGAAGCTAAATATTTGGCAAGTTGTGTGAGTACCTTGGGATTAAATGCCTCTGAACTTGTCAGATCAAAGTATCTGGTCTGGTTTCAAGGATAAATGTAATGATGACTCTGAATTTGTGTAAAAAAAATTCACTTTAGTTTTCTACTAAATCAACTATGCAAAAGATGTGGATGAAATATGAATGGGCGCTCCCATCTTCTCTATATGTGACATCTTTACTGCTCATATTGGCTTGCCTGTGTTGACCTTAAACAGAAAGCCATATATTTCTCTAGCAAAATGAGTTTATTAAGAAACAACAAGAAATTTTAAAGTGAAACATGCAGTCTAATGGCGAACCATGTACAAGTCCAGAGAAACAAAGGAGAAGAACACTATTTTTTGGACTTGCAAGGGGTTTTAGTAAACAGAGTCCATCTGAGGGAACTGAAAGTTCAAAGTATAGTGACTTTTCACTGGGTGACTTACAGCGTTCTCCCATTGGCTCAGCAGTTAGTGAGCAAGGAGGAATCTTTCTTCCTCCTGCTGAAGTATTAAAGCAGAATTGCTTCCTGTTGGAACAGCAAGGTACATCTCTTTCTGTCAAAGTCAGTAGTGTAACGTTGAGTGACAAATGCATAAGAGTTCTCTCTTCTAGCTTCCTGACTCCATTTTCAATGTAGTTTCTGTTTATTAATTTTCACATTTCCCCCTTATGATCAAGATCTTTCTTTGAAAGCATCACTGATTATGAGTCAGGTTTACCCAAATTCAGTGGCCTTGTGTTCCATGATGCCAGGAAGGACCTTTCTTGGATGCCTTTTTCTACATCAAAGGAAAACTACAGATTGGAAACCTATTGTGGTCACACTTGAGTAAAAAGCAGAGGTAGGGGAAAGATCTCTCAGACCTTTTCCATCTAAAGTCTGTATCTTAGAATAGTGAATATGGCAAAGGCACACTCAGAACTAAAAGAATTCAACAGCACTTTGGGAAGATACAATACACGAATGAAACATGAAATTACACAGTATTGTTATCTCAAAAGAAACTACATGGAACAAAATATCTTATAACTAATATAGTCTGTAGATTGTAAATTCAGACTACGAATTTGGATGAGAATCCAGTCAGTTAATAGTACAGATGAAAGAAAGACTTTTGCAGGTTTTAAACCTTCTGACTGGACTGGTCTGAACATCTTGGGAAAGCTCTCTCATCAGGTGTCATCTGCTTCGATTTTGGGAAATCTTTACCTTTGTGTTGTCACCAGATGGTGTGCAAGTCTAGTCAGGAGGCACTTTCTTTAGCTTTGTTACATGAATCCAAGAGTCTCTTTCCTGGAGTTTGGTAGCACAAGGGTTAGTTATCAGTACCTGAAAGGGACCTTTTCAGCCAGGTTAAAAAGAATCTTTCTGAAGGTGTCTTTTCTAATAAGACAAAATCTCCAAGTTGCAATGTCTTTTTCTCCCTGGAGTACACTGGGAAAAGACTGCTTTACCAAAATGTGGTTAATTTTGATAGAAGCAATTAGGCCTTCACAATATTGAAGTATATCGCCTTTTATCAGTTACAATCAAAAGAGTAAGAGTTTGCGAGTCTCTCACAAATATAGAGGACTATCTGGTGACAGCCAAAGAGGAGGCAGATTTGTGTGAGCTGGGAGAAAACAGTGAAGGGTTAAAGAAGTAAAATTAGTAGTTGATAAAAGGTCACTGGGATGGGGAGCATGGCATAAGGAATGCAGTCAGCATTATTGTAACGGCTGTGTGTAGAGCCAGAGGAGAGAAAGAGCAATCAGGGGGATCATTTCATAAACTACATAAATGTCTAACCAATGTACTGTATATTTGAAACTAATAATAAATTTTTTTTTAAGTGAAAGTTTATGAGTTCCAAAGGGACAGATCTAAGATTTGAGACTAATGGCAACACTTTTGGTCAAGATATTTAGAGGGTTTCTGAAAATTTTGCCAATTGAGTCAATATTGTTGTTAGTGCATTCAACTAATTTTGAGGTTTGAGGGTGTATTAAAACTGAATTTTTACTACAAGCTAATCATTGTGATAGGCATAAGACATACACTGATAAACATAAAAAGACATGGTCCCTAACCCCATGGTATTTAGAGTAAAATAAGTTAGAGAGGAATGAAAAATATATTCTATAAAAATGTTGAAAGGAATCTGTAATACGTGCTATGAAGGAGTTCCATTGTGGCATTAGGTGTAGAATAAAGGATTTGACCCATTGGTGAGGTCAGGAGAGAAGAGATAGTGGAGATGGGATGTCATTGAAGGTTTTAAGTGCCTTGGGAAAGTGTGACATGATTAAATCTGTATTCTCAAAAGAGTACATAGCTGCCATATGAAGAGCAGATTGCAGTCCCTTTTTGAACAGGCTCTTAGGAAGCAAAGACCAAATTTTCAGTCTACTTTTCTACCAGTCTGTAATTTTTCATGGCATTTATTTCAGTGATGAAATTTATTCCTGATGCTATATTCTTATTCCTTCTCTTAATTTCCTTTTGCCCAAGTCTTCCTGCTTAGCAATATTTATGTTCTGTTTCTGCACATGGTGTTATAATCTATATAATTGTTTTTGACTTGTTTTTTTTGATGGGGGAGAGGTAAGATACTGCTAAGAAATAAATGGAAGAAAATATGTCCTAGTTCTGAAAATGTTTACATATTTGAAGAATTAGAGAAAGAATATGAAAGAAATAGCTTTGAAAAATACAAAATACAAATACAGATTCATAGATTATTGCATTGATAAGGGAATGTTATTTTTAAACAAAGTAGATTTAAACCAGTCAGCAGGTTTGAGATCTCAAGCAAACCTGTTGAGGGTCTATTTCAATATAGATAATACTTTTATCTCTCTAATTTTTCTCTTTTATTTTTTTTTTCTTAATCTTGGGACTCCTGTTCTTTTATTTTCCTAATTTCTCGCTTTTAGGTTGTAAACGTATTGAGGAAGGAGATCTTGCCTTTCATTTATGTACTTTTCTTTAACTCTGTCTCCCTGTCCCCCACTTCTCCATGGCATCCACTCCAATACTAATACAATGGGTCTGTTCGCAAAATAATTTGTAGCCATGCATTCAAAAGTCGTTCATTCTTTCTCATACTTTTTATGTTATCGGTAGTGTTGATCTCTGGATTTCCATGCATGGCATGTAAAGTTGACAATTGTCATTACTATTTCTTCTGTGCTTCCTCTGTACTCATCTCCCTTTCAGCATCTTTTGGCAGTGAGAGAGCCAGTGTTTCTATTTACAATGCTGATGTAAACCACCACTAGCTTACACATAAATGCCAGGAAAATGAGCAAAGAAAAGACAGGTACCTACATTATGTTTTTTCCCCACGGTTTTCTGCTTAAACATTTTACATTTTATGACAGTGTTTGGGGGATAAAATGTTCACATATAAATATATAGGCAAGTTTCCTTTTCCTAAGTTAGTCTGTTATAACTACCAGGTCTGATAAGGCCATCTTTGAAAAAGCAAATGAATGTGAGCTCTACAGAGGCTGATGACCAAATAAAATGATGCTATGTCTCAGGAGCTGGAGGCGGTTAACCTTCAGGCCAGTGAAAAATACTGAACACCAAGGGAAAGTGAATGGAGAGAATTTAGGGTCTTTATGGAAGGTTTTCTTTTTCCCCTGTGAAAGCAACTTTAACCTTGTAAAAGATCTACTTTTGTCTTGTTAACCCGGCTTTGAAGAGAAATGACCCTGAGAGGGAAACAATAGCAGCAGCAAAGCATAAAGGGTAATAAACTCCTAGGAGCCTTTTTACCATCTTCAGAGTTTGGGGCAATATTAAGACATACCCACTAAAAAAAAAGGCATTGAGAGCAATAAAACACGTCCTTTTTCTCTTTTCGAGACTGTGCTGTGTATTCACTTACTCTTTCCGAGGGGGCTTTCTGTTGTCTTGCCTCAGCTGGAAGGCACTTTTATCTTTCTCCCCTCTTGGAGTATTTCCTTCTTTTTCCTTCCTATTCTGGCTTCCTTCTTCCCTTCCCTCAATTCTTCTTTTCCCATTTAAAGCTACTTTAGGAGACTGCTACGTGGCAGCAACTCAGACAGCCAGTAGGTGAACCACTTGAAGGCTGTAGAGAAGAGAGGGCACCTTGTCTGTGGAGCTCTGTGGGATCACTTAAAAGGGCTTTTCACTGAGCAGACCTGGAACAGAAGAAGGCAGGTGTTCGTGCAGCTCTGGGTATATTCTCGTTTTTAATTAGTTAGAAAATCCTTGGTTGGGGGTTAAAATTTAACATTTAATTACATGAGCACATATTCTGGATTAGAATTCCTCAACATCATAATAATTTGATTTAATCTAGGAGATAGTTGTGTAGTATTTGGACTTTTTATATTTCAATAGTGTTTACTGACTTATAAACGTATATATGCAATATGTTACTGTCCTGACTTGTAACTCTATGAATTTGTTTTGCCTGTTTTTTGCCCTTATTTAAATGCCTGGTTAATTGAGCCCAACAACATCAGGTTTGTGAGATCCATACATACTGTTGTGGTAGCCATAGATTGTTCATTGTCATTATGTGTCACAGTGACTCTCAAAATGTGTCCTCAAATCAGTAGTATCAGCATCATAGCAACTTGTGAGAAATGCAAATTCTTGAGCTGCCTTCCTTGACCTAATGAATCAGAAACTCTGGAGGTGCAGCAAAGATACCTGTGTTTTAACAAACCCTCCAAAAGATTCTGATACACACTGATTTCCAGAAACATTGCTATATAGTATTCCATTCTCTGAATATATTGTGATATATTTATCATGAAACTGCTGGTAGACATTTGGGCTGTTTCCAGTTTAAGGCTACTATAAAGAACTATAAATATTTTAGTACATGTCTTTTAGTAAGCATGAAAATGTATCTATTGTGGGATTATAATTTCTGTGTCAGAAAATATATTTTTGTTCAGCTTAAGTAGACATTACAGTTATTTAAGTGGTTACACTTATTTATACTCCCCACTTGGATAAAAGAGTTATCATTTTTTAATAACTTCACCAAATACATACTGGGTTTTATTTTATTTTTAGTCATTCTGACAGGTGATGGTTTATTTCTTTGATTTTAATGTGCATTTCTCTAATGACCAGTGAAATCGAGCACCTCATCATATACTCATTACCCACTTGTATATCTTCTTTATTGACACATTCAATCTTTTCCACTTTTCTATTATGTTGTCTATTTTTTCTCATTGATTTTTTTTAGATGCAAGTTTTTGTCAGATAAATGTATTGCAAATGTCTTTTCCCACTTGTGGGATGCAAGGCAATTACATTTTTGATAACAAAAATTCCCAAAATGTATGTATGAACTAAAAGCCTGCCTTGTAACTTACAGATATTTTTTCAACCTTTCCTTATCCTGATTTCCCACTATCTTTCTTAATAAAACATTATTGTATGGAGTAGCAGAGCTGTGTTACATTATGTCCACAGAGGATGCTGATAAAATCACACTGAAAGCTATATGGAATATTTGGGGGTAGGTCAGTGTCTCACGGCAAACTCAAAATACTTTAAGGCTTATGCATGTGTATCCTCATTTTTTTTTTTTCTGTGTCTCATAATCACTGTCCCATCTTCTTTTAAATGATTCCTAGGAGACTGGCAAGTAGCCCAGTAACAGACCATGGATGATAAAGGAAGCATAGTAAATCTGTGGGGAGAGGAAAAAAAATATTCAATAAATAGAGCTGTGGCAATTGGTTGGTTATTTGGATAAAAATCCATTCAGTTTCTGATCTCAAGCCATTTATGAAAATACTTTCCAAGTGGAACAAAAAGGTAAATATAAAAATTCCAACCATGAAGAACTAAAAGATAATATTTGTGAATTTTTTTCTGATTTCTTAATGTGTAAGGAAATAGAAAATAGAAAGATGTATAAATATAGCAGTCATAATTTGAAACTTTTGAACTTCTAAATATAAACTGAATTAAATAGGAAAAAGTAAACCGAACCAAATATTTTCAAGAACTGTGACATAGAGTTCATATTCTTAATTTTAAATTCTTAACATGTGAAGATATTGAATAATTAAGAAAAACATTAAGGACTTTGTAGAAAATATACAAAAAATTTAAAAAGTATATTCACAAGACAAAATTCAACTGGCTGTTAAATTAATAGTATTTAAAAAATTAAAGTAAGGAAGGAAAGAAAAAATCTAAACACACAGTCAAAGAAATACAAATTAATCAATTAATCTTTTTAAATATTGCATTTTCAATATTGCAAGGAATTTAGATTAGACTTAGACCCAAATGTAGTTTGAACTAAGAAATAAAAACATTCATGGAGAAGCAAAAAAATCATTTTCTATTGTAGCAAGATGTAAGCTAAGGAGAGAAAAGAGAAGTGATAATGCATTTACTAGCTAGTGAAGAAAGAAATCTTTAAGAGGCTGGTGGCAGCCCCCAGAGGTTGGCCTTTTAGGCTGTCAAAAGAAAACAACAATAACAACAAAAGAGGAAATAAAATAGCAAAGAGTTCTAAGAGATCAGAGTTGATGGATGTGATTAATTAGTACTAAAAGTGAAGAATGAAGACTTAACCAGATTTTTACAGTATGGAGGGGAAATCAGTTATTCATTGTGTTCAAAATGATTCAGGTGCTGTGGCTAGTGTTAGGTTGAGAAAGATGAATGCAGCCCATCCCTGCCTTCAAGAAGCTTAGAAACAGGTTAGCTAATAATTTGAATGAATAGTTTGAAGCAGTTACAATGTCTGCATCTCGAATAGGATTTTATTAAATTTGCCTGGGGCACTTCAAACTAGCGGCCCTGAAAACACACGCTGTTTCTGTTCTACGCGTGTGGTTTCAGTTCACCCTAACGACTGATATTTATAATGATGTTCTGATTCATAAGAAGCAGTGAAATTGAGTTAGTATGTTTTGATAATGATGACGAGGAGTACAGGGTATATTTTAGAAAGATTTGCAGCAAAACTGATTTTAAAAACAATTCTAGCTCTTACGGAGTTAATTTGCAACTATTTCTGCGTCAACCTGAGAGCTCTGCAGAGCTGAAATGTCACTGCATGCATCCGTCAGCACACAGGATTGATTGAAACATTAAACGAGCTGCTTATTCCTCTACCTTTGGGAGTATAATCCAAAATAAAATTAATAAAAAAAAAAGGTGGCTAAGAGAAATAGGTACTATTTAATTTTTATATCATCAAATATCCTAATGCCAGTCGCTTTTGGAAAAGTCATATTGAAGGGAGGATAAGCACCTGATATTACAGACACCACAAAATTCTGTTATTTCTGCGAATGATTACCATAATTTAGATTGTTTTTCTTTGACTCATTGAAGTCATTACCTCAAACCTCAGCTTTATTTTATAATCTCATTCTATAGTTTATTATCGTTACTGAAGAAATAAGTAAAGGTAAAGATCCTTTGCTTTTTGCAAACTAAAATCTTTGGGTTTTTGCAAAATACTGAAATTCTGTAACATTATCAAACACATTATATTTTCTAGAATGAGAAACAGCATCCACAAAAGAAATCTGAAAACGTGCTGGGTAAAAAAAAAAAATTTTCTGCTTCATGTATCTGATTCTTTGAGAAATTTCATGACATTTTCATCCATTGTTTTTGTAGTAATCATTGCATCGTGAAATTAAAACTGACTCAGTATTAAGCATTTTAAAAACAATTATCCAGCAATGAAAGTACTATATATTTTCTTCTAAAAACAGGTTGTATCCTACGTAGTAACATTTATGTGAAAAATGGCTGACCTTTTTTATTCAGTTCGGGAGCAACATTCATTAGGCTTGCTTTTTAATTTCTGCAATTGGTGCATGTGAAATGCAAAGCTGTGCTGGGGGTTTAGGATGTGAACACGTGTACGTGATTCCTTTTGATCAAGAGCAGAGCTGACCCTTCTCCTCACCCAGCTTTCCTCCTTTGTGTGTGTGTTCCGAACAGCCTTTCGGAACAGAGTCCCACATTGCAGTGATGTCCCAAATCACAGGATTAATGTGTCTACGAACAGACCTCTTATGCCTCCAAAATGAAGTACTCCTTGCTAATTTCTCTTCAAGACACCAGCTTAATTGCATTTTAAACAAATGGGCTGCTTTGCTGGCCAACTTTTAAATGAGATAACAGCAATGTTCACTCTCCAGCAGTGATGAGTGCCTTGCAGTAGATTCAAAACTCTGTTCAATAACAGGTTTAATCTCACACCAGCAGATTTACTGCAGAACAAACTGCCACTGAGCTCATAATTAGTAAAACAACAACAGCAAAAAATCCAACCTACTAAATATTATTTTCCAAAGCAGCAGGCAATGTTTTAGTGGAAAATTTCAGTCCTGTTCTTTGTGTGTTTTATTGATTTTATGTATGATATTGGGAATTCATGCTATGATTTAAGATAATGTTCTTTATCGATCACGTAAGCAGTTGTTTAGCTATCCAGTAATATATGACATACACAGCTAGGGTGACTACAGTGTTCCTCTCTTCATGTTTATTTCTTCTTCTTTTTCTTTTTTTCTGAACAGCATATTCACTGCTGGAAAACAACAGCCAAAAGCATTTGTGCTTTAAAAACAATCTTCTCATAATTTTCTTTGTCGCAGCTATTAGTGGCCAATTGTGATTCAATGAAAACCCCGTTCAACAAACAGATGTTACAAAGTATAGTCTCTGCTTGCTGCATCTAAACAAATATTAATGAGGTAATTGGAACTATTAAGGAAAAAGCAAGTGCTTAGTATGTATTTATGGTCTTATGTAGGAGGCTATATACTTCTAAAACTTCTCATTTATATTGCACAATAGTAAGATATAGTTATAATGACACACTAAGGCACCCTTTTTTTGGGTAATTGTCCTAAATATCTATGCAAAAATAATCTGTATTACACAATTCTGAAAAGCTCTTCTGCAGGTAAGGGTAAACAAAAGCTTTTGTGCAAAAGGAGAGAAAAGCAACTATATGCATATTTTAAAAATCAACTTCATTATATTTACCATCACAAATTTTTAAAAAATCTTACTTTTTTGTGTAAATATAAATTAAATGTGTGATTGCAGGGGGGGAAAACTATTATCAAATACCTTATAAATATTTGGGCAGTGTGCTTCTTCTGACATTTTTCAAGCAGAAATAAGTTGTCTTTAGTACAAGCACTGGCTCACCTCCCATCACTCAAACATGTAGTAATGGCATGTGAGGCTAGCTTTATTTCTGGCATTAACCTTTCGATAATGAGTGCTACATCAAACGCAATTTGAAGAATCTAATGGTACTGCTGTGCAGTTTATTTTTTTAAGACCCCCAAAGCAAATTAAACCTCAGTGAATCAGACATCATATTCACAAACAATAGAAGTTTTAAGAACTAACTCAAAATTCTAATTTACAAATAAAGCTTTTAACTCTATACGTGATGATTCAAAGAAAAATTACTCATTCTTGTCTTCATTTAAATTGCCCCTAATTAGTACTGATCCTGAGAATTCAAAGTTAAAAAAAAGAAGAAGAAGGAGAAAAAGAAGGAAAGAAAAGAAGGTATTTCCAGATCTATCTCTGACTAATTATAATGGTATTTCTAAAGTCACAGACCCAGAGAATTTTAAAAGTGAAAGAATTCAGGAATGACCCAATTCACATAACTCACTAACATTCAGAAGAGTGATGTGCAAGACCCAAGCGCATATTTTTCATTTGTTTCATCAATTAGATAGGAGCAACACTTATTCTTTTATCACATATCTGATAAGCAGAAGTATCCTAGTCTATGTTCTGGTCCCTCAGATTTTATAATCATTGCTCCTAACCACACACACTGGATGATCGCGTCTGAAATATGGCCACCTTATGATCTTATCCAAGACTACATTCTTCTTTCCTGCATTATTTCTACTTTAGCCTGTGTGCTACTGGAGAAGGCACCTATTATTGATAATCTTTAAAAATTGATTGAAGTATTATATGCATATAATAAAATCCACTCATTTCTAAGTATATAATTTGGTGAATTTTGACCATACTTGTGTAGCCACCATCCCAGTCAAGATTTAGGACATTGCCTTCACTTCAAGGAAATTCCTTCCTGCCCTTTGCAATAAATCCACCCCTGTCACCCACCGTAAGAAATCACTGATTTGATTTCTATCACGGTAGATATATTTTGCCTGTTCTAGAACTTCTTGTAAATGGCAGCACACTTTTATTTTTTAATTCGATTTGACAACTAATATAGAGCTTATTATGTGCCCAATGCTGTTTTACAAATATCACAATATTTAATTATCATAACCACCAGGAGGTGGATATTATTATCCCCAACTTATAGATAGCAAAGCAGAAGCCCATAGAGATGAAGTCATAGTTCAAGATCCTATAGCTGATGAGTGGTGGACCTGACATTTTAGCCAACCAGTCTGGTTCCAGAGCCTGTGCCCTAACCACTATATAATGTGGCCTGAGAATTGATAATAATGATAACAGTTAAATCCTACTCTGCCAGCTACCCTTCAAAGCACTTATACATATTAGCTTATAAGAATGATCTTTTAATGTAAGTAATATTATACTCTTCACAGATGAGGACATGAAGGCAGAGGGAAGCACAGGACAATTATAAAACCAAGAACTTAGATTACTTCTGAATCTCTCGGGACTAGAAGAGTGGTACATGGTAGGTGGTCACTAATACATACATACACATTATATATTATATATCACATACAATATGCTATATGTCATATATACTATATGACATACTATATGTAATATATATTATTTATAATATATATTTTACATACTTATATTTTATACACTTAAGCATTTCAAAATAAGTGAATCTATAATACATATTTTTAACATATTAAAGAATTCATTTAATAAATGAAACAATTTGTGCTGATTTTATTAGCATCCCCATTCTATGAACGAGAAAATAAAACAGAGATTCAGAAAGAGACCATTAATGACATCTAAGTTTACAAATCTAGTGAATAGTTTGCTTAGTTTTGAAGGCAAGTCCATCAGTTTCCAAAGAGAACATCTTTTTCACTGTATTTTCCTACTCGTTTTCTAGCACTTTGCTGGATGCATTTACCACATAACTCCTCATATAGTCATACAATGACCCTATAGACAAGGCATTTTCACCACTTAACATGTTAGATAACCAATATGCAGGCAGATTAAGCAATTCCTCATGGTCACATAACTGGGGAAGTTTATGTGCAAATTCACATTGAGAGTGAAGTCTAATGTAAAAATCTGAAAATCTGCATTGTGTAGGTGACACATTGGAAGTGCATGAGATTACTGAAAAAGAGGATGAAAAGGGATAACACAAAGC
The DNA here is from genome assembly GCA_003508835.1 of Eonycteris spelaea. Taxonomy (NCBI): domain Eukaryota; kingdom Metazoa; phylum Chordata; class Mammalia; order Chiroptera; family Pteropodidae; genus Eonycteris; species Eonycteris spelaea. The sequence continues at coordinate 5,250,145 of PUFA01000046.1, forward strand.
TAATCAAAACAATTTGTACTTAGTGAGCATCTCCAAGTGCCAGGAATTTTATATATTGCGTTTTACTCAATCTAAGTAAGGTACCATCATTTGTAAAACACATCCTGATTTCTGATTTGTTAAAATGGGAAAGCAATCCATGACATGAAATCAATAGATAGAGTATGTTATGTCTAATTCCTACGATGACCTATGAGATTATTATCTCTGTTTTTCAGATGAGGAAAACAAAGTTCAAGCAGAAAGAGTGACACACCTATGCCCAGATCCTGGATTTGGGTGGCTCTGGAGCCTGTCTCTTCATGAGGACTGTCTCATCTGTCATTGTTTTCCATGCTGCCAGATTGTTTTGCATGTCTGGGCACTGCTCCTGAAAACTGGGAGATATGAGGTTTTTACAGAGCATTTATTCTAAGGGAAATTTACTACATTGCCAATCCACGTTATTGTGTCAACTTTAGAACTATTTTTTAATCACTTTTGACTCACATAACATACAATCACAAGGTCTCACAGTTTTTGCTTTTACGATTAGTTTAAACATATCCTTCCTTTAGTTGGTTAAATCCAACACTTTTTCCAGAAAGTCACCCTGTCTTTCATGATAAACTAACTGCTAACCCACTATGCCAACAAGGGAAGTATTGTGTTTTGGCAACAAGTTGCCTTCAATTTATTTTATTTTTATAATGAAATGTTGTAAGATTTTAATAAAAACATTTGACCAAATAATTGTGTAAAATAAATAGGTTTACTTTATCCAATGATTTTTTTTCAACTTTTAATTTAAAAGCAGTAGAAATTGGTAGTTTCCCAAATATAATTTAAGTCTGCTATGCCCGCTCTCAGTTCCCATCTTGATCTTCCATCTCTGAATTTGTGTCTCCTTTTACTTTTCACGTAACAGGAAATGTTTATATGATTCTTCCCTAGCTTGACAGGACTTTTTTCTGAAGTCCCAACAATGATTTTTGTTTCATTTATGAAAATCTTCTATAGTTTAAATAACTAAATTTCTAAAATTTTTTATATCAAATTAAGTTTATTGTAAAAAGACTCATGTGGTTTTATGGAAATAAAACCCTGACAAATAACTGACCATTTATGTAGAGTAATGATTTGGTTGGCATCCATTGAGAAATTTGCTTCCTAGATTTCTTTTGTTTTCTACAAATGAAGAATAACAACTCATTTTCTTCTTCTCAGAAAACTTCTAATTATTCAAAATCTTTCAAATTTGAAATGTGTGGTGTTAATACTACCTTCTATGCTTAATTTTTTCCCCTAATTTTACTCTCTCTCTCTCTCTCTCTCTCTCTCTCTCTCTCTCTCTCTCCTCTCTCTCTCCCCTCCCCTCCCTTTCTTAATCAGCTTCAGGTTATGAACTCACATGAAAGAGGTAATATTGTAGGAATACAGCAAATTTCGACTGGATATTTTAGGTAAGCTTTAAATCCTGTAGGGATTTAAAGTACCTTTACACATATAAAACCTTTGAAAGTCGACAATGTATTTAAAACTTCCTTCCTTCACTCAGTCTCCATAACCACCTTAAGACAGGCAGTATAAGCAGTTATTAGTTACTACAACTGGTTTTAAGGGTATGTGGGCATGCGACTTTGCAGTTGAGCAGGGCCCTGTGCTTGGAAGGGCTCAATACTTTGCTTACCTCTGTTGTCATTGTCTTGAGAATCTTACTAATATTTTGTTTATTTTTCCTTTGCACTAGGCCCCATAAATTATGTAACTGGTACTGTGAGTTATCCCCATATAAAAGATAGAATGATTTTTCTCCAATCTGTAAGTAGAGGGTTAGCTAGCAAAGAAGAGCCAGGAGAGGACACTTAGAGAAGTTAATTAGAGTAAACAGAGTTGTTATGTTTTGGTTTCATTATATAACTTGAAATGTAAATTTGCAAAATATCAGACACATTTATACTCAATTACCATCTACCACCAAATACAAATCATTTTTTTTTCCTCACTGAAAAATCCATATCCTAAGCAGGTAAATTGTCCTTTATTTGAATTCTTGCAAAGTCTGTTATATTAAGGTGCGATCTCTAAATTCTTTTATTTTGAACATTAGCTTGGGATAACTGTAAAATGATAGTTTGAAATACTTATAGATGTCACATGATGGAATCGGTTTTAAAAAATGAGGAAAAATACGTTTAGTTATTTTGGAAAAATTATCTTACATTCATGTTAGATGTCACTATAAAAAAAAACCTTCTAAAAACCATTTTTGAAAAAAATGAAGACAATAAAAATATACCTTTAGGAAAATTGAAAAAATATATATATAATAGAATGGTTTGTGAATGGGTGTTGCAGCTGGAGATACTGTTTCTAGTGACATTATATATGGATTTAAACTAAATTAAAACAACTAACAGAAGTTATGCTCTGGAAAATTGAAGATGATGTTCAAAAAGGGACTCTGGTGATAGAGAAGTCATCAAAGTTGGAGATCATGTAAAGAGTTTGATAAAATTATTCCATGAAATTCGAGTGTGGGGACATTTTCTAAATTCATATTGTTTTATAAAATATTTAAATTTAAACATATATAATTAAAGAATTACATATTATACATAGTCATCAGAATTTTAATCTACATGTCTCAAAGATTATGTATTTAAATTCTTCCCTATTCCCCAAAATCTTTCAGCTGGGGAAATGAGATATTGCTGTGAATTCAGGTTTACCTTACCTTTACATACATGTGATGGTAATCACAAACCTTTCAAAATTATGTATTAAAGTATGTAATATTTCTGCTATTTTATGTTATTTGCTTTTTAGATAATGTGGATGGTTGATTAGCGTAGTTAATTGAAAGTTGAATGTTTTCAGGCATTCTCAATTGAAAGGTTCTTTATAGCTACAGAGTGCCAAATCAAATTATTTTCATCTCTCTTGTCCAAATTCTGGGTTGTGAATCTCTACGGGACAGCTCTGCTGAGCTTTATTACATGCACACATTTATATTTCCCTAAAAGTCCTTCAATCTTGCTTAAATAAAGAGAAAGTCCAACTGCCTGCCTGCCTGCCTGTCTCCTCCTTACCCTCTAGACTCGTGGCTGAAGGCAGTTGTGCTAGAGAGGATGAGGTTATAACTAGAAGTAAGAGCCCTGAGAATTCAAATCTATATTATATTAAAACAAACAAAAAAACAAACAAACAGAAATAAAATTAACCCTACTCACTCTACACATATTTCCTTCCTGTACCTGCTTTAATTAAACCAAACCATTTTTTCCTGAATGCATTTATTCTTTACTCTACATCTTTCTCTTCCTTTCCAGTCTTACTTCTATAATCTTTTCACAAAATGTTTTCTCTCTTTTCTAGATTTCCTTCCAGTAATTAGTCCTCTCTTTCATATTTTTCATCCTTCATTTCAACCCACCTTCAAACTTATTTCCTGAGTGCTCTTTCAAGTGTCTGATTAATATCTTCTTAATTCTTGCTCACACAATTTCTGTGGCTCCTAATTACATATGAATAAAATAAAATTTTTTATTTGGGCCTGTCAAACCCACTAAACTCTGATCTCAATTCACTTTTCTGACTTTGCTTCTTTCATTTAGCAATCTAAACTCAACCAAGAAATACCTGAAGTAGTTTTTAATATAATTGTTAATCATATTACCTTGTAATTTTTGTATCTTTGTGGGATACTTTAAGTCTTGTCTAGCACAAGGTAGAATAAAAAAATAAAAATATCTCAACTTTGAAATGTTATATTTCCCAGCTCTTTCTTTTTGTTTATGCTGTTACCTCTGGAGTACTCTCCTATCCTAGTATTTGTTATTTAAATTCTACCCTTGCTTCCTGTAGGGCCAGCTTGTATGTCATTTCCTGCAAGATGAATTTACCAATCAATCAAATCAGATGCTTTCCCTCTTTCCTGTCCTTGAACTTTGTAGACCGTTCATATACAATCTGGTATTACAGATAATCAAATTCTACCTACTAAGTTATATGCTAATTATACATAAGCTTTTTAGCTTTTAGTTTTAAAGAAAGTTTAGCACAGTGTCTTGCACAAAGGAGACAATAAACACGTGTCAACAGAATGAATGAAGAAAAACAGAGTTAAGTTTAATGGTCCTAGTTTGAGTTTAAATTGTGAACTACTGCTGAGGGCTTCATTTTTCTGGTAAGTCTCTTGTTTAAAAAAAAAAAAAGTAATTTCATGAAGTGGACCATTTTATGACATTAATGTCATGGAAAGAATTCTACATGGTGAGACATTTATTCTCTGTTACTTCCTAGTTATGAGATGGTGGGCAACTTACTTAAATCTTAGACCTTTTCCTAATTAGAAATAATAAATAATAACTAACATTTAAATAGTCCTTACTATAGGCCAAGAACTGTTCAAACATTTTGTGTATTACTTCATTTAATCCTCACCAATACCTATGATGTAGACAATATTATTATTAACCTTTTACAACACAGAGGCAAGTTAAGTTTCTCAAGTTTACGTAGATATTAGGTGATAAAAGGTGGGAGTTGAACCCACCCATTTTGGCTACAAAATCTTTGTGCATTCTATACAGTCAGGTAGTATTGGATGAAATAAATATTATGTTTACTTCAATCCAAACAAAAGCTACAATTATTTCATAGATATGATACTCTGCTTCCATCCCTAGGTGTGATGAAAACTATAAGGCAATAAGCTTAAACTTTAGCAAAATATTTTGTTATTGTGGTAATTATGGTTAAAAATCAAAGATAGATTCAAGGTCAGATGACCATACCTATAATCTGTACATTGCACAGACCCTACTTTTAGAAGGGCCCCACACTTGGTTTAATGTATCCTGAAATTCTTAATAATTTTTGAACAGGTGCTCAAGTTTTTCCTTTTTTACTGGGCCCCACAAATTATATAGCTGGTCTTGATTTAATTCTTTAGGGACAAATATAAATATTTTCTCAGTACATTAAGCTAAGCATTAAACTAAACATTAAAGGCTATCCCTTCCACTCTTACTTCCCTTTTCTTCAAACACTTCTCAAAAAGTATGGAATCATGATCGTAAAATAAATAAAAATCTCTTTTATATGAAAGCAATAGAATTTCCTGAATAAAAGCTTAATATTAATATGTCCATCTGGTAGACAGCTGAAATATTTGTCTCACTTTCCTCATCCTGGTTTAGTTCAGAATTGCCCCATTTCCCATGAACCAAGATATATAAATATGTTTCCTTCTAACTCTGTGTAATTTTTGGAGCTGCTTTTTACTCATATTCTTTTTTCATTGTTCTGTTCCTCCCCTTGGCTAGCTCTGGTTTCCCTAGCCCTCTGTAATCTCTGAGCTATTTGTGGGACTCATGTCAATTCTTTCATTTGCAATAAACTCTGTTGAGTCTCCAATACAGCGGAAAAAGAAGAACACTGAGATGATGTGATACCTAATTATGTAGTTTGGCTTCCCACTTGTGAGAAAATATATAAAATACATTTGAAGGATGGCCCATGGATGAATAATATCCTGCGATATAGGCCTGGACCAAATACAAGAAACACAGATTGGGTCACTTTTCACAGAACCTATCTTTCTACTAATTATATTATTTACATTAAGACCCCTACTGTGTGCTAGAGAGATGAAGATGAAGTCTAGACAGTCTCTGTCCTCTGGCAGCTTTCCGTGTAAGGAAAAGATATTCATGTGCTTAGTGATCACACCCTGACAAACACATGATATAAATGGAACACAAATAAATGGAAGCAGAACAGATAATATTTGGGCTTCCTCCAAGTGGCGGGGAGGTTAGTCTTTGCAGCAAGTTCAGAGGCAAAGCCATGAAATTGCAGCATCTGTTTGTAGAGATGATTGATCTGCTGTGACTGGGCCTGGGCCTCATAGGGGTGAAAATATAAGTGGAGACAGATGTGCCATGCAAAAGGTGAGATATTTTGTTAAAAGGTATGAAACAACAACAGGTATTAAGGAATAAAGAAACAATAGAAATATGTATTTAACAAAGATAATATGTGCGGGGGCAGAAAAATGACTCCTCCCTTTCTCCCATAAAGATATTCATGTGTTAATACATGGAATCTGTGAATATGTTAGGTAGGCAAAGGAAAATTATGATTACAAATGAAATTAAAGTTACTAATCAGCTGACCTTGAGATGGGATCTTGGTCTTGGATTATTTTGGTGGGCCAAGTATAATCACAAGAATTCTTATAAGTGGAAGATGGAGGCAGAAGAGAAAGAGCCAGAGAAATGGATTCATAAAAAAAAATTAGCCCAGATGTTGCTGGCTTTGAAGATGGAGCAATGGGCCCATGAAAGGAGGAATACAAGCAGCTCTAAAAGCAGGAAAAAGGCAAATAAATGGATTCCTCCTTAGAGTCTCCAAAAAGAATGTAGCCTTGCTGACAACTTGATTTTATTTAGGCCAGTGAGACTGGTGTTGGACTTTGACCTCCAGAACTATAATAAATTCTTTTTCTTCACTTTTTTTTTCTTTCTTTTTTTTAATGGGTGCCATCTTTGAACTCCCCCTCCGCCTCACTCCAACCAGTGAACACTATCTTTGTGCTCTCACTCTGCTGTGCTCCAGAGCACCACTATCTCCCAGAGGGGAGATTCTTCACATACCTGGTACCCTGTTGTTTATTTTTGTTTGCTTGTTTTGTTTTTTGTCTGATGACCCAGCGTTTTTTTGTGGCTGCCACCACAGGAGTTCCCCTTGATCACCACCTCTGGAGGCCAGGGTAGGGAAGGGGCTTGCATTCCTGGGTACCATGGAACTATGAAAATCAGAGAGGCAGATCTTGGCAGACCTCCTCTCCCAGGGCACTATACAGATAGCAGACTGAAACACTCTCCCAGGCTTTTGAGAAAGAGGCTTGTTTGTTTAGCTAGAAGGTTTGGTCTGAGGGACAGGATTCTGGTTTGGCAAACTTACAGAAGTGTAAGGTGGTACTCTCATGGAATAGAAGCCAGTGGACACAGTATTTGAGCTCTCCCTCTGCCTTGCTCTAGCTTGCTGGTGTCTTCCAGAAAGGAGCTTATACACTTGTTTGGTGCCCTAATTTTTGTAGCTGCTGCCAGGGGACACTTCTACATCTCCTGATTCTTATCACCAACAGGGCTTATACTTGTGGGTTTCACAGGACTATAACCAATGGAGAAACAGTTCTTAAATAGCTACCACTCCCAAGGCATAGCAAGAGGCAACAGATCCAGGAGTTCAATTTCTCTGTGATGAGGTTTATTAGGTAACCATCATAGATGCAGCCTGAATGGCAGGCTTCTAAATAAACACACATCTAAGGACTGACTGTAAACCTTTCCTGAGACCTTAGAGTACAAGCACTATCTTTGCACTCTCCCTCTGCGTGCTCCAGAGCACCCAGCATTTCTTAGAGGAAGGCACTTATACGTGTCTGCTCTCCCAGTTTTCACATATGGTGCCCTGGTTTTTACAACTGCTGTTCAGGTAAAACCCCTGATTGCCTGGTATTGGTGGCCGGGGAGGGGTGGGGGGGTTGTTTCTGGGTCTCACAGGACTATAACAATTGGTAAGAGAGTTCCTGGCAGGCTAGCATCCCCAGGGGATTGTACAGACAGCAGACTGAAGCACACCTCCAGTCTTTCTGTGAAAGAGGCCTACTTGCTGGTCCTGGAGCTTTGGCTTTAGGGGCAGGATTCAAGTTTGGCACATGTCTGGAGGCTATAGAAGTACTAGGGAACATAGGCGGGGGATGTTCTTCTACTCCCTCACTACAGCTCATGAGTATTTCCCAAAAAGGAGCTTGCCTTCTATCCTGCAAGGAAACTCCTATAAGACTACTAGCAGATTTTCCAGCAGAATAGAAGGCGGTAACATGATATATTTAAAGTGCATTCAGAAGACACTTCTAACCAAGAACACTCTATCCAGCAAATTTATCATTCAGAATTAAAGGAAGATAAAGAGTTTTCCAACAAAGGCTAAAGGAATTCATCACCACTAAACTGCTTATAAAAGAAATGTTAAAGGGATTTTCTGAAGCTGAAAAAAGGATGTTAATTAATAACAAAAAATATGAAATCTCACTGATAAAGGTAAACATAAGGTAAACGTAGTGGATAAATGGCTTATAAAGCTAGTATGAAAATTAAAAGAAAAATAGGGGAAATAATTATAATTACAAAAATTAGTTTAGGGATACAGAAGATAACAAAATGTAAAATGTGACATGAGAAAAATAAAATATGGGCTGAGGAATAGTAAAAATGTAAGGCTTTAGAATATATTTAAAATTAAGCTGTTTATCTTAAAATAGTCTATTATAACTTGTTATATGTAAGCTCCATGATAACAACAAAGCAAAAAAAAAAAAATAGTAGATGCACAGGGCAATGAGAACATAATCTAAATATGCCACTAAAGAAAGTCATCAAACCACAAGAGAAGAGAGTAAGAGAAGAAAGGAACAGGGAAACTACAAAATAGCCAGAAAACAATTAAAATATCTATAATAATTACTTTAAGTGTAAATGGAATAAATTCTATAATCAAAAAATGGAGTGGCTGAATGGATAAGAAGCAAGACCCTTCTACACACTGCCTACAAAAGACTCATTTCAGACGTCAAGAAATATGCACTGAAACTGAAGCAATGGAAAAATATGTGCTACGCAAATGAAAACGGAAGGAAGTTGGAGTAGTTATACTTATATCAGACAAAATAGACTTCAAATACTGTAATAAGATACAAAAAAAGGGCATCACGTATTGATAAAGAGGTCAATCTAACAAGTAGATATAGCATTTGTAAATATGTGTGCACCCAACATAGGAGCACTTAACTATTAAAAAATAAATACAGATTTAAAGGGAAAAATAGACAATATTGCAATAATAGTAGTGAACTTTAACACTCCACTTATATCAATAGATAAATCACCAAGACAGAAAAAAAAGAAAATATTGACTTTAAAAAACTCTTTAGAACAGATGGCCGTAACAATATATACAGAATATTCCATTCAAAAGCAATAAAACACACAGTCTTCTCAAGTGCACATGAAACATTCTGCAGGAAAGACCATATGTTAGGTCACAAAACAAGCCTTAATAAATTTAAGAAGATTGAATTTATATCGAACACCTTTTGCAACCACAGTGTTATGAAACTAGAAATCCATTACAAGAAAAAAAAAAGTGGAAAGTAAATATGTAAAGACAAAAAAGCAGCCACTGAAGAACTGGTAGGTAAAAAGGAAAGCAGAAACAAAATTTAAAAAATATATATTGAGACAAACAAAAATGGGAATACAACATTCCACAACTATGAGATGCAGCAAAACAGTTCTAGGAGGGAAATTCATAGAGATAAGTGCTTACCTCAAGAAACAAGAAAATTTTCAAAGTACTCGACTTTATACCTCAATAAGCTAAAAAAAAAAAAAAGCTAAAAGTTAGTGGAGTACAGAAAATAACAGAGTAGAGCAGATATAAATAAAATAGAGACTAAAATGACAATAGAAAAGATCTATAAAACCAATAACTAATTTTTTTAAAAGATAAATGAAATTGATGCACTTTTAGCTAGACTCACAAAAAAGAGAGCTCAAATAAATAAAATTATAAATAAAGAGCAATATTACTAACTGATACACAGAAATACTAAGGATTATAAGAGATTACTAAAAAAAATTATATGCCAACAAATTGGACAGCCTAGAATGAATAGATAAATGCTAGAAACATATAACCTTCCAAGACTGAATAATATAAAAAAAAAAAATAGAAAATTTGAACAGACTAGTTACTGGAAAGGAGATTAAATCAGTAAATTAAAAAACTCCCTGCAAAGAAAACTTTAAAACAGACTTCACTGGTGAATTTTACCAAACATTCAAAGAATGTCAATCCTTAAACTCTTCCAAAAGAATAAGAGTGTGGAACTGTTTCAACTCATTTTATGAGGCAAGCATTTCCAGACCCAAAGCAGACTAGGATACCCCAAGAAAAAAAATTACAGGTCAGCATTCTTGATGTATGTATGTATGTATGTATGTATGTATGTATGTATGTATGTATATACATACATATGTGTGTATATATATATATACAAACATAAATATAAATCCTCAACAAATATTAGCAAACTGAATTCAACAATAAATTTAAAGTATCATACATAATGAAAGTGTAATTATACCAGGAATGTGAGAATGGTTCAACATCCAGAAATCAATCAATGCGATGCACAATATTAATGAAATAAAGAATAAAAATTATATGGTCATCTCAATAGGTGCAGAAAAATAATTTGATGTAATTCAACATCTATTTATGATTAGAACCTCTCAACAAATTGGGTATAGCGGGAATGAACATGTCCCATGATAATAAAGATCATAATAATAAACCCACAGCTAACATTATACTCAATAGGAAAAAGTTGCAACCTTTTCCCCTAAGATCAGAAATAAGACAAGAATGCCCACTCTCAACCCTTTTCTTCAATATAGTATTGGAAGTCCAAGCCGCAACAATTAGGCAAGAAAAAGAAAGAAAAGACATCCAAATTAAAAAGAAAGAATTATAACTGTCACTATTTGCAGAGGTCATAATACTATATTTAGAAAATTCTTTACATTCAACCAAAAACTTGTTAGAAATTATTTTAAAATTTAATAAATTTGCAGAATAAAAATTAATATGTAGAAATCTGTTACATTTCTATACACTAATATCAAACTATCAGAAACATAAATTAATGAAAACAATTTCTCTTACAGTTATATAAAAATATACATAAGTATAAATTTAACCAAGGAGGTGAAAGATCTGCACACAGAAAACTATGACATTAATAAATGAAATTGAAGAAGACACAAATAAGTAGGATAGTCTGTGCTTGTTGATTGAAAATTAATATTGTTAAAATGTCCACAATACCCAAAGTTATCTATAAATTCAATGCAATTTTATTGAAATTCCAATGGCATTTTTCACAGAACTAGAATAAACAATTCTAAAATTTGTATGAAATCACACACCAAAATATCCTGAATAGCCAAGCAACTTTGAGAAAGAAGAACAAAGCTGGAGGCATTACTCTTCCTGATTTCAAACTACATTATAAGACTATAGTAATAAAAACAGTACAGCATTGGCATAAAAATAGACATAGGGATAATAGAACAGAATAAAGAGCACAGAATTAAACCTACAATTATACGGTTAATTAATTTATGACAAAGTTGCCAAGAATATGTATTGGGGAAAAGATGGTCTTTTCAATAAATGATTTTGGGAAAACTGGACAATCATAGCAAAAGGATAAAAGTGAACACTATCTTATACCAGACATATATATTGACTCATAATGATAAAACTTGAACATAAAACCTGAAATCATAAAGCTCCTAGATGAAAACATAGGCAGTAAGTTTTTGACATAGTCTTAGTTATGATTTTCTGGATTTGACATCAAAAGTAAACTTGACAAAAGTAAAAATCAACAAGCTAAAAACATACACAGAAAAGGAAAACATCAACAAAATGGTAAGGCAAACTATTGAATGTGAGAAATTATTTGCATATCACAAATCTGATAAGGATTACTATCCAAAATACATAAAGAACTCAAACAACTCAATAACAAAAATCTAAACAGTTTAATTAAAAACTGGGCAGAGGATCTGAAAAGAAAAATTTCCAAAGAAGATATGCAGATGGCCAAAAGTAATATGAAAAGATTTTCAACATCACTAATCATCTGGGAAATGCAAATCAAAACTACAGTGAGCTAACACCTCACACCTATTAGACTGACTATTATCGAAAAGACAAGCAATCGCAAGTTTTGAGGAGAATGTGAAGAAAGAAAACACTTGTGCACTGTTAGTGGGAATTAATTGGTACAGCCACTATGAAAAACAGCATAGAGGTTTTTCAGGAAAATTAAATATAGAAGTAACATATAATCCAACAATTCTACTTCTGGCCATTTATTTAAAGAATATAAAAACACTAACCTGAAAAAAATATATGCACCCCATGTTCATTGAAACACTGTTTACAAAAGCCAAGATATGGAACCAACCTAAGTGTTCATTGATGGATGAATGGATAAAAAAGATGTGTATATAGATGTACACAATAGGTTATTCAGCCATGAATAAAAATAAAATCTTGCCATTGCAACAACATGGATAGATCTTTTGGGCATTATGCTAAGTGACATAAGTTATAAAAAGAAAAACAAATTCCATATAATTTCACTTATATATGAAATCTAAAACAAAACAACTACCCTCCCAAAACAAACAAATAAAAAAAAAGCTCATAGATACAGAAAACAAATGGTGCTTGCAGGAAGCAAAGTGTAGGGAGGGTGGTAAATGGGTGATAGGAGACAAGAGTCACAAATTTCCAGTTATATAATAAATGTCATGAGGGCGTAATCAGCATAATGACTATATTAATAATACTGTATTGTATATTTGAATACTATAAGAGTAAATCTTAAAATTTCTCATTAGAAGAAAAAATTATGTTAACGTATGGTGGTGGTGTTAACTAGACTTATTGTGGTGATCATTTCACAATACATACAAATATCAAATCATTATGGTATGCAACTGAAACTAACATAATGCTATATGTCTATTATACCTCAATAAATATAACTAAATAAATTTGTGTTGTTTTAAGATAATTCTTTAAGTTTAAGTTAGATAAGATAATAAATTTTTGCTGTGGTGTTTCAGCAGCCATGGTAACTAGTACAATACATTAAATTTATAATAATGTAATAAAATCATTGAGCTAATTTTTAAATATGATTTAATAATCAATAAATATATCTTATCATCTCTAGATGCTCTCCTAATTTTCATAGGTCTTGGCATACAGTTCTTGGTGCTCCTCCTCACTTATGCCTGCTGCCTCCTACTGATCCCAGATTATTTAGATTTGCAATCACAATCTTCTGCTTCTAGCTACACTCAGGACAGAGCATAAATATCAATGCCCATTACAGACTAGCCTCAAACTAATAAAATAAGAGAGGTGATTACTACTAAGTTTTTAGGCACATTATCCACTATCTTTCTCTTAAGCAGGAGACATGAATTTTTCTTACATTGTTCTGTTTCTATATTTGTATTTTCTCTTGTAACAAATATAAAATAATTTGGATCTGGCAAAAAAAATGTATATATATATGTATAATATAATATTTATATATATTTATATATTTATATATATTATATATATATTTTATATAGATAAGATATAGATATAGATATAGATATATATATATATATATATAGATATAGATATATATAGATATAGATATAGATAGATAGATAGATAGATAGATAGATAGATATTTCAAAGGTCAGAAAGGCCCTGCATCTGAGATGCTTGACACACTGCCAAATGCATAATTGCAGATTATGTTTACGCCATTCCCTTTGACACAGGGTAACACAGCTGTAGAAAAACTCATTTACTTTAGGGTGACAATTCTGTTTAGATTAATTGACTAGGGAGATTAAATTTACTCTACTTCTCTATCACTGTTGAAATGTTAACTATATTCTATAAAATCCATTAAGTACTAAAGCATACTTTGTGAAGTGCAAAACGTTGATTTACTTCTAAATGCAGCTCATCTGGTCACAAAATGGCAGAAAATCTTTGTGTGTTTTAAAGGGCAAATGATTTTATTTGAGCACCAGGAACCTTCAATTTTGGAGTCATGTATTCTTATAGTAGAATGACCAAAGTTCCTCACTCATGAAAACTGACTACCTTCAGAGAGTTTGCTGGTACCCTGTGCTCTAAAGGTGACTGCTCCTGAGAAGGCTGTTTACCTGCCAGAGTGAATTAAAAATAAATGTGTTCCATGTGCTAACATCGATTCCTCATTGTGAACTAGGTTTGTGTAGTCTTAAGAACTATTTGAGCTAAGATCTGCCTTCTAGCTAGGAAAAAACCATGAGGAAACAAAGATTGTTACTTCTGGCACATATTCTCCGATAGTTTGTGGTCAGCATCATATAAACCATAGATTCATATAAGTGCATCAATTTAATTAGAGGTGCATTTTTGCCATTAATTCCTACTGCCTGTTGTGAGACCACTTTCTTAATCATGTTCCTCAGAATTATGGCTAGATTTCCTCTAGCCCTGATGGAAGCTTGGTATCACTAAGTCAGAATGTTTTAGCAAACCATATTCCTCTCTGAGTTGCTATATTATGAAAATGTGAAGCATTTATACTAGATTTATTCAAGAGCCGTGTTCAAAGGGATTTCCTCCCTGAAACAAAAGTAGTTTTGTTTGTTTGTTTGTTTATTTCTCTTTCCTGTGAATATCTTCTTAAAGAGGTGGCAGTTTCTCTATTCTGCTGAGAATAGCATGGAGAATCCTTAATTCTCTTAATAAAAGTGTTAGCACTCACCTGATTTTTCAAAGCTTAGGAATTCATCCTTAAAAATATGCTAAGTACAAAAAAAGTCTTTCTTGTCCTATAGGAAAACCTTGAACTAATTGCTGTTTGGCTCTTAGCAATAGTCCCTCAAAGCCAAGCTCAAGGGAGATCTAAAGGTGTCTGCCACCTGTCCATTTCTTTGGAAAATCAAATGTTCTCCTTTGATCAAATTAGACACTGTCACCCAGCCACCTTCACTGAATTTCACTCATTGTTACACCTTTCACTTTTATCAAATGAAACTATAAGAATTGGTTATATACATTTAGTTTCTTCTCTTTCCACAAAACTGTTTGGATGATATTGCCATTACATTGTACACTGCTTTCTAGAAATTATCCCACGAGAAAAATCATGCTCAGAATTCAGGACCAAAAAGTTTCCTAAGAAATGTGCATTTTCTTTTTAATAATGAGGATGATGTGTTTTCTATATTTCCTTCTACATGCCTTATCACACTGCTGTCACTCACCACTATACCTGCCAGGATGCTGAGACTGAGAAGAGATGTTCATTCACACAATTTAACATACTGAACTGTGGTTAGCTATTTGGATTTATCCTTTAATTTTTCATCTTTGTCTATATGTTTAGCAAAAGGAAAAGAATACATAGATTAGGGCAATTAACTTTAATGCTATTTTAGAAGTTAAGGAAAAATGTTCACTTAGGGTTAAATGAGATGGAAAAGTTAAAATCTTTGGAGTAATAGTCTAAGAGGTATATAAATAAGGCAATAAAAATAACATCAGAATATTCTGTAAAAAATTTATTTTTGGTATACTGGCAGGAGTTAATAAAACTTACTTAAGTGTAACCATTAATTTATTCAGCAATATTTACCAAGGTTATACTATGTGTATGACACTGTTCCTGCCCTTAGGGAGTCTTCTGCCATGAGCATGAATGAGCAATTTTACTATATTATCGCTTTTGCTATTTTAGAGGCAATACAGGCTGCCATAAGGCCAAATTAGCATGCATTTATGATCTGAATTTAGGGTGGACCTGAAGAGGAAGCCCTTTCAAAGTAAAGACAAGAAGGAAGAGAACAAAAGAAGGTGTTCAGAGAAAGAAGTAAGGAAGAGGACTTGAAGGAAAAGATAAAGAAGTGGCAAAAACTGAATTACCAGCAGACACAGAGATTCCAGGGACTCAAGTATGTTAAAGGATGTGTTTGCCAGTACCTCCCTCAGAGGCATTGAGATCATGACTACACATCTACTGTTAATAGTAATTACTGTATTACTGGTGATTGCAATATGCAGAGAGTAAGAATACACTCATATTCAATCTACAGTGATTACAAAACATTACTTAGAGTATGTTCTTAAATATGTGATCGTATGTATGCATATATCTGTAAGTATGACCTAAAAATACTGACTTAAAGAGGACAGAATCTTATTTCTATTTTACATAAAGCTTTGGACATAATCAGTCCAGGACTGCTGTGGTTTTCTCATTTTCAGGGACTAGTATTTTCTGTTGTGTTGCCTCCATTCTTGATGTTAAATCACTATAGAATGGCTGTCTTGTCTGGCTCTTGAAAGAGAAGCAAAAGTAGATACTTACTTTTTAAAAGTTGCCATAGTGCAGTTCCTCTTGTTAATTGACCAGAATGCAGTTAAGTGGCAACATCTGGCTATGGTTTGAGGCTGAAAAAGAAAATCTTTACTCAAGGTGGCAATGTGCCTGGATAAAAAAATATATATATTAATAATTAAAAAAGAGAACAGAGTCTAATGGATTATGCAGTTTCCAATACAATATGCATACAGCCATAGCTATATCTATACCTACAAAATAATGTTTACAGGTCTCTATATAAAAATATATACCGCAAGATATAAAAATAAATTATCTCAAAGTTGGTGATTTTCCCACATTGTACACAAATTTCTTTATAATAAACAATTTTTTTTACTGTCGTTTTGTTAGAATTTCTGATTCCTCTTCCTCATACATAAATGTCTACTAATCTTGGTCATTTCATTTTTCTTTATAAGAATACATTTCCCTTTTTACAGTAGAAGCTCATGGTCAGAAGGGGTGGGTAGTATGTAAAAAAGGATGGTTCACTCCCTGTGTCCTTCTCCTTCAATGTCCACAAGTAGAAGCATGTTGACTGGACTAAACTAGGAATACATGAATGTCAGACCATTGAATTTTTATCTTTTCAAAACTTGCATACATAAAAATAAACAAGTGGAACTATATCAAATTAAAAATCTTGTGAACAGCAAAGGAAATCAACAAAATGAAATGGCAACCTACTGAATGATAGAAAATATTTGCAAACCATAAATCTAAATGTAATTCTAGTGGGAATGTAAATTGGTGTGGCCACTGTGGAAAACAATATGAATGTTCTTCAAAAAATTAAAAATGGAACTACCACATGATCCAGAGGTTCTGAAATTTATCCAAAGAAAACAAAACATTAATGCAAAAAGATATATGTACACTCATGTTTATTCAGCATTTTTACAATAGCCAAGACATGCAACCAAACTAAGTGTCCATTGGTGGATAAATGAATAAAGGATTTGTGGTATATCTATATACTATATAGAGTATAGTATACATTATGTATATTGTATATATTATATATTCAAACATATGAATATTATTCATTCACAAAGAAGAATAAAATCTTGCCATGTGTAACAACATGGATGGACATCTAGGGCATTATGCCAAGTGAAATTAAAAACAAAACAAATAAATGAACAAAAACCCCAAAGCCAAACAGAAAAACCCTAGCTCACTGATATTGAGAATAGATTGGGGTGGAAGGTGGGGGCTGGACAAAATGGGTGAAAGGCATCAAAAGGTAGACATTTCCAGTTACAAATGAATGTTACAAAAATGTAATGTACAGCATTACAGCATGGTGATTATAGTTAATAATAAGTATAGCTAGGAGAGTAGATCTTGAAAATTCTCATAATAAAAAAATTATAACTATGTATGGTGCTAGATATTAATTTGACTTATTGTGGGGATCACTGCAATATATACAAATATCGAATCATTATATACTGTACACCTGAAACTAATACAAAGTTATAATTCAATAAAAAAAGAATAAAGAAAACAATAAAACTACATTATAACAAATGTCATAGAAAAATTAAATTTGTGTTTTACAACTTCCTAAATATAACATTTTTAATCACATTTATATTATATCATATTTCAGAATCTTAAAAAATGCATTATTTCTTTGGAGCTTGGGACTTAGGGGAGAATTATATGAGTGTGAGCATTATGGGGTGTTAAGTTGCTGTTTTCTGCTGTATATACTTAATGTGGCTGGGGCTTTGATGTTCATATAGTTATGCTGGCATTTTTAATAAATTCTGATGCCCTCAGGTCAAATATTTGTACACAACAATTTGTGGTGATGTCTTTATTGCTGATAGATACAGCTGTGTAATTATTTAATCTGACACTCAACTGTGGTTCAGTGGACTTAAATTCTTTGAACAATTATATTGATTCTCTACTTCACTTTGATACATATAAAGTACATGATGTAGTAAGCACAAAATAAATTTGGCAATTATTCTGTGCATTTGGGGTATGTAGATAGGAAAACCATGAAATTTAAGGACAATATAGTCACTTTTGGACCTAAATTATCTCTATTGGTTTCCCCCATCAGTTAAATGTACCATAAAATTGCCAGTTTTCCACATTACTTCTGGAAATAAATCTGGATAAAGGGGAAATTATAAACAGAAAGTGGTGGAAATAATATCTTAAAGGTCACAAGGGACATAGTATAAATGGTTTAAAAATTATTACCTTCTGGATTTTTCTCAAAGTGGTAGCAATTGGAAATCACAACTTGGTCGTATACTAATATTTGTACTAAAAGGTGGGAAAACTGGGTTCTCACATCTGTCTTTTACCAGGTGCATAATCAGTAGAATGGTGTAACAATAGACTAGTGTACCTTAAGGCACATAATTTCTTATTCTGTGGTCCATTTGGAGCTATAAGACAAGGGTCAGCAAAGTATGGTTCATGTGACAAATCCAGCCCGACACCTAATTTTGTAGATAAAGTTTTGTCAAAACACAGTCCTATTGATTATGCAATGTCTATGGTCACTTTTATGCCACAATAGTAGGGTTGAGTAGTTGCAACAGACACCATGTGGCCCACAAAGCCAAAATTATTTGCTACCCAGCCCTTTACAAAAAAAAAAAAAAAAAAAAAAAAAAAAAAATTTACTGAGCCCTGCTATACGAGCTGTATTATTTATATATTCTCATGTTGAACACATTCTGCCATGGATGAGTAGCAGTTTCTGATAGTTAATTATATGTTATATTTGAGCTTACCATACCCTCTGAATGTGCTTGACTCCAACACTGGAAAATGTTTCTATGTAAGAGTAGAGATACAGCTGGTTATATTAGATCCGTTAAACAAATAAAAAGCAGATTTCTCAGGGGGCAATCAGTTTGCCATCTAATATGAAAATGAAATTCATTTTATAATATTAAGGAGGAAAATGTGGTCTTAAGTGTGGTAGAAAGTTTTAAAATATATTCTGCAATGCGATCTACCTTTTCACTGTTTGTTTCAACTCAATAATAAAATATAACTCCCAAATGTGAAGGACTTTCCTGGGCTGCGAAATTGATAAGATCCAGACTCCATCTGGAAAATTTTCTCAAGCTTCTTCCCTCCCATTTCTCATCCTACTTTCTCTTTACAAACTTGAATGCAAATATGGAATCTTTATTTGTATATGTTCAAAATTTTTTTAGTAAACCAAAGTCAGTTCACACATTTATTTTACAAAGAGTTAAACTAAATTTAAAAGTAGCATATAACAAATAAAGTGAAACACATATCAAAATGGTTCAGAACTAAAAGACAGACTTTTCTAGTTCAAAAACAATAGCTATTTTCTCAAAGTGGCTATACCATAGTAATAGTGTAATATGTAAAATTACTTTAAAAGGAAAGAAAATTATTTGTTGCTTTTCACTACGTTTTCCCTTTAGTTCAAAATAATCTATTGATTTATTTCTCCATGTAATAGAAGGTTATTACATGCCCCATTATTTCTTCTTTTTTTCATTCCCAGAGTCAATGGCTCATTATTCTATAACTCTGTAGTAATAGTTCCTTGAGTATTTCTGTATTTTTCTCAGCTACTATCAAGAATTCAAGTAGTTCCTGAACAGTCATTTTGTTGTGTGCTTCAACCTCAACCTTGGTCTTTCATCATGCTCTATATTAACTAAATGTAACTAGTTTTTCTAAAAGATCAACAGGAACCTTATTTAAGTAGGTCAAAAAAAAAAAAAAAGACATTAGTCAAGATGGCACAAAGAATTCATGCTTTGATCCATCCTCCTCAATCGTAAATTACTAGTAACAAAACACAGAAAACAAGGCTAAAGCTGCATGTCGCCTTGTTTTTAAGACCAGACTTATACAGTGATGTTGGGAATTTGGCATGTGTTGAATACTGAGACTCGACGGAGCCCCAAGCCTGACTAGGAACCAGAACTTGAAGCCTAAATTTATGAACTAGAAAGTGGCCCAGCGCTATAGCTCTATAAGACTCTAGAGGACTTGGGAAGCTTGAGGACAAGGAAGAATTGAGTTAAACTGCCTGCTGGCCCAATGACTGTTTGGAATTTTCAATTTTAGATTCTTTCAGAAATGCTTAGTATGTTAAAAATGTAGGTTACTCATAAAAGACCGGAAATACAAGATTTAGTTTCCAAACAGTAGAAGACAATCAAAAGGGTTAATAAAGACAAACTTATCAATTCCTAGAAGATATGGAAAGGATGAGATGAGGAAGAGTTAGAGAAGAAAAGGGAAGAAGAGTAGGAGAAAATAAACAGAGGAAAGTGTAAAAATAGTAACTGTAGAAAATCCAAATATTCAACTAAATATAATGTAAATAATTAAACCCACTTATTAAAAGACCAAAATTATTTCACTGTTTTTTTCAGAAAGGATCCAGCTATATGCTATCTACTTGATTCATATCTAAAAGGACACTCCTCTCCTGAAAGAGCAAAGCATAAAGGAATAAAAATAAAAATACCTATCAAACATTAAGAAAAAAGAAGATTCCTAAAACTGTTACTTTCAGGTAAAATATTATTTAAAGCAACAAGAGGGACAATGCTTAGTAATTAAGAGAACCACATACCAGAATATACAAAAATTCTAATGTATCCTAATCATAGTATCTGAATTCTATTACCAAAAAAGGAGAAAAGTATAAAGAGAGATTACCAAATTCATAATCTTGTTTGCGATTTTTAACATACAATGTTAAAAACAGTAGATCAAGTAAATTAAGATAGGAGACATTTGAACAAATTAATAAGTTTTACCATATATACACAAACACAATGTAATACTATGCTATAAAAAAATATTGCCACGTGCAACAACATGGATGGGTCATGAGGGTATTATGCTCAAAACAAGTCAGACAAAGACAAATACTGTATGATCTCATTTATATGTGGAATCTAAAAAAATGAAACTGATAGAAACAGAGAGTAGATAGATGGTGGTTTCCAAGACTAGATGTAGGGGAGAAGGGCTTACAGGTATTGGAAATGATAGAATGTTTAACAGGATTAACCTAGTTATGAGATAAATAAGTTCTGGGAGTCCAATATATAGCATGATGACTATAGTTAACAATACAGCATTGTATACTTTAATTTGCTAAGAAAGTGTACCTTAAAAATTTTCACCACCCCCCTAAAAAAGGTAAAGAAATGGATGTCTTAACTAATCTTATTATGATGATCATTTTGCAAAAATGAGATATAAAATCATCACATGTTCACCTTAATAGTGCACAATGTTATATTTCAATTATACCTCAATAAAGGTGGTAAAAAAAAATGAGAAAAGCTGGTTATCCTAGAATACCAATAAAACAGATAAACTTATAGTAAAGTTGATTCCATCCATTCAGAGGTACCAGAAAAAATACTTAAGATGTAGATTTATATGTTATCTATGTCTAAATCCATGTCTGCCTTCATCTATATCTACATCCATACTATCTGCACTATCTATAGCTGTATTAACTATATCGATAGTGTTTAAATCTATCTCTTCTATAGTAAGATTTCTCAGCTTTGGCACTACTAAAATTTGAGGCCAGACAGTTGTAAAGAAGGGGCTGTACTATGTATGCATTGTAGGATGTTTAGCAGCATCCTTGGTCTCTACCCTCTAGATTCCAGTGGTATCTCCTTCCTCCCAGAAGAGACAAAAACTTCTTCAGACATTACCAAGTGTTCTTTGGGAGGCAAAATAACCCTCAATGAGAATCACTATACCATCCCTATTATCTACAGTTATAGAAGTATAAACTGTATCCTTATGTTTTACTGTTACAATAAAAGAGCTAAGAAACCAGAGTCTTTATACACTATTTGATGAATGACTTACTGACCCATGAACAGAATTTTTCTGTAAAATGAAGACAGTAATTCCTACCTTCTGTGTGACTTGTTTAGGTTCTAAAAGGAGGTAGTAAGTATGAAAACCTTTGAAAATTCTATATATGCTAACAAGACAAAGGTAAAATAATACAAGGTAATGATAAAATAATTCGATATTGTAATTATTGCACTAATACAGAAATTAATGTTATATATACATTAAAATGGTTTATTTAAAAAAAAACCAAAGCCAGGAGACTTGATATGGAATTATAGTATGGGTACTTGGTGATTAATATAACTGTGCACAAAGCACTTATTTCATAGTTTCAAAGTTTCAGTTCTTAATTGCTAACATGGGGATAATAACCCAAACCCAATGAATTGTTGAGAGAGAGAAATCCATTATCATATGTGCATAAAAATATTGGCCCATAGTATGTATAAAAAGAAATATTTGTTGAATCCAAATCAACACCTCTTTCTTGTGATATTGTGGGGCATGTTTTTTTGAGCCTGACTTTTTCTTCAGTCATTTTGGTTATATATCTTCTAGTTTCTTTATTCCATTTCCCTCAATCCCTAGCAATCTAACACTACTCATTTACTGTAAATTTCTATTTACCCTAAATTTCTATTCCCTATCAATGATACTTCCTACTCTTTTGTCATTCAAAAGGATACATTTTTGCTATTTCCAGATTTTGGAGAGGCTTCCCAATGACAACACACTTAGACATAATAACAGTTCCAGTAATAAAATAAGATTCACCAAATTACCGTTTAGTAAATAGTTAACCAGTACAGTGTATTAATACATTAAGAACTCAAGCAAAAAAATGTTTCACTTTAAAGAATAATATCCCTGCAGTGGCTACTAACAGTTAAACCTGTTTCTATGTTAGTACTATAAATCCTTTGTTTTAAAAGTCGTCGTCTCAGCTGTGAAAATTCTCTTTGCGGCTATACTTGGCAGAAAGGTTGACACTCTAGAGTGATATTTTCCGTTCCTCAAATTTAAAGGAAAGCCATTGGTTTATTTTTTAAGATCTTTAGCAGGAATACAATGGGAATGCCAACCGAAATGTCTCAGGTACTTTTTATTGCTAGAAAATTGAATAAGCAGTTGGCTTTATTTTAACCAATATGGTAACATGAAAATTTACTTTTGACTTGTGAGGATTCTCCTCCACTTATGATGCCAGCATCCAGTCTGGTTGATTGTAATTTTCTCTTTTAGCATATAAAAGGGTTTCTGGCTCATGCGCAGTTGCTCATTTTCTTCAGAAATTTCATAAGGATTTTTAGTACGGAAAGTTATTCAGCATGCAAGTTTCTGCCGATGAAAAGCTCCCTAAGCGTGCATTGACAAGGAGGACGAGGGTTGTTACAGTTTGTTGTGTCAATGATTTGCAAATAATGGGTCTCTGGGAGATTTTTAAATTGCAACTTTCACTCCAGGCCATGGTGTTTTGTAGGATGAGCCGAGGTGCTCTGAGGCTTGGCACTCTTCAATGCACCTTAGGCAGGGCTCTAATACTTCCATTGAGATAATAACAGCTGGCCATTATAATCAATCTCAATGACATATTTTTCTTGCATTTTTTTTCTTTTAATAAAAAACAAAAATAGCACACTCAAAAGACAATATAAAGTTGTAACTTAAGCCAACTACGGTAAAGAGCTTTCATTGAATGCCTTGTATAGCATGAATCAAGTCTATAAAATCTTGTTTAAGCCACATATTGATATGTACACTACAGCACCTAGTTTTGAAGAGGTGTGTTTTAACTGGTCAAACTGTTTAGCTCAGGATTCCTGGAGTTAATCTAGCATTCTGAAATTGAGGAAATTAAGAGAATTGTGCAGATCATTAGCATCCCTTAGGATTTGACAGTCTGAAAGAGATGGGAGGGTGATATACAGGAATATACCCCATGGATGTAACACTGACTCGTCTATGCAAAATAAAAATTTTAGAAAACATATTTCTTTATTTTAAATTATCCATTTCTTATGAAATATTATAATTTCTTATGAAATATTAAAGAACTGACATTTACCTATTTATCGATCTATATCACTTTTAATTATGAAAATACATTTGATATGTTTATGACTTTAAGAGTTTCTACAGGGTTGTTTTGCTTTTCCTTGAAAATTGTGAGCTTCACTGTAAAGATACCTTATTTTGCATTACTTATCATTTGCTCAGTATCTATATCATGCTTGTGGACAACAAATATTTGCCAAATTTGGGATTATTGTTGAAGACTATTGTGCTTATGCCAAAACTTCCATAAACATTTCCAGAAAACTCTAGTGAACATTGAAAAGGGAATTTAAGAATTATTCAGAAAGTGAGAAAGAGCCATATGAATTGGACACTGAATGCTATCTACAAACTGACATAAATCACAAACCGATTGTTGAGAAATTATAAGCAATGAAAGTGAAGAGTAAACATATAATCGTGACAGCTTGAATTATTAACTTAGTACTGGATTAAACAAGAAAGAGCTCCCTCTCCCAGAAGATAGCAAGAGATGTGATAAAATGGAAAAAAAAAATATTCATGGAAGGACTAAAAATTTTCATAACTGGAATATGCTAATGGTAAACTTACTTAAATCTTATAGGAGAAAAAAAGGATTGTACTAGGGTAACTAACAAAGAGAAGAGTTGTGATTTTGCTGGCTTTTCTTTTTTCTAGAACATTTCTTTGGTTTTTCAAATTTTTGACAGAAATGATTTGCATGTATTTTCCATTACAAACTGTCAGTGGACAGAAATGTCAGTAATATTAGAGTATGCAAATAGAGTTAAATGATATAAATAGGAAATTCTGGTTTGTGGCAAAGTTTGGTAATGAAACAATGGCAAAGATACAGAATGGAAGAAAAGTCTTCATATGTGATCCGCTGAGAGGGGGTCAAGCAGTACAAATGAAAAGGACAGATAGGTAGACTTAGAAATTAAAAAAAAAAAAATAGGGATATGTTCCAAGATATGAAAATTCAGACTTTGGGTAAGAGGGTAAAGGGATGGAATAATTTATTTTGTTCATTTTATTTAATGCACTTGACAGTTATAAAAATTCATAATAAAAGTTCTTGCTTCCATCAATGCTTCAACGTTTCCAGCAGCAAAAACTATGAAATCGTCCCATTTCAAAGCTACCTAGGCATGATCTTAATTTAAGGTTGAAGTTGGCACTTCCACATGTTGAGTAGAGTGAAAGAGGAATGATTTTGTGAGAGCTCTAGTCCATCTTCATCCGCTGGAACTAAGCAGATGTATGTCTTTTACTTTTTCCTTCTTCTCCTTTTCTTATTTTTTAAAAAATGTTATATATCTTTATGTCTACATCCTGAAATAATTCCTTCAGAGTCAGAAACAGGTGAAAAGCCTTTTGTGGGATGATCCATGGACTCAGCTGCTTTACATTAACTATGAATAACGTGCCTTTCAATGCAATTAGGCCTAACAAGGTGCACCTGGAGATGATGGGCCACTTTGTAACCACATTATCTAATCCCTGCTAGTTGGCATTTTAATCAATTGATTTGACCTTTGATTTTGATGGCTAACTGTTACAAAGACTTTCCTGGCCCAGTAGCCAACTTTCCTGAATATGGAGCTGTAACCAATTATTTAAAACTAATTAAATAATTAAATAAAAGGGAAGTCTTTCTAGAAACTGTGGTACTTGCTGTTAATAAGTACTGTGCTATGAGAATTAAGCTGTAGAGTGAGATGTACTTTTCTTGTTAATGTATTGACTTTAGAATTTTTTCCCATATTTCAAATTATTTTGGAATTCAGGGCTAAATTTCACAAAGAATTAAATTTGATCTGTTGTAGTATTGTAAAAACAGAAAAAAATAAAACAGAAACACTGACCCATACTTGAGGAGACAGATTTTCTAAAAATAAATGAAACTAATCACACTTGCCTATTTAGGGTGAAAGTGTTTTCAAGGAATGTGGCTTGGTCTCCTTAAGCTCTCTATAAATAAATAAAGGGGTCTAATTATTTCAGACTGTCCTCTTTAAATCAACACAACCATGCAGTATACAATACGCAGTTCTATGTGAGTGTCAAAGTCAACATCAGTAGGTGATTATACCGTTTTTACATTTCCTTCCCAGAAAAATTGGAAGGAGAGTGCTTATTTTTCTAGAGTGCTTAAACATGACTTAATTCAGAGAAGCCTGTGACTACGTGTTGGCAAGCTCATGTTTTGACAAGAAATAAATCAATGCATGTGGACATGAGTGATGCATGAATCTCCCCGATAAAACATTTCCTCAAAATACGTCTTTAAAACCAATGTGTCTGTCATAATTCCTAGACCAAATGTTTAATGAACAGTTCACCTAAACACTACTGTCAAGAGCGAATGTTATTGGCTGTCAGCTTCCCACGTGTAAGTGATTAATAAAGTGACAAATTCAAGATCAAAGCTCTCAAGGTCTAAGGCAGACTTAGCAGTGACTGTGTAAGATATGGGTTTTGAACAGGGATTGTTCCTCCGGATCTGATCGGGTCAACGTCCTATTCAATATTTAATATGTTCCCACCATTCTGTCAGCGCACTGCCTAAAATATTTGAGGATAACATTTGGAAATTATAAGGTGGTATTATGTCATCTTGTCTGCTTTACAATAGAAGGTAATTAAAATGTGCATTAATTAAAAATTCAGGGCTAATTGCTGATCCTGAATCAGAAATTATGGCAAAGTATTATTTTTAACTTATAATTACAAAATAGATACATTTTTCTATTTATTGCACTCAAAACTTTTTAAGTAAATAGAAATTTTTATTCTTTAAGTATATAAAATTTCATAAAAAACAAAAACTTGGAAGTTGTCAAAGAAGTGTTAATATATCCTTGATAAGAATGAATAACAATATTTTTCCAAATGTTCCAGTGGACAACTTCCAAATTTTGAATATTATTATTTAATTTTATTAAGTAGTCACTAACTCTAACAATTTAAAAATATGGCTTTATGTCTGTTCTTAGAAGCTAAGCAGGATGGGCCTGGTTAGTACTTGGATGGGAGAACACCTAGGAAGACCAGGTGCTGTAGGTGTAAAATATAAAAAAATAAGCGATTGTAAACTGACAAGGTACTTGTAATCTGTGAGGTCAACCAAGGGTTGCCTCACCTAAAATAAACAAACAAACAAACAAATAAAAATATATAGCTTTGAATTCAAAGCCTTTTCCAAGTGTCAATATATTATTTATGTGTTATAACATTAGTGACTCGTAGAATTTAATAATCTAGATCCACTTATTTATGAAAGTATGTGCACCATTATGGTAAAGAGTATATCAACTTGGTGATTAATATATAAAACATGCCAGTTTTATAAACTATATATTTTCTTTTATATTTCAAAGAGATTAGAGATTTAAATTTTTTTAATTTGCTAATTGTACTCAAAATAATCATTCTAAGAATATAAAAAATTTTCTTACGTGAAATAAAATTCTATTTCATTGCTGACTCCTATATACATAAGTTATGCAGAATGATGTCTCACAAAAACCATAAAAAGTTTATGAGTTTAATATACAGTTGTTTATAGAAACATTGAGTTTGGATCGAACTGTATCAACCTGGTTTGTACGTGAATAAATTGATGACATTAAACTATAATCTCTCTTGTAATTACAAAAAAGACGTAGTGACAAGGTCACTGATTTCACGATGTATAATAAAAAATTTAATAGAAAATAAAATATTTAATTAACCTAATAGCAGCATTTAAATTATTTTTTGTTTCAATTCAAATGAAGTCAAATTAATGACTTTTTTTTTACTTATTTATTCTACTGAAAGGATGTTTTATGTGGCGAGTACTGATGTTACATCAACTTCAAACCAAATAAGTTAAGGAATTTTAATGGATGATGGCAGGCTAAAGCCTAGGTTTCAAAATTGCTTTTGTTGTGAAAAATCTCTGTTCACCTTTGCCTCTCATCAGGCCTAAGGAACTTGTGAGTTCTGGTTATCACGGTTTGGAAAAAGCGGTCAACAACTAATGGACCAGCCACGAAGATAAGCACTGGCCTCATGTGCAGAGGGTCCAAAAGAAATCAGGCATTGGGCCTAATAAGAATCAGGTAATGTACCTAATAAAAGTCAGGCAATAGGCCTAATGAATCTTAGGCAGTGAGACTCAAAAATCAGGCAATGGGCCTAATGAGACAGAGGCAACAGGCCTAATGAAAATCAGGCAAGAGGCCTAATGAGAAATGCCACGGGGTTCATTTTGGTTTGTTTTTCCATGGAAGTTTATACTGTGTGCTGTAAGTGGACCCACTCAGAAACGTATACTTGAGGTGTAGTTTTCTGACTAAGTGCAAAGTAGCATAAAAAAGTAGTTTATTAGTGCATAAGGTAGATCCACTGCACAATTTATCTGCCTTATTGAATTATTTAAGTGTGATGATTTCGAAAACCATTAAGGCTTGCAGACACCATCACAGCAGTAGTTTTTAGTAAATATGTCAAAAGTCTAATTTGAGATTTATCCTGACTTCCTGAGCCTCTGTCTTGCCCTAGACATCCTCTTTTCGCTATTTATCCATTTATTTATAGTAATCAGACGATGCTAGATTTATCAGGGTGATCACTTCCTAAGTCAAATAAATGTCTAATCACTATGTTGTACATATGAAAGTAATATAATATTGTATGCCAACAACTGTAATTTAAAAAAGTAGTTACAGGGATGTATAGTGTAGAAAATATAGTCATCTATTTACTTGAGCACAATAAAAAAAAGAATCTGTAAATTTTAGGGTGTATTAAATTTTAAACACCTCAAAAAATTTAATAAGCATTTATGAGACTCTACAGGCTTGCCCCCAAATAAACCGGCTCTAAGCTTTCTAATATTTGATACTTAGAAAGAAATAATGATTCATGTAATTTTCATGGTCCTTAGTTTTAAGAATATGCAAAATATAGGAGAGATGTCAGCCTTTTATTAATACTTTCAGAAACTCTTTGGATGACTATGTGCAAGGTACTGAGTGACAATGGTGAAGAAACATAATTGAGCCCTTCTCTCACTGGTGTTTTTAGTCCAATGGGGTAGACAGGCAATAAGAAATTATAAAACTACAAATTGTGAAAAGTGCTATGAATAAAAGAAACAGGTAATAAGTAGTAATGAGCAAGAGTACCAAGATTTGGTTGTGGGTCAGGGAAGGCCTCTCTAAGATGAGAAGATATGCTACAGATTAAAAGCATGGACAAATATTCCTGACCCACATCAGCATGAGCAAAGCACGAGGGTGATTAGCATGATGAAAAAACTAAAAAACCAGTTTGGGTAATCAATTGTCAATAAAGTGGGCAATCCGTGATATAATTTAATGACTATAGAGGCAGACATGCCTCAGGTTAATTCCTGCCTTTTGCATTTAATAATTTATAATCAAAGGAAACATCTATTATTTTTAACTTTATATTTTCCTTGTATATAATAAAATGCATAATGTTATAACCTCTATAATCTATAATGGATAAAGACTTAAATAAAATGTATTTTGGTGTTCTGTCACTTATATCTTTTAATTTCATATAACTCTTTAATAATTTTTATTTTAAGGGCCATAAAAGAAAAGAGTTTGAAAAATTATAAGCAATTAAAATGTTGACTTCAATCCTTATCAAAGCAATGAGATAATAAATATGAATCATGAAAATGAATAAATCTACAAAATAATATAATGCGATTTAATCACTTTAGTTCTAAAATTATTATAGTGTGTCAATGTTCTAACAACAGAATCAAAGATTATTGGTGAATGCAAAGGTGAACTAGAACAATAGAACAATAGAACATATGTATTATAAATAAATCGTATCAAATTTTATATTATTTTAATTATACTAGTAAATCTAATTTTGTTTCATTAGTTCTAGAATTAATATTGCAAAAAATAACAGCAACTGTTTGGGATATGATATTTTCTTTTTGACTTAAAATTGAGTTAGAACAAACCCCACGATAACACAAAATAATATGTCTGACATGGTTTTCCTTAAGGAGATACTGAGGTTTTAAAATTTTATGAAGTCCCTTGAAAGCTTTACAGTTCTTAGGATGCCTGGAGTCAATTTTGAGTAACTCAAGAATTTACTACAGGGAATCTTAATTCAGAGTTAACAAAACACTGAAAAAAGGAATGCTTTGGACCCAATTGGTTTTCTCCAAGGACATCAAAATGAGATCTCTGGTGGGGTGGAAGAAGATGAAAATAATACATATCTGTTACTTCAATATGTTAAATGGTATTAATAATAAAAGAAAAATTATAAATAAAAAAAGTTAATCCTTACCATCCATCTCATTGAGAGAATTAGGACTACAACTAAACACCAAACAAAATTACATAATACTTAACAATTAAAAAAACCCTATTTAGAACTCATATTTACATGTTTATTCTAAAGTTTTTCATTGGTTTGATGTAAGATTTTGTGACTTCCATAAAGTCATAAGTGATGAAAAGTAAATCACTTCGTGTTTAGAGCTCTAACAATGCCCTGTGTCTACATTCAATAAATCATTCATCTATCTATTTATTCATTCAATAAATACTTATACACTGTATACTGTGGATCAGGTATTATACTAGGTGTAAGGATACAGTGGTGAAAGAAAGAATCAAAAATGGTTGCTTCCATTCCTCTCTTTCAAACTTAATTTGTAAATGATATTTTATACTTCCTGCTGTATTATGCTGGAAAACATGTTGTCTTTTAACAATGTTAAAATTGATATGTAGATTCAGGTGTTTTCAGCTTGATCCATTCATTATAAGATTTCCCATTGGCCATATCTTCATGGTTTTAGCAGTCATTAATGATTCTTGCCTGGAATTCATCATTCCATTAGCTGTTATAAAATGGTGATGTTTTAATTCTTCTGCATTTTGTAGAATTCTTCTGTAAAGAACAATTTTCCTTATCAATTAGTTTGTTTTCATGAAAAGAACTTTGTCAGGGAAAGATAGACAAGATGGACTGAAATCTCAAGATTTATATTTCTTCATCATTTTTATTTTAAAAGGAGAAATTACAGTGTATTTATATGACAATGAAATGGTCTTGTTAAGAGAAAAAAAGAAAAATGTGATATATTATCTTACTTATTTTCATAATAATTATACAATATAGTTCTGATTGTTATTTTCATTCTTTAGATGAAGAACCAGAGATCAAAAAGTTTAAATGGCATGTACACTTTTCTGATTCACACTGTTCTTTCAAAGCTTCAATCTTTCCCTTTATTTATTTAGCTTATTTTGAAATATTTGGTTATTTATGTTTTATTGCTTTGTGTGTTATTAACTGAAAAACCTTTATTCACTCTATTATAAAATCTACTCATGTGTTTTTTTTTTAATTTATTGTAAATCTTCCCCCCCTATGTTTACATAGGAAAGAGTTTCCTGGATTAATAGAAATAAATTTCTTGGTAGTAGGAGGGAATGAGCCAGTTAAAGGGCCCAAATAACTTTCCAACCTTCATGATGCCCTCTTCTGTTACTGTGAAGGTCTCAAAAAATAACTCTGAAATCTATCTAGAATAATCAAACTCATAGAAATAGAGAGTAGAATGGTGGTTGCAAGGGGCTTAGGTGAAGGGGGAAAAGGAAGTAGCTATTCGACAGCATAAAATTTCAGTTATACGAGATGAATAATTTATAGAGAGCTGCTGTACAATACTGTGCCAATAATTAACATACCATATTGTACAACTAAAAGTTTGTTAAGAGGGTAGATTCACATTAAATGTTCTTACAGCAATAAAAAAACCTCTGTGCAGTCTCATCTCTGAGAGCTAAGCTTGGGTCAAAAAGGTCTCCATTTTCAATGCTGTGGTTCTTCTACCTACAGATCTTGCCCTAAAAGATTATACTTTCCATTTTCTACTGGTATTTTTCTCTTGATACTTTCTGAGATCAGTGTTCTCAAGACCACTAACTGATCCTCTCCCTTCAGTTATCCAAAACTTCTTTTTCTTACTCCCAAGTTTTTTTGTAATATTTTTGGATTTTGCTCTTAGCAATTTCCCCTCAAGAGTGATGTTCTGTCCTTTGAGATCAGAGAAGGAAACACACACCCAGCAGAATGGCAAAAATGAAAGACGTGCATTCTTGGTGTTGGCTAGAATATGGAGCAACTGAACTTGCATACAATGTAAGCTATTATCACTGCATTGGAAAACTCTTTGGAAGTATGGAAGACAGCTGGGTATGTGCATAGACAGTGATTCTGCTTCTAAATATATATCCAACAGAAATCCATTCATTTGTTTATAATGTTTTGCATAAGAATGTTCACAGCAGCACTATCTCTAATAGTTTCCAAAACCAGAAATCACCAAAATGTCCATCAAGCTCAAAATTAATAAATATACTGTGGTACCTAAAAATAATAGAATATTGCAATAATCATTTTAAATACCTGCAGCAATGTGGAAGAATCTCATAAACAAAACTTTGGGCAAAAGAAGCAAATCCAAAAGAGTACATAATGTTTGAACCAATCTACATATATTCAACAACGATGAAAGTATTCTATGGTGTCAGAAGTCAGAACAGCAGTTGCCCTTGTGAAGGGAGCAATGGTGACTAGGCAGGGAAATGTTTTGTTTCTTGATTTTGACACTGATTTCTTATGCGTGTTAACCTTGTGAAAATCCAGGCATTTATACCCACAACCTGTAAGTTATATTTCAATAAAACATTTACTTAACATAAATAATAAATAGCTAGTTACGGTCATAGTATGGCTGAATGTTAAAATCCACTTAATCTATTTTTAAATGAATATTTTATCTGTGGCAGGTATAACGGGGAGAAATCTACACTGCTTCTATAGCCCTGGAGTAACTGGATGTGATATAATTACTTTTTAAAAATTTTGAACATACCCTTTGGATGCAGGCAGAATCCACTCGGGAAATGTTTATATGTAGAGGTCACATCTTCATTACTTTGGCCAAAATCCATTGTACTTTCGGTGTTATTTAATAAAAGTATTGCTTTTCTGTTGAGAAAGTTTGGACATTGCTAATTAAATAGAATTAAACTCAAGGTTATCCCCTGTCTCTGCTGTCAAAATTCATTCTCTGCCCTATGAAAAGACTCACGAAACAGCAGCTAGTCTTCACTAACTTATTTCATTCAATTAAAATTAAATTACACAATTGAACTTTTTTTCTTGTCTTTTCTGTATAATAACATTTTAGTAAATTGCTTAATTAAAACTGAAGCCTGGCATTTGTTTCTTTCTCTTTAGGAAAAAATGAAAAAGGAAAAAAAGAAAAAGCATTCATTGCTATTTTCTAATTCAGTTATTCTATAGGAAGCTCTGGAAATAACTTCTATTACTAAAGAAAAAATACATTATACCTTTTCCATGAAAATGTTTATTAAAAAGACACGAGCATGTTAGTTATTAAATTCAATGTCAGGTTCCGGTTTCTAAGAAGTCATTTCAAATGCAACCATATTCAACATATATCTCTAGTTTCGTTTCATTAAAAAACAACAACAAAAAAAAAAAAAAGAGAGAGAGAGAGAGAGAGAGAAAAAATAAAAGAAAACAAAAAACACCAGAGATATCAACTTGATTCTCCTTTATGTTTTCATCATTTTTCAGTAGTGATTTTACACATGAAAATAGTGACTCTATTGGTAACAATATATATTACTGTTGCTCCAAAAATCTCATTTCCTCCTGTAATATAATGACTACTATTTGTACAGTGTTGACTATTTTGGCATTGTCAGATTGTTTTGTGCATATTAACTCACTTCATGTTCACAACATCCTATAAAATAAGTACTATTATTATATGCTTTTTTATAGATGAGAAAACTGAGGTACAGAATAGTTAAGAGACTTGCCCAAAATTATACAGCTAGTAAATGACAGAACTAGAATTTTTTTCACTAATAATTTATCTTTGGGAGTCACACTTTTAACCATTGTATGCTAATGCCTTCAAGAAGTATCATACACGCCAACAGGTAACTCTCCTCCTGAAAATACAAAATTTATTTTTTCTATTAACTCACAGCTATTTTCTGAGATTCCACAATATGTTTTCTATGTGCTAGGTACTAGGTAAATATGAATAAAACAGGAATAGTTCTCTCCCTCATGGAAACTTAAAGGGAGTCAACATAGACGTTAACTAAACTTCATTTCACAATATATGTAAGTCAAGTCATTATGCTTTACAACTTACGCAGTGCTGTATGTCAATTTTATCTCAATAAAACAGAAAAAAAAATAAAGACAATAACAAATGAAAAAAGAAAAAGCAACCACTAAAGAAAAAGTTAATCTTTGGCAGCCGTTGAGGTTCACAATTACAGAATACACAAATTTCAGTTACCGCATTTATTTAAATAAAGCTAGCCCCTCAACAACATTGTTCAACTTTCAGTTATCATAGTGTAGCTATGAGAAATTGTGTAAAGGACAAAACAGGCTGCTGGCTCAGTCCATAAATTGCTAAGAAAGTTAACAGATGCATTATGATCAGTGACCACTCACATCACTTCTTTCAAAGTCTGTGATTGATCCCTTTGCATCTGTTATTCAGTTCACATATATACAGCAAAGCTTTTGGATATCTTGCTTCTTTGTCTCGCAGTGATAAACTTATATGATATTATACAGATATGGATAACTGCAAGAGGGAATTGGGCAACAAAAAATGAACACGCAGCAAAAGAAACAAAAGTGATAATGCTGACAGTGAAATTAAAATGAAGATAAATGGGTTACAGAAGAAATAGCTAATCATGTCTACAGGTGCCATTTCAAAGACTAGATATGTAGCCATGGGAACTTAGTGAAAGTGAATTTATTGACATAAATGAGAAAAATAATTTTGACATAGAAGACGAAGATGCCCTAGAGTAACTTGAGCAAAAAACTTTCCATTAAAGAACTCTGAAAAATATTTCAAGACATAGAAAACCATATAGGATAAAGTATTGGTAACTAATCCAAACTTAAAAGCATGACAATTTGCCAAGATATAAAAAAGTGCTTGCTTTGTAAATTATGTGATAAGAGGAAGGTAGACTGTATGTGACAACTTTTGATAACTTTTTTTCACAAAGAATTAAAACACTAAATGTTAATGTTTCTTATGTATTAAGTTCCAGTATACTAAGTAAACAGTAGTTTTACTATACTTTTCTTTTCCTATCCATTGGTAACTGAAAGAGAATTTTTGATGTTCACACAAAATTTTTAAATGTCATAGAACAACTGCAATTATCCTCATTAATATAACTTTGCATAGTTTCAGCTTCATGCTCATATTTGGAATCTTATATATGTGCAAAGCAAAAATCGCCTGTACAAAAAGCTAACAATTCTATTCTGCAGCCAAAGTCTTTCTCTCTATTATTACTCTATTGGAAAAACAACATTTAAAATATTTCTAAAAATCTTGTCCTCGATTGACAATTTTAGATCAATTGTATATTTAACTATTTCCTGCAATAGAATGTTACCTCACTCTCACTCATCTTCTCTGTTCCAATATAGTTATATCACCATTTTGAGTTCAGTTTAAATGATTAGATTAATTATCTTTGCATTTATAAACACATAGCCTCACTTTTATTTCTCCTTTTCTAAGCTATATGTATCTTTTGACTCCGCACATTGAAAAATATAATATGGGTCCTATCTATTTTTCTGACAACTCTCAAGTGTCAACTCTGAGATTTTGACATTTGTACTTTTACATCATCACAGCTAATTAAAGTTATTCAGTTACACATTATATATATATATATATAAATTATATATATATTATAGTGCAGATATAGTGCAGTTATTCAGTTATACAGATATGTGGCAATGAATTTTTCAAATGTTTATGTCTAAAAATCTATATCTTTATTCTTTGAAAGATATTTTTTGCTAATGAAGAATTCTAAGTTGAAAGTTTTTTTTAAAGAAATCAACACTTTAAAGAAGTTGCTCCACTGTCTTTTAGCTTGCATTTTTTCTGACAAGAAACCAGCTGTCATCTTTATCTTCGTTTCTATGTAAGTAATGTCTTCCCTTGTGATGTCTTGATGCAAGTGTTTTTCTCCATGATTTTATGATTGAGTTTTATTGACCTTTTTAGATCTGTGAATTTATAATTTTCTTCCATTTCAGTAATTTTTAATTATTTCTTCAAATATATTTTACCTCTCACTTCTCTTGGGCACTCTGATACTTATTCTTACCCTACATTTTTCTAATGCTCTATTAATTTTTTCTGCCATTCTCTATGATTCATTTTTGATAATTTCTATTACTTTCTCTTCAAGTCACTAATCTTTTCTTCTGAATCTGCCATTAAACCCATATAATGTATTTTTCATCTCAGACATCAAAGTTTCTAAAAATTTAATTTTATTATTTTTGTTAATATTTAACTTTTTGAACTTGTAGAATATAGTTATAATATATGTTTTAATGTCAGTGTCTACTAATTCTAACATCAATGTCTCTTCTAGGTTGGTTTTGATTGATTATTCCTCTTTATTATGGTTAGTGCTCTTCTGTTTTTTGGAATTCCTTGTAGTCTTTAATTGGATACCAGCCATTGGGAATTTTACCTTGTTTGTGTTCATATACATATTCTTGAGCTTTATGTGTGGGTTGTGGTTAAAGTTACTTGAAATCAGTCTGATCCTTTCAGGTCTGGTTTTGAGGTAGGAGCAGCACAGAGTTTAACCTAGGGTTAATTAATACCCAGCTTCCATAAGAAGATATGACCTTTTTTAGTTTTCTTATCATTACTTCTTAAATTATGAGGTTTTCTTTACTGATTATTGGAAATTCCTGGACATGTATAAGCCCTGGGAACTGTTCTCTTAATTCTTTTGAGCGATTCTTTCCCATCACAATGTAGTTTCTTCACACAATTGTTCTGTTCAAATGAATCCTCCAGAAGATCTGCAGAGCTCTCTCTTCATGCACCTCTCTCTTAATATCTGGTCCTCTGTCCTGTGACTTCACTACTTTGTCAGGAAAACCATAGGCTTTCCCCATTCTTGTATCACAGTCTGGAAACTTTCTTCAAGCAGCAAGTTGGGGCAAACATAGGGCTCTTCTTGTTTGTTCCAAAATTTCTCAGGAATCATTGTTCTTCATTGCCCGTTGCTGATGACTTAAATCTTATTGTTTTATATGTCTTATTCTGCTTGTAGTTGTTTCAAGCAGGGGGATAATTTTGATTTGTTACTCCTGGTCATTTTTTGAACTAGTATTTGTTGATCCCTGAATCTTTATAATATTAGCATAGATATGAAATAGAAAATTAATATAGAGAGAACAAACAAATCTTAATAATGAAAGTTTTAAATATCAAAAGACATAAACATATTTCGAGGCATAATAATGCATATAGATTGTAAAGTTTAGGATAAAGTTTTCAATTCTTCAACCTCATTTAGTATGAAGGACTATAGTTCAAACTTACAAAACATGTTAATTCATAAATTCATCCTAGAAACTTTTATCAAAAGGACAATGCAAACTTCACTAGTTTGGCTCCTTTCATTGAAAATGGATCTGGAAAAAGTCATGGAGAGTTATAGGTTAGACGAGTCATAACCAGGGCAATTAGCAATAGATTATGTCTCATGAACTTCCTAGAAAAGGAAATCTCAGTTGAAATTGTTGAACTCAAGATGGTAACTTCCTTAGCTGGATCATAATTCAATAACCGGCTACCTTGTTTAGTACATAAATACAAATAGTACTCATACTCTGCCTTTATCTAAACTTATAGATTACAAAAAATATGAGTTGATTTTAAAAGTATATGCATGTTATACAAGTCACACTTTTAGACAAGGATTTGTAGGTACTTTTCATTTTATAGAAAGGCTTACTAGAGAGAGAATTCTAAATGCAGTTCATTGGTTGGTATTAATAGAACATTAATAATAATGTTATTGCTTATGGAAAATATTCTGGCCTCCTTAGTACAACTCAATTAAATCACATTCATATCTTAATGTCTCTGCTTCTTTAAAATTGTATCTTAATGTTTTCTTTTACAGTCACCATTGTTTTTTATAACTTTAAGTTGTTTTTAGGAATATGCTTTAAAACAGGGTACTCAGTCTTAGAACCCTTGGACTCTGTCTCCTAGGAAGTTAATGAATCTCTTTGACCCTCTGAGTCTCAGTTTCTGTGTGAAATGTGGCTAGAAAATATAAAATGCTGTTAAAAACACTTGCCATTTTTACTTTGCCTGTAATACATAGTGTTTAAAGCATGTAGATGTGAAGATTTCCTTTCACCGTTGATCTTTTAGAATATTGTGCTATTTCTGTGTGTGTAAATTTGAATATAAACCTAAATTTGAGGACAGATTTTCAAAATTCCATTCTGTTCTCTTGCACATGTACACCAGACATTTGCCTGTTATATTTAGCATGTAAAGGTAAGGACGCCTAACATTGATCCAAATCTGAAAGAAAAACAAAATGCTGGATGACATGCTACAAGATCCATAACTAAGCAGCAGTATGAAATGTCAAAAGGTAGACAACAAAGAGACCTGAAAGAGATCACTTACAAAAGAAACCATTATTAAATGCAACTAATTGAATCTTACTAGGGAAAAATATTATAGATGGAACAGCATGGAAATCAAAGATCAGAGCAGAATTGGATTAAATTCATAATTATACCCTCGCTTATCAATAAAGTGACATAAATTAAACTTATTTTTGTATAGACAATGTTTTGCCATGTTATTCTGTTATAAGATCCAACATTCATTTTTCTTTCTAGCCGTAAAAGGCTATAAGGTATTAGATCTGTACTTTCTTCAAAAAAGACTTGTTGGTTAAAATATTTTGCAATCATGTGGCCTGGATTAAAACATCTGTTCAGGATATTAGATAATATTATTTATTGTTTATTTTTATAGGTGTGATAAAGATTTGGGGGTTGATTTTTAAAAGGGCTCTTATCTCTTAGAGTTAGATTCTAAAATATTTACAGTTAGTTAAAGTATATAATATGGGAATTTTATTCAAAATAAGCCAGAACACATTGAGAGTGTAGGAATTTGGATAAAAAAAAGACTAGTCATGAATTGATAATTATTGAAACCAGATGATGAATTCTGCTTATTATTCTCTCTACTTTTTAATTTCTTTGAAATTAAAGAGAAACAAAATGAAATTTGTTTCATTATATATGACCTTATTTCATTATATATGACCTTCATTATATATGACCTTCATTATATATATGACCTTACACAAGTTACTTAATACACAGCTCATCATTCATAAAGAGAGAACAAGAAATATTTGTCTTATAGTATTGTTTTGAGGACTAAATGAACTACCTGATGTAATACACTTAGAATATTGCCTATTTTGTAGAACATGCTATGTAACTACTAACTTCGAAAAAGTGTATGTTGTCCATTCTGCGTCCACTTTTTAAATTAAACTTTTTATTTGGCGATAATAGCAGATTCACATGTAAGTTGTAAGAAATAATACAGAAAAATCTCCTGGATATTTACCCAGTTTCTCCCAATGGTAACATCTTGAACAATTACGGTACAATATTACAGTCAGAATATTAACATTGATACAATAAAGGTACAGAATATTTCCACCACCACGAGAATCCCTCATGTTGCCCTTTTCTAGTTACACCACTTCTTTCCCTCTCCTTAATCCCTGACCAGCACCAGCACCAATCTGTTCTCCATCACTATAACTCAGTCATTTTAAGAATGTTATATAAATGAAATCATACTGTATGTAACGTTTTAGAATTGACTTTTTTTTTTTTTCTCAGTATGATTCTCTGGAGATTCATTCAGATTGTTGTGTATAACAATAGTTCATTAATCCTAATTGTTGGGTAGTATTCCATGATATGGTTATTCCACAGTTTGTTTAACCATTCACCGTTCACTAAAGAATATCTGGGTTAGCTTTGGTATTTAGCTATCATGGATTAAGCGTCTTTAAATATTTGAGTGCAGATTTTTGTGTGAACATAACTTTATTTTGGGGGGAATAAATGACCAGGAGTAGAATTTTTGGGTTATATTATCG
The DNA here is from genome assembly GCA_003508835.1 of Eonycteris spelaea. NCBI lineage: Eukaryota > Metazoa > Chordata > Mammalia > Chiroptera > Pteropodidae > Eonycteris > Eonycteris spelaea. The sequence continues at coordinate 5,290,261 of PUFA01000046.1, forward strand.
TTTCACATTTAGTTTTTTAGATACTGGTAAATATTTTCCAGATCAATTTTACCATTTGAAATTCCCATCAGCAATGAGTGAGTGATCAAGTCTCTCTGCATTCTTCTCAGCAAGAAATGAATGGTATTCTCACTATCTTTTATTTTAGCCATTCTGATAGGAGTAGAGTGATATTTCATGTTTTTGGAGATCTTTTCATATGTTTATTTGCCATCTGTATGTTCTCTTGAGTGGAATGTCTGTCCATGTATTTTGAACATTTTATAATTGAATTGTTTATTTTTAAATGAAGGTTTAAAATATTTTATTTATTTATTATTATTTATTAAAATTATTATTATTTATTTATCATTTAATGAACATGTACTACACAACACTGAGTGCTAGACCTTGTTCTAAATACATCAGTGAATGAAATACTGATCTCGATCATTATGAAAGTTACATTCCAGGAGGGGCAGAAGGACAATGATATATACAGAACATGTTAGAAGGTTACAAGTACTAAAGGAAAAAGTTAGAGCAGGAAGAGGGGGATAGGGAGATCACCAGTACAAGTCGTAATTTCAAACACCTTATTTATGCCTGAACACATATGCGTATACAGGCACATTTGTCTTTTGAACAATAGTAAGGAAATATAAACATTAAGAACAAAGTCCTAATGTGTTAGAATGTTATCCTCACTTTAAAAGTGGTTTGCTGGTTTTGTAGCATATGGAGGAATTATGAGGATTATAACAGCTAAGATTTATTGAATGCTAAGCTCCAATCACTACATTTTACATACACTACCTCACTGAATCCTTATATGAAGTTGCATTTTATACCTATACATATGGTTTTTTAAAGTTAATTCATATACCCAAGGCCCTACAGTTTCAGTTTCTCTCATTCTCTTTGGTAACATCAAAATGTTCAGAATTATTTATGTAATCCATTATGGGATACACACACACACACACATACACACACACACGTGTGTGTGTGTGTATACACGTACACACAAAGACAGAGACACCTGCCGCATAAGCCTTTTTTTCATTGCTAGGTTTCAAAAAGCCTCAAAACATCTGCTCACACCCTTTGCCTGGATCTTTTACCCATTTGTATGGCTAATTTCCTCGTATTCATGTCTTGGCTTAATGGAGACCCTTCAGGCTTTCAATTAATAATCAATGCAAGCTCTATTGTCATTTTTTGTTTCTTCCAAAGGATTTGCAGAGGTCTCCTTGGTTGGTTATTTTCCTAGAATTATACTTTACCATGTAAGTTTAGGTTCACTGTAGTATACCTAGTACTTGTTTTTCAATGAAAAAAAATGGATACCCAAAATATTAATAGTGCCTTAACTCTATGTGGTGCTATTAAAAATATTTCATACTTTAATGTTTAAATCTTCTACAATATTACTCATTTATTCATATATTACATTATTCATCAAGTTAAATGTTTTCCTAATATTGAAATATCTTCCTCCAATTTCCTTTTTTATTCCATTTATGGCCTCTTCCTCTATCCACCCTCTAAAAAAATACTGATCTTTGACAATCTTTCCCCAATCTTCCTTTTACCAAAAGATCATGACTTCATTTATAATCAGTCAAAAACTGCAAAAAAAAAAAAAAAAAAAAAAACCATTTCCAGAGACATGGTATTTATGCATTGTCTTACACTTTGGCCAATTTATGTGCTTGGCCACTTAAATACAAGCCTTTGGCTTCTGGGAGCTTGTTCTGAGACCTGGGATCATAGTTAATTGTATTGTATGTTCTATGGGCCCCCAAATAAAAATTTTTTCACTAAAGTGTGGACACTGAAATATTCTAGGATTTGGGGGAAAAAATAGGATTCATTTTGACCAAATACATAAAAATATCAGTTGTCTTGACTGTAACTCATTTAATTTTGGGCTTAGGAGCCATTTGTGCAGCTGTTTAAGGAAAATGATTATGTATGAGGCAAAATCATTTATATTACATTAAATGCTATTGCTTTTTACACTAAATTTATTTGCTCATATCATGTTTGATGATATTATCTCGATTTGGTTTCATTTTTGCCCTATAACCTGGGTTAATCAAAAACTCCTTTTCCTTATACTATTATGCTATTCTCACCTCCTTTCTTCGCCATTTACTATATTGTGCTCCATTCCTCAGTTTGAGAAAGTAGGATTTTTAAAATTACTTTTACATCAAGATTAAATATTTCATAATTTGGTTTGTAGTCAAATATCATTTTAATTTCTGGATTATTTTTTCTAGTAACTCCTGTTTTTCTACTTTGCTCTTTACCTCCCTTAATGTGAGTTTACTTAATTTCCTGTACAAACGCATGATGTTTCATATATCTTCTTATTCTTGTCATCAATTGCAAATTGAGTCATCTCTCCATAGAAACCTTACTAAAGATTTCTCTACAAGTGTCAATGTAAGGGTACAACAATTTTAAATTTTTCTAAGATCAATCATCTGTTACATGAAAGAACATGCTTTCAACCAAAGTATCTGATTCCAAACCACATGCTCTCTCCACTTTGTTATACTGCCACAAACTAATTAACAGATAAAAAAATATGGACTGCCTCTATGGACTAATTTATAAGGACTGGAAATATTAATTTGGTGCTAAGATAACATTGGGAACACACTAAGATGGAAATTTTTTATTTCCTGTCAAAGATAACACTGTATGCTATTGGAATATATACTTGATAAACCATTTGCAGTGCTTTCAAGAATGGGATGTGCAAACATGGAACAATGAATAAAAGTTGTAGGACAAGAAAACAGATTCCACCATTTGTCCTCCTTTGAACTTATTTCCCACAGAGAATTCAGTAACTGTTCTAAATTATTAGTGAGCAAATATTTGAGGAATATCAGTTTGAAAGAACAAAAGTGATTAATTTATTGGGACTGATATATGTCCCAATGTGCCCTGCATTCTGCTCTGTCCTTTGCAGGTTATGAGAAAGTCTCTTCAGAAGAAATGCTCCCATGTCTGCACCTCTACTAAAGCATTTTTCCCCACAAGATATAAATTTATCTTAATACATTTAAACTTTCAATGAAATCGAAATCTTGATATAATTGTATAGTTATTTTGTTAGTAAATTAGAAAACTTAAAGATAGTTTCTTAATTGCAAGAAGAAAAAGCAAGCAGTTCAAAAGTTGAAATATTTTGGCCAAACTGAAAGGTTAAATAAAATTGAAAAAAACAGATCACCAGTAATATGGTATACGGTACATGTTATATGTTTGATGTTCTCCAGAAGATAGGTTCTTGTAAGATTTATTAAGAATTCTATAGTTTTAAGGATCACTTTTACAGAATTAGATGATAGCATTGAGAACATTTCTTCCAGGATTCTAAGAACATAAATATTGGAGTAGAACCCACTTTCAGAGATTTATGAAAACTGTAAGAATATGATCAGAGTTTGGGAAAAATCTCCCACATTAGACTTTCTTCTCCAACACAAGTTTTCCACAGCAAATCAAAGGAAAAAAGTGGCAGTCTTCCTATGTTGGAAGAAGACTAGACCAAGGAGTGATACAAACAAAAATACTGCAGTGTTCATGTAGATCAAGCCAAGATTTATTTTTGGTATTAGAAATAAGCAACCCTAAACATATAAGGACACATTTAAATTCACTGACAAATATTCAAATACAGAAATATTAAAGAAATCTCATTAGCACATTTTTAGGAGTAGAAGAAAATTCTGAGCACATTTAAATATATCTATCTATCTATCTATCTATCTATCTATAATATTATAATATTGCTGGAACAGGCTTGAATATTCAATGGAAGAGTAAAAGACCAGTTTTGAAATTTTAGCCTGAAGTCTTTTATAAGTAAAATATTGAACTTAGTTATCCACTCATGGAAGCCTACAATAAAAATCACTACAGCAATCATAATACTGTCCTATGTTTCCATTGTCTATTTTAATAATAATACTTTCAGTCACAAAATTCATGTTGATGCCCTCAAGTGAAATTGAGAATTGAGGTAATTGCATAAGTAATTTAGACTAAAAATATCTTCCTTTATCTGACATTTCTGTATTACTGAGATTTATTTTGATTGGAATCAAATGAATGATACCTGATTCTCAAAATAAAAGCCTTGTTTGCACATTTAGTGACTACCAATAGCATCATGAAAAAGTCTATTCTGTGGATCCATTTGTTTATTTTCATATTTTAAAAGGGATTTGAAAATAGGAAAAGAATTCTGAATTTCATGCTACATTTCCAAAGGTATATTGTGATAGGAAACTAAAAGCCAACAGTTTTGCTACACACCTTAGCCCAGTGATATTTAACCTAATATAAGTAAAAGCATTTATAGTGAAATCATCATAATAAATGATGATAGAAATTCTAGTAAATATGGTAGTTTTATTTCCCAAGGTGTGGTCTCATAATTTAACACAAGATAATAAGCATAAGCTTAATATTTTGATTACTCATTTTATTAGTGGAAATTCTCTTTAGATCAATTTCTAACAGGATTTGGATTACTTTGACTCCATTGCTGTATAATCCTTCACTCTCAGTAACTTTTCCAATTTTGATAATGAAGGTATTTGGGTACTCACCTTTGCGCCATTTCTTGAAATCTTGCCCATTAGTTTGCTTGAACCTCATAAAATTTTCATTTGTGTTGTGTGCAGTAAGAAGACCAATAAAACACCATATGTTTGGTGACTAAACCATTAAAAAATGTTCTAGCACCTCTTCCATAATATTCTGTGACACATAGGAATTTCAGATTTGACCATTTATTACAATAAGGATGAAATATTCTTTGTTCTTATTATATCTTCTTCATACTCTTTGAGAGAAAAGGTTCCCACACATGCAAGAAAAATAAACACTGGATTCTGGTTTACCAATTTAGTTTAAGAAATAAAGTTGAAGAAAATTCTGGTTATTTACTTCCATGTCTTATTTATCTTTTTAGTGGTCAACAGGTGATTGCTATAAGCAGCCAGAAAACAAAAAGAGTGTCACATTCATCTTCAGTGTCTGGGAAACAAAATACTCTTCATAAAAGTTTATAAACAGAAAATTGATGCATGCTCAACCAACTTTCTAAGGTACAGTTTCTTTTAGACACAAAATTTGGAAAAGGAAAACAGAATTATCCTTGCCAAGATAAAAAAAAAAAACTATAAAATATGAGTATTGAAGGATTTCAATTTAAAACTCAAATTAGTCTGCTAATCATGGCAACATTACCAAACTAAACTGGAACACTGAAGCAAATAAAAGACTCTATTTATAACCAAACAAAAACAAAGAAATAAAAATAAACCTAGAATTCATAGGCAAAACTGTAGAGGTTTTCTACTTCTACTCAACACTATTTGCTCCAGGTGTTGATGACACCTGTGTTCTGAGTAAACCAAAACAAACAAAAAATAAAATTAAAATACTTCCCCCCCACACACACAAAATCTAAAACACCAAAATATGTAAATCTGAAATTGGGTGGTAAACAAGTTTCCAGGAATACCTAGTAAATATCTCATGGCCATTTCAAATTTTCTCGCTACAAAAGGATGAATGCAAATCAGTAGCAGTTTGAAAAATATACATATATGTATATACACACACACACACACACGTGTGTGTGTGTGTATTTGAACATTTTGGTGATTAAACGGACCCAAATGGTTAATTTCTCTGAAAGGAGAATGTCTAATTCAAAGAACGTAGCCATTCTCAATGGTATACATGCTGTGATTGGGTTCTTACACTGTTTTAGACCCTGGTGTACAGAATACTGGAAAGGGAGAAAAGAAAGTGATAGTTTTAATTTTAAAAATGCAAAGCATGGATTTTTCAAATTGTTTAACACCTCCCAACTGTCTTTAGGCCCCCAACCCCCACATTCTAGTTAGAATGTTGGCCAAGCTCATTTTGTCCAGCTGTTTCGGATAGGGAAATGTCCTAGTGCCCAAAGGATCCTTCTGCTCTGCAGAAGGATAAAAGGAAAAAACAAGTTAAAAATGAGCAGCCACATCTTTAAAACTTATTTTTTTGTGACAAAGCATTCTTATAACTTAACAACGAATATGTAAATTGCTTTAGATCTAAGAATTGAGTCATTTCATATATTAGTTCAGCCACCTACTCACTATTAAAACTTAATATTAAATGAATGCCTCAATTTCACCATATGTTTACATATGTTAAAGACACTGGACAGGGCATTAGATATAGTAATAAATATTTATAAAGAACTCTAAGACCTTTTGGTGAAAAATGACATGAAAATATAAACTATTATTGCAGATATTGGGGGGGGGAAGCAATGCAAATGTCCCAATTTTGTAATAATTGATAGGTTGTAGGCTAAATCATAATTTTTAGTTGCATTTAAATTTTCAATTAAAAGGTCTTATCTAAGTATGCTTAAACAGAATATATACAGATTCAGTGGTAATGGTGTTAAATTTATTCTTTTTAAATAATATTTGGGAGATCACATAACATACTCAATGGCATTGATTTTGGGATGAACTCAATTTCCACACATCATTCCCCTTTTCATAAAGGTTATAAGAAAGGTGGAAAATAGACCAAAAGAGAGTGGAAGAGGTCAATAGCTTGGCATAAGGTGTCATACCACTATCCATTTAGGGCATGAGTCAATATAGTTGTGCATGGCTTACTCTCCCTGTTAAACAAGAGGAGAGAAAGAAATCTCAAGTTAGGAGATTTCATACCATTTGTATCTTTTGTAACTTCTTCTTGTAGTTTTATGTAAATAAACAATGAGTTTCCATTAAAGTATGAATATTTCAATTTTAAATTCACAAATTAGTCTTATAAACAAAATGATTCTCATACATAAAATTTTGGAAATGTCACCTCTTAAAGGCTAAGAATGTTGCTCCGATCCTGCTCACCTGTATAATGTACTCTAAGTCAAGAGTTCAGAGCAAGACATGTACACCTGGCCTAACTCAGATGGTTTACAGAGAATGAGGTGAAGGGCATGCCAAGGTTTTCACTGCAGACCAAGGTTTGCTTCAGAAACTTTCCCTGCTTTTGGTCCTAGCTTATAAGAACCTTCTGTAAAAACCTGGAATAGAGTAGGACAGTAAAAACTCGTATTTCTTCATGTCATTTAAGCTTTCTTTAATATATTAGTTTTATTCTGACCTCCAACTGCATGAATGCTTTTTTTTTTTTTTGGTTCTACTTAAACTAGCAGATTTATAAATGACTCCTATAATAGCAATCACGCTATTTTTTAATTTCTACATTATTTTGAAATTAGATTTCAAAAGATGTTCCTCATTTGATAAAGAGAATTACATCTGGAATAAATGAAATGAATTGCTGCACCTGTCATGTTAATAAAATGGGAATTTGTGACATGTGTTAATTTTCTCATGCTACTGTGACAAATTACCATGAACATATGGTTTAACACAACACAAATTTATTATCTTACAATTCTGCAGGTCAGAAGTCTGACACAGCTCTTACTGAGCTAAGATACAGGTATCAGCAGAGATGCATTCCTTTCTGGAGACTTTAGGAGAAAAAAGTCTCTTTCTGTGCCCTTGCCAGTTTCTAAAGGCCACAAGAATTCCTTGGCTTATGGCCCCTTCCTCCATTTTCAAAACCGGCACCTTCACGTCCAGTTCTTCTCATGTTGCCATATTTCTGGTTGTCTGAAACCCGGAAAGGTTCTTGCTTTTAACAACCCACGAATTAGATTGGGTGCATCTAGATAATACAGGAAAATATCCTCATATCAAAATATCCTCACATTAGCAAAGTTCCTTTTTCTAGGTAAAGTAATATATTCCCAGGTACTGAGAATTAATACTTTGGGGATCATTATTCTGTCAACCACATAGTAATAGACAAGGGTCGTCTGGACATCAGCTTAATCTTTTAAATTATTGACAATGTCATGCAATCCAGTGATTATGCAGCCTATTTTTGTTCCTAACCATTTGAAAACTCTTTGGCCAGAATTATGTAAAGAGCTTTCCAATATTTTTGAGCTAATTCTAGGCCTCTTAAATAAAAGAGAACCACTGTTATTCAGTGGTGTGAGCTTTTTTCAATTTCAATAATAATAGACGAATAAACACATATAATTATCTTGAAAAACAGGCATATTATCAGGATGTATTTGAGCACCACAGGAAGAGAAGAAAAGACATACTACGCTATGAGATCTTGGACATTTCTCTTAAGCTCTTTAGGCTGCAGGGTCTCATACATGAAATAAGTAAATTTGACTGTGTGATCTCTAAAAAACTTTGAATTACAAAAATCTATAGTTTCATCACTTCATAACATGGTTTTTGAAATCTATAGAAATTAAATTCTACCACAGAATGTTTTTTGAAGATCATTACTGATAAATTCCGAAATAATTAAAGGAAGGAAATCTGAAACCAAAGAATCAATGCCTGATCAGTTTTAGCAACACAAGTGTACAAGTCATCCATATAAGATAAAGATCAGTTAGTTGGTTACTGTTACAATTAATTGTAATTAAATAAACATTTTGAAAAATGTTTGGATTTGTATCCAGCATTCGACTTTTTAAAATAAATACATTTGACCAAATTTTTGTCTGTCGATTGCCAAAAAACCTAAAAGAAGATATTTTATTTAGAAAATAATTTCTTTAATAAGTCAGTTGTAGGTAGAAAGGTAGATTGTAACACACAGAAGAAACTGGGCCATTCCTGAAATATGCCACATTAGGCTGTAGAGAGATTAATATTACCTGAAATGTTTAAAATTGTTTTTATATAACTAATACTTATGTCTTGACTATTTCTTCTGGTAAAATATTTCGATGTTTTATATAAGAATAATAGCATTAGACCAGAATCCTAGCCTACTTAGTAAAACCTTGTTTTGTGTCTGGAAACAAAATTCCTTTGTGATTTTCTTCGAAAATTGCTTTTTTACTTCTTGATGTTCTCTGGGTTGCCCAGTGGCAGTTATGTTACAAACCAGAAATAATGAACTAAGTGAAGTGAAATTATATGACTTAGTGTATAAATTCAGGAATATTTATTTAGAATGCCTGTAGTTACAAGTTCTACACAGAGCTAGATCTATTCTTAATACTCCATGGGGCTATGATAGCCTGGTGCTAGCAACAAGGTGATACTTTCCCTCAGGCGTTCCATGACACTTATTTTTTTCTAAATCTATCTTGGATCTTGATCAGTTTTTGCCCTAAAGAATACTGGTGTTAACTGTACTTCAGCATTTATGTTAGTCCAGCTTACCCATACAAGACTGGTAGTGCTTTGTTTTGAATTTTCTTTTCTTTTCTTTTCTTTTTTCTTTTCTTTCTTTCTTTCTTTTCTTTTCTTTCTTTTCTTTTCTTTTCTTTTCTTTTCTTTTCTTTTCTTTTCTTTTTTCTTTTCTTTTCTTTTCTTTCTTTTTTTTTTAACTTGACACATCGCCTTACATTCTATTTAACTATTTGTATTTAGGTTATATTTATGTCAGTTAAATACTAAGTTTGTTAAAGGTAGTGACTCTGCTGTTATATGAATTGTTAGTCTCTAAACAAGTCCTTTTTAAATTAGCCAATTCCCAATATGGACAGTTTAGTTTTAAAAAAGATATCTTTAGTACTATTAAAACCCTAGAGTTGGACACAGAACATCTAGAACAGCAGAACAAGATCCTCCATAAATCCATCTCTCCCTAAAAACAATGTAAGAAATGGTCAAACTCTGGAAATTAGCCAAAAATTTGTAAGGTATGAGGAGTGTTTATTCAAGAAAAACTATTGAATTTTGTTAATAACAGGGCTTATGGCATTATAACTATCTCTTCCCATCCTCAGCTCTCAAGAACTCTTGAAAACCAACAGCCTTGCAACCATAGTAGCTGTGAAAACCAGAACTATGCACATATGGGAAAGGAAAGACTATATCTGAACCTCGAAAATGTCCATCCCTTGTGTGGTGTTACTATATGACTTATCTGAATGTAACATGAAAAAGTTCCATTCGTAAAGTGTTGTCATTATTTTATCTGGTTGAGAACTTCCTCTGCAGGAAAAGACCTAGTCCCTGAGTGTTTGTGGAAAACATTCAGCAAGGATTAAACACGGCAGCTACCTAGGCTGCTTTTAATTTCCAAATTTACTAAAAAAGTTGCAGTAATTAAAAACAGTTTGGTACTGACTTAAGGATAAATATAGAAATCAATTAAACAGCATTTAGAGTCCAGAAAGAAACTTCCATTTATAATAAACTGAGTTTTGACAATGATCTGATGACATTTTAACGTGAAAAGAATAGTCTTCAATAAATGATGCCAAGACAATTAAATATTTATGTGCAGAAAACAAAATTGGGCTCCTACTTTACATCATCTATAACAAATAAACTCAAAATAGATCATAGAGATATATGTAAGAGCTGAAACTAAAACTATAGAAGAAATCTTAGAGAAAAAACATATGGGTAAATCATTATGACCCTGGTTTAACAAATGTTTCCTTAGATATGACATCAAAAAGTGACAGAACAAAAATAGAGTAATTGGACTTCATTAGAATTAAATAATTCTGTGCTTTACAAGTCACAAAAAAAATTAAAAGACAACCCATAGAATGAGAGAAAATATTTACAAATAATGTATTTAATAAGGGGCATGCATTTAGAATATTAAAGAACACTATACGTATGTTTGTATATATACACATATATGTACTCAATATAAAAACCTCAGTATTAAAAGACATATTATCCAACTAATAAAAGGGTAAATATATGAATAGACATTTTTTTTTCCCAAAAAAGATATACTAATTGCCAGGATCCACATGAAAAAAATGTTAAGCATCAGTATTCATTATTGAAATGCAAATCAAAACAATGACATACCATTTCACACCCATTAGGAAGATTACATTAAAAAAAAAAAAGACGATAACAAATGTTAGTGAGGATAAGAAGAAATTATAACCCTGATACATTGCTAGTGAGATTGTAAAATTTTGTAACTACTTTAAAAAATAGTCTAGCATTTCCTCAGAATGTTAAAAATAGAGTTACTATATGACCTGGCAATTCCTCTTTTAAGTATATACTCAAATGAAGTGAAAGTATATATCTACACAAAAAACTTGTACACAAATTTTCATACTGGCAATTTACCATAGCCAAAAGGTGAGAATAACCCAGATTTTTATCAACAGTGAACGGATAAACAAGTGTGGTATGTCCATACAATAAAACTATTTAACAATACAAATTAATGGAAAGCTGTTACTTCCTATAATGTGGATGAAACTTGAAGATGCTCTACAAAGTGAAAGAAACCAGTCACATATCATATGATTCTATTTATATAAAATGTCCTGAATGGGTAAATTTGTAGAGATGGAAAATAGGTCAGTAATCATCTGGAAATTTGGAACTGGGAAAATGGGGAAATGGAGAATGATTGCTAATAAATATAAAATTCCTTTTTAGTGTGATAAAATGTTTCAAAATCGGTTTTTATAATGCTCGCACAATTTAGGAATATGTTAAAAAATCCATTGAGAAGTATACTTTAAATGGTGAGTTTAATGATATGGCATCTCAATAAAACTGTTAAAATAATTTGATGTAGCTTTTCTGTCCTGTGAATGTTAGGTTCTTCTACTTAGTAGCAAAGAGGGATAAGCACACCTAATGTTCAACATTGGACAAAACTGAATAGGATTTTTAAGTGAAATATTAATGAAGTGTTAATGGGAGAAGGGTGCATTAGGAGGCAAGTTCTGTGAGAATCAGATATTTCATTGGGTCTTGTAAGATTTTTGTTAAGACTGACAAATTTTGATATTTAGACAAGAAAGGCAAAACTACTCCATGAGGATGTGGGGGAGGTGAATTAAGATGGCAAGATATGGAGATTGCTAAAGGCAGGGATTGTTTAGAGAAAGTGAATAGCCTTATTTGGCAGATATGTTGAATGTGAGAAAGGTACTAATTGTAGAATTAAATATGGGAAATGAGTTAAAATCCATAAGGTGGAAAAAACTAGACTCAGAAAGAAATACATTTTTATCAATAAGTTATAATAATCTTGTTGCAAGGCAGAAACTACAGGCATCCATTTTCTTTAAAACTCTAAAGCCTTCAGGATAAGAAGATGGGAAAAAGGGACAGTAATCATGAAATCTGGGGTCCCTTTAATATTATAAATCACTGCCATTAGTTGATTTTTTGAGGGAGTAGGACTTATTCACTAATGACCTGCAGAAAAGACTGGGGGAAAGAATATGAAAGAAAAGTAATTACCCAGTTTTGGGAGGCAAGGAAAACCCTTTAATTACTTAGCATTATATAGCAAAGGAAAAGTCATTTATGTAGCAAACACATTTTTGGTGTAAAGTGTGGTTTTGTCCTGTGTTGTAAAACAGTTTGATTTCTAAATTTATCACAGAATACTTACGTGTCCACAGCCAAGCCACTTAACCTTATAAACAACCATTATTACACATGTAAAATTTTATTATAATATCAATTGCTCTACATGTTTTTACGGGCTTAACAGCTTAACACAGTGCCAGACTATTAGTATAATTTAAAATAATCACACAGTTTCCAACTGCCTTGGTAAAATCACAATTTCTGGTCCCCCTGTACCAAAAGTGTCACAATATAAGATGCAGGAAAACAATCCATAGAAGAAGGCTATATAAGGAATGATTATACGACTTCTTCTAAAGGCTGGCATTTTAAAATTCTCTTTTAAGCATGAGATACAAATGTAACTCTATTAAAATCTTGAGCAAGATTTACTACTATCACTTTTGGTGAAGAGTGTATTGAGGTCTTAGTCCATGCAATAATTAAAAAGATGGAAAAAAGAATGTGATAATTGGAAAAAGAAACAAACAAAAAAACCCTTCAATCAATATAATTGTTTAAGAAAACCTAAGAGAATCAATAGACAAATAAGTAAATTTAAAGAGTGAGTTTGCCAAAAATTAGAAAACACAAATCAATAGCATCCTTATTCTGTCATTGAAAATGTAGAAACTGTTAGAAAAAAAAATAACATTCATTACAGCAATGAAATTTATAAGATATCTAGGACTAATTTATTTTTTTTATAAAATAAAAATTATAGAGAAAATTAAAAGAAAATTTAAATATATGAAGAGATATTTCAAGTCAGCAAAATCTTCTAAAGATATCAAATTTGTTCATTAGTCTATAATTTAATGCAACCTCAATCAAAATCTCTATAGACATTTTATAAAATTTTAAGTGAATCCTAATAACCAAATACCAAATAGCAAAAATGAAGAATAATAAGAAAGATTTTTCAATAATAATAAAGCGAAAGGTATTCTTGACAAGTAGCTAAATAATTTTAAGGCATTAAAAATAAGAAAGTATTCTATTTCTGCTAAGATAGATGGACAGATCAATAGAATTTTAAAAGAGCCTAGAATAAGAAATTTAGATATACAATGGGGGAGATGGCAGAGGAGAAATGATCAACTAGTCAATAAATGTTTCTTGAACAATTAGTTATCTCTACCATATACCATACAAGGAAAATGGATTTTATCTGTAAAGTGAAAAGCAAAATTAGAAATTTTTAAGGTAACTTAGGGGCATATCTTTTTAAATTGATAATACAGAAAGATTTTGAAACAGGACTAAGAAACCACAGCCATAAAGGAAAAGATTGATATATTTGACTACATTTAAAAAACCATAAGAAAAAGAAAAGTAGTGTTAATGTACTATAAACATAGATCTAGGCCAGGAGAAAATAGTTGTACATCCTATAATCAACAAACAAATAATATATGTAATATATAAAGCACTTATAAAGTCAGAAGCAAAAGACAAACATCCCAATCAAAAAATAGGCAAAGGAGACAGAAAAAGTTGAAATCCACATGATATCACTTATATGTGGGATATAAACCTAAAAGCAACAAATGCTCAGGACAAATAAAGACTCATGGTCATGGTCATGGTTCAATAGTACAGAGGTTACCAGAGGGTAGGGGAGAGGAGGGCAGGGGGAAGTAGATGTAGTAAAGGGGGTGAAATATGTGGTGACAGAAAGAAATCTAACTATGGGAGATGAACACACAGTTTAAATATATATATATAACTTTTAAAGTGTATAGCTGAAACTTGTTCAATTTCATTAACCAATGTCATCATAAGAATAAATTAAGTAATAAATTAATTTTTAAAAATAGGCAAAAGATTTAAGGGGCATTTCACAGATAATGATGACTTATAATTAGATAAATGCAAATTTAAAAGTATGATATTATATTTATTATCTTGGAAAAGAGCAAAGATCAGATGAAGAGATGTGAAAAACACAGACTTGTATACCCAGCAAGTAGACATAAATAGAGAGAGCCCTGGCAGTAAGGAATTTGGAAATCTGCAGGAAAACCAGAGTATACACTTCAAGGCAATAACCTCACTCCTAGAAAACATTCAATGTAGTATTTCTACAAGGAAACATAAACAAGACCATTTAATACAACACTGTACATAAAAGGCCAAAATTAAAAACAGCTATCCTTCAAAAGGAAAATGAATAACTTAAGTGTGGTAAATCCATTTGATTAAATATCGTAAAGCTATTAAACTGAACAAATTAGTGCTGTGCATATCTACAAGGATAAATCTCACAAAAACAAAGTTGAATGACAAATCATGTTATAAAATAAAACTTTCAATATGATATAATTAATCTAAATTTAAGAACATGTAAATCGATAATATGCATTATTATGGCTAGACAAATATGTGGTATAGGTAGAAACACACACATGGGAATGGTATACATCAAAGTCAGCATAACAGGTTTGTTGGGGAAGAAAGGCAAAAAGATGCACTATGGAGTTTCCAAATATATTTGTAATGTTTTATCTCTTAAGAAGTTATAAAGAAAATATGACAAATATTAAAATATTCCAAAACTTAGTTTTGAAATATCAGCATTTATTGAATTATTCTTTAAGCTTTTGTATTTTGAAATTTTCTATAATAAAAGTCCAAAAGAAATTATGTGAACTTTGAATCTTTGAGGTGAGGAGAAAATCAGTGATAAGAGTATACCAGGAATTTTAAAATACCAAGAAAGGTAGTTGCAATGTTTAAGACTGAACACTGCTCCCCTAACCCACACCAAAAAATAAAACTTAAAAGAATGATAAATTTTTATGTGGTCTTGCTTTGATCTCTAGTTTCAACCCAAATTTCTTAGTTATTATATTCTTCTTTCAGAACATGATTCAAATTCTAGTATTTTACTAGATTCTAGACTTCCACATATTTTTTTAAATGAATAAAATCTGGTTTTATAAATATCAAAGGGGCCTGCCTCAAACAACTGGAATGTGGTAATAACATGCCTCTTTAAAATAGCTTATAGGGATTAATAAGATGTTTTAAATTTTTGAAATGTAGATTGAAATGTATGATATACTTGAGATGAATAAAAAAACAAGCCTTATCCTTTGAAAAATACTAACCCAGACAATTGGGGACAATAGTTCAGTCTTTGATTAAATGAAGATACACTGAACAAATTGGTTCAGTAGAAAACCCTCACGATAAGGGATAAGAAAAATAAGTTCTGGCACATGGAACTGGATGAAGAGACTGTGTATTTATGCACCTGCCATGGGTCATTTGTGTGAGGTGGTTCTGTGGGATCAGCTCTAATGCTGAAGTTTTCCAAATTAAAAAAAAAAAAAAAACTATCAATTTTGATTATTTAAACATAATACATATGATGCCGTTTAAAGTGACTTATTACTTGGAAAGTTAATGAATGAAGTGAATGAAGCAGAAGCCAAATTTAATAAGAAGTAAATTAAGTTCAAAGAATACAATGAGTAGTAGGAAATAATTGTGCTGTGCTGTCTCCAAAGATGGATTAAATTTAAGAGAAAAAGGACAGGCAATAGCGATGATGCCCAAATCAGAAAGCTAACAAGACAAGAGGCATGTGCCAGATACAATTAGCTGCTTGTCAGAGTTCGTAGAATATACAGTGTTTAATCCCAAAGCCCTTCTGAGCTGTGTTCTCAAAAAGGACATTGGGGGAATCAAGATTCACAGGTAACAAACACCCTAAAGTACAGGAACACAGGCATATCGACCTTAACTGCTTGTTTTGATGTAAAAGACTGGATGAAACTACCAATGAAAGATGATTTGCCCCATATCTCCAGAAAATGAATCTTTAATGGTGCAGTAAAAGTACTGGAGTGAAGGAATGACAGTGAGAAAACCAGAAATCTTTCTAAGTCTCCTCATAGATTTATGTTTTTTCACCTGCTGTGAAATAAATATAAAGCAACATAATCACTTTGTAGTGGCATTGTGGAGCTTAGTTTACAGGTGCATAGAAGGCTTGGAATAAATTCTCAACAAAAAAGGATAACATTATTTATTCATTTAGTAAACGCTTTTACAGCACTTACAATGTGCCAGGTTCTGGTGTAAATGCTTTAAAAATATTAGCTCTCTTAATTCTTATTACAACCTTCTTAAGTAGATATAATCCTCACCTGAAAGAGGGAAAACTAAGGCAAAATAGAATTAAGTAATTTGCCCAAAGTCACACAGCTGAACAGGAAGTCTAATGCAAATCCACGATTCTAACCTCTGCTATATATATATTTGTATATACATACATATATACATACATACATACATACATACATGCATGCATACATATACACATATTACATATACATACAAGTGTGTGTATATATATATACAAGCACATATATATACACATACACATATACACACATGTGCATGTGTATTCTAGATAGTGAACCCACTGCTTATAGTTGAATCTTGGGAGGAAGTGCTATAAGGAAGAGTTTTGGAAAGAAATGAGTTGGGAAATGGGTAGAGATGTACTAGACAGAAGAAAAATAAAGGATAGATATGCTGGTGAAACAAGATAAGTTCCCTTACCCTTCTAGAATTTTTGCAAGAGTTTTACTTGTAGTCCAGAATAGTAAATCAGGGAAGCAAGGTACCTAAATGTTTGAATTTGAGATTTAAAAATGAGTGAAATGATTTCAAAGAAGGGGAAAAAGAAGAAAAGCTTAGCTCTTCTTCCATCATGGTGAATAATTCAAACACTCATAATAATGGACATGTAAGTGATGTGGGTAAAGGGCTTCATCAGATTCCATTTTTATTACTGAATTAATGTCACTAAAATAATTTTATTTCATAACTTATTACTAAAACTTTAATCTAAAAATGCTTAAAAGGCCTGGCATATAAAGTTAAAAAACACTAAGTATTCCAGAAATCATACACCCTAAAAAAAAAAAAAAACCCATAATATTCAGGATCTTTCATAGTGGCAGCAGGAAATACAAATGTCACATAAAATCCATATTAATCATACATTAAATAAATTGCTCTCTACCCTGTGCTTTGAGGTTACTGAAAGAGTTAATAAATGTTCTTTCTTTTAAAAAAGCTTATAGTACAGTGTGTCAGAATTCATGCATGAATAAACTAGGGAACAATTCAAAAATGAGTAAGATGTAGTTTTGTGGAAATAGTATCCATAAAGTCTGCAGGATCTGGGCACATCTAGAATGAATGAAATTGTTTCTTAAAGAAAATAATCTAAGTGTTGGAGGAAGTATTGACTTTGAGTTAGAAAAAATGAGAGGTAAGATAAAAATAGTGCATATGAAGAGAGAATGATTTGGAGTGTGGGCTCTGGAATTTGACTTTCTGGGTTCTAACACTATATACATGAACTAGAACAAGTAATTTAACTTCTCTTTCTCATCTTGCATATAGAAGTAATAATAGCACCTGTTTCAAAAGATCTTTATACAACATAAAAGAGGTTAGATTATTATTGAGAGCCAAGAACAGTAAGTGGCAAGAAGGTTACTAGTAAATGTTAGCTGTTAATGTTATTATTATTTACGGAGGAATAAATATGAAAGAAAGAAAATTACAAGGTGGATTTATAAGTTATTATCACTTGACTCATGATTAGTAATTTCATGAATGTCAATAAATTCATGATCATACAAAAGAAACTATATAGAGCTAGAAGAAAAACAGTAAGTTTAGCAAAGGTCAACCTAAAAAAAAATCAAATGAACAAACGAATTCCCATTTACGCACTTTTCTTTCTCTCCACTCAAGTTCTTTTCCCTTAACATGAGATGAGAGTCTCAGCTCAGAGGTATAAGAGGAAGGAAGAAAGGGAGAGGAAAGATAATAAGTCTAAAAAGCCAGTAAACTTGAACAGTGCTGAAATAGAATATCCAAACAACTGTCAAATGTATAAGAAGTCCTTTTTATTAACCAGATGCTACTAGGCCGGAACAAACACAGAAGAGTGTACCCAGCACGGGGGGCTGCTTTGCTTTGACGGGTCTGATTTATGAAACAGATGATATGTTATTTATTGATCAGAGACTCACAAAGTTAAGAAGAAGCTTGATAAAAGGCAATCATGCATCTCATTTGGTTCTGAGCAAAAATAGTGTCTATTGGCTTACTGTGTCAAATGGCTTTGATGCTACAACATCCAGATGTTCAACATGTGCAAACTTCAGTAACAAAACAAAACAGAACAAATTAAAATGGTCTCTTCTGCCACAAAAGAGAGAAAAACATTCAAAACATGTCCCATGAAAAAAGAACTCATCAGAAACACATAATATAGCCTGAAATTTATTTTTAATAAAAAGATAAGATTCATTGAATTAATTGTTTTTATTCTTTCATTTATTTAATAATTATTTATTGGGGGCCCTCCACTTTTAAGGCATTGTGTGAAGCACTATTTTGACATTTAAAATGTTCTATATGCAAATGCAGAGTTCCAGGAAATTACTAATTCAAATAACATTTCACCAACATGCTCAAAGCAAGCCTGATATTTTTTCATCATTCACAATATCAAAGCTCTTATTAAGTAAATTATTTTTCACTCTTGGTATCATAACACAGTTTCCTTTTTTTTTTTTTTTTTTTTTTTAATTCAGGAAATTCCTTCAGCTTTATTGTTTCCCCTGATCAGTCCGGTGGAAAGCTGCATATAACTGGGGTTTGAGATAAGGCACATGACTCTTAAGTCTGGAAGCATGGAAGCTTTTATCTTTTAGTTTAATATTTTAAATGCAATGTTGAAGTTTGCACAATATCACTTGTGCCACGTGATGATTTTGTATTTTTCCAGAAGTTATTAATGATTGAAAAAACTAAGCCTTATTTTGTCACCTGAGTATTCATGGATTTTTTTCCCCCTCTTTCTTAAATATGCTCTAAAAGCAGGAAAGAAAAGCTTGTCATCTGCAGATAGGTGTTAAATCATTTCTTTTTCAAAATTTTTTTCTGGGAATGACCTCATCCAAGATGAAGCAGTAAATATGTTTGAAGGTAATTTAGTCTCTAGATTCATTTGGACTTGTATTAGAAGCACATTTTCTTTTTCTTCTCAGAGTTATCTCAGAAATAGATGCCATTAAGTAATCACCCTTGGCCTTTCAGTTTAACAAAACTTGTTAAACACCACATCTTGGAAAATACAGTCATTATAAGAACAGTAAGTTGTAAAGTTGATAGCAAGAATCATGCAATTATAATGAGCTGCAGCGTTTACAGTACTGTCACAAAGAGGGTTGTCATCAAAAGCAAAATGTCTGGGAAACAGAAATTCACCAGCTTGTTTGTCTTGATTACAGAATACAATGAAATATGGGGCAAAGTGCACCGGTTACGGAATTCGACAAACTTGGATTTGATTCTCAGTTCTGCCTCTTAAAGTAGCGTGGATTGACCTCTCTGAATCTTTCTGCTCTGTCAATTTGAGATTGTGTTTCCTATCCCTAAGGTCTGTTGAATTGATTTTAGGTTTAGACTCTGTATTCTAAGAACAAGATGATCTTATAACACATGCCGGTCTCTGGTAAGTAGGTAGAAATAAAAATCTTAATTTATTTTTCAATACTGGCCTTATAAAGTTATGAAGATTAAGTGGAAAATTTTGTGTTTCAAGGAAAAGTCAAAGTAATGAGAATTTTTTTTAGTGCTATCTCAAGTAACATTAGCTTTTCTGAAGGAGAGTACTACTCTTCGCCAGTCCACAATTCGATTAGATACAAAATTACCCAGATTCAGAATTTGGTTATTAAATCTCTAGAGGATAAAATGACACATATCCAATGTATTTGCAAATTTTCTAAAGTTCTATACAATGTTATTTGTTATTTTGTAGTTTGAGTGAAATTAATTTTCTGGTAAATATAGAGCACAAAGGGTCACTTTGTTGGAGATTGTTCTTTAGTTGTCCATGCCCACATTTGAAAAATTTACTGAGTACCTATTTTGTACCAAAGGAAAGTACCACTGTCTTTTGAACATTGTGAAATATTGCTTAAATTGGATGGAATACACCAAATTCTTAAATTGAGTATGTTCTTTATAATAAGAAAGCTAGAGCACCAGAAGGAAATTACCACCCATTATGAGCTGGCTGGCTGTTCTTTGCTTTTCTTATGTTATCTCATTCAATTTTTACAATAATCCTATAAGGTTGTTACTGTCCACATTTTACAGATAATAAAATGAAGTTCGGCGAGGTTAAGTTTTGCATGTTTATGCTTATATAATTAATGGTAAAGCTGAATTTTACTTGGGTTAAGGCACTAAAGCCAGGTCTTTTTCCATCACACCCAGGAACAACATCGTTTCAAATACTGTGAGAGGGGAGTATCCTTAAAAGTATTAATGATACTTTTAGACAATAAATGCCTAGAATTTCAGAAAATTTAAAGGTGAAATAAGTTGGAGAAGAATAAAAATGTTTTAAACTAGTCAATGAGGCTAATTCAGTGAAATATATCACTCTGCGCTTTATACTTTCAATTAAACTTTCTCATAATTTATTATAGAAATAATCCCTGAACATTTGAGCTTTAGAAGAGTACACTCATTTAATAAGCAAACATTCACTGACTGCTATCTGGACATTCAATATTACTACATTCAACTTTTGGTTATTTGTAAATAAGCAAAAAATATCTTTATTGTATAAAATGTAGAATTTTTCTGAGTTGTGAATTATTTTGATATGGGTGATCAATGTATGTGAGGCACTGGTTAGAAAATGTGTGGCATTGTTGTCATTTGCTTCTAGTGGTAAACTTATTTTCTGGAGAATATTTTCAAATTTGGATTTGTTAAAGTTATTTGGAGTCACTTTTATTGATATCAAGAATGACTGTACACAGTATAGGACTAATATAGGTCTTATGGAGGATGTGAAAACAGTGTAAGGTGTTGATTTTGTCTTCAAAAAATCTGCCATCTAGAAATTTATAAAACAGAATAGTGATGAAATATAAACAGAATGCTATTTACACAGATAGATTTTTTTTCAGCTTATTTCTCATATCACTTATCTTGTTCTAATGTAATTATTTGTTACATGGCTATCTCTACTTTCTCTTTTTTTAGCGTAAAAGTTGTAGAATGATAGATGATAGTAAGTTATCTATCTTGATTCCTCAGTTTTCAGCACAGTTTCTAGTATCTTATGAATGAATGAAGAACTCGATGGTTCTTAAATGAAATAACATCTATGTGTAACTTCCTTTATCCATCGACTTATAATTTTATTGAAAATAGAGATCTTGCCTAATGTCCATTGTGTTTCATCCTAAGTTCCAAGTTCTGGTTTAATTTACTATAGATACTGTATTTAATAAGTAAAATCCATCAGTCATATCTACTGAGAGGCTCATTAAGATTGGTAGCCTATTAAGAACACATAATTCAGATTTTTGTTTTCTTGTGTGACCTTGAATCAATCATCCAATATCTGTCTTTACATTCTAGTTTACTTCCCCCTGAAGAGATAATGAGGGCAAAGCTAGGAATTGTCTAAATTATTATTAAATTAAAAGTTTTTTATAACAAAATAATGCTTTTGAGCACAACATGGACATTATTTGTGTGCTCTTCACATCTAAAAGACCCAGAATTTGTGCCTGGGGAAATAAGAAACCCAAAAAGACAGCTTAGTTTTAGATCGAATCTTGAACAATAGAAAGCAAATGAGTATAAAGAAGTCAAAAAGCCCAGAAAGTTCAATTTGTCATGCCATAATATTCTACTCCCAAATAAAATGTCACAAAATGAAGCATTATATTTCTATTCCTGAGAATAATATTACTGTACAAAAATGGATTCATTTTTAAAATATCGGAGAATTTGATCAAAGGTATAATTTGAAAATAATTTCCCACTAAGGAAAAGGACAGATTCTGCCTCCAGTTAAAATATTCATTTTTTTAAATAATAAATTAGCTGATACTGAAGGAATAAATGACATATTTTTGTGGCATAAATTGGCATTTCTAGTAACTATTCTATATATGACTGGTGGAAAATCTTTTAAATTCTCAGGCTATTATTAAATATTACCTTAAGTGAGAATCAAACTAATCTAAAACATACATTAGATGTCAAATTAAACCAAAACAATGTCATTGCAAATTCAAAACATGGCCAGAAAAGCTGTGGTTTAGAAAGCACAATAAACTGTCATGGGGGAATTCTATACATAAAGCAGATCACCAAATCTAAAGAAATAATACAAACTACAGAGGCAGCTCTTTGACAGGTTTCTCCCATTTTAATGAAACAAGTTTCAGTGGAAATCTTAAAAGATTAAAAACTCACAACAAAATAACTCCCATACATTTTCTGAGGGCCGTCTCCACAGCTGCAGATGAAGTAGAGGTTTGGCGGGTCTCCCATAATGGGATCAGTGGAGACAGTTGAGCTAAATGGGGCACTAAAAAACTTGCATTCTTTAGATTGGTTATCTGGCTTGAGCAAATAAAGCATATATTGGCTACATTTCCAATTCATGTAATATTGGGTAGACATAGACAAATCCCAACTATATTTGGCTCTAGACTAATAATCAATTTCCAGAAACACATTCTGCTTCTGCAACTCTCTGGCAATAAATTCCATCTTATTATATTGGAGTTATGCTATTTTTCATTGTTTAAGAAAAATCTATAAAGACTATTAAAACAGCCCTTTGATACTGAAAATTATGCCCTTTATTACACCTGGTTCATTGATTCGTTTATTTGTAACAGTTACACTAAAACATCTAGGATATCCATGTAGAAAGATGTTTTGCTATGTGAAATTGTCAATGGTCAATAAAAAAAATACAATGGTATCTTTATTGCTTATTTGCTGAGAAGAGAAAAGTAATTCAAATCTTAACATTAACAAGATAATTTCAAAAATTGTATTTAAAATAGTTTAAAATAAGTTAACATTGCTTATTTAAAAAACAAGTTATTTTTTTCTGATAAACTAATGATTTAAATATTCCAGGAATCTGACTTTTAAGAACATAACATACTAGATTGTTATTGTTCATAAAATTTTAAAAGGATCACATAATTTTATATTTTTATTCATAAATGTTAAATTTTACAGTGTCCAAGATAGTCAATTATTTCACCTATAAGGTGAGGAAGGAATGCAGTAAATTATGAAAGTCATTTTGGTAATTAACATTATCAGTTCTTCAAATCAGTATTCTGGATAAAATCATGTATACAGCTGATTATGGATAGTGGCAAGCAATTTGATGTCTTTTACTCTTGAATAACATTTTTTCGATTGTTTCCTTTCATTTGTTGTATAATTTTTTGTATTTGAAAATGTTCATTTCAGATATATCTGTTAATCAATGAATAAAAGGCCCCAAACAGACTGTTTGTGACTTTTTTACTCTGGCTGACTAATTGGTGCCAGTAACTCATTTAATTGAATTAAAAAAGATTAGGAAATATATTTAGTAACTTGAAATGTTAGAAAGATGAGATTGCTAAATATAAATCACAAACTTAAGCTATGTCATAGTCTCATCTGCTCCCTAAAATAAAATTTACTTAGTCTTAAATCATTTTATCAACCTCATCATGTGTGATTGGCTAAAACCATTATGAGCAAGCCATGTAATATATTGGAATCTCCAACTTAGACTCAATTTGAGAGAATAGTAAATATTGATGCTACCATGCTGTGTACACATGAAAAATGCCAAACACATGTGTACAGCATCCCTAAGGGTGTTGATGAAACTTCCCTCAAAATATTTAGGAAAATAAAGAAAATTGTGTAGTACAAAATGAGAATAGGCAGAAAGATTCTATGTAATCTTCAGTAAACCAACTGTGTCCCACTCAATAAGGCATGTTAGAGTCTGAATGAGAGCATTCTAGAGCTAAATGTGTGTTTCTTACGATTTTTTCTTAAAACACTTAAATTATTTAGAAAAATTGGCATTTAAGCTCATTAGTAACAATTTATTGGTTACACATGTTGTAACTAATGTCATTCAATTTGTATGTAGCAATTTCTAGGCTGAAAACTCAGGAAATGAAAGATACTTTAGAAAGATACTATTGATATTGATAAAATACAGTAGAGTGTCAAGAGGTTGTGATCAGTGACTGAGACCACTGAGAGAAGACAATTTCTTTGCCCAAGGGATTGAGGGAGTGGGGAATCATGACTATTATGAAAGAGAAGAAGAGGATGTAAGAATGAAGTATCGATGGAATCAAATAGAAGAAATATTTCAAGATATAGGAAGGAAGGAGAAATAAACATGACAAACCATGCAAGAAGCTTCGTGAGGATTAAAATCTATAGAAATTTATTGATTTTTATTAACCAGATGGCCAAAAAATACCTATCGTAATCAATATTAGTATTCTCTTGACATTAATACTTAACTAACAGTTCTTACACTCTATAAACTTTTTTCTTCCCCCTCTATTCAGAATTAAGCCTTTTTCTTTTACACTCTTTTTTTTTTTTTTTTTTTATCTATTGCAATATTTCTCAAAGTCTGCCTTGGTTTATGTAGTTATATTTTGTGGATGAATGTCTCCTTCACTAAACAGAACTTCAGAACAAAAATCATGACTTTGCCTATATCAGACATAGTTAGAATAAAAATGATATCTAGGTTGATTTTTTTTTTCACATTCTTCTTTAAATTTACATGTATACAGTTTCCCCACCCCCCCAACCAGATGATAGTGAATGAAAAAATAGAGAAAACTCTGGTGTGCAGCATTGGCCACAGAGCAGTGCAGGACGCTGCCTCATCTCCTCACTTGCAGTACATTAACAGCTCATTCTGCCTCTGTTGTGGTTGCTGAAAAGCAATATAGACACATCAGAAATTACCAGGTAGCAATTAGTGTTCATGAATTTAGGATAGTCCATTTGAGCTTCAGGTTATGTTCATAATGCTTTATCTGCTAAGGAATTGCAAGAGCTGAAAACAAAGGGACTTAAACTTTAAGCATTATAAAACAGAAGAAGAAATTTTCAGCATAACAATGAGCGTTTTATCAAGTGAGATGAGCTGCTTTATGAGGAGTGACATTCCCATTATTTAGTTTTCAACAGGAAAATGAATGACCATTTGTTAAGGTTATTAAAAAGATAATTTGAAAGTTGAGAAAATGGATATCCTTTAAAGTTCCTACTTATACTAATATACTATTAGGATGTGCATTTTAAAATTAACCATAGTAATTATATTTTTAAAATTCCAGGACAAATTTCTAGAAATTGCTAGGTATAGATATTCGAGAAAGAATTTTTTAACCAATTTATGATGTATTTATTCATTCATTCAACAACTACATAGCTAGCACCTATTTGGTTCTTAGACATTAGTTTATTCCTGAGAATACAACAGTGCATGAAATAAACAAACTCCCTGTCCTCAAGGGGCTCACAGTTAATATAGAAAATGTATTTTGCATTTTACTGATAGTTCCTATAAAAAATCAAACTTTGGGGATTGACATACGTTTGTGCCAGACATATAAGGGTTATGTCACTGTCTGCCTAAACATTCACTGGCCAATTGGAAAACACAACAGAAATAACAAGACAAAAATGCAAAGAGAAAACTCAGCTAAAGAAATTACAAAATGATTATTGCGTTTTAGAAGAAACATATAAATAACATAAGTAACATGAATCAATAAAATTACCCTTCATCATTATTATTTTTTATCCTGAGCTGTGTAGTCATTTTGATTAACTGACTTTTCTAAGGTCATATCCGTAACCAATTTTGAAGATAAAAATGTAACTCAGAGTTTTCTTTTTCTCCTAGAGGCATAATCTATCCTACAGACTTAAAATGATTATACACATGCATATGTCTATATACATGTTTTTAAATTTTCACTGCTAAATCCACATTTTATAAAAACCAAGAGGGTAAAAAACAAAACAAAACAAGGTTATCCATCCATATATTTTATTCTTTTTCTTTTTCTTTTTTTTTTTTTTTTTTACAAATAAGATAAACATATATTATTTTGTTTTAGGAACTCAGAGTAGGAAAAAACTTACTAGTCATGGAATCAGATGTCTGCAAAGACCTTTGAGATCAAGTGCAATGTTTCTCAGGACTCTTGGGGTTGCATTGATCATTTCAGGGGATTTGTAAAGTAGAACTATTTTTATAATAATAAGAGGATGTTATTTGCCATTTTTACTCTCATTTCCTTATAAGTGTACAGTGGTGGAATTTTCCAGAGGCTATATACATGTGATAGTGCAAAAGATTGAATACAGAAACAGGCCTGAGAATCCAGCTGCCTTCTATTAAGCAAGATACGAAAGAGATTTACAAAAATGTGAAGCTATGCCATTCTTCGCACTTGTTTTAAAAATGTCATATTTAAAATATTTATATTTATTATTGTTATATTTAAATAAGTGAATAAATGTATTGTTTAAAAGCTTTTCATTTTATTTTGTAATATAGTAAATGTCAGTAGCTATAACCCACTTAACAATGATTTTGGGGTCATTAGTCATATTACAGACTGATTTAAGTGATGCAGATGAAAAATATTAAGAACCACGGTTGTAGTAAAATTCCTTGCCTATCTGAAGAATTCTGAGTACCATACATCAAGCTATTCTTTTTGTCTTATGGATAAACCTCATTCCTTCTCAAATTGGGCCTATCCTTTTTCAGGCATAATCAGAATTTTCTTATATTGAGTCAAAATCTCTTCTCTATAGTTTTTACCACTGATCCAGGCCATATCACTTGAAGGAAAAAAATAATTTACTGAATTAATTAACTTATAGCAATTAATAGGATAAGACTTCTTTTTGGACAGGTATATTACATTTTTGGCTACTATTAATTGTTAGACCACTTCCCTTTACTCCCTTCATCCATTTATGCAACTGGAGTTTTGAAATTGTGTAGATTTCTGTATTTTATTGTCTAAAATTAGTTCACTGAATAGATTCTTTCATTATACAATAAAGTAACTATGTTTAAATTTACAGTAAGCATGCTTACAACATATTTAAATTTTATCTCAATGTCACTAAAAAAATCAAACAATTTTTGTCTAGAAATAAATTTTTAACAATTCGGTACTCTTGTTGGAGAGTTTGATTGTGACTGGACAAATGTCAAGTACCTGTCAAATGAATATTGGCAGTAGATAAAAAAAATAAAATCTCTTTCTATTTCCGCTCTTGTCTCTGAATGTAAATATTATATTCCTTTTCTCAGTTAAATGCACAGATTATAAGAACACAGAATTATTTTGTGGGGAGAAATAATGGGTCATCCAACAATTAAAACAATTCTTTATTAACAAATACAACAATTTTATAATTTAAACTCTAGTCATCCATTATTCATGAATTAATTAGCTAACTTTTTCTCTGCTAACTAAAAAAAAATGTTTTCAAAAAGGCATAAGTTTTTTTTTAAACTATACTGTGCTGTTTTATTTTTCTGACACTAGATGTCTGCAGATGTTACTGTGAGCTTAAAAAAATAGATGACTTTCAGGGCTAAGTATTAGAAAAAGGACGTATAACATGACATTACTTTCCTATTTCAGTGTGAGTTCCCTGGCAATTCAAAGTGGAAACCCACAGGGTAACCACAGGAGGTAACACCTTCCTGGATCAATATTTGTGCATCAAATGTTATAAGACTTTTGTAAGGTTCATAAATAAAGAGTTGTTTTTTTGTTTTTTTTTTTTCCTCTAGAGTCAGAAAATGAAATTAAAAAGTATTTGGCTGTCAAGGGACTTGCCTTTTCTGGATCAAATAACCAAACTAAAGAAGGCTTTAAACTAGTCAATTAAAGGCAAATGTTAGTGAAAAAGAATGCCAGAAATATTCCTTATTTGAGGGGCTCTTTCTTCCCAGTCAATTGGTGGTTTCCTAAAAGCCATGTTATGTCAAATAAAATCAAATCCACAGAGCATTACTGTGTTAAATATAACACAATTCCATTCAACAAATATTTATTAAATACCTACTATTTATGCATAAGGATTATATTAGGTTCTGGACTTGAAACCATAAAAAAAACACAGCCCTGGCCCTCTAGGATCTTAGAGTCTAGTGAGGGAGCCAGAAAACAGCAAAAAATGTCTTTATAATTTGATAAACCAGAGAGGATAATGACTGAACTGAGTGTCACAGAATGAGGAAGCATCTTTGAGGTGAAGCAGGAAGGAAAGTACTTTCTAGAGAGCACTGGCATGATGCTCTCGGAAGACTATGAGAAACCAAACCTGGTAACAATGGGAGAAGAGACTGAGAAGATAATAAAAGGCCAATTGTAGATGGCCTCATAAGGCATGTTGGGCAGCCAAGTTTAATAAGGTTTATTTATGAGCTATGGAAGAGCTTTGCGTAGGGAGTGATATGATTAGGTTAAGCCTCAATCATACCTAATATGAAGATTTCCCCTACCACCCCCTCCTGGTCCCTAGTAAGATGTTAGGTATGCCACATAAGTAACTTGAGGGATGAGTGGCCATTCCATAGTGATGAGGGGTTGACAATGGAACTGAGCCTTATTCATTTGCTTATTACATATTCTAAAATAGTGCTTTGTTAAGTGAATTTCCAAATTATCTAATTTTAAATGAAGAATTATAGTAGTTTCTAGTGAAATTGGGATTGAACTTGAAAATGTACTGTACTGAAAAAAAAAAAAGAAAAAATTTGTGGTTATCTCATGGCCGAATACTTTATAAAAGCTATTGACTCATGACCCAGTGAAATTCATTCCTAGGATGCAAAAGTGATTCAATATTAGGAAATCTATTAATATAAGTCATAATTTAATAGAGCAAAGGAAAAAAATATTATCTCCAAAGATGCTAAAACCACATTTAAGAAAATTCCTCATAGCAACTTTACATCAGAAAAACCTGGCAGATACCACTTTAAACAAGTGATCAAGATTACTATCATAAGTATTAAGATATATCAACATATGTACCTACTAATATGGTCCACTGAGAGTGGTATAGAGTTTCTATGGTATTCCTTATTCAATCTATAACATCAATATAATTAAGAAGTCATCATAAAAATACAAGTTGAGGGACAGTCCACAAAATAACTGACTCATTCTCTTCAAAATGTCAAGGTCGTGAAAGACAAAACTCGAGAAATGTCATAGATTACAGGAGACTAAGGAGACATGGCCACTAAATGCAACATGGTATCCTTGATTAGATCCTGGAACGGAATAGGGATATTAGTGGAAGAGCCAGTAAATCTGAATAAAGAATGTAGGTCAGTTAATAACATTATAACTGTGTTAAATTGTTATTTGTGATAAATGTATCATGGTTAGATGAGATGTTAACATTAAAGAAAGATGGATATAGAATATAAGAGAATTCTCTGTACTATCTGGAAACTCTTCTGTAAGTGTAAAATTAATTTAAAATAACTTTAAAAAAATCTCATAAAACTGTGTACTTAAAACTGGAGAATTTTATTGTATGTAAATTCTACCTCAACGAAGCTAATTTTTTTTAAAAAAAGAAATTGTTAATTTTGTTATGTATTATTTTGTTAAGTATTATGTGCTTATCTTAAAAATTAGTTATCTATTGTACATATATCTTTAGGCATTTACAGATAAATTACATGACATTTGGGATCTACTTTAAAATACTTTAGTCAAAATAAGAACAAAATAAGCAAAACAAAAATTGTGGAAGTTTGGTGATATGGACACTATCATTCTTTATACTATTTTCTCTACTTCTGTGAAAGTTTAATATTTTCCATCTCCAAAATTTTAAATAGAGTTGTTGAAAGTTTTTATTTTCTAAAAGGCAAAAAGTCCAAATTCATGACTTTTATTATAATAATAAGTAGTTATCAAGAGAATGTATCTCAGTGAATATTTTTTTTAAATATTACTTTCAAAGTAAAGATGATATTTTAATGAATTGAAACTATTTTTTAAATGAAACTTGTGCTGTGGAGAGAGCATTGGAAAAGTTTAGAAATATTTCCATTGTTGTATGATTTTGTAAATGAAAATTCGAGTCTGTCTCCCATTAAAATTCCCATATCTAAATCCATTCAAAAGTTGGAAAGAGAGTTTTTAAAAATTTTAAGTAAATCTTCTAAATGAAAGGTTTGATTGAGTATTATCAAACCATTTTCAAGAAACGCTTTGTATCAGAGGAGATACACATTTACAATAAAATTATAATAATAAATTTTAGAAAAATTTTGAGAGGGAATGAAAAATGATTTAATGTAAGGGCATTTCTTTCATTTGGATCTATAGATTTTAACAAGCATTTTTTCTAGCTATGACAGCAATTTAAACTAAGGATTGAAACAAACTGGATTTAAAACTAGGCCTTTAAATTATATTGCACAAAGCTTTAAACCAAGGTTAAAAAAATTAATTAAGCATATTCACCTATATTTAAAAATAAAAATATATTTTAGAGAGAGCAAAAATATTTTTGACATGAATAATAAACAAACCAGTTATTGCATCCTTTTCTAATTTTTCATTTTGTGTGTGGTTTATAAGATATGTGTAATATATTAGCCCATAGTGCATAAATGCATAAATGTGGATTTCTGTTTCTACAAACATCGTGGGCCAGATAACCTGAAAAGATTTTTTCTACAAGATGACTAAAAGAGATATATATATATATATATATTATATATATATATATATATATATACCTTTTAAAATGTATAGCTCTATTCTTCATTAAATAAGGAAAATATTTGAGGTGAAAAATGAGGAACAGCTAAAGTAGGGTAGAGAGCAGGTAAGGAGGTCCTGTGCCAGCTCTTTGTTAACTTGGAGCTTGTGATTTAATGCCTGTATAGATACCAACTATGAAAGTCAGACCCATTGAAGGGTAAACTGGAAAAAATATTACCAGAAAGACAATAAGAAAGCTTGTGTGTTTCTGCCTAAAAACTGTATAGGAAAAACAAAACAAAACAATGTTGTCTCTGAAAATTTCTAACCATGGGACTATCAAAACACAGGTCTATTATCTGATTTTGTGCTGACTTTTCACTACCTAGCAATCCTGGAATGTCTCAAGACAAGAAATTAGCATAAAAATTTGCCTAGGCCAGTTATATATATGCTCGAAACTCAGACAGAAAAAAGCCACATTTTGGAGAAATGTGCCCTCCACTTAAGTTTCACAGTATTCTACAAAAAAAGTTTCATTGGAGCTAGGCATAAACATCAAAGCCATACAATACAGGAAAAGTATTCAATCATGACAAAAAGTTAGCAGATAAAATAAGCAGAAGGTTTAGACCTCCAAATAATTTCAGATAGTAGAACAATTGGAGACTCTTTAATTCATTATTAAAATCATAAAAAATGAAAATCATTAAGTCATAAAATTCATTTAAAAAAGGAAATAAAAGCGCAACGTAAAAGACAATAAAAAATGAAGAACTTTTAGAATTGAACATATAGTACTGGAATATAATTTATATGTAAAAGTGTCACATATAGGGGAATGTTGAAATATTTTTACTGTATAGTGTGTTTCATAATCTAAATGCCTAATTATCTGGTTTATAGGATAAAGATAAGTAATATGATGTGTGGAGTTGATTGGTTGCAAGTTAGAATTAATGAGAAATGGATAGTGTATGACCCATGTGAAATGGCAGTATTTATTGTCAATTTATTTGCCAATTTTTGTCTTGGGGGTATGTGGACACAGTGTTCCTACCATATATTCTGAATTCTCAAGAGAAATAGTGAATTCCAAAATTTTCTGTGAAATCTAAACATTTAAAAATATTGATAATGATTTCAGATTCTTTTTAAACATTATGTGGGCCTAAAAAAACACATATCTATCTTGTTCGCACTTTTTATTTGACATATTGCCAAAGAGAAAGGACCTATTAAAAGGTTGAGAAAGAATGGTCAGAAGTCCAAGAATAATCAAAGCTAAGAGAGCAGAGTGGTGTGAGTGGAGTGAGTGGTCACATTGTTCAGTGTGGTAAGAAGAGAATAGGATAATGACGGAATTTATTCCATTCAGTTTTGAAATGTATGCTTTAGTGATATTCAGGAGAAGTTTCAGTGGAGTGTTGATAACTAAAACCGTATGGCAGTAAATTGAAAAATAACTATTAATCAGGAAATCGAGTTGGCATGTATCATTTACTTTTGGCTCAGAAATAGTCACTGACTCAAGGTTAGCAGGGGATTATTTGTTAATCTTACATATATTTTCTTTAGGAAAGGAAGAGACTGGAACATATTGTATTGTAAGGGCAAAGATCCAATGGGAAGAGAGAGAGAGAAAGGAAGTAATTTATGAGGTAGATGAGAGCCAAAGCATTGGCCCTTGAGCAGGAAAAGGGCCCTCTTTCTTCAAGACTATACCTGTAGGACATACATATATAAGATAAATACCTTATAGGGAGTAATACTTAAGGTAAATCCATTTAGACCCTGATTACCTCTTTTTCCTTAATGAACTAGGAGAAAATGAACAGTTGTTGAGGAGGTTAGGGATCAACTTTGAAGAGAATGGTGAAGACTAGAATTGTTTGTTTCATTAAGTGGGAGCTCTAAAGGCCAGAGAAGAATTGAAGAAAATGGGTACAGATGTAGATGAACCTGTTGTGAAATCTGAGGAAATTAAAATGAACAAACTACTGCAAGAATTAAAAAAAAAAAATCAAACAGAAGAGAGTAGTAAAAAATAAAAAATAAATAAAAGTTACTCATGGCACAGCTCACCAATTATTAAAAAAAAGATTCCTCTTTGCACACCTTTAGTCCCTTACTTCAAAAGTTAACCACAGAATAATTCCTTCAGTCTCATTTCATTAAAATATATCATTGCCTGTGTAACAAATATATATATATATATATTTAATATACTATTTAAATTGTATATATTTGTATATATTTAAATTTATAAATTTAAATTTATATATATTTAAATTTAATATACTATTTAAATTGATACAAACAGGATGCTAATATACATACTTTAGCATCTCCAAGACTTTCTATGGAAACATATTGATAGCTACTGCATTCTACTTAATGTTTAAATGGAAGACAATTATATGGATGCATAATAATCACGTATCCAGTTATTTGTTGATGGTCCTTTCAATTGTTCACATTGTTTTGATACTCAAAAGAAGACTTTGATCTTGTTTTACTTATGTAAATATATTTAAAGGATAACTTTTCCAGTGGAACAATAATTTTCATTTTAAATTTTACTGATAATGCCAACTTTTCCCCCACCAATATTACATACTAATTAACACTCATACACAGTGTTGGAGAATTTATTCCCATACATTCTCAGCAAGACTGGGCATTATAAAAAGCTGTTTGTTTTGCCACTGGGAGAGAAGAAAATGGTAAGTATTTGTTTTAATTTGTTCCTTTCATAATGAGTGGAAAAAGTGATGAGGAATGAGACACAGTCCTTGAAATGCCTGAGGTTTCTACTGAAAAAGGCAGATAATTGAATAAGAAATTGCATTAAATCAAGTCTAAAAATAGAGGAAGTCCAGGGTTCCATGGATATACAAAGACATCTAAGACATGGTGGAACAAGAAGACAGTGTAAGAACTGACTAAGATGAGACCCAAACGATTAATATAATCCAGCAAGATGAGTCTTGGATAAGTTTATTTTCTAGTCAGAAGACAAAGGGCCTGCAAGTCCTACTGGTGATAGAAAGTATGTTGTATGTTTTAACATGGTCACACTAAGATATTGCTAAAATACTGGATATTAGGTGTCTTCAATACCATGTTAATTATTTCTTCATTTATTATGTTTCAAAAAACTTTTTATTATCAACCCTGCACTAAGGATACTGTGGTGTCTAAGACTAGCAAGATACCACTCTTCAAAGAAGTTAGAGCTGAATAATCAGAAAATCAAGTAAGCGATTATAATTTTATACACACACACACACACACACACACTAAGCGATTATAATTATATATCTTAACTTCATAATTTATCTCGTCAACTACAGTGACCATTTTTTTACTTTATCCACTCAAACTCGTTACCCATTTTTAAGTCCTTAAATTGTTCTCATAAGACATTTGAACCATTATTTTAAAATTCTTTGATATCAATTCACCTTTCTCATTCTATCATGCCCACTAACATTCTCTTAGATTCATGGAAACAGTTTACTGATTTTCATTCACTGCAAGTTACTCTCTTTGGTCTTGGCCTCTTTTACTGCTCTATTCATCCTAGGCTGCATGGATTATCATCTAAATGACTCTCTCATTAGCACTCTTAATAACCAGGAGTACTTATCCTTATACCTCATTATCTAGAAAAACCTGGATTCTAATTCATCTTGAACTCTGCCACTTCATATGGGAAGCTGAGTACTATAAGAAGAGTTCACACAGAGAAGATTTTTGTTAGCAAAAATTCATGTTCTTCAACCTTAGTTGGACTCGTGGCACAACTCACCAACCAGTGTAATGACACTGTATATTGAAATAAATTAATATTCTCTCATTCTTAGAGTTCCTTTGCCATGACTTTCTCCCTAATGAGCCAGAGCTACCTAGAGTGCTATAAGTTATTTTCAAAGAGAAAAAAAATCAATATTTAGTCTTTTACCTTAAAATTAGGCTCTAAAGCTCATTTCAAAAAAGAATATACAGTTGTGGAAACTAAGACTTATGATTTATGAAAGCAAAGATTTTTATTAAGAAGACAACCACTAAAATCATTTTACAAATGAAAAAGTGTAATTCAGTAAGAGCTGTCATATTATTGAAGATAATTAGAAGATTAGGAAGAAAACTGTTGAAGATTTGGGCTACACAATAATAAGACAGCACAGTGTAAGAATGGCCGTGCCTTGCACTGAGGACATGATGTAGTATCCTGTGGCCCTCTGGTGAAGGCACTTGGCAACAGCTAACTGCTTATCACCTCTCCATTGTTTCGCAGGCATCTGTGCTTCAAAACTTTCCCAACTCATCCAAATACTCTCAGCCCCCACCCACTTCCAAAGCTTCTGATACCTGTAAGTATCAAGAATCAGAAAGAGGGACTTTTGATGGCCAGAGAGGATAATGGGTGTACGGAAGGGAAAGTTCCCAGCACCTGTCCTTGATTGGATAACATAAAAACAGCTCAAGATTTCCTCCCAGATTCAGAAGAGTGGGAAAATCTAGGCCCTCATTACTCAGTCACAGGCCTGGCACATCATAAGTATTCGACAAATAGATATTGATTAAATGCATGTGTAAATAAACATAAAAATATGATAAAGTTGTGAAAGTGACATTGGGACATAGACATACGGTCAAGGGATAAATAGAATGAAGAAAAATAGAAGGGCTGTAGCTGGATAGCATGATATCGAAGGAAGTAGGCTTTATGTAAGGGTGGAGGAGGAGAGGCTTTGGATCTTAATAGGTTCCAGGTGCTACACTTATGGAGGGCAATTATTGGTACAGAATGAACATACATAATACACATCTCTATGTGCATTAATAGATGCATTTATTGGATGAAGTAATGGGTGGAGTAAAGGGTAATGAAGAAAGGAGAGGGTATTCAATTCATTCATTCCATAAACATATACTGGACACCTAACATACTCCAGGCATCAAATTAGGCTCTGGGAAATCATGGCAAACAAAACAGATGTGATTTCTGTCCTTTAGTGACTTACCATCTGTTGAAGAAACTGACATTAAACAAATTAAATTAAATTTATATTTATGCATAATGTAAATTATGAAAATGTCTGTGAATTAGGAGAAGAGGGTGACATTTGGAAGAACTCTAAGAGGCTGAGAAGTCTTCTCTAGGGAAACAAGCAATGAGTTCAGGCTAAAGAAAGGAAAAGGAGTTAGCCAGGCACAAAAGTTCAGATCTCTTCTATTACTCTCTACCCAGATTAAAAAGGTAATGTTTTGGCAAGTAGAACACAAGCTAAAGGAACATGTACCAAAATAAATACAATAAGTCCTTGAATAGTGTCATTTCATTCAAAGTTGTTTCAAAATAATCTTGATGAAATGCTACGGGAGCTTAACTCTTGTTTCTATCAATTAGCTTATTATAAATTGTTTTGTTTCATATGTTGTTTTGCTTAAAGTTGCAGAAGCTATCGATGACGTAAAGTGAGGACTAACTGTATACATGTACATATACATACACATATTCACAAATATACATTCAGATGTACATATGTCTACACACACATAGAGAGAGAACATATAAATGTATATTGTATGTGCATATATATCCTCACATATACCTATGGATAGGATTTATAAAGAGAATTTGCTCCATGGAATTGTGGTAGCTCCTTGAATGGTCTATGATAAGCTATTTGTCTTTACATCTGGTGTAAAGCATGTAGTTGAGGAGGCAAGGTGGATATGAAGGAAGTGGCTGCAAGGAAAAACTGCAGCCCACAATACTGAGCTAGAACACACACCTTTAGATTGGAATCTGTTCTCCTCGCCTCCTCCAAATCTCCACCTTCAGCGATGTTGATGTCCTGCAAAAGAAGTTGGCCCATTTTCTCACAGAGCTAAGTACACACCTGGCCCAGGACTCAGAGAAACTGAAGGATGATCAGGTGAGAGTCGGAGAATCTGCAGGCACAGCTGCTGCCCCACACGGACGAGGTAAGCCAGGAGATTTATGAGAAAGTGCTTTCAGTTGCGAAACAGTCTCATGCCCTGAGACCAATCTTCCAAATGTGAAATGAATATGGCTGCCACTTCTCATTTCCCCTTCCAAATCTCATGCATATCCTCGGGGAATTCTGAGAAATGTTGTTCCGTGTTAGTTAAGTTGACGTAATACAAATCTGCTACAGTACTGATCCTTCTTATTTATTTTTTAAAAATCGTTTCTGGAGGTCTTTAAGGACAGGAGAGACAACTGAATGACTTTTATTGCTAGGAACTGAAGGTAGCAAGATGAGAGACTTGGCCACATGCCCTGGTGTTGTAATGACAGCAGGCTCAGGTATAAGACAAACAGAGGGAGAATATTAAAATGTCAGGAGTCCTAGTCTTAGAATAGAGAACAGTGCTGTCATTCAGGTACCTTATTGGAAGGAGGTATTCAGTAAGTATAGTCCCGACCAGCCTGTTTTCTAAAGGAAATGGGGGAAGAAAAGGAATAAAGACAATCATAATCACACCGAGTTAATAGGGAATTCATGTGGGGAATTCCACAAAGAAATAAAAGGGTTTTATGCAGCCAGATAATGTTTCCCTTATCCCAGCCAAAAAATCCATTCCTTCACGAAACATCTCCAAACTAACCCTACTTGGCTTCTTTTAGTTTCAATCACGCTAAACTTCTTCCTGTGCACTTCCCTGAATACTGAACTAAATGTCTCTTTACAGCTGTGGACTTCCATCTGGCAGATGTTTCTGTCACTCGAGTTTATAATTTTATAGGTCTACCTTGTAACTTCATGGTGCCGTAAGCTCCTCAAGAACAACACTGGGTTTCTTGATCCTTTTACAATACTCGTTCAGATCTTGCTCTCCACATGTGAGTCACTTATAAAATGCTATTGACTGACTCAGTGATGGATTAAAGGATTGTCCTGTTTGAAGGAATTCAGCCCAATCTGAGCAAACTGACAAGCTCTTTCTTACAAATGGCCGAAACAATGTAATAAAAGGTAGACTTTTAAAATGAAAGGTATTTAAGGGGTTGTTTTCCTGGAAAAATCGTATAACCTCAATGTGAGAAATCTTTATGATACAAATAGATTTGTTTGTTTGTTTGATTAATTGATTTGTTACATCAGCATTTCCTTATTATCATATTCTAATTTTAAAAAGTTGCCCCCTTCCCAAAAATAGTTTTTGCAGACTTCATGAGAAGGAAATTCTGCCCCATGTACTCTGTCCGAATTCCCATGGAAACTTTTCCTTCCTGGTTATTGCTGGCTTTTAAAACTACTGCCACTTTCTCTATACAATCTTTCTTCCATCTTTCCCTTTAGAAGTCACTTTCTCTTTCCGATATCATAGGATGTATTATATATTTAGGTCTCAATTGAATTTATTGCCCTATATTCTGAATACTTTCTAGTATATTATGTATGTAGTAAACAGATCATTATGGTTGGGCACTTGTGTCTTGAATGAAGGGATGCTATAAACCACCCCCAAACACAGGTTAGATATGCGTTGTCTGTATACAAAACCACGAAATATTTTTTTTTAAATCAGTGACTAGAATGAGCATAATCAAGGAAGCTGGATCCTGGGAAAAACAAATATCCTCCTACAGACCAAACCAATAATAAATTAGATAGCCTCAAATACCTAGGAATGCCTGGAATAGGTGTGAGACATGTATGCTACTGGCCTTCATATCATCTCCTTCCACTGCTAGTAGGCATATGCATATACGTACCTGGAACATGTTAATTCATCTTTCTGAGCCTTATTTTCTACTGCTTTAGAATAAGAATATTGCTACTAGATTCATAATGATGTTATAATGAATACATACATTATCATATAAAAGTTTTTAGAATATCACAAAGCACTTAGGAGCTCAAAATTTATAAATTCTATTTCCATATATGATACCCCTTCTTGACCTTTTCTGTTCCCAGACCAAAGGTAGTCACTTGTAAGAGTCTAACTCCACTTTCATTTTCTCCTGGAAGTCATCCTCATATACATATGATTTCTCCTTTCTTAATATTTCTATTGCACTTTTAGCATTTCCGAATGTGTTCTGGCTTTTTGAAAGTAATCTCTTTTTAATGTCAAAAGAATCATATTTTCCCATATGATAATAACTATTTTAAGAATTCATTAATTAAGATAATGTGTATTGACAAAATACCAGTCATTAATTAATATTATCATTAGTTGTAATATTATTATAAATAAAAGGAAAACTCTTTGCATATGTATACGATTGTATAATTAATCTATAGGTATACCTACGGCACATGAGAATTTATTGACTCCATAAAAACTCTGAACAATTATCACCTAGCTTCATCTCCCGATCTCTACATCCATTGGTAACTACTCCTTAATCTTTTCCTACCTAAATTCATTTATACTTATATCATTGAACTTACAGTTTGTTAGTAACTGGACTATATTTTTCCATCAGTTTCTACCTGCATACAATTATTAAATAACATTGAAAGTAGGTTTCATGATGGCAATAAATTTATATCATTCACTTCATCTACTCATTATCAGCTACATGCTGTAGTGATTTTCAATAAATAAATAATGGATGAATGAATAAATCCACAGCATGTTTTATTCTAATATCAGAAATTCAAGGTTTTATTAGTTATAATTGTTGGCATAGAGAAAGTTATGATCTAGTGGTGAGATGGTATGGAAGCTTGGGGAGAAAATGTTAATTCAGATCATTCAAAAAACAAATTTTGAAACAAATGCCAAGATGGGATTAATTGACCATCATTTTATTAGAGAAATGTTTATGAGAGAAAATAAGGAAGGAACCACAAAGAGCTGGGAGAGCTGAGATGTAGGTTTACCTCCAAATGA
The DNA here is from genome assembly GCA_003508835.1 of Eonycteris spelaea. Taxonomy (NCBI): domain Eukaryota; kingdom Metazoa; phylum Chordata; class Mammalia; order Chiroptera; family Pteropodidae; genus Eonycteris; species Eonycteris spelaea. The sequence continues at coordinate 5,330,276 of PUFA01000046.1, forward strand.
AAGAGCAAGAGAAGGCATGTTGGAAGGCAACATCCTAGATTTCCATACAATATAAGAAATGTTCAGCAGAGCCAGTAGGGGGCTCCTCAGCCAAAGTTAGAGGACAAAGGAGTCCCACGTCTTCCAGGAGGGGACCTGCTTTACCAGCCTTGTCATGCGTAGTCACTGGCCATAAGTAGATTGAAGGAAGCATGAAGGTCCTCAAAGTAAACGTTGCAGTAGGTTTCTGAGTACAGCCTCTGGAACTTATCCGCAAGGTAGTCTATGTATGTCATAGGTGGTTCCTAGAAGAGCACATAGTAAAATATAATTCAGGTCACCATACAGGTGGCTTACATACGTTTACTTTGTACATGCCACTAGCCTATGTTCATAGTTTTAAACACATAATACATTTGTATGTATATGTGGAGCCCTCCTTCCAAACACACATTTTTACTTTATTTTAACTCAATATAACTGACCTCAACCATAATTTTTGAATGCTAGACTATTCACGTGATGTTTTCAGCAGTCAAAATTTCTCTGAGTTTAGTTCCTCTGTGAACAAAGGTGAGAATATTCTAATTGATTTTAAAATGTCCTCTTACTTCTAATAAAGGATACTAACATTTGTCTTGTTATTTCATTTGATTCTTTAGAAAATCATTCAAGTAGATATTGCCAGTATTGTCATCTTGATTTGATGAATAAGAACTGAGACAAGTTTGTCCAAAGTCACAAAGCTAGTGGTATATATGTGATTCAAAGCAAATATGAATGAGTTCTTTTATGCTTTCTGAGTCAAAGAAAAAAAAAGAAAAAAAAAAGGCTAAACCTCCAGGTAGCTCTCATTAATCAAGAAAAGTCACAGCAATGATCTTCAAATCTTGAGAACATCCAGGGAGGTTGTTAAAAGTGCATACTAATGGACCTATTCCACTCTCCCAGTGAACCTTGGATGGAACTTCACATCTGCATTTGAAGAAGTACCCAGATGTGATATAGCTGGTCAAATGGACATGCCTTAGAAAATGAGGGCACAGTATACGTTATTGCTTAGTAAAGAAAAAGAGCGTAAGACAGAGTCATTGATTCAGGATGACGAAGAACAGAGCTGATAAGGACTAGGAAGCTACCACGGGCTACACTCCCCACTTTACCCATTCCCCTTGCATATATTTTCAGCCTTTCTGCCCTAAAATTTCTTCCAGATATCTACCCTAGCGGAGAAAAAAAAACTGATTTACTGAAAAAAATGTTTACATAAAAATTTTATTATGATTGTGATATGATATATTACAGTCATTTTCTAACACTACATGGTATTCTAATTGAATTTAACACTATATTTCATATGTAGTAAAAAATACTGGAGGAAAAATACATCAGTTTATTACAGATAGTTACTCATAAGTGATGGCATTTTGGGGGGTTATTTCCTTCTTTGTAAATTCTTATGATTTCCAAATTTTCAATAATGCCACATATTAACTTGTATTAAAAATAATTCTTTAAAAAATTGCTAAACTTAAATTTGACAATTTCTCTGAGTATTTGAAATGTACAAACCTAAAATATCAGATCAGCCTATTCTATAGAAAGTTTTATTGGCACATATTTTCAAACAAAGCAATTATTCTAATATGTGAAGATAATCAAACAGTGTAATTGATTTTTATAATGTTTTTAAAAATAAAATTATTTGTCTTCTGCAGTATAGTCTGATTTAATGAATAACTATGTATAATGCATACAACTAATTACAGTAGTTTTCTTATAAGGTTATTAAAATACTAACTAGAGTGTCTTGGGAAAATTCACAATACCCATTTCTACATCAAATACCGTTTTTTCTATCATTGTTTTCCAAAGAGCCAGCCCTGTTTTTAAGATCTTGTAAATTTTCTCAGTGGATAAAAAAATGGCAGATTTCATTATTTTGATGTTTCCTTTTTAATTTGCATCCTTAAGGAAGTGTTACTTCATTTCGATTCATGGGTTTACTCATTTGCATTAAATTCGATGTGTCTAGAATTTCATGACAGTGCATTTAAACAATTCAGTCACATCTACCTCTTCTGGGAAATTTTGACATCTTTCTGTAGTGTGCTTGTAAATTTTTTGCGGTTTTCCCTTTCAAATTCAGAAGTAGATCATCAAGCCTTTGAATATGGTAGCTCTGGCAGTTGTCAAAGCAAAAAGCCATATATGTTTCCAAATATAACTGATGTTCTTCCAGTGAAATGAAAGCTTATATTTAATGAAGAGTAAATTAATCAAATTATTTTTCTGTATTTCAGAGGAGTAAATCACTACAATTAAATTATTCATGGGCATTAGGTTTAAACAGCAACAGCTACACTATTCAAAAATATAGTAAGAAACCTATTTGAAAATTTAAATCCTGGAAATATAATCAAGAAGCATCTTCCCAAGAGAAAATATGTGAGCACTAAATTCTAACTAATGGAGTTTCTGATAATTCTTTCTCCAACCTGATATTTTCAGTATGAATAATAATGTTCTACAAAGCAAGTTATATATTTTTTATTTCTGATCTTACATATGCATGAGTATCTTTCTTCATTATTTAATACTTATGAAATACCCACATTAACTTAGGTCTCTTATTGATAATACATATAATGTAACCATGCTGGAGTATTGAGAGTCAAAACAATCCAGATATTATATAAATACAAACTGGCAATATTGAACAGCTTTTTAGTAGCCGTATAATCTTTTTCTTCTTCTGCTTTTGTTTTGTTTCATTTTGATAAGAAAAAGAAATATTTCTTTTTAAATAGGAAACATTTGAGCTTATATTTCTCTTTATTAAATATGTATATATAGAAAGTTACTTAACTAGATTGAATTCTATCTATAGAGGAGACAATATGTACCCTATTTACTGAGTATATAAACTAATCATACAAAATGCATATACTCAAGGATATTTAGTGCATCATTTTTGTATTATACACAGTCTAAATGTCCACCAGCCAGAAAATAGCAAAATGCATACAATGAAGTATTATGCAGCCATGAAAAAGAAACAATAAATTATGGGTTGAGATAAAATAATCTCCAATATAAAATAGTGTTGAAAAGTGTAACAAGAGTATGTTTAATACGCTAAACAGAATTGTTGATGCAAGAATTTTGTCCTTAGTCTATTTTTCACGTGCAAAATTTACATTGTTAAATTTATTTATTTCTGTAAGGTTGTTTTAATAGTTTTAAAATCAAAAAAATGATTGTCACAAGCCCATACTTCATTAGAATATTTATTTACCATAAATACTGCTTATGTACTTTCATAATCATTTCAGTTTAACATCTGAATATTCCACAAATATATCAAAATTAGCATTATCTTAGGACTTATACAATTAGCAGCTTCATATAATTGTAACTTTGAGAATCTATAAATTAATTCTACATAAGTATTTACTTAGGGACTACTACAAATTGTTTAATTGATATAGTGGAATCATTCTTTCTTATCATGTAAACTCATTTAAGAAATTTTGAAAGCATATGTTAAGAAAAACAGCTATTTCAGAAGTACTAGTAGTGTAAGTTATACAGGTTAATAGTGCACAGTAGTAGGACAATATCCTTAACTATTTCAATTAATTAGATAATTATACTAACCTGGATGAATATCTTCAGATTCTAAACACATGCAATATACGGAGTCAGTTATAGGAGATTATTTCATGACAAGAAAGGTAAATGAACAGGGCAAGAAAGAGTGCAGTTTAGGGATTGCCTGCAATTTGGGGTTAGTGAGTGAAGAGTTTCCTAAAGGAGCTTGATATTAAACATAAAATTATTAACTAAAACCTATAAACTTGTAGGCATATATTTAGTTCCTTAATGTTTAAATATTTTATATTTTAAACAAACTAAAATGTCCAACTTCTTTGCCATAGTAAATATGAAAGGAAAATGTTTCTAAAGTATTATCACTTTTTTATCATATGTAAGCCTTTCAAGAAGTTTATTAAGTTTAATTTCTTTTGGAAAAATTCTTGGAACAAATCTGAATATTTTCAAATTCAAGTAGCCATTTACTAAGTGAAATTACTTTTATCATTTTTTTCACACAGAAATGCTTTACTTTAAGAATATATTAGACATAAAATGCCAAAGGTATATAAAAGATAATTCACAGTATGACTTATTCAAGACATAAGGAAATTTAGTATTGCAACAGGTATGTTCTCTATAGGATGATATTAAATATTTAATTGCTACAATATATTTAAAATACCATTTATTATTTAAAGTCGATTTACACACTTATCTGTATTAAATACATAAATATATAATGATGACATTTATTTTTAAGGAGGGAAATATTTTACATACGAATTATTCAACTCTATATTAATATATATATATATGTGTGTATACACACTTGTTTGAAATGCATGTGGAAAATTATGGTACACTGTGTTTTAATTAGCTATAAAGACAAGTACTGACCAATATGCCAACCTAAAAGAAATCAGACAAATTAGATAAAAATAATTTAATGGCCTAATGAGCAATTTAATCTCGGCTTAATTCATGTGTGTGTGTTTCCTAAAATGGATGATTAAAGAGGAAAGCCTAAGTAGAATCTATTTTCATAGATACATCAAAGTGGGAACTAAAGAATTTTTCAGGCAATTAATTTGAATCACTTCTCAGTTTTATAAGCAAAATAGTTTTATTTTAATATCTCTGTAGCATTCTCAATTGTTTATTCATTTGGTAGTGACAGAGCTTTGGAGAATGACATATGCCCATAAGAAAAACCAGTTCTACCCAAATGTCCAAATGTATTCAGTAAGTTTCCTTGGAAGGAAATAAAACAATGATTTGAAATATGGATATCAGTAACTGGAGAATGAAATCTATATGAGTATTGAGAAACAAGTAAAACTAATTAGAGGACAAATAATATTTTGAGAGACTCTTTGAAAAACTAAATAAATACCTCTTTTACATGTTTTGAATATATAATTTACATATAGAGAGATGGACTATTATTTAGCTTACTTCAGACTACTTCCTTTCCCTTAAAAGTATTGGATATTTGATTAGGTATGAAGTTCAGTGTAAGATGTCTAAGTAAAACATAATGGAATTAATATACTAGATTTTGGGTAATCAACAACTCCATTGCACCAACTGAAAATTTATGCCACAGCATACAGCTCTGTATTTAGTTGGCTCACAGTTATAGAACCATCACTAGCTCTCCTAAGGAGGTAACTGGATGATTCCCTGAAGAAATTCTTAATTGTAGAGGATCTATAGACAGGAGGGTGTATTTTACAAACTCATCCTTGGAGACCATCTGTGGTGTCCTACAATATAATTGATTGTAATAAACTATATTTCAAACAAGTTGCAAAATCCAAGGGAATGCTTTAGTAGTCATAACAGAAACATTATTTCAAGAAAAATGATTCCTCAAACATTCTTTATATAAAAGTACTACAAAATATATCCTTCTAATTTCTCGAATCTCTTGAAATTCAAAATCCCATCAGGTTTCTTAGCGTTGCAAAGAAAAGCTATTAACTTTCATTTCTTTTCAAGACTGCATATTTGTGTAGGTCACTTTTTAATTTAAACTGCTTACCTAACCTATAAAATGCAGTTAAACTGAGCGATTCTTATCAATCATGACTTTAGAAATGTAACCTTTATTTTATTTTTATTACTTGTTCAAAATGTAAAACTTTATTTAAATGTCACATTTTCCCTACCCTCCATTTCATGAAAAAAAAAAAAGAAAAAGAAAGTAGTTTCACTAGTATAAAAGCCATCTATCAGTATTCATTATTGCTGAACCTGTGGGAAGCTACCCTAAACTTCAAAATGTACAGTAGGCTTCCCTTATCTGTTTATCCACATCATGTGTGGGTTATTTCATCTCAATGAATATCATTGTCATAACTTATAACTGAACTCTAAAATAGTAATTAATAATATATTTGCAGAGGAAATTTTAAACACCTTGATACTGCAGAGTTTTCCTGAGGCAGATACATAAATGCATTAGAGGAAGAATATGGTTTTACCTTCTGAGGACAATTTTCAAGTTTCACAATTTTAAAATGCCTGATATTTTAAAAATAATATATTGTAATAGAGAAAACATAATTTATGTCTCAATTCAGAATAATTTACATTTGTATTCTAATAAAATGGCTCAGAAATTGAAAAAAAATCAAATACTATGAATATTGACTTCAGTCTAGACAGGAACACAAACAGAAACTTCTAAGAGAAAAAAAAGAAAACACTAACAAAATTATTTTTTATGGTCCAGAACTAAAAAGAGGAAAAGCAAAATTTATTTTATTTATTTTTATTTTTAATTCTTTAATGTCACCACCTATTTGACCCCGTTTACTCCATCTATCTCTTTCCTCTCCCTCCCCCTTACCTTCTGGTAACCACTAGTTTATTGTCCATGTCCATGATCTCTGTTTGTTTGTCCTGTTCATTTGTTTCTTTTAGGTTCATATCCCACATATAAGTGATATCATGTGGTTTTCAACTTTTCTGTCCGGCTTATTTCACTTAGCATGATTATCTCAAGGTCCATCCATGTTGTCGCAAATGGCAGTATTTCATCTCTTCTTATGGCTGAGTAATATTCCATTGTATATATGTACCACAGCTTCTTTAGCCAATCATATATTGTAAGACACTTCATGTCCTGGCCATTGCGAATAATGCTTCAACGAACATCAATGTGCAAAATATCTTTGGATATGGGTTTTCAAGTCTTTGGAGTAAATAAATACTCCTCAGCAGAGGGATTGCTTGATCATGTGGTAGATCTATTCTTAGTTTTTTGAGGAACCTCCATACTGTTTTCCACAGTGGCTGTACTAATTTATAGTCCCACTAGCAGTGTATGAGAGTTTCTTTTTCTCTGCATCCTCTCCAACATTTGTTATTACTTGTCCTGCTTATAACAGCTATTCAAACAGGTGTGAGATGATATCTTCTTGTGGTTTTAATTGGCATTTGCCTAATAGCTAGCGATAATGAGTATCTTTTCATACATTTGTGGGACATTTATATGTCTTCTTGGGAAAAGTGTCTGGAGAAGACACAATGTTTTGAGCTAGACTCTGTTGAAGATGTCTAAAAATAACAAGTACCATCTCTTTAGTACATAGAATTTTAAAGTTTCTGTCAAGAGAGAAATTTTACTGTCATGCACATTGTATAATCTAGTTAGAGTCACTGTTGGCCATACCTCCTTACTTTATGTAAAAATCCATTTGGGAATCAAAGCTCCATCTGTTAGTTCCACCATAGAGGCTCCATCTACACTAAAAAAAAAAAAAATGTTCAATTTCTGTAACATTAATTAATTATTGAACTAAGTCAAGCAAATGAAGATCTGTCAACTACTAGCAATTATTTAACCCATTTCTCGTTTAGAAAAAAAAAAGTGCAGCTCACTTTTTAGTGCAGTGTTAATTTAATTTTATGTAAACATGCTCTGTGAGGCTGAAGAAAATCTGGCTGGTTTTCAATGCAAAAAAAATATTCAAAAGCTGTTCTTGAGTTATTCTTAAACAGAACTTATCTCTAATCTTAATGTAACAGAAATGTATATGATTATCAGTATTTAATATTCCTTTTTTCTCATGGTAAATTTCAAAGCATGGAACAACACAGAGCAGAACATCTAAGATTTGACATTTTCAGTGATCAAAAATTATCATAGTTTGTAAATGGAAATATCACTGCTAAAAACAAAATGCTGTAAACAGAATGACGTCAATTTATTTTCAAAGACTATTGATAACTTGAGCTATATGAATATAATAATAAAAGCAAATATTTTCTGGCAAATTTTAGGGGTAAAGTTAGACTGTAATCCATGAGTTATCATGGGGTAAACACGTAGCTGCAAACACAGCTGGCAAGTATTGTCAGGGCAAATGGAAAATGGGTTAAGGGCATTCTCAGTTGTCCAGTTTGTGGATTAGTCAGTAAAACTTCCTCACCCCACTAAATCTCTTTTTATTTCACACATTTTTATGTAAAGTTTGCTATGTTCTAGGCACTCTCTTGGCACATAGAAGTCATAATAAACAAACTAAACAGACTAAAGTTCCAACCTCAATGAGCTTATATTTTGGTGGGAAAAAGGGAATAGAAAATGTTGAGGATGAGGTGGTTGAAACTATAAATTGAGCCTGTAAGGCTGATGTTACTGAGAAAGTCATGTCTGAGTAAAGATCTGGAAGAAATAAGAAGGAGACCATATGGATATCTGATTAGAAGAAACAACAGGTGCAAGTTCTGTGTCAGAGACCTAGCTGCATTGTTGGAGGAAGAGCAAAGAGGCCAGTGGCTGAAGTTGAGTGACAGAGAAAGAGAGCTATTAGAGACCAAGTCAAGGCTGCCAGATTGCACAGTGCTTTATAGGCTCCTGTAATGTTTGTGCTTTCACTTTGAGATAAGAAGCTATTGAAGAGTAGTAGCAGAAAAGAATTACTTAGGCTGCTGGGATGAAAATAGACTGTAAGGGGTCAAGTATTGAAGCAGAGAGATGACTTAACAGACAAGTGACCTAATCTAGGTGAGAGACAACACAAACTTGGATCAGGATGGTATTAATGAACTATTGTGAAATAGCTGAATTTTTAAACATATTTTAATACAGAAACCAGTAGCATTTCCTGATGTTTCAAATGTGACACATGAGACAAAGAGGAGTCAAGGAGACTTCAGACAGGGTTTTGCACTTGGGCAACTGGGATAATGGTGTCAGCATTTGTTAAGAAGAGAAAGGCTGTAGGGGGAACTGGTTTGGAGGAATATCATTTGATGAATTTGTGATGTGTAAAGTTTAAAATTCCTATAACAAACCCAAATAGAATGTCGATTAGTTAGTACAATGCTTATATCTGGATTGTAAGAGAGAAGTTTCTAAGGTTGAGGGAAGCAATTATTATACAGACTATATTTAAAACCATGAGAATTGATTAAATCACTGAATGAGATAGTGTGACTAAAAGGTAAGTTGTCCAAATACTAAGCCTTGCTTATTGCTTTCAGGTTCAATAAGATAAGGAGGAAGGAAGAGATAAATGTACATAATCATTTCAGCTCCCAATAGTACAGTTTATAATTTACATTATCTAGGAAATAATTAATTATTACTTTTTAGTCGAGTTAATTAATTATTCAAGTAAGTTGACCAAATGGAAAAATCTGTATTTTAAAATGAAAAGTGATGTTAATGTATTTAGGAAAATAGATAAGCAAATTAATGATGATATGATTTTAGTATGGTGTTGAAAGAGCTATGATAGAATGTTAAAGGGTGGCTTACCCTAATCAGACAGGGGATTTTGAATAATTCATATTTGATGAAGTTGTTTTGGACTATTTTAAAAGAGTTATCAACTGTTTAATGGGCACATGATATTTAACAGTAACACATGTGAAAGTTCAGAAGCGCGGAAAACTGTATGTTTGAAGTAACATATATATGTAAAGGAAGATTGTGGAAATGAGACTAAAACATAAATCAATCTAACATTTATCGAAGAAATTAATTCTTAAAATTTTCATAACCATGGAATTTTATTTTTAAAATATCACAGTCTGTGGGATGGCTGTATTAGTCAAGGTTCTCCAGAGAAAGATATATAGAGATATGTACATATAAGAGGAGATTTATATAGGAAATGGATCATATGCTTATGGAGGCTTAGAAGCCCCACAATCTGTATATTGCAAACTAGAGAACTAAGAAAACTGGTAGAATGATTCCATCTAGGTCTGAAGGCCTGAAAACCAAAGTGAGGGAGGCTGCTGGTCTAAGTCTTGGAGGTCCAATGACTAGAAGCTTCGACGTCTGAAGAGAGAAGATAGACACCCCAGCTCAAGAAGATAGAATTTGCCATTCCTCTGCCTTTTGTTTCTGTTTGGGCCCTTAAAACACCAGATGATGCCCACTCACATTGGTGAAGGGGAATCTTCTTTACTCAGTCTACAGATTCAAATGCTAATCTTCCAGAAACAACCTCATGGACACACCTGGAATAATGTTTTACCAGCAATCTAGGCATCCCTTAGCCCAGTCAAACTGACACAATATTAATCACCACAATGAGAAACAGGTATCAGAAATCAAGTTCGCTGTAGGATGACCAATTAAAAAGTTTTATAACATTTAGGACAAGAAATAAATAGTATCTGAACTAAGGAAATGGAAACTGAGTTGTAGAAAATTGTATATATTTAAGAAATATTTAGAAGGTAGAATATCCACACTTGGGAAATAATATGGTATTTAAGAAAAGAAATGCAGAGGAGTTCAGGAGAATAACTAGGTTTCTAAGTAGATGGGTAAAATGTGAAACAGGGGAGGAGATGTTTGGGAGAAGAAAGATGAATTTAGTTTTAAACATATGGGGGTATAGTTTGCTTTGTCAACTTTAATTAAAGCTGTGTATAATATATTGAGTCTGGAGTTCAGCAGAGAGTCCAAAGCTAGAGATATATATCTTGGGTGTTTTCAAATAACTGAAGTTAAAACAATGGCTTTAGATAGGGTTGTTCAAGGTGAGAAAATGAAAGAGAACAAAGGACGAAAGACAAAGTACATCGACATGATAGGGGCTTCTCAGCCAATAATGTTTTTATTCTCAGTTATCAAAGTAGTACCAAATCCCTCACATTGGATTTGTTCATTTCTCCATCTGTTCTGCCCTTCAGTATTTTCCCATTATTCCTAAAAATGTCCGATTCCTTTTTATAATGTCCCAAAATGATCTTTTCAAATTATGCAGCAACAATTTCCAAAACATTTCTTTTTCACGTTTCCATTTTCTTTTTATTGTAGATATAGAAAAGATCGATGAGATGTCAACCAAATGCAGTCACATTCATGCATGGAAATGTTAAGAAAGTACAGCTTGGAAAACAACTACATATGATAAGCCCCTGTGATGCTTCCTCCACTCGAATACGCGCATTGAAAAGGAAACCTGAAATGACACCAATTATGTCTTAGGTTATTCTTTCATCCATTGAGAACAAGTTACCTCTTTCAACTAGTCTACATGTAACCTATATAGACATTTTTTCTATAAATCATTTTTTTTGGTAAAATTTAATAAAAGCAACTAAACCTAATATACATATAGGAATCAAATAAAACTAATAGGACATTATTCCATACTAAACCAGTCATGGTCAATTTTCCTGTGTACCTTCAATATTTCATAGATAGAGTCTGCTGGCCAATAGTTCATGGAATATAAAGGACTTCCTTCATACTTCTCTGGTCTTGCTACAGTCCTTTTCAGCAATCAGATTTGACATTCTTGGCAAATCCCTGTGACAATTTTATTTGAAAGCTTAGACAGACAGAACACCTCATCTCTGCTCCCATATTTACTTTGGGGTTTAGGATAGAGATTCCACTCACATTAAATAGTTCAGACTTGTCACTTTAAAATATGCTTGTGGAGGCTCTGCTTCTCTCCTGCTCTGAGACAGAGCCTTTCAAAGACCCATCAGAGGGGAAGCCGTCAAGCAAGCATATTTTAAAGTGACAGGTCTATGTTCAAATTCCATAGTCTTAATGAAATCTTTATTCTAAGAACTGAACTTTTTAACTCCACTAGAGCCACTATGGTCTCAGCCTTGCTCTGTTAATCATTTTCAAATCAAGTTCATGGGCAAGAGACACATCTCTAGGATACTCCCGAGATGTGGCTGAATATAGGAGTCAGTGGAAACAGGCACCTCTGAGCACACTAAAGAACTTCTTGCAATATCTCAGGTTTGAAATTTTGAAGAGACTCTTTGGGTTTCAGTTATTATGAGGAAAAAAGGGAGAAAGCTGATTTGCCAATAGAAGTTTTCAAAGGCCCTTGCATTATTAAACCATAAAGAATGCTCAATGTGGAGCCTGGTGGATATTTTTTCAATCCTTACATTTTGGCATGGTACAATTAGCTTGGCAACATTTGCTTCTGAAAGACTAAGGTTGCTAACATAAAAAATTGTAGGTCAATGTTGTGAGTCATTGCCAAAATTGCCTGGACACTGCTTGCATGATACTTGGAGCCAGTCCAGCTAGTTAGTCCCTGAAGAAGTTTACATGAATAATGCGCATCTTCAAATTAACCTCAACATTTTAAAACTGTGGCAATGGAAATGGTTAATCCCAGATATTCCTTGTTGTCTGAATTTATGCCAGTTGCTGACTGCAATGTTTCTCTTTACTTATATACAAATGATCACATACATGAACTGACCAGTCCATAAATGGTCAAATACCAATTGGAGTGGCAACCTAACATTTCTGTAGGTCCTATAAAACTAACTCAAGTGCACGGACCATTGGAATCACTAGAGTCAGGCATTATAACACAGTCGACTCTCTCAAAGCACAATCTTTCGAGTTCATTGTCCAGTACTGAGTGTGGAAACAGATACTGAATTGTTGTTGTTGATACTAGAAGTGGGAATTATAAGAATTGAATCACTAACAGATTGAGAAGATCCCTAGACATTTTAACCCATCTTTGCTGTTTTCATATTATTACTGTAACAATAATATCTTGTTCATTAAAGATTAGAAGTTTTCTCTTGGTTATAGAAATAACATGAAGTGGAGGTGAAGCATGTGATCAGTAGAGCCAGACTGCCATAAAACGAATTTTAGTTCTGCTACTTTCTATCTATATGATCACAATCATTACTCTCTGTGTCTCAGTTTCTTCATCTATAAAAGGCACCAAGTATAAATTATTTGGAATAGTGTCTAGCACGTTGTAAGCACCATGTTCATGTTAGCTATTATGTTATGGCTTAAAATTCATTTTTTATTTGTTTATTTCTACAAATTCATAAGAGAAAAAATAAAACAACATGGCCTGAAGGTAAAGAAATAGGTTACATAGTTACGGTTGCATCTGGTTGTCTCATCTGGCTTATTTCTTAAGGTTGCTGTGAGACACTGAATGTAAATGAAGTACATGCTTGGAACCTACTAATGAGAAATAGTCACAGTACTAGTGTTGTTATCATTGTTAACATTTTCTGCATTACCTATAAAAATCCACCAGATATTAGTGAAGAAATGGATTTCGTTATAAAAAATTACAAGAACAAAGTCATAAAAAATTAGAGTCAGAAGAAATCCTAAAGGAAATCCATCCTAACCTTAACTTGAGAAATGATTCCCCTTTTCAATTCTCTGCTCTTGGCTAAACTCTCCCTTGTCCCACTTCCAAAAAGATATAATCATTGAACATTTCCAATAAAGATATAATGATTCCTTTACAAAGTGACCCATTAAAGTAGAAATATTTTTAAATATTTGAGACTCATTCACTTTATTTACTTGAAATTACTTTTTTTAACGGTGTTTCAACTTCTGTCCTAACGATTCTTTTAGAATTATCTAATTCCTCTTCTACATCATGCCCCAATATCTATTTTAGACTCAATTAGGTGCTTTATTTTTTTTCTTCAGTCTAAAAATTTCTAGATTATTTTACTTATTCTCAGATAACTTTGTTTTAAGTTTCTCCTTCATTCTCACTGCCCTCTTATGAATGTGTTCTACTTTGACTATTTTCTCCTGAAATGCAATGCTGAATGAAATGTAATACTCTATATGTAATCCCTTTTAGTACATGGTAAAAAAAACTATTACTTCTCTTCTTGGACATTATATTTCCATTACGTAGCTTAAGATCAAATTAGCATTCTTGGCAGCTGAATCACAATCTTGACTACTTGACAAGCTTATAGTCAAGATGCTCCTAAATATATTTCTTACAAATTGCTCTTATTTTTTCCCATTTTGCACTTTCACATCTGGGTTTTAGAACTTAAAAATAAAGACTTCACACTTATCCCTAATAATTTCTGCCTTATTAAATTCACCCCATTGTTCCACCCTGAGTCCATTTTTTTTCATATTCTTGTTAAATTCTTCCAGCTTTTTACCATTCACGTATTGTGAGAAGTTTGTTATCAGTGATGTCCTTGAAATATCTAGAATATTGATGGTGACAGAGTCAGTGGTTAATGTCAAAGCTTTAAATAGTACTTTTCAAATATGATCTTTTACTAATTATAAATCATCTGAGTATTTTAACACCGAGCTCAGTTATACTCAATTACATTGTGGGAACACTAGTCAAATGCTTATGGCTACATTTCTCTAGTAAGTAGCCCTATTATTAAAATGACAAAACACAAAAATGAAAATAACCATATGCTGGCAGTTCCTGTACCATAAAGTCTCCATCCACTAACCTGGAGAAATGCCTTTCAAGATGGTTCAGTGAATCCATATACCATCCTACTCATCCCCCTTGTCTGGCCTTAGCAGAGAGAAAAATGAAGACATTTCCTTGAATCTGTAGGAACGTACATGAACTCAAGTAGAAACTCCCTGTGGCATTTTTGCAAAATGACACATTACTTTACCTTCAGAATTCATTTTTATTGTGATCTATGAGGAGGGACACTGAAATATATACTATCTTCTGGCGAAATAACAGATCTCACCCTAGCTTTGTTGTGTTCTAAATTTCTGAGAATGATGTTGGATATTTCTTCCTTGAGTGACCATTACCTTTCTTTCATGAATTAGAAAGTCTTCAAATACACACACACACACACACACACACACACACACACATACATATATTATATTTTTTATTTTACATTTAAGGTGTTCACTCATTTGTTAAGTGTATATGGAATATTCAGTGTATATCTATACTTTGTGCTTTGTATAAGGAATTTACATTTCTTTTCAAACACTATACCTTTGTGGAGCTGATAATCTAAGTACACACATTAACAAAAATACATACATACATATATATATATGGAGATGTGGTAAACATTGTGACAGAGCGCCCACAAAGGATTAAGCAAGCATGGCAAAATTTGTAGCTCCAAGGTAGAATATCAAGTAAGACCACTGAAAAGATGATGCACCTTTGTCAAGGTTTAGGGGAAGGAGATAGCCATAGTTTGAAAACAACATTTCTGACCAAAGATGCACACAGAAATCTTATAACTAGTCTTTTACCAACCTAAGCTATCAACTCTCTTCCAGATATTTGCTATAGAATAATTATTCTAGCTTTTGTCCTTTTCTTCTAAAGTCTATTCCAAACATGGCAGACAAAGGATTCCTTAAAAAAGATAAATCGAATAATGTCAGTAAAGTTCTCAACCTCTTCCAATGATTCCTATATTAAAATAAAAGAATAAATATGCAAAAATAATACCCTAGAATAAAATCAAATTATAATAAATTTTTAAAAAATCAAATGCCTAAAAATGACCTCTCGGTCTCTACAAAATCTCCAATCCTCCACTTTACTAGCATTTTGACCTCTGTGACCTAGAGTTTCCAGTCGCCTTGATGTTTTTCAAACACTCCAAGTAGCCTTGCACCTCATGACTAATGCATTTGCAGCTTCTTGGCCTGGAACATCCTTCCTACAGATAGCTATATGTCTCATTTCCTCCTTTCTGTGAGGCCTTAGATCAGTTGTCCTTTAATCTAAAGGCAATCTCTGACCATGTCATATAAAACCTCGCCATCCACATTGCATTCTTTATCCCTTTTAACCTACTTATGTTTTCTCCACAGCACTTAATATCATGGGTCATTTTATATATTTACTGACTTGGGCATTTTCACTTCCATCCATCGGGATGTTAGCTCAAGAGGGCATGGGTTTTCCATTTTGGTTGTACTCTGTTCTCAAGTATTTTCATAGGACCAAAATGTCAAATGCAGAATTAGGGGAGAAAAGTTATATTAGTGCCATTATATGAATAATCAAATATTATGCGCTAGGGAGAATGGACTTTATCTAGGCAAAGAGAAACTGTGAATGATATGAATTTTTTTGAAAACAGAAGTAAAATCTTTGGATTTTATATATAGCCTCAGGGTCAATCACTTTTCTTTTCAGGTGAAGCTGCATCCCAGTTTATTCCAGTATTCAAGCTTTGAAAAGGAAGCTCTGTTGGCAGCTAACTGGGGTTATGAAGACTTTAATAGTCCATAATAATATACAACACAGACTGATTAAACCTACCAGCTCATTTTAACTGGCCACTAAGAAACCACGAGCATATAAAATTGGAATCATTGCTATTTACATATTTGAATCAAAATGAGAAATTAAAAGAGTCATAAGTTAACGTAATTTTAAAATGAAGTAAGCCTGTTTTTGTCAGTGGCGAACAACGTGAAAAAGGAATTTACATATTACAAGGATCACAGACTGGCTATACAGTAAATTTCTGATGCCAACACAGAGATTTTCAAATAAACAATGATGAACACATAATTTTTAGTTACAATGCTGACTTTGTTGTGTATGTTACATAAAATATGCGAAGCCAAAGACTGCTAACAGGGGCTGTGTGTGGGTTTCTTGCAGCAAGAAAAGAAGATGTCAAGGAGATTGTGAATAAATAGCAGTTATAACCCAGCAGGGAACCAAAATTCAAGGTGAGATTCTAAGAAGTGATGAAATATTTGTCCTTTCAAGAGATATGAGTTATAAGACTTATAAAATGTTAAATTGGTTTCAGAAAATACCAAAATTACAAGAAATATTCTTTAAGTGTGTTGATAAACTTCCTCAGTTGTTTGGTTCATTGTTTTCGGGGTCGATATTGAAAGACCATATGATCTTGTGTTATTAATTGCTTACTCATTTAGTAGCTATTCAGTCAGAAAGGTACACCTCTTAAGTTTTAAAGATAAAGCTAAAAAGGAGCTGTGTACATGATGAGCTACATTATAACTTACATGACTAAAATTTTTTCATACATTTAGCCAACAACAAGCTGTAAGACTTATAATTGTCATATTTCCTTCCACTTCTGTCAAATAGCAATCCAATTCCATTATTTCTTATTTAGAGATATGAATGCTTACAAAGAAAATAAATGATATAAAAGAAAAGATATTTAAAAGGAATTTCACACAAAGAACATTACATCGAGAAAAAGTAGTACATGTTTTACCTTAGATAAATATGAATAAATGATTTTTTAAAAGAATACTGACATTTCCTTATCTATTTGTGAGGGTTTGGACATACTAAGGAAATTATGAACTACCTCATGTTATGTTTTCAATAGCTCTGAAGATTAGGTCAAAATATCATCTTTTTCTGATGAGAAAAAATATTAGGAGTGTTTAGTGACTAGCTCAAGGCTATAAAGCTAAGTAAGAAGCAACAGTGAGATATGAACCAAGGGCTGTCTGATACTAATATTTTTGAATTCCCTAATAGTGTAAGTAACATTATGTGCACTTTTCCAAAGAACAGGTTGGTAATTTTCATCAGATCCTTAATTGTGTAAGTCATATGAAAGACATAGTAGCCCTGGTTTTCCTTAGGATTACAGGGTAAAAATAGTGCGAGTGGAGATAGGTTAGGCTGGCTCAATCTCACTGGGCTCAAGATGCCTCCAGCATCGTGGAGTAAATAAAATGAGCTTGGAAGTTCCCCTCCTAGGTGCGGGTGTTGTACCTGCCCAATGTGCCCTGGTATGGACAGCAACTGTTCTGATTGGTTCAGTGTCTAACCTAAAGGTTTAGATGCTGGTTCTGATTAATCAGTGCCTTCGCCATGTTCATTGAGAAATATTTTGAAAATTGAATATTTTCCAAAATGTTAAACAATGTAAACACCATTCCATATTACAAAGATCATTTGCAATCAGTTCCACACTGCAGTCTCCTATTAGTATGCACATTAATTTTTCTTCATCGGTGGCTCATCCAAGAATCTCATAGCTCTCTTGCGGGATCACTTGTTACTACAACATTCATTTGAAAGGCCAGGAAGTGAGGGCAAATTCTATATCTGTCCCAAGTGATACTATTCAGAAGAAGGTGTATACTACTCAATATTCGGCATCATTTCTTTGAACACTGAGAATACATCTTAAATGAAAAAATGAAGACAGTTAACTATTTCACCAAAATATACCTTAATTCCTGAAGAAGACTGTAAAATTATATAAGATAAAAGGAAATAAACAATGTCACACAGTAAAATAATTTTGAGAAACTTACACATGTAGACCTCAGCCTGTTGAGAGTGGTGTTCCAACAATATCACTCGCCTCATTTCACCCAGAATCATCACCTTTAAACGCCACCTCACTGCATAGCGAAAATTTTATTTATTTTTTGTTCTCTATCTTTCATTGTTGTAGAAATCAATTAAGGTCACCTTAGCTAAGTTGTGGGCAGAGAAAGGGAGAAAAATAGCAATACAAAGACAGAGTTCCTCTTAGATATAACTAGAATATGTGGCAAGGTGTTCTGTTCTAGTGGCTTCTTTTAAAGGTTGAAAAATCTAAACTTGTCAAGTCATCCTTTTTTAAATATTAACTTCTTTAGCTACCCATTTCTAATTCCTCTTGTTTTCTCTTCCTTCCTTCCTTTCTTCCTTCCTCTTTCCCTTCTCCCTCTCATCTTCCTACCTTTCCTTTCCTACACCCATGTATAATCATCGTTTAATTCTTAAAACACCTCACAAGCTAAGTGTTGTCCTCATTTTTTTTCAGAAAAAAGATGGAAGCCAATGGGTAAAGTAACTTGGCCAAGACTGTATATTTAGTGAGTGGAAGATCTGGGATTCAAACAGGTGGTCTACTTTTAAAACACAATTCCTGCATAGCTATCATTGCAGAGGAATGTAAATACTTTTTCTTCCTTCCTTCCTTCCTTCCTTTCTTTCTTTCTTTCTTTCTTTCTTTCTTTCTTTCTTTCTTTCTTCTTCCTTTCCTTCCTTCCTTCCTTCCTTCCTTCCTTCCTTCCTTCCTTCCTTCCTTCCTTCCTTCCTTTCTCTCTCTCTTTCTCTTCTTTCTTTCTTTCTTTCTTTCTTCTTTCTTTCTTTCTTTCTTTCTTTCTTTCTTTATTTCTATCTATCTTTCTTTCTTTCTTTATTTTTTGCACTAGCTTCCTAACGTGAATTTACTTTTTTTTTTTTAATTTAAAGATGATAGTGGCTAGAAAAATATAAGAGCAGATACTGAAAAAGAGTAAGGTCTGAGATTTCACACAATACAATCTCAACAATTTCCCAGGACCAAACCACTAATTGCTAATATGTGCAGAGTTACTTGATAAAAGATCATTATCAGGTTGTTTCTCTCTTTGTTAAACAAGGTAGTACTATAACATAAGTTTCCTTATTCAGAGAGAAAATCAAAGCTTATCTCTGGGGTAAAAAAAATCCTGAGAGATGTGTTAAAATCTCTTTCCCTGAACATTCTCAAAGTATTTATCCCCCAAAGATTGGGTAGATTTTTCTACATGAACAGGAATTTCCATATAGCTATATTCCAAAGACTTTTCTTATTAGCTTTCTAAATTCTCTTGTAAGTAATCTTATAGAAAAACAATAATAGTTCATATGCATTAAATAACTCATTTTGGAAGTGCTTTCCATTCAATCTTCAAAATAACTCAATGATGTGGATACAGCAATATGATTATTATAGTTTTACAAGTGAGTTAATGGAGGCTTATTGGTATAAAATAGCCGATGTCACCAAGCAAAAGAATAAGGAAATAGAAACCTGACCCAGTTGACCTGATCTCCAAGCCCACTTTGTTCACCACTGTACTGTATTGCTAGAGTCTGTTTAAATTAAACATATAAAATTAATCATTTTATTTGTTTAAAATATATATTTTTTTACTTATTATAACAGTACTAAATATCTTCTTTATCCTTGGACCAATGTAGAGTGTAGCATGGCAAAGATAGTTAATAATGTAATAAATATGTAAGGGACAAGAGAAGTACTATATTTAGTGAGATGATCACTTTGCAAGTTATGTGAATCTCTGATTACTATGCTGTACAACTGAAATTGGTATATTATTGTATGCCAACTATAATTGAAAAAAACTTATTGAATTGTACAATACAAATATGAGCAACTAATTATCTATTATATTTCAATAAAGTCAGGGAAAATATTTTGCTCTTACATTTCAGTATAACTTACTTTCTTTAACATGGTAAATTTTCAAAATGTTAATTACATTGTTGATAGAAACCTATCAGTTTTATAAATTATTCCAAAGTACAACTGTTGTTTCAAAGTTCAAAGAAAAACTTTTAGTATTTTATTTTGATTGATATTAATCACAATAGATGAATAAATATCACTTTGATTTTTGTTGTTGTTGTTGTTGTTGTTGTAAGAATTATTGGAAATACTGGGGGAAGAGAAAGAAAACTTAAAAACTCAAAAAAACCCCAAAAATATAAAAATGGAATAACTAAAGAAATATTTTATTTAATTCACAGAGAGAAAACCCTTGTGAACTGGTGCATAAAAATTTATGCAATCGAGCTTTCTTAGTTTAAGTTTCAACAAGTTATTAATTTTAAATGTTACAAATTGCTAAGAGCATTTCTGAATTTAGCATCGGACTATGTTGGCATTAGACTATTAATATAAATCTTCTGAGATTAATATAAAACTGTAGTTTTATGAAAATAAAATCAATGTGGAGTTCCTTTTCTTTCTACCTACTCACCACCAATATAAACAGCCACAAAAATAGTCAGTGAAAATATGCATCTCTTGCATTTAGAATAGAATATATTTTCTTGAGTGTCAGAATTTATTATGGTCTAATTTTCTCATTTTCATGTGCTATAAACCACGATATAACAAATACCTTTTAATTAATATGATTACAAAAATGAAACATCCTAAATAAAGTGAGTTGAGTGATGTAGTCTCTGCTACTTCTCATTTTCCAAATATTCACTATTTTTATTAATTAACTCACTTCAGCAACCAATCCATCATACCCAATCAAAGGGCTAGTTCAGAACAATATGTATTATGTGAGTGATATAGTCTGATTGAATGATGGAGTTTAAAAATATATATATCATTTATCACTGGGGAGGATTATACTACTCATATGGACCAAAAGATACATTACATAAAAAATATCAAGTGAAGATCAAGTAAAAAAGTTAGGTTTTAAATGGTGTTATAAATTTCATTTGGTCTTTTATCCCAGAAACCAGATTCACATGATTTACCAGAGCTTTTCCCTGTCTACCCTTCTTTGTGACATTTGCCTAAGAGCAGTCTCAAACACTGTAGTCAAGAATATTTTTACTAATTAATCAAATAGTAAAAAAAAAAAAAAACATAAATACTTTCTATAGTATACACTATGCTAGCTCCATGAGTGATAAGAACATGTAAAATTAATTAATTGAAGAGAAAGAGCTTATGTTTGCTTTCTTAGATCTTCTTGGATTCTCTGGTGATTCAGAAGTTCACTCTCAATCTTCTAGCCCCTTGCCCATGGGTGCCCTGCTCCTAATTTGGCTTCTCTAGGCTGGGTTGCCTAAGCCTATGTCCTTTTGCAGAAACCGAGTTACTTTTTTCTTGTATATGTTTTTTTTTTTCTCTCTCTTCTTTTTTCCCCCAGATTAAATCTACATATAACATCATGTAAGTTTAAGGTTTACAATGTGTTGATTTGATACACTTATATACTGCAAAATGATTACCACCATAGCAGTAGCTGACACGTATATCATGTCATATATACCATCTCTTCCCTCTGCTGAGAACATTTAAGTTCTGCTCAGCAACTATTAAGTATATAATACAGTATTATTAACTATAATCACTATTCTGTACATTAGATCTTTAGAACTTATTTATCTTATAACTAGGAGTTTGTACTCTTTGACCAACATTCCTGCTTCCCCCTCATGCCCTCTCCACCCCTGGAAATAATCATTATAGTCTCTGCTTTTTTAAATTTGGCTTTTTTAGATTTCATATATAAGTGATTTCATACACTATTCTTCTTTCTTTGTCTGACTTATCTCACTTTGCATAACATCCTCAAGTTTCATTTATATTATCTACAGTAATCCGGATAGTCTTTCTCATGGTTGAATAATATCAATCTCCTATTTTCTTTATCCATTCCTTCATTAATAGACACTTAGGTTGTTTTCACATTTTGGCTATTGTGACTAATCCTACAACAAACATGAGAGTGCAGATATCTCTTTGAGACTCTGTTTTCATTTCCTTTGGATATATACTCAAAAGTGGAATTGCTAAATCATATGATAATTCTCTTTTTAATTTTTTGAGGAACCTCCATATGGTTTTCTTTAGGGGCTATGCAAATTTACATTCACACCAACAGGGTACATGCGATCCATTTTTTTCCACATGCCCATCAGCCCTTGTTTTTTCTTGTCCTTTTGAAAACAGTAATGCTAACTGGTATGAAGTAATAACTTATTATGGATTTGATTTGCATTTCTCAGATGGTTAGTGATTTTGAGTATCTTATCATGCACCTTTGGCCATTTATATGTCTTCCTTAAAAAAGCGTGTCTCTTCTGTTACTCTGCCCATTCTTTAATCTGATGGTTTGTTTTTTTGCTATTGAGTTGTATGAGTTTTTATATATTTTGGATATTAACCCCCTATCAGATATAGAATAAGCAAATATTTTTTCTTGTTCAGTGGATTGCTTTTTTATTTTGCTAATGATTTCCTTTCCAATGCAGAAGTTTTAGTTTGATGTAATCTCATTTGTTTTTATTTTCTATTTTTGTTATTGTTTCTTTTCTTTTTTTTCTTTTATTTTTGCTTTTGTTGTCTGTACATTTGATGTTAATTCCCCCTCCCCCCAAAAAAATCATTAACAAGACCAATATCAAAAGCTTACTATTTTTTTTAGAATTTTTATGAATTCAGGTCTAATGTTCAAGTCTTTAATGCACTTTGAGTTAATTTTTGTGTATGGTGGAAATAGTGGTCTAGTTTCTTTCCTTTGCATGTGGCTGTCAAGTTTTTCTACTATTTAATAAAGAAACAATCCTTTCCCTATTGTATAGTCTTAGCTTCTTTGCTAAAAAATAATTGAACATAGGCTCATGTATTTATTTCTGGGTTCTCTGTTATGTTCCATTCATCTAAATTCCTGTGTTTAATGGCAACACCATACTGTTTTGAATACTACAGCTTTGTAATATAGTTTGAAATTGGGAAGTATGATGCCTCTAGCTCTGTTCTTCTTTCTCAAGATTGCTTTGGCTATTCAAGGTCTTCTGTGATTTATACATGTTTTAGGATTGTTTGTTTTTTTTTTGTGAAAAATGCCTTTTGGGGTTTTGATAAGAATTGCTTTAAATTTGTAGAGAGCTTTGTGTAGAATGCAAGTTAACAATATTAATTCTTCCAATACAAGACACAATATTTCTTTCCTTTTATTTGTGTCCACTTCAATTTTTTTTTTTTTTTTTAGCAATGTAATATAGTCTTCAGTGTATACTTCTGTTATCTTCTTGGTTAAGTTTATTCTTAAGTTTTTATTTTTTGAGGCTATAATAAATGGAATTGTTTTCTTAATTTTTCTTTCTGATAGTTTGTTAGTATTAGAAATGTAATTCATTTATGTATGATGATTTCATATCCTGAAACTTTTTATTTTGTTTGTTAGTTTAACAGTTTTTTGGATGGAGTCTTTGGGCTCTTCTGTATATAATCATATGTCATCTGCAAATAGAGACAATTATTTTTCTTCTTTTACAATTTGGATATATATTTTTTCTTACACAATTGCTTTGGCTAGAATTTCCAGCACAATATTGAATAAAAGTGGTGAGTGTGGACAACCTCGTCTTGTTCCTGATCTTAGAGAAAAATCTTTCAGCTTTTACCATTGAATGTAATGTTAGCTGTGAGCTTGTCACGCATGGCCTTTATTATGTTTAGGTATTTTCCTTCTATACCCAATTTATTGAGAGTTTTATCTTAAGAGGATAAAGCATATTATCAAATGCTTTTTCAGCATCTATTGAGATGATTACATGGTCTTTATCTTTTATTCTATAAAAATTGATTTGTCACTTTTATTGATTATGTTTTGTTGAACCATCTCAAGTATATATTCCACTTGACCATGGCATATTATCCTTTAAAATTGCTGCTAAAAGTTCAGTTAGCTAATATTTTGTTGAGAATATTTGCATTTATATATATCAGGAATATTGTCCTATAACATTTTTTCCTTGTTCTGTCTTTATTTGGCTTTGATAGCAAGATAATACTGGCTTTATAAAATAAGTTTCATAGTGTTTAATTCTCCTTTAAATGTTTGATAGAATTCACCAGAGAAGCCATCTGTTCCTAGACATTTCTTTTTGGTACATATCTGACCACTCATTCAATCTACCTATCATAATTGGTCTGATCAGATTTTCTATTTCTTCATGATTAAGTCTTGGTAGATTGTATGTTTCTAGGAGTATATATCCACTTTTTTCTAGGTTGTCCAATTTGTTGACTTGTAACTGCTCATATTAGTCTCTTAAAATCCTTTGTATTTCTGTGTGTGTATCAGCTGTAATGTCTCTTCTTCACTCCTAATTTTATTTATTTCTGTCCTCTCTTTTTTTTCTTGGTAAATCTAGGTAAAGTTTTGTCTATTTTTTTTAATATTTAAAAATAAAAAAGCTTTTAGTTTTATTGATCTTTTCTATTGTCTTTGTAGTCTCTTTCATTTTATTATATGCTCTGATCTTTGCTATTATTTTTTTTCTGCAAACTTCGGTCTTAATTTGTTCTGTTTTTTTTTCCTAGTTTCTGAGATATAGTTAGGTTATTTATTTGATATCTTTTTTTTTCTTTTCAATTTTTGAATTTATTCCTAAAAACGTTCCTTTTGAATTGCTTTTGCTGCATCCTATAAATTTTGGTATGTGTGTTTTCATTTTTATTTTTTCTCAAAACTAAAAAAAATTTTAAATTTCTTCTTTGACCCATTGATTTTTCTGGAGCATGTTATTTTATCTCCACATATTTATGAATTTTCCAGTTTTTTTTTCTTGCAATTGATTTCTGGTTTTCATATCATTATAATTAGAAAATATTCTTAGTATGATTCCAATACTCAAATTTATTAAGACTTATTTGTGGTCTAACGTATATGATCTATCTTGAGAGAATGGTGTGCTTGAGGAGAATATGTATTTCTGCTTTGAATAGAATATTCTGTAAACACTGATAGGTTCATCTGATTCAGACATGTAGTTTAAGTTTCATGTGTCTTTTCGACTTTCTGTCTGGATAATCTATCCATTGTTGAAAGTGGGGTATTAAGCTCTCCTACCATTATTGTGTTGCTATGTCTCCCCTCTGATCTGTAATATTTGCTTTATATATTTCGTTGTTTCATGTTGGTTGCATAAATATTAACTAATGGCATATCATCTTGATTAATTTACCTGTTTATAGTCTATTAGAAAGTTTTTAAAAAGAATGTATGAATCTAAGTATGAACTTTTTTCGTCTCTCAAAACAGTAAGTGCCTTTCATACATTCATCAAATAAGAATATGG
Organism: Eonycteris spelaea; assembly: GCA_003508835.1. NCBI lineage: Eukaryota > Metazoa > Chordata > Mammalia > Chiroptera > Pteropodidae > Eonycteris > Eonycteris spelaea. Next base: position 5,355,742 of record PUFA01000046.1, read on the forward strand.
ATGCCGTCTAGTGATAACTTTTTGTATGCCAGGCACCATCACATGCAGTTTCATGTTATCCTCACAATTATCTTTTTCTTTTAAATTATCTTAAATTGTAATTACTGCTATTATATTTTGGCTAAGCAATTTGCCTGAAGTCTTTCAACTAGTACATGGCAGGAACAAGGTTTCCACCAATATTTAATTTGTCTAAAATTAATTTGCTTTCCACCATAAACAAGTCTACAATCTTTGATAAAACATTACTATTACTTTGAAAATTCTCTAATTTTAGAACTGCCATTGATGAGAAATCACTTTATCTGGTGAAATTCTCATTAATGGGCTTAGGAAAGATTGAATGCCTAAAGAAAGCAGTGTGCCTGAACTTCTCTCTCTTGGCCCTGGGTTTAGAGACATGCTATTGATAGTTTTATTTGGCTTAAAATCTAATTGAAAAATGTCCTACAGCCTTGGAAGAAATTAGACCTGTCAGTTTTATTTCACTGAGAAAAATCCTTAAAGTATGTAGCAGAAAATAATATTTTGGAATTTTTGGAATTTCTTTTCACAGTTAGCATGAGAACCATACACTAGTCAAATAATATGCAAGGCAAAATATCATCATACACCACCTATTGAACAATGTGTTAATTTAACGTAAATTCTGACTTGAAATTATTATTCCACAGAGAGTTAGGTTTATATTTGTTTTGATACATTGTTTCAATAACAAGACATGATTTTATAATTTCAATTCCAAAATCTAGTGGAGTAAGGACATATAAAAAATTAATTTTGTTTTCAGAGGGAGGAAACACACAACATAGATAAAATTTCTTCCCAGTATATAGAGTTATATAATAACTTCAGTTTTTCAATAATATATTGGATTTTATTTGCATCAAGGTTGTTTCTTGCTTATATGTGTGTGTGTGTTTAAATCTCATTATGTGAAATTTAAGCTTCCTTTAAATTTAATTTAATTCAGTTTAATCTGTCTTTTAAGTCCCATTTAAAAGAATAAACATTTGCTGAGAATTTACAAAATTATTAGCCAATAATAATACCTATTATTTAGATGAATATGTTTAAAATACTATTATCTAGGAGTAAGATCTTTAATGTAAAATTATGTGAAAGCTACTCAATTAAACAAATAACTAAGTATGGTCATAGTTTTGTCAAGAAGCCAAAAGTATTCAAGAGTTTGGATCTATTTAGGGCTGGCAACCTAAACTTCTCAAATTCATCCAACACTGTAATCAACTATATGCTTAGTGTAAGGAGTATGTAGTAGTTATTAAGGTCAGAGCACAACAATTGTAACTGCAATTTTTCACTTTTCTGAAAAATGACAAATTGTAATACTATCTAACCTGAGCTAATGATTATTAATCATAATATTTCATAATTATTTTTAGGAGTACTCATTTGCAAGACTAACATTCTACCATTTAAATCATTTTTTTCATTTCCATGGAATTTGGCATAGTATATTTATTAAATCAATATAGAAAATTTATTTTAATATCTATAGACACTTAGATATATTCAAACCAAATTGAATGAGAAAGGAAATTATGAGCATATTTCATAGTATACATTTACAAACTGTGAAATATGTATGAATCACTTTCCTGGAGAAGATCCACAATTGAAATTATACTCCAGGAATTTTCTGGATGAACTAAACAGCTTGATGAGTGATAGTCTAAAGCCATTTTGTTGATGAAACAAATCTTTGTTGTGAGGCAATAAGTAGTTATGTTGTAGCATATTCCACACTATTCAAGGAAATGGTCACCAAACCTTTTTATGAATACTTAATTAAATTTATCTGGTTAATAATAGTTCTTTGAAAACCCTAAAGTTGAAAATTAAGAGAAGCCATGCACCTGGGCATCTGATTGACACCACTTTTATTTAATATAATAATACCTATTGAGTCCAATTGAGAATTTCATAATGGCCTTTATTTACATTTAATTAGCACCTCTCTGCATTAATTCCTCATTTTATAAACCTAATACAACCTTAATACTGGGAGATGTGAATCGAATATGATAACAACATGTACCTGGTTGTTTTAATTAATTTGTCTAAACTGAACATACCACTTCACATTCATAAAGATCAAGCTTTATGCTACCCTTAGACTTCTCATCACGTTAATTGGATGCTCTGCTAGAAAATGATCTTTATATTATTCTGACTCCATGGCTAGCAGTGCAATCCCAGTTGGTTATAATGAACATGGAGAGTCAACATATAATCATTTTTCAGATATTTATTTTTTTAGGTTAGAGGAAGATAGAAACACTAATATTGGTTAATACTAAGTGGTGAAAGAATAAATGAGTAAAAATAATTTTCAGTATTTTCCAGAATTTTCTATAATGCAAATTTATTATTTTTGTTAAAAATAAAATTATATATATAAAACACATATATATTTATGTATAAATAGAATTAAAATAAAATTATATGTATAAAAATAAAATCACATGTGATATATGTGTATATACATATTTATATGTTTGTATGAGTGTGTGTATGTATATATTTTAAATCTGTCTTGGAAGTCCAAGGAAAAGTTTCATCATACATATTTTTTGCTCATATTCTACTTGATTTCAAAATTAGTAAAGGTGAAGTTGAAAACAGGTTAAGAAATATGAGACCATGTGACCTTAATGATTGTGATAAAGGATAAGAATAATGAATGTATTAATGAATGAATGCTGTCTTATGATTCTTCCTTTTGGTAAAGTCTCTGGGAACCTCAAATACAGAGTGGCAGTAGCTCCCCAAAATGTCTTTTTTGAGTAAAGTGTTTTTTCATTTAAGTGTTCTCAGTGGATTGGACTCAAGACAACATATTTACCATCAATATTAATATTAGAGTAAGTAACCACTAATTAAATAAATAAATGATTATAGGTTATATAAGAAGCATATTCCGCTGATTTCTGATTATCCATTAGCCATACTCAGATTAAGAAGAGAAGCAATCTAGTTAGGAAGACAAAATTTTTAAAATGTAAATTTTAAATGTAAATGTATACTGACAAATAGAAAGTAGGAATGTGCCAGAGCCAGCCGGCTAAGTCGAACAGCACCTAAAAGAGGGGGTGTAAGAAGCAGGAAAGCGCTTCGGGAGGGCATGCAGTCAATGCTGCAGCCTCGAGTTTATTTAGCATAGCCCTTATATTTCTTTTCGAACACAATAGCAAGGCACAGAGTACATCACCATAGGAATGCTGACATTTACATAAGTTCCTATACTTCCTTCCCTCAGGGTGCAAACATCCTTGCTTTTTGTAAAACATTCCACTATCTCAAAAGGATTACTTTAGGAGGCAAACCTCTCCTTTAGGGTCAGTAACGTTTAACTCAAATCCCTGCTTCCTTGAACCATTGTTTAAGCAGTCTCAGTAACTGCTTTATGGCTATAAGCTACGTAACTTCTTCAGTGTCTCAAAATGGCTCCCGACAGGAATGTTATATAGTTTAGAAATTCTGTAAAATAGAGGTTATAATATCATGTTCTAGTTGATTCTATAAATTAAGACTGATATTAAAGGCAACTAGAATTACTGCCAAAAGAGCCGAACCTGTAACATAAATAGTTTCTTCTGATAATATTCTTCTGCTCTAAGGACTTAAAGAGTAATGATGTCATTACAAGGATAATTGTTGACCTGTTACATTTGATAACAGGATTTTAAAAATTTCAGTGTTCTTGCTAGCAAAAGCAGAGAGTTACATTTAAACTTTAAAGTTTATATTTTTAGTGAAGTTTTTACTTTGTGTGAGAATATAATTTTTTAAAATATTTATCATCTTGTTTTCCTGATTGCTCCAATAATCCCTTTTAGCATCCTTTTCTCCAATCTTTAACTGTTGTCTTTAATTATACACTATCACTAAAATAAACTTCTATACTTTGATGCTACAGACAGGAAGTCAGGAACAAATTATTCTCTAGAGAAATAGGGAGGAAAGCAATATTTATAAGACCAACTATGAAAAAATTAATAAATCTTCATAATGTTGATTAACCAACATTCCTTCCACTCCAACATTTGATAACAATATTTTTCTTACTTCATCGAATATAAATAAAGGTTGTATACTCACATTAAATGAATGTTCTGAGTCCAGCGGGATTACATGGGAGACAGTAGTGTTGTAACTGAGCTGGGAAACAGGGGAGTTGGATTATAGTTCTGGTTTTATCTCTGCTTAGTTCTGTGACTTTGGGTAAAGCATAACTCTTTGAACCATCACGTTTCTCATTTGTTAGACTTAATTGGATGATTTGGGCATAACTTTGAATTCTTTCATATAAAACTTTGATGGGTTATGAATGAATAATCTCACTTAAAAGTATACTTAAATAAAACTTTAACAGTTTAAAGAGTACATGTTATCTGTTGACTCATTTCTCATCAGTCCTTATTTTGTTATTTGTTATTAGCTAATACTGATAATGTCTTCTTTTCAACTGAGTTCAATATCTATATATTTGTTTATAACCTACACCATGCACACATTGTATAAATAACAAAGGAGAATCTGTAAAGATATTTTAGAAATAAAGCTCATTTGATGAGTTGTCATATTTGAAAAGAAAGATAAAACATAGAGCACTGAGCATTAGCCTAACTACGTGCTTATCACACCTCCCTTCATGCCAAAAAGTCAGAGCTAACAAGCAATCTGTGTGTTGTTTAATATTACAAACTTATTTCTTTCCAGCTAAAATTCTCTTTGTGATATTACCAATACTATATTAGTCTGGAATTTTTTAAATTCCCTGAGGAAGATGGAAATTGTGTACAATATCCAATGGTGTTAACCCTTTATTGTCAGAACTATTTTAGATGCCATATTAGATGTGGGAGAGGGTTAGTACAGCATTGCAGTTAAAAACAAGAATTTGCCTGTGAGAATTAATGTAAATTTGACCATGGACTTTAACCTTTCTCATTTTTTATATCATCTACAAAGCAGGGAAAATAGTATACTACTTCATAGAGTTACTGTGTTTATTAAGTGAGATTAAGTAAAAATATATTTGTAAAATTCTTATCATCACGATGGTTCTTTATAAACTTTTATGTAAATGAGATTAACCAAGAAAAGTAATGCAGTGTTTGAGAATCCAATGGAACTTTCCCAGGTGTTTATTGTTTGCTAGGAAAGCTTTATTGAGATATAATTAAAATACTTTAAAATTCATCTGTTTAAGTACCAGTCAACAGTTTCTAATATATCCATAGACTTTTGCAACTATAATCTCTACATAATTGTAAAACATTTTTGTCATCCCCCCAAAAAACACCATACCTTAATCTATTTTCTGTCTCTATGCATGCATCTATGCTGGAGAGTTCAAACGAAAATAATATAATATGTTGTTTTTTGTGACTGGTTTATTTCTTAGCCTATTTTCAAGTTTTATCAATGTTGTAGCATGTGCCATATTCACATTTAAGAAATTTCTACTTTTTAACAATTATGAATAATACTGCTAAGAATATTGATTTTGTGTATCTGCATGCTTTCATTTTTCTTGGGTATACAAACCTGAGTGGAAATGCTGGGGATTATATGGCAGTTCTGTTCAATATTCTGAGGAACTGCTAATATGTTTTCTAATGTTGCTGTACAATTTTACAATCCTATTAGCAATATATCAGTGTTCTAATTTCTCCACTTCCTAGCTATCACTTGTTTTATTCTGTGGTTGTATCTCATTGTAGTTTTAATTTACATTTTCTTAATGACTAATGATACTAAGCACCTTTTCATGTGCTTGTCGGCCATTTACATATTTTTTTTGAGTAAGTGCCTGTTCAAAGTTTTTCCCTTTTTTAATATTGGTTTACTTTTTCATTGTTGAGTACTGAATTATTTATATATTCTGAATATTAATCTCATCAGAATCATGATCTAAAACTATTTTCTCCCACTTTATGAATTATCTTTGTATTCTCTTGATTGTTCTTTGAAACATGTTACTGAATTTGATGAAGTTTAATTTATTTTTCTTTTATTGTTTGTGCTTTTGACATTGTATCTAGAAATCATTGCTTAACCGAATGTTAAAAAAGTTTATCCCTAAATTTAACCTATGAATTTATAGTTTTAGCTGTCACATAAAGGTCTATGATGTATTTTGAGTTAATTTTTGTCATGGTATCAGGAAGACATCTGTCTTCATTCTTGTTCTTTCACCATTGGATTGTTGACACTATTGTCAAAAACTAATTGAGTGTAAATGTAAGTATCTAATTCAGAGTTCTCAATTCTCTTCCATAGTCTATTTGCTCATCCTCAAGCTAGTAACACACTGTTTTGATTATAGTAGTTTTGTACTAAGTTCTGAAATTGAGAAATGTGAGTTCTGCTACTTTGTTCATCTTTTTTAAGATTAGTTTAGTTATTTGGTGTATCTTTTATTTTCATAAAAATTGTAAGATTAATTTATCAAGTTATGAAAAATCAACCAGAGATTTTGGTAGGAAATACATTTGAATCAGTGGAACAATTTGGAGAATCTTGGTATCTTAACAACTTAAGTCTTTTGATCCATGAACATGAAAAATATTTCCATTTACTTAGGTCTTCAGTTCCTGTCAACAAAATTTTGTAGTTTTCAGAATGCAAGTTTTGTTTTTTAAAATTTATTCCTGAATTTTCAAATTACTTTTGATACTATTATGAAAGAAACTATTTTCTTAAATTTTTTTACAAATTTTTTTGTGGTTAGTTGTAGAAGGACAATTGGTTTTGTATATTGATCTTACATTATCCTGGCAATCTTGCTTATTAGTTTTAATAGTTCTTTTTTTAGTAATATCTGTAATATCATCTGTGAATAGAGATAGTTATACTTCTATCTTTTCAGATCGCGTATATAAAGATTATTTCTTCCTCTCTTGATGAATTGGCCTGGCTAGTACTTTCAGTACAATGTGGAATAGAAGTGGCAAGAACATCCATTCTTATATTATTCCTGATCTTAGGGAGAAAGCAATGATCTTTCACCTCTAGGTATAATATTTGCTGTGTGGTTTTTGCAGGTGTCTTTTATCAAGTTGAGAAATTTCTTATCTATCCTTTTATTCCTAGTTTTTGGAGTATTTTTATCACAAAAGTTATTAGGCTTTTTTTCAAGTAGTTATTCTGTACATATTGGTATAGTTTTGTAGCTTTTATTCTTTGTTAATATGGCATAACACAATAATTGATTTTGGGGTGTTAAAACAATTTTGCATTACTGTGAAAAATAATCCTTGCTTATTTTGTATCTTTTACTTCTTGCTGGATTCACTTTGGTAGTATTTTGTAGAATTTTTTTGTTTGTGTTCATTTGAAATATTGGTCCGTAATTTTATTTTCCTGTAATTTTTGTCTGATTTTTGTCAGGCTAATAGTGCCTTCATAGGATGAATTAGAAGTGCATCTCTTTTCTCTTTTTTGGAAGTGTTTGTGAAGAATTGATATTAATTTTTAAATGATTATTAGAATTCACCAGTAACAAATCTGAGCATGAACTTTTTTATTAAAAGGAAAGTATTAAAATAATTAGTTCAATTTCTTTATTTATGTTGGGTTTATTAAGATTTTCTGTTTTAAATCAGTTTTAATGCTATTGTCTTTCTAGGAATTTTTTTTTATTTCATCTAAGTTATCTTTTTTTGGTATACATTTTAAAATACTATTTCATTATAATCCTTTTAATTTCTATAATGTTGATGGGGAGGTCTCACCTTTTCACTCTTGATTACAGTAAATTGAATCTCCTCTCTTTTCATCTTGGCTATTCTTCCTAAAATTTTGTCAAATTTTTGCAAACAAGTTTTGGTTTTGTTGATTTTTTCTTTTGTATTTCTGTTCTCTAATGTCATTAATTCCTAATTTGACCTTTATCTGTTTCTTCATCCTGCTTACTTTAGATTTACTTTGATCTTTTTGAAATTTCGTAAGGCAGATGATTAGGTGTATTTTTTCTTAATGAAGGTTTTTCTAGCTATACAATGTAACTCTAATCCATGATTTAGCTGTATCCCATAAGTATGAATATGTTGTTCCTTCATTTTTATTTATCTCAAAATGGTTTTTAATATCTCTTGTAATTCATCTTTGATCCATTGGTTATTTATAAGCATTTTGTTTAAATTCACTTATTTGTAATGAAAATTTCCTGTTTTCTTTTTTTTTTTTAATTTTATTCTTTCATGGTCAGTGAATACACTTCATATAATTTCAATTCATTTAAATTTACTGAAGTAGATTTATGGCTTAGCATATGGTCTATCCTCAATAATCTTCCATATCTGCATGAGGTAAAGGCATATACAGCTGTTTTTGAGTAGGTGTTCTTGAGATAGCTGTATGTCTAGTTGGTTTAGTGCTGGTCAAATCTTATGTGTCTTTTTTTTTTACCTTTTGCCTCCTTGTTCTACTCTTTATTAAAAGTGGAGTATTGAAGTCTTCAACTATTATATTTGAATCATCTATTTCTCTTTTCAGTTCTGTCTATTATTGTTTCATGTATTTTAAGGCTCTGTTCATTGACGTCTATTTCTTCTGCAGTGTATAGCCTATAATGTTGCTCCTCAGAGGGTTCAGGTTTGGGCATGCAAACCACCTTTACCGCCTCCCTAACCCCAAAGATGACAGTGGTTTTGTCTGAGCTCTTCAACTATGCCTTCCCCTGACCTCCCTTATCTCCTTGTAAATTTCTGGCTGGTCTCTTTTTATAGGTATCACACCCAGATGTTAGCCCTCACTAACTACTAGCTGATTTCTTCTTGATTTACAACAATGACTTGGAGCATAAATTATCCCACAGTCTGATCAAATTAACGTCTGACACATTGTGGGAGGAGTCTTTAATTCTAGTTTTTGAGGCTTGTTTTGACCCTGGGAGGGTTTTCTACTTGGCTAAAATCTTCACTATTTTGACAGTGCCTTTAGGGTGAACTTCCCACACTTTTTCCTAAATAAAGTCAGACCCCTTAGTGGCCCCCATGTTCCCAGCTTTGCCTGCCCTGAAAAAGACTCCCATCAGATTTAGCTAGATGGTGAAAGGAAATTGGCATGACTTGATATTTGTAGACTGTCATTGTTTTTATCAACATTTAGTCGATTTCCTTAAATAAATATATCTTTATTTTATTTAGAAACTTTCCAGAGACTTTATTTTTTGTGTGTTCTAATTTTTACCTGAAATAGTTGTTTTTCTAGGAAGACAGTTTGCAGAGCTCCTCAAGAAACCATTCTGGAGTGCTTCTCTTCCCCAGAATGTTTTTAATGGGTTCACCCTTGTTGTTTGTATTGCTCAGGACAATTATGTGGAAAGGGCTCTTTGCGGTATAATTTTTGTCTTCCACAAACATTTTCAGGCTTCATCAGACTGTGAGACTGCTCTAGTCAGCAGCCCAATGACCTCAAACCTCAGATAAACCCTGGAGCTGTGAATATAGATGAGGACTTACCTTGGGAATCTGCTTGTTCAGGACTTGGGCAGCAGATGGATCTTACTTTATGTCCTGATTCATATTTTGTGGGAGGAGGAAGGGTAAGAATAGTATTTTACTTAGGTTTTTGTTTGGTTCATGACCTAAACAGATGGTATAGACTCAGGGGAGCCATGAAAAAGCTTCACACAAATATATACTGCTCATTGGTCATCTTCAATACAGTGCGTGTGGACTTACAGTCTTGTAGCCTAGAAAGCTATTTAATGAGATACAGCTTGATGCCTTATATGCTTATCAATTGTTTCAATGCTTCTAGCTGAATTATTATCCTTATGTGTTCTTCTCTGTATTTTCATAGCTGAAAACTCACAAATTATAGTTCCTGTAACAACTAATTTTTGTTTAGGTTATGCCAATGAGACTCACTGGTAGGACCTGGAAGAAAAGAGGAAGAGAGAAGTGACATCCTTTATCTATCCTGTTTTCCATGGCATGAGCAGCAGCAATGGAGCAGGGTCAGAAGGAATGACTGCAGATGCAGCAGCAGAGGCCTTGGAGGGTAGCTCCCACCCAGTCTTTTGTCTCTAAGGACAAGAGCTTCACAGAGATCTCAGGTGCTGAAAATTTTCTGTTTCCCTTTTGCTTTTCCAGATCTCGTTTCCACAGTCACTAACCTTCACGTAAACTTAAAATTCTCCTCTTTTATTTCTCTAGCCCTTCCAACATTCTCATAACCAATTCTGAATTAAATTCTTTCTGTCTGAAATAATAAAGGGAGTTTCTCCTTTCTGACTAGTCTTTATCTCATACACAGTATTTATCTAAATCTTTCCCTCTGGAATAGGAAGATGAGAGGAAAAAATGAAGTCAAGTTCTTGCAAAAGATTTAAGAGTACTATGGTTCATTGATAATAACTGACATGAAAATAGTATCCATTGGGAATCCATACAGCCCACAACAAAATATAACATTGTTTTTAGAAAAAAAAATAAGAAAGATCTAAAATTATAAAGCTTTTAGGATAAAACCTAAGAAGACTATCTTTGCAATCTGCTACAAAGATTTTGCAAATAGTATACAGAAAGAAATAATCATAAAAATAAAATAAAATAAAATAAAATAGACTTTATTAAAATTGAAAATTCCTCCTCATAAAAAACACACTAAGAAAATGAATAAACAAGCCACAGGCTGGGAGAAAATATTTGTAAAATGTTCATATCTGACAAAGAACTTATCTCTGGAATATACAAAGATCTCTTTCCATAATAATAAAACAACACAACTCGGGGGAGGGAAGGGACCAAAGACTAAAATAGAAACTGAAAGGAAGCTATACAACTGGTCAATAAGCACATGAAAGTCCTCGACATAATCAGTTACCACAGAAATGCAAATTAAAATCACAGCAAAATACCGCTAAAAGCCTGCAAGAAAGGCTGAAATTAAAAGACTGACAACCTCAAGTGGTAAAATGAATGTATAATGATCAGAACACGTATACAAAGTTATTAGAAATCTAAAACATTTTAGTAGTTTCTTATAAAGATGTATGGGCACCTACTCCATGACCCAACAATTCCATGTCTAAGTATTTACCTAAAAGAAATGAAAACATATCTTCTATAAGCATTGAATGTTCATGTAAGCTTTATTCTTAATGGTTCCAAATTGGAAACAATTCAAATCCTAACATCAGGAGAATGGAAAACAATTTGTGATATACGTATAGTGGAATGTTATTTAGCAATAAAAATTAATGAACCACTGCTATAAGCCAACACCATGAATGAATTTTACAATATTATGTATGGTGCAAGAAGCAAGCCAGACACAGAAGGGTATTTACTATAGAATTGCATTTATTTAATTTCTAAAAAAAAGCAAACTATAATGAAATAAATGAGCACAATTTTTGCTTTTGAGGGCTGGGGAGGATGGATGAAGAAGGAAAATGGAGGAAATTTCTGGGGTGATAGATACATCTTGATTGGAGTGTGGGTTATGTGGGTGAGTATGTTTGTTAAAAAACTTCTTAAAGTTCACTTAAGGATTTGTGCATTTTACTTTACTTAAACTTCTCTGGTAAAAGAATTTTTTTAATTGAAAGCATAACAAAGATACTTCAGAAATCTACTCCTTTTCTTTTGTCTAAATCATTACTGCAGGTTTAATCAAGAGCAAGAAATAAATGCAGACTATAGTCTGCATTATATAATTTTATATAATTTTATATAATTTTCAGCAAGAATAATTATTAGTATAATATAGGTCCTGTATTTGGCATAAAGGGTCATACTATGTAAATTCATAGCAATATATAGCCCGGGCTTTGGACAAAGGCCACCCCAGTAAATATGAAAGCTTGACCTGTGAAATCATTATTCTAGAAAGAGACACAAGAAAACATCAATCTGAAAATTATTTGTATTACACTGAAGAGAAAGGATAGACATAGATAAAGTATACTTGAAAGAAACCAGACTGTAGACAGACAATAAGACACAGAAAAAAAAATTAAAGTATAACTAACATGTCTTTGATTTGCCTTAGATTATTTTTTTCTCCTAGATTTGCTCTCTCTAATGTACTACACTTAGTGCAATACGTTAACATCTTTGGAAATTATTCATTTTGGTCCAAATATACTGATAAAAAAATCTATTTCCTGTCAAGTTATTTTAGCTAGTTCAAACTGTCTGTGTACTTCCTTTCATATTATTTACTTAAAAAAATAATAGAAATAAAAGAAAGGAAAGTCACCTAGATAAAATCTTGACTTGCTGGGTAGACTTTGAAAATGAATATGTAAGATTCAGGCTTTCTGACACATAGGAAACATTGCTGTTTGGATACTGTTTTATATGATCTTGACTAAATCAATAAAACAATAAAAGCAGTTCTGCACTAGTTATACTATGTCTAGTATAGCATGAGATTAAGAACATGTTTGCAATAACCTACAGCTGGTTTCAGATTTCAGTTCTGCTCCTTAACAGCTGTGTAACTTCAGACAAATAATTTAGCTTCTTTGAACTTCAATGTCTTCATCTGCAAAATTTAAATAATGCTTACCTCAGAGGGTTAATTGGATTGAGAAAAATAAATAAAATACTCAATATCTGATACTACTATTAAGCATCATTATTTTCAAAGATATGACTAACAAGGTGGCCCTACACAGTTCAGATTCCTGTTTTTATTATAACTAAAGTTTATTTGAATCAGAGTTTAGCAATTGCCAAGACATATTAGTTGAAAAAAAGAAAGACAGTATATGGAAAACTATGTAAAGATTAATTTTATCTAATTTATTATGAGCTTAACTCTATTGCAGTACTTTTAAACTTCAGAGTATTTTAATAATAAATTGATAAACTCCTAGTATCGGACAGACTGGTAGATTCTATTTAATTATCCATTTAGTCTCTTTCCCCACTTTTCTCTTGTCTTGGGTAATGAATTTTTCTGATACTCATCTATTATTGTTGCTAAGGCTTTTAGTCTTAGACTTAAGATCTTATGGCTGTCTGATTATTATTTATTAAATAATTTAACAAACACATTAATTGCTCATCTTATCCTAGGTGCCATGCTTAATGCTCATGATGTAAGCACTCAATATGATAGGCAGTCTCCTCAAAAAAAAAAAAAAGAAAGTTAAGAAACTTTAAATCACTAACTAGATACTAAGTTTTAAACTAAATTACTATTACTAACAAGGAGGACAATTACACAGTTGTAAGATATTGTTCTGGCGGGGGTGAAAGAGTTTAGGCTGATAAGAATTCCCTAAGAGAGTAACATTAACCTGAAATCTGATAGAGTGTAGGTATTTGAAAGTGCTACATAAACAAAAGCCGTAAGTAGAAGACTTTTGATACTCAAAATTACTTAAATAGAGCCTATCTGATTGGAGCTCAGAAAGAAAGATGGTAATGGCTCAAGGTGTGAATTATTAAGGGAGGCTGGACCTAGAAGACGGAAGTTCTTTTAGGTCATGTTAGATAATTTTTATTTCTTTATAAAAGCTTGTTTTTCTTTGTAAGGAAAGGTTTACTGCTCATTCTGCAGTGCACTGCTGTTGTTGACCCCCATCAATTTGTGCATATCATGAGCCTTTGAGGTCTCTGGTGATGTGTACTCACTCTGTAACAAAGTCTGAACTTTCTCCTTGGCAGCCTGTGCCCTGAACTACAACTCATGTTTCCCAGACCTCTAGGATCTCTTATCATGGGCTCTCCAGACACAAGTGAGTGATACCTTAGATATAATCATTGACCCCAGGTCATGATCCTTTGCCAGTCTATTTTCTTAACCAGGATCAGGATCTCACCACAATGATCAACTCTTTCTGATTTGACTGAGTGTAGGAGACTGTGATGTGGTTCTACCCTCAGGCTTGTCTCAGCCCTCCCTTGAGTATTCTCCTCTATAACAGCTATGCCAGCCACATAGTTTACTTGCACTAGACTTTAAGATGTGCCCAGCATAAATAACGTCTCGCTTTTCTTCCTTCTGATATCTTTTCAAGGTGAGTATTCTGCGCTTTCACACACCAATAAGAAATGTGAGCATTAAGGAGATTTACTCACTTACCCAAAGTTACACAGTGAGTGTTAAGTACTAAGATCTATACTCAAGTCTCTCTGGTTCAAGAGAAAAAATAACAACAGCAACAACAAAAAGGCAATGCTAATTATTTAGCCCCTTTGTTTAGAAAGAGAAAAGCCCTAATTCAGGGCCAAGAACACCAAGTAGAATAAAAAGTACCCCCAAAAGCACTATTGCTCAATACATGAGATCTTTTTTCACCCCTATTTCCTGTTTATCTATTTTATTTCTATCTGTTTATTAATGAATTCCTACCTCTACTCATTTCAAAAGTCTTAAAATACTTTCAAAATTCTTTACCTCTGTCCTTTCTCCCACTCAGCACTACATATTGGTCCCAAATACATGATAATTTTTCAAAATAAACTACCAGGTCTTCTAATCAAAGTTTTAATTCTATGTTGGACAAGGCCTGCCTTTTACTGACATATTTCTCTGGTTCTTTTTAAAATTCCTTTCAGCAAGACTAGCAAAATTAAGCGAGGTGGGGGAAAAAAACACAATTTCTTACTTTCAAGGTAGAAAAACTCAATTTATTGTGATTTTCTTCTTTGGATTACTGATGTAGACCCATCACAATGTAAAGGAAATGAACTACATGAAAGAGAAGGCACAAATAGTATAGGATAACCTAAGATAAAGTCAAAACAAGAAAGAGATTATTAGTATGTCTAAAATATGCATTAGCACAGGAAAACTGTCTACAGTAAAGCTACAGACAGACCACAGAAGCATCATAATGTTCAGCAAGTGTCCTTAAAACTAACTCAATTCTTTTTAAGTCAAAGAATGTTTCAGAAAATTTTTCTACAAAAAATTACCAAGTACTCAATCTTAGTTTTTACCATTTTAGAAAACTGTAGCCTTGAATTAATCATTGTATAATAACATTGCCAAATGCAAAATGTTTATGCTAAAACAGAATTGTGTAAAATATAGGAGCAGTTATGTTATATAAAGTATTATGCCTCTAATGTTAACCCATCAAAAATATATGACAACTGAGACTAGACCTTAGAGAACAACATATGGATTTTAATTTCAGACTATTAGATGGAGAATTGTTGACTGGTTTGTGAAATATGTATTGGTTTTCATGAGCTGCTGTAATTTATATTGTATGTCATTTGGGGCTTCTCAGTATTCAAAATTGAAGCTTTTTGTATGAATGACATCCTTTCTGGAGCATCAATTCTCTAACATTTATTAATGTGCCCTTTTGCATTTAAAATAGCATCTCAATAGGTTATTGTGTGGGAGGGATGGGTAGTCTAAACCAAAGAGAAAGAAAAGTAAACACTGGACTCATTTTCATCATATTGCCAAGAGACACAACTATAGACAAGTATCCACTGTCAGGATAAACAAGTAATGCATCTCGAATCCCATTCAGGGTGCTGAGAATTCCACCCTTAATATATTTGTAAACACATTGTCATAAAATCAAACTCCTTGCCTGATGTTGATGCTACATCACTTGGAAATTGCGCAGGGAACCTGATTCTAGAAAATGTAATTTTTCTGCTGCTTGCCTTCTGAAATGCCCTATTTTTAATATCAACTGGATATGAACTAGAATGATTGTCACAACCTTATCTCTAATGCAACAAGAATTATGGTTATTTTATAGTGTTTTCCTTATAGAAAAACACAGGAATACCATATAGAGAAACACATACTTCATGGGTCTCATGATAATGATTTTGAGTAGACAATTAATATTCTGGCTATATTCAGAATGCAGAAATACTGACCAACATACAAAATACTTTCACTTTCAGGGACATTTGGGTCAAAAGAACCTAGTGTGTACAAATTCTTGTTACAGTGCATTTCATTTAAATAAAATTATTGACTTTCTTCCATATACAAAGTAGTATGCAATTTATAAGTTCCTAATACTTTTTGAGCATAATAATATGTATTGTTGAAGTATATTGTATGTACAGATGGAAATATTGTCATTTAAATAAAAAATAATGTGTCTAGTGTACTGTTTCCATTTCCTCCTTTAAAAAATTTAATGAGTGTCTTATGTATCATATGCTCCATTTTAAAACACCTAAAGAAATAAGATAACTTACCAAAATATGATAATCCATTTAAACATATTTATTAACATCTACTATAAACAATAGACTATTTCAAACTTATCAATGGCAATATTTGTCTCTCTAATGTTTTTCAATATTTTCACCCTGTTGTGTATTTAATTTAGATATTTCTTACTTCCAAGTTTACAATAATCTCAGGCACTTTGAAAATTACTCATTCAGCAAAATTAGCAGTGATTTCCTTAGTACCTTCTTAAAAATAATTCTGTTTAAGAAAATTTGGTGAATATTTTAACATTAACAAATCATTAATAGTGAGGAATTAGCAAATGACATTCTTTATTCTTCTTTTCAATAGATCTTCAGCTTTTTTATAGGCAAAAATTTAGATATTGGATGGATGCCCATTTGCCCTGTGTAAGAAATTGAAGGAACTCTTTTTGCAGACAATTATACTCTCTGGTTCCTTCTGGATGAACTGGGACCTCATCTCACGTCTTTTTACTGACTGAGTGCTATTTCCAAACTGTTCCCACTCTGCTACTAATGCCTTAATGTCCCATGACGCTGCACAGTGCCTGGCATTTAATCACGCTTGTTAGAACCTGGCAGGATTGCTATCTCTCCTTTCCCAGTGCAAGCAGTTTTAGATTTCTTTATCCTCAAGAGTTAAAATAGACATCCGCCCTCCAAGAGTGATATTGCACTCTACCAGCCTGTTGACTATTCCCTAGTCCGTTCTGCATTACCCAGAAGGTTAGCTAAAACCCCTAATAAACAGTCATGAACGTCTCGGAGGCCCTGGCATTCGAGGCTTCTCAGGATGCAAGGCCAGTTTTATAGAGTCTTACAGTCTTACCAAATTAGGCTCCAAGGCTGCTGTTTACAAAATTAAAAAGAGATTGCTCCTCTGAGAAACAATTGGAGGTATCTAAAATGAAAGAAAGAAAAATAAGGGGAAAAGTGAGTAAAAAAGACTAATGCTAAACCATAAGAATTCCTGGCATACTTGAATCTTTGACTAACCAAGAGTAGCAGTTGATTATCTAAAACCAAATCTTACTGTACTCAGACTGAATGGTATGAGAAGTAATTTCAGCTTTAAGTTAAAAAATAACACAAGCTTTCTGTAGGTTTCAATGTATTTATTTTGTTTATTGCTTTATTCCCATTATCCTAGAAAACACTGTCAGACACATATGAGTTGCTCAGTAAATATTGGTTACATAAATATTAAATTAACAAATGCATTTCTGTGGAATGCTGTGGGAGCCAGCATTCCTCAACATTTTTGGCACCAGGGACCGCTGATCCTATGAAAATCTTATGCCTAATGATCTGAGGTGGAGCTGAGGTGGTGATGCTGGCTCTGGGAAGCAGCTACAAATACAGAGGAAGTTTTTCTTGCTTGCCTACCACTCACCTACTTCTGTGCTGCCAGGTTCCTAACAGTCCACAGATAGTATTGGTCTGTGGCTCCAGGGTTGGGGACCGTTGCTATGGGGCTATGTGCCTGGTACACCTCTAGTAGCAACTGTTGTTTTTCACTGTCTCACGATTGGAACAAGGGCAAATAAGTTTGTGGTGACTCAGCTCCCTGACCATAGCTGATTGGTTCAGGAGTAGATAACATCAAAACTGGGCTCGTCATAATGCACCACTCTTTCCCTTCCCCCTCCCCTCCTTGCCCACCACTGCCCCAGTCAGAGTAAGCGGGACTGAAGTTCCAATCTGACTGAACCCAGACCAGTGAGTCCCTCCTTGAAAAATATGGCCTTAAATAAAGAAAGTTATCAGGTGTCTCTGTTATGGGCATGTAGTGAACAGTCATAGGTTGAGGAGAAGTTTTAATCCCTTAAACATGATTGCTCAGGGGCTTAATATGGAAGATTAACATTATTTACAGAATTTTCTTTCTTAATAAGTTGTTTTCTTCCTGTTAAATCTAAATACTCTATGTTTCTTGAGAGCATGATTGACATAGCTACTATCCTTAAGTGCCAATTACTGAAGCAAGAGAGCGCTCTATGCTTAGTCTGAAACTGACAAGTTGCTTTTAGGTTAAACATCTGAAAAATCTGTAAGTTCAAAACACACTCCAGAATTGTAGCACTGCCCCTCTTTTCTGAACTCCAACCCTGGAAGTTATTTAATCTTAATAAAAATTATCTTTGCTATTGAGAATCTCAGCCTTTAAAATGATATTGTAAAGACCTTGGAAAAGAAATAGTTTACTTACATGTGTGTGATATTTAAAACAAATAAACAAACAATAAAACTTGAACTAAATAGAGACCCAGTTAAAAGATGTTATCATTATAACATGTTTATGAATAATAATGAATAATGGCCAATGCTGATAGTGTTTACTATGTGCCATTAGTAAAATTTTATATTATTGATTTATTTAATTATTTTACAATTATCTAATGTAAATATTATTATAATCCCCATTTGATAGTTAAGAAAACTTCAAAGCAGAGAAGTTAAACAACTTGCCAGTTTCACTGATAATCTATTTGTCAATAATTTGTTGGGGTTCTAGTGAATTCAGATGTTAAGCTTCTACACTTCCATACTTGGTTGTAAGAGAGTGAATGGACTGAATTAAACCTTCCAAACATCCTTCTAAAACCAACATTTCTTCCTTCGGGAATTTGATTTTCTTTGATATATCATAGAAAGAGTTCAGATTATAAAATAAAATGAAGAATGGATCTGAAGGATTCACAGAGAAAAGTAATGTAATATTCTAGTCATCAATAAGAAGGCAAGTTAAGGAAAATGTCCTTTGGTTCTTCATTCGGTAAACAGTTTTTTTTTCACTTACCCTTAGGGAAATGAGTATGCCTTAAAGCAACAAAGATAAATTTTGGAATCAAAAAGCCTAGATTCTTCTAGTTCCTTATTATACCACTTTCCATCAGTGTAAGCTTGAGCATAGCACATCACATTCCCAACATTAGATAACTTTACAATTCATGCTTTACTGCCCTTAAGTGATTGTTTTAAGTAACAAAAAGAACATTTATGTAACACACTTTATAAATTGTGAAACACAAAAGTGTGTTATAAATATAAGGCATTATTAAATTGAAGGCACAGGCTTTGAAATGTTAAATATCACAATTGCCAATTAAACGCATCCGAACCCTCTGTGTAATGCTGTCTTTATGCACATTGGTATTGTGTTATTTGCTTGAAAAGTCATGTCATAAGTATATAAAAGATTCAAGTTTAAATAAGTCTAAATCTGCCTACTGGTATTCTGAAGATTTTCTCTTATTTATTCATGAATAATATTAATAGAATTACATGTACTAAATGTTTTCACATTAGACTGATAAAGAATAGTATCATTGGGCAACTGGCTTTCCCATTTAATACAGAACAATAGTGAAAGCATAGTCGATGATAGATGTACAATATATAGTCCTTATTAATTTCTTAATTCATATTACTGATCAGAAGCTTATACAGTGACAGAAAGCCCTTCTTCAGAAAATTATAAAGCTTTTCTTAATGTTGACATTCATCAATAAATTTATAAATCTATTTTTTATGACTTGCTAAAAATATTTTTAAACAGATTTAGTTATACCAAAAATGTCAAAATTTACTTGGTTTTAAAGTTATGCAAGTACTGCTCTAATGAGATCATCAGCTAGGCATTAAATACTTTCTCATTCACAGAGCTTGTACTTCAGCATGAAAGGTTAGGAAAATGAAATTGTAGCATTATACTTCAATTACATTTTGCAGTCTTATTATTTTGCCTTTGATAATGCTAGGAGGTACCATGGGAAGATGCCTATTTTTCAAAAACAAGAAGTAATAACTACTATAAACAAGACAGTAAAAAAAAAGAAACAACTTCAAAACACATTTCCTATCTATTTCATTGCATAACTCTGTAGGTATTCCCCGCTTTAAGGAAATTCACGTTAGCTACTTCACTTCTACCAAAGTCCTTATTCTCGCTATCAAAAGAAATCCGAAGAAAAAATTCACTTTTATGAAAAATAACAAAAGCAAAAATAGTTTTCAGCGTTTTTTTTTCTGTAGCAAGCCATTATAGAGGCAGCTTAGCTTATACCCGGAGTCACCAGAGTGGCCCCAGCAAGCTCCTTCCTGGGAACTACACTCAGCATCTCAGCATCAAGCCACCAGAGTTTCAAACTGTATCTGTGAGCATCTGTGCTTTATCTCTATTTATTTTGTGCATCTGTTGGCAAGATGTGTTCTAGTATAAGAAAAGCCTAAGAAAGCTTGCGAAGGTGTGACGCTTAGCGTAAAACTGGGTATAATTAAGCGTATTTGGTATGATTTGGTAAGTTATTTGTTGGGTCTAGGAACGCTCAAGAAATTTTCCATGTAAATGAATGGTAATTGCTTCTTCGCTTTGTGCCATTCTGGCTTGTGAAAAGATTCATAGGAACGCTCTTCTTTTCAACAGTAGTGGGTAGAGAAATGTATGTATAAATACTGACAGCAAGTAAACTGGGGTGGAGAAAAAATGTTGGGACAGTGGACACACGTAAATCCTCTTCTTAGTGTGGTGAAATTAGATCTTGAAAAGAGATAATATCAACTAATTCAAGAAGGGCCTTTAAAATATTTTAAAAATATATCAAAAATCTTTTAAGGAAACACACTTTCTCCGCAGAGTATCCACTCTGCCAGTGCCACCCACTCTCAGTTTAGTCATCCTGTCTCTTGCTTTAACTCCTATGACAGATGTTTGAAAGAATTTAAGCATTTGACTTCAGAAAGTACATCGCATTCTCTTTAAATTCATGGATTCCATGGAAACTAAACACAATCATGTTTAGATGAGATGAGCTTTTCTTTTTCTTTTTTAAAATATATATAATATATATAATAAATTTGCAGTAGAAAAACTCCATTTTATATTTTACTAAGCTTGCTCAATTTTCTTAAGCTGCCTTCTCAGTAAATAAATTTGGAAATTTCTACTGTAAGAATTTGTACTTAGGTCTCATAGGAGAAAAAAAGTCAGTGGTATTATTTTGTCTACCACTTACTAACTGGGTGACTTTGCCCAAATTACTTAACTTCTATGGGTTTCAATTTCTCCACATATAAAATTAGCATATTAATGGTATCTGTCTCATAGAATAATTTAAAAAATCGATCAGTTTATATAAGTAAAAGTTATAGAACAGTCACATTAGCTATTGTTCCTGTTATTAGATTCATATCTGCTTGTGTATATGAGATAATTGAAATCCAAAGATATGCTAGATGTTACCCAAGGGCACTCAGCAGAATCAGGATGAGGCAAGCCTCTCAGCTAGTCTTTTAACTTCATTCTTCCTCGAATCAATAACAATCAGTCCTCCATTGTGTTACAGTGTTCCCTGGGCACAATTCTGTAATGGTTTTTATACACTGGATTTTGATTATATGTTTCTATCTTGACCCATATCTCCCCTTACTCCAGCTATACATAAGATTATTGAAGTAGGAAAAATGTTTTTTAGTTACATAGTGCCCTGAAACATACTAGCAGTTCGATAGATATTGCTTGAGTAAGTGAATGAATGAATGTATAAATAAGATATTTTGTTGACTAAAACAAACCAACCTTATAAGTATACTCCTTGGTGAATGATAAAGACTTTTCCTGTCAGTTTTTTTGTAGTTGTGCTTAATATAGTTTAAATCAATTCAGAAATGACAAAAAGACAATTTCAGTAATGATATCACCCCTCTTTAATCAATAGTACAATTTCTGAATGAAGCACATTAACTTCACTTAGTTTTTGCAATTATTGAAGATCTGATTACAAGTATGTCTTGGCTTAAATAGAAACTTTCTTTCAATTGTTTCTACAATAAAGAAATCTTTATCAACATCGTATTGATACTAAAATCCTTAACCATCTACTATAAGCACATAACAGGGGTGATGCCCCACGACTGTTCAATTTGGCATAACCATTTCTAGTAGATTGAATAGTTATGAAGTAGATTTGGGCCTTGTAGTCTGAGCATAATAATGACAAGCTACTGATTATTTCTCAAGAGCAGAAAAACAAAATTAAATTATGGCATTGAAAACATAAAGAGAAAACACATGAGAAAGATGAAAAGATGAAAAATGAGAAAAGTGAGTAGGTTTTAGCCTTCATGACTCAATTGATGTACATTTTTTATGCCTATTCAGTTTTGTATATCTAAGGAAAAAAAAAAGAACAATTAGTCTAGTAAAGATGAAAGGTTGTTATCATGAGTCGCACATTAATTAAATGACAAATGGAGGAAATGCTATAGAAGAAAGTAATGGAGATATTCCAAAAGAAGAAGAAATAAAGTTAACAGGTTAAAATAGATATGAAAGTGAAAGAACTAGGAAAATATATCAAATGAAT
This sequence comes from Eonycteris spelaea, assembly GCA_003508835.1. Lineage (NCBI taxonomy): Eukaryota > Metazoa > Chordata > Mammalia > Chiroptera > Pteropodidae > Eonycteris > Eonycteris spelaea. The sequence continues at coordinate 5,378,288 of PUFA01000046.1, forward strand.
TAGTGGGAATATATTTCTTACTATCTTTTTGTGCATTGCATAAATAAGAAAGAAAGATGTTGGCTGAGGTCCTCTTTATGAGCACTCAACCCCTTAGTGCATAAATTGTTTTGTTTCTTGAATGTGGTTCCACCTGAAAGATTATTTAAGGCAGATAATTTAATTCCTTCTTTTTTTCCCCTTTGTATGGAATAGAGACCTCACTTTTTCTACCACTTTGAAGTAGATAGAAAGAAAATAATTATTGAATAAAAGAGAATACAAAAAATTGACATTATTATTCAACAAATTTGTGTTAAGTACCTCTTCTATACAGGGCATCAGGGAAACAAAGAGGGTAGCAAGTGTCTTTCCATACATTGCTTATTTTGGCAGATTTAATGTGAAAACCAATAGGATAAATTATTCTTCCAAGGCAATTAAGCTTTATAAGGTCAGTTTTATAAACCAGGGTTAAACATTTAGATCTGCCTGAAAATTACATTTCATATATATATATATATATATATATATATATATATCACACACATATAATGTAATTATAAATATTATATATAATGTAATTTTAATATGTATATATACATATGCATATTAATTTAGCCATGGATTAGAAAATAAGAATCCATATTTTTCTCATTTTAAAATTTATTGACTTTTATTTCTTTTTTTTTATATGTTCCTTCTGATAGCTTTACTCTGTGTCCTTTCCTGAAGGAAAATATACCCTTTAAGTGAGGAATCTTGAAATATGGAAAGAAAAATTAAAAATCTAGCATTACAGGTAGGAAGAGTAAGCCATTATCATGACTAAGAAAAATAGATTTTTTAAGTTGTAAATTCCTAATAATCTCTCAAATGTCATGTTAATGACTCAGTGCTTATTCACCCATCAGACAAAACACCCCATACTGAGAAGGCTTCAAGGCTACATTAGATCCTCACTTGTCTGAAGGTCACTTGTAATTATTCACTCACCCACCTTACAGAGGCACTGGATGGAATGACTAATGTATCATTGCTAACTACTTTAAATGGTACATATTAAAAGTCAGATTCACATCTTGTATTTCTTTATGAAAAGTCATTGAAAAAGTAGGATAATGAGATAGTCTTTGGAGACTTTCAGCAAAAGAAACTGTCTGAGTGGATGAGAATTCATTTTTAAAACCAAGCTCACCAAGAAAGGACTGCAGCTGCTATAAAGCATTGGTCCCCAGTGGTATCTTAACAAATACTCTTGACATACATTACATAACATCACTGTTGCCATCTGTACACAACACTATTTTTTGGTGAGAAGTGAGTGTGTTCAGATGCAGCTCTTGAGACTATTATGATTTTATTTTAAATGGATGTGTTTTAGTACTTCAACTTTTTGCACAAAACACTATTGTACTTTAAGACGGAGTGTTGCCTCTTTAAAAGGTGAAACAAATCTTCTTGAAGTCATGATTTAAATGTATATTGTTTTCTTTTAGGAAACTCTATAGGAAATGTTATTTTTCTTTTAGGCAACTATAAAAAATTCTTTTTTTTTTTTTTTTTTTTTTTTTTTTTTTTTGCATTTAAGGGAAAAAATTAGAGCTTAAATCCATTGGGTCACACATTTTAAATTGCTCATGCTCATTCTTGTAAGTTAATAAGGAGTATTTATATAAATGAAGAAAAATATTCTCTGCTATTTTTAAGGTGAAGACAAGTTATGAGCTCAGAGTTAATTAAACATGAAGCCAAGTTATTCTGGATTCTGGTGCGGTACAGCCCATAAAGAATGAGAATAAGAAAGAAGAAAACTAGTTCTAAAGTGTCACTGTGTCTCTGGGAGGGAAAAAGTCTATGGCTTTGAGTTCCCAGGCAAATAGAGAATCTTTCTAAAGTAGAAGTATCTCACTCACCTTTTGATTTAACATTTGCCTAATCATCTCTAAAAGCAAGTGATACATGATGGCAGGACTCCTTATGAGTTAAGGGGAAAATATAAAATGCGTAGGGGGAAATTGGTGTGCTAATAAGCATACAAGTGTCTGGTAGGCAGAATGTGCCTACTTCTTCCAAATATGTGCATAACCTAACCCCTGACAGCTGTGAATATTTTAAATTTCATGTCAAAGGGACCCCACAGATACAATTAAAATAGTGAGATTGTTTTGGATTAGCTGGGCCCTAATTAATTTATTCCTAATCACAGAAACCCTTAAAAGCAGAGAACTTTCTCTGGATGGAGGCCAAAAACGTGCACCATAAAACTATCTGAGAAAGTAGGGAAGGTTAAACAAAGTGTTACTGGAGCTGAGTCCACCTGGAAGAGGGCCTTCGGATTGGAATTCTTGCTGTTGCCACATCCGTGTAGACGCTACCGCATGTAATGAAGTACCCCCATGTGCAGTACCTTTGGTACCGTCATGATACTCAAAAGCTCCTAAGCCAAGTGGATAAAAACAAACAAGCAAACAAACAAACAGCGGATTATTTTAATAAGTGTTTAAAAGTTAAAAATCAAATTTGCAGATCGTTTTGGCAATTGAGGATTTGAAGTTCTTGACGGAATTCAGAAATGTAACTTGAAGTACTTAGAAAAGTCATTCTTAATCTTCATTATTTTTCAGAATTAATCATGAATTTTAAAAGAAAAATAAGGTTGTCCTAGTCTTATCCCAAAATTATAAAATCAGAATTTCCAATGGTGAGACTTGAACACACACACACACACGCGCGCGCGCGCACACACACACACACACACACTCCCACGCGCGCGCGTTTTAAACTCCTCAAGTGAATAAACATTATATTTTTGTGAACTTGTCCAGGAATATTCCTTGTGCAGCCATATTTTTGATGAAGACAGCAGTAGATTCAAGGTTATATAATCTAACAAAAAACTGCTCTCTACATACACTACGTTTGCCATGTAATGACCAGAGGAAGGCAGGGTTGCGAGCTTATTTCATGATTCCTTTAATAACTCACCTGTACACATGGTTGACAGAGGAACTAAAGAGGGCAGCTGTAAAATTTCTTCACAAAAATTCTGGTTTCACTTCAGCATGCAGAAAAACTATTAAAACTTCAAAGTTTCAACTTAGAAAAATTATTCTTATCAACTTGGCCTGGCAAGACAAAATGTAAAACATGTACTACAATTACCCCAAGATGACTGTAGCCCATATTAATATAGAATCCATGGAAGGGAAAATCCTTTGGGAAAAGTGAAAATCAAAATATACACCTAGATAACTAAATGTAATAAACTTCTATAGCGAATGACTGAATATTTAAGAGCTTCTGATCTTAATGTTTTGGTAGTAATCTTCATAATTTTGGACATTTTATTTAGAGATAAACAAAAAATACAAAAAATAGTCAGGAGTATTACAGAGATCGTTAAAGCCTGTTGGTTCCTCTAGGAGAATATTGAACTGGAGAAAACACACATGCAATTTATCTAAAAGGAGAATTAGTTTAATTTAGAGGGAATATTCAACAAAGTATTATCTCTGAAAATTGCATGTGTATATGTATGTTGCAAAGGTGGGGCAAGTATTCACCCTTTTTATAAAGTATGTCATTTTCTCTTTGTTCTTTCTCTCAACCGGTTTTGAAGAGTTGCTGTTTATGATATAAAGATGGAATTGCCATTTGTTAAAGCAGAACTTCTAAGATATAATTATCTAGAAAATTTTAGCAGACAATTTCAAATATTATTACTCAGTTTAATTGTATTCACATCATTTATGTTATAAGCCTTCTTTTAAAATTTAATGAACACTTTATAAGATCAAAAAACCCACTAGTTTTCTAACAAACTTGTATGTGAGTAGTGAGACTGCCATAAATATACCACCCGTTAATCATTTATAAAAATGTGTAAAGGACGTGGTTCCATAGTATAGTGGTTAGCACGTCCGTCTTACATGCAGAAGGTCCTGGGTTCACACTCCAGTGGAGCCATAATCCATGGTTTATTACCATGCCACCCTGAACAAGCCTAATGTCTGAGCTTGGGAAGCCAAGCAGGTTCAGGCCTGGTTAGTACTTGGATGGGAGATCACCAAGGAAGACCAGGTGCTAGAGGCATAAATAATAAAAAATGAATAAAATAAATAAAAATGTGTAGAAACTTGTAATGAAAATTTATATGTCAGAAAAAAATGTTTTTGAGAAAAAGGAAAGAATAAAAATGGTGATGTGGGATTGTTTTTAATGACTGATTATCTTAACTAAAGATATTTGAAGCCAATTCCTATAAAGAAAAAGAGAGACATTTTGCTTTCTTAAAAAAGGAAGCAGGATCAAGATTAGATACAGAGGCTGTGTGTGAAACATAATTAGTGTTATATAATTTGATATTGGAAAAATAAAAAAATAATACTTATTATTATAACATAAATATGAAATGAAGGTAGACAAAGACCTGTGTGGTGGAACATGTGTAATAAAAGCTGAAGAACAATACTCAAGGTCAGTTTATTAAAACCTGAGTAGATATAGTTCAATCAAGGAAGATTAATTGGGGAGCAATTTAGTCAAGAAAATCAAATGGATAAAAAACAATTTAGATAACAAAATGTAGAAATAAGTTTTTTTGAGAAAATTCTAGTAGATATATGTTTTCCATGTAGTAAAATAGATCCAATTTGTTGATTTTAGCATATTAAAGAAGAGTCTCATTAATAAAAGTAAATAAGATTGTGAGTCTTTGGCTTTATAAGGGAGTGTGAACTCTGGGTTTCATGTCACAAACTCTAGAATAATGTAAATGCTTCCAAAAAGACAAATAAGTTAGTATCATATAGCAGGACCTTTCAAGAAGAGATAAACTTTCAAACATGCTAAAGCAGTTATATATTAAAAATGAAAGTACATAAAGATACTAACATGAGAAACTCTTCTAACACCTGGAATTTTAATATGTGTCATAAACAGGTGGACTTTCTTTTCTAAGATTCAATATTTCTGATCATGTTTATGACATATTACTTAATATATATAGAACAAGCATATTATTTGTACTTGAGAATCTCAAAGATAGAAAATATTATTTTTTAAATAATAAAAATTCAGTATCTCAAAAATCTCATTACTTAAAAGTGAAGGTCTCTATAAAGTTTAGTAACTCTGAAAACTGATGAGCATTCAGAATAATAATTTAGTGCATAAAAGGGTAAGACAAAGATCCATATTTTTAAAACACTGGTAAAATAAAACAGTGGTAGGAAGTAAAATATAAATCTCTAAAAATAAAAAAATATAATGCTACATGATTTGAAATAGAGCTTGGTAATATTTTAATTTCTATAAACCAAATGCATTGTTAGCATCACATTTTTTAATGTTCTCCAATTTTTAATCCCATTATTTATTTTAAAAGTAAATTAAAATTTTAAATAATATACAACTTTTTTAAGCAGGGTTTATATCATGCAGTAACCATAATAGGCTTAATTCATTGATAATAAAGCAGTTCTTTTCAATCCCATTTTGACAAATAAAATTCTGGAATCTGTTAGAGCCAATACATTACAATTCCTTCAGTTAATGTAGATAAAGAAATAAGTTAAAATCACAATGCCGTTCAGTTATTTTGTAGGAGGGCAAAACGCTTAAACGTGCTCCATCCAGTGTCAATTGAACATCTATCTTGGAAATTAAGTGTTCTGCCAGGGGAGCTGGCATTCACATTCACAAAGGAGACACAATTTTTGCTTTGCTTCGCCACACTTACTTTGAAAATGTACACCAGTAGAGGTTCAGCAATTCCACTCTGTATGAGGCTACATGTGCTTCAATAAATCAAATACTTAGTGGGAATTTTAGCTTGAATATGTTAACCTTGAGAAATAACAAGTCATGAAAGCTTTGAAAAAATGTCTAAAAATAAAAAAAATGAGAAGCAAATATAATTTTCTCTTTTATTTCAAGCTCTGAAGTCCACATCTATCAAATATTAAAACAGCATTACTTTAAAATGTTCAAATGAAAAAGGAGACTATGTGTTTTTACTTAATTGCCATTCTGTTATATAATTCAGTCACATGCTTACATATTAAGCCTATTTTAATATTAGTGCTAAACACTTTTTCTCCAACTTAAGCAAAATAAAAATAATTTAAAAGTTTGCTATATTCCATATTTTTCTGTATCCTTGTAAAATTTATCAGGAAGTCACTATTTCATAATCTGTGAAAAATAAGAAGCTGATACACATAAAATTAATTATATAGTGATCCCTTCTAATCTTGTGACAGGAGTTGGAGGAAGTTAGTTCAGGAAAGTTACTCCATCCTGAATCTTGTTGGCAAAGGCCAATTCAGAAAATAGAATGATGACATTTTCTAGGTACTTTTAGATGGGGAGCATTCAGTGATGCACATATATTATCTCTAGGTCCAAGGTGGTACTGGGTTGATAAAGTTTTCAGGAAGCTGAAATCATAGCATAACCTTTTCAGATCTGTACTTGTTGGAGCTCTTGGTATACAATTGGCTCAGGGCGAAATGGTTCTCATTAGCAAGAAATCCAGAACATATAAGATGACAGAGGAGCAGACATGATGCCAAGTTGCTGATAGTGATAAAGCAAGCTGGCCACAGTGACGCCAAAAGTGTGTAGACCTTCAAGAATTTAGGAGGCACTATGTTTGCAGCATCATCAGGATACTGAACCCTGTAATTCCCCTTTGTAAGGCACACCCGCAAATGATAAATGTCTTTCTCAAAAAGCAGTTAACTGAATGAAATTTGGAATTATTGGAATTTATCCTATTTACTGCAGTTTTCAATGCCTTAAGAAGTACTTAACATATAATAGGTGCTTAGTAATTATTGATTTATAAGCTGGACAAAAATTTCTTCTTAGGGAAGTTGGGCTCAGGGAAATTGGGTAGTGATTCAATACCCAAGGATTACCTTTTCACCAGTCAGAGGAGAATAAAACAAAGGCATTTGAAATGAATACAAAGTGGAACTGTTGAACTCCAATTATTCTTTTTCTCATTACTGCCTCTCTGATGTAACATATTCTTAGTTTTGTTAGGTCCATAAAGAGTCAGCTAATTGAAATCCTTAAGACTATGTCTGAGCAGATAGTTCTTGGGTTGCCATGGCAGGTAGCACAGCATGTTGATTGGATTAGATTATGTCGATGAGATTATATTTCTTACACTCCTTTAAATAAACTTTCAATGAATGAGAATAAAATATTTCTCTGTACAATAAAGAAGGTCATTTAATCACAATTTTTACTCTGCATCCTCATTCCAGTTTTAGTCAACTGTATAGACAGACGAAATCCAAAAGTCATTTCAATGAAATTCATTTTTATTACAGATTCCAGTCACTAATTCAATAATTATTGATCAAATATCCAAAATGTACCAGGCTCTATTCTAGGCTGTGAAGTTACAGTATTGAACAGGACTAATCTCTGTCTTAATGAATCTTAAATTTTATAGGGAGAAATCAATAAGCAAATACAAATGGTGTGTGTGTGTGTGTGTGTGTGTGTGTGTGTGTGTGTGTGTGTGTAGTCGTCTGACAATGTTGGATACTATAAAAAATAAAGCAGACAATGAAGGGACTGTTCATGATTGGGGATGGAAGAGGTACATTAAATAAAACAGTCAAGAAATCCTCTCTTAGGAGACAAATTTCAAACAGTGATTCAGATAATAGAAAAGAGAAAATTATTGGAGGATTTAGCAAAGAGCAATTAATGTGGAACAGTATGAAGATCCTAAGATACAGATGAGGTTGGTTCATTTAAGACGCATCATGTTGTTGGAGTGGGTAACTGAGTGAGTGAAAAAGAATTAGGAATTATTAAATGTAGGGTTAATACAATCAATGCTAAAGACTTCCTGTGTTATCCAAATGTGATGGGAAGCCTTTGAGGGACTTGGGTTTGCTGATGAGTGGCAGATGTAGAATCTTAAAAAAGATGTCTTCGTATTTTCTTTTTTTTTATTTTTAAACATTTTTTTTTCATTGCTTTGTGGAAAATGTGCTATGGGAGCTATAAATAAAGTAGAAAGACCAATTAGAAGATATTACTACATTAACTCAGGCAAGAGATAATTATTGCTTGGGTTAGGATCTTGATATTATACATGGTGAAAATAAGATTGAATTTTGATGTATTTAGATGATAATGCCTACAAAACTTGATGATTGACTGGATAATGGGACTTGAGGAAAGTGAGAAATCAAAGAAATGTTTAAGGTTATTGCCTGGCCAACGGAATGTGTGGTTGTGACTTTTATTAAGACCGAAGCAGCTAGAAGAGTCAGATTTAGGCATACAATTGGATAGTAATCAAAAATTATGTGTATATATAAAATATGAAAAATTTTTTAGATACATAGTTCAGAGATGATAAAAGTTTGAGAGATGGCATAAAATGTAATGTATTCAGACTCATAGAAGTGATGGCATTGCTTTGGGATATATTAATAAGTAGAGAGAAAGAGAGAGCATTGGATGTGACATAATTCAAGTGAGAAAAAGGAGGTTATGTGGTAGGGAAATGTGGTATTGTTAATGAAGTAGGAGGAAAACAAAAGAAAGTGAGTGGTGGCTTAGAAGTCAAGTAAATGGTAACTGGTCAAGAACAAAGGAGTAAATATTTCTGTTTGTTGATATTGAGTGAACATGATGAGGAAATAAAATTGATCATCAAATTTTATACAATGCGGATGTTGATGTTCTTATCAACAGCAGCTTCAGTGGTGCGATGCTGTCAAAATCCTAATGATAACACATGAATAAGGGAATTAAGAGGTAAAGAAGTAATCAGGGAACATAAACCTATTACTCATGGAGCTTAATTGCAAAAGGCCACTGAGAAATGTGATAGTAACTGAAGTTAAAGGAGTTTTTAATGATAAGGGCATTCAATGTTTTGTTGTTGTTGTTTATTTGTTTCTTTGCTTTGTTTTTTTGTTTTTGTTTTTTGTTTTGTTTTGTTTTGTTTTGTTTTGTTTTTGAAATCATCCAAGAGAGAAGAGAAAATTGGTGGTGATGGGGAGAGAAAAAATAATTTCATGAGCAAAGTCTTTGAGTAAGAGGAAAGGAGCTGAAGCCTAGGTTGAAGGGGTTATTTCTCCATCAGAATAAGAATGATTTATACTGTGTGAGAAAAAAATAATGTAAAAAATTAGGTTATGGGTGGGTTACAAGTTAGTGATAGAAATGTGAGATCATTTTCTTTTCACTGCTATTTTCTCATTGAAATAAGATTTTTTAAAATTATTTTGACCATCAGATATTAGTGATGAGTGGAAAAGGGTTTTAGAATTACAAAAATATCTATAAGAGAGACATTTCAATAATATAAATGATAGGCCATGAGATCTGAGCTAATTAGTGAAAAAGTCAAAGTTGTGGACAAAGATAACAGATAATAAATAAATGGTGATGATAATAGATTTGAACGTTTGCATGGTTGAAAAATTATTACAGTGGATTCCATAGAGAAAATGAGCTGGGAAAAACATGAGATGGTAGTAAGAACGCAGGATGCTTAAATTTGGGTCATTATTGGCAATGGCAAATTCTAATGTATGACCATAGGACTGGATATTTGAAGCGAGCTAGAAGGAAAGTTGGTTGTGGATGGTCAAATAACTGAAACTAGCATTAGATGAATCACCTCTGTGATTTTTTGAAATTGCCAAAAATGATGCCAGGAGTGCTCTGTAGAGGAAGACACTGAGCCAGTTGCCAAAAAAGTTAATGAATAAGGGTAGTAATGGTGAGGTAGTAGCTGACTACCAAAAAAGAATGGTGGGTGATATAGTGTGATGGCATGCATTCTTTGGCACTGTAGTGATTGACATGTAGTGAGAAAATCTATTGAGAGATGAAAATCAAGGAGGGCACCTCCAGGCTTCATGACACATGAGGTATAAGAGCAAAGGTGCCTCCACTTGAGAGCAGGTGGGGTTGAGGGCGCTGAGGTTTTCAGAGACAGCCAACTTTTAATAACAGGTAAAGTGATGAACCCTTCAAACCTGATATCGAAGCTATGTAAACTTTGTTGTTCACAGAAAATGAGCTTTGGAGGGCATAGTAGAGAACTCATTTTTGTAGACTGAGAACATGCAAATGATAATAAAAAATACAATTATAATTATGATGTTAGTCACTGACATGCATTGGGTACTTACTCTGCACCAAGTACCATATTGGGTCCTTTGCACATATTATCTAAATTTATCCTTACAATATCCTATTGATTGGTCTGTTATCCATATTTTTTGGCTGTAAAACATTAAGTAACCTGCCTAAAATAACTTACCCAGGATTTGAATACTTATCGCTCTGACACAAGTGTCTAGATTTCTAAAAATTGCCTTATTTTTCATTACAGCAGTCATTCTTTATCCATGGATCTCTTTCTTCATATTGGTATAAGGACCAGTCAATAGAATATTATTGTGTATAACTATAAATTTTAGTTACATAGGTGATATTAGATATGTTAGTATCATTATTAAAAATATGTGAATATTTTGATCAGTTACAAACAAAAGTTTATAAAATGACCTCAGTAACATCATTCTCTGTTTGTTGGTAGATTCAAAGGAAAGATTGCCTAACATTCCCTTTCCTACTTTTATTTTCCTCCTTTTTCCAAATACCAAAGATAGGGCTACTGTGACTCTGAGGTTTTTCCTTTACATTCACCAGTTATTAATTTGTGTCTGAAACAAATACTTGTTAAGTCCTCACATTATATAGACAGTGTGTTAGGCACCATGGAGAGTGAGACTGATATAATTTCTTGCATCTTAGAATGCAGAGGCCGGTGTAGAAAACAGATAGTAAATGGAGGTAGCACATTTTTAAATTTAAAGTACAATGTGAGAAGTACTTTGGATGAAAAGTACAGGTTCCAACATAAATATGTAATTGAAGGGTGCAGCTATGCTAAGATGACTTTCTCCATAGAGTTGCATGTCATGTGCAGTTACTCTCAATGGTATGTTTCCTAAAAAGAAAATGGAATCTATTTCCAGTCTCATTTATCTCTGGTTGGGTCAGATTTATACAGAACCAAAGCAAAGCAAGAGTTGAGTGATTATATAACTGACATGGATTTTAAAACTCCCAATCGATCGTGCAGGCAAAGAAATTCAACCCTTTCAGCTTTTGCAGCAGGACAGACAACACAGGAAATAAGACCCAGGCCTTTGGACCACTAATCCAGTTTGTGTCTCCTAGACCACAAACCATTTCAGGATTAACTTTATGATCCAACAATTCTGAATAAATATTCGCATTATCTTCATAGCTCTATTTTCTGTGTTAAAAAAAAATTTCTTTCATCGACCTTGGAGAGTAAAACATTATCATAAAATGGCCACATCATCTATTCCCAGCCTAATCTATCAGAAGAATCAAGAAATATTAGAAAACAGCTATCAAAAGCCTGCAAAAGATATTGTTATTCTGGACTGACTGTAGTTTTGTCCTGATAATTATATTGACTCATCTTTAGAAATAAAGTGTATGATTTCAAATGCTTTCAATAAGTTATCAGGTGTTAAAATTTCCTGATAGAACTCTAAGTTTGATAATTACAGGATTATAGAGAGACCAGGTAACTTCAGTAGTACCAGTCTTCTTCTCAGCTTGTTCCCTGGACTCAGCAAGCTGGTCCATTTTTGAAGCTGTGGAGACCAGCACAACTAAAGGCACCGTTTTGCCTTTTAGTCCCAACCTTTTGGCAAAAGAATAAAAAGGGGTCCAACCTTAAGAGTTATAGCTTCTAATGTCTTAGCTGCCCCTTAATAAGTATGTATTCAGAGCACATTGACAATAGTGCGACTGACATTGTTACTAATATAGAACAAGTCAAAATACAAAGAATTTTAAATGGCTCACATTCTTTAAAAATCATTTTGGAACCGTTTCTTCTTCTAAACCAGAGTCTCCTGCTGCTCCGGTAGGTAGTGAGATCTCTAAAGTGACAGACAATGGTGACTGTGATGAATGGTCTTCATAGTCAAAGGTGCCCTGAGTGAAAAGCAAAAGAATGAAAAGCTGGTCTCACTTGTGTGATGCCAGTCTTGGAGACAATAAATGTCTGTGCATGTACTTTTAAGCCAGATCTTTTAAATTGATTGTTAAGCAGTTAACTGTTAATGCTTCAAAATGTTTCATTCTTTGTTGGTAGTGGGTTTCTAGATAAAATTTTCCATGCAACTGTAAACCTAGAGATGCCATCAGTTGAACTTAAATAATTTAATTACTGCTTTTTAATATGGAATAATTTAAGCTTTTTTTACATAGAAAAATTTTAAGCTTTATAACATGAAAGAATTTAAGTCTGATGGAAATAGATATTTTCAATAATCAGGTAAATGATTATTCCTTACAATTGACATTGATGTATAATTTACATAATTAAATCTTCTTAGTTTTTAATAAGTCCTAACAAGTAAAACTAAGACTGAGAAGGATTATTCCACAAGACCAAAAATAAAAATACTATCTTTTTCTTTGTTTATTATTTCAGAGGCTATTATAATTGCTTTAAATTACTGGCTAGAGTTTCTTCAAGTCAAGTGTAAAAGGTATAGAGGCTAATCAGCAAAAAGTTCAAAAAGGTTGTTTTATTTGTGAGCTAGTTAAGTTGTTCAATTAAGTACCAAAAAAATTCAAATCTGTATTGTTGTACATTTTTTTTTTAAAAAAAGGGAGTCAAAAAAGAACAGAACTGGTTAGCTAGCAACTCTCTCCTCAAATCCCACTATAGTGTAAAATTGCATGAAAAGTATTATGGTATTACACCACTACCTACATCAATAAAATGCCAGTTTGACATATTATAAAGAAAAATCAGTTACACTTCAATAAGCCCAATTCTCTAGAAAGAAAAGGAAGTAAGAGAGGTATATAATATGCCTCATCCACAACAAGTCATCAGAGACCACAAAGCTTTATAACTCTGCTATGGCACAACAGTCTTTATTTCAAAAAGAGTAGCTTCCAGTTCAAGGAATCTTGCTTCCTTCGATGCTACATTTCAATACAGACATGTAACTCTGAGAAATAAATAGTCAAAAAAGAATGGAATCATGGTCTTCTATTTTATTCTCCTATTCTAACTTTGTCTGTATACACATTTAGAATCAAACTTGCATTTCAATATTTATAATAAAGTTTCATTTGGATAATAAAAAACCTTCTTTAAGAAGACTCCATGATTGTCAACATTTGATCATTAAAAAGCTAAAATGTGGGATCTTTCCTACTTGATTTATAGCACTGAAGTGTAAGAATAGATGCCAACCGCAAATTTACTATTCATTGAAGCCCTGGAAGAATGAAGAGGTATAAATAATCAGACAACTCTAGACAGACAATAAATCTGCTTCTGGCTTTCTTTCTACTGTAGTTTCATAAGGGAATCCAGGATATTGTGGGGACGTTCCTAACCTTTGACATTGACGTGAAGGGGATATTCATTTACTTAGTAAATTTTGAGAATGCTAAAGTACATAAGATTTTTTATCTGATCTAAGATAAATTTCTTATTTATTTTTGGTCCATCTAGTTTAAAGATTTAGGACGTATCTTCCTTCTAAATATGCAATGCTATTCTCTTGCCATAACATATGATCCTTTCTAGTCACAGATACTTTGACCAGACATCTCATATTCTTTAGCCCTGTAGATTTTCCATAACCCTCATTACTATCTTTGAAATGTAAAAACAATTCAGACCTCATTGCCAATCTTACTAAACCTGTCTTCTACCTCTATCCATATCAAAGTTTAGGGGAAAAAAACAAAAACAAAAATGAATAAAACAACCAACCAACCAACCAACCAACAAAAACTGTCTTCATGAAAAAGTTAACTTTCCAGATGAGCTCGAAAAAATGGCTTGAGTTGTGAAGGGTGTCCAAGTGAAGGAGTGCATATGAACAATGGCTTTAAGGTAAATTAGTTGAGTTCTAATTGGAGAGCTGTTAGATAATAAGTTGAAAGTGAGCTTGAGCTTTCACAGTGGATGGCCTCAAAAAAAGAAGAGGAGGCATTTATTCTTAATTCAACAAGCAAAGACTTAAAGGTGCTGAGGTATTGAGCAATAACAACACAATCTAAACTTTGTTGTGCAAAGATTAATCTAACTGTAGTGTGTTGAAAAACTATAAAGGGGAGAAGACAAAGGACTCTATCTAGTCAAAAAATACTGGAGGCTGACTACGGTTTGAACATTTTCTTACACCTTCCTCCAGTTCTTTGCTCAGGTTGCTCTCTCTGTTTTGCCTATTTTTTATCCTCCAAAATCAGCTAATAAGGAATATTTCTATCATTCAAATCACACTTCAAATCTAAATTTTAACAAGATTTTCTGACATCTTTAGCAGAACTCTTAAATGCCTTCATATATTTTAACTACAAGTTACATGGCTCATGGAAGATATCAAACAATGTGTATCAAATAACAACATAATAACAAGCACATATTTGTATTATGTTAAAGTTATTTTTGCAGAATTTATCTTATACAATTAGGAGAAGTGTGCCATCTTTAGATCTTTTCATCTTTGTAAGGAGTTTTTCACATAGTGCATAGTGAAAACAGTTTAATTAAGCTCTCAAATTTTCTGAAGATGTATTAATATAAGAAATCCATATCTGAGTATGCATAATATTATAAAATAGTTGAATTCACCATTATGTATTATCACACAGAGTTGTATTCAGATACAGTGATATTGAATAAATAATTCTAGATTAAATAATTTTTCTAGATGTAAGTTAAATAAAATAAGGATTTATTTTCATCAGAGGATCATAGAAGACATCAAGATAATTGAAAAGCATGAAAGCTGAAACTTGTCCTCTAGTTATGATTTTTCTAGTTACCAACTTATAGCTTCTCAATTTCAAATCTACCCCTCTTTCCGTGCTTTATGATGCTGGAGCTGGACCCTGTCAACCTCTCTTTTGATAGTGGAACAAGGATAGTAAAAGATGCTGGAGGGACACCCCAATGCAGCTTCCCAGTGAGTTTCATCATTCTCCTAGTGACAGTTTGCCAGTATGTCTCACCAGCACCACAGCAGGCAGCTTTCCAGTTAGCTTTCTCATTTTACAGCAAGCAGCTTCTTAACGACTTTCATTCCCAGTTCATTAGATGAATTCTCAGTGAGTTTTACTGGCATCCTAGGGGTAGTTTCCTGCGGTAGTTTCCTCAGTGAACTTCTCTGCCATCCAAGGTAGCCTCAGTCACATCTCTCAGGTGAGATCTGAGTCTCAGCTCTGTGCTAGAGGTTAGGAAGAACCCATTATCAAGTTTGTTTTAACTTGCATTCTCTCCTTTAGCTCCAGACAATGTTCATTCTCTTAACTTTGCTATTCATGTACTCTTTGGAGTTCTGTATCCCTTTCAATAGTTATCTCTTTTACAAATTTAATACCTCTTAATATTAAAATTTTTGTATTCAGATTTCAATTGTGCTTTTTGTCTACTGAATGGACCTTGACTAAAAAAAGCCTTTAAAGGAATTTTCTGGAAGCAAGCAACCATTACAAGAACAAAATGCTTGTATTGGTTAGGTTGCAAAAGGGACCTTTCTGTTTCAAATGGAGGACTCAAGATCCTTTCTACACTTACATCCCTTCCAAAGAATTCCTTATAAATAGGTCCCCTTCACCATGAACACAAACGAATGAGTAACTTTTGCAGAGCCAGGATTCTTATAGGTATTCAGTGGCTTTTAAGATATTCTGGCAATATTTTTTCTCCCCAAAACAGATGCTATAAGTTGATAATGACCAAACAATCCATCAGTCAATCAATCAGTCAATCAATCAGTTTCTCTCTGATAGAAGAATGCATCTGATTAATATGTAGAATCTAAAATAGGACCGAGTAAGCAGGAGCCATGAGATAGTAGGAAGCACAAATAAGTAGAAAACATGAAGTAAAAAGCACCTGTTACTTGCTCTTATAAAAGCCTATACTTTTCTTTCAGAGCATTATCTTTTTTTTTTAATTGAGGTAATGTTGGTTTATAACATTATATTTGTTTCCGGTATGCAATATTATAATTCAACATCTGTATATACTACATTGCGCTCACCACAAGAAGTCTAGTTTCTATTTGTCACCATACAATTGACCCCTCTACCCAGTTCACCCTCCCTCCACCGCTTTGATGACCACAGAATTATTGTCTGCCTTTTCCATAACATTGTCTTAACTGTGGAATTACATTTAGATGCTTTTCTTCCCCACTGGGCTCTGAGCTTCACAAGAGTAGGGACTGTGTCTGTCTTGCTTTCATAAATCCTCAAATCTATCATGAGAATGAGTAGTCAATAAATATTTGATGAGAGTAGCGGAAGGGTTACCAGCAAGATAACTTAGTTGAGTATCCTGAATACTTGCTCTGGATCCATATATATATATATTTCAGTCACCATGAAACCTAGCTGATTTCCTGTGTTTGCATAAAGAAACTATCACTGATTAAAGACCATCTACTTTGGGGCACTATTAACTATTTTGAAGCAAAATGTATCAATGGATTTTACATCTGTGCTGCTTATGAATTTTTGCCATTGAAGCTTTAATAATTCTACTGGTTTCAGGCCTAATTTCTAACACCTGGTATGTAGCTAGGTAATACTAGAGAAGCCTGAGAACATGATAAAATACACTTCATTTTCTCAGGGAAATTTCATTATGGCTGTAAAATAATCAGGATACACAGGGATCTTTTCTATCATATACTTTCTTTTATTATAATTTTTCTTAATGACCTAATGTTGACCAATTGCAAGGCTTGATCAATTAAAGCTATTGTGATAGATGATAACTCATGTTCATATTCTGGTTTTGGCAACTGATGATATGATTCAGAAGATTGGTTCTATTTAATATAATATCTAATAGGTTAAAGGCAATCCCCAGCTGTTGTTTTGTCCCTGGTAATTAAGAAAATTTATGATTGTAAATATTAGTGATAATGCTATTAACTCGTGTAAGACATTTAGAAAATTTTAATACACATCTTTATGTATTATAAGGAAATAAATGCAATTTATAAATTCATATAAATAACATATTGGAAACCCACTAAACTGTAATATGCTTTAAGTCAGCCATGATTGAAATTGCATTTGACGGAGAGAAAAACAGTATTTCTCTTTCCAACAACTCCCTGCGTTAGCATCATGGCATGGTTGGGTAGTAGTCAGTGCCAGCTAAGGACCCTTCTCTTCCCTGCGTCACCATCTGGCTTCAGTTCTAATTCAATCAGTTTCTATTGTGTTTTTATTATTATTATTATTATTATTATTATTATTATTATTATTATTATTTATGCTGGAATTCACAAGCAGAAATGAAGGCGGTTTGCCCATACATTTGAGATGACACTCTTCCTCCTCATTTTTGCCCCTTTGTAACTTATAAAGAGACATTTTGTACTCACAAGCCTTGGTGCAGTTAAGGTAAGCATTACCAGCAGCAAAGAAATGTCACCACTCCTGCAAAATTGCACATACTCTTTTGCCAGACTACGATGTCAATATTTTCTCCCCTGTGGTTCTACAGTGTGATTAGGATTTTTGTTTACACTATATCAAATGCTAACTGTCCTCTGTAGGTAGACGATATTGTTTGCCTTGCTTAATTTTAGTTAGCTATGAAGACCTTTCTCTTCGACCTTGAGCTTATGCTATTTTGTTTTAAAAATTTAATATCATTCTATATTTACTTTTGGGATCCCAACAGTAAAGCACTGTGTGTTGACATTGTTATGAAAGATGAGCCGAGCGAATTTCTATGAAAACCATATTATTTCAGGTTTCTACTCACTCAACAAAATCAGGAGTAGTAGAAAGCTAGACTCCCAAACAATTTAACATAGAGTTCAAGTCCTCAGAGAGAGCTACACTAGAAGGTTATTCAACTGTTTTTATTCAGAGCATGATGCTAATCAACTATTTATTACAAATGTACCATTAGAAAAGAAACAGTGAACATCACTGCACTTCATGGCCAATTGTTTTTTCCAATAGAAACCCATTTTTAGTGTTTAATATATCAAGGGTCTACCAAATCTGCAATAGTGCACATGACATTAAAGCCTTGAAATAATACTTGAAGAAAATGAGTTATGTGAGGGATTTTAGTAGCTCTTCTATTTAACAAAATATGCATGAGCAAATTTCTCTCATTTATTCAGCAAATATTATTGATCATCTTCTGAATGTTGGAAACTTACAAACCATACTCTGAAGAAGCTACTATCTGATAGTGAAGGTGAGTGTGTGTATGTATATGTCTGTGAGTATGTAACAGAATCTTGGGGCTGGCCAGGATCATAAATGTTCTCTAAACTAGGTTTTCCAATTTTTTAAATTAAAATGTTAAGGTCCAAAAAGGACTTGTGGCATTCTTTAGATGTAGAATGCTGAATATGAATCTTAGTCCATCAATTTGTCTATATACCATGCAGTCTATACTGAACGTATATCAGGAATTAACATATATGATCAGAGAGAGAGTTTCAGAAAGTTTGGGGGATTCCTCTGTGAGAACCAACAGGATAAGCTATTTGTCATCCTATAATCATTTTACATAATTGTATAAGGAGAGAGATGCCTGAGAGAAGAAACTGTTGAGAGTAGCTAAAGTCACCAACCATCAGGCAGCTCAGCAAAAAAAAAAAAAAAAAAATTAAATAAATAAATAAATAAATAAACAAACAAATAAATAAATAAATAAAATAAAGTGGTAAGGGAGAATAAAACCACATCTCTGCTACAATTTTTATAAATAGCTTTAGCTTTGCTTCAGAAATTCACTGATAAACACAATAAATTTGTGATTGCAAGTGCACATATATGCTTATTGGAATGCATATTTCCTAGAGTATGTGGTCATTTTCAGGTGTTCTGTTTTCAAAACTCTATTAACACGAATTTTATGGAATTTACAATTGTTCATATTGAATCATATCGGGGGAGAAAATGAGTTTCTAGTATTGAAGCGTATCTGATGTTCAAAAACCTACTCACTAAACTTCTTACTAAAAAATTCTAACTTCCATATTTCTAAAGCCTTGAAAAGGAATGAGACAATTTGCCTGTTTTTCACCTTAATTCAATGAGGTATTTGATTTTCAACTACTGTCTCAGCACTGTATTAAAACCCTGTTACTAGAGAATAAAAGAAAATTACCTGTAATCCCCTTTCCTCAGAAAGCGTGTTAAAATAATGGATTTCTCACTTTAGCCTGCCTTAGCTGCTGCCTGCCGAAAACTTCATGTGCTTTAGGAGCACCAAAACTGCTAACCCACCTCACCAGCAGGTGATGCTCACCTTCTCCAACTGAAGGAACAGAATTGCTCTTACCCCTTGGTTCAAAAAAAAAAAGACAGAAAGCTTGTGAATTAAAGTGACCTATCATGGACTTCGTGTTTGGAAACAGGCGAAAAATAAGCTATTGCTAAGACAAAACTTTGGGTGATTATTCTAAAATAGACCAGCTTTCTTCAAAAGATACTCCTATGTTTGAAACTATTATTCTATCATGAAAAAAACATCATATCAATATAGAAAATATTGTGGCTTAGTGAAAGTGAAAGATGTCACATCACATCTAAAATAAATTTTCTTTTTATATTTACCTTTTCCTAGTTATTAAAATAAGACCATATTATAGCAGCTTCTTTTATTAGATTCTCTAGTCGTATCTATCCCCTCTTTACCCATTGTCTATGCTTTCCCCAATGCTGATTAGATTTTAGAAAATAATCATCATTACCACCACCCAACGATTATTTATTGCACGTCATATTGAAGAGATGGGAACAGACTCTTAGGTTAGTATTTAATATGTATTAATATTGTGTAAGACTTTTTAAATTATTTTACAGAAACTCTGTAAGGTGGATATTACTAATGGAGGAAATTGAAGATTTAAAAGATAATTTCCTCAAGTTTTCTCCAGGGGTAGTAAAAGATGGCTATTAATAACACAGTTGATTGAAAGCATTGGTGTGGGTTATAAAGGTCACAAAGAAGTAATGCATTGTCTTCTAAGAACTTACAACGTATTGAGAGAAACATGATAAATGTAAATGTCACGATGTAAAAATGTATGAAATACATAATCAACATTGAAGAAATTGGAAGATGAGATTATGTATGAATGACAGAATTAAGTAAGTTTTTAGAACTATTTCAATACTAAGGAAAATAACAGCTAACAATAATTGAAAGCTCATCACTCTGCATTTTCAGTGCTGGTTCAAAAGCTTTATATATAGTAAGTCCAAAAAAGAAAAATACAAAAGAAAATTTAAAAAAACTATAAGGTAGCTCTTTTTATTCCAGTTTTACCTTGAGGATTTTAAGTTACAAGTAAGTTAAGCATGTTATCCAATAACACAGTGATTTTTGTGGTGCTTGTACAGAAGTATTCACATACTTTACTGAGTATATCATAATTTGAATTCACTCTTTTACTTTCTATAAATTAAGAACACTCATCATTAAAGTCTAGCATATTCTTAAATTCTTCCCAAAAATTTTGTTTTTTTTTTTGTTTTTTTTTTTTTTTTTTAAATCAATACCTGGTTGTTCATGGAAGATATTGTCTTCCATGCAGGCCACTTTGGAGGGTTTTTTTTTTTTTTTTTAAATCCCCAACTAATTCAGGTTTTGTGAGATAAGTGCCCTCATTTCTTCTGATTTTCTCTACCGCTCATTGTTTGACCTGTGCACTTGGAAAGGGAGTTTGGTAAACAGAGATGGAGATATTCAGAGTAAAAGGTTTGGCATGAAAGAAATTAAGAATTTAATTTAGGATATATTTTCTTTGAGTTGTTAATGACATATACAAGTTAAGTAGATAGTTAAATATATGGATATAAATGTTAGTGTGAATAAAAGACTGTGTAAATGGGTCTGGGTGTTCTTAAAGTTGTCTTATCTATGCTCACCCTTTCTAGTTATCCTCTTGTATTCACTCTTTATGTTTCCAAAATCTGCCTCCTTCCCTCAATACTTCTGAAATTTTTCTCTCAAATTTCAACAATATCTTTCTAAAAACTTTTCCTATATTTAGTCTTCATTTTATTCACTTTTCTGCTGAATTACATGCTTTTCATCACCTTTCTATTCCTTTGGATCTGATGGAAAATATCCATTCTGGTGTTTCTCTCAGGATTCACAATCACTTTCTGCAGATTCTGTTTTTCTACTAAAATGTTAAGTGTTGTTCAAGGAATTATATTTTTCTGTTTTCTTGTTCCCATGGTCATAATATTTAATAACTTCAGGAGCCAGGCAGTAAAAAAAAAAAAAAAAAAAAAAAAAAGAATAAAATAAACCTCCTGTAGAAAAACACAAATCAAAGGAAGTGTGGCAACCTGCAAAACAGACCCCTTATCTAAAAGAAACCGAATGCAGAGTTTTTAAACATTTTGCAAATAACAAAAAAATTTGTCCATGGATCACCAAGGCTTGAGATAAATCACTGTTAGTCAACATTCTCTCCCCTAACTGAACTAATCAATCACATATTTGCAGATAATTTGAAAATAAACATCACTAGTTCAGATCTTTTGGAGATATATAGGAGCCAATGATTTCTAAACCTGGAGAAAATATGAACAATATTCTCTTTTAGTCCAAAGACATTGTACTTTCAGAACCATTTTCAACTACCAAATTAAATCAATACCACTGGCATCTTAGAAACATTAACACTTTACATACTAAAATCTTGAATACAATGCCATTTTTGGATAAGTAGTTTTTCTTCCAATGTCCCCAATTTCAGTAACAATTTCCCAAGATAAAACTCTGAAGTCACCTCAAAATTTTTCAATTTCTTTGCTCTTCCTTTGTTAATATCACCTATCCTTTGAACCCAATACACTCACCAAAAGGCCTTGCTCAAGTTTGATAGAAGTTTGATAAATAAGATTGGTTTCTGAGACACATGTTGAATCAAATTAGAGATAGAGTTAAACTAAAGAGACAGCACAGCTCCCAGATCTGTAAGTCTTCCTAGTCACCTACTATAATCTTTGTGCCATTTGGATAGCATGCAATGAAACCTAGAAAAAAGGAGCATCGCTAAGACAAATATTGTCAGTGTCCATCCAAGGGCTGGCCAAAAATTATTCAATAATCTAGTTCTTTTGGCAGTATTATCTTACTGTGAGAATAACGTATTAACTAGTTCAATGGCTAATGTCAATAAATATTTGACACAATTCTCTTAGTTTTGAGTCCATATTTATGAGGTAATAGTCTTATCGTTATTTGATTTTTCCTTCTGGATGTAAAATCAAAAAAAATATATTTTCAGTTCAATTAATAATGATTATTTCTCCTCAAGAATGAAAATGAAAGAGAGAGAAGCAGGGAAGGAGAGAAAGAGGAAGGGAAGGAAGATAAAAAGAAGGAAGAAAGGAAAGAAAGAAAGAAAGAGGAGGGAGAAAAAAGAGAGGAAGTGGGGAAAAAAAGAAAGGAGGCAGTATTAATGCAACTTGTCTTTGTATTTTGCTAGAGGAGTCCCATGAAAAATTTGGGCAGATTATAATGATGAGTATCTGCTTTCTGTGAGAGTTCTCAAGGAAAACTAAATAATCCCCCTGTATTAATCTAGTGGTCTTATGAACTTGATAATGTGAGGTTCCTGAACCTTCAAGTTGTAAGACTAGGTCAGTTAATACCAAATAAATGGTACCCTATGAAATCTCCTCAGAGACTGGAAAACCCACATCCCTTCAATTGCTAAGATTTTTTAGCCTTGTCTACTTTCCCAGTTTCTACAGATCCTGCCTCTCTCTTCACGCCTTTTATACCCTTTACCATTTCCACCACCACTATCACACTTCTAACTCTGATGACTATAACCTAGACACCCTAAGTAATCTTTCTGCTACTCATTATTTTTAATTTATCCTTTGTTGTTACACAAAGCTTTCAAAACATAAATAAAATTCTTGCTTGTATCTTTCCAGATTAAGAGCTAGTCAAAGATCCTTGACCTAGGGCAGAAGACAGGAGTGATATTTAAATTTGTGTCTACACTAGGAGCAAGACCACTGTCCCTCTCCTGGAGAAGCTTCAACCATACTCACTGCCCAGAAGTGTAGCAGAAAACCACACTTTAAGTATAATCTCAATTTATGAAATATTTTTTTCTAATTTTTTTTTTCCCTTTGAGCTAGAAAGACATGCAGATCAGCTTGAGATGAATTTGAAGTACTTGCTTTGTCTTCAGGGATGTTCATTTTCTTAAGAACAGTTTTCAAGGATATTTATTTCAAGTAACACTAACTTGATCCAGTCTATAACCTTAAAGGCATATATTTGTTCCATATGGCAAAGTAGAGATTATGCATTTTAGGTTCTAATAATTATGTAAAGGTACAAATTTAAATCAGATATAAACTACCAAATGAGTTTATGACATAATCTACACAATTTATTTCTTTTTATAGCCTTATGCATAGAAAGATGAGCATTTTGCAATGCAGTAAGCTCCGGCAGTGCATGTAATATCACCATGAAAGGAAACAGCAAAAGAATATAAGGAGGTGCATTTTAGTAAAGCTAGAGTTTGCCAACTTTGACACACTGAGATCTTTTAAGGACTGAGATGAAAGACTAAGTTTATGAGTGCTGAGTTAGAATCACAAATCTTATTGTTATTAATAGACGTATAAAATGTGACCTCAATAAAATTTATTATGTACTGTACAAAATTTGCCTTGTAAAGTATGTCATTTTATTCAATGTTGTTTACTCTTTCTTATTTTCATCCTCAAAAGGCAAAATTGAATGATGACTATATTCTCTGCTGTCAGAACATGCAAAGTAAACAAGAATACTATCATTCAGTAGCTAAGCCAGGGCGATATACGGGGTTGCAGTTGTAGATTAAGTAAACACATGTCATTTATCATTTTATTTTCCTAAAGGTTAGAATGGAATTATGCAAATTAAACTTTCTAAGAATTAAGGATATGGTCATAGCAACTAAAATATTGTTTCCCACCAAATTGAAGGCCTAAGAAACTCCAAATTGAGCTTTGATTGCCCTAATGTCAAAGACAAATCTTTCTTTGAGTCAGCTCAGTATATAGAATAAAACAGCTGTTCTGGCTATCTCGGTACAATCCTGAACAAGTGTGATGAAGTGGCTGAGAAATTGCAGTGATGTATGATAGTGCCTGCATCGAAAGTAAATTTGTCTGCAACCTCCTGGGCTCACTGAATATTAAGATAAGGCAATTGGGATTGGCACTTCTTCTCCTCAGTTTCAGAACTAGGACATGTGGAAATGATTGTAGGCTTAGACTATCACATTCTTTCTCAAAAAAAAAAAGGTTGGCAAGTCCTCAGAAACTGAGGCCAGTTATTATCATGCTCCTGAACATCATTTGGAGGAAAATATAAGGTCTACTAGAAAAGAAAGAACCCCAGCACTTTTGTAAATTCCAAAAAGTTTTATTAAAAATACAGCCTTGGAAAAATGATCTGAGGAAAAATATCAATATAATTTCATGACCGTCTTTTGGGCTTTAAGAGGGAGATTGATCTAAAAGTTTATTTCTTCCTTATTAGGCTAAGTTGTGGTCCTTAAAAACCTAAAAATATGAGTTCAATTCAAGGAACTCAACTCAGTTCTCTTTTCCAGGAAATGGTGCAATTTAAATTTACAGTATTAAAAGAAAGATACAAGCTCTGACTCCTAAACGTTAACATAATGATGAACAAAAATCCTATTCACTATAAGCCAGAATATATTCTTCATTTCTTTGGTGTTTTACATAGAATGGAAACCTGCCTTTGAAAACTGAAATGTGATAGCCAAATTTTAGATGCTAAAGAAGGTCAAGAAATTCTAGTGCAAATTTTTAAGGCATAACTGTGATTGGCAATGTCTAGAAGAAATTTATTTAGAAAAACAAATAAATAACCTTCTGGTAAACTACAACAAAAGTAAATGAGGTTTTACTTTGGCCTCTATACAAAGGAACACTTGGCGCATATATATATATATATATATATATATATATATATATATATATAAATATATATAATATGCTGCGTGTAAAGGTAATAGAAATAAACATAGAATTAGAGGCCCAGGGTATTTAAAAACCAGTCCCAATAATTTTATAGAAAGATTACTTTTTCCTACTGAGCAGCAGTTCTCTTATTTATGAAATAAAAATAATAACATCCATAATAAACAGCTATATGAAACAATAAAATAATGTATATAGCAGACTCAACACAATGTCTATAAGATATCTACTCTACTGAAATACAACATTTCATGTATCAAATATTTAGGGAAATAAAAAACAAAATTGGATACTCTGATTGTCTATGTTCTGGGTTCATTTTGAAATATGTTCAATTGGCTATTGTTTATTATTCTATTCCCAGTATTTAAAAAACTGTTAAAGGTATAAGTAATATTTTAATTTTATTTTTAAAGTGATGAATCTAAGTATCAGTTTTGATATGATTTGATTGTTTTAAAATCAGTTTTAAAGTTTATCTTTGTTTTTCCTGCAGTAAAGGATATTCTCTGCCCAAATCCTGGATGGAGTTCATAAATCACTTGCTAATATAACAGCATCTTTCCCGTAAGTATGGTGTCCTGTGGCCACTTGGGGTGAATGCCAGATGCTGTATGAAACAGAGGTATGCTCTTACAAGCTCCTTTCCTAATATGACATCCTGCAGAAAGGATCTGCTTTCTCTGGGAGTATACTTCATGCAATGCTTATGTGACCTCTCAGTGCATTAAAGACAGCAGGTAAATCAATGGTTTTTGCCTAACAGATGAATTGATTTAGGGATGCACAGAAAAAACTCACTAAACAATGTGCTATCCAGCCAGAATAATAAGCACACTTAGTTCAAACAAATGGGTCCAAATGCTTAATTAACTTTTGCTAGCCTTCCAAACAATGAGGACACCAAAAGTATAATCAATCGAATCTGTTTAGCATGAATCTAGAGCCAGATTCTCTGTATCAACCAAGCGTTAGTCTTGACTACACCTAGTTAAATACATCAAGAACCGCTTGCTTGTTTGTTTGTTAAGAGTCTTCCCTTTTATTTCCCACAGGAAGAAATACAAAATCCTCAAAAAAGATTGGCTCACCCAAGTGGGCATTCACTCTGCTCAAGCTCCATTGGGTAAAAAGATGCTACTTATGTCATCTGTCTATGTCAGACACTAGATTTTAATGTTAAACAAATAGACAAAGGTAATTTTAAAGTGCAAGTTGGGAAATAATCTTGATAAAATAAAATTTGCACCAAGACGTAAAGCCTTTCTGTCAGTCTTCCAATAAAAAAAGAGATTATTTTTCCAACTGCTGTGGGCCTTGACCCAACTCAAGAATTTTTTCTTGTAGGAACACAGAATTAAGAAAATCTTGGATATTTGCATTATATTTATGTGAAGAAAAAAGCCACCGGTAAATGTTATTTTTCTTTTTCTCTATTCTGTCTTATAAACTTTCTTCATGGAGATGAGAAATAATAGCCACATGACCCTAGACAACTAAGAAGCTGATGAGCAGAAGAGATGATACCAGTATGTCTTGTCTATTTTATTTTAATCGGTACAGTCCAGTGGTTCAGTTCATGGATTTTCAAGTTAGATTTTGAGGGAATATATCCAGTGTTCTCCATCTGTTACCTGTGTGACCTTGAGAAATTCTTTAACTACTCTGTGCCTCAAAGTCTTCATTTGTTAAATGAATATAATCATCATAATATCTTCCTCATAGAGTTGTCATGAAACTTGCTTATAAAGCACTTATAACAGTCCCCAGCATATATGTAGTAAGTACTATATAAATATTATCTATCTGTTTATATATTTACAATCTATCATTTATTCATCTTTCTGTCTACCTATCATTATCATTATCATAATTACTTATAAATAATATGTTTAATATGAGTAAAATGATGAGACCTGGGCACAGTATGTTGGACTATAAGAAAACTCTATAAAACTCCTAGATTTTTTTTTTTATTTTAGCTTTCTATTTTGATGGAAAGTATGTAATGTTTATACTACTCTAATATAAATAGAATCATGATTCTTGCTTTACAATTATAAAGCTGATAACATCAGTTATCATGTTTTGGACTCTACCATATTTTCATTATAAAGTGCTCTATTACTTACAATGAAGGAATAAAGATGACTAACATATAAAGGTGTTTACAATCCATTGGAGTGGATTCATACATGCACAGAAATAATATGATGATTAACAGGAGTAGAAGAGTATAAAGAAGTGTCAACAGATGACAAAATTAGGCAAATATTAGGTTTCAAAATGGAGTTAGTTTTCAAAATAAATAATGCTAAGTTTAAATCCTATCATAGCAGTTTGGTTAATTTGAGAAAGTACTTTTTTCAGTTTGTAAGATGAGAGCACATCGAACCATATTGTTGGGGCTACTTTGGAATGTGAACAATTCTTTTTGTGTCTGTGGAATAGTATGCAGTGTTATGAAAACTTTTTGGAAAAGCTTAGAAAACATGGATTAATTTATACCTGGATTATACACACAATGGAATACTACTTTTCATGAGAAAAGATGAAATACTGCCATTTATGACAACATGGATGGATCTTGAGATTATTATGTTAAGCGAAATAAATCAGACAGAAAAAGTTGAAGACCATATGATTTCATTTATATGTGAAAAAGAAAACTGAAGCCAGCAAACAAGACAAATTAACAGAGACTCATGGACATGGACAATAGGTTAGTGGTTACCAGAGGGAAAGGAGGAAGAAAAGGAGGTAGATAAGGATAAAGGGGGTCAAATATTTGATGACGAAAGAAAATTTAACTTTGGGTGGTAAACACACAATGCACTATACATATGACATATTATTGAATTGTACACACGAAACCTATATACTTTTATTAACCAATGTCACCCCAATAAATTTAATTAAAAAATAACTTTATGACAGCATTATCAACAACATCCATGACCACTATAATCATTATGTCTGTTTGTCTCTTAAAGTGTCATCAGAATAAGTTATATTTGATATGCTCCCTCACAATCCAGTCACATCTTGGACTAATGTTTCATTTCCTCAATTGGACCAGTTTTTTTTTTCTTTAAAATGCCCCAAAGTATATTAACCTGAGACACCCAAAATGTTTTATTAAGTTCTCAACTAACTTTACATTTTGATAATTTTGGTACTAATGTTTCAGCAAATTGTAAACAATTATTGACTCGTCAAAACACATCTTTGGATGAGTTTGGGACAAGAATCAAGAGTAAGATGGTTAGATTCATTCAACAGCAATCAAGAGTGTTTTAACAACTTGGGAAATTAAGTTGAAACATAAATCAGAATTAACATTGATCATATTAAAGCCTGAAAATGGGAATATTACTGTTATTCTTTATCATACCTTTTATTTTCACTTCCATCGCATGTGACATTATTAAAGTTTAAGGTTGCAGGGATCCATTATCTACTGCAGTGAAAAAGAAAATTTTGAAGGCAGAAGGTCACTTTTATTTTAGAAGGGAAAAAAATCTTGATACTCAAAGTATCTAATCTTTAGACACTGCAATTAAGGAAATTTAGTTAATACCAAGAAAATGTTCAATTCTGGCATGATAGGGGTCTGATTTATTTCCCCATTTGGAGTATAAATACCTATTTCTCTTGGTTATCCAGCCATAGCCAAGAGAAAATGTGTTCCAGGTGTTGAATATCTCTTCATTGCGTATTTTGGGGGAACAGAGCCAACTACTTCTAAATTTAAGAGATGTAAAAGGAAGAAGAATAAGAAATATGTGTGTGCATGTGTGTGTGTGTCTGTTGCATTGCAAAGGGATATTTCCACACAGACAAGAATTTGAAGCAGCCCCTTATAAAGTTAATACAGGAGGATATTTTTCACTTCACATTTCTTTTAACTTGAACACTTATAGGTCCCTGCCAACTATCTGTTTTCAATAGAGGTGGAGTTTTCAGGGGGGAAAATGAGAAATACAAAATAAGCTTAATTTCTGTCCCTTAAAATAGCATTCTTTATAAAATGGCCTGATTTCTTCCCTAAGTCTTAGAGCTAAAAATTACACTTCAATAGCAATGATGTTATAAAATAAAGTGTCAATAGCAGTCCTCATTGTATCTGTGTGTAAGTCGTTCTCTTCTTTCCATCCTGTATTTCAATACTGATAATTGATTTGCTGGTGTTAAGAACCTCTCCCCAATATTTTGATGCTAGAGCATGGCTTTATTAGAGTTTCCAGTCTGAATGTTCTCAGATATATCTAAACGTTTTGTTTTCTTCTCTCAAATTTATGTTTATGAAGAGGGCACACAAGTAATGTTTTGTTATCCAAGTTAATGGAAAGGAGGAGCATAGTGAACGATTTAGAAAAGGAAATAATCCTTCTGGTAACCTGTTAACAGCAGCGTGAGATTCTTTAATTTGGAGAAATAACAAAATAAGTATGTAGCTGGAAGGTATTCTTAAGGGAGAGTCTGAAAAATGAGATGAATTCTTAAAATTATTCCTTTCCCATGTTAATACTTACACTCTTAAAAGGCCTTTTCCATTTACTTATTAATTTACAGAAGTAATACCTAATTTGCAGGGGGTTTTAGGATTAGAAGAGATTATTATTATTATTATTTTTTCCTAGAGAAAGAGAAAAGTGGCATGGTAATAGGTACATTGTGGCTCAGAAATGTTAGCAATTATCAGTAGCTATAAACTATGCAGTTTAAGAAGTTGTTCTTTAAAGTTAAACAAAACTAAGATTAAATTAACGGCTCTGTCACTCGATACCTGTGTGTCCTCAGTTACTGATCATCTGAGACTCGCTTTCTTTATGCATAAAAATGAGAAAATAAACCTCGCCCATTAACTCAAACTGTTATGAGTTAATTTAAATGAGTTAATATGTTTACAGAGACTAATTTAGCAAATGGCATATGTCATCTCTACCATAAGATATGAAGTTATCAGCTCCTATGGCCAAGGAACTAAATGAATCCTTTTCCCATGCTCTCAGCAACTGTCCTTGTATTGGCTACCTATTGCTGTGTAACAAATTATCCCCAAATCCACCAACTTAAAATAATAAACATACATTACCTCACACAGTTTCTTTGGGTCAGGAACCCAGGAATGTACAAATAGATCTGACATGAAGTCACAGTCAAGACTGCAGCTGGAAATGCAATCACCTGAAGGTTTGACTGATCTGGAGCGGAAAAGCTGCTTCCAAATTCGGGTATGTGGCTGCTGGCCATTCGGCTCAGTTCCTCACCAGATGGGCCTCGCATAAAGTTGCTCATCATGTGGCACCTTGATTTGAGAGAGACAGAGTGTGTTTTATAACCTAATCTCAGATGTGACACACCATTACTTCTGCCATATTGTTTTGGACACACAGATAACCCTGGTGTGATGTGGGAGGGAACTAACCATACAAGGATGTGAATACCAAGAGTCAGAGATCATTAGGGCCATTGTGAAGCTGGTCTTCCACTGAACAGACTGACCAGCCAACAGAAGCAACCTCATGCCTTACTGCGAGTTAGAGACCCTATATGATATTTCTTGCTGAGAATCCTCTTACTTCAAAAACATAACCTGCTAAATGCAAGCTATATCTTGCTATTTTGTTTTGTTCTATTGGCAAGTCCTATATCTGAGTAAGAATATCATCTAAAGCCAACTAACTTCATGACAAACACATCCAGAGGTTATAATAATAGCTGTTTTTAATGTCCACAGATGCCTGCCCAATATATAAGACTGGGTCAATCACAGAGCAAGCAAACAAGCTCTGCTTTGTGATGCGCCAGAGAGGAAGTGAAGAAAGTCTTTAGGAAATTAGAAAAGAACAGAGGAATGGAAAAAATATGATCCAGCAGTACAAGCAGAACAAGAAAGTTACAGACTCAGTCAAAGGACAGGAGGAATTAGACAGTGTACAGAGAGTGCCAAGTATTGACTGTATAAAACATATTTAATATTCTAACAAACAAATCCTAGCTATAGAAACAACATTTCTATTAGCTTTTACTTTGGGAGCTTGTTGCATTTGTCTTAAATCTTGGAAATTTCAATCTCCAATGAAATTTTATGCAGGACTGCTTTAAGTAGAACCCTGATGCACACTGTTTTTCTGATTTTAAGAAACAGGTTATATATTTATGTGAAAATACTTTTCCATTAAGTTCTGAAATAATCTATTGGAACCATAATAAAACCACGTACAATATTTTTCAATTGCTATATTGTTTTGCAACAAGTCCTTTTTAAATCAACAATTTAACAGAAGAAAAAATACAAAGTCCAAATATAATAGAACCTATGTACTCAATTTTGCAATGAAATATCACGAAATGTGTTACATAATGATTATTCTGCCATTATGTTTCCATAGCTTTTCAAAGT
This sequence comes from Eonycteris spelaea, assembly GCA_003508835.1. Lineage (NCBI taxonomy): Eukaryota > Metazoa > Chordata > Mammalia > Chiroptera > Pteropodidae > Eonycteris > Eonycteris spelaea. Next base: position 5,409,783 of record PUFA01000046.1, read on the forward strand.
GTAGTTGAAAGATTTAATTCTTGCATAAAGGCAGGTCAAATATCCTCAAATAGGAGCTTTCCATTGCTCTGTAAACAGGTACTTCATTTTATCATCTGGCTTAAAAATAGATGAGCTCATTCTACTTTTTGATGTCATCTATGGAAGGTTATGCTAAAAAATAGACTAACTGTGGATTAGTAAATTCTCCTTTCTCATGAAGCAAGACAATACCTGTCTACTAGGGAAAAGACTTATTGCTAAGAATCAATAAGAATTATCTCGGGTCTTTTTTCTTGCTTCAGAGTTAATTACGTGCCTTTGATTACTTTGTGTTATGTTTTTCAACTGTGATCAATGAAAGTCATGTTTTTCGACTGTAGTCAGTGGAAATTGCTCAGACAACATGTAGAACTAGTCTGTATGTAAATGATGAGGCTGTAGATTTCTTCTCTGGATATGGTAGCTTCAACATATAAGGCCCTATTTATTCACTTAAGCTGGCTCAGGCTTATAGCTACAGAGGTGACAACAGCCACACAATTAGAAAAACCAATTCTCCCTGGCTGGTGTGTAAGGAATGACTGCAAAGAACTCTAATGTAAGCAAAGGTCGGAAAGTGATGGAGGTGCATAGAGAGTTGCCACAACTCTGCAGCAGGTGCTCAGCAGGCTCAAAGGCACTGCTGCTGGAGAGAAGTGAGAGAAGAGCTGGGAGAGAAGCACATTGACATCTGAGTTCATTACTAATGAGAAAAGCATGCTACTTTGCCCAACAATTGCATTATTATCTAAGTATTATATTTAGAAGAGAATTCAGAGTAGTTTTTTTATAGATTTATGTTATGCGTTCCAAGTTCACACTGAGAAATGGAGATTAGCAGGCAAGAGAGACGAGAGCATTATATTGTGTTATCGAAAAGAAACTTGGTACTAAACCGGAGCATTTGGGAAAGATATGATCATTAGCATTTTTATGAGCTTTTCATTTCCACTTTTTTTCTGACACTGATAAGAGATCTGTCTTCTCTTAAATGTAATGATTTGTATATTTGCCCTCATTTGCAAGCTCAGAGTCTGAGGGAAGACAAATACAAGCACTGTTTAATACTAGAATTTTCTTAGACTGCTCTGACTAAAACAAAAAGGCATTTATCCTCAAATTAGTAACTGAGCAAAAGGATGCAATAAAAAATATGAATTATTTTTGGTTCAAGAATTCTCTCACTCTAGAGTAAGCCCTCTGTTGTTATGTATGAGGCAGGAGAGGTAGTCGAGAGGACAACAGGAAGTACCCACATTACAGATGTTGGTCCATAAGACAACAACATTATGCACCTATGCATCGCTATTTGCCTAAAATGTTTGTTTTTGTCCAAAGTGCCTTTTGGTGTTTTAAATATGGCAGAGTAAGGCATGTAATATTTGGCCACTGTGAACATTTTGCCAGTCGTCACATGAATTAGGTCCCAATAAAACTGCATGGTTGCTCTCACTTTGTCTACAATTGGGGAGCAACTTAAAGGGGATGCTTAAGAATATGGACTCTGGGCCCAGATTCTCCCATATTTTGAATTTCAGCTCCATTTTTAGCAGCTGTGTGACCTTGGGCAGCTTACTTAATCACTCTATGCCTTAGCTTCTTAATCTACAATCTAGGGTTAAAAATCATGGGGCTTTGAGAGAATTAAATGAGATAATGTATTATATAAAGCAAATTAGGAACAGCGTCTAGCATATAGTCAGCATCATACTAGTGATTACAATTGTTATTATGCTTTGTTTCAGGAAAATATCATTCACATTTTAATGTAGAAATACTGCAAGAAATTAAACCACAGGTAGAAAATTTAATAAAATAAAGAACTGATCTCAATATTTCATGATTTGTTTTTAGCTTCTGAGTTGCTTTGTGTCCATTAAACTGTCTTGGATTTCTAGAGTGAAAGTCATTTTGGAGCCCCGCTGAATGTCTGACATGTGTGCATTAACATTCTGATAACAAAGAAGAGTCCAGTTTTGAAGCATGAAAGAACGAAGTTATTATCGAACATCTTATTTCAGGAACTCAAAGGTTTAAATATCAGACCCTGACTCTAAGATTCAGGACGTATCCCTACACTGTTCCTTATTAGAAACTTACCTCCAACTAGATACCTTTAATAAGTACACAGTTTTGAACTGATATAGTTATAATCAGCAATGCACGATATTTCCCAAGGGACCTTGACTCCAGTGTCCTTTTAGTTCTCTCTGCAAAAGTAAACCTAAATTTCTATGATTCTTTGATCAAGGAAAGGTTATGAAACTGATGAAAGCTAATATATCTGCAACAGTATCACAATGTCTGGTTATTGTGTGATGTTCAGAGTTGTCAAGTGATTTGTAGCAAAGAAAGCATTGGGGAATGGATTTAAGGGGCAAATATTTCCTTACATTCTCTCTGCTTGTCTTTCTATATCCCAACAGTCCAAGATATTCTAATTGAGGATTTTAAAGCAACAGAATGAGGGATTTGTTCCTCTTTCCCAGAATAAGTGCCAATGCATCTTAATACGAAATATTTGTATATCATTTGATATTTCACTGAACATTTCCAAAGGGCATCCACATACAATATTTTTTTGACTTTCACACACATACCCTTTTCTTCTTGAATTTATTTCTCTTATTTTGTGAGGGTTAAAATGGAGAAAAGAGAGACATCAAGTGAAGTCTCTTTTCTTTTTCTGTTTTGTTTCCTAAGCACTCACCAGGGATAAGCTGAGATTTAACAGGTCCGGAGGACAAGGGTTTCACCCCATCTCCAATTTGGTAGCCTCTTAGGGGCGGTTCTCTGGGGGATAATGCAGTGGTTTCAAGAATTAATGGGGAAGAAGTATAGTAGGTAGTGGTACCAGTTGTGAAAAATAACAATCTTCAGAGGACTCATGGGAGGCAGGAGTCTCTTGTCAAGGTCTGGGTGTTCCTTGAACCCAAAATGGCATGCATGTACCCACCTTTGTTAATAGCAATAAGCTTAAGAAGCCATTTGCTAAAAAATAAGGACATTTCTTTATACCACTACATTAAAGTATTTAAAAAAATGTGAATAATTTTTAGGTAGCCTCCAAGTTGGGCATGTGATTTTTTTATGTTGGTATTCACATGTATATAGGATTTTCTCATGCCTAATAGAGCTAACCTACATACCAAAAAGAGTACAGAAATGATGAAGTGTGACTTCTGAAGCTAGGTCATAAAGACATTGAAGCTTTTTTGTACTCTGATTATTCTGAGGGAAGCCAGGAACGAAAACACTTAGGCAGCCCTGCAGACGAATCCTCATAGAGAGACCTGAGGCCTCCCACAAGTAGCCAGTGAGGAACTGAGATCCTCTGCCAACAGCTATCTCTGTCCATGGGCCATCTTTGAAGCAGATCCTCCAGTCTCACTGAAGTTGTCAAATGACTTCAATCCTGACCAACATCTTGATTACAATCTCAGGAGAGACTTCAGAACAAGAAGCACCCAGCTGCACAAAAGATTCCTGACCCTCAGAGATTTTGAGAAAATAAATTTTCATTGTTTATCACTGCTAGGTTTTGACATAATTTGTTATAAAGCAATAGATAACTAAATAAGAAGGTATATCTATTTGTTAGAACACTAATTGAAAAGGTATGAAACAACACAACACATTCAGTATAATTTCACCACTATAAATTGCACGTAGAAAAAAAAGAGAAAAATTCATTGAAATATTACAGTTATTAGCTGTTGGGGCTTTGGTAAATTATGATTTTTTATTTATTTATAATGTACAAAGAATTAGTTTTATTGATAATAACTTTGAAAACATTTTTAAAATATTTATTTTAATATTGGAAAGTTTGAACTTGCTTTTATTTGCTTTATAATATGTTGGGGCAAGAATATTCTAGTAACAATTTTAAAACATAAAATATAAAACTCTATTTCTGGAATCAAGTTGGTTTATATAGAGCTCATTTTCATGTACTCTTTTGCCTTTAGCTAAGCCTACTTGAATTTGCAATGCTCTTTTTAGCTTCAAACATGAGCTTAATTGTAGAAGAAAAACCTTGCATTCTAATGCTCAGTGTGTGGCTTAGACTTCAGTAACTCGGAGCCACCCTGCCTAGATGCCATGGTATTCTATGTCTTGTCAGAAGAATGATAATTAAAATAATGTAAGTGGAAATGTAAATCAAAATCCTTGGTCACTGTTTACACTATCTCTCTGCTGTATTATGTAGTGGAGGCATGGTATTACATGACAGTTAAAAGATCAAGTCTGATTCCAACATTTACTCCCTGTGTAAACTGAGATTAGTACCTGTTTGGTACCTCTTTATCCTCCTCTTTAAAATGAAGATGCTACTCATCTCAAAGGTTTACTGTTAGAGAATAAACCTAGCCTGGCATCTAGCAAGTATGAGTTATTTTTCTTTGCTTAAGTTTTCTGATGTTCGGAGTCAGAAAGTAGGACCCATAAGATTTAAATGTTGGAGACAGGATTATATTGCATGATAAGTAATAGGTGTCAAATGAGTGACGGTGCAATAAATATTTTGTTTAGGCTGTGCAGTCTCATGATCTGGAACTCAAATTCCCACCAACTGATTATTAGCTGTATGGCATTAGCGAGTGACGTAATCTCTATGAGTCTTATTTTTTTTTCATTAGCAATAAAAAGACTATATGAACTATCTCATAGGGCTGTTTAAAGATTGAATTAGATAACAAAGGTGAAATGAGCATAGTTACTTGTATAAAATAAGTACAAACCATGCTATTTCCTTTTCTTTTTTTTTTTTTCCCCTCCGTTCTTTATGCATTGCCTGGGAATCTGGGTGAAGGAGGAAAAAAAAAGTAGTAGGAATGAAAATGAGAAGGTGAATAAATGTAAAAAAAAAATAGTGACAATTCAGCATTGAGTCATTATTTTATCTTATTAACCCAAAAACGAACATCATCATCATAATAACAGTATTAGATGTTACCTCATTAATCTCGGCATGTCATATTAAACTTCCTAGCAGAAATGTCATACCTACTATTCACAAAAGCAAATATTAGTGCATGTATTTGGATGTATCCTGAAAATTTCCTGCTTCAGCTTGTTAGAAAAGTTCACAAAGTTGTAACATTCACACAACAGATAATGGTAAGTCACAAGATGTCAAATCTATCCTTGTCATGAAGAAACAGGAATATCTTTATAAGGTTAAGTCGGGGTCTCCCTAACTCTATCAAAATGTGGCATGTGAATAGTTGGCATTCTTAGGACCTAGAATTGCTGAATAGCTCAGAAATCTAACATTATACATAATGCTTCTCTACAAAAAAGTTTAGGTGTCCACTATTGAATTTTAAGTAAGCTGACAATTTTAGATCTTGATCTTAATACATGAAATAGTTTGTCTACTGAGTATAGTGTTTTCTTGAAAGCTCAATTTTTCCTATTCATTTTACTCATGTAACTGTTAGGTTTTTATTTTTTTTTTTTAGAATATTTAATTAATGATTTAAAAAACTGCTAATGTCCTGGGACTTTTAAAACAAAAGACATAATTTTTAAAAATCCAAACAAAAATTAATTAATTAAAATAGTCATTGTAAGTCATTATCCCAACTATGGAGTGGGAATACTTTAACAAGCAAAGAAATCGGCAATAAAGCAGCTTCCTGGATTGTACCATGCCTATGAGACTTCCTAGAGTCCCTGTGTCCCTCGCCTAAGGCGTACTTTCATAACATGACTTGCTGCGTGGTTTTAATGAAATTGTAGCAATCACTCTTTTTGAAAGGGAAATAAAGAAAAGAAGGAAGGAAGGAAGGGTGGAAGGAAGGGAAGACAAATAAAAAAAGGAAAAAAGACAGAAAACTAGTTATAATGTACAGAATAAGTTCAGATTTTACTTTGCCAATTTTTACTTTTTAAAGTAAACTTCAAAAACTTCAAAAACATAAAACAAGAAAGAAAACACACAGATAAGGTATAAACAGTCATAGATGTGAATTACTCCCCCTTTTTTTTCCTACCTACCTTCTCTTTAATCTAGCATTCTTCTTTTCCATATGTAGTAATCTGAGTTGAAGGAGAACAGAAACAACACTTAAATAAGACTATATTACTATATTAAGTACTTATTCATTCTCAAATCCTTGCATCCTTGCATTCAATATATACTAGAAGATTGCACATTGGGTTTTATTTTCCCATTTTATAACTGAAGATACTGGAGGACATGAACCTGGGGCTTGCCCAAGGTTGCACAGGACTCCACACCATCTTGCCTGATTCCAAATGTTGGTCTTTCCACATGTACTCTCGTAAACATGCTGCTTGGATCTCAGCATTTTGTCTACATCCTTGCCATATTGTCAGTTAAAAAGTAGGTTTTAGGGTCTTAAGTTTTGTTTTGTTCAGTTTTTCTTTCTAACTCTGTGTCAATATCACACTGTCTTAATTATAATTATAGGTTTATATCTCTTAGATAGGTTTATTTTAATTTCAAGGTTAGATTTTAATTTCATTTATTTCATGGTTACAAGTCCACTAAGGTTTTCTGTATTTTCTTGATTCACTTTAGTGATTTATAATGTTTTAGAAAATTCTCATTTCACCTGACTTGTCAAACAAATTGCCAAAATTTAGAGTATTTCTCTCTTTTAAATTTATTCCCTTTTCTTAGTATGTCCCATTTACATTCTAATGTTACTTATTTTTGCTCTCTATCTTTTTTTAATCAGTCATGCAGAGATCTGTAATTTTGTTTAGTTGTTCAAAGAACCACATTGGATTATCGCTACAGCATTTTTGTGTTCTATTTGATTATTTACTTCCTTCTGGACTTGTTATTTTTCCATTTTCAAGCTTTTTAAGCTAGATGCTTAGCTCATTTTGTTAGCCTGTTTTCTTTTCTATAAGCATTTTACTACAAATTTCCAACAAAGGTCTGCATTACAATATCCAAATACGTTTAAATCATCTATTTCTTATTGTCATCCACATCTATTGCCTATAAACAGAATCACAGAATCTAAATGGGTCCTTCTGTTTCATCCAATCTCATATTTTCTACCTCCAATTGAATGCTTAGTCCTTTTATTTTTGATGTAATAATTGACATTTTGTGTTCAAATCTACCATCTTGGGTTTTTTTCTTTTTTCTTCCTCTCATTTATTTTTTATTCATCCTTCCTGCCTTCTTTTGAATTAATTGGGAATTTTTTAGGATTCCATTTTATTTCCTCTATTCTTTTTTGGGGAGGGGGGGTGTAAAATTCTTTGTAGTTTAAATAGTTACCTCTGCTTAAAACATTCATCCTTATGTTAGCACGGTCTACATTAAATAATATACGATTTCATAAACAAGATAAGAACCTATAATTCTATTTCTATAGATATATATCTGCTTCAGAAAAAAAAAGATTGGCTGCTTAAAACAATAATGACTTTAATTTTTTCATCAGAAATTTGGAGTGTTCCACTAGGCTATTCTCCTACCCCATGCAATATTGTTTGGGACAAGTAGCTGAATTTAGCTAAAGCCGGAGTGCCCAAAATGACTTCTCATCTCTCAGGATATGTCTTAGCATAACTTTTAATTATTCAGTAGTTTAACCACACCTCATATAACATGGAGCTGGACTTCATGAAGAAGCATTCTAAGAGGAAGAGCCTCTGTGTGCCAGCTCTTACTAAGTTTCTGCTTATGACATATGTGGTAACTGGTCAAAGAAAGCCACATGGCTCTATCAAAGAGTAAATGTGAGAGGGGACTGCATAAAGGCATAAATATTGGGAGTATGGCCATTAATATACAAAAACATAAGTATAACTAAATTAGCCTGGGGTGGGGGCATGCAGAAATAATTACCAAAGAATGTATCTTTTTATTTTCCTGCTTTTTTTTTCCTTCCTATTTTGCCTTAACATTTGAAGGACATTTTCACTATATAGAGAGTTCTAGTTTAACTTTTTGTTGTTATAATTTTTATCAGTACTTTTAATAATTTATTTTATTCTTTTCTAGTTAATACTTGTTTTTGTACTTATCCTTCATGGAGTTTAATTATTTTGAGTTTGCTTATGTTGCTTCCATCTCTTGACTATTGTAAATAATGCTGCAATGAACATAGGGATGCATAGATATTCTTGAATTAATGTTTTGGATTTCTTCAGGCAAAATGTCTCCACATAGTGGGAATAGAGGAAACATACCTCAACATTATAAAAGCCATGTATGACAAACCTACAGCTAACATCATATCAATGGGGAAAAGCTAAAAGCATTTTCTTAAGATCAGAAAATGGACAAGGATATCACTTTTACCACTTTTATTCAACATAATATTGGAAGTCCTAGCCACAGCGATGAGGCAATAAAAATAAATAAAAGCCATTCGAGTTGGAAAGGAAGAGGCAAACAAGTCATTATTTGTAGATGTCACAATACTATATAGAGAGAATCCTAAAGATTCCACCAAAAAACTGTCAGAACTGATAGATAAATTCAGTACAGTGGCAAGATACAAAATTAATATTCAAAAATAGGGAGAAAAGGAAAGACAGTTCAGTTTTTCCTTAGAGTGAAATGTCATGTGATAAAATAAGTTGAAATGATAGAAGGAAAATATTAATAATTGGCAACCATCAAAGTAATAACTGTTTCAAGCAAAAATCATAAATGGATGCTAAAATTACTGAGTGAAAGTTTGATGGATAATGAGAAATTTATGTAATCCCAAAGTATTGCTCCACAAGATACATATTTTTACAAAGGAAAAATAGTCACTAGTCATAGAGAAAACATGGTAGACACCATTTTAACCAAGCAACCAAGTTAACATCACTAATAATGGGATAACTAGATGTCATATGTTTTTACTATGATGCTCAGAGAAGTACACATAATTTCCATTGTATTTCTGCCAAAAAATACATTTTCTAAATCTAATCATGAGAAACAGTACATAAAGCCAAATTAAGCAATATTCTACAAAATAAGTGGTCTGTACACTTCAAAATGTCAAGATTATGAAACATACACACATATAAAAACAAATGTTGAGAAAGTTGTCCACATTAAAGAGACATGACAATTAAATGCATCATGTGACCCTGGTCTAATTCTAATTTGATACTGAATTAGAGAAAATAATTTGCTATAAAAGACACCATTGGTACTATTTATAATTTGAATTAAAATTTTAGATTAAATATTAATACCATATTAGTGATAATTTTCTGATTTTGGTAATTGAATTATATTTCGTACAAAGCTCTTTTTTTTTAAATAACACAGTGAAGTGTTTAGGGATAAAGCAGTACTATGAATGAAATTTATGTTCATTTATTTTTTATTTATTTATCTTTTTTAGGTGAGGCAACCCTTGGTTAACCTCACAAATTGCAGGACCTTGTCAGTTTACAATCCCTCATTTACCTCGTCTACTTGGTGGTCTCCCATCCAGGTACTAACCAAGCCCAACCCTACTTAGCTTCCAAGATCAGATGGGATCAGGCTTGTTCAGGGTAGCATGGCCATAGACTGAAATATATATTCAAATGGTTAAAATTGCTAATGTTTTTATAGAGACTAATGCATTAAGGCCAACGCAGGTGATTTCTTCTAAGAACTGACAATTTAAAAGATTCAGGCCTAACTCTTATAAACACATAGGAAAAACAGATAAAACTGAAGATACAAAACATATTAGTGTTGCAAGTCTAAAAGAGAACTTAGCGTTCACCTGAAACCAATTTCCACTGCCTTTTAGCTAGGAAAGGCAAGATATGAACAGTTTACCTTCCACATTCCCACCTGGAAACTACTATCATTTTTCATCTCCTGAATGTCACTTATAACCATGAGGAGTTTACTGGAGAGCTGTACACCTTATATGATTTGTGGCTCCTGAATGACCTCAGGGGAAATGTTATCATAAATGATCCCGTCATTCAAACTGACAGTGTTTTTTTTTTAATTTGAGATTTTAGCTAATGCCTAAAAAATACATTTTTTTTTTCATTACCTAGGGTCTTTCTTATGAATTCTGTCATGAGTTTTTTGAAATGCACACCTGGTTTCTCAGCCACAAAACCTGAACTATTTCACTTACCAGTAGGTAATATTTTTTTGAAGAATTGAATTAAACACTAAGGTTAAAAAATTCTTGCAATCTCATGTTTTTATAACCTGTAGTATATTTTGATTATATGCACTCTTCTTAAGGATGATGTATGGAAGAAATCTGATGAAACAGGTCAATTGCAAATTAGCATCATACTTAAAATGCAGGTTTCGTTCTTCTTTGTTAATCCAGTGGTCTAAGTTTGCCCCTCATGATGAATCTTTCAGTTTGATCACTATGGTCCAATGTAGCTTTCTGTAATATCAAGTACCACAACATGTGGAAACAACACATACAGACGCACACATACTTACACACACAAACTTCTCTAGGGTCATGGGAAAATGTCAAATGTGGTAGGAAACCTTCAGTTGGTATGCGTTGGTATGTGAGAACGATTGGGAGAGAGAATGAGGGGAGCTGCCTAGCATAGAAATTCTTTAACAAGTAGAGTGAGAATGAGGAAGGTGGAAACTTTAACATGTTTCAAGTCCTTAATCTATACCAAGAGAGGAGAAACTAACACATCTCCCAAGTAGATAAGACACCTACACAATCCATGGCCATCATCATAGCCACAGTTATAGACAGAGTTATATAGTTTTCAGAAGCCAACAAGAGGTCTAAGATTTTGGCAAATTTCACAGTGTTTTATTTATCTAATGTCTATTTAACAAAGCACAAAAATCTTAAAATGAGTCCCAAGTGTTGCAACTAATATAGATTTCTAGATGTCATGTGAATAATTTATTCAGACTATTTAAGTTTCTGAGATTTTCAAAGGATAAAAAATTTCATACTGCATTTTGTACAATGTACCCTTAATTTACAAAATTGTGCTAAATTCTGATATTTTTATCTCTCTAAAGGTAATATTTTTAAAGCAATATTTTGAATAGTGTAGAAAATCACATATAAAATTGCCTGCATGTTTTTTATATTGGCTCTTCATCATTCATGAGGAAGGCTTATCTATCTCTATCACACTGAATTATAGTTATCTGTTTACTTATTATTTTCACCCTCTATATTGTGAGTTCTTAAGAATAAGAATATGAATGTCTATACTTGGCATAGCATAAGTGGTTAATAAATATTGAATAAATAATGAATGATTGCACTGACACCTCCAACAATATCAATATAATTTGCTCTTTAATTTGTTTTTACCTAAGGATAAATTTCTAATAATGTACCTGCTCACTTCAAGTATGCCTTGTGACCAATGAAAAACATTTTTTTTCTGTGGAATATCATATTTTTGATGATATTTACCTACAGTTTAGTGATTTAGAATTTTACAAAGCATTTAGATGAAATGAGCCTGATATGACAACCCATGGATTAGTTGTTCAGTCTGGTTTTCATGAACCTAAGTGACTTTTTTGTCTGTGTATTTGATTGGATGGTTTGTTCATTTTCTTATTTTGTAAGTCATGGCTATTGGTAAATTTACATTTTAAAATACACCCTTTTTAATATATAGCTTGAAGAATTTTGAAAAAATGTACAAATCCCTATAAACTGTATATGTATAAACTGTTCCATTAAGATATAGAACATTTCCTTCACTCTAAAAAAAATTCTGTTTGTTGCAGGTAAACCTCATGTGCGCACGCACTCTCTCTCTCTCTCTCTCTCTCTCACACACACACACACACACACATGCACACACACAAACTTGCCTGCCATAGGCAATCAGAAATCTGATTTCTGTCACTGTAATTTAGTTTTGCCTCTCTTGAATTTCATGTAAATGGAATCATAGACTATGTGCTCCATTAGATCTGGCTTTTTCTGTTCAGCATAATGTTTTACCCCTCTCTACTCCTGCCTCTCTCCCTCCTAACTTCTCCCATTCTTAATATCTAGTATTAGTGTGGTACATTTGACTCAATTGATGAACCAATATTAATACATTATTATTAAGTAATGTCAATAGTCTATATTAGGATTCCCTCTTTATGTTATACATTCTATGGATTTTTACAAATGTTTCATAATCATCCACCATTACTGTATTATACAAAATATTCATTGTTCTGTAAATCACTTGTCTTCTATCAATCCATCTCTCCCTCTCTCCCTCTCTCCCTCTCTCCCCATATCCTTGATAATCACTGATCTTTTTACTGTCTTCATAGTTTTACTTTTTCCAGAATGTCACATTTTTGGAATCATACAGTAATCAGCCTTTTAGACTGCCTTGTTTAACTTAACAGTATGTATTTATGGTTCCTCTATCTTTTCTTGGATTAATAAATCAATTTTTTAATGTGTAATATTTCACTGGATATACTACCATTTGATTATCAATTCCCCTATTGAAAGCATTTCAAGAATTTTTAATAATAAATGTTATTCCATTGTATGGATTAATATATTTATAAATTTACTTATTGTTAGATAATTGGATTGATTTTAATTTTTGGCTGCCATGACAAAGCTACTATGAAGTTTTTATGGTCATATTTTAACTTTTCTCTTGGACACTTACCTAGAAGTAGAATTACTAGGTCATTTTTAATTTTAACCATTCCAGTGGCTGTTAATGATTTAACATTGTGGAGTTAATCACAATTTCCCTAACAACTAATGGTGTTAGAATACCCTTAACATACTTACTGGTCATTTATATTTCTTCTTTTAACCTGAGTCTGTACAAATCTTTTACTGGGTTGAATTTTTTACTGGGTTGAATTTTTCTTATTGTTGAGTCCTACAGAATACATATTGTGAACTTTTTGTCCCAGTCTGTGTCTTGACCTTCCCCCTCTCCCCTGCCCCGATGGTATCTTTTAAAAAGCAAAGTTTTTAATTGTTATGAAATCAAATATTTCTTTCATATTTAGAGCTTTTTATGTCCTCTCTAAAAATTATTTCCAGTTTTGCTAAGATTTTCTTATATATTTTCCTCTAGAAGACTGTTAGCTTTGGCATTTACATTGAAGTGTATGATTCATTCTGAATTTATTTCTTATCAATGTGAGTTAAGAGTTGAGTTGATTTTTTTTTTTTCATATTGATTTCTGGATTTCTAGCACCCATCGTTATAAGACATTTTCCCCCTGAGTAACTTTAGAACTTTTGCTGAAAGTAAATTGACCATATATGTATGGGTCTATTTCTGGACTATCTCTGTTTCGTTGACCTACATAGCTATCATATGTCAATACTAGTTTGTCATCATTACCATCCTTTATATGTATTGTAGGTCAAAAAACTGTTCCTTTTTACAAGCAAGTTTTGCTTCTTCTGTCCTTTATATTTCCATATAAATTCTATAATTAGCTTATTAAAAATCTATGGTGTATCCTTCTGGGACTTTATTTTCCATAGAGTTGTATAGTTTGATTTGGAAATTAACATTTTAACATCAAGGATTCTATCTCCTGGACAGTCAGACCATCTTTAATTTCTTTTTTGTAGTTGTTAGTGTACAAGTATTATACACACTTTGTTAAATTCTTTCATAAATTATTTCAAAATTTTGATGTTATTATAAATTATATTTTCTAATTTTATTTACAATTGTTTGCTAATAGTATATAAAACATTATTAATTTTGTATCCTTCAATCTTTTGAAATTCCTTTATTAGTTCTAATAGATTTTTTTGTGTGTAAATATTCCTTAGGAGAAGAGAAAAAGAGAGGAGAGGAGAGGAGAGAACACATATGCAGAATGAATGAGAAACCATAACTAGAATGACTACACTTAAAATGGAATAATTATGAATGAACTTATGCTAAAAAATTATGTGACTTAAAAGAAATGGGACTTTTTTTATATTTACAGTCATGTTCTCTGTGAAAATACATAGTTTCTTGTTCCTTTCTATCTGGTTGCTTTTGTTTTCTTTCCCTGCTTTATGGTACTGGATAAAACTTCCAGGACTATGTTGAATAGAAATAGTGAGAGCTAACATCGTTTCCTTTTTCCTGATCTTGGGGACAAAACATTCACTCTGTTCCCCATTAAACATTTGTGGAGCAGAAAGATCCAGTTACCTATCTCAGGTGAGAATTCCCACCATGTGGAAGATAGCAAAGAATGTAATGCCAATAGGAGCCCACAGACCCAGGCCCACTGCATCTTCTATGGCTTAAGAATTGCCAAGGAGAACTTAACACACAATACTGGTGTAAACAAGGTTTTACCCACAGAAAGAAGAGATTAGAGAGATAAGGCAAGCTCAGTATGTGTAGTATGTGCCAGTCTCCCATGGCAAGCGATTTCCTCCAGATAGTTCCCACAAGGTAATGGACTGTACGCACACCTTTCTTGCTGCAGAGGAAGACTGTCCTTTCCTGTGGGGGATAGCTATACTGGTGGGAGAGTAAGTTCATTGTGTACCCGAACAGGGGAAGGGTTTCTCTTAATGAAGGATCTGAGGCTAAGTGACAGCTCAGCACCCAGTTGTCACACAGAAGAATGTTTCAGACCCAGGGACTAATTAGACAGTCTCTGAGAAAGGCAGAAGGTCACATGATGACCACTTCTACATAATTCTAGTTTCCATATTAAGATGTTATCTAAGGTTTATTTATAAGAATCTTTTACCAAGTTAAGAATGTTTACTTCTAGTTTTAGTTTGCTGAGAGTTTTTTTTTTTTTTTTTTTTTTTTGGAATGGGTACTGAATTTTGTCAAATGCTTTCCTGCTTCTATTGAGATGATCATATAGATTTTCTTATTAAGTATATTGTGCTGAATTACATTTATTGATTTTTGAATGTCAAACCAGCCTTGCATTTCCAGGATAAATCTCAGTTGGTCGGGATTTATTATCTTTTTTCATATACTGCTGGATTCAATTTGTTAAGGATTTTTTCATCTTGGTTTTAGAAAAGTACCCTTCTCTTCCTTTTTCTCCTCTTTCATAATGTTTCTTTCTGATTTTTATATTAAGATAATGCTGGCCTCAGCATATAAATTGTGAAGTGTTTCTTCTCTGCTTTCTGAAAAAGTTTGTCCAAATTTGTTATTGTTTCTTCCTTAAGTGATCCATAGAGTTTTCCAGCAAAACCATCTGTATCTCGAATTTCCTCACACAACAGTTTTTAATTACAAATACAATATTTTAATAAATACAAGATTCTGATTTTCATTTTCTCTCGTCTTTGTTTTGATAATTTGTCTTTTTTCAAAGAAAACACCCATTTCTTCTAAGTCACAGAATTTATTAGCATAAGTTCATTCATAATATTTCCTTTTAAATGTTGTCATTCTAGTTATGGTTCCTCCTCATTCATTCCTGATATGTATCCTCTCTCTCCTCTTCTCTCTTCTCTCCTCCCCTCCCTTTTTCTTCCCTCCCCTCTCTCCTTCCCCCTTCCTCTCTCTCTTATTTATTTTTGTAATATTTTTGTATTAAAGTCTATTTTGTCTGACATTAAAATAGTCTTTCCAATTTTTTATAATTAATGTTTATATGGTATGTTATCTTTCCTTCCTTTTATCTATTTTCATATTTAGAGTAATTTCTTATAAAAGCATATAGTAGAGTACTATTTTTTACTCAGTTGGAAAAAAAGCTGGCTTTCAATTTGAGAGTTTAGATAATTTTCACTCAATGAAATTATCAATACATTTCTCTTTAAATCTTACTTTTTAATATTTATTTTCTATATGTCTTATATATTATATTTTTATTACTCCACTTTTTACTACTTTTTGTTTAATTGAGCATTATTTAGTATTTTAGTAGGTGTCCTCTATTGTCTCATTATCTAGTTTTAAATCTTAGTGGTTGCTCTGCAGTTTACAGTATTCACCTTTACCTTTCACAGCTTTCTCTCATACAATATTAAACCACATCACTTATATATAGGAACCTCACAATAATAAACTTCTGTTTTTTCTCCCATTTTTTGTTCCTTTCTTGTCATGCATTTTGTTATCAGTACATTACATTAACAAATGTAATGCACTAATATTTTTGCTTTCAAAAATCAATTCTCTCTTAAAAGGAAATAATAAGAAAAACAGTCCTTTTTATTTGTCAACATATTTATAAATTTTAGTACTTTTTTTTCCATATGTCTGTTCATTTTTTTCAGCTATTTACTGAATGATGACAAATGCAGTAGCAGTTAGTTTAGAAAAAGAAGTTCACAGATGTTTTTATTTTAATTTAAAAATTTTAAGATCAATATCTTTGAGGAACTGCACTTAATGTGACATTCTCAGATCTACTGTTATCAGGACAATCATACAGGACAAATAAGAAAGTAACCTCCAAACACTATAACATTTCAATTCCAAATCTTTAAGTTTTTGGTTGAACCTATAGGGAATTGGAATAAAATATTACAGGCTATTTGAAACTCCACAGTCCAGGAAATATCTTACAGACCAGAAGTTTAACAGGTCCAAACCATTTCCAGTCAATAAACTTTCACTTTGACTATTATTACTATAATTTCCATGGTACATGAATGTTATTAAGTAACAATATTGCCAATATTTTAGATTTATTTAGTGTACTTCCTTGGAGATTTTCAACTCTCTATGTTATAAAATACCAGAGAATAGGATCTTATCAGAGGCTAGATTTGAAGAAAGATTAGTGCATTTTGAACCACGTACAAAGAGCTTAATTACAGAAATAATGATAATGACAATAAACTCAGATATTTTTATTACACTTTTTAGAGAAAACAACATAATTTCAGAGTCAGACCACAGTTTAGATTGACTTTCTTAGTAGTTGTGTGACCTTGAGCTTGGTTCTGAACTTCTGAAATAATTACACAATGCTTAGATTACTGTGTAAATTGTTTTGAACAATGTATGAAAAGCTTCTGATATTGTGTCTAGAAAATAAGTGCTTCTCATTAAATTTCGCTCCTCTTTCCAAAAGTTTCTAACATCATGAATAACATAACGGCAACTTAAATGTTAAGTGACTTTCTCAATGTCAAACTTGTAGTAGTGTTAGAACTAAATCTCAAAACTGCCTTTTAATTCTAAAGGTTTTTTTTTTTTTTTTTTTTTTTTTTTTTTTAGAACTACAACACAGCTACCTCAGAAGTAGCAGCAGGAGCTTTTTATAACAGTTTTACCATTGTTCTATAGCATAAAAGCTAAAAAAAGAAAACCCCAGTCTGGGTACATAGATATGAAAATTATGTTGGACAGGTACTGTCTCATCACTGTGTTACAATGTGAAAGTTCTAAATTTGGGTTTTCACTCTCTCATCATTGGTCTAAGTAGTAGCTGTTATTACATAACCAGTCACTGAAAATAGCTGATTGCCTAAGACAACTTAAAGAATAGGAAAAAGAACTTTGTTTTCAGTTACAATTTTGTTTGTATTAGTATTGTCCTACTCTAATTAATGAGATCTGTTTTGTAAATGAGATAATTTAGGATAAAAAGAAAAACATTTGTCAAACCTGTCAACTTTCCAACATTACTATGAGACTGAATTGACCCACTGAAAGGATGACTAGATGTCTCATTAATCCGCTCTATTCTATTTCACCTTTTGTTTGCAGGGCATTGTGAAGAAATCTTTTTCAAAGTTGAGTTCTTACTGGAATTTTTAAAACTCCAAGATGTTGCCTTTCCTGTTAAATGACATGTGATATTCTATTTCTGCCTTCTGTGAAAAAACTAAAGATAATTACAGATAATTTTGATTTCTGATCTTTTTGTTTGTTTTTGTGTCCCTTATTGTTTGAAGGATAAAGGTATAGAAAAATATTCAATACATTACTCTTTGGATATAGCTTTTCCTAAAGGTTCAGTCTCAAATATAGGCACAGTCCTTGTATATATATAATTGATAATCAACAGATTTATAGTTGATATGGTAACAGACAAGAAGATATGGATCGTATTAGGCAAACATAAATTAACCAGGGATAATATTAGAAAAAGTAGAATTTTAGGTAGAAATATGCTTTGTTGAACATGTAATCAATCATTTTTTTAGCTTCAAGAATTGTAGAGATTATATCTTCATTTCAATTATCCATGGATTCTTATTTATAATTGCCCAAAGACTAGACAAAGAAGAACATTCTACAGGTAGAATTGTACAGAGTACATTTTAGAACTGCTGTGCAATGAGATAAAAAATAAAAATAATTTAAATAATGAAAATGGAAGGTCAAAACTTTTTTATAACTTTTGAGTGAAAAAGGTAAACTATAAAACACAACGCAGTAAATGGTAAATAAAAATATAGAAGCATATATAAAGCTATATTTTTACATTGTATGTTTTGATTTTGAAAACATATATTAAAAATTCAAAAGTTTCAATAACCATATTAATTTTCTAGAAAATGTGTCTATTCAATAAAAACAAGCTACTTAAAAAGATAAATAGCCATTCAAGAGAGTATAAACATTATCAGAGAAATATCTATAAACGTGTTCCTAGCTCAGACAGTTCCAGTGTTCAAAGAAATAGGTATTTCCTGTATCTATCATCTATACCTTAGCAATTGGACGAATGTATAGTAGATTCTTATGGTACCCCACTCATATCACCTAAGCATACATCATTCCCATGTACCTTATGCCAACACCTGTGACTACATGGGTATGCGGTCTGTGCAGCTGCAAATAAGTCTGTGCTCAGAAGGGCCCTGGTTGAATGCTATGCTGTCACGTTGAAATTCTTAAACATTTTTTTAACAAGGGGTTTTACGTTTTCAAATTGCACTTGACCCTGCAAATTCTTCAGCTGATCTTGCCTCTGATTCTGCTTGAGGACTTTCTTTGATCCTCAGAGCCCACCCAATCCATATGGGACTGAAGGAAATGTAAAGTGGTCTCTGCCCCTTAAAACAGCCAATTGGACAGGCTGTATGTCTCCCAGAGTTCACCAGAGTGCTTAAAACCCAGTTGCCCACTGTGGTAGCCTGCTTATAATAAGCAAACATTTTCTTGTTTTTTTTTCTCTTTTTCATTTCTGCACTTTTCTGTGAATATTTCTATGTTTCATCTCTCAAACAGGCTGCCTGCACTTAAATCTTCTTTTAAGATCTGTTACTGAGAGATAACCCAAACTAGACTTGAAAGTCTTGAGCATATAGTTAGTCTTTAAATCCATGACACTTGGTAAGTTCAATAAAGATGTTAAGTGCTAATGGAAAAGAGAAGCTACCCAAAGAAAAAATGTTAAGAGTTTGGGGATACAGGGAGGAATCTGCAACAGAGACAGAGAAGAATCAGCCAGAGAGTTAGGAGGAAACTGGAGAGCATGGTGCCCTAGGAGTCAAACAATGAAAGTGTATCAAGAGACAGAGATCACCTGAGTCAGAAATGACCACTGGACTTAGGTAGCATTATGGAGGTCAGTGTTGACCTTGACATGAACAGTTTTGTTGCAGTGGTAGAGCCCAAAGTTTGAATAGAGTGGGGTCAAGAGAGAATGGGAGGAGAAAAACTAGAGCAGCCACTAGAGTTATTTTCCTATGAATTTAAAAAAAAAAAAAGAAAGAAAGAAAGAAAGAAAGAAAGAAAGAAAGAAAGAAAGAAGAAAGAAAGAAGAGGGTAAGAAATAAATAGTAATTTGAAGAGTAAGTACAATAAAAATTTTGTTTATTTTTTTAAGTTAAAATATATAACAAACTATTTGTGTGTGGCTGAGAAAGAGCCAATAAAGAAAGAGAATAAATTTTCTTTATTCACTGTTCTTAATGACAAAATCAGTACCACTTTACCAGGTAAATAGCTGGAGGTGACTGTTTAACCATAAGAATACAATTTTAAAATGTTAATTATTCTTTAAAATTATTAACTAGGTAATTATCCATTTCTCCTTATAATAGTTCTTTTTCTTTTCAATCAATTACTTAAAATCCATTAGACCTTTGCCACTTATATTCAAAGCCAGGGTATTAAGTTGGGTAAACCCGAGGAAACATTACAGATATCAACATAGCCACAGTGGGAGCAGATCGGAAAAATTAAAGTCCAGTGTATGTGGGCTGACAGAATGGAAGCTTTTTTATGGGAGTGAATAAGTATATATTGAAAGAAAAATATAAACATTCTACCATAATAAAATAACAAAAAAAGTCTTCCTTACGTTCTTTTATAAACCACCCTTTAGGAGAGAAAATTCTATTCCTGGTTGTAACTTCTAAAACATGATCTAAAACCTAACATTTTACTTGGTGATCTTTAAGAAGATAATCAGAGTTGTGGATATATTCAAACATGTATTTATTTTAGATCAGCTAGCAAACTATTATTGACCTTCTACTATATTCTGTGGAGGATATATAAATTATAAGACACAGTCCTTATTATCAAGAAAATCTGGTTGGAGAAATCCTTTTAGTATGAGTAATAGAAAAACAATGATACGGTAGGGATATCTGTTTTCTTTAAGGAATTATACTAGGAATAAAATGCCTTATGCAAAGCCATTCATACATCTATTTTACTAATGTGCTTTATGAGTGATCTTCATGTTAACTTTATTATCTGATGGTCAAAAAGACTTGACATTTCCTGCCTAAATATATCCAAGTCTCATGAGGAGAGTCAGATTGGGGAGATGAACCTGTTTTATGTTTTTTTGTCTTTTTTGTTTGTTTGTTTATTTTGTTTTGTTTTGCTTTTGGAGGGAAGGGATTTTTCAGACACACTTAATAGTTTATGTTTGCAATGACTATATATTGAAGGTCACATCATTTTTCAGATAGGAAACTGTATACACTATTTTCTGGATTTGTTGTTAGCAGTCCTTGCCTATAACCTGATTCCTGGTAATTAGGAACTGAAAAGGTAATCAGAATTCAAGGTAGTGAAGCTCACAATTGGGATTTGTGCTTAAAAGCCTTATAAACTTGGGAGAACCCCCCCTCTGCATCCTTTAAAATGGTCCAAAAGTCTAATCACCAACTCGAGAGAGGAGATACTACAGCTCCTTTGAGTCTGGCAGTTACAGAGAAGACCTATAGAACACCCCCTGCATCTCTAAGTAAATAAAATTACTTTCATTGTCAGTTTTAATAGGGTCTGGAACCCACCCAAATGTGACTGAAATCAAAGTGGCGTTTGCATGTCCCAAATATATTGTGTTAAACTTTATCCCTCAACAGCAATCTACTGTTTATTTACCAGTTAATAGTTTTCCATTTGCCATGTAAAACAGGCTATGTTTCTTTTCCATCATTATAAACTAGAGTTAAAGTAACTTAATAATATTCTAAAAGGGAAAATAAAATGTAATCAAACAACTCCTTGAAATCTGAGGTATAGTCCAAATGGTCCTAGAATGTTTCATTAGTTAGGTCAACAGGTAAATATAGAATTTCTTAGAAAACATGTATTTATTGATACTTTAATAATTAGATGATCAGGATCAATAAGTCTCAGTCAGTTTTCTGGCCATTATGAATGCCCTCTTGGATATTCTCCTAAGACAGCTGGAAGAATAATCAGTACATTCACCAATAACCCAGTTAACGACTGGCTCATTTAACTTCCTTGTACTTTTTTGTCCTTGTCCCCAAAAAGGACAAAGGGAAATAGTATTTGGTCAAGCCCTGATAAATCAATAACTTAATGCAGTTAGTTACACTTACTTAGTGCAGTTAATATTAAGAGCTTGTAAGAGTTTCCTTGTATTTACTTCTTTATTCCCACATCAGCCGTTATAGAACATTCTCATTTTCCACATGAAAGCCACAGGAACCATTTCACAGCTCAGACCCAACAGACTGAACACCAAAAGATTAAGTGGCTAAGCTGCCTAGCATTGCTTGTTTAGCTTTGCCCACAGGATTTGAATTTGCACAACACTGTTGAACATCCTAAAATAATTTAACCACATCCCAAACACTGCATAAAGAAAGTCTGTTCCATTTCTCGCCTCTTTAGATTGCACGTCCAGAGCAATTTCTCCCAAATTAAATGCCATTTGGTTTGCGTTAGAATAATCAGGGCAACTGCAAACATTAATAAGTCTGCAATAATAGCAAAGTTATTTTCTTTTCCAAATAGCCCTACACATACCAAAGAAAGCTTTTCCATTCCAATTTGTTTTTTCTTTATTTTCAAAATAGATGTATCTCTGTAATCTTGTTGAGTATTATGATTCGCACCCTGGTTTTATGATATGAAGCTTAATATAAACGCATGTGTAAAGGAAAGAAGAGAAGGCAGACTATGGAAACAAGTTTGCCATTTGCAGGTTTGACTTGGGGTTTTCTAAACATCACTGCGTGCCTTCACTCATTATTCATGTATTTAACAAGCACTTATCGAGAGTCCATAATGTGTCAGGGCTAGTATGAGGGGCTTCAAATAAAGAGAAAATGAAAGAGAGACATGGTCTTTATCATTAAGAAGCTCATGGCTAGTTTGGAGAAGATAAACAGTCAATAGATCACCACCAAGGAGTATTGGATTAGAGAGATATACTGAATGATGCAAAGTCTTGTTGAACAGAACCTTTATTTAGATTTTTCATAAGGAAGGTAGTTGTATTCAGAACAGAGAAGACTAGCTCTGTCTGCTCATATATTCCCTAAAAATGAAGCATTATGCTTTATTTGAGAACAAGTTGGCATTCTTTTGTTGTCATTATAAAGTAATTCTGATGACCTGCTTCACTGTATAAAGATGAACTGAGGCACAGAGCAGTTATCTGTTTCACACCAGGACAGAATTAGAAATCTGCAACTAATTTGCAAATTTGGTAATTTCTATAAAAAACTCCCACCAGGTTTAATACATTTTAAAAGTACTGAGTATAGCAGGTTCATCAGTAAACTGTGGACATGATAATTCAGTTATATACTCTCAAATTGATTAAAAGAAGTCTTAAAAAAGAGAAATGCAGCTGTTAATAACATCAAAAATTAACCTCTGGGGGAGGAATCTGGAACGAGAATGCATTCTAAGATATTCATTGCTTCTTAAGGTCACTTTAAATCCAGAATCATCAAGTTTAATGTCAGTATTTTTCTGAGATATTACAAGTGAGTGTTGACCAGATGTTACAAATCTTCAAAATGAGAGTGCTCAGTTTACATATTTTTAGAAATATTAAAACCTTGTTAGAATTGTTACATTTTTCTTTATCTGTTTTATGTATTTCAAACCTATTAAAGGATGCAATGAAAATTGTTAACTTCTTTCTACATCTTTGCCTTTCCATTTCTCTTTCAAGTCTCCTATAAGAAGCGAATGCTTTCAAATATTTAACATGACATCCTGAAATTTAAACTCACTTCTATTTTTTTTTTTAACTAGGTACACAGTCAAAGAATAGTATTATTTTCCAGCCACTTCATTTGTTAGAACCTTCCAGTAAAGTCATCAGTCCACTACTTGAACCACATGGATATTGTTCTAACCTACATACCAAGATTTCTTTTCAAAGTTAACAATTGTCATTTCTAACATCACAGCAGTGTTTTTGTTTCTGCTGTGCCTCTTTGATATTGGCAGGAATCAGTTCAAAAGAATGCAATGAAGGCTTCATTAGGGGACTATGATACTCATAGACTCTGGGAAGACAGCCAGGGGATTCAATTGGTGAAATATTCAAAGCGAAAGGTGTAGCACCTTCCTTGACATTCTCACATACCAAAGCTGACTGCTGAGGTGTCGAACTAAAGATCCTTGTCCTAGTCTTTGTGGTGTTCAACTTCTCTTATTTCCTCAGACCTGAATACTTGTTTTTATTATATTGCTTTCAGCATGATATGTTATGATGTTCGGAGATTTCACTTCAAGGTGCTGGCAGGTTTCTTTTACATCTGTGCATTTACTAATCATAGAATGGTATTGGAGTAGGGGCTGCAGGGCAGACGTTATGATAAAAATTGTAAGGATACTTAAACCCTGCCAGAGAACACTTGACCTGGAGATGTTCTTCACTTGAGTCGAGGCAGGGCAGGAAGTTCATGCTCTTGGGACATGAAATACTGACTTTTTTCTTATTATTAGAATATCAGCTCAGCTTAAGGGAACAAGGACTCTGTGAAAGATAAAGTGCCAGTTCTGACTCCCATGATCACCTGTCAATCCTGTTCCAGATCCAGATTATAAAGAATGGAGTGAGGCAGGGAGGAGGAAAAAAGAGCCAAATTGTCTCACACAGACATTGTTTGAATTAGCTAATAAAATCTGTTAAGTTTTCAAAAATCCCTATCAAAAATCAGGCAATTAATTTTATCTCCTTTTCTAATCAAGAGCAGCCAACAAGAGCTTTCAGAGCAAAGACAGAATAATTTGGTAGCATTATTTGGTTAATTCATGGTTTCATACAAAGGCAATAATATTAAGACAGCCTAGGAAATACTTGTTTCCTAAAGTTAGAAATAGGAATGGTTCATAAAACCTTGCAGCTATATCCTGATGCTGAATGGTATTTATCTTGTGTAGTCCTAAGCTGGTTACTGTGAAATAGTTTCACCTCCTCAAAGGCACCTCTACTGCCAGTGTTGCACAAGCTACAGCTGCCCTTCAAAGTAGATACATTTACTATATAACTTCTGATTCTTTACCCTACATGCTTAGCTCAGCTTTTTTCCCTCCAGTCCATCACATCCTGGGATCCAGTGTGTAATTCCAACATTGCATGCCTTGTGCATTACTGTTCTAAAGGATCTTATTTTGTGTACTGTATGTATCAGAGTAGAGTACATTGGTATATAATGTAAAAAGAAAAGTACGTATAAATAATGCAGCCAACTATCCAAGTGTCATACCAACTAAAACATCAAATCAACATTGAACAGTGAGAGAAAGAAAGAAACACCTTTAAAGCCTTCACAAAGTTTAAAGACTCATGAATTGCTGCATAAAAACCAGAGAGTAAAATAACCATATTTGTTAATCTAATATAAAACACTAATTTAAAATGCCATGGTTACAAAGTAAAGCGTGCCACAGCTTATAAAACTATTTGCTTGTGCTAAATACTCATATACTATGAATGCCTTGTGCATGTTTAATATGCATGTTTTTAAGAGTCCCCCCAAAGTTGTCTTATCAGAAATCTTTAAAAATGGCAGTAGAATTGTAAGATCATCGTGAAGAGCTTTGAAATATTTAATTCAATTTTTTTTTTTATCTTACAAAATCAGAAACTGAAGCCAAAAAGAACAAATATTTTGTCAAGATCACAAAGTTAACTAGCACAGACAGGGATTTTTTTCCATTTTCAGGAGTTCTAAGACACTATGATTCATCCAAAGAACAGTGTAGTTGGCTGGACTTTCCACAAGGAAATCAGTTATTTTAAGTTAACCTACGAGTTATTGAAAATAGCTGCACTGTTTTTGTTAAATAAGTAACTACTGAAATAAATCATATTACATTTAATGACTACATATAGTTATATATAATTCAATTATAATAAATTATATATATTTATTTAATAAGATGGAGTGTTCAGTGGGTTAAAAGACTACATAGCTACAATAAATAGTTAAATTTCTACAAGACCCTGAATGGTTGCTCTTTCATTTTTCAAGAAAATAAACGCAAGTAATAAATTTGACAAAACAAAGTATTCCACAAATGAATAAAAATGCACTTAAAATCCTAAAGTGTTATTTCTTAACTTCTTCCCTTGCCAAAGAGATCGTTTCATATGTTCAGTTACAATTCTTTCAATAGTGAGTGCAAGTTGTAGACTTCTTCTTCTTCTTTCTAATGTGGTTGACCGAACACTGGATCGACATGTTCAGTGGTCACATTGTTGTCAATTGTATTAATGACATAACAATAATATGCACGTTTTCTTGACAAATACTTTAAAGAATAAATAATATATTCAACCATAAAATAAAAAAGGGGGATGTATATGTTCTTTAAAATATTTTTTAAACATAGGGAAATATAGACAGAAACATGTAAAACAGAAAACAGAAAAAATGTGTTTCAGGCGGCATTTTAAACAATTGAAAGAAATTTTAAAAATAAGAAAAAAGATATGCATTTTATATCCAGGAGTTAACTTGAAACCAAAACTGTAAGTTTATATAAAGAGTTCAAAATGAAGGCGAGCATAAATGAGCCTGAAGAAGAGAATAAGCCAAATGAACATTATGTTATAATCAATTTAAAAGGTTAAGTGAAAAATGTTGAAATGAGGGGAAAAAACATTTTAACTTGATGATAAAATCTATCAGTAAGAAGATAAAGTGATGGATAATATAATGAGATAGCCCATTTTAATTAAATTTTCAAAATATAAGTTAATCAACATTTATATAGGCCAAATAAAAAAATAGAAAATAGAAAGTAAGCTGAGATATGAAAAGCAAAATAAGAAAGAACACTAATTATAGAAAAATACCAGTTCATTAAACTTTTTGTTGATTAATTGCCCAGGGCAGCACCATTGCTAATGAACGAAAGTCATCAGATGGCTACCAGCACAGTACCTCTAGTGTTTTATTTATTTGCACTTCTAGAAAAGTCAAATGGAGCCGGTACACAAGCTCAACAGTAATTTACAATATAAATAAATAAAAGAGATTAAATAAATTGTATTTTCTATTGTTTTCAGTTTTATTCTTCAAATCAATACAAGAGAAAAAGTTCTGTGGTGCCCCACTACTATAGTTTAAAACATTTTCTTAAAGATCAAATAATTCACAGAAAACACAATTTTTTTTTTGTAACCAAAAATTTGTGAATTTGATAAGGCACTCATTAGACAAATGTGTAGAAAAGAATAAATTCACTATCAGCATGTGTGCAGTTTTGAAAGTTAGTTGCAAACACTTCTTGAAAGGTATCTGTAGTATGAAACAATGTCATTATATTAACGATTTCTGTTGTTTTCAATTTTATGCAAAGGTAATTTATTTTTTCTATATTTATCAATAATGACACATAGGATTTCAAAATTGATGTATTTAGTTTTTTCAAATGCTCAGTTAAAAAATGAGTATTTACCTTATGAAATAAAACATCTCAAATTTTATATTGCTATCTAGTCAATCAGCCTGACAGCTTCATTCTTACAGTTGGTGTTTGCTCTCTCTTCTTTTTGATTGACTGGGCATAACCACGGACACAATAGCCTCTGACCATAGGGAATGGTTTTTTTCCAGAGTTATTGTTTTGAATTCTATTCACAGTTAACCATGTATCACTGAGCCCTTCCAATATAAACAAAATATTTGAATTACTTTCAAAGTAATAATGCCCCAAGGCAAAATTTAATATGAAACCTAACTTTTTTTCTTTTCAGTAACTCAGCAGAAAGAACTACAAAATATTTAATGCTTAGCAAAAGGACCAGATCAATTTTTATTGTTGCATCAGGTCAGCCACTATCTTATCTAGTAAGCAGACTGTCTAGTTTATGCAATTTAAAAAAAAATACATTCTATGAGAAGCAGATGCAACATCAGCTGTTCACGATCAATTCTTATGTAAATATGAGAATGATGTACCCCCAACTGATTGGGGAGGAGTCACCTGAAATTGCTTGATGCACCTCCAGCTAACCTTGGGGTAATTAAAGAAAAATTCTACCATGCAGGATTCATGCTGCTTCAGTCATCAACTAAGCAAATTAATAATAGTCAGCTTTTAGATACTTCCCTGAATAACTTAGAATATGTTATAAAAGGATGATTAAAGACTCCAAGTTTGAGGGAATTTTTTCTTCATCCTGTTCATTACCCAGATAGAATATCTATCTAAATATGAAATGCTAGTAGGTAAGAAAATCTGATCTTCGCTGTCACTGGTCTTTAAAAGAAATTTATACTAGTCCATTCTTCTTGGGAATATTTTCTTCTGCAAAATTATTGACAACTTATGCATAGGAAGTGGTCTGGAATTTATCAGCATCAAACGACTGATTCTTAAGATTTATTCCTAGACTCAAAGGTAATGGTAATAGCTACAAAATATCATTTTTCCTGGTGCATTACAGCTAGAGTTTCTATTTTCACAATCTGAGAATATGATGTCTAAAGTTATTTTAGCACTTTGTCTATTCTTGGACAAAATAAAGACAAGTTTCTGGATGACACAAGAAATAAAATCATGAACAGAATGAAATGAGTCTAACATTCAGTATAAATACAAGGAACATGTTAATGTTGCTGCAACCAACAGTCATTGATTTGTTCCTAGTTTATTCAGAAGTAGTGGCATGAACTAGCATGCTGTATGTGCCAGAGTCATCACAGTGTTTTGCTAGACCAATGGCAGAGATCACATTGCTCAAATCAGCAGACTTTCTTCTTTCATTTATATCACCTTTCTTCATCTTTCTTATGGCTCCTAATTTTCACCTAGTGAAATGGTAAGCTTCTGAGTCAAACCTGGGATTGAATCTTGACTTGAGAGTTATTACTTGCTTGACCTTGGTCAAATTAACCATTCTTAGCCTTTAATACACACACACGTGCATACATACACACTCATACAATTTAGCAGAGTGCCCACCATAAGGTATTTAATAAACTTAAGCTAGAATGTTTATATGCCATTATTAAATTTGTAAGACATCTTGTTTTTAATAAGCTAAGGGTTAATTAAATATGTTAACATGCATGCATTTATTTTAAATTAACTAAAGTAATTTCATAAATATCTACCCTCCCTAATACTGCATTGGTCTTTAGCAAACAAAGATTCAGTAAAATATGACCTTAGATTTTGAAGAACATATAGAGTCTATCCAGGGAGTATTTATGTGAATAACTCACATTAAGACAACATAATAGGTATGACCATAGAAAAATGGCTAAAGGAGCAAAGAATCACAGCAGAGGAAATATTTTATCTTTTCTTTGGGGAATAGTCAAGGGAATTTCTCTAGAAAAGATAGTTCTTTTATTTGCCCTTGAAACATAAGTAGGAATGTCCCAGTTCAAAAAAAAGAAGGGGAATTCCCAGCAAAAGAATGAGCAATGTTTCAGAAGCAATCACATACACATTGTGCCTGGAATGTGAATTAGGCCTGGCTAGAGGACTAGATGACCTCAGTTTTACTGAAGAAACAATCTTTCTGAATCTCGCCATTGTTATTAATAGCAACATTACTGCAAATACATAATTCAGTCAGTTTTGATGTTTCTATCTATCAGCACCGTGATGATCACCACAAAAATGTGTCCACCTCTGTTCTCAATAATGGATTTTGGAATATTTTATTTCTATTCATTTCCCCTACTCATTCATTAGCCAAGATGACATGACTTTATTTACTATCTTTTAGGCACTCCGCACTCCATTCCACTTGCAAAAAAACATTAACACCTTTAAAGAAGCTCGCAGTCACGTTTCTCTGCTGATTAAAATAAAATCCAAACATTTTGTCATTTGATTTCAAGAGTTGCTATCGATCTTCATAGGCCTATCGTTCTTCTTTTCTTTCTCATTATTCCAATTGTATCCTCATGGCTCAGCCTATTGATTTTATTCAAACGCAACATTCATGGGATGGTTAAGAACGCAGATTCCGAATCTTGATTGCTTGCGTTCATTTTCTGAGTTCTCCACTCCATAGTTATGTGGCATTAGATAAGCACCTTGCCCTCAGTGTTCTTATCTGTAAAATGGCAATAGTCCTAGCTCCTCTAATAGGATTATATGAGTTAGGAATAGGTGAGTTAGTACATATACAGTACTTAAACAGTGTTTGGCACATGAGTAAAATACAATTGTTTTTAGCTAAAATATAAATGTCTTATTTAGACTATCATTTCAAATATTTTTAAATGACCTGTGATGATTTTTCAAATAATGTAAAATTATGCACGTGTTCTAAAAAAGATAAGCAGTAGCTAAGTACATGAAGTTTAACTGAAGCTCTTCCTTTATTCCTCACCACTTTTATTCTATACCTCAGAGGTAAACTCTAGTCACAATTTAACAGGTATAATTCTGGTCCTTTAGCTCTGCTTGTTTCTTTGAACATAAATTACATCTTGTCTCATGAATTACCTTGGAATTTAATTGTCGTTTACTTAATGATGTATTATAAATGACTTTCCATAAAAATACATATTAAGTTCATTTGTTTACCAACTATTTTCTAAATGGCTATAATGTGCCAGTCTTTTTTTTACTTGCTGGAAATAACTCAGGATAGAAAAACCCTTGAGTTATGTAAGTCCAATTGAAGCTTACATTTTTTTTTTGATGCATACCTTCTTCTTTCTAATAACTAGAGTATATCAAAGAATAGGAATCAAACCTAACTCTTTTACTATTATTCTATTGAAAGAAATGTAGGTGGTTATCAATTTTGTGCAAATATAATAGCACCAAACTTTATGTTTAAATTTTTATAAGTTTTTATTTTTTAAGGAATATTCTAAGAAGTAAAATTATCCATTTAAAGGTTTTAATAAACTACTTAATTAGCTCCCCAAAAAGACTATCAGTTTACATTCTTATCTAAAATGCTTGAAAATGGCTATCCTCTCACATCGTCCAAATTGATATCTGCAAAACAATGTCTTCAGGAATGTTTATAGTGCTACATAAAGGGTTTTCTTTTTCTTTTTGTTGTTTTTGGTCAAATAAATTTGGGAAACCCTATAGTTTTCTTTACTAAAGTTTTCATGTATCAGTACTTTACAAATATCCAATGTAGGTGTACAACACACAGTATTTCTTCACCAAACATATATTAACAAGTTGAGGAGTAGCATCCTATCTGCTTCCATATGATAAACGATGTTTGAATTGCTTAGAATTATGCCAATCCTATTAGGCCCATGATATCTAAGAAACGTAAATTATCAGAATCGAGAATATGGTGTAAAGCATTTTGCTATTTTCCCCTGCTATATTTCTTAGTTGAGGAGAGTTTCTGGTAATAAATACACTCTAAAATATATAATGTATCAAATATAATAAAAGTTTATCTCTTACTCACATAATAGGATGTGGGGGTTGCTCCTGGATGGCTGGCATCTCTTCAACACATGGTGATCTAAGGAAATCAGGTTCTTTCCTTCGTTTTCTGTCCCTTAGGGTCTCATTGTTATCTGTACTCCAGTGGTGGGCAATCAAAGAGAATATAAAGTGGGTAAAACTTCTTCTTCATAGTCTTACTTTAAGTCGAACACATCATTTCTGTACATTCCTTAGGCATGAACTGTTCATATAGCCATACCTAACTGTGAGAAGGTGTGGGAACTTCAATCTTTCACTCAAGAAAGAAAAGAAATGAATGGCTAACGATCAGCAGTCTCTGATGCATCTAACAGGTTCATAAAAATAGGATGGCTAAAAACTACTGAACATTCATTATATGGCAGGCTCGATTCTAAGCCCTTCACTTGTATAAGCTCGCATAATATTCAGAACTATTGTAAGGGCAGATATTTCCATTTCATAAATTAATAAGATAATCAATTACATAACTTGTAAGTGATAGATTCAGGATAGAAATCCAAGCTATGTGTCCAGCCTTATTGCTTTGCCAGGTTGCCTCTCACCAATCCAGTAGGCCTCATGGACCGACATGCTGGAGCCATTGTTGCCTCTAGTCTCCTGCATGGTCTCCTTTGCCTGAGATTACTCTGACTTTTGCAACAACACTACTCTTTTCCCAGGGTCCTAGTCCTTTTGGAAGAGTGAACATTAAATTCTTCACATCCTATACTATTTTGAAAGACACTTTATCTGGATAATTCATAGTGAAACAGCAAAAAAGAAAACTTTTTTTTTGTCAGTGTTGGTCATGTCCTAGAATATAATTTTAGCATTTGGTTATGAAAAACCTCTCTACATTCTTCCTTCAATTTACTATGTGACTGTCTTTTATGAAGAACCAGTCTCAGTTTTTCTTCTACTGCCCCATCCTTCTTGAAAAGTTTCTCTTACTCTTACCACTTAAATATTGGTGTTCTTTGAAATTTATGAGTCTTCTCTTCCTGTTCTTGTGGAATAAATACTTTTAATTTACTCCATGATTTCATCATGTCTGTTTTCCAACCTAGAGCCCTTGTAGGCTAGTTGTCAGGAAATAGGTGCTGGTTAGATAACAGCTAATAGAAGTATGATGGCACATCAAAGCATCTAGATACACTTGCAAATTAAATCTTCTTGACATTATCTGTACCAAAAATTCTTATATTATCATTGTAGTAGTTAGCTATTGCTATAATAATGTGTGACTTAAAATAGTTATTCTCATATTCTTGAGTCTATGAGTTGACAGGATAGTTCTTCTACAGACTGTAAGTCTGTGGGTTGATTGGGACATGTGTACTCCATATGTATCTCTTCTTCCTGAAGCCAGCAGGCTACTTTGGGTTTGTTCTTGCAATTATGGCAGAAATGCAAAAAAGCAAACTCAGAAATGACAACACATTTTATATCTCTATTTGCAGCACACTGGCTAAAATCCCTTTGGTCAAAGTAAGTCACATGCTGAGCCCTAAGTCAAGGGGTAGAGAAGCACACTCATCTCCAGTGGGCAGAAATGTGAAGTCACAAGATACAAGGTATAGATACAAGGAAGGGAGAAACACTGAGAAGAGTAATTCAATATGCTATACTCTTATTTAAAAGTGCATAGGCACAGTCAATCACTTTGGCTAACATTAGTATCCTGAAATATGTCATATGCATGGGGATAGATAAAAAGCATGAGAACCTCTGGAATAATTGTTGGTAACTACTGAGTTTATATCTTTGGCTCGGCCAATCTTTTGATTTTTAAATAGTTTATCTTTTTTTTTTTTTTTTTTTTAGCACTTGTATTTGTTGAGCACCTGCTAAATATAAAGCATTGTATAAGACACTAGTGTACAGAAACAAGAAACAACACTTGTGGCTCTGTGCCATAAAACTAGAGTGTAACAGGGAGACATATATTAACAATAATTAGTTAATAAATTAAAATTGTGAAAAATACTTTGAACACAGAGATTCAGTTATAAATTAAGTGTTTATAACTGGGATACATGACCTATTCTGTTATTATAAGGAGGACTCACCTGAAGTGATATTTGGCTGCAGTGAAAGGCTTAGTTAAAAATGGACTTGGTGACCTCTGGACAGAAGAAAGCATATGGAACGAACCTAAGATAGAAACATACTTTAGATGCAAAATGATAACAAAGTCGAGTCAGGAGAAAACAGAGGGGAAAAAAAGAAGACTAATTCACAGCAGCAATAAAAAGTATAAAGTGATGATCAGACAATGAGAGGTGAGATGCCCAGAGCCTAAGTCTAGTTCTTAAAAGTAATGAAAAGTCGTAAAAAGTTTCAAGCAGAAGTGAGACATGATCAAATTTGCATGATCAGATTGGAGCTAAGTAAAAAAAAAAAAAAATACAGAATATCAGTTAAGAGATTATTGCAGTTTTTCTTGAAATAGACTAGAATAGGCTGGTGGCAGAGGATATGAATCAATGTAAACACTTCTAAGAGAGATTAGATGATATAATTCACAGAAATCAGTGATTGAATGAATTTGAGGATCTAGGAGAGTGATGTCAAGATTGACTTTAGGTGTTCAGGTTGTGAACTTAGTGAATGATAATACCATTTGCTGAGAGAAAAAAAAAATAGAAGGGGACCAGCTTTATGAGGAAGATCATGAATTCAGTTTTGAGAATGTTGAAGATGAAGATGAAATACCGAATGCAGATGTGGATGACCTAATTAGATGAATGAGTCTGGAAGAGGACCAGACTCATGGGGAAGATCATGAAATTAGTTTTGAAGATGTTGAAGAGTGAAGGTGAGGCATCCATGTGTAGATGCAGATGACCTAATTAGGTATCAGAGTTTGGAGCTCATAAGAAATAATTGGACAAGAGAAATAAATTTGAGAATCATCAGTATATAGATGTATTTGAGTCCATATGCATAGATGAGATCACCTTAGGAAAGACTATAGAGTGAGAAAAAACTGAATAGCAAAAGTTTATAAATGTCATTGGAGAGTTAGTTTTAGGAAGAAGAAATAACAAGAATGAGAAAAATGAGCAAGAAGAGGTAGAAGAGAAACCAATTGTGTGTGATCACACATAAACCAAGGCAAAAGTATATTTCAAGAAAAATATACTAATGTTATTAAATACTGCCAAGAGGCCAATCATAATGAGGACAAAAAATACTGTTGATTTGATTATGTAAAAATGAGTTTCCCTATCTTTCTCTACTGGAATGACTTCTGTATTCCTCCTTAGCCATCTACTGTAAGAGTCGTTTTAGATCTTTTATCCTATATCCTCAAATAAATGACTTCTTTTATATTCAGGTTGCGTGTTTAACTCTTCCTGGTGCAGCCACTATAACATGTAATTGTGACTGTTTATTATAAAGTCGATTCATTAGTATCTTGTTTTATTTTATATTTTCTTATTCAATTTGTAACACGCTGGCCAATACCCAACTCACCTCTCCTTTATTTACCCCAGATTGTAAAATTTCAACCTTGCATTAAGACAAATATGCATTTTTAATGCTACTGTGGGTCAGTTGAGTACTATTGGAGAAAGCCACAAAGAGGGGAGGATGTTTCTACAAAATATTCTCGACCTCCAGTTTCATCTTGGGCCTCAATGATGCCCCTTAGTTTTACTATTTCCTTACTCTCCAAAATACCACATAGTAAGGATAAAAAAAAAAAAAAAAAAAAAAAAAAGAAAAGAAAAAGAAAAGAAAACATTCAGTGGTTAAAAGCTTTCCAATGCTTCCTCATTCTTCTAAAATCACCACTGCGGCTTTTTCATTCTGAAAAAAATTATTCTGACTCCTATTCATTTCCTTCAGATAAGAATCACTCTTCTTCTTGCTAATAAGCCTAAAAACCTTCCTACACCTACACTTATCTTTCCTCATCCCCAGGCCCCCTCCCCGCCTCCCGTCACAACACATCAGGTGTCCTTTGGATCTCATTTATTGCATTCTTCATAAAAATTCATTGTTTGATTTTCCTTCTACTCTTTATAATTTGAACTTTAACTCTTTTCATCAATACTTAAAATGCTGAAACACCCACTATCTTAATTAAAAAAAAAAAGAAGAAAACAAAAACAAAGCCCTCTCTTCTGGTGGATGTTGTGACTAATCACTCGGAGTTCTGTCTTCTGAATATAGACATGCATTCTGTTAGTTGCCAAAAGTATTTACGCTGATGGCTCACAGCTGAGTCCCTTCCCAGGTATCACCAGAAATAGCATATAAAAAGAATCTCATCTCCTGTAGACGAATGGATGAAAAAGCTAAAGATTAAGCCAGAGCTTAATTAAAAGGGTAGCTAAGATCTACAGAAGGTTGAATTTAGATTCTGCAAATCTGTTATGCCCAAGTAAGGGCCCCGATTAAGACAGAGTAGAACTTGACATTTTGAGATAGGAAAATCTGAATCAATATATGCAAAAATTTTAATCCTCAGATTCTGCTGAACCATCTGAGCTTCCAGAAATTGTCTATTTCTTCCTCTTAAAGGCTAGCACAAACCATCAGTTGTAGACAAATCAAAGGCCTCTCTCTTGCAAGACAGTGTGCATACCCCTCAGATTTACTCACATTTCCCCTCTTGATCACAAAACTAATAAATAAGGTCAAGATACAATACAACTCAGCTGAGTATGTGATTCATGTACTAATGGAAGAGGTTATACACAAAGGAGCTAGAACTTAGCCAAGGTATACTTCAGAGGTCAGGGGAGTATGTGTGATTTTAGATCAGGCGGGTTCTAGAACCAAGAGTAGTGGTAGAACAAAAAGTTGGATAAGAAAAAGTTTATCAATATAGGAGCACTTTTCCTTGATGCAAGAATTAATACCTTGGTAAGAACCCTGGGAGATGGTACAAAAACCTGCTCAAGTGGTTCTTGGAAACTGGGAGAAAGTGTACCTGTCATCTCCAGACCCAGAATGACTCAGAAAATGCTATTACAGAACTTGTTTCATGATGATAATGGGGATGAGGGGATTCAAAATAATAATAGTAGAGAATAGAAGTGCTTAGCTGTTAGAGCAAAATGGGCACTATTATCTTAAAAAAGAACAGGTTAGAGTGGCAGTAGGTGGGAACAGTGCTGACTCACAGATAACTATGGAGAGATGCTTTGAGAAGTGTCCCAAACCTTTTCAGCACCAGGGACCGGTACTCCTATGAGAATCTAATATGTGATAATCTAGGTGGAGCTGAGGCAGTGATGCTAGCAATGGGGAGCAGCTGCAAATACAGATAAAGCTTTGCTCTCTCACCCACTGCTCAACTCCTGCTATGCAGCCCGGTTCCTAGCAGGCCACCACCAACAACTCCTCCATGGCCTGGAGGCTGGGAACCCCTGGGGGTTGGTTTATAGAATATGATATATGTAAGGGCAATGAAGAGCAGCAAACAAGGATGTTCTCAATCTTAATAATCTTTTTAAAAACAAGATTTGATTATTGGGAGACTGAGGAAGCTGCTATAACAAAAAGATAGTCTCTTGCCTAGTTTTCGGCCCTGCCAGTTTTCAGATCTAGTACCAGTTAAGTGAAGGAGAGACGGTTCACCAGGAGAAGTACTCTGTCACCCATGTCAAATGTTTATGGTGACTTTAGGTCAATTTCAAAATCTTTCTCTATTTTATCTTTTATAAGATAAGGACAATAACAGCATTTTCCTCTTGTGGATCTAATGTGGATTAGATAAAATAATATATGTAGACTTTGATAAGTTCTAAAAAACATTAGATATTTATTTTGTTGGTAGTCGTATTTAGCAATTATCTGTTTTATTTTAGAAAACAATTTTAAAACTAATATTTGTCACTAATAACACACAGGAATAGTCTCTTTTAGAAAATGTCAGTTCTCTCTCACATAGATGGTGCAATGAAATTCAGTGACCACCTTACCAGTTGTTTCATCTCTTCCTTGGGTTCTTCTGCACAACTCATCTTTTATCTAATCTCTTTCAACTTTTGAACTGGGCTGCTTGATCTTTCAATTCTTGATCTGTAAAGAAGAATATATTTTTAATAATTCACCCTAAGAATCAGATCTTGTCTATCACTCAACCTCTTTCTGATGCCACCAACATAAAGCTTCTGGGGTTCGTTTTATCATAAATATTTCAATAAATCTATAGGTAGCTTTGGAGATTTATTTTTGAAAAAAAAGAACATTCTTAGATGTTTTAAAAAAACTTTTACTACTGTTACATTTTAATAATTGGGCCAAAGCCAATTCTTTTTTTCTGAATTGCAAATATTTGCATTCTATTCGAGTACATTTTTCTTCAGATTTTGCTTAAATACATAATTATTTTAAAAAGCAGGCCAATATTTTTTGGAGCCTTTATTTTTGAAAGTGAAAGAAAAATTCAAAAGGAGTAAAAACAGATAACTCGGTATATCTTGTCTTTTTTAGGTTCTGTGAATAATTCCGCTTGGGAGGGGAGAAGCAGAAGCCAAACAGAGTCTTCTGTCAGAGGCAGAGACTAATGTAATGCAGTTTTTACTTTAAATAAAGACTAATAAGGTTACAATTACCTAGCTTTATGTTGCAAAGCTGACTTACTGCTACCATCTGAAGAAAGGTCATACTAAGTTTAACTAAAGTTCTAGTAAGTTTTTTCACTTGAGAAATATTTACTGAGTTCAAACACATGTACAAAGGAGCCACACTACTTGGCACCATCAGCCCACAAGTATGAATAAGTTTGAGCCCTTCACCTAAGGAAGTAAAAATCTAACTGAGAAGATTATAAACATACCATTAACACTAATAAAATAAAAACTATAGTAATGGATTACTATTTGTTGGAATTGGGAGATTTGGTTGGAGAGTTGGCATTTGAGCTGGATCTTGACAGGAACACCCTCCTTTTACAGATGAAATGATGCTAAAGGGCAAGATAAGAATAAAAAAATGTGTGCAACTTGAGAGACACAGGACATGGAATGGAATGCTGAACAATCCAATCAGTGAAGTGTTGGTTGTAGCAATAATGGTAGGATGAACTAAACATGGATTGTCTGGAGTCCTTTTCTTAGACTATTTTCATAAGATACTCAAACATTTAAACTTATTTTGAAAACAGAGTCATCATCAAATGTTTGGTGGGGTTATAGAGTAGAGGCCAGAGGAGTGATATAGTAAAATGATTACATTTGGGTATATAGAAAAGTATTATTAAAGAATCTACATGATAGATACTAACAGCCCTCTTTTTAGAGCAAGTTGGTATAAACTGTGAATCTCCAAATTACTACCTTTTATTCTTTTTCATATCCTCATCTCCATGCATCAAGTACAACTGCTTTGTCTAATATTCAATACATATATATTGAAAGTCTTTGATTTCAAGAAACCTACATATAAAGACTTACTCCAATACTCTAGGGAATGAGGCAGCTTCTAGGTGGTTTTTTAAACCAAGAGCCACAAAGATAACACCAAGTGGCAGAACTCAAGTGGGAGAACAATGAGTAAGACTATGTGCTTTGAGCTGGACTTAATTCATTGGAAAAGGCCTAAGGCAAAATATAGCCATGAAACTAGAGCTTCTAGGAATGATCATCAATGCCTAAAAGGGAGTGGCCATGAAGCGGAGGGAGGAAATTCTAAAATAGATATTCATCAATTTTCTAAAGTCATAGAAGTATCCAGTCTGTGGAGACAGATTAGGGAAGACTCAAGTTTATTCTATCACCTTTTGCATGATGAGTATGTGTATCTGTCTGGGTAATGACAGGGAATGTGTGACACATTCAAATTTTAACATTTGTGGAAGTGTTATTAAGGGACCATTTACAAAGGTGTGGATAGAAGTAGGAGAATCACAAAATATACTGCAATACCCTGGGTCTCATATCACTGGATACTTTTATCGTATGTAGTCCTCGAGGAGAGAAGAGAGGTTGCCTTACGAGAAATGGAGAGAGTACTCTGTGGGGAAAGGCTTTCTACCCATGGCCATGAGAGGCAGCCAGCCCTTGGCAAAGCTGCAGGGAGGAAGCAGAGTACCTCTTTCTAACCCTCTCTCTGATCTCTTACTGAAGACCTTCATTTGCCCACCCAAACAGAAACCAGTGGGTAAGGAGCACTGTGATGTAAGCCATGCAGTGAGTCTCACTGGGCACAGAGCTGGGTGAGAATGTATTTGAGGGAAAAATAGAAGCTATACTGATAGTATGCAGAATCACACCTAAAAGTACTTAATAAGTTGAAGTCGTTAATTCAAAATACTGAAACTATACAAAATAACACATCTACTTGGATTATCATGAGAAAAGATCATTCTTCTTTTATGAGATATTTTCACAGGCCAACTTACTCTTGAAAATTTCTTCTGCCATATATTTGATACTTACACTTAGACAAACCTACTAAAAATAGTATGCAAACATAAGTACAGAATGTAGTTTGTATATTACAGTGTATTTTTTGTCTAAAAGCCACTCAACTACTGGATTTTAGTTTTTATGTAGATTGACAGCAAATGTGCCTAAATTTGTAATATGAACTTTAAAACCTGGTTATTTATCTTTTACCCTTGCTGTCATACTTCATGGAAGATCACATTTACCAAAATCAAACTAGAAATAAATATTTTTTCAAATCTTGAGATAAATAATACACTTCATTTATTCAAAACATAAAATACTTGAACCATTTTTCACCACATGAGATTTTATATTCATTAAATGATAAAAAATTACAGATCTAAAATTGTCTGAACTCTCTTATACTTGAGAAAAATGGTCTTGAACTCTCTTATACTTGAGCTATAACTTAAGAACAACAAAGATGATCAGATAAAAGTATCTAATCTTTATTTGGAATCTAAATTGTACAACGTATTTATAAATTGAATATTACAAGGGCAGGTCAAAAAAAGTATAGACCTCAAGGAGACTACACTTGACTCCTTAGAGCCACACAAACTGCATATGGGGCCTGTGGCTGGCTAAAATCAATGTGTCTATCACTGTACAGAATTAGGAATTTTATTGTAAAATATCCACACCAAAACAAAAACCAGTACTAATTTAAAACTTCATAATTTTCCCTTAAGAGCTCAGAGATCTTTGAAAGATTACATGTTTAAAAAGTATAGATATAGTTAAAGAGAAATAAAAGTCAACAAAATTACTAATTTAGCCTAATGTGAAAAATCAGGAGACTGTTTTTATCTGTAGTAATATCCTGTATGCCGTAATCAAAGCGTTAAAAGTTCAATTTCCATCTCAAAATCTCTGTTTTCACTCTCATTGTTCATAGTTGCTTTGATGTTCCCGCACTCTGACAGAGAGCATGGTTTCATTTGGGGAAAGGAATCAATTTTTCAATGTAAATTGTGATTTATACACTTCCTTCCTCACCTATTTTGAATTGATTTGATTCTAGTAGCAGTAAGACATGTGAAAAACACTGTTTTGCTTGATTTAATAAACACTTGAAAATGGCTTGTTGGATAAGCCCCAGCCAAAAACTAGCAATCCTGAAGGAATGCATTTTCCTTTTCTATGTCAGTGCCCTTTTTAGTGTTCGTGGCTCTACTCTTTAATTAAGGTACAGAGGAATCCTCCGGTCAAGAGGAAGCTAACATCTCTGCATAGGAAATCCATCTACCTTATAATAACCTATTTTCAGGAAGCACTTAATTTTGGCTCCTAAGTATGGTTTATTAAAATTGCATGGTAGTGTTAAAATTGATAGAACTCAGCCCTGAGCCTTTTGCAAAGTCCCAAAGAGAAGAGTAAAATATGAAGTTGTTTATTTTTACAGTTCTATCAATGGTTCAATACAAAAAAAAAATTATACTTTTAATATATCTATAGAAAAGACACTGCATAAGTTTCCCCAAAAGGTAAATACTTAATGATTCAAATAGTTTAATTTAAAAAAATGAAAAGAAATGGGTCAAAATACTGATTGCATACTTTGTGATAGATGCTCTGTTGAATACTTTATTATATCATACCGAATACTCACAAGCTATGACTATCCTCATTTTAAGACAAGGAATATGAATGAAACTTATTGCAAACAGTTTCCATTTTCTTAAGTACCTTTCTGATCATCAAAATAGAGCATAACCAGGATCTCTTAGATAACCACATGGTAATCATCCACTGACAACTCTGTTTTCTGTCTTGGCAGAAATAGATGTGCAAGCAATTCTGAATTGCTATAGCTCTTGAATA
Organism: Eonycteris spelaea; assembly: GCA_003508835.1. Classification (NCBI taxonomy): domain Eukaryota; kingdom Metazoa; phylum Chordata; class Mammalia; order Chiroptera; family Pteropodidae; genus Eonycteris; species Eonycteris spelaea. The sequence continues at coordinate 5,450,984 of PUFA01000046.1, forward strand.
CATTTCTATCAGTCAGGATAACCCCACATGCAGCAGAAGAGCTTCATTGGAGGAAGAAAGTTGAATGTTCACCAGATATTTGCCACATTGGTAACCTTCTATCAAGAAATATTCTGGAAGTCAAAGGAAACCATATTAATAGTTATTGGTGATAAAACAAAACCAAGCCTTAGAAAAAGCTGAAAGGAGTCTGAGTACATATGCTTCTGTAGTCCAGTTTTTTTTTTTTTTTTTTTTTTTTTTTTTTTTTTTTTTTTTTTTTTTTATAGAAATCAAGCCAGGCTGGGGAGGCTCCCCCAAGCCCCCTGATTAAAAATCTTGTCAGAGTTCCAGCATGTTATTGTGGCCAATATGGCCTAAAGGACTAACTTGGGAGCGAGATTCTAAAATGACTCTTAGGTCAGAATATGAAATAGAATCATTATAAGCAAAGTTACCAGAAGTAAATTATTGCAGAAATGGAATAAATACAATGCAACTAACATGACTTATTTACATGTGCTAATAAATATGTGTTGAGCAAAGACTTTTTTTTTTCTTTTTCTTTTTTCACATTCTAAGGTTATTTTTCTCTATGGAAAACTGTTGTTGGCACTGCTTTGTACATGCAGGCTCTTTTTCTTCTCTGCTTTCCTTATTTTACCTTCAAAGTTGAATAACTGTGATACAAGATGTGATGGTTAAGGGGACTCAGATCTTAGAACAGAAAGTCATGAGTTTGCAACCTTGTACCATCTCATAATGGCTCTGTGACTTTATAAAATTATTTCATATTTCTAATCTTTATTTGCTTCATTTATATAATGGAAATAGGTATGTTCTGATAAAGATTACAAGTAATAGATAATTCATGTAAATTTCTTTAACAGTTCATGAAATATAGCAAGGACAAAATAATATTGGCTATGATCATAATAATAAATATATCATTATGTTAATTTTCATCAGAGACACACCTATCAAAAATTACTAATTAACGATATGGGGAAATCTCCAAAATCTTGTCATTAAATACAACATTTTGAACCTCATTACCAGGGAAGCTTATTCATCCTGCTTCTGACTTTGACATAAAATCAGAAAATATTTAATAGTCACTAGGCATAATAAAGCCTTTCTCTAATTGTCCAGAACAAACTTCTAGAAAGACACTGGGTAATCGCCGTCAGGCTGACTGGACGGTAATTTCGAATGACTGATACAGAGGCTGGACATGACTGTGGAGCCCGAGGGGTAGTGAGCCCCTATGAGACTCAAAGGAGCCTGGCATCAACATCTAGGGATTTATCATGAAAGAGTCAAAACCAAAGCAAATAATTTAAAAATAAAGATGCATTTTTAGTTTAAATAAAGAGAAACACTTAGAGATTTTCATTTGTAGTCTTACATCACTGGGTCTTTATATGTGTGGGTGTCTTCACCTGAAAGGCCATATCCTCATCTCACTATCTTTCCTGTGTCCTTCAAGACTCATCTGAAGCATATTTTACAATTTATCAGGGTTGGCATGCAGAGTGGATGCCATTTGCCACCCAGATGTATTACCTGTTTTCAGGTTATTGATGAAAAGTATTGAGTTTGAATCAAAAGCCCAGATTTGAGGTTTGGGGCCCAGCAGTTGTAATTTCCATAAATTTGGCCAAAACGTTCTCTGATCTAACCTGAATCTTCTTATCTGGAAATTGAATATTTTAATACCTTCTCTTCCTATAAAGATATTACAAAGATTAAATTACAGAACTTAGAAATGAAATTTGTGAATATTATCCTTATAGAAGCATAAAGAAAATTATTTTATTATCAATATGTTTAATCACCTCGAAGGCAAAATTCTTCAAGTGACAGAAAAAAAAACATTTTAACATGGAATTTAACTTTTTCTTAATTTGGGGAACGAAATCACATTTGAGTCATTTTTCTCTGGAGGCTTTGATATCCTTTTCCCCAAGATAGAATTGATGTATATTCTTTTTGAGAGACATTGCACTACAGCCTTCTACTGACATCTTTTTCTCAAATGAGGAAAGTTTAAATTGTTTCTAGAAATTGATTTTAACAGCTCTCAGTCATCCACGTATCCCAATGTCATTTAATATTCAAACAAAATAATTCAGCTTATTTAAATGCATTTTAAGTATCTCTTCCTATAATATAGTCAACATTTTTTTTTCTTACATTTAGCATGATTCTTTCCTGGTTGCTATACCTTACATGAGGCCAGCCGATTCCACACATACCAATGCGGCTTTGACAAGAGAGAAGGAGTTGAGGAAGTGCTATATTTAATGTTTGTTAGCAAAAATAAACATTCCACCAATTCCTCTTTAATATGAGATGTCTGAGTGGGTGGCAAGGGATAGAGTGGGAACTAAGGCAGGACAGTAACAGAAGAGTCACCTAACGAAAACTTTTATTATGTCACTTGAAAAAATATAGTGGTAAGTTTTAAACTATAAATAGAGAGTAGGGAGTGCCAGGTAGGTGAGGACATGGTCAAAGGGTACAGTTTCTTCAAAGTAATGACTTTTTACTTTATTTTAAAATAATATTGAAAGATGTATCCAATTTATAATTTTTCCATTCATGCTGTTATCAGGGGTTTATTTGTTTTTTAATTTCTTTGTTTTAAGGATTTTCCTAAATCCTTAAGGAGACTAAAGGAGAGAGAGAGCTATGGGTTCCACGGGATAGAAGATAAGTTAGGAGCTTGAGGTAAGCTTTCACCCTGAGGTTCATCAGTGAGATCCCAGACTTGACAAACATTCCTCTGCCCATAACTGGTCATGACTAAGCAGTTCAGGTGAGAAGACACTAACAGGTGAAACAAAGGTGCTTCGCTGGTGACTAATGTGGACAGATAATGTTACTACCAAACATCTTTGCATCTTGGCTCCTTAACACAAGTAAGAAGTGGCAAGAATCCCATGGTTAAATAAAGCTAAATTTTCTACTTTTCAGTGAAATGGAGTCTAAGAGTTTAAAGTTAAGTTAATCTAAGAAAAATTTTAAATCGCAGTATTTCTTCCATGATTAAATTGTGGAAAGAAATTTGTCTGTGCTATAATAGTAGTAATTAACGTTAAACTCTTACCAAGTGCCAGGGATTTTGATAATATATTTACATCGATTAGCTCATTTAAATCAGACACAGCTCTGATTTCATTTCACAAATGAGAAATCTGAAGCACAAGATGGTTAGGAACATGTCCAAGACTCACTCAGTTAAGAAGTGGAGGTCGGCTACGGGCCTAACGACTCTAAGATCACATTTGTAGATACTACTCGATATCATATTAAGAAATTAATCTTATGGTTTTGGAGTTAAATTACATAGTAATATCATTTATTAATAAAATTTATTAGATTTAAACTAATTGAACATAAACTTCTAATATAATAATTTTAAATAATTAAACTGTGATCGAGAGGCCCTTTAGAAGGAAATACATAGCAGAATGTTTTTATTTTTTTGAAAAAAATAGTTCTCTACATAATAATATTTTATGTTTAAGATAACAGTAGGATAAAACACAAGGATGTCAATAACACATAGATGATAAAAAAATTCTACATATATTCAAATTAATCAGACCATATGGTAACATGGGAGCATGTTTGTCGACTTTTATTTAAATAAAATGAAAATTGTATGTGTTTAGTTCAGGCCCATAATTATTCTATAGAAGAAAACCAGAAATAAAAATTCTAGTAGTCCTCTGAATGAATGTGCGTAGCCATGGCCATATAAAATTTTCCAGCAGTAGCTTCACCTGACAATTGCTCTAACCAAACTTCCTGGGCAGTTGAGTAAATGACTCTTTAATATTTTTGAGCAGTCTCCTCTAATAGAGTATAATAGCTGAAATTTGGTTTGTTTAATCTGCACTAAATAGCATTTGGATGACTGCTTTTTTGGGTCAGCTATATAAACTCTTCAGATTATTGTTAATTACAAATCCCTTTAATTGCTGCCTGACCATACTTGCTAAGGAAAACTGGAAATTCACTTTTCATAGAGCATCAACATTACATTGAAAAATGATTGGATTTGTATTCTGGGTCATATTCTCTTTTATAAATTTACAAAAAAACATCTATTTACTGGAAACTGTGGGTCAGTCAAAGCTGATTATTGCTAGCTTCGAATGATGACTTTCCACAATTTGGCAGCATAAATGAACACTCAACATCAAACAGTGTTAAATGGTATGTCTTTCCAAACGAGAACCTTTCTGGCTAGATAACTCTTTCCTCTTATACTGAACAATTTGCAATTTAGTCTCTCCCTGCTCTTTCAATAATACAGCCAGGATTCATGTCGTGGAGTGCTATTTTTTTTCTTTTTCTAGAGTTCCGCTTTAGTCAATTAAGAAAAGTTTGATTTCTGAGTTCATTAGAATGATATGATTTACTGGCCTGGACATGAGAAATATTGACTTATCTTACATAATGACTATTTAAGTGATAACTTTTCAATATAATGGCTTTTGAAAAATTATACTGGTTTTAAACTACTCAGTGGGGGATTATTATGACTTTTCAAACACACCTACAACATGAAATAAAAATGGTATAAGAAGTGATAGTTCAACATTTTGAGTTCAGGCAAGTATACATTCACCAATTTACCTGAAACAATACTTTCTATTAAGGAAATAAATTTGAATAACATAGCATTTTTGGATGAATTCAAATTCTGTCACTTAGTATATTTTATGGTTATTCTAGCTTTTATGTGTGAGAAATTTTAGTTTTAAAAGACTTGTTTAGTTTTACCTAAATTTTTTTCTGTGCTATGATTTTATTTTGAAATGCATAACTATAAGCTACTTGAAAGTTGAAATATTTGTGATAAAAATAGTGTAGAAAAGAGAAAAATAACAAGTATAATTCACCTTCACTATATTCTATTTAATGTACAGACTGATTTACCTCCAAAATGTTGTTTATTGCTTGATTTTATTGTTTTATATATAGAGGGATTTTTTTTAGAGGAGGGTGTTGTTTTATTTTCTGGATTAGGCAGTAGAGAACCATGGAAGATCTAGGCAGATTATCTGGCAGTGGCATGTTTGGTGGCAGAGTGACTAGACTTAAGGTTATTGAAATAGTCTGATGTAAGGTAGATACTTTTTCAAATGATAGCATTTGAAAGAGATAAGTTTCTAAAGACTTTAAATTGTTTGCTTTGGGTCAAATTGATTAATTCTTGGTAGATGGTTAGATAGGTGTGCAATGAATCTCTTGATCTGGGGGCATATGTGACATCCAAATATTAGGACTAAATCTAGTGTTGTGTTTTTCAAAACTATATGACTCAGTAGATCACAAATCATGGAAAAGTTTGTGATTGGTATTTTTTCAACTGAAATAAAAAATGTAATAGCATTGTATATGATAACACAAAAATTTTTATTTCAATTGTGTGGTTATGTGTCTGCATGTGCATAAGATATTTATATTACCGTGGCTTTTGTAAACAAACAAACAAAAAGATTTAAAAGTCTCTGATCTAGAGCATTGCACAGAATTAATTAATCCGTTCTGCTCCCATGTAAATTATCCAAGTCTGCATGATTGATTTGAACATTGACTGAAAAGCACCATCACCAGTCTGCTGTTGGGACCTCTTTATTGCTTACCTGATTCATTTCTAACCACCAAAACTGACTTAGATGCCTTCAGACTCTCCCTATCAATTCATCATATATCAGGTGCCAGATTAGTCTTTCTAAAGTGCTATTTACATCATGTCATTTCCATTTCCTTCTTTTAACTTACACTAAATATATGTGTATATTTTTATATCTGTAAAAATTATTTGGGAACTTTACCCAAATGGAATACATCATAATTACCCCCACTGAAATCAATGAACTTTTTTTTCATTTAGTGGCTCCTCACTAAATTCTAGAATTTTTAAGAACTTAAAATTGTTAAGTTAGAGAGATACGTACATTAAAAGACACACACAGAGATGAGAGAGAGAATGTATATATTTAATCAGTGATAAAAAGCTTACTGAACATTATTGCTTTTATTATTTTTGGAATAGAATAGAATGAAATGGAATATATGTGTGTATGTATATATGTAGGTATATATATAAAAACATACATGCATGATATGAAAAACCATATTTATATATTTGCATACTTGCAGAAAACTTCAGTGATTTTAACAAAAATGAAGCTTATTTATATACTAGTTGAAGATCTGGGAAGCCCAATATTCTCTTTCTTTGCCATGCAATCAGTTTGATTTTTTAATTTGGGAAAAACTAAGTTGTCTTTTTCATTGGATACTTTAACTATAAAAAGTACATGACAATAAATGCTACTCATTTCATCCTATACTTCACAGCGATGTTAAAAGAATTATTAATAAAACAATTCTAATTCCTTAGAGAAAGTGTGTTAGATAAATCAAACATGCTATTGTAGTATTACTTCAATAATATAGAAGATGATAGTAGAAGAATAGCATTTATACATAGAAGATTTCCATAAGTAAATATGCCTTACAGTCATTTTAAATGGTTGGCATTATTGAGCTAATTAATTTTTCTAAAGTATTTCAAAGGTAAAAAAATTCAAAAGTTAATAATTGTTCATGCTCAAAGTCACCCTTAAGCTAGGTCTGTTTAATGCTGTGGCTCTATTAGAAAGGCATTTTACTCCATATTATGTAAGATACAAAAGAACATATATATCCAATTAATGCAATGAGTCATTATGTAGTTTAACTAAGAGTTTTGCCAAGCTCCTGAATAAATCAACACTCTAAAATGATAGATATAAGAAGCATTTAGTTATACAGCCAGTACTCCAATAATGTCCTTTCATTCAACATAGTTTCATTACAACTTTGATGAGGAAGAAAGAATTAATTCTGGGACAGAGCCACTGTCTGTGTGGTTTGCATATTCTCCCTGTGTCTGCGTGGGTTTTCTCTGGGTACTCTGTTTCCTCCCACATCCCAAAGATGTGCATGTTCGATGAATTGGCGTGTCAGCATTGTCCCAGTCTGAGTGAGTGTGGGTGTGCAAGTGCAACCTGAGATGAAAGGATGCCCTGTCCAGAGTGGGTCTTGCCTTGTGCCCTGAGCTTCTGGGATAGGCTCCAGCCGGCCACTACTTTGAACTGGACTAAGCAGGTTGGGAAAGAATTCTCTTATTTGTTTTATTATCAATCTTTCTTAAATGTATGCATAGCTCATATGTATTTCAATATTTAAATTAGAAGTGTTTTGGGCCTTTAGAAGTTTGGTGATGTCTTTGTGACCAGAAATATGCTGTAGGAAATTAACACTTATTTTTATCAGTTAGCTTATAGTAAAATTAGCTTCATTATATGTCATTTCACTTAAAATTGCAGTTTCCAAGAACCTATCAATGATGTTAAGTGAGGATTCACTGTATAAATGATATTATATATCAAGAACAAGTAAAATACTTAAAACTAAAATGGGGCAAGTCACCAAGTTTTTAATTTTTATTCTGCTATAGAATACTACAGGAAACCCACTTAAAAGTAATGTTAAGGAATATGGATATAATTTTATGTTTTAAGATTAGTGGCATTTTCCGACTCAATAGAACAAGTACTAAAATATTTTCAAAATGTAATGACTAAATAAAATCATAATGGTTTTAATAAATTTTTAAGACACTATGTGAAGCTCCTAAATTAAGAGAGGTGAAGTCATTTAAAGAAAAAGTAAAGGGAGAGAAAAAAATAATAAAGTAAAATAGAGATAATGATATTGTGATAATGGTTGATGAATACCCTCATATTGACTTGGAAATTTTGAGACTTGATGAAAATAATAGCCATTACAAATGATTGGTTCTTTTACGATATCAAGGAGTATTAAGCTCAGAGATAAAGTAGTTTTCACTGCAAGTGAGTCAATTATTAGCATCACTAAAAAGAAATGGGCAATACTCAAAACTGTTAAATATTCCAGAGTGTAGTCTAATAATATCTAACTATTATTGAAATTTAATCAATTATCTTTGAAAAGAAAGAAGTCAATTGCAGGAGCTCTGTGAAGTAAACACAGAGAAACAATCAAGTGATTTGAACACCTATCATGCTAAGCTACGTGGTCACATAAGTCATATAAGAGGAAAAAACACAGTTGTAACTATAGACTTTCAAGAGGGAGACAAGAGACACATTGCCCTTGGGCAAACTAGCCAATTCCCTTTGACAGCACCTTGCTGAGACCACCCAGACCTGGGCCTCGCCCTCAATCTTTGAGACTAGAATTTTTTTTTTTTTTTGTCAGAGACTAGACTTAAATAGACTTCCAAAGGACAGATTCACATTAACCAAGCTTGCAAGACCGACGTATAAAACGAGAAGTACATTTTTCGTGTTTTACAATAACACAATTTTCTAGGGAGCTGGCACTCATGTTCACTCTTTTTCTCCTGCAACCACATTAGATGGCTACTTATTTTGTTCACCAGAAGAGTAAACTCAGGCTCTGCAGTAGTCCATGTCAAGGAATGGGGTGGCAGTAGTAGTGAATATATTTGCCTAGAGTTTAATGACAAATCATCAGCAGTTGTTGCTGGGTTGGCTTATAGACAGTGAAGGAAATTGAGAAATCAAGAAAGTGGACATAGTCATAGAGAATGCTTCTAGAAATTTGACTATCAAGGTGACAGGGACTAGCAGGAAGATGACAGAGAATCACAGAAGTTTTGTTTTGTTTGCAGTATAGTTATATGTATTATAAATGTTGCCTAAGAAAGTGCAATTGAAGGCTCATGAGTAACACCTACAATAGCAACAGAATCAACAGTCTATAGCTAATTCTCTAACAATATAATGGCTACAATTCCCACCTATCCACCAACTGCCACAGTATTTTCTTATTCCTCTCTGCCCAGGAAAGTCTCATATCTCAAGTAGCCCATTCTGCTACTGTTAATACCATTGATAACTGCACCCTCTGTCTCTGGTCATGTGGCCCCATCTTCACTACCTCCAGCACAACTGGCTTGTCCAAGTGGCCCCAGCTGTTGCACCCTAGTTAGAGTCTATACTAAAACAGTCACCCTAGGAAGACTCATTCCTCGTGCCTCAGGAATAAACCAATTGTCTCTCTGTGTTGGAGACATTGGTACAGACACTTTTCTCTTTTTTCCTAATATGCAAGGTCTGTTTGCTTAGAATTGCCTTGTAAGTTTCACTTTTTTAATAGCTTTGAATCCAGTGATCCACATGGTCCAGATTCAGAGCGGGATCATGATTATATACATCCAACATTAGCAATCAGTGTTTTCCAAATGTTTTAATTTAATATTGGCAAACGATGAAAGGGAAACAAAGCATACAACGTTATAAAAATATTATTTCCCTCCAATCATATCCCTCACAAGTACAGAGGATCCATTACCTCTTCATTATAAATTTTCCTTAAAAAAGCAAAACATCTAATTTCTCTCACATTTCATATCTGCATTCTTAATCTTTTAACCCTTACTTCTGATTTCCTTTTGTTTTATTTTTTTAACTTCTTTTATTTTAACTTTGTTAATATCTCAGGTCTGGCAAAAGGTGGGACCTCCTTTAGAAATCAGGGAAAGACTGAAAATATCCACTCATTAATTTTGTACCTACCATAAATTCACAGCCAGAAAAGGTGTGACTTTCTCATTGATTTCTCTCCTTTCACTTAACCTCTTACTGTTTGGCTTTAGGGGAATTTATGAATCTCACCAGCAACCGTCTTTGGCTGTTTTGGAAAAGGAGAACATTAATTTCCTCTTCCACCACAGAGGAAATATAGGAAACAAATTATGAGAAAAAGGTATAAAAATCCTCAGATATGAATTGAGGGAGAAAAAATGAGAAAGAGTAGCACTATTATTTATACTATTTGCATTACTACTGATTGGTAATTCTGCTTCTAACAAATGAGGAAGATGAGAAATTTGATATGCTTTATAAAATATATCATTTCACCATTAGCGTGCATGGCCCTGACACCAGTTCCTAAGGAAAGGGAGATCAAGATAAAAGAAAACATTCACAAGGGATTTCTAAATGAAGCTAGTAAAAAATATGTGCTTGTGATTGAAGTAAGGGAAAAAAGTTTGTTGGAAAATTTTCAAACTATTAGGTTGACTTATAAGTGGAAAATAAAAGATTAGACTGGCTGCTAAGGGATCTAAAACCTATCAGATATTTGGGAAGGTATTTATGGATCATAAACAACAAAAAATAAATAAATTCCCTGCTATAACTGCAACTCAGAAAACAGAGTCTCCAAGGGCCCTGAAGAAGCTTCTTGAATTCTAGTATAAAATGGTTCTTATCATCAGAAGAAAGAAAAATGTTTCACTAAGAACTAGAGAATAGCAACTACAGACTGACAACAATCTATGAGCATCTTATAAAAGAATCTTTTGGCAAGAGGAAAAAGTTCTTGAGCTGTTTTGCATTGGTGGAAATGGGAGAATGGAGCATGAGTATACCAAATTACTAATTTATTGTTTCAAATGAAGTACTTGAATCATAATTCCTGTGCTATTTTAGCTTAATACTTTAAATGTGAGAAAAATTTACTAACACAAATTTCTACAGAATTTTGAGGCAGATAACTGAGATTTCTGTGATTTTCCAGTATCTTGGCTAGAGATCTATCTTGGGAACTTACAAAAACTATAGATTTCAGGGCTATAGTCTCAGAGATTCTGATTCAGAAGGAATTGAGAGTGTGCATGTCTGAATTTTTAATAAACATCCATGAAGTCCTAATACAGATGTCTCAGGAGCTATATTTTGAGACACAAACCTAGAAGTTCATTTTTTTTTCGGTGGCACATTCAAGATCTGCAACATTCTGAATTATCTTTTCCATCTTACCTTTTACTACATTTCTCCACAAACTTGGTCCCCAGCATCCAACCTATTCACACTTAAAGTATTAAACTGACACATTCCATGTTTACAGGCCTGCTCTTCTGTTACTCAACTTGAAAGACTTCTCATTTCAATGCATCAAAATTTTGTTTTAAGGTATCTTCCATACTTCAACACCTCTCTATTCAATTATACTACCTTTCATTTTAAAAATATATTTTTAAATTTATATTTCAAAATATTTTTGTTTACCCCTTAGTTCACTTGATATTGCATTGTAGATTATAGTGAGTTGGATATATAGCTGCTTCTTCCTGTAGATTTTAAGCTATTTGAGGATACTTATTTAAGCATTTCAAAAATATTTGATTAAATGAGTTAATAAAGCACACAGTGGTTCATATTTGGTAGATCAAGATCTTCATACTATTAAATCAAGGAAATAAAAAGATTGATTACATAGAATCAATTGTTATCCATAAACTTTGAATGTCTGATCCAAAGGGATCCAGGAGTTTCCAAATTGATATTAGTTACTTACTCCTTGGGGCAAAACTTGAGTTGCACTGCCCAGATATGGAAGGACTTCTATAGAAATGGAGTCTCCCTGACCTTAGAGAAATGTGAGAGATCCATGAGGAATTATGTTCTAGCACCTCACTGATGGGAGTGCTACTGGTCAACCAGCCTCAGTTGTCAGCCCTCCAAGGGAATTGCCTAGGATGAAGAGAACCACTTTGCCCAACAAGTCATATTTCTTCGAGAGATAGCTCACATAGAATTACTGATACACAGGGAGAGGTAAAAGATGAAACCTCTTGCCCTAATGCACAACAGCTCTAAAGGATCATTGCATCTTCAGAGTTCCTTGCAAGGTCAGCTGAGGCTCCAATTCAGGCTTCATTGTGGATCAACTTTTCCTTCTGCTCAAACCTACTTCCTTCTCTTTTACAGTTTTTACAGATAGTGATGTTAAAGGTACACACCAATGAAACTTTTACACTTAATTTCTTTCTCCGTCTGTTTCCCAGAGAACCCAACTTGCACAACTCCTTATATTTTCTGTCTTTATACCTAGAATACTATTCACCCTCACATAGATGTATGAACATCATAAGAAATAGTCAACAAATATTTATTTAGCATCTGCTGTGCGCCCACTATTATACACACTTTTTAAAATATTACTCCTCCAAAAGCCCAAATTTGTAAGTATTTCTGGCACATTTATGCTTTTAGATATCACTTCAAATATTACCTCTTTGGAGGGCCTCTCCCTGGTTACCTATCAGAATAGCTGCCTCCTCCACTGACCATCAGGGCTTACTTATCTAGCTTTTATTTTAATTTATAAAAATTACCTTTACTGAAATTACATTATATGCTTAATTTTTTATAGAGTTTTTTTTTTTTTCCTAGTAGAATGCAAGCTATATAAGGGCAGGGACCTTGTGTTGTCACTGCATATGACAGTTTCTCAAACTTAATAGTTGATCAAATGCACATATTTTAACCTTATTCAATGGATGGAATATTTTTATAAGTAGGTTGCTCTTGTCTAATCCAAATTCTTAGAATCATTTTTTTCCCCAAGAAATCCTTTACTACTTACTGTCAATAATTTAAAGTGGCTAGTAACTACATTGTATAAAGCAAGGACTGTGTTTGAGTCACATGGGCAAGTTTTGTAAGCAGAAAGTTGATAAATTCTCAGAAAAGGAAAGAATGAGAAAAAACTCTTTCTGGTAAGTGGAATATTCTCCAGCCAAATTAGCAACTTTGCAACAAATAGTGAGTGGGGAGTATGATGGATAACAATGTACTATGATGCAGGGCATTTAACAGTCTAATATGACATTTAATTCTGGAGGGGGAGCTTTTGGAAAAATCAGTGTGAAGACTCCCACTGTTGAGGCTGCAGCTTTCTGTGGAGTGGCAAACTGATGCTCATGAGAATTTTTGAACTTTGTCTAACAAGCCCCTCCAAGCCTGTGAACTCCCTGCCGTTTGCCTGTTAGTCTCCTGTCTGGCGGAAAGTCTGCAGCCGCTGTGCTGACATTCATCACTGAGAGTTCCGGCCCGGTGCTGCCACTCCCAGGCTGACGTGCTCACTCTAAACCAGCATGCTGGAGCATCAGAGAGAAGTTGTCTCTGGGGTGGTGAGCAGTTGAGGGGAGGAAGCCAGGATATTAGGAAACAGTTTCTCTACCCCAAATGATACCATTTTAGCTTAAAACCATAGAAAACATTCCAAAATGTTCTAAAAATAACACTGGAAATGAAGGCATTAATATTCTCCATACAATTAAAAAAAAAAAAAGAGGAGGAACATATTTGGGGCTGGTGTTAGTGAACGAGATATTTTCCTAAGAGAATGTAGAGAACCCAGAAATAATCATTTCTGGGATATGCAGACACCTCACTGGCAAAACTACTTCAAACTTCAGATTTAATGTAGTAATAAACCAGGCAACTGAAGTACAAAAGCAAGAACAAGTATCTTTAAAGTCAGTCCTTAAACTGAGGAAAAATTAAAGATAGTTAAGAAAAATCGCACATAAAACAAGACAAAACAATAAAAGTCTCTTTAAGTAGTAAGATGCATTACAGCTAGCATGAACATTATGAGAAATAGTCAACAAATGTTTATTGTCAGCTCTGTACCCACTACTATGCATACATCTCCATCTCTAGGTCATTATTATTACCTTAGTATGTAAATATGAAAGCTGAGGATAAGAGGAATAAGGTGAGCCATGCCAAGTAAGAAAAGGCCCTGAATGATCTGGCCATACAGGCCTTTACAGTCGCAATTTCCACCAGCTTTTCCCAGTAGCACAGTAAGCTTCGACATTCCAGCTTTCTCTCTGCCCATGGAAAGCAACCAGTGCTTCTGTGCTTCTGGCATTTTCTAATCTGATGCTTTGTATATTTGGGATATTCTTCTGCCTTCTTGTTTCTGTACCAATTGTCATTTATCCCTTAGGGTTGATTTAAAAGTTTATGCCTCAGAGACACCATTCCTGACTCCCCTTACAAATGCATAGTTGGAGAGATCACTACGCCCTTCTCAGGGTTAGCAAATGTGAGGGGTAAGGGAAAATTGTGCATGTGCACATGTATAATTTTAATATATAATGCAATGTATAATTTGTAGTATATGTTTCTGTCATGCAATATTTGAGACATACTAAAAATTATTTACCATTTATCTGAAATTCAAATTTAAACAGACATCCTTTATTTTATCTGGCAAACTTCCCCTTACCCCTTGAATTTCTGTGTCTTTAGGTTTCTATTTATAGTAGCCTGTACTTAAACTTTGAATCATTTTTTACTGTTCAATTATAAAATTATTTGTGGGCTTATTTTGTTTAATGTATACCTCCCCACCAAATAGTGCCTTTATACTCATCATTGTCATTTTGATAGCTGGAAAAGTGCCTGACTTATAGTAGTAGTTCCACTAATCTGACCAGAATAAATGATGATAAAGCCATGATCGAGACCCAGTATTGTGATCCCAAAATCCATTGGTCTTTTCACTACTCCAGATGGTTGTATAAGAAAGATAAATATTTGTCACAACATGCACTATATACATTAACAAATATGTACAATCAAATTCTAATTATCACACTTATGATAAAAGAAAATACTCTCAGATCAGCAATCCTTTTCTGATCTTTTATAATGCTAATTGCTAATTTCTTATCCCAGATATTTTTTCAGTAAAATTGTTGAAACTCTCAACATTCCATTTTATGTGATAGAAACTTAAATGTAGCTCTCTGCAGGATATAGACATGGCTATTTCTTTTAATGGAACAGAGTCTCACTGTTGAAAATATAACACATAGTGTTGTTATTGGTTCAGTTCATGAACAAGAATTTCCAAACCATGCAAGGATGATTTAGTGATCCTATATCTTGCCAAGGGCTTAACATTTCCAAATAGGCTTTTGCACAATGAAGTGTAAAGTTCATGGGCTGCTATCGCCATGAGCTTTACATAAGCAACCTCTAGGAACTGATTCAATAGCCAACTCTAAAGTTTTAGATGGCCAAGACCCACTGTGCTGCTGTCAACTTGGTTAAACTGGTTATATTATTTTTGTACAGAAAAGCAGTGAGTATTCAAATGAATATGTTTGTTATTTTCTTCTTCTAAAAAAAAAGTCATGATAAAGCTATTCTCATAGCTATAGAAAAAAAGAGACCTTCTTTTATGTTAGACCATTAATTGAAGACAGGGAGATTTGTCTTATGCAAAAATATAGTCCACTAATTGTCACCAAGAATATCCCAGGTCTTTCTCATCTATGTGTACAAATGAGAGACTTCAAATATTAATACCCACAGTAAAATGACCATCGATACCTCCTCAATGACTGTCAGACCAGTCTTATTTCTAAAAATTTGTAAAAACTTTTCACATTCTTCAACACCTACTTATATTCTTCCCATGACTGCTTCATCTACACCACTTCAGCAAGTAAACAAACTAACACCCAGACTGGTTTCAGGTGGATTAATACTGAGGACCCAGCACTGGAGGCCCACAGATCAAGAAAGTCACCATTCTCTGCATGGCTCAGAGCAATGATTCATATACGCTGTGCATCCTCTCTCCATTTTATAAACAGTGAAATTAACATTTGCTCTATTTACTTCTCATGTTTTTTGAGAAAATGAAATGAGTTAATAAGTGTGAAAGCATATTGAGAAAGTTGAAAGTGCTAGGCAGCTATATGAAATTTGTAATTCTTTCTGAACATGATGCTAACTTGTATTATGAGACCTCTATTTAGAAAGACAAGACCAAATATAAATCTCCACATTCCATCACACATAAAGGATAAAACTTAAAAAAAAAAAGTAATTCATTATTTTTGAAAAGATAAACCATTTAAATTACATATTATTTGATTTGTTTTCAGATCTGAAACAATCTCCCATAACATTGCCTCTAGCCATAATTAGTATTAGAAACATAAGTCATTTATCAAATACATGCTGGCTAAATTATCAAGAATGTTTCAGAAGAGATGGCATCCAAAACTTTTTCTACTCAATGAACGAAAATAAAATAAAATGCTGGGACTATGAAACACAGGATGTAATTAAATTTAGTTTTTATTAAGCTGTATGAGCAAAGTTTCTACTGAGAATTCACTGTATTATTATTTGTTATTATTTCTTAAAACCTGAAACAATAATAAAGTCTATCTGTATAACCTCCTCAGGTGTGTAACTAGGGAAACTGAAACCAAGGAGGTGAAATGACCTTCCTAAAATATCAGAGACCACAGTTTTTTGATTCCTTGGCTAATTCTTTATTGATGCCTCTCTACTCTTCTGTACTGGCTTATCTTCAGAGTTCCATAAAGACTGTAGTCAGTATATATAAAATGATCCAGATATGCTGAATTAACAAATTAAATAAAATATCATCTTAATAGTAAAAAATAATACTTGGACATTAAACTAAAAAATGTGTTGAGTGGGAGTAGGTAGTTTGGTTAGAGAAGTAAGAAAAAGTGACTTCATGTGATACATAGAAAATAGATTCTCCAAATTCGATAAACAATTATTAACATTTTACCGTAGTGCTGAGATTATATATATTTATATATAATACAAAAGTATTATATATATATATATATATATATATATATATATATATACACACGTATATCTTATAACATAAATATAGTATTTCATTGATCTGCACAGTAAATTTTGAGTGCCTATTGTGTATCAGTTAGGCACTGGGTATTCCATTAAGCTTACATAAATGAAAGACACAGTATTTCTCAAGGGCTGACGGTCAAGTGGAATGATTAAGGGATGTAACAATTAGATCTTTGGAAAATTACTGAGGCTTTTGCATAACATTGTATTAGAAGAATCACCTCAATGTTAAAAAACTAAAATATTAGAATGAAATATACATACTAATCTACATTACAATGCACTAATTTAAATAAGGAGAACTTGTCTTCTTTAGGGAAAATGTATAGAAGAACTCATGGGGGAAATGTTACTTCTATTGTACTCTTTTAGTCTTAACTGAAGAACCCATAACTAATATTAAGATTTTTTATTTCTTTCTAAAATTATAGTTAAAAAAGTAGCAACAGGTATTTTTTCATGAGTTAAAAGTAACAAACAATGATATAAAAGCCAATATGACATGAAAAAAACTGATTGCAAATGGAAAATTTTAAAAGAAAATGTGTATCATCTGTAAAATGTCACTTTGTCTCATTTTAAGAAATTTAGACATTTTATCTGAAGTCGTGCCTTCTGAATTATTTTTTAATTTAAATCCAACAACCTATTTACTACTTTTTCAAGGAAAATCTCAAATTAAATTACTTCTTTGAGAGACTGGGCAAATTCAACTCATAAAATCATGTCTATGTACTAGTGATATCAATTTTATCACTCCCTTTCATTTTTAAAAAAAATAAAATGCTTAAAAAGTTGTAGCTTAGCTTCAAATAACATTTGAACCAGGTTGTTATGATTGTCTGTTAAAGTAAACAGCTCAATAAATATGAGTTATTTCTTGTTAAAATGATTTACCAATAAATGTCAAAAAGCATATTCCTTTTAACAAGACAAGGCAAAATCATAAAGTAACATTCCTTTCTGCATTTCTTCTACAGAATACATCTGCCCTTAGCAAATCAATGACTTCTGCTAAGCAGTTTGTATTTTAAAAAGGAAAAATACCTACCAATTTTCTGAAAGTTTCTTAAAGATTATTTAAAACTTTGATTATTTATTCTAAAGTCTAATTTCATCTTTGAACTCTGATAATGGTCTTCCTTTCCTTAAAACTTTTTACTTGAATGGTGTTCAGAGCAATACCAGCTTGTCTATCTCTAATATTTCTTATTTTTCTCTTTCCTTTTTATATTCCATAATTGCACACATTGTCTATCACTTTTAAAATAAATAAATAAATAAATCCGTATTAACAGAGAGAGTTCTTTTTTCCCCCAGGGTTCTGACTTTCATGTCTATACCAATAAATAGTTACTCTGATTGCCACTTCTGTTTTCTATACTCATTTCTAGGTTCATATTTCAAATGCCTTTGAGATACTTAAACTTGAAAATCTCATCCAAATCTCAAACCCAATGTGTTCTCATTGAGTTTATCCCCTACCCAAACCAACTCTACTTCCAAACTGTTCTCCCTTTGCCAGAGAAACTATGTCCAAATTATTAGGGTTCTGTACCTTGACTCTTTTAAATTTATATTTCCTATATTGAAGGCTGTTCTAATTTTAGAACTCCTCTAATCAATTTTCTTTTCAATAAATATCACACAATTCAATAAAACCTATCAAATTAAAAGTAAAACTCAGTGATAAATTAGCTAAGACAAAAACAATTTTAAATGTAAATGCTTAAAAGGGCTCAGCCATATATTCTCAATGATACAACTAAATATTGTCTTTGTTTCTTGAAGGTTTCATTTGAAAATAGAAATCACACATGCTGGAGAACTGCAATATTTCAAAATTCTGTATTTGAATTACTATTCCTTTACTAAATTGTAAATTGAATTTAAAATCTTATGGTTTTTTTTATCCTTTTAGATATTTAATCATTCCTAGTTCCCTCATTGAATATACCTTTCCTCTAAGAGCATTGGACATTATAAGGGACAATATATGTCTTTACTATTATATGCATGAAATAATGAAATATTATCCAGAAACCCAACATAACTACAGATAAACAAATGTTGTGTGTAAAAATTTGTATAGTGAGCTAACATCAACTCCAAATTAAACCAGCTAGATTCCAGAAAAATAGAATGTTACAGATGGTAGTAACATAAGGTTTATAAAAACACAAAATGCAATATTTCTAACAAACATACTAGTTTCCAATTTTTTTAAATAAATAAATTTTGTATAGTTTAATGTTTTCCCACCACAGTTTCTTTCATCACACAAACAGCTTTTCCTCTTCGGGCATCTCCCAGACGTAGAATTGAGTATTTGAAATGTACATTGTAGAATCACCAAGATTTCTGTAATTGTTACAGCTTCTAGAATGACTCTGATGTGTAACCTTTTCTGAAGATTTTTTCAAAGTTCTTATTAGACCTTTACTAGTTCTGTCTGTTCTCTTAACAGCTCATTTGATGTGAGAGAGGGATGTTGTTCAATAGCATCACAGCTGGCTTTCTCTAGTTGGTAACTACCTGCATATTGCACTGGATTACACTTTAATTGCAAACACAACAAATAGCCTTGAGCCACTCTGCTGTTTCAAGGATTTTAAAAGTTCTCCCCCGTCAACTATTGACTTTTTACAACTTTTGCCACCAGGTGCAAATTGTATTTCAATGGCATGTTGATCTCCAGAAGAGGTTTGTTTTTAGTGGTTCTCCAGGGATACTGGATGCACAATGCTTTTTGTTCAAGAGTAGCTGATGCTTTGTAGAGCTTTGTGGAGACTTACAAGTCAATGGTTGGCTCTAGGGACTCACAAAAATCATGCAGCGCTCTATGAGGAGTAGCATTGATATCATGTTGAACTCAATGGGGGACTGCCGGGTACACAATTGAAACGTGTTCACTCAGGCTAGATTTGGATGGTAGTCTATGAAAAATAATTAAGGAGATTGTTTCTTTAAGACTTGGTCCATCCCACTCAGATAAATTGTCATAGTATAGGGAAACACTGAATATATATATTTAAGACTTTCATTTGTCTTTCATTTATGTAATTATGAAATAAAATTCGAAGAAAAAAGATCTTCTGGAGTGTTTGTCATAAGCTTTATAACAAACAGTCCCTATTCTCATTATGTAATATTAGAAATGAAACAAAACCAACATTCCATACTAAAGCCACTTTGGTAATGACAAGGTTATCGCTTTGAGACCTTACAAGTTTTGAACTCAAGATATTTCAATAATATTAAAAGTATATATTTTTAATAAAGTTTGTAGAACTAGACTACCCCACATTACAAAGACTAATATATAAAAACATTCTTATGTAAGTGTACATACATTTGGAGAGCATTTTTATTCCAAGCTACCTGCCTATTGGAAAATTATTTAAAACCAAACAAAAACAATAAACTTATAAACTTAAAACTTAAAAATATAGAACTAACATATTCATTCTGAACGATTGCCTCAATTTAGGTAAACTTATATTTTGAGTACCTACTTTGATAGGCATGGAGAATACATGAATAAGAAAGTTCCTGCCCCCAATAAACTTATAATCTACTGAGAAAGATAAGACATGTGAATACTTAATTTCAGTAGAATATGGGGAAAAAAGAAGGAAGCCTCAGACACATTTGGTCAAATCTGGCTGTTAGGGATGCTTTCTTTGTGAATATGATATCTAAATGGCAATTTCATATGCTTCAATGAATAGACTCTTTTGCCTTAGTAAGTGGATGGATTTTAAGAAAGTAAAAGTAAAACTAGAATCATATTCAGATGATTGTAGCATAAATTTGTCTAACAAACACTGACATGGTTTCCCATGTTTACATCTTTCTTTATCTCCTTGCTTGCTTATGCAAACTGCTAAATATTTGTAGAAATTCAAATGAAATCTGTTGAAGTTCACTTTGATTCTTTTTTTTTTTTTTTCCTGAGTTTACTAAAAGCAGTCTGAACCTCTCATTTCTATGACTATGTGCTCAAGAGTTGTTTTCCAAGGTAAATATTCTGGAAGTCTCAGTGTAACTTTATTGTTTTAGGAATAAAACAGGAAGAAATAAACCTAAACTGCCTATTCTATTGTAGTTATATGAAGAATGGCTTATGATTTGAAATTATTTCCCCTATATCAATTAGGTAGCACACAAAATAATTTGAAGTAACCGAGATAGTTACATTTAAAAATTCACTATAAGTCTCTGCAATGTCTTTAATATAGGCACACTAGGAAAATTAAAATCTACCTAGAACTTTAGACTGATAACTATTTTATTCTTTTATTAAAGACCATCGGGAGAACTAATAATTGAAATGTTATTTTTAACAATGTCTGTTTTGAATCTGGATCTCATAAACTTTGTTTTATTAACATTGACCATTAACTTGCACTGCATCAATCGAATTTCTAACAGCTTGGCAATAGAGTTAAACTACCCTTAGGCAGGATTTATAAATAGACAATTATATACCCTTCACATACATAATTGATGCTCTGTATGTGATAACAATATTGTAGTATTGACATAGAACTAACATATTCATTCTGAATGATTGCCTCTGATTAATGTAAGCTTGCTTTATCTTAATCTTCCCAATTTTTTATAATCTCTGACATAACTGGATGCTATCAATATAAAATAATTCAAGGTAAGTGTGAGAAAGAACAGCATTTGAAAATTTAAAATAATTAGATACCATTATCTACCTTAATATGTCATAGGCACCCCCAGAGAAAACAGAACGGAAGAAGGTAAAAAAGTTTAACCCTCTTAACAACTTGTGCAATGTAAGCCCACTTCACTAGCATTAAATTTCTTTCAAAAAGATGAGAATTTTTTTTCTGGCCATTAGTCAAAAATATAAATGACAGTGGAAGTTCTGTAAATGTCTATATTCCCTAGAGTGATCCAAATCAAGAAACACCAATGTTTTTCCAACAGCTGCTATACCCTGGGCATCATTTCAAGTTAAGATAATGTTCCTAATGGCCTGGATCTCTAGTAATATTGAAAAGAAACAAATAGATACCCATAAGTGAGTGAGATAAGTGACATATAGAGAATAAATCAGGAGAAGGGTAATGAGTTCTTAAGGAAATATTTTGTATAGTATGGTCAGGGATGGATGGCCTCTCTGGACAGGTGACATTTGAGCTAAGTGACTAATGAGAGTGAATAAGCTATGTGAAGATCTGAGGGAAAGGGTTTCACGGTACAGAAGAGCAAGTGCCAAGGCCCTGAACTGAGAATGGATTTGGACTCTTTAAGGGTAAGCAAGAAGGGCAATGTATTTGAAATTCTATGAGTATCAGGGAAAATGGATAGAGGTGATGTCCAAAAGATTGAAAGGCTCAAATTAAGTAGGGCCATTAGACTTGAATAAAAGGTTAGATTTGAAAGTTCCCACATGCAATCCAACAGTAATTTTTTTTTTTCTGTCTTCAAAATAGATCCAGAATCTGACCACTTCTTAGAGCTTCTGTCATTATAGTCCTATTTTAGCCACTATAACTTTTCACCTGGAATTTTACAGTACTCTCTTAAAATGCATTCCTGCTTCCACCCTTTTACAATTTTCTTAACATATCAGTCAGTGATCCCCTTGAAATGAAACTATCTATATGCCCCATGAACTGTGACTTTGAGTAATTAGAAAAAGATACTGTGGACAAATATATTTGAAAAATGCATACCATCTGAGAAGAATTAGAAAAATTACCTCCTGAGACTTCAATCGTTTTTATCTCATCTGCCAAGCTTCTCTGCAATGCACAAAGCATACAACTGCAGAACATGACTTCCCAGGGAATCTCTGTGTCCCCTTTTCTGCTTTAGACTTCTCTGTGGTACTTATCTTCTAAAATACTACTTGACTAATTAGTTGTCTTCCCTTTCCTCTGGCCTCGCTAGAATGTCAGTTCCATGAGGGCATGTAATGTGACCATTTTGCTTATTGCTTTAGCCTCAACTCCCAGAATAGTCATAGCACATAGTAGGTGCTTAATAAGTATTAAATAAGTGAACAATAAACATCACTGTAGCATTGTAAACACCTTGGCTGCTATTAGAAAATGAATTTTAAAGCACTAAGTATTGTAGCAGGAAACTATTTAGGAAGCAATTACAGAAATCTGGTTTTTTGAATTAGAGTGAAGGCAGGAGAAAGTGTGTGGATTTGGAATCTATTTTGTTTGGTAAAGCAAAGAGTTGCAGACAGATTAAATGTGGAAAATTAGTGAAAAGGAAAGAGTTCAGGGTACCTTTGGTTTGATTTTAGTCACCGGGTAGATGGGAATGTAATTTAATGAAATGAGAAACACCGGGAGAAAAGGTTTAAGTGCTGATGGGTCCATTGGGTTAGAAACCAGGGCAGACATCTCATCAACTTTTTTTAAAAATTTCTATCTTCCTCTTTTTCTCTTTCTTCTTTTTCTCTAATGCACCAAATATACCAGTCATTTCTTTTATGGTTCTTTCATTCTTTTGAAATTTTTGCTTAGAAAATTTTTCTTCGTTCTGAAATAATTATGTATATTTTTTGTTGTTTTAAGATTTCTTGGTTTTGTTTTTAAATCACTGAATCATCTGGAATTTATTTAGATGTATAAAATTGAATTCTAATTGAATTTTCTCAAATATTTAACCAATTATCTCAGAAACCTTTGCTTATTTGTTGAATAACTCCTTTTTTCCCCCAAAGAGCTGAAATATCACTTTTTTTTCACATATTAACTTTTTATAGATGCTTGAATGTTTCTGGAATTTCTGTTTCTTCTGTTAATGCTAATTTTAAATATTTTTTCTTAACTAATATAGTTAGGTTCACTAATTTTTTTTCAAAGTTAGGTTGGTTCCTAAACATGTATTCTCCCTAATAAACCACTTAGGATTCCACTAATTCTTTACACTTCAGTCAATTATTTTATTTAAATAATTTACTTAGGGTTCATATCTCTTTGCCTTACACTCACTCGCCTTGCACTTTGCCTCCCTCTGCCTAAGAAACCTTGTACTCTCTCTTCTATACTCAAATTAGTGGTCAATGCCTCTATCAAAGTTAATTTAGTGGCTCTATCACTTGTGTTTTTTCTGGTAGTATATTTGTCTGTTCTTAATACTAATCTCACCATATTGCAATTTCTTATACTTGCGTCTTTGTCTTTTACTAAATTGTTTCTTCAAGCCTTGTCTATTTGTACCTTCAGAATCTCTCACATTTCCAATAATTTAATAAGTGTTGAATACATATTTGTTTAATAAATAGATATGTAAAAATTGATATTTGGGCCTCTACAAATCTCCACTTTTCCAGACCAAAAAAGCGCCAGTTCTTATAAGTAATTTTTATATTCACGAAGCAATTTTTATATGACTTATTTGATGAAGTTTATAGTCTAACTACCTAGGACTTTTTCACTGAATTACTATTTTGTCACACTCATCCAACCTTATTTAAACACTTAAAAAATATTTACATATGTATGCATTAAATTTCATATTTTATTTATTCTAGAGAATTGATATAATTTAAAAGAATGATTTGATCATCAAACAGTATCTATTCCACCCAAATCTGCAAGCCTGTTAAGTATGTTCTCTATTTCTTCACTCCATTTGATTACATGAATGTTGAAGATCTCTTGTGACAAAGCACTAAAGACCTTAGCATTTACTTGCTCATTTGCCCAAACTATATTTTGCCAAAGGATTTAAAAGTTCATAGAGTGACTTTGGCAAAGCTTTTTTGAAATCTAGGACAACCTCTTCATCTATCTTTTTAGTTATCCTGTTAAAACTCTTTTTTTAGACTTGGCATAATGAAGAATAGAAATACCAAATATGTTATTTGAATAATATATTTAATACATTTTATCACTGTAGAAACTATAGTTAAAAATGGATATGATACTATTTCTATGTAATTCATTGTTTCTGCCCTCTCCTTAGCGTCAGCTTCATCTGCAGATACATTCATTCAAAATAGTTAAATGACTACAGCAGGGTAAGCTTCTACAACCCACATTAACCAGAAAGAGTGTCTCAGTGCCAAAATTCCTGGAGAAAGTCTTGGGCTTTGAACTGATTGAACCACCCCATTCATGTTTTTATTACTACCTGGGGTCAGGGAAACTCATATACTGGTGATTTAGGCCTGAGTCACTGGAATCAATCAGAGTCCATGGACATGAAGATGCACTGGTGGATAGTCAATCCTTCTCAAAACCCATTGCTGCTGTGCAGGGTAAAAGAGTAACAATGGAAGTTGAAAAGAAAATCAGCAATGTATCCAGTAGACACAGACACAGATAAAGACAAACACATAGGCACTATACAATAGGTCAATTTTGAGATAGTTGCAGATTTCTCGCTAGGGTGATTCAACAAAACATTGTGTACATGGTTGTATGTAATTGTAATTTACAAGGTTGAGAATATTTTTTATATGAGACAATTGAAAAAACATTTCAAGAAGAAGGAATGAAATTGGTTCATCTTCAAAATTTATTGGCCAGTATCTAACATCTTGGTTTCAGCCTTCTTGATGCAGTTCTATTTTTATAGTTTGTGGAAGAAATGTATTGAGAAATGGTGGATCTGTGACCATGTTTTCTTTTCTTTTACCATAAAAGCCCTCAGGGGCTATGTGTTTGTCTGAGCAAGCTGTCAGCCAATTAGAGTTTACAGCTGAAGAAGAAGCTGAGAAAGTTAATCCTGCTCCTTCAAGGCATAGTTAGAAAGGAAATATGAATCTTAAGTAGTACACGTTATTTTATCCACTGAGAACCAAGAGAGACTAGTTAGGCAGGAAGAAGAGAGGATAATTTTAATGGGCTCATTTAAACAGGAAAACCACAGTATACTCAGAAGAAGTCATTTCTTTCCCTCGGCCTACAACTGAGGGTGGGGAGGGAAGCATTAATGAGTTAATACTGACATTTAAAGGACCTTTCTTCAGTATTTTTTTTTCACATATTAGAACTGCAAAAATTAAGTATCACTGTACTAGAAATCAGGTGCTATGTATTCTCTTCCTATACTAATAACATTATGTGTGTCCCTTACCCTCTCTAGTCCTCTGAGTTTTCCTGTGTAAAAGAAAAATAATAATGACTGCCATATGGATTTCTTAAAGTGATGACATATCTGTTGAGAAATAAAATCTCTTGTGGACTATAATAATGCATCTAACCAGCATATATTTTATTTAATCACTTTTAGCTCCTGGTCACAGTCTTTAGAGTCAGAAAGTTTTAACAATTCTCTTAGTCATGTGATATGAGTGGACTATATGCAGCCTGTGGACTCACTGAATCTGCATCATCCAAGGAGGTTTCATAAAAACACACATGCTGAGTCCTCACAGAATATTTTGATTCGGTTGGTCCAAGGTGGGAGCAGAGAATCCGCATTTGTTTTAATCTTCCCAGTTGATTCTGCTTCTCAGTTTTGGTAAATATTGATCATATCCAATTATGTTTTTCAGAATATAAGAAAACTCCCACCTTTAATTGCAATGAACAAGTAAATATTAAGCCAACCAGTAAATTCTCTGGAAGCCAAATATTAAGATGTTATATGGGCACCAAAATTTCACTGAATATGGGCACCAAAATTTCACTCTATTATTGTGGTGAGGTCAGAATATGTTCTAAAAATGAAAGAAATTATATGAAAATGTCTCTGGAGTGTAGTAAGAATATATAAGAAATATTTTGGCAATAAATTGCCTGAAGTGTTTAGGAGCGGGGAGAGGAAAAGATTAAAACTACCAAATGGCATTAGTAACTACATTAGACCTCTTAACTTTCTGCTATGGAAACTAGTCTATTACAAAGAAGACTTGCAGTTCTTCAGGTTGAGTCATCCTCCTTCTCCTTAGTTACCCTGAATAGAGTGCAATTGCTCCTCTAAATAAATGTGGAAAGGAGACTTCTACAGGATTCATTTGAAGGGGCTGTCTGGCACGCCCTCTTGTCCCCATCTAGTCCTTCAGAGTGACTTCTCTAAAACTGTACAGCTCATCTGGGACAGATTTGAGATTATAGCCCATGTCTTTATTTCCAAGTCCAGTCATTTGAATACCTCACACCATTCTATCTTTAATAGTACCTTAGCAAAGTTATTTTCAATTAATAAGTGGCAAGGGATTCACAGTAACAGATTCTAACTCTTCTTTCCATTAGCTTTAGCAAAGCTGGCCATGTGAGTTTGTACTTGCAGGGCAATATATGTACAGTTAGAGTACTATGTTCGGGCTCTGCATCAGTCCCAGGGAGCTGCAGAGTAGAGCTAGAGGAAGGTCATAAAAGAAAGAAAAGCAATAAAAATGCCATATTCTGGGGAAAAGTATTAATAGATTATATCCTAAAGATTATATATGTGCGTATATATTCACGTATGTGGGTCTGTTGTCATATTTATAACTACGAAACTATTACATTTAGTCCCTACTAATCACTTAGTTTTTTATAATATAAATTAAACATAAGAAAAGTGATATGATCCCTTAATACTTAAAATTACACAGACAGATCATACTTTAAGAAATTCAATAAACAAAAATTAGACCTACAAACCATAAATCAAAGGATAATCATTTATGAGAAAAGACTTATAAGAAATTAAACTCTCTCAATAGTAGTTTTCCTACTGCATTAAGCACTTGTATTTTGTTTAAAAATGACCTTATAGCCGAAAGGACACTAACCTGAATATTAGAAGATACTATAAATAGATTTACCCACAATTTGAAGAAATAAGTGGTCATATAGTCCGATTTTTTCAAAATAAAATTTTGGGGGAGGAAACCTAGTCTTTATAAACTTCATACATGAGTAAAAGGTATTTTGAAAAATAAGTTTATAAAATTTCCCACACTTTTGAAGATTTGCAAAGTATATTAGCATAATCGAGGTACTGAAAAGGCCTGCAACAAATGAATTGTTTAATTTTCTTCTACTATTTTCCTCCGAGCTTACATGACCACAGAGCAATTTAATATAATTTAATACTAGACTTAAATATTCTCTGTTATTACTATTTAGAACAATTATAGATCCAAATTAAATAGAAAACAGATTTTTTTTACACTTTTTATAACAACAATATGTGGCATTTTAGCTAGATATGTGAGCTTCTCAATGGCTGAGCCTACAGATTGTAGCCTTTTGTATTCCCTGCAAAACCTAATGCAGTCTTGGCCTATAATAGGGGTCTAATCAAAACCTTCTAAATAAATCACTGAGCAATCAGTCATTGGCATATGCTTCACATGGAAAATAGAGGAGTGATTACTTTTGTTCTAGAAACAAGGTTATTTTTGTTATCTTTAGAAATATTAAAATCAACTTTTATGATCATTATTTCCATTTGTGGCCTGCAAATCAGCTGGTTATAACTTGTTTAAGAAAGGAACAAACTGTGACTAGATTTGTCTTCCCACCTTAAGAGAAATACATAATTGTGATTGGTCAGCAAAGACTATAATGGCATATATCAAGATGGCAATATATAATAGAAAGAGTGAAATTTCAATTCAGCCCCCAGTAGCTGCTCTTGTCCCAAGAACCTGAACTGCATTTTTGGACTCATTTTCTCTCCAACTTCAGCTAAAAAGAGGCAGGAAATAAGTGGGGCTAGGATTTCATTGCTTTACCCTTCTTTCTTTAGGTAACTGGTTTTCCTGTGGTCTTTTACTGAAGGTCACTTGGCCTATCAGGTGGCCCACTCTTTGGTTCCAGGAACTGCTCTCTCTTTTTGCCCTTTCTCAGGTGGAGAGATGGAAGTAGTTCTCTGTTTCTCCAGCCTCAATATACAGCAATATACACAATTCCTTGTTATTTTTCTTAAATCTTGCCTACAACTTTGTAAATAGCCTCTCTATTAAACTCTCCCCAATTACCTAGTTTGTGTGTGTTTGCCATCTCTATCTTGCCTGTAGCCTAACTGCTATATTAGCTATATTAGCTGTGGGGATAATAATATCTATCATTTCTATCTCATAGGTCTATGGGAAGATTAGCTGAGTCAATGTTGGTTTTATTTCCCTTTACAAACCTTTTTATTTCTAGAAGGTAACCAAATAACATCGAGTGCAACCTTAATTCTTGCCCTTACTTCAGATCAAAAGTAAATTCCCACACTGAACCCTGTGGTGGCCAAAAGCCAAGCAATATTCTTAGCACAATACATATTGTGTGCATGCATAGAGAATTTGAGTGGTAACTTTGCAAAAAAGAGAAGTCTACACATAGGAAACACCCAGACTAAGGTCGCTCACTGAGTAGCAGTGATTTGGACAACCCGAAGACCTTTCTTTTTATAAATAAAACAAAAAGACCATACTCTATTATTGTGGTGAGGTCAGCCTTACCTCTTTAAGTATACAGTGTAGATGATGAACTGTTGTTTAGAAACCTGATGGCTAAAAGTTTATTATAATAATAAAGCCACACATTCATATTCAATAACTATTTGTTTAATCTTTCATATATCAGCATTGTGCTAAACATATTGAAATACGTTATTTATTTATTTAAGGTAACATAACTCCAAATCAAGAGAAACTATTAGATGCAGATTTTCCCTTATAAGTTGTCTATGTTGCTTATTTTTTGCCCAATAAAAATAATCAGGTAAAAAGAGCATCTATATCCTCTCCTTAGAATAGAAACAGCATTTGTGATTTAATTTCTAAGACCCTTCTTTCTGATATGGAACTTTCTCCCATTGTAATACTAAATATTACATTGGGGTGGGTAAAGGCTGATTACTCTCATCTACTTCTTCTTTCCTTGTAGTATTTTGTGTGTCCTTCTCTAAGTTTTGTGCATAGTCAAAGACATGCTATTTACACAGAAGGAAACATCCTGGGTTGAAGGTCAAGCAGTAATGGTAGTCTTTGATAGGACCATTAAACGAAGTCCTCCTTCAAAGTATTTATTTGTTTAATCAATTTCAACAAGATCACAAATTACTCAGATCCATAAGTAAGAGAAAACCTGGATGGTAAATAACCAGCAATACATGAGATCTATCCACATGTAATAAGATTGAACTGTTAAGTGTCAGATAAAACAAATACCATACACCATACATCACACACACACACACACACACACACACACACACACACACACACACACCCCAATTAGCCAGGATTAAATATAATGACTCTATATAAAGACAGCTATTTTAGTTAGAGTAGTAAGAATTTACACAGTTCGTACTATTATTCTTCCAAGTTTATTCCATCATTTGTTTTTATGTTTCATTAAGTGGCGTGAGGGAAAGCCGTAATAAAGCATTATTATTTATGGCAAATCTCTTTATACAGCTCAATAAACTCAACCAAAGTTTTTTAGACAGGACCCCAAACTCAGTGAAATTAAATCATCTACAGAAATCTTCAAGCACAAACTTGAAATAATATATAAAAAGGCTGTGGTCAATAACCATATTAATCATAAAAGTGTTGACTTGCTGCAAGGATTAAATAAATTTAACTTTTATAGGATATCTCACATAGTAATATTCTTCAGGGATAAAGTACATTCCCTGTTGCCTTAGCTTCAGCTTAAGCCAAGAAATGTGGCATAGACTAGCATAAACTCAAACTTCGACTAAAATTAAGCAACTTAATGCACAACTAACTAAAAGGTATTTAATATGCATGCTAATGAGACAGGATTTCTGTGTTTTAAGGACCTCCATCTGCAGAATTGTAAGAACTGAATTTTTCTCTCAGAGAAAAGAGAGAATTGCTTTGATTACTTTAGGGAAGTTGAGGTTTCTCTGAGTAAATTGTAGACAGAATTTCTGAATGATCTTTCATTCTTTCTGCATGAACATAAGAAAATGTAAAGTTTAAAATTTCCGGTCATGACTATATAACTATAAGCTCCTATACATTTTCTTCTATTCTCTAGCAAAGAAGTATAAAATTGACCTTTTAACAACACTGGGTTGAATTGCACAAATCCACCTATATGTGCATTTTTTTTTTCAATAAAGATACAGTCAGCCCTCCGTATCCTTGGGTTTCACATCTATGAATTGAACTAACTGTACATGGGATGCAGTAGTATTTTTGATCCCCTGTTGAGAATTTATGGATGAGGAAGGTTGATTTAAGTTATACGAGAATTTTTGACTTTGTCAGGGTTTGGCTCCCCATCTCTGTGTTGTTCAAGGATCAATTGTATTTTATGTTTTTTTTTTTCTTTTATTTCTGAACCTTCTCAATTGCCTCTTACCAGCTATAAAATAGAAAGGTACAATGATAAAGCAGAAATTCACAGAGCGTACTTTGGGGCTTTTCAGAGACTTGTGTATAAACCAAAATAATCAAGCCTCTAAGCCATTAATAAGATCAACTGTAGAAACTAACATAGCAAATATGAAACCCTTTTTTGTATAGATCCCAGTAGACTAGCTTCTTGATATATGCAAGATGTTATCAGAAAGAAAGGAGAGGAGACAGAACTTGATTTCATGAGGCTAAGAGCTGTGGCAGAACTTCCTGAGCATGGGACCAAGTGTTCTTAAGCCTTTAAAATGGGCATAATAAGATTTGCCCTTTCTACATCATAAAGTTGTAGTAAAACTTTAAAGAAACAATTTTGTGCTAAAAGTGTTTTGAATTCTATAGAGTGCTTTTCTAAATGCCTGTCCCTTTTCTACTCAAAAAGTTCAAAGTGACAAGTGGGGAACAGGCAATGGCCAGAATTGGGTAAAGATTGAGATTAAATAAAAATATGTGAGAAGGAGAGCCCTTAGTCACCTACTCTATACGCCCATTCTTGTATCTCTTCAAGGATAAAAATAACCTGATTGGCCTGATTTCAGGATATCTATGGCCACAGTTATTCATGAGAGGGTTCATAGTTTATTGAAAGGCTGCATAAGGAAATGACTTGCTTTTCTCTCTCTTTGCCCTATAAAGCCTAAAGCATAAGTAGTTCTGACCATCTTGCCCCTTTTTTCCTCTGTGTCATAAATATTGATTCTCTCTTCTTCTTAGTTTCTCAAGATTTCATAATGAGAACCAGAATATGAAAATATTACAAAACTTAGGTTGGGATTTAGCAGAATTTTCTAAGGATATGTGGGTAGAACTTTGCATTGGGATTTGGGCATAGGCACAGATGACAATAAAGTGATTGTGATCCCTGTGCCATTGTCACTTTCATGAGTTCTTCTCTTTAGTACATTGTAAGAAGAAATGGTTATGGGATGGCATGGGATTCAGATACCACCCTTCTCTGGTCACATTATCAAAACCTTGCCTTGATTTATGACACATACTACTAGAATTCCTTGCACGATCATTTATTCATTAGTCAACATATGCGCTTTTCTAGGTACAAGAGACTCAGCGATTAACAAGACATATGAAGATTCTGCTTTTGTGGACTAGGTATTCTAGGAGGAAGTGGTGCCATAATATGTTATATACAAGGAGGGAAGGAAGAAGGAAGGGAGGGAGAGAGAGACAGACTATGTGACTACTTTATATTTGTTGAGTAGAAAAGCTTTCTCTAAGGAGAGCACATTTAGCTCAAGGAGAGGGTATAGAAAAAGAGAAGGACCCAAGAGGCCAGTGGGTGGTGCCAGCAAAGACAGCTGAGAAGAATCAGTCTGTGAGGTAGAAGGCAAACCATGGCGAGGGGATCCCTGTGTTTCAGAGCATTCCTACTTAGGTAAATGAAGATTTATTCTTCCCATCAAACAATGACAGCAGTTGAAGAGTATTAAAGAGAAAGAGTTTCAGAAATGATATAAGATATCTTCCCAAAGCCATTTGTGGAAGAATCATATTTTGTGGGTTTTGTTCTTTTGCTCTGCTAGTGAAGAAACATTGTCTGACTTTCTTGAGAGAATGTGACTGTTCATTCTTTAAGAATCAATGCAGGATTTCATGGAGAATTGGAGGACTTTAAAATTAACTTCAATTTTTACTCACATTCACTAGCATGAATGTCACCTAGGACTGTCAGTACAGCTTGCAATGCTGCAAATTCAAATGTTTAATGATCAGGTTAGTAATGGCTTTAAAAATCAAATTTGTGGTATCTCAATCCATATGAATTTTAATAATGGTAATTCAAATGTTTTAAAATAAGTACAGATTTATTTTTGATGCAGCAGAATGTCTGCAGGCCAAAATGTAGTTCCATGAAAGATGATAGGTGGGAAGAAATAAATTTACACAGGATATTTGGGAACAATGAGAGATAAAGCTAAGAAGTATTGATTTGAGATTTTTGTGTGGTTTGGAAGTCAAATGGAAATCAGATGGTCAAAAGGATTGTAAAATATTTGCTTTACACTCTGATAATAGAGAGAGGAATAATGTATATATATAACAAAAATCTCATCCATCCTTACCTTGGGTATATATGGCAGAGGATTTCTCATATTGATCTTAAGGGAATGTTTAGGAATGTTTGACATGGTAGTTTTTACAGAAGAGGAGACTTTGAGGCAACCTAGCAATATGGGAAGGGATACAGCATCGAATAACTAAAACGTGATAGATAAATAATATAGATTACGATGTCAGAGTTAAAAATAAATACATAAATGTGTACATAGTAAAATGCATGGAACTTTCAAATATAGTATGGAGTGGAAAAAGAAGCAGAAAGAAATTTATGACACAACATGATTCATATTTAAAAATACCCTAATACTCTTCTCAACCTGTTTTATAAGGTTGTACTCATATCAAAAGACTAAAATCAAATATATTAGGTGCCTATGGAAAGAGAGAAGGATGAAAGTAGGCATAAGGGATGAAAGGAGAAAATAGAATAAAATTAAAGAAAAAGAGAGGACTTATGTTGATAATGTGCTATGAAACGAAGAGTGTAAGTAACTTATGTCTCTTTTCTGGGCAGAAGAAAATTTAAAAATAAAAAACATAAAAAATAAACAAGAATTTTTTTTTTTATTCGCTTCTCCAAATTCCTCTGAGAAGCACGGAAACACCAATTCAATTAAGTGAAATCACTGAAAATAACAATTGATGTCATCTTAAGGTAGCACAGTAAGTTGTGGGCCAGAATTAGCTCCTCTCTAACATTCCAAGCACATGAGACCCAAACAGCCACTGAACTTTTCGTGTGGCTTGGGTGTCTGGCAAAAGGAGCAAGGACATAACACTGAAGAATAGGTGAGTGTTAACATTTGTTTAGTGACCCTCAATTTAGAGAGAGTAACTCATATCCACATTTTAGTGGTCTTAAGAAAAATGAGAGGATATCAAAACCATGCCCTGAGCAACAGTAAGGGAAGAATTAAATGTGCTCTTTCCTCTTCCCTCCCTGTTCGCTATTGTAATACCTACAGATGTTTTCCTTCTGACTCTCATCTTTGCTTCCCTCTGTGACCCTTCCCCTCATACTGA
Organism: Eonycteris spelaea; assembly: GCA_003508835.1. Classification (NCBI taxonomy): domain Eukaryota; kingdom Metazoa; phylum Chordata; class Mammalia; order Chiroptera; family Pteropodidae; genus Eonycteris; species Eonycteris spelaea. The sequence continues at coordinate 5,484,989 of PUFA01000046.1, forward strand.
TTTTGTTTTTAACTTTCCTTGACTCTCAGTCTGGCCTCCTGACTTCCTTGTAACTAACACCATATCCCTGTCGGCCTGGCATCCACTTGAAGATTATTGCTTTGCACTGGCATCTGAGAACTTCCTCCTCTCCTGACCTTGACAGCCACCACTCAGTGTTGTATATTTGGAAAAGGAAAGGCAGAGGCTCCCACACAGAAACATCTGTGTCAGTGCCCATTTTCTCAAATCTACTTAGAATATATTTCTTCATACTATGCTGGCTATTAGTATGGATCTAATGTTGCTTTTTAATGAAAACCACATTTAGATGTAGAAAAAATTACCTTCATATTTATATAAAGCATCCTTATGTGAGAACTAAATGTTTATGCCCAAGTTCCCTAGAAGTCACAGGCCAAAAAGAAGACAAAAACCTACCTAGACTGGTATTTAGGGCAGTAAGCTAATAGGGGTCCTTTTTATAATTTAGCACTGAACTGGACTTCTTATATAACCAAGAGAGGAATTTTCTTTGGATTGAGTATCTGTTTCCTGTTCTGATAATTGGCACCTGCTCTAAATTTGGATGGGAATGCCACGTGCAAGACGAGCATCTGGTGTCCCAAGCCAAAGCGAGCTTAGAAGACTCCATATGTGATCAGAAACGGGAAAACTTTCTGGCTGAGGTTTTCATTAGGCAAATGAAAGCTTTAGGGTTTCATTTCACTTCAAAGACAAGCAGTACATCCTGTTGTGCTGGTAGTGATGATATTGTATTAATAGCCATGAGATACCCAGGCCAAAGAGGGGAATAGACGGCATCTAATTTCTAGCCATAAAACGTGAGTAGTTGGGCAGTGCCAGTGATTTTTGTGACATTTAAAAGATGATTAAACTATTCCTAAAGTCCTCAGAAAGTTTTCCCTTGAATATTTTTGCCACTCTGTTATGGAATGAGTCATGCAAGTATTTCAATAACCAGAAGCTGTCTCAGCTATGCTGTAAAAACAGGAGCAAAAGTCAACTCAATTGTTATGAACAGCCAGCTACTCCAAAATGATCCTTTGACTTTTCATTTGCTTTTCAACTAACTCATGCCATCTCTGTTTACTAATACAGATTGCTATAACCAAGTAATGTCACATTTATTAAGTGCTTACCCTGTGCCAGATACGTTGTTAGATAAATTAGCACGCCTGTGATTTGCCATTTGTCTACTTTGCTCTCAGATCCTTTCTCTGTTTTCTGCTATTTTGCTGTTTCATGTGGAACTACATTTCCAAAGTTCCCTTTTTCCTCTGGCTTCTATATAGGTTTGGCCAATGAAAAACATTGCTAAAAGCTGGTGTCCCTTTCTTGGCATTGCTGGCAGCATTTCAGCCTCCTCTGATGCTCCAGTTTCCAAGAGCCAGCCTCTCTTTTGGTGCCCCAAATACTGCTGAGTGGGCACTGCCTGGTTCTCCCTTTCACCAAGGTACCCTCCACTGGAAGCCCAGGCCAAGCCAATTTACCCCTTTGTTCTTCCAGGAATAAAGGTGGTTGTGGCTGCCTTCTACGTCTAATAATTAAGATGCCTAACCATCTTTTTATTAGCTTTTCAGCTTTCCCAACACCTATCTAATCAATTTTATATTTTAATTTTTTTTTTTCTGTTTGGTATATCCTGAATGATTGTGTTTTCCTGATTAGATATTGGCTGATATAATGAACATGTATACTATCTTGGTTAACTGAAATTACGAAATTGTGAGAAAGGTATCATTAAACTACAGGAAAATAGCACACAATGCAAAGGCTCTGTGAAGTTAAAAATGGGTGTGTGTGTGTGCATGCGCATGTGTGTGTGTGTGTACATGTCCACACATGCATGTATGTGTGCGTGGTCATGAAGATAGGAAATAGGGATCTACAATGTGAAATATGTTTGCACTACAAGACTACGTTCTTTTAATGACCCCACATGGCCCTGCCTTCCTTGCTGCAATCTGTTGTATTACAGAATATTGTGAAATCTACATGTCCTTTCTAGCAGAATGTCCTGCCTAATGGAAGGCAGCCCTGGCAAAAAGGGGTAAGCAAGCTATCAATGACCCGCGTGTACCTAACTTCTTTTGATTGCCCCCAAAGAAGAGTCACCTTTACTCCTACTCAAGATCAACCCATCCCTTGAGTTCTTCACTAAATCTCCTCGGTCATCCTCTAGAAACTTGCTTCTTCAATTATCTCCTTTCTCCATTGTTCGACCTCGTCATTTCTTTCCTACACATGCATACATAACTATTATCATTAACTTTTTTTTTGGTCCTGTATTCAAACACTCTCTTATTTTTTATGTTTCCAGTCCTCTGCTTTCACACCTTCCCTTCACTTCCCTTTCCACTGTCTTCAACACACTATTTCTTTCATTCTGGGCGCTAGTAATCTCATTGCCAAATTCCCTAATATTCTGATCTTAAAGGATACCTCTACTACATTTGACTATGTTTGCCACACTGCCATGACCTTTATCAGCACTTCCCTTTACTATTTCACCTCTTACAAATCAGACCGTATGGTCATGTCTCTTCACAGGCTTCTGTTTTTCTACCAGCTCTTTGAATGTTACTATTCATCAAGATTCTGTCCTTGGCCCATTACAATTATTATCAGACATATTTTCACTAGAAAATCTCATCCATTCATCAAGCTTTTAAATAGCACTTATATGTTAAAATTCTCTAATGTATATTTGTAGCACAGTTTCTCCAGATGTTTAGATTCATTATCTTGAAGCCTGCTAACCATCTTTAATGCACCATTTAAAAAAAAATTACTCTAACCTTCAGAACTGGCTTTTTCACATGTAATCTATATTTTACTATCTTCTGAGCATCTAAATCACTCATACTTGGAACTGAGAGTTTTCCATGGTTTCTCCTTCTTCCTTACCCATAAACTTTGACCAAATTTGCCTGGTATGTATCCTTCATTGGGTCCTCTTCTCAACCTCTACTACCACCACCCTACTTCCACTCTAACTGGCCCTGCTTTGTACAACCTCTCACCCGCCCACCCCCCCACACACAAATAGTGACAAATAGTGATTTTATTGATAGGTAAGTACTTGCTTCCCTTTCAAATTTCCTCTGCATCATTCCCCTCTCTCTCTGTATCCCTCATCATGAGGCTCCTTAAGTGTCATGCATGTGTCATGCTTCCTCTCACCAAAGGGACACTGGCCAGATTATTTCCTCTTTCTGGAAAGCTAATCGCTTTCTCATTACCTAGATAACTTTTCCCATTCTTTGTATTACACCTCAACTAGGATTTCTTCAAGGAACCCTTTGTCATCCTATTACCTTACTTTTTCAGTCTACATTAGGCACACAAGAACAATGTTTCTTTCCACCAGACCATTTTTCCAGGTTTTAATTTTACATATGCTCATCTATTAATGTATCTCCTGTCCTACTCTGTAAGCTCCTTAAGGGCAGGAACTCTGCATCAAATCCATACCATATAGCATAATCCTAATACATAATTTATAATCAATAATTAGTTACAACATAAATGAACAAAATGAATAAAAGCTGCTGAAGACAGAATTGTTACATGGAAATCTGACGAAGTTTGATGGAGGCAACCTTAAGCATAAAATACTCTGCAACTCTTTGTTTTCTTGTGATTGTTTTGAGGATCATCCTATTGGTATGTAAAAATGATCTGAGAATTTATATAGCTTCAGAAATATTGTCCATGCCTCCTCTGTGTGTGTGTGTATGATATATAGCAAGTTTTAGTAATATGACCCCCTTATTCTCTTGTATAATCTGATGTAAGAGCACTGCTTCTTTTACTTCATTCTCAGTTCCTTTGGTGTTTTTCATAATATATCTACCTTTCTTTTCTCACTATCAATGCCATAAATGTTTAAAACATGCTGTGAGAGGAACAAGAAACTATTAACACAAACATTTTCAGAATTAGGATACATGCTGATACTTTGGAGCAAGTGGAAGTTAGGGTTGTACTTTTAATTTCTACTTTGTATACTGAGATTCATGGATAAATGTATAAATCAAAGGAGTAAGCAGCTAATGTAAGAAGAAAGTGATATTTTTATTGTGATGGCTGTTCAAAACTATGCATTTCTTATCACTTATGTATTATTGTAGGAAACTAAAAAGCAGTATAATCTTCCAAACATAACCCAATACCTGTTCCTGTGGAAGAAGCTACAAATGCCTACTGAAAGGAACCTAGGGTTTGTTAAATTCATTATTTTATATAAATCCTTGTTCAGCAAAACTGAATGTATTTGAGAGTGGGAAAAAAATTAAAATTTGAGCAGAAAAAGTCTCTGCCTACTATTCTGAGGCCTGTAGCTCAAAACCATAATCAAGGACTAAAATGAGACTGGGTTTAGTCCTACCCCTTCCATGACATTTTTCATATTTGTAACTTTATCATGCATTAGTAGGTCATTTCTTTTTCTTTATAACTATATTTATTTTACCTCTATTATATCAAGACCTGAAAGGATAGTTATAAAGAGGTCTTTGAATATGATATGATCCAAGTAAAAAATAAAATATATAAATGGTGGAAAGAAGCATTGTCTTGTGTGCCTAACATAGACCAAAAAAAGTGAGGTGACAGGGTGACAAAGTGTTCCTAGTCGAGATGTAATTCAATTATAATATAAGTGCCTGTCTCTCCATGACGAAAACCTATTTAAAAAATCTATTGAATGCTCTTAAATCATTTTCTTTTTTCATTTGGTCTCGTATTTAAAAAAAAAAGAACTTAAAGAAAGTTTCTACAATCTTAAATGATATACATGTATCTAGGTATATACATCTATACACACATTTCTGTGCATTTATATACAAATATATATATGAGACTTCTTAACTGTTTTAATAATGAGATAATTTCTTAGACTTTCTTGTTGTTGCATATATATATATATATATATATATATATATATATATATATATTCTTTTAAAATCAAACTCAGGAATTCCAAAAAGAGGTCTGGGAGAAAAGAAAGTTATATTGTTGGGGCAGACGCCAATATAGGAAAAAAGACTTTAGCCCCTCCCTCTCCTCCTGGGAGACACAGATGAAGGAGGAGCAGCCTGTGATTCAGACAGAGGACACTGAGTCAGATTCCTTAGGTGATTAAAAGATACAAAGTACAAAAAAAAAAAAAGTAAGGTATTGGCTGAGAATCAAGATAGATTATAAAAGACTGAGAATAGAAAAGGAGAGTGCTTGCAAAAACGTGGGACTTTTTTTCCCCTTCTTCTCTTGAAAAAAGAGCCATAGAAAAACTAGAATAGAAATGCTTTTATCTAAAAAGAAAGAAATGAATACATGTAATTTCTGGGTCATCAGAATAGCTCAGCAGCCAATCCCAGCTCCACCCTCACAGAGAAAAATTGGGCTAATGACCTTGAATGTCTCTTTTTATCTGGTGAACATTGAAACACCTCAGCTGGGATGGAGAGAGATAGGGGATCTCCCTACCAAGTGCAACTTCAACTTGCGAGTGGTCTAGGAGTCTGGAGGGGTTCACTCTCTCCTTCAGTAGTTCCCTGTCTTAGGGCCCCGCAAAATGTTATCACAAGTTTCTCAAGGTGCAGAAGAAAGTCAGCCAACCTTCCCAGGCCTGCTTTTCCTCACCTATAATACAAGTTAAGGAAACTCTCGCTTACACTACAGATCTCTAAGGCTCTTCCAGCTGTTTTAGCATATCGGAAACATCTTTTATAAATCCCAAAGGCCTAAGTTTAAAATAGTAATTCTGACCTCAAATTCCTTTCTGTCGGTGTCAAACTCAGAGCTATTATGAACAGCTCCAGAAAATCTCCTCGGTAGGCTGAACACCATGTGTCCAAGAGGTTAAATGGGAAACAGAGTGTGAATTACTTAGAGAGCTATTTTATAAACAAACACCAACTAGGATTGAACTCTGTACTGATTTGGAGGTGACTTAAGTCCAATTTCCTGCTCCTTCCCACTCTTTCCTTTCAGGACCAAAAGCATTAAGTGCAGCAAAGAGAGCCCCTGCTGAGAGCCTCCCTCCTCTCTTCCTCAAGATCCTGACAGGAAGGGACTGCCTTTTGTCACAATTTGACTGACTGGCAAGTGACACTGAAATGCTCCATCATGTTCAGCCTGAAGGACAGTGGCACTAATCCTAAAGAACAAAACAGAGTTAAAAAAAAAAAAATAGCTTAGACAGAAACTGGCCAAGAGCTTGTTCAATAACAGAACTTAAAGCATCTTCTGAATGGCAGCTAGTAAGAGGCCTATCAATCAATCCAAAGGTCTCCATACCCCTGCATACTATTTCTATCAGTGAGGCTTTCCCAAACCTATTATGATCCAAAGTTATGACTCATGACCGGGCATCTCAATAAAACTCCTTCCTGGTCTATAGAAGCCCAGGTCAATTGAGAGTGAGTACCCAAACCAGCAGGCTTAAGGAGCATGCTAGGGCTCAGCGCAGACCTCTTCCTTGTTCTCCCTTGATGTAGCAGATCGCCTTCTGCAGCCTTGGCTGTGATCTCAGCTCCTCTCACTCTCTGTGTTGGCTATCTGCCTGGTCTCCTGCTGTCCTCATCTGTAGGAGCTACACAGCTCAGCAAGAAACTGTTCTTAGTGTGCCAGTCACAGCCCTGAAAGAAAAAGAATACAACGATACTTGCCTGAAAAGCAAAGGAAGCTCTGTTGCACTGCAGAATTCACTCTTTTAAGGACTTCTGATTTTACAAAAGGAAACCTCCCCAAACTAAAAGATAAGATGCAAACCACCACATCTTAAAATGACAGCTCTATTTTTCTTTCACTCAGTAAAGTAAAAAACATGTAAAAATCTTGAGAGAAATGCCCTATCATCAGATGTTGATTGGTTTTTCAGATACTACTTTGTATCACTTCACTGTTTAGAGATTTAGAGTAATTCTTTGTTAGGTATTATATACTAATGTCTTTCAACCAAGATGAAAATATTTAACCATGCAGTAATCTGTGTGATTGCTATTGCTTATTCTGGAATTACTGGTTTATTTGATAATTATGTAATGGGATAAGACATATGAAGACAGCAATCCTGACATGTAAATAGGCAGATCCTTCTGGTAATTATATCTGCTTATCAGAAACTTGCTGATTTATTGATATTTATTCTTTGTAATAGGGTCAAAAAACTTGCTCTGTGTTCAGAAATGAAAGCATCAAAATACCACTCACCCGTGACACAATTGTGATGTGAATTATATTTACTATTAATTGAATTATAAAGCTTAAATGTATTTGGAAAATACATGCTCTACAATGTCTAATGAGTCTTAAGTATTACAGAGTCTATTAAATGATGCTTGGTCACTTTCAATAAATGCCATATCAATTATATCTTTAATTATTGTTACATATCAAAATAAGCTATTTGAGTGAGTACTAATGAAGGAATGGGGGTTTTGATTAAATGTAAGTCTTTTAGGTTTTTACAAAGCAAATACTGTGATGATTACCTCTTGAACTTGACAGAGAAAGTTCAAATTTTAATGGAGTAGGTTTGTTTTTCTCCTCTGGGAAATAACGAATAGATGTTCTGAGTTTATAGTACCTTCTCAATAAATATCTGTCTATTGGTTAAGTATTAACTAAAGAAAGCAAGAAAAATTTAAACTTTATTATGTCATAAATAGGACTCAAATAATTTTTAAATTTCAGAGGTGGTGTGATGTCTCCCTTAATAATAACCCCCAAATTTTGCATATATTGAGAGCTTTCTATGCACCATTTTATTCTAAGTATTTTACCTGTATTTTCTTGTTTAACCAATGATTACCGACATTTTTGGATGAAGCTAAGACTTAGAGATGTCAAGTGACCTGATTAATGTCTCATAGCTAATAAATTGTAGACATAGAATTTCAGCCCATGTACTCTGACTTTACTATTTTACAAACCTAAGACTATAGACATTGTAATAAAGTGAAAGCATATCACAAGTTGAGTCCCCTGAGAATTGGGCTCTGAGATAGATTACCAAGCAGGAGGCTTATTAGAGACTGCCTTGTGGAAGAGAAAGAAGAGGGATGGGACAAAGGGAGCAAATGAGCTGCAATGCAGTCTCAACACATGTCTCAGTCCTGGAATTTCTGAAGATGTGATGACCATTCAGAGTTGTTCAGAATTCAAGAAAGAGGGTAGGACCTTTATATCTCTCCATTTATATTCAATCAATCACTGCATACAAGAAACTCTGGGAAGGGTGTGCGACCTTGGGCAAGGCCTATCTCTCAATGCGATTGTAGACAATCTTCTAAAAGAGGCTGTCACCTGAGGGTTTTCAGCTGTCAACCCTCCCAGAACCTATGGGAATGAGTCTTTATTCCTGCAAGGGCATCCAAGATGGAGGGAAATACAAATGTAAAACATCGAATCTATTTCTATATGAAAGTAAAGTAGAACTGGGAAGCAAAGCAGAATGATCAAAGATACTTAAGTTGCAGGCTGGACTGAAAAGGGAAAGAAAGTTGAGGCTTGATCCTTTTTACTTTGTTTTGAAAAATATCCATTATAAAACATTTAGCATAAACTATATGAAGGTTAGGATTTTAATGAGGAAAAGGTTAATGCTGCTGTGTCTGCAAATGATGATAATGACCAAGGTGATATCTCCATGCCTATTAAGGGGCTAATATGATACATAGCATCCTTAAGATAAATAACCTTTCTAGTAGTAACATCAAGAAGGGAAATACTGCATATGCATTTTTCCTGTTTATTTATTTGTTCAGTATAATTTAGTGGGACTATCATAATTCTTGAGATCAGGTATGTTTTGAACCCCAGTTTTGTCTCCATTGCATGTAACTGTATATGTGTGTGTTTAATGCTGTGAACCAGAGCTTCCTAATATATGAAGCAATTAAAATTAGGTGATTAGATGAATACCAATCATATAAAATAACTTACTGTCAAAATTATCAACTCTCTTGCAGGATGTCTGGCATATAATAGGTGCATAGTAAATATTATTTCCATTTAAACTTTTCCTTCATATCTGAACACGCTTATTCATCTAGTCACCATTTTATGTGCCAAACTCTAGGAATACAAAGATATAGTCCATGTTTTCTAGAAGAATATATTCTGCAAAAAGGGAAAAATATTTTAAATGTTTATTGTAATTCATTCTGGAAAATGTGACAATGGACGTATGACGAAAATTCTAGAACACAGAGAGTGGTAGAACTATTCTACAAATAAGAATTGGAAAGGTTTTATAGATTTCTCCTCTTTGAATTAGTATCTCCAGATGAATAGAGATTTCAGTCAGAGAGGGTTTATGAGGGCTTTCTAGAAAGAAGTGATGATACTGTTTGTTACATGTTTGTCTCATTCATATCTTTTTGGTAATTGAGGTTCATTTTTTACTAGTAAAAAACTGATTACTTTACAGGCAATTCTTGTTACTCATCTTATTATATTTATCAGCACCATTTAACAAAGCTGATCACTATCTCCTTTGTGTCATACGTTCTATTTGGCATCCAGAAGGTTATTTTCTCTTTGTTCTCCTACTTCACAGAAATTTCCTCTCAGTCTTATTGGCTACTTTGTCTTCTTTTCCTAATTGGAATGCCCCAGGGCTATCTTCCCACCTCCTCAAGTCTCTAATAATAATCATTTCCTAAGTGATCACATGTTGTCTCTTGAATTTAAATGCCATCTACATGTTGAGCATTCCTCATATTAAGTGGCACCTCCATACTTACCTGTGACCCCAGCTTTGTATATTATAAGAGCCAGAAGTAGCCTTTAAAAAAATGAGCGGGGTCACATGAACATTCTCATAAAGCCCATCAGCATCCATGGCTTCTCATTTTCTTTCTTTTTTTATTTTTCAATAAATTTTTTTAATTTTTCAATTATGGTTAGAACGCAATATGATATTAGTTTCAGGTGTACAACATGGTGGTTGGTCATCTTATTTTCAATAAAGCCAAAGTCCCTACAAGGACCTATAAAATGGTCTTCTTTTTTTTTAATGTCCCTGGCTAATCTCTACTCACTGCCCCTCTCACTCACACTACCGCAACCACTTTTATTTTTTTCACTTTAATCCTTGTTGCTCTTAAAAGTGTCAAATAGTCAGGAAGAATAGCTAGATAGAGACTGAAGAAAATGAAGGCAAGCTAGATCAACCAGCACTTCTATATCTGTCTCTCACTTAATCTAACCACACTTGCCTTCAGAGCATCATGGCTACTCTTTCACTTCTGCCTTCTAAATCTCATTAAATGTCTTCTTTGGCCAACCTTATAAGGGAAGGGATTCTGAGAAATGTAGGTCCAACTTACCCAAATGAGTAAATTACAAAACCATCACAGTTGTTAATGTGCAAAACAATTTCTGTGTCCATTTTTCCACAATAGCATTCCTATTTTCTATTACTGAAATTGAGGAAGCAATATAGCATAATTATTAGTAACGTCTTTGGTACCAGACAAGTCCACGTTTGAAATCCTAGCACTGGAGTTTACTACCTATGGGAGATTAGAGAACTTAACCTTCCTTGGGTCTCAACTACAAAGTAGGGTAATAATATAACTATTTCAAGGATTGCTCTAAAAATTAAGACACATAGGGTATATCAATCACCTGGACTCTGATAAATATCCCAAAATGTTAGCTATTAGAATCCTTATTATTATATTAGTGAGTGTCATACATATAATAATGAAAAACAAAGTAAATGCCCAAAAATCAAAAAGAGAATTTTTGAGGAGGAAAAAAGACTAGACAAGGAATTCACAAACTAAATAATTAGTCCCCATCCACTAGTTTCAATATAATTACAAAGTTCTTGGTGCCAACTTTAAAATATTGATCCTCAGGAATAACTATGTAGTAGCAAAGGAGATAGTGGAGATGGCACACAGTGCACTGAAATATAATATTATTTTTTTCCCAAATGTTTCACATACCCTTGCTTTTTCCATTATTTTAAATATTTTTCTAGTTATAACCATTAAATGAAGGTAACAAGACTCTGAGACTAAGAAAATCAGTCAAGTAGAGTTTGAACTTTTTTAGGAAAAGGTGGCATTGATGTTTAAATCCATCTGTGATTCCTGGAAGAAAGCACAGGTTTTATTGAAATAAGCAGGAAGTCTTGGCTATTGTTACCTATGTGCAAATGCAACTATAACCCATGTTTGTTCAGATTACATCAAACTGAGGATTCAAATAATGTCACAAAACAATGACACAGTGGCACTTTTCAGGCTAAGGGCTTATCCACAGCATTGTGAAAACCCCAGTTCACACTCAAAATTCCTTCTGTTCAGGAATTCCCCAGGGAGTGTCTCATGTTTAATGCTGAATGTAATCTTCCTATCTAATCCATAACAGCCTTCTTTCATACACCTGGTACTGCAACTCTGAGTCACCATGTCTCATAACAGTTCAGGCCCTATGCTATGGCAGGTACAAGGAGTCTCTTGTTCTTGATATCAGCATTGGGCCCAACACCCAGAAAGAAAGCTGTTATTCTCTTTCCTTCTAATGATTCTATCAACCCTGGTTTTCTGGTTGTCACACACCATGGTAAACTGGTCTAGATTAGACCACTGTGACTGTCTTCCTATTACTGCTGCTGCTGCTGCTACTGTTGCTGATTGTTCAGTTCTCTACTATTAATATCATCTCTTTGAACAGGGGACATGTCCTGCATCCAAGTATTCAATTGTGTTCTGTTCCACATGGAACAAAACATCTATGCTGGTTTATGCTTTCTAGGTCTTAAATGAGATTTTAGTGATATCACTAAGTAATACACTGGAGAACAAAAAAATCCACCTGAATTTTTCAATGAGAACCCTGTGATTGTCTGAAAGAAATATTTCGATAAGTTTCTATTGAGTCATCAGGGTGGAGACTGAGACCTCAAGGGAATATTCAAATAGTGAAGATGCTTAAGATCAGAAAGGGTGAGAAAGAGAAAAATTGGAGCATAAAGGGAGAGTGGAAGAAAATAGAAGAGATCAAGAAAAGACTGTGTGGTATCACATGACCTCTCAGTAAACCACAAATCTTCAATTCAGTCTGCTAATTCTAGTAAAATTTCCTAAAAGCCTTAGTAATTGAATTTATTGAGAAAGTGGTAAAGTTCTGTATTAAGGTTGACATGGGATAAAATTGGTATAGACCCAGGAGCCAGAGCAATGATTGATCAAGAGTTTTCAGAAATCTTAGAAAGTTTTAGGCTGACTCCAAATGATGGAGTTTGGATTTTTAAATTAAAGCTATTCAGTTTTCTGGGGAGAAAAGAGTTATCACACTTCATAAGAATTAAAAGATATTTTATCACTTCCTTCTCTTCCCAAGACTGGCAAAGCAGCCTGAAAAGGGAAGCAGAGAAGGTTTTCTGCATAGAACACATCCTGCAACACAGGAAACCCCCTCCTTAACTCTTCTCCCATTATTCTTGGACTAAGCTAATGCTTCCTGACTCTCCCTTCCTTTGAGTCCTCATCATGAAAGGTAAAAAATTGAAAATGAGGGGCTTTGTTACATGTAGAACATAAGCATGGAAGCTGCTACTACTTTGTCAAATTTCAAAATTGTACATAATCCAGTTAGGTGAGAATGTACCTATGTAGAGAAAGAGTAAGTCATCTGTAAACTGTTTTGTGAAACATCAATTCATATGGCTCTGGATTTAATTCATATTTAATTACAATTTGTGGAGTGGATAGGAGAGAATATTATCCTTATTTTACAGATAAAAATATTGACATTCAAAGTTATTAACTATATGACATACTCTTACTTGTTTTGAATTCTAATAAAACTATTTATTGGTGAATATATTGGCCTGAAAGTCAGAAGACTTGGGTTCTAGTCCTGGTCCTATGTGAGCTGTTGAATTTTAGTTAAATTACTTATTTTCCTACATTGCAAATAATCATTCTTGTCAGAAATGATAATAATTACTTTTATTGTTGTGATTATTATATTGCATTGTGAACACATATTATTGTATGATATATTATTGAATTGTACACTTGAAATCTAAATAATTTTATTAACTGATGTCACTCCAAATTTAATAAAAGAAATAATAGTATTTACTTTTTTAATAATACAAAGCTATTGTGACGATTAAATGATAATGTATAAGAAAAGGTTTTCAGTTGCAAAAATCTCAAGTGTAATATTTCAAGTTTTTTTATCTAACACCATTTTACATAAACAATTCTTTGAACTCCCAAGAATTGAGAATATTAATACATCCACATGTACAATTGGCAAAGTACACACATTCTTGATCTCATTTAGATCCTTGTTACATTTGAACAACAGTAGGGGTTACATCATTTCTTGGATGAATTTGAAGATTTATCTGTAAAATGTAGGCAATTGAACTGGTTCTTCCAAAGGATATTAATGTGTGAAGTACTCTATTAAAGAATTCCTTTTTGATCCACTTTCTTTGAAGCCGTTACAGAAGTACCAGATCTTAGCAGCTGTTAGACATTATTGAGTCAATCCAGGGCTTTTCATGTCAGGTATATAAACATTATTAAACATTAACTGGATCTTTGAGACTAACATGGTAACATATGACAACTCCATTGTCTCAATTTATTTTTCATAATAAATGAGTTCTAAAAGTTGACCAAAATAGGAGAGGCATTTGTAATCCTTCTGTTTTCCTATAGTTCTAAGGAGATAAAGAGCAAAACTATTAAATGCTTGGTCACTCTTAATAAGTGCTAGTAACAGTTATATTCAGCAGTGATTATACCTGTTAAAATGGACCTTGAAAATATAAAGTCCTTATGCTTTTAATATACATGCCTGATTAAATGAGTAAAAAATGTGAGAACACTATATGAGTGTTATCAGATTTTACATGTTTATGGTTCAGATATTTTAAACCATACACTTTTAAAATACTAGATTCTTAATTATTCTCCATATGAGGCTTTACTCTTTTTTAAAAGAACAACTGAATATTTCCACTTAAGTACACTTAAAATCTGTGTGTTACCACAATACTTTTTAAAAATGTTATTAACCTCCTCTCAAATAAATTACAACTCTGAAATCTATTGTTTTTGTGAATGTCACTATATTGAGAATGGTTTACAAACTTTGAACTCATATTTGATCGTCTTTCTTTACTTTCCAATACCTAGTTAAATACCAGTTTTGTTGATTTCTTATTCATCTTGTTGTAGTCACCAGCCCCGATAGACACCCAGACCATAGAAATCAGTGAGTTATAAGAAACACACTCTTTATTCAGCCAGGTGGGTCTGCCAGGGGTACACAGACCCAAATCAAGCAGCCCCAAAATGTAGAAGTACAGGGTTTTTAAGCCCCAACCCCCCATTCTTCATTCTCTTTGAACACACAAGTCTATTTTTCTTCTCTTTGCTGTCAACCCACAGGTCGATTGTGCAAGTGGGGGTACAGAAGCAGAAAACTTATTGTTAGAGTGTTGTGTTCCCACGGGTAATAGCCAAGCAGTAATCTTCCAGCCAGCACAGTCTCTCATATGCATCTCTTTCTTACTGTGGCTACTATTACCAATACAAGCCTAGTTTTCCACACTTCTTCCTATAACATTGACACGACTGTTTTCAATAATACCAGTGGTGCCAATAAATAGGCAGCACATGGGTGTAAAAGTATCAAGTCTTACACATGGTGTACCCTCTCTGTGCAGCACTAACCTTGCTTTAAGTATGGGTTCAAATATTTGGTGACTAGATAGCTTGCAAAAGTACAGGAGAATCCACTTAAACAATAGATAAGAATTAGTAATGAATGAGGTCAATAACTATATTTTATGATAACAGCTCAGCTTCAAGTCATTATTATATCTCTCCTAGATTATGATAAAAACTTCCTCAGTGATCTTCTGCCTCTGCAGTCTATTGGCAATGCAACCACTAGAGTGATCTTATTAAGCCATAAGTGATATACATATGTATTGGCTTGCTCTGTTGGCCCAGAAGGCCTAGTAAAATGAGATCCCAATAGCTACAAACACATCCAAAGACCAGGTCTTAGTTTCTCCAATAAAAGGAACTAAGATTCCTTAAAAGCGATTAATTCTAGAGCTGAACCAGGGAACATGCAAGATGAGCCTGGAACATCTTGTAGTACATAAAAATAAGGAAATACTCAAATACAGGCACGCGCATTACGCACAATGATGGGGTTATGTCAAAAGGACACAAGAGTCAACTGAAAGAGATCTCAAAGGCAAAGCTGATATGTTTTGAGGTTCAAATATTGACCTCATTCATTACTAATTCTTGTCTATTGTCTAAGTGGACTGTCCTGTACTTTTGCAAGCTATCTAGTCACCAAATATTTGAAACAGTGTAGTATTGGATTAGAACCCAAAGAATTATATAGATTGAATATAAAATTAAATGAGAATAGACAAATCTCCTTTCAGAAGATTTCCAAATAATCTATGTAGATAATCTCCCCTCAAGGAGCACAACTCCCGACCCCTTAAATATGAGCTACGAATAATATCTTTTTTCCAAAGGAAAGAGCGAGAGAGAAAAAAGAGAAACACTATTGTGATAAAACCTGATCAAGGTCAACATGAACAGTAATAAGTCATGTTGACAGTATGTACCTTTAATATGATATGATGAAAATGGCACTTTACTTCTGTGGTCTTCTCCACTAATCCCATAAACCCAGTCTAACCAAGAGATGAACATCAGACAAACTAAAAGATATTCTATACAATATCTGACCAGTACTCCTCAAAATCTCAAGGTCATAAAAAAATAACCAATGTCTAAGAAACATTCATAGTCTAAAGCAGTGGTTCCCAACCTTTTTGGCACCAGGACTGGTGCCCCGGAGAATCTAATGCTTCATGATCTGACGTGGTGATGCTAGCACTGGGGAGAGACTGCAGCTACAGATGAAGCTTTGCTCACTCTCCCGCCTCTCATATCCTGCTGTGCGGCCCAGTTTCTAACAGGTAACTGACCAGTACTGGTCTGAGGGGCTGGGGAGCCCTGGTCTAAAGGAACCTAAGGAGATAAAATGATTAAAAATAATTCAAAACCCTAGATGGGATCCTAGAACAGAAAAAAGGCATTAAATAAAAAATGAGAAAATATATATAAAGTATGGATTTTATTTGATAATAATGAATCAATACTAGTTCATTAGTTGTAACAAAATGTAAACTATTACGAGTGGGGAAATTGGATGTGGAGCTTATGTAAACTCTATTTACGATCTTTGCAATATTTCTGTAAATCTAAAACGGTTCTAAAATTTAAAGTTTGTTAAAAACAAGTGAAATCATGTCATGACTCTCTTACCTTTGTTTAAAACACTCTAATAGAGTTCCATAATGCTATGAGTAAAAATCAAAACCTTTATATTGGTCTACAAATTTATAGAATCTAGTATTCCTCTCCTCACCCCTCCATTAGCACTCTGACCTCATCTCTCACTATTTTCCCCTCGCTGGCTACTTTCAGTCGTACTGGTCCTCTCACTGCTCCAGCAAAGAATAAGCGTGTCATGCCTTCAGGGTCTTTGCTTTTGCTTTTCCCATTCTACTGAGTACTTTTCCCCAGATAACCACATGGTTTTTTCCTTCAACTTTCATGACTTTTACTCAAAAGTAACCTTCAAGAAGGTATTCCTTGCCAACTCCAGGTCTCAATGAAGCCTGAATGAACTCTTCTTTCCTGAAGACATTTCCATTTTTTTTCAGAACCTCAAATTTCACCATTGATCTGTTCCTCTAGCATATTGTATCTAAGAGATGTTATGATTCCAGTGTTTTTGACACCAACTAAAGAATGTGAAAATTGTAATGGTGCAAACACGGGGATCTATAGCTTTCAGTAGGCAATAAAGAGGATAGATATAGTTTTAAAATTTAAATCTCTAGTGATATACATGTTCTTAAAACTGTAAAAAGCTCAAATCTCACTGAATCACATTGGTCAATGACTGCATGGTCATCATTAGTCTGTGCATATATATATATATTTATTGATCATTCATTGTGATCAGGCCCTCGTGCTAAATACTCCGGCACACAACTAGACACAGGAGTCATTAAGAAGTCTGCCAGTCTAGTAAGATTCCTGTAACGTACCTTGCCTTGACACACAAGACCTTAGAAGATCTAGAAAATCATGAATGATATATGAAAAACTTTATTCTGCTTGGAAGTTTAGTTGCCTTCAGAAATATGCAATCTTTTCCTTAACTATTTTTTTCAGACTCACTCTTAGTTTCTAATGTAGTGCAAAAAGCAACATAAACAATGGTATAAGATAAATGCCCTTTTCTTTCTGATGTAGTTTCTTTGTATTGTGTCAGCAATAGAGAGTAAAAACAAATGCTAGTCCCATTGTAACATGGTCAAAATTCTGATTCAGCTTCTTAGAGCACCTTCTCTAGTTCAAAAAAATTATGGATACTGTAGAGCATAGAATAGTAACAAGAAAAGTAGTGAAGAATTACTTCGTGTAGACTATTTCAAGGCAGATTCTAGAAAATTCCATGCCAGAGTTTTTTGGAGGAGAGATAAGATGGTAGAACTTTTTTCTTCAGGCTAGAAGCTATAAGGTATTTTCTTTTGACATAAAGGAAAGTTTTCTACCACACTGTTTCCTAATCTGTTGTGTTACCAACATCTTTTTCATCATCACTACCATAAATAAACAGTCAGTGAGCATTTCCTATATTCTAGGCACAGAACAACAGAACTATGCATAATGGGCAGATATAGGGCAGAAAAGAATCATCCATCCCTCCAGTGTCTTTCAGCATAATTGAGAACATCAGACATAACTTTTCTAAATTAAGGTAGTAAGTGCTATAATAGTTCAAAAAAGTAGGATTTAACAGAAGAATGTTAGAATCCTCTTCTTAGATCTTTTCACTCTTTTTAAAACAGAGGAAATAACTACTTCATGAGGTTAACAATGATGTGTGCAAATTGTCCCATAAAAGGCCCAGCTTGTAGTTGGTTGCTGTAAAATAATAATAGTTACAACTTATTGAGAGTTTTCTTTGTACTTGATATCATCCTAAGCAATTCATATACATTTACTTATTTAATTTAAAAATAATTGTATGAGTTAAACACTTCAAATATGTAGAAACTGAGACACAAAAAGTTAAGAAAATGGCCCAAAGTTAGCTTGGAAGTGATGGATGAGTGCGTGAACCTAAGCACCTGGCTGCAGAGCCCACACTCAAACACTTTGCTATTTTATGAGAGATATTGGAAACTTGATTAGAAGAAGGAAGGAAGGATCTTTGGTATTTCTCTCTATTTTCCATCAAGCCCATCACCAATGGATTATGCTTAGTACAAAGTGAACCTCTGATTATAATTTTCTTTGACATCATGGAGTGTAGTGGAATAAACATAGGTTTTGGAACCAGAAAGGCTCAGAATTAAATCCTAGTTTTTCTACCTACTTGTTGAATGACCTGGGTACAGGACATAAACTTTCTGAGGCTCATTTGAAAAGTAAAGATAATATCTACTTCTCAGAATCTCTATAAGCATAAACAGTGAATGTCAACGCACTTTGAACCTGTAAAGCAGATACAAATGTTAGTTATTATCTTCTGTCATGTTCAAGGCTCTCTACATCTGGCTTTGACTGCAGCTTATCTGTTAGTATTCCCCTTAACAACCTGGACTTGGAGCCAAACATGCCTTGTGTTTTACTACTTGGATGACTTTGTTTATGCTCTTGATTTTTTTCAGAATCAGAAAAGAAACTCTGACACTGGGATTTCACGTGTCCGTATACACTTCTCACACTTCTTAAGTATCTATGATCTGATCATGTAAATTTGCCCAAGCATTGTAGAACTTGTACTCTGAAAATAACCTTATATATTACCTAGGAAGATTGTAGGAATCCTGAAAACAATTGACTTACACTTTTTATGGCCAAATAGCAGGCCAAGAATCAAGAATGAATAATGAGGAAAACAAAACAAGTCAATCAACTAAACAAAAAATAAACAAAATTGAAACATTCAGGGACAATGAAAAAAATATTTCACGTTTAAAAAATTAAACAAGAAGATAGGCAAGCATAATTTAAAATTGTTAATACGTAATTGAAACTCAAACTATGTTCTTAATAAAATAATAAAAATAAAGATTCTCTAAGATGAAAAAAAAAGAAAATTATAAGACAACACACTAAAATGAAAAGAAAATTAGCTGAATTTAAAAAACTGATATAAAGAAACTAACAATTATGTGGTGATATTAAATATAGCATACTACAAGCAACAAAAGCAGCTCTGATATTGCTGAAGACATGCAAAATTAGCCTAACAGGGCAATTTTGCCATGTGGATCAGCACACTTAAAATTGTGAATATACTTACTCATTGATTCCATTTCTGATCATGTATTCTAATAAAATACTATTCAGAGATATATAAAATGATTTCTTAACAAGGATGTTCATTTAAAATTCTAGGCTTTTCTTTTTTTGCAAAGAAAAGAAGTGGATTTATACTTTACTTGATACTCTGTAGCCTATTTTTAATTTATGTTCTAAAATTTTGAAAAGATATAAATAAATGTAGTAAATATTTGTGCTTGTATACATTTTAAATGAGCATAAAGAAGAGTGGGAAAATGTATACACCAAATATTGATCATAGAATACCGAGAGAGCGTATGGGAGAAAATTTGGTGGGAGAAAAGGGAGGAGCAGAGGGAAAATAAACAGCGTTGGCTGTTTCTTAATTTATCTCTCTATGTTATCAGGCACTTTGCAAAAAGAATGTATTGTTTTTGTAGTTTGAAAGGAGAAAATCAGTGAAGTATTTCTTAAAATTTTATTTAAGAGAACAAAAATTTGGAAATTATTTGTAGCAGTAAAGTGAGATTAACTGCTTAATATGTGAACACCCACATTTAGTGAATTAGAATAAGAGTTATAACTTGCTCAGGTCACTGAGGGTGTTTGGTGGGCTCCCTAAATCTAGTGAAACAGACCCTGTTCTTTCTGTCATGTTTCACTGTCGTATCTTACAACTTTTGGCCCTTTGGTCCCCTTATATGGAGAATGGGACAAAAAAAAAGAAAAGAAAAGAAAAAAAAAAAAAAAGAAAGAAAAAAGTAAAAGAGTATAGGGAAGAGGGAAGAGGAGGAATCCATTAAATATTAGTTTTGTAAGTGGAGTATATCGTTTCTGTTCAATTCTACTTTAACAGAAAACAGTCACATGATCCCACCAAAGTACAGAGAAATGCTGGGAAATGGAATCCCAGGCTGAACAGCCACTTCCTAGCAACAACTCTATCATGGGAGTGGAGTGCAGTCTTTGTAGACAGCTTCTCTGTCACTCTATGCATGCTCTTGGCTTAAATTTATAATAAATATTTTAATATTTGGATCATAGAAAAATATGCAGGTACAGAAGATATTATACCAACACATTTGTAAATTATAAAATTATAATTCCATGTTATTAAAAAAAGATAAAGAAGATCTATACTTATAAGAGATAGCTTATATACATATATATTTCATTCCTGATATCTCTGTATGGAAATCTTTCTAGAGGGAAACTAACGAGTGAAAAGAAATTTTTAAAGGAATATGCTATTTTGTATTTTTCTTATTGTAAACATAATTATTTGCAATGAAAATGTTTTGAAAATACTTCATAGCTTCAAAAAAAAAAAAAAAGAGAGAGAGAGAGAGAGAGAGAAATCATCCATATTCCCACACAGAGGATATATACCAAAATGTTAAGTTATTAACTCTGAGAGTACATATTTTGAGAGATTTATATTTTCTTCCATGTTCTTTTTAGTATATTCTAAAATTTCCAGTGTTCTTGTATCACTTTTATTATCAGGAAAATTAAATATTATCAAAAAGAATTCCATCTGCTCTTTCAATGATTTTTTAAAAGTCACCTTCTCCAGGAAATGTTACCTGATCAACCCAGTTAAAATTAGGAGTTCTTTTTTCTGATTGTAGCTAAATAAAAACCTCAAGATACCTATACCTAGTCAATTCCACTTCGGAATGGTATTCCCCGAGTGGCTGCATTGTCCAGGGATCAAGTGTATGGACAACAGAACCAAGACACCCAGTACTTCTTCCTAAAGGACAGCTCTGCCACTATGTCATTGTTCTAGATTGAGAAAATTATTTAACTTCTCTGTGCCTCAGCTTTTCACCTGTAAAATGAAGATTATAACGGTATGAATCTCATACTTGCAGGTAAAATTAAATGAGTTAATATACACAAACCATTTAGAAAAGTATAGTTAGGTAGTGAACCAGTGCTAGATATTACATATTATTATTATTATTATTATTATTGTTAGTAGTAGTAGTATAAATACTTATATACATTTTATCAAATCTTAGTAGTTATGTTTGTTACATACTTTTTTCCTTAATTTATTATATATTCTTTGAAATTGAAACTGCGAACCATGCCTATTTATAGGTTTTATGGCACTTGGTATAAAATTTTGCACAGAGTAAACCTTTAGTAAAATATTAATTGAATCCAGTAAATGCATGAATGGGATAGAAAAACTTTAAGCTTAGGTATACTTAAATGTAGACATTTATTTCAGAATCTGATCCAGGAAGTACTATAGTAGTGGATTTTATCAATGAAAATCAAAGAAAGAAAAAAATCAAAAGAAAAAAAAGAAGAAGAAAAATCAAAGCGAAGGAAGAGAGAGAAGGAACAAGCACATTACTTTAAGTAGATCTGAAAGGACAGTGGTACTCAGAATCGCCAGAAAGAAAAGGATAACGGACTCCTCTGATCAAGCGTCTGTGAGGAAAATGGTAGCATCAATTTGGATAACTATTAGCAGTCTCATTTTTTCCTTAACTATAATAGCACCTGAGTATTCTAAGATCAGAGATGAAAATTGATCAGTCCCAGAAACCTAAAAGTTGCCACATAGGATTCAACCCAAGTCCATCCGATTCCGTGGACTATGTCATGTTTGATAAGTATCTGCTAATAGCAAGGTTACCCCAAAGTAGTACAAAGTACTACTCTGTCAGCACTGAATCTGTTTTATGCTTACTTGTTATTCTGTTTTCCAATTTGCTGTTTATTTTACTTAATTACACTCCGCAAAATGGATTAAGTGTTTTAAATCTGTTATAAATAAGTCTCTTTCTTGTATATAAACAACACTGCTTTGTTATTAATCAGGGACTTCCCTGGGTCCAGTCCAAAAAACCCAAAGTTTCTAAGACTGCTGCTTTTCTCACTGAGCTACTCTACCACTCACGACTGATGGCCATAGAATGAAAGGGCATGGTTCAGAATGCTTGAAAAGTCTCAACCCACTAACAGAGGGAGGAGGCACACTGCCAAACCCTTTATATTTGCTTAGCTTTTACAAATAGTACCCTGAACCAATCTACACTTGAATCCTTCATCTTGTCACTGAATAATTCATGGTTATTTAATTTCGGCCCCTATCAAAAGATTTACAATACATAATCTTTTAAGTACAGAGATTGTAAGTATGTCACAGGGCTTATTTAAAGCTTCACTGTTCTGTTTAGTACATTTAACTTTGCCAATGAAAAGATCCACAAAAATTGATGTATTCTTATTCAACTTAAGAACTAGACAATACACATAAATAAATAATGACATCTGATACCACTAAATGTCTCCCTTACTATGCTTGGTATTTGGAACTCAGAAATGTCCAAACAAATTATGTGAAATCACTTTCAGGAAGAAAAATTAAAAAAAATTAAAAAAAAAAAACAGCTTTGTTTTCCAGCTTTAGCTCTTGAGAACTAAACTTTGAGCTAGCAGAGTGTTTATTCTAGATATAAGAGTAACAATATTACTGTCCTAAAAAGTTGTGTATTTGTATGAATTGACAGTATTTTGTGATGTATGAGAAAAACAGACCTATCGGAATTTAAATAACCCTCAAACCAAATGTAACAGCAAAAGTAGAATGAGCAGTTTCTAAAGCCCCCATGTGTTCCACAAGCACAGATTGTCAAAGGCAGATCCAACAGCAGGTCAGGTATTCTAATGTAGTCTTATTGATGAGAGTCCTTCATCTTGTATTCATTGCTGTTAGTATACAAACAATATCCTCGACAGAGATGTCAGTATGAATGGTAAAGTTTTCATTAAAAAATCAAAAATGTGACACACAGATAAGAGAGTAAGGGCTATGACTTTTATCTTGTTGAATAAAATGAAATATAGATACAACTAGTATCTATATTGCAAATAGATACAACTAATATGCAAGAAAGTACCTCTGATTTATGATTCTCAGTGAGATGAACATTGAATGGTCCCTTATCCTGTGTAGCAGTAAGCAAAATTGTATCAATTTTTTTGAATCTCAAAGCAGTATTTTTTTCATGACTTCTTGACCTAAGGAAGAGAAATACCAATTTGGAGAATACCACTCCTTAAGGAAAAGAGAATCTAAATCATCTTAGTATTAGAAACAAGTTGTACAAAATAATAGGCTGCTTCCTACAAAACAGCAGGACTCCACCTATCCTGGCAAACACATTTGTAACATATATTTCTTTCTAAGCCATGTAGGTTCTACTGTTTTCTGTTTTTTGTTTTTAAGTAAAGATTGGTCGAACAAACCAACTAAAATACATTTCTTTCTGAAGAATATGAACAAATGTCAAAAAAGCAAGCACTTAAGTTACAACTGCCCCCAGGCAAATGTAACTTCATGCTGGGTTTATGCTACTATCATAAACACCTCACCACGGGAAATCACTAACACTAACCATGACCAAGCCAGTTGTGTCCTTCCAGAATTTAAGGCATAATTGCCTTAATGAACTCACACAGCATCTGAAAAGTTTCCAATGTAGAGCCATTTAGTAAATTGTCCTCCATATAATGGTTTTCCAGATTTGGTCACAGATTATTTTGAATTATTTTGTAATTTTAATGGGTGGTGAGCATATGATAGATGATATATCTTAACTGACCAGTTATCAAGATGTCAACATTAAAATTATTTTCATGTTTCTCTTGCATGGACAAATGTCAGAGAGTTGAGCAGCATCTGATCAATAATACAATCTCAAATGTTAAGGATGTTGCTTTATGTAGTCAAATTTAGGCACGAAAATGGACAGTAGAGATGAGGAAAGATCAAGTAAGCAATTCAGTCCACATAGACACCCCAGCAAGGGAAAATTGCTTCTTAAAATAAACCTTCTAATATTTTAGTACTGTTGACTTTTGTATGTCCCTGGTGATTAAGCTTCTATCACTCACTTCTCCTGCAAGACTATTCTTGTAACCCAATATTTTCCTATGTCAGGAAGTGCCTTAAATTTTCCTTTCTCAGTTTCAACCTAAAATCCCAGTACTCCACAGGATATTAGGAGAATAATTAAGCAGTTGTAAATCATTCTAAATATTTCAGATGAATGTTATCCACAGTCCTAAAACCAAAAAATTAGCCTCTTCTTTATAATTTTAAATTTTTTGTATTATATTTTCTCTCATTATACATCATGCAATAGCAATTTAATAAAGAGATGAAATCTTTTAAAACAGGAACTGTGGCTGTAATGTAATTTCAATTAATACTCTCTATATTTTTTAATTTGAAGTACCATATTAATCCTTTCTTTTCTTTGATTGTTTTGTTACTCTACCCCACACTATTTTAATTTTAGCCATTCATCTGGAACAAAGGACGCCTTGTAATTAAATGCTACATTTCAAATAGTTTTAGGAAACAATTTTCATATACTTTATTAATTTTACAGTCAGAGACAAAGCCCCATCAGTCTGATTTCTGGCTTCACACTGATTTTAATTCTTTAGTCTCAATATTTAATCTTAATATTAAGTTAAAAAGTACACTAAATGGAGAAAATGCCCAACTTGAGAATATTTAGAATATTTAGAAACTTATGTCTCCCTCGATTGCTCAATGTCCCTCCTTAATATTCCTTCCTTATCTCTCATGCAGAAATCTCTTAATTTTGCTTCTTGGAGAGTAAATATTTTTCTCAATATAAATTAGAAAATTTCTCAATACTGTATGTCAGTTCTTGTGTCCCAATTATAAATGAAAAAGTGCCATACAGTAGGAGTTTGTGTTTTTCAAGAACATATACTCAAACATTGATAAAAATATTTAATATTTTGCTGTTTTTTTCCCCCCAAAGTGTTTTGATGTTGTTTGCATTTATTTTTGCCTAGATCAATGTTAATTCACTTGGCCCCTTATGGATGCATTATTGAGAATCTGAACAAATCCCTATAACTTGTTTAATTTGTTGTTTTTTTATGATCTTCAATTCTGTTAGTTTGCAGGAAAGTTATTTCATTCCACCTTTGACTTCAATATAATGCAAACAATATTAAAAATATGTGGCAAATATAATCTGAGCTAAAAAGAAATTTTTGCTTGCATAAAACACTTGAGTCATAAAACAAATATGTTACATAAAAAATGACAATTTATAAGGCAGAGAGAAATTATATATTGTATATTTTATACTATACCAATTGCTTAACTGGAATTTTTTAAAAAACTTGAAAACTCAGATTATAGGTTTATAATCAATTTATTTTAGTAGTAATTTATCAAGTTCTTGTGAATTTCGTAAGCTTTATGAAAAACAAGTGAAAAATCTGACACTACCACTATTTCATTTCTTTTATGAATCTCAAAAGCCATAAAGTTAATATAATGCAAACTTTCCAGGTTCTTGGTAAAATGATCATTGGATTTCACCATAATATCAGTGACCAGCATTGATTTAGGCAATGGATGGCGCAGTCTTTTTTTTGGATGAGTAGTAAATTAAGATCTTACACATAGTAACTGATCTTAAGGAGTAGTTACTTTTCTTTCTCTCATTTTTCTTCAAAAAAATAAATAAAATAAAATAACCACTGAAGAGTAATAGCAAACACAAATCCAGCTGTCACTGTGCTTCAAACTAATTAAAGGTTATAACAGACTAACTTTAAACTATGCATGTATTAGCTACCCATATGAAATATTTTTGATAAATTTAAATTCGTACATAAACACTTTAAAAATTAAGACTAATAATTTCCTATGTTCATTTTTATTCTTAATTTGTAGATTAATTACATATTTTGTGTTGAATTAATGAACACTAAATTGCTGGAAGTCAAGATTATTGACTTTACAATTACATTTCCTTATTCATCAATGAAAGTATATTAACAGGAGAATTGCTAGATATAATTATTTTTCATTAAAAGAAACAATATCATGAAAATGCTGAAAAGTAAATTAAATCTCCTTTCTTAGATTTTCTGTACTATATTAATTAAGAGGCTCTTATAGTTGGGATAAGAATTTCTATACAAGTTCTACTTATTTGAATAAATTATAGAAATTAGAAATAGTACATAGAGTTGCTAAATTTTAATTTTCACAAAGGGAAAATTATCTCTTATAAAAATATAAAATAAATACACATCAATAATATTATTATATTAATTAATGAGGAAATCAGTAAGGTATTATAACTGGTCAAGGAGAATTTGAAGATGACACATGCACACATCCACATATATATGGTATATATGTATAGGTATATAAATAAACAGTCAGAAATGCTGAAATAAATTTGCTAAGAAATTTAAGGGTTTGTAAAGGGCTAAATAGCAAATATTTCAGGCTTTGCAGGCTACATTTAGTCTTGACATAATCTTATTCATGTATGTGTGTGTGTGTGTGTGTTTACAACTTATTAAAAATTTAAAAACCATTCTTAGCTCATGGGTCATTTTAAAAAGTGGCTGCAGCCTGGAATTGCCTGCAGGCCATAGTTTGACTGCTACTATCATGCAATAAATGTAATATTGTATAAAATCTTTCCAAAGGGCAGAAATCAACTGTAGCTATTCCTGTATTTATTTAAAAATTCATAAGATAATAGTTTTATTTGGTTAATTTAGCTACACAATTCAAGGTAAAATAAAATCTTAAATAAATCTTTAAGTTTAGTCTAAAATTTTTTGATGTTTGATTTGAAAAATATAGGTAAATAACTAACTCACTGGCCTTTTTGGTGGGCATGAAAAATATTTTTCTACTGAATATAAAAGTCTATTTTGCTATTTATTTAAATTACTTTCTTGGTATTCTGAGATAGCCAGAAGTTCATCACAGATCTCCATATGATATTTTCCTGGATTTTAAAGAAATTATGATATCAGCTGTTTCTGATCCAAGTATATAAAAGTTAATTCTTTTATTGACCTTCAGGAGTCCATTGACTTTTAATGCTTGAATCAAGCTCATTTTTTTATTTGCAAATTCTTGACATTTTTATTAAGTTTTTAACTCCAAACTACTAGAACAAAAGAGTAAATAGATCACATCTTGAGTTTATTATTAATACTAATTTATAAAACCCATCGCATGAAATTATCTCAATATCAGATCAATATTAATTCACTCTTTCCAACGTTACGGGGTGAGGGGGAGAGAAAGTGTGTGTTTTACATGCCACATGCCACTTAGTTAAGATTGCCTGTGATTGGCTTCATGTCCTATAAATGTAAAATTAGTGAATCACAAATCCCATAATTAACCTTAGTGTAATGTAATGGACACTGAAACCATGGGTAAATAATATTGTACTAGAATTAAAAGTTTCTGAATATACTCTAAAATTTTACATATGAATTTCCTCTTCTTTGACGTATAGTCTCCAATCTTTGTGATGTATTTTCTACAACTATTTACTAAAGCCTTAATACATATTTAGGACAGACTATAAAAATATTTATTAGGCAGTTATGTAATACTAGGCACTCTGTGCTGGATCCTGTGATAGAAATGAAATGAAAGGCTAAAATGCAGCATACTAAGGTATAAAGTTCTCTGGATTATTCTTAGTTTCCAGCATTTGTAGCGCATGTCAATGATGGCTACTTCCAGAGTTTTATCATTTCCACCATGTACTAAGGACTGATCTTCTATGAAAGTGATCAGTTATTGGGTAACCCAAAGGCAGTTAGACTGGTGAAGGCCAGCACATGTATGCAAGGTTGGCCCTGAGTAAAGGCTCTGTTGGCTTATAGTTGAGACATAGGAATAGAGATAAATAAAGGCAGGTGAACTTAGTAAACAAAGGTTGAAAAAAAAAAAAACGCTCCCTAGGGATATTAGTTTATATAAAGAATTTACCTGATAATTGCTTCACTTAAGTGCAAAATATTTATCACTTTTTATTCACCTCAGTCACCAAACCATTCTAATAACATCTCAAATTTTCATAAGCAAAGTCTACAAATGTATTGCAAGAATATACATTCTTCCATATCAATTGAAAAACTATTGAAGACTAAATATAAGGAACTAGCAAGAAAGTATGTGACTTTATAGATGTTATTTAGCATTGAAATGGCATTATTATTTACTAAAAGTATTCTGCAGAAATTAAAATATTTAAATATCCTTAAAAGTACAGTAGCCCACCTTATCTGTGGTTTGACTTTCCATGATTTTAGTTACCTGAAGTCAAACATAACTGGAAAAATATTAAATAAAAAATTTCAGAAACAACTAAGTCATGAGCATTAAATTGCACATAATTCTAAATAGAAATATGAAATCTCACAACATCCTGCCCCTCCCCACATGGGATGTGAATCATCCCTTTGTCTAGCATATCCACACTATACATTCTACCCACCTGTGATTTAGCAGTTGTCTTGGTTATCAGATGAACTGTGATAGTATTGCAGTGCTCATGTTTAAGTAACCCTTATTTTATTTAATAATGGCTCCAAAGTACAAAAATAGTGATGCGAGCAATTCAGATAGGCCAAAGAGAAGCCTTTAAGGGCTTCCTTTAAATGCAAAGATAAAGTTCTTGACTTATTGAGGAAAGAAAAAATTATGCTCAGATCTACAGTAAGAATGAATCTTCTATCTGTGAAATCGTGTAAAAGGAAAAAAAAAATCCATGCTAGTTTTGTGTCACACCTCAAACTACAAAATTTACAGCTACAGTATGTGATAATCACTTAGTTAGGATGGTAAAAGCATTAAATTTGTGGGTAGAAGAAATATGCAGAAAGCTTGTTCCATTGACAGCAATGTGTTGCACCAGAAAGCATCGAGGCTATATGAAGACTTCAGCAAGGAATCTCCTGAAAGGAGTAATACCAAGCCACTTACCACAAGTAAGGGATGCTTACACAGATTCAAAAATACATTTTTATTACAATATAATGTTTGAAACTCTCCCTACCTCCATCTCCTAGAGTCCTGACATATGTTCTTTTTCTTTATTTTATCTTTGCCTCTCTAACTCCTATCCATTATTGGCTTCATCAAGAAACCTTTCTTAATCCTCAAAGAGGTTTAGGTTTCCTATTATGTGTTATATATTTCTGAGGCACCCTTAACTTCTCCTTTGTAACAATTTTAAAACCACTCTACTAGTCTGATCCTCTAGAGAAACAAAAGTAATAGGATGTTTGTGTAAAGGAAAAAAGATTTATTATCAGGATTTGGCTCACGCAATTATGGATACGAAATTCAGACCTGCAGGAGGCATGTTGAGACTCAGCAGAACCAATGTTGTAGTTTTATTCTAAGTCTAAAGATCTGGGAACTAAGGGAGCTAATGGTATAAGAGTTAGTCTGAAGTTTGGCAGACTTGAGATGGGTCTCAAGTCCAAAGGCTGGAAAAAAACTAATATACTGGCTCAAAGTAGTCAGTCAAAGGGAGCTGACTCTTAATGATGGGAGTATCAGCCTTTCATTCAATTTAGGCCTTCAACTAATTGGAAAAGGCTCACCTATACAGGGAGAGAAATCTGGTTTACTCAGTCTACGATTTAAATGTTTATGCCATCCAAAACACCATCACAGACACATTCAGAATAATGTTGGACCAAATATGTGGGCACTCGATGGCCCAGTGAAGTTGACACATCAATTAGTCATCATTCTAATTATTATTTTTTAAATTAATAACAACACAAGAACTGTTTCTGGTTTGCTCATCTAATATCACCAGTGCCCCAAAACAATAGGGACTCAGTAAATATTATTTTATTTTTTTATTTTGCAAAATAAGTGACTAAACACTAGTTCAAAAGCATTGACTCAATATTTTATTGGTAACAAGTTATTAAAGCTATGATGAATATATGAGTACATATATTTTGCCTGAATCTCCATTTACAATGTACCATGACTTCTTCACTTGAAAATCTCCATTTAGCAAATCAAAGAATTTCTGGAATCATTTGTAATTTTCAAACAATGCTTTAGAAATTCCATTATAAATTCAATTGAGGTAGAATATCATTAGTTTTATGATGTAATTCATATATAACATAAAGTTTTATTATATATAAAATTCCCTTAATTGAGTCAACAGTCTCCTCCAGATATATTCTTATTAGCTTTCCTCCACTTCACAAATTTCTCAAAAAGTTGTCGATATGTGCTGTCTTCACTTCATCATTTACCTCAACACATTCCAGTCTGACCTCAACTTAGCTTTTTCTAAGGTACTAATGGCTCTCATATGCCACCACATGCAATGATTAATTTAAAATCTTTATCAAACTTGATCTCTCCATAGCCTTAATACTACTGACCTCTCATTTCTTTTGGAAATACTCTTCTCTCTCAGCTTCTGTGACACGGTATTTTCTTCCCACCTCTCTACTCTCTCCTTTCTGAATCTCATATGAGATAATCTTCCTCCTTCTGACTCCTCCTTCTCCTGACTCTCAATTGTTGAATGTTTGCCCAGCTTTGTGATAGTTCCTCTTCTAAACTATATTTCCTTGGTTAGTTTCAACTATCACTAATACAATGATGACTCTAAACTTCTATTTCCATCCAGATTTTTCCTCTGTATTTCATGTCATATATCTGACTACAACACTTTATTTGTATGTTTCAAAGCCCACTTCATTCTCTGCCTCCTCTAAATCCTGGTCCATAATCAATATCTCAGTCTCAATGAATGAATATTAATAGTGAATTTTCAGTTGTGTAAATGAGAATTCTAAGAACGTTTATTGATACTTCCCACCCATCACATTCTTACATCTAGAATAAACCTGTTTATTCTCTCTTATATATATTTCTTAATTTCTTTCACTTCTTCTCCTTTCACTCTTTCCTCTCCCCATTTCTCAAGTCCAAGAGAACACTACCTCTGGCCTGCATGACTGCTATAATCTATTAACTTTTCTATCCCCCTGAGTTCATTTTTAGACACTCCAATCTATTATCCATACTGCAACTAAAGTGACCTTTTCAAAATGGAAAACTAATCATACAGTATTTCCAATGTGTAAAACATTTCAATGAGTTTCTCTTGTATTTAGCTCGAAAAGTAAAAATCTTAACATACTGATAAGACCTCATAGTCATACCTTTTCTTATCTTTCCATATTCATCTTTAACTTACCCACTCTTTTTCTCTCACCTTCTGCCCTACTGCACTCTAGACAAACTGGCCTTGTCTCATTTGCTGAATGCTTTATGCTTTTTCATATGACATGGGCTTGTGAAAAATCTCTACCCAATACACTCTGACATAGTCTACCCATTAACAGATTGACACCATTTAGGAAAGCTTTCTCTGACTCTCTGATACAAGATGCTCTTAAAGCATTATGTACCTCTCATTTGGGTTATATGCAATTACTATGTGTTTCATTATTTTATCCATGTCTATTTTCCCTAGTAGATTGCAATGTCCATTAGAGTAACTATGATGTTTCCTTTATTCACAGATATGTCCCTAGATCCTAGCTGGCACAAGGATTAATAAATGATGAAGCTAAATGAACAAACATTTGTTGAGTGTTGATTGGATGCAGACACTACAGAAATTATATAAAAATATGTTGTAGATGGCTCTTGTTATCAAGGAGCTTATCTTTTGGTTTAGGATATAAACATAAGTAAAATTGAAAAACAAATGCTACATTAATCAGTTATATCTAATGCAAT
Source organism: Eonycteris spelaea (assembly GCA_003508835.1). Classification (NCBI taxonomy): domain Eukaryota; kingdom Metazoa; phylum Chordata; class Mammalia; order Chiroptera; family Pteropodidae; genus Eonycteris; species Eonycteris spelaea. Next base: position 5,517,029 of record PUFA01000046.1, read on the forward strand.
GCTTTAACACAAGAAGTTACATCAATTTAAAAATAATTTATAAAACAATACAAGAAGTAAGACATTTATAGCTAGAATGTTCTAATGATGATTTATGGTTGAAAGTAGTCTTGAGCTTGACTGTTAAGGGTAGAAAGGAGTTGGAGAGTCAAAATGGAAGAGGTTGAAGTTTCTAAATAGAAGAATGGGATGAATAACCCTCCAGAGGCAGGCAGCCTTGGGGTTCTAGATTAATCATGATGCCCTCCCAGTGGTCCTTACAGTGACCTAAATTCTGTGGAAATGAAGAGAGACTGTAGTGTTAGAACATGATAAAAGTCAAACTACAGTATAAGAATGTTAATGGCAGGAAATCCTAAAACAACGCTTTAATTATATTTCTACAAGGTACCAGAAGTACCATTGTTTGTAACTGGAACATAGGAAGAAAATGTGTGAAAACCCAATAAGCTGTTTATTTAAAAAAAGTTGTAAACAAGCTTGATAAGTTGTAGTCTTATTGTACGGATTTCCAAATCTCAATGAGGTCTTGAGAAATATCAGAACATAAAACAGGATGTATTATTCTCTTCATAAATAAGAACTATTTTATGCCTATGACATCCTACTTTTCATGCTTAGATGTACCCACAGAATCTTCTTTTAAGAAAATTGACCCAAAGATGGTTTGCCAATAATTTTTGAAAACTGATCATTTTGAAAGCTGTTTTTCTTGAAACACCACCTCTAAAAGAACAGTTACATATTTAGCAATACCAAACACAAACATATTACTTTATCTGTGAAATCAGCATTTTGCAATAAAAGATTTAAGAAATTCACAACCTCTCATGGAATTTCCTACATAGAAATGCAAATGTAAATATCAGTGATACAGTGATTATAGCATTCCGGTGGATGTGTATCAGTAGCAAATATCAGACTGTGTCACAAGATCTCCAAATCTCAATGTCATCTAAGTGGAAATGATTCAATATTCAAAATAGACTTTTGTTTAATATGGTTTCTTATCAAATTAACACATCACATAGTTTTGAGAGTCAAATGTTTCCACAAGGCTTGTTTTGAAAAAGATCAGTTATCCTTTCTCCTCCCCCACTATCTCCACTTCCTGTTCCCAGGGACATATACTTCATTACTTAATTTCAGATTTAGGCATTAGCTATTGACTCCCCGTTCTCTCTCAATCTCCTTCCTCCACTCAGGTCCAATCATATTTACAGTTTCTATTCTTTATCCTCTTAATGTATGTACATCATAATTTTGTATAGATTCGCATTCAGTGTTAACATGCAAACCAATTCACTTTAGTTATATGATATATAACATTTTCTTTCTGATACAATCTATTTTTCCTTCAAGTTAATAATTGTTTTGTTTTTGATTCTTAATTTTCTATCACTAGTTGAAATCCAAACTCTCTGTCAATTATTTAAACCCTCTCGATAAATTAAAACACATTCAGTGTTCTATCTACTTTATCTTTTTGCAGTAATCACACATGTTGCCTCTGATTCACTCTCATCTAAATGTAGAGAGTAGCTGTCATCGTAGGATCTCTCTTCTTGGGAACTTCTCTTCTCTTATCTATTCTGTTAAATCAAATGCTATATGGACCCATTGTCTTCCTCTTTCTTCTTTATTCATTTATTTTCTTGGAATATACACTTTAGTGATTTTCTAAGAAAGTATGCTTAAAAGGTAGGTATTTTTATTCATTTCAATATCAACATAATTTATTCTCTTTACATGAATTTGGTACAAAATCCTTGTTTGGTAGTTATTTTCTCTCAACATTTTGAAGGCATTTATCCACTATCTTGAATATTTCATTAATGTTGTTGAGAAGTCCAATTCCATTTTTATTTTTTGATAATTATTATAAAATATTTCTTGAAAATTGCTGGTCTCATTTTCCCCTAGTGTTCTAAGGTTTCCTGACAATTGTCACAGTGCAGATCTCATTTTACTCATTGTGCTTGGTACTCAGAAGAATGTCTCAATCTGGACCCATGTGATTCAGTTCAAAGAAATATTCTTTAAGTATTTCTTTGATGATTATCTCCTGTTTCCTTTATTTCCTCTTTCTCACTGTCCCTTTAATTTTCTTATTTTTCTTATCTCTGTTTCATTTTCCTTTTATTTTCTATTTATTTTTTGTTTGCTTTTAGTGAAAATTTCCTCATATATATCTTCTAAACCATTCTTTAAATTTCCACTATCATATTTTTAATTTCCAAGTAGTACTTTTGTTCTCTAAATAATAAACTATAACAGCATCGTGTTCTTATTTCGTAAAAGCAGTATCTTCTAAAGCTGTCTATTTTTTTTTTTTTTAATTTTTCTTTTCTTGTAGTCTCAATTTTCTCCGGAGGGTTTTTCTTCCATGTATATGAGTCTGTTTCAGACTCTAATAGTAGAGAATTTCCTTCATGGTTTGGTGATTCCTGGCTGCCTGCTCATAATGAAAAGTAGACACTGACTAGCTGATTGGAAACTCAGTGTTTATAGTAGAGATTCTTTATTGTTGAGTTAACTGTACGGTGGTCTGGCTGGGTAAGTAGGATCGAAAATCCAAATGTTATTATCTTTTTGTAACTTTTTCTCTTAACTTACTTAAATTCAAAGGAGAAGTTTCTTCTAATCTTCTGCATGGAGGGTAAGAGCCTGACTGCCAGTATTTTGAGAGACAAGCGGTACAAAAATCGGAGAGAACCTTCACTTCCCATAGGTAATCTTCCATTTATCATCTACAATATTCAATACAATATCCTTACCTTGACCACACTTTTTTTGTCACAATCTCTCCATTCCTCCTTTTCCAGAAAAGAAATTCCTAGTCTTCTGCCAGGATGAGGAGGGACAATTGTCTAGCTGTTCACAATGGTAAAATGAATAAAGATGACAAAATATTTTATATATGAGCTTTCAATCATTCTTTTTTACCACTGGCCTCATAACTTTCCAAAAAGTAACTATAGTAGCTTTTATAGGTTCTGTGGCATAAAGAGCTTTGTTTTTTAGAATTTGTTCCTGCTGTTTTATGATGTAACTTTCTGGAGTCTGCTGTCAGTTACCATCCACACATTTCCTTTCTAGCTTCTAAACTTAGAGATTGTCTATTTTTCCTTCTCATTGCTTTTGTGGGTATTTGTCTTTTTAAAAGCTCCATATAATATTATGTTAGCAGGGTTTCAGGGTAGTGAGTGTCAATATGTGTGTTCAACCTGCCATCCCTAGACCTCTTGATTATCTTGTTACTCATCTGTATTAATGAGAATGTTAATGAACATTATTCAGTGCTTGTGAAGATTATATGAGATGATAATAGTAGTACCAAAAAATGGGTCTGGCATTTTATAATAGGTACTTAATCAATATTTACTGTCTCTTCCTTTTGAGACAATTGCAACATCTGCCCATCTTACACTCTCCTTTTGGCTGTCTCATCCATTCTTACTCTATTGATAAAAATATTGAGGGGCAGAGGGATTCATATGAGTTATCCAAGAACATACAAACCCTTAATGTTAGAGAGATATAAACGTGTCCCTATTTTGTGTGTATATAGGGTTCTATTTTTGTCTAAATCCTCATATGTAAGGATGTTAATATTCTTTTTGCAAAATTGGGTTTGATATTTTCTCTAACAAGTAAGTAGACCATAACCATAAATTAGGTTACACAAATGGCCAAAAGTGCTTAATTTAAAAGGAACTATAAATGATCAATCATGATAAGAACTAGCTAATTAATAATGTCCATATTTGGCCATAGAGTTACAATAGTTGCCCTAAACAAATCTCAGAATTTGCACACTTCTCTATAAGCTAAGTAGGAATATAATTATTTCTAAGAAGATCACGTCTTATAAGACAAGGTGCTCTATTTTTGCTCCCTTATAACCAGTCTGCAAACTAGAGTCGAACAGACTATGTGAGTCTAGCTGAGGAACTTTATAAAACAGATCATGGTTCTCACTTTCAGACAATCTGATACTACAGGTATTGCTGGAAACTAGATTTTCAATTTAAACATTCTCTGGTGATTCGGGTGCACCTAGGTTTAGAAGCTACTCTAGTAGAGTAAAAACATTGGGGTATTTTTAATGGATCAGTAAAATGTTTCAAGAAATGCTTTTGGAAGTTTGTATTATAGCTTTCTACTTTGGTTACTCCAAAAGATCATTTGAGTGAATTTTCTTCTTGATCTTACTTGAATTCTGAGCCTTTTCCCTAGTCCTGGATGACTAAATAGAAGAAGGAGTTGATGGCATTGAAGGCTCACAAGGTTTTTCAGCATTACCATATTCTATAGAAGCTTTTCCAGCAAAGACGAACACTGTGCACTCTCAGTACATTGATGAATTAGGTAATATCTTTGTTGCTGACATCTAGAAATTAAATAGAGTGGAGACACTCCTTGGTTGGAATATGTTGGCCTTCCCTGGAAAGTACCATCATCTAGAGATTGCATTTAACCAAACTTTTACATAATTTTATTGCTATAAAAATTACATTTAGTAAGGTGTTATGAGGGGAAAAAAAGAAATTGATGAACTCTTCATTTGCAAGAATAAGGAATTATACCTGAATAAGAGAGTGTATAGATAGGTCTGTATCATTATACCAATGGGTATTTTTTCTTTTGAATTCAACTTTCTTATAAATTCTTGTGAATTTAGCATAAGGTCCATATGGTTTATTTACAGATGTTAAGCTCTAAATGAATACTTCAAATAGAATCACAGAATTTTATTGCCAAAAGGAACTAAAGATTATGCTATCTACTACAAAATCCTCACTTTATTGGCAAATAAACTGAGGCTTAGAAAACCTAAATGTTTTATCTATAGTCATACATCTAGCAGTTGACAACAGAACCAGATCTTCTAAAGGCTGGAGAAATGTTATTTCCACCATACCATTTTTTTTTTTTAAACTGTGTTCTTCAAAAAACATGGGTGTCCCAAAAAGTGTTTGTTGGGGGTTGGGGGAGTCTACAAGTTCAAGTGAATATATTCTGAATTTCCACAAGAGGTAACCATGTACAGTCTTTCCTAAGTGTTTGACCATGTATGATTCTAGCCTTAATTCTATTGTAATTTCACGAGGGCTCATAGAATGCATTGGAAAATCACCACTCTCCTTTGTGGCTGAATTGTGTCAGTATTCTACGTAATTGTGTTCATGGAGGCTGTGGTCCTAAATCAGGTTAAGGTGGTACAGATTTTTTTCTATTACTGTTTGGACAGTAATATCCAAACTTCACTAGTGAATAGAGAAGATAAGTACTAAAGTTCAAAAGATATCATAGCACTCTGCCCTAAAGAGCTGTAGCAAGATAGTTTTTTGGGGAATGTTTTTATAGTTTTCATTTCTACACTGAGTTTTCTGTTGCAATCTTCAGGGGTTGCTACATGTATGTATGAGATTAGAAGCTATGTAGTTAACCATTATTGTTACCTCTTTGGAAATTCTTGATCTTGAACTACATAGAATATTGCTACACTTGCTTTAACTGTGCTATTATTACTACCATTCCCCTTATTTCTATTTTTCCTTTAATGTGCCTTGAGCTCCTCAGATAAAAGGATTATCAGAAGTACAAAGTGGTGTATTATTACTACAAGCATAAAACCTTCTCTTCAGTTCATCAGTGAAAGCTTGGTCCATTGACTAAAATGGTCTATATTTTTGAAGTATGCTACCAACGTATTTCTGAGGACTTATAAAAATTTTAAAGGACATCTATAGAAGTGTGTTCTGTCTTTTGAATGCTCAAATGCCAGTTTCTAGGAGTATGTTTAGATTCTCTAAAGACACTTTGAATGTAGCCCCCCTCCCACACACACCTTTTTTTTCTTAGATGGATAGGAATAGTTAAGTCCATCAGTCTTCTTTCTAAAAGCAGTATGACACATGGTAAAAGTTGCTTGTTTCAAAGATATCGACAATTTTAGTCAGTAATACCATCACATGAGACAGTTGGAGAAAAAGATTCATAAGTGTTTTCTTAACTATACTCCTTATCAAAGGAGTAAATATTGTCAAGGATAGACTAGTTAGTACTTTGGGAACTGCTGAAAATTACCTGAAGAGTATCTTTCCATGGAGACCACACAACTCCAAAGAAAATCTACACATTGGGATCACTGGGAATGTGCAGTAATCATTTTTCAGCCGGCATGCTCACACAGAATTTGACTTCACCCCATTGAATTTAGATTCCTTTCCCAGGTATCACACTCAAGTTCCAGTCTCCAGGTAAGAAGCTTTATACATAAGTTATTCTTCCTTTTTGCTCTTCACCATCAGTACCCAAGTTCACATTACTGCATGTTTCTTTCTATTTCTAGGAACTTGCACAGTTTACTGTCTTACAATTGGACTATGTCATATTCTCCTATCTGATTTTCCTCTTTAAATTTAGTTAATTTTACCTTTGAACATAGGTTGCTAATTTCTTAAGGTCAGTCATAGTCTTATACTTCCTTTGTACACCTAAACACAGTATTGAGAACTTCAATGGAACTCAAAAATACTTGTTGATTTTGATTCATCAAAGGCCAAGAGATAGAGAGAAGTTCAAATAAAGCTCTACAGGGAGATAGTCATACACTTTGATTTCAATTACAGAAATTCTAGATATCACCTTCTGAGATGAGCTCAATAACACAGATCTCTGAAATGAGATAGACAAAAATGGTGCAATGGTATGGATGTTAGGGCTCTTTGATGGGTTAAAGTTGGTTAAGGCAGTAGAAGAGTAAATGATTTACAATGGTCATACTCTATTTTTCTCTGCAGCTCAAGGCTCTTCACTACCTTGAAAATTTATCTTATATCCACATTTCATCAGAAGAGACCTTTTGTGTAAAAGAAAAAAGAGTGACACAAAATTTTAGTTTAAGTGTTGATCTTGATTCTTTCCCTCAGGGGATGGAGAGCACATTCTCCTAACTTCTCAGTAACTCTCATGAGCAGTACAGTTTTTCAGTAGTCAGAAAAAAGTATTGCTCCTGTGCTTCTGCCCAGCATAACCCCACTTGAGATCGAGGCTAAAGTAGACAATTTAGTTGAAGGAGACATGTACAAGCATAAAGAGAGCATTTCAAATAAAATTTACTGTGATGCTGTAACATCATGCAATAACAAAAGCCGCAGGCAGGAAACCTAGACCTGCGCTTAGCTCCCTCACTAGTGTGATTTGTGAGCCAGTCATTTCACCTCTCTGATCCATAGCTACACCCATGCAACAGATAGTGGTAATGGCACTTACCTAGGAAGAATGTTGTGAGGTGGAATAAAAGACAGATTTTCATGGGATAATAAGCTCTTTCTTGACAGATTAATAAACGGACCAATTATTTTCTCATATATGGCAAAATGGTCTGCAAGAAAAACACTTAAAAATTTATGCCTACATTGTGGACAGGAGAATGATTCCAGGTGTGCCGTGGCCAGGTCGTCACACACTTATCCAGAACCCCTAGCTCAACAGAAGCTCGCGGGTGTAGGAAATATAGTTCTGTGCCCCAGAGACCCAGAACCAGCTCAGGTCTTCACTGACTTCATCTTTGTCACCCAGCAACAACACTCATGATTCTGCCATGTTGTAGGTCTCTATGATCTTAATATTTATTGAAAAAGAACTTGTAGGGCTTTACAAGTGAAATACCAATAAATGGAAGAACAGAAAGGTTATGTCTAGAGACAAATAAAAACCAAATTATTCACCAAATATAGTAGTGTGAAGTGGAGTCTGGAAACTGGAAATGCACGTAGTATTTGTAAATCACAGGTCATAAGCAATATACAGATACTGAGGATCTGGGCAGAGTGGTGGACTCAACACCTAAGATTTTTATTATACTAAAACATCGCATCCCTTACACCACGCTGGCATGTGTATGATAAAGTCATTTTAAAGAAAGGTTCATATTTCAAAGCTTTATGCTTGCTTTTTATGCTGCTAAAGGTAGAGACTCAAGAAAGAAGCTTTTTAAAACCTTACTCTTATTTCTTAATTTTTGGGGGAATATTTTGACTATCCTTTTTGATTGTGAAAGATGAAATTGGTGTAGACCCAAAGCTTATTATTTGTCTGTGTAAAAGAGGAACAGATGTTTTTGAGTTTTCTTCTGGCAGCTCCAGAAAGAAGTTGAGGAAACTCCAGAGAAACGGGGGAGTAGAAGAAATGGTATCTTTTAATAATGAATGCCAAAAAGCCGAGACTATAAAATGGTGCAATAGTGTAGTAAATACGTGTTTGTTATGCAGGCTCAACATCCTATTTCTCTTTTGTCTCTTAACCTCTTTTGCATTGCACATGAGCCTAAGTGAGTCTTTTAGGAAGGTTCTCTCATCCTCTCCATCCCTCCTTGGTGCAACTATTAACATGCACGCACACACACACACACACGCCACATACCGCGTTAACACAAGCTGTAGTGATAAGCAAGTATCCCAAACTCTAATTTGATATATAAACATCGTTACGCTTAATTCCTGGTAACTGATTCATATTCAAATTCTTCCAGATGCCTCCTCTTACCCTTCCCCCAATTTTAATTTTTTTTTTTTAAAAAACAACATTTCTGTATAGGTTATACATAAAAACTAATTGTCCCACTGCGGCTAGTAAGTAACCCGAAGGAAGATATCTTTTATCAATGAATATTTTGTTCCCCTTAACATTTATTTCCAATAGTTCTAGCATCCACTAATGGTCCTTGATATGTAAGATGCATGTGCATTTTAACAAATGTCTCTCCAGTTTCCATTTTACTTTAACATTTATCTTTTTCCAAGTTCTGACCAAAAATCTAGACATTACAGAGCATGCCCAATACAGTATACTGACCTTCTTTACAAATACAACTTTACTAGACTTAAGAGTCATCAGAAAGCTCCTTCCCCCAGATCATTTATTTTTTTTTAAATTTTTATCTTATTTTATTCAAAAATACATCTTGAAATTCTGTTAGAAAACATACTGTTTTCCTGGGAGGCTGGAAAATTGAATTTCAGCTTTATTTGCCAATTGAAGAACCAGGATAGTATGCTTCAATTTCCCTCTATAAATCTCTCAGACTCAAGGACTCTATCTCTACATGAAACTCCCAGTGAAATCTATGGTAATTCTGAGCACAAAGGGGAATGTGATAAGAGTCTTGGGTCCTAAATTTTTCAACACGTGTCAATCAAAATCAATACAAAAGAAAAATTCTTAATAATTTTAACATTTGGTTTAAAAATCTCAGATGGAGAATGCTATGTCTAACTTATCCAATAATTATTAGCCTGTGAACTGTAAAGCCTTTAATTCATTAACTTTTGTTCTCAAACTCATTAAGTAAAATGATTTGAATAGAAATGATATTCCTCCTTGCATGTAACATCTTTCTTCAGATACAATACTCTTATTTTTTCACTTTTAGCACCAGTTAAAAGGTATAATTTTCATAAAGAACATAATTTCTAATATAACACAATGCATGAAGTCTGTTAAAATGTTTACCACCTTATGAATTATACATATATTTTTGCAATGGGTCTCCTTGTCTCCAGTTTTTTCTAAACCTACTCTCCCCCTAAGTGAATCTTTTAAAGATGCCAGTTTTCACATTTCACGATATTGTGGGAAAATATCCAATAGTTTCTCACAGCTTATAGACTCAAGCTTAAATTTAATATTTTGGGATCTTAGTCTTTTGCATCCCATTTCTTTTCTCCAGTCTCACATTTCCTTAGTCCGGCCAAAATGCACTGATTCTCATTTGAAAAGCCCACTTTACCACATGCACAGGCAGGTATATGTATGTAAAAACTAAGGACATTTAAACTTCAGGACTTCTTGCTTGTGCAGGCCCATAGAAGGGCCTGTCCTAACTTTGTTTCCATAAGTTTATTTTATTTTCCCTGAAGAGAACTCCGCAAAAAACTTGAACTCTCCATGACCATATGTTAAATACATTAGTTCTATTCTCTTGTTTAAACATACTACTCCAGCTTTTTGTCACCTTCTTCCTTCTGCTTTTCACTCTGAACATTTAAATCTCTCTTCTTAAAGGCTCAGATCAACTTCTGTTCCAAGAAATATCTCAAAACTACTAGGAACTTCTGACACTATGCTTTTATATTTCTCCTTTTTTTCTCAACTTTTAAAATAATGTGTTATCATTGTTTTTAATGTACCCTATTAGCCATCTGAAACACATTTAGAACATGGAGAGTATTTGTATTTATACATACATATATGTAGATTTATACTTTTCACAACTCTCCAACTGGTAATTTCTGCTTATATCACATACCTAGTTATTTTGCTCTATATTGCCTTTTTTGTTCTCTAGATAAACACGTCTAAATGTTTTATTTAACCCAAATAGGGGAATGGGAATTCCCAACTTTAACACTAAATAACCTGCATAGTATTTGATATACCGTGAACATTCATTTACTCACAAAATATTGAGCATGGGCTTACTATGAGCTAGACATTATGTTAAGGAAGAGTCCGGTAATGTTACAAATAATGAACAAATGCAAATCAGCATATTAAGTGTTATTACGCAGAAACCACACACCTTTATCGAGCAATCACTAGACTGTACCTCCTGGCCAGACATATAGAAAAGACGGACATGTAATGAGATTACATAAAAAGTGTCATGTAGTCCATGTTTTCTACATTTTTTTTTGAAAGTCTAAACCTCATCCAAGAGGGGTTCCTCTGTGTAAAATGATTTTGAAACATCTCGTTCCTCTGGTGTTCCATCTCTTAGGAGCAGAAGACTGATCCTAAAGGAAGGAAAGCGTGTGACCTACTGAGGCAAGACAGCTGCAGAGAAAAGGCAGCCCCTGAGCTTCAATCAGAGAGAAAAAAACTGTTTTATCTTAAGGTTAACAAGTGCAGTGAGAAAAACAGAAGAATTATATTGATTGATTGACTTTGAACCTGTGTTTGTTTGGTTGGTTTGATTTTTTGTTTTTGCGGGAGACTGGCCATTTAAAAATTTTCTAGCAGTATTTGGTTTCTAATGGTGAAGATATCAATTCACCTTTAGAGCGAACTTTTTTTTTCTTTAGAGAAATCAGTAAGTGGATCTTTTAAGTCTCACAAATGAAAGGCAAATTTCTACCCACAGTTCTTGGAGAAAATTGTGATGGCACTAAAATTAGAACATAGGTATTGTACATTTAAGTGTTAAGTGCTATGGTTTAGTAAAATTTTTTTGCACAGATGTGCACCATTATTAATAGAAGACACACTCCATTTTGAAGAACTACAAGCAAACAACTAGTTAACTTCAGGATATGGCACATCTAGACATTTCCTTGTTCTCTCCTTCAGAAAGAACTATTCCATGTAATACTTCTTGGTATTTTTCCATCTACAATTTGATGTGAGGAAATATTTGAAGGGAAGACACATAGCTCTGTCTATCTGATACTATGCTCATTTCTACAGAGACCTTGTTCTGGGTCTGAGATAGGTTAGCATTAAATGTGAACATAGATTTCTTTTTACATGGGCAAGACAATAAAAAACATTTTTAGAACTAAAATACTTTGCTCAAAGAATTACAAGAGGGAAAAAAGCAGGGAATGGGGTAGATAAAAGTAAAGGGGGGTAAATATATGGTGATGGAAGAAAAATTTAACTTTGGGTGGTGAACACACAATGCAATATACATATGACATATTATTGAATTCTACATTTAAAACCTATATAACTATTAAACAATGTAACCTCAATAAATTTAATTTTTAAAAATCAGAGAAAGGGGTTAAGAAGAGAAGAAATATATTGAGAGAATATCTGCTAGAGAAGCTGGGAAGTATAAGGAAAGAGAATACAGGAGGATCGATGTATACTATATCTGAATTTCATGTTGTCTAGAAATTCAAGAAAAAAAAGATTAGAGGTATTTTAACGTTATATACTTCTTTGTACAGCAAATCACTCCCAGGACTAGAACAAAGAGCATCTGAGCTCTAATAAGGCTATACTGGAAACAAGAGAGTGCTCTATTGGATGTTGGACTTAAGATAATGTTCTAACTATTATATCATTAATTTGAATTATCAGTGTAAGTCCAAGTCAAACACACCTTTAACTATAACTACAAGACTCTTGAAACAAAACTGCAGTGGTTAATTAATCCAGAACTTGGTGGCTATTAAACTAATCTCATGAAATCATAAATATCATAGAGACAATAATAAAGTCAGGGTTGAGAATTAAGGGAGAATGCCCTGTTTGGAAATGCAGTTACCAGCAATGCAAACACACACACACACACACACACACACACACACACACACACACACACACACAACAAATAATATTACTATTTATTTAATAAAGGAATTATAAGATCCCCTTTTTAAGAAATGACAACTGGAAATAAAGTCTTTCCCAGCATCAACAGGCAATTGGTTTATCATTGTTTTATTTTTATGAATATATATATGTGCATATATATATACACATATATATTTTTATGAATATATATGTGTGTGTATATATATATATACACACACATATATATATTCATCTTGTTTTTTATGGTTTTTTAGATGAATAGAGGAGGATCGTGCAATACTGCTCACATTAGTTCAAAATCTCTGCCTGATATCCAACAGATATATTAGTGTTAAGATTTATCTTGAGTAAGAGTACAAGCTTTAGTGCCAATCCCAGTTTGAATCTTGCCTCTGACAATTCCTGGCTATGTGAGCCTGATAAGTTATTCTCCTTCTACCTGAGTCTCTTAATATGTAAAGGAGGAATAATAATAGAATCTACCACATGGGATTTTATTTTGAGGATTAATTAGTTAATTCATATAAAGATTTCGCCTACAATGGGATACGTTGTAATATCAATAATTTTAACAAGAAAAACTAGAATTGAAGAAATGGAATTTATAAAAAATGAAATCCTACCATTTGCAATGACATGGATGGACCTAGAGGTATACGTTAGACAGAGAAAGATAAATACCATATGTTTCACTTGTATGTGGAATCTAAGGAACAAAAAGAGCAAACTAATCAAAAACAGACTCATAAATATAGAGGAAAATCTGATGGTGATCAGAGGGGAGGGTGTTTGGGGGGCTAGGAGAATAGGGTGAAGGGTTAAAGAAGTACAAATTAGTAGTCACTAGGTGGTCATGTGGATGGGGGCATGGCATAGGGAATGAAATTAACATTAATATATTGGCTACTTGGAGAGCCAGAAGAGAGAAAGAGCAATTAGTGGGAGCATTTTATAAACTATATAAATGACAAACATTCTTAATAGGGATCCATGGATAAAATATATAGAACAGTGAACATGAATTGGAAAATTGATTATCCTATGTTTTTCACTGACCTCAAACTAAAATTTATAATTTTCTTCAACTATAAATATAAGCCAAAACCACACTAGTATTAGTATTATCCATGATATTATGAACAATAAAATTACCAGTATTTTTACTTCTTATTACACTTGTGAATATCTTAGGATATGATCTATGCTTATCTTATATACTGGTTAATATTATATATCAACTTGGCTGAGCCATGGTGCCTAGCTATGTGGTTAGATATCTAAATATTTCTGTGAGACTGTTTTATGGATGAGATTAAAATTTAAATTAGTAAACTGTGAGTAAAACAGATTGAGCTCCATAATGTGGGTGGTCCTCAAATCAGTTGAAGGCCTTAATAGAACAAAGAATCATGTCCCCTGAGCAAGAAGGAATTTGGCCAGCACATAGCCTTTGGGTTTGAATTGAAACATTGGCTCCTCCCTAGGTCTCCAGTCTGCTGACCTACCTTATAGATTGTGGACTTGCCAGGCACCACCATCATGTGAGTCAAGTCTTAAAAATAAATAAATAAATAAACACACACAGACACACAGACACACACACACGCGCACGCGCGCGCGCGCACACACACACACACACACACACACACACACACTATCCGTTCTTTTTTTCTGGAGAAATGTGATAATACACTCTCTATTGAAATTATGATTGTTGGTAAATCTGTTATAGATTGCTATTTTATGCAAAATAAAGTAGCATATATATTATAATTTTAAATTTAATTATACATGTATTCGATTCAGTTTCCATATGATTAGTTCCTATTGTTACCATATTATTTTAAATATTTAAAATATTTTTATGAGAAATCATCTATAAACTTTATCAGATTAAAAAGATGCCCATGTCACAACAATGGTTAATTGGTTAATAACCCCTAGTTTAAGGGCATCAGAGAACTCGAGAATTCCAGATCCCAAAGAGAAGAATGAAGCAAAAGAGTGAAACTAACACTGTTAACTAGTTTAATCCTTGATGCATTTGCTAATTTTTAAATTGTATAGAAAAAATATAAGAAACAAAAGATAAAATAGCTAAAAAGCTAAGTGGAATTTTGATTGTATCATAATACTAGAAAAATAAAAATTATCATTCCTGAAAAGAAAAAGGGATTTGTAAGACCCTGAGGCTTCTAGTTAGAAACAATGGAAGGCTACTTACACCTTAGGAAAAGGAATAAAGCAGAAGTAAACTTAATTATATAATCACCTAATGCCTTGGACTTCGACTAGGTTATGGTGATATGCCCTTATTCTAGCTGTCTGTCAAAGAGTAGAGTGAACCATCTCTCGTGTGGCTGGGTAGGTAGATAACGATGATAGATGATAGATGATAGATGATAGATAGATACAACATGATAGATAGATGAGAGATAGATAGATAGATAGATAGATAGATAATAGAACTTTTTACAGAAAACATCTGTCATTCATTCTATTATAAATGATCAAGCTTCCAAATACAGAACTGAGAGAAAAAAAAAGACAGTAGAAACCCACAGGTGATATAGAATTTGAGATAAAAGACGTGAAATTTAGAAAAACTGTAATTAATATGGTCAAGAAGATAAATGACAAGATGAAACATTTAAGCATAAAAATTCTAGAACTAAAAAATACAATATATCAAAATGAGAACACAATAGATAGTTTTAACAGCATATCAGATATGGAACAATGATCATTGAACTTAAAAATATATTATTAGGAAATATGAAGACTGATGCACAGAAGGAAAAAAGATTGAAAATATAGAAAAGAGTCTTTGAGATTGTGAGAACTGGTGAAAGGTCTAATGTATAATTAAGATACTAGAAGAAGACAGTGTATAGAGCAGAAGCAATACTTGAAAAGATAATGACTTTTAACTAAAATTAAAGAAAAATATCATGCGAAGAATACTTGTGAACTCCAAACAAGATAAATACAGATAAAAACATACCTAGGAACACAATAGTAAAACTGTTAAAAACCAAAGACAAAGAAAAATATTTAAAATATCAAGAAAACCACATTTCCTTTAAAGGGCAACGATAAAACTGACAGCTAACATCCTAACGAAAATGATAGAAGTGAGAAAACAATAAAACAAAATCTTTAAAGTGTAGAAAGAAAATAACTGCCAGAATAAATGTTGTACCTAGGGAAAATATCCTCAAAAGTTGAGAAAATAAATATCTCCAGACAAAAAAGAAAAATACTGACATTAGCAGATCCACAGTAATTATTCAAGCAGAGGAAAATGACCACAGACAAAAAAGGCATAAAGGAAGAGAGTAATAAAAACAATAGGAATGGTACATATCCAATATATATATAAAAGAATTTAGACTATAGGAAACAATAATAATTTTTGGTTAGAATTAATTGTATTTAGAATTAAAATGCATCACAATAATAACATATAAAGAAGGAACAGATAAATGGAGTTAAATTACTTGAGAATTTTAGCATTGTCTTGGAAGAGCTATGAGTAGATTCATATTAGGTTGTAATAAAGAAAATATTATAATCTCTAGGGTAACCATTTGGAGTTATAAAAACTTTAGGGCTAAAAAAATTTTAGGAGTAAATTATTTGCCTAAATTTTATAAAGGCAAGAAAAGAGATACAAATGAATATAGAACAGGCTAGAAAATAAAAAATAGACAATAGGTAGATATAACCTTCACTACATCATCAGTTACCTTATATTTTAATAAACTACAATTGCAAGGAAAAGACACAGAAATAAAGCAAGATTAAAAACAAAGACAAAAACAAAATTATATTCTCCTTACAAAAACCAGCTCAGAAAATTTTAAAGTAAAAGATTAGAAAATGATACACCATGCAACCACTAAACAAGTGTAATCTGATGCTACTATATTAGTATTTGTCAACTTTAGTTTTAAAGCAAAAACATTTTTAAAATAAAAAGTGATATTTCATTATGATAAACGGTCTGTCCAGCAGGAAGACTAAATGTGAAATATTTGCACATACCTAATAACATAGATACAAAATCCCTTAATATTTTTCCAATATAAAAGGAGTAATATAAAAATCCCAATAACATTGGAGAATTTTAGCACTTTTCACTTAAGCACTGATGAAATTAATGAGTAAAATTAAAGAAAACTTAAATAATTAGAAAGATGTATTATTTTCATAGGTTGGAAGAATAAATATTTTAAACAAAAGAGAAATTTTCTCAAACTGATTATTGGATTCATTGCAATTCCAATAGAAATTTTGGCAAAATATTTTTTCTGCAAAGGATTATGACCTTTTATTGGAGCAATTGACTTTCTACACAGTACATTGGTTAGACATCTATATAGTTTGTAAAATTGTTCCCTCCCTCCCTTGACCCTCTACCTAGCCAACGTATTCATTCTAATTATATTCCCTATGTCACGCTCCCCATTCTTCATGTACATCCATCAGCTAATTTCTACTTCTTTAACCCTTCCCCTTCTCCCAAGCCCCAAACTCCCCTCCCTTCTGTTCGTCACCAAATTGTTCACTGTATTTGTGAGTCTGTTTTTGATTAGTTTGTTCTTTTTATTCCTTAGGTTCTACATATAAGTGAAATCATATAGTATTTATCTTTCTCTGTCTGACTTATACCTTCTAGGTCCATCAAAGCAATATGTTTTTCCATTCCCTTTCTTTAGTCTGTGTCTTTTAATCTGAAGTGAGTCTCTTATAGGCAACATGTAGAGGTCTTGTTTTCCTTTCCATTCATCCACTTAGTTGAAGCTCTTAATTCTTTTCCATTTGAGGTACTTATTGATAGGAATGTAGTTGTTACCATTCTTTATTCCAGCTTTTGATACATGTTTTTTTCTTCTTAAATAAATTCCTCCAACATTTCCTGTAATACTGGTTGGTGGTAATAAACTCCTTCAGTTTATTTTTGTCTGGAAAGTTCTTTATCTGTTCTTCAACTCTAAATAATAGCTTTGCTGGATAAATTATTCTTGGTTGTAGATCCTGGGTCTTCATCCTGTTGAATATTTTTTGCCAAGCCCTTCTGTCTTGCGTAGTCTCTTTTGAGAAATCAGCTGCCAGTCTTATAGGTTTCCCTTTATAAGTAATCATCTGTTTTCCTCTTGCTACTTTTAATATTCTTTCTTTGTCTTTAAGCTTTAGCATTTTAATTATGATGTGTCTTGGTGTGGGCCTCTTTGGATCCCTGATTTTTGGAATCCTCTGCGCTTCCTGGGGTTTTATGTCCATTTCCTTCACCAGGTTAGAGAAGTTTTCCATCATTATTTCTTCAAACAGCTGTTCAACATCTTGATTTTCTTCAGTTACACCAATCAGATGGATATTTGGACCCTTAATAATGTCCCATATACTTCTTAAATTATTTTTACAGTCTTGGCATCTTATCTCTTGCCCTTCTGATTGCATATCCTTGACTTTCCTGTCCTCTAGATAGGGCATTTGATCCTTTTCTTTATTCACTTGTTTATTCCTTTGTTTATTCCATTTAATATACTTCTCATCTCAGATAATGTGTTCTTCATTTCAGACTGGTTCCCTTTTATAATTTATTTCATTTTTATGTTTTTTATCTCTTTGTTGAAGTTCTCACTGAATTTAACCAAAAGTTCATTGAGCATCTTTATAACCAGTGTTTTGAACTCTGCATCTGTTAGATTACTTGACTCCATTAATCTGGATCTCTGTTCTGTCTCTCATATGGTTTCTGCTTCTTTGTCTTCCATTTTGGCTGCCTTCCGTGTCTGTTTCTATGTACTAAGCAAAGCTCCTAAGTCTCCTGGTCTTATTAGTGTATATTTGTGAAGTAGGTGTCCATTGGTACAGTCCTGAGAGGGCTTCAGCTGCAGGCTTAATTTAGCTCAAGCCTCTGACCCTCTGGGGCCACCTGTTAAGATTCAGCAAGCAATTCACAGTGCTGTGCTTAGTCGCCTCAAAAGGCCATGCCAGAAACTGAGGCCAGTTCCTCTAGTGTGAGTCTAGGTGCTGCTCAGCAAGGAGCACCTGACTCACTGAAGATATACGTCCATGTGTCTTGGGTGAGGCCAATTTGGGGTAGTCAAGGTTTCAGGAAATCCTTTGGGCAGAGCAACCTCTGTTATCCAGTCTGTTGACCTCATAGCAACAGCAGTGCTATCTCCACACACTAGGAAGGGGGAGGGCTCAACAGGGAACAGTAGATACCCCCAGCACTTCTGTCCAGAGTGAGTTTCACCTTGGCCCTCACTCTGACAATGTCTCCCTGTAAGATCCTGCCCCCTCTATTCAGCTGAATTGGCAATGGTGCTCAGAGAGAGTAGGTCTGTCACTGTGAAAATCCACTCGTGGGCACAGCCCCTTTAAGAGACGTCTGCTGTTGCTGCAGCCTTCGTCTCACTCAGCTCCTCAAGACCAGGTTGTCCTGTATCCTCGCCCAGTCCTACTGCCTGCCATTGCAGGGTGCTTTCTTGGATTTCTCCCTAGTTGTATGGTTTTTTCATCAAGATCCCAGGCAATTTTTCCTTGCTGCTGCTCCTTGTTTCCGTCACAACTTTGATTTGGTCACCAGAGGGATGAACAGAGCCTCCTTCATCTATGCCATTTTGGTTGCCTCCTTGGCAGAATATTTTTTAAATGTGTTTGTGTGTGTGTTAGTGGTGGAGAAGGAAGATGTCAATACACTAATTTTAAAATTTACATGAAAATGCAACGGGCCAAAAAAGCAAAGACAAGCTTAAAGAAGAACAAAATTAGGGACAGTTGGAAGAACAAACATACCAGATACCAAGATGTATTCTAAAGTAGCAGTAGTTAAGAAAATGTGGTAATAATAAAACAAATAGCAAATGAAACAGAAAAAAATTTTTTTAAAATCAATGTATAAAACTGTCACTTGAGATTTTATAAATGTGACAGTGTGGTGTAGTAGGAATAAAATAATCTTTTCAATAAATAGTTCTTAACCAATTAAAACTGCATATAGAAACAAATGACTTAACTCATACTTTCTACTGTACAAAACAAATTTATTCCATATGGGTTGTAAAACTAAAAATTCAAGAAAAAACAAGAAAACTTTCAGAAGAAACATGATGAATTCTTCTTTGACCTTGAGGTAGGCAAGAATAAAACACAAAGCAAAAAAAAAAAAAGATATTAAATTTAATGACCTTTAATTTAAGAAGTGTTCTTTTTCAGAATACCATAAAGAAAATGAAAAGCATCCACCAACCATACAAAAATATTTACACTACATTTTTGACAAAGTACTCATGTATATCTATCCTCTTCCCTCACAGTTCCTTAAAACAATATGAAAAATGCAGACATCCCAATAGACTATTGAGTAAAAGTCTTGAACTTCACAAAAGAAAATATTTATTTAGCCAAGAAAAAATATGAAAGGGTATTCAACAACATACTTAAAAGTTTATGCACATGCATACAAATTTTGAACAGTCTCAGCAACAGTAGTCATAAAGGATATGCAAATTAAAATTGTAATGAGACATACAAACACCCACCAGATGGTTAAAATCAAAAAGCCAATGGTATCGATATCATGCTTACATGGATATCAAGCAACTGAACTCTCATATATAGCAATTAGAAGTATAAATAGGTACAACCACTTTGGAAAACTGTTTGGTAGTATACCCTATGACTTAACAATTTCTCTGTAGGATATAGGCATATCAGAATATTTCACACACAAAAAAAAATATGTTCAAGAGTGTTCATACATTAACGATCATAGTAACAAAAGGATAATAAATAAAATAAATAATAAATAAATAAAAATAAATAAATAAATAAGCTATATAGCAATGAGAATGTATAAACGTGCATCATGGATGACTCTTACAATCAAACTATTGAGACAAAAGAGCCAGACACAAACGAGTACATACAATATGATTCTATTAATACAAAATTCTAAAGGAGGTAGAATTAATATATAGTACTTTGAAATTAGGAAAAAGAGTACATTTATGAATGGAAATAGTAACCATGTGTTAGTAAAAAAGAAGGAGCAAGATTAGGGTGGTGATGAACATGGGTATGTTGATTTTGTGATCATCAACCTGTACATGTTTCATCCACTTGTCTATAAGCCTGTTACACATAAAGGTTCACATACACACACAAATTTTGATCAGTCTATGCATAGTAAATACTTAAAAATGTTAGCAATTATTATAAGTAAATATAAGGGGCACCATTTTCCTATTCTCAAGATTATGAAAATCAATTGTGAGAGCTGAGCCAGAATTGACTGCAGAATGACAGGAGAAGAAATATGCCCATTTCTAATAGAAAAGATAAAAATGAGTAATGGACAGAAGTGGAGTGTGTCTGGGCTGCACATCTAAGTATGCTCATCTCTTTTCAGAGACTACAAGTCCTCACCAGAAGCAAAGAGTGATTGAACAAAAATTATTAATTTATGACAGTTTCAGATCATTCTCCATTCTTTATATGCTAAAGATTCTAATCTTGCTCTTACTTTGTTGTTCTCTTTCCAAAGAAGATCCTGTTCCTGGAAAATGGTTCATTGGTTTTTTTGTTATGGAAAATCACTATAAGGAAAAGTAAACAGAATTTGGGAAACAGCAGATTAAAGAGAGTGGGAGAAGAAGGGCAATATGGTGTATGTGTCGCCTGTAATAAGAAGATATAGCTTGGAAATAAAGACATTTCTTCTTAGAAGAATTAACATTAAATAAGAGGCAAATTGGAAAAATAAATAAATAAAAAAGCAAAGAGAGGAAGAGATCATGCCGAATGATTCAGTCAATAGCTCTTTCAAAAAAAAAAAATTCTTCATGTTCAGAGTTAAATATCAAGTGATGCTTGAGTTTACAAGACTGTGAGCATAACTGCTGAATAAATTTCATGTAGTCATGAAAGTAGCAGATATCAAACAGTAATCTCTAAATAGAGTGAGACAGTACTGTGGACCTTATCAACATAATATTTTTCTAATAGAGAGCAAAATGGTAGAGTTCCTGAAGCAGCATCCTTGACACAATTGTCATTAATTGGGAAAGCAATTTGAGCTTGGAGCTAAAGCATGATTAATAGTTTGTTGTAGAAACAAAATTTTCTAGGCACTTCTTCTTCAATGTGGAGAAAGAATAGACAGATAGGAGAAGAGGAAGTCTCCTTGTCTGCCTGGCCACATGTAGTGGTGGAGTGGTGTCCCTGGATTTACTCTGGTTCATTCTGGATCTATCTAAGGCTGCCAATGTGGTCACTTCATTTGGCTCCCTTCATCATTAAGTTATATCCTTCTAAATCCTTTATTTAGATTGGTAAACAGCTATTCAAACTAACCCATAGCCTTTCTATGCTCCTCTATACTTTTTTGTGGAGCCATGGAAGATGGTGGAGCAATCAGGCAAGCTGAGGATTACTTCCATGTTTTCTAAGACGCAATATTTTTATGTCATTAATTACTGTTGTCCTTTTAGCTATAGATATACTTAGGCCAGAATTATACAGCTTAGGTATTCAAAAGTGCCCCCAAATTTCAGAGAATACATAACAGGTATTTGGTTGGTTGGTTGGTTTTTCCTTCTTCATGATAAAGAGAACTGAAAAAGACAATGTGGCAAAATGTCTAGGTTTCCAGAATGCTCTACCAGAACACTGCATCACATTCACCCCACTGGTGTGGGGTTAAGGGTTTTGCAGTTCAACAAACAGAGTTGAGGAATGAAAATTAGGCTCCACTACTTGCAGCCACGCCCAGTATTTAGGAATTATCCTCTCGGAAAACTTCCCTTCAACTTAAGGGAGGATAAAAACAATCTTTGCTTGTCTCAGAACAGGAGAAGGTCTAATGTTTTGCCATAAACATTAAATTCCTAAAAAAAAAAAAAAAAAAAAAAAAAAGTAGTAACTTCTCTCTCAGTTCTCTGTTATTATTGAGTCATGGCTGTTGACAGCATGAATAGTTTGCAAATGAATTTGTGGCAGGATCAGTTTCAGTAGGGTAGTGAAACCACTCCAACTCATAGTAACTCCTTGAACTTTAAATTCAGAGTATTTGGAGTCATTTGTTTTATTTAAAGTGCTGGCTGCAATTCTAGGAGAAAAAAAAATATTCAAAACCCTATTAGAAAGGCATTAATAAATTCCTCCATTACAGTGGTTCTCAACTCAAAGCAATTTTGCCTTCAATGGACATCTGGCAATCACTAGAAATATGTTCGGTTGCCACAGTTCTAGGGGTACTAGTGAGTAGAGGCCAGAGCTATGGCTAAACATCCAATAATGTGCAGGATAGTCCTCGTAAAGAGTTATTCAACCCATGTCATTATTGCTGAGTTTGAGAAACTCTGAGCTAGAATGTATCTCTATGTTCATCTCTAAAGTAAAATCTAAAGGTAACAACAGATATTTCATGGGAACCTGGTAGTCTTACACATTTTATGTCTATTGGTAAAAATAATTATTCCTAAAACAAAATTAGCATTTTTATATGAGTCTATAAGGGTTACATGTTTCTTATTTCAGAATTTATGTGTGATTGACTTCACTTACTAACACCATCATTTATATATCCTGATGTAGCCTAATATATATATTTTTAAGTCAATAAAAATTAATTACTAAAATTCACACATCTCTCTTCAATGAAATCGGCTTCTCTAATTTTTACAAGTCATTAGAATTTGATGATAATCTCAACAATCAGATAGAAAATCTGAAAGGAGAATAAACCAATAACCAATAACTCTATCTCTTTCACTCCTCAGAGATGCCATCAGACTGGCTCCATTTATTGTTTCACCAGAAACAAGTAAGTAACCACAAAACTATGTAACTATGAGGCCAGGTGATAAAGCAACCTAGAAGGTCAAACAAGCAAATTGACATAATACTTTAAAATATGCTATTTTGTCGGGGTGAATGACAGTTCTGTTATGTGCATAAAATCACAGATTTATCTGAATGCTAAGTTACTTGTCAAGGAGTCATTTTACCATTTTTTTTTTCTTGTGTCATGTAAGATTCCTTGAAGCAACTAAAAAAACAGCCATAATCCATTTGATTTTCTGCCTTCCCATGTGAAAAACTTTTGACAGATGATAAATAGCAACTGCTGACAATCATCAATGTGAAGCTATCATGCTTTTACATTAAATACAAAAACAGAGTTGTAAAGTCACAAGGGATAGGACTTTTGACACATAAGAGACAAATATATAATCCTCAGAACTAAATCACTGTTGGGATCTAAGCAAGTGCAACAAAGCACAGCTGCTTTTAGAATCTCAGAAAGTCAAACTAAAGCTAACTTTGATATCTGGGACCTAATGCACGTTCCAACCCATGTGCCATACTCTTCTTATCCAGAAACTCAAGTTAAACCTGCAAACATCAGTGAATGCATGTGCACGAAAGAAACAGCCATTTTATCATGCTGTCTCTTTTATTTAAGGCCAAAAAGGAGACTAGAAAACAAGTAAAAATACTCTAAAACCTAATTAATTAGAATCGAAGAGCAATTCCGCGGCAAAGAGTTTTGAGTATCAAATGTTTGTAGCTCATTAAACCTACAATAGAGTTAAGTATGTATGAACCTTCAAAGAAAAACAGTAAATTGTCCAGATTGCTTGTCAATATAAGAAACTCATCTGCAAAGGTTACTTTTTTTATAGTCTAAGCTGTTTCCCTCTTCTGCTGTTGACAAGTAATCAAAGTGGTTCACAGATCTTTCTTTCACTTATGGCTAACACATAGCTCTTTAGTGACAATCACTTCAAGTTATCTAACCAATTTAGCAATTCAGGAGCCCTTGGGACCCAATTTCCACCTCAAATTATACATATTTTTGTACTTTGGATTAAATGACTAATTCTAATGGGAAATCTTATCTAATAGGCTGGAGAATAGCAGTTATTTCAAATTTGTTATTCTGCATGATTCTAATAACAAATTTAAAAACGTTTTACAGTATACTACTTATTTACCTAATTAGTAATACACTGGCCTTTTGGCTTTTATCTAAGTTTATTTTTCTCTATTTGGCCTAATTTCCTCATGAGAGAGAAAAGGTAAGATAGACAGGAAAAACATTCCCTATTCTCCAAAATCCTTTCTTTCGTCCTCCTCTTAGTAACACACATGCGCGCGTGCAAATACACACACAGTGGAGGGAGCTTGGGGGAGGGGGTAGAGAATTTGTAGCTCTACATGGGTTACAGTGCTTAACAGAGACTCCATTGCTGAAATCTTTGAGTGGGGCCACATTTTCTGAAAGCACTTCCATGTTTTTGGTATTTACTAAAACTGTGAAATTTTCCTATTCGTTCTGCATGTTTACATTTCTAATTATGTATTTTTAGTAATCAGATCAGTTTCCAAAAATCAACCCTATGTAAAGATATCATTTGCATATATTTAGAGTACATTTAAATGGAAGGAGTGCTTACACAAAAGTTGGCAGGAATAGCGAGAGTGATATAATAGAGTTCTCATTAAGCACTTTACAAATATGATTTTACTTAATCATTACCACAACCCTATTGGGGACATAATATTACCCAAATACGTAGACATGAAGTAACTTATTCAAGGCTACACTTGTAGGAAGAAGCAAAACCAGACTTTAAATTATTTTTTACCTAAGTTTGGGTCATTGATTTGGTCATTCAGTGCCACTCAGAGAAATGGTAAATTCAATTACTTTTCTTCTTTTTTTTATTTTAGAAAATGTTTTAAGAGTATGTTTATTTGAAAGAATGAAAGAATATAATTATTCAAAGTTATATAGGCTCAGTAACATAATTAAATGAAGACTGAGCAGTAGTTAAATTTGTTAATTCTTAATTTCCTTTATTTATTATTTTATTAAATAATGTTTATTAGTATATTTACAAGCTCAGTCATTGATGAAAATATACATAATAAAGCAATGTTTAATTTTTCACATGAAGCAATTATGAGTTTGAGAAATTATTCTCTCAAATATTAAATCTGAGATGATTAGAACAATTAATTAGAATTTAAGCAGGTCTTACTAAGAAGTGAAATAAAGACATCAAGGAGCATAAACCTTCTCATATGTGGAGCAAATGAAAACAGAATAACTTATTTTTGTTTAAATTTGACTGAAACACGCTTCTACCAAATATATTATAAATAATCAGGTAGTCTTAATGCCTTCTCTATTTTCCATTTATATTTTTTTCTTTTCTTGGTTCTTTCAGGCTACTATAACAAAAATACTTTAGACTGGGTGGCTTAAACAACAAACATTTGTTTCTCACAGTTCAGGAGGCTGTGAAATCCAAAATCAAAGTGCCAGCAGATTGATGTCTGGTGAATTCTTGCTTCCTGGTTCATAGACAGTTGTCTTGTCGTGTGTCATCACACATGGCAAAAGGGGTGAAGGAGTTTTCTGGGATTTCTTTAATAAGGGTACTAATCCATTAATGAGAGCTTCACTCTCCCAAAGGCGCTGCCTCAAAATAGACCATGTTGAAGTTTAGGTTTCAAAACATGAATTTGGTGAGGACACAAATATTCAGTCTATAGCATATGGTATGGTAATTTCTTCTTCCATAATCTCACTCTTAATGAGGAACATTCTAATATAATACCTAAAATCAGAAAATACTTGTGTAATTGAGCCTTACCAAGTAAGTTTTCTTATCGCCAATTACCCCAGCTCAGAATTAGGACAAAGGGTTATCTCCTCTTGCATTCCAATACAAGGGGTGGAGGGAGAGTTTATTCCTCCATATGTAAGCATCTTAGTACCCCATAGGTATATTAAGAGCTTTTTTTAAAAAATTTTATCTAACAAAGCAATATCTAAAATTATAGAAGATAAATCAAATTATGGCAATTTTCACCCAGTTAATAAAGTTTGAAAGACAACAATCCTATCTATCCAAACCATAATGCATGATAATTGATGTGCCAGTGCTAAATATTTTACTAGATTTTATGTCCTTGCAACTCAGAAAAAGTGAACTTGAGACTGTCAATGGCCCCTAAGTAGAGATCATAAACCTGTTACATCCTACTACTCTTTATCTAAGAATATTCTCTGACAGCAATGAAAGCAGGAAAATGTGGCCAGTTAATTTGACTAGTTCTAAGTACTCATAAGGATAAGGTCAAAAGTTGAGTCCTAAACAGACCAATTAACTTCAAACAAAGAAGACACCTTTTCTTCAGTCACATATTGTTTCTCCAATAATCCTGGCCAGCTGTCTCAGAAACATTTCAATCACAATAGGGATCAGGTGAGACATTGGTTCAGTGCATACATATCATCACTTCAGGTAAGAAAGATCAAAAGTCAACACTCCACTGATGATCTGTTAGCCTTTTTAATACACCAAAAAAAAAAAAAGTTAATTTAAAATATTAAAGATTGATTTTGTCTACACAATGCCAGCAAATATATCTATTCGTTTAATACAAATCAGCTAAATATTTAACACTGAGTACAGGACAAACAGTATTTTGATGTTTTGTATTCTTCAGCTGTTATATGACAAAGCCTTCTTTTTTGCGTTACTGAATTTCAGTGACATTCACTATTTGAATCAAACTGACATTTTAAAAACTTGGGAAATATTTATTTATCCCTTTTGCCAAGGAAAAAGGCAGGTCGTTCACCTGTGACAGATGGACAACAAAAAAAATCAGAGTTCAATGACTCATCCAAAGAGACAGTCCATCAGCAAAAGCATGAGGCTCAGACCTGTGTCTCTAAAATACAAAATGTTATTATGCCTTAAACTCACTGTAAACCATTTATTATTTAAGCACATTTTATTTTGGGATATTAAATTATCTCTCATTGTTTAAGAAAGTTTTGAAGACTTAACAACTAATCATAGTTAATGAGAAAAAAATTATTTTTAATACATCATGTCTTAGATTGTCTCCCATAGCACTCTGTGACTATCTTTTCAAAACTATTGAACAAATGATACCAATCAAATCACAAAGTATTTAAAGATTTGTTTTGCTTTCTTACTGGACAATCCAAAACTAAG
The DNA here is from genome assembly GCA_003508835.1 of Eonycteris spelaea. Lineage (NCBI taxonomy): Eukaryota > Metazoa > Chordata > Mammalia > Chiroptera > Pteropodidae > Eonycteris > Eonycteris spelaea. The sequence goes on from PUFA01000046.1 coordinate 5,544,421, forward strand.
TAAACCAAAGTTGACTTCAAATCTGGTTTTCTTTCTCTAAGAGGACCAAAAAGATAGGCAAACAGTAAATTTTATTAAAAAGTGAGGGTGGGGTGGGGGGAGAGAGAGAGAGAAAGAGAGAGAGAGAGAGAGAGAGAGAGAGAGAGAGAGAGAGAGAGAGAGACTATAGCCCTGTGTGGGGGAAAATTTTAAGAATGTGTTGACTCTCCTAGAAACAAAGGAAAAATTAATCTAGATTATGGAGGCTACCCAATACCCAGTAAATCAATTAGGAATTTGAAAAGCATGTTATTTTTAATTAACATACCCAGGATCAGGAGTGTACCTGAACATTAGTATTTCTGTACCTGATCTGGTTCTCTTCCAGTGTAATGTCAACTCTTGATCATTTTGTTGAATATGATAGGATTATTCTTATCCATTACCAATATATTTTTAAGCACCAGCAATTTACTTTACTGTTTTACAATTTTGGTCTGTAGATCATTTAACTTATATTTGGTTGGTTTGTTAAATGCAGTCATCTTCAAATAAATCTGACTGAGTGCTTATATGGCCTTAACTGCAATAGGTAATTCTAATGGCTATTAGCGCTACTTGCTTTTTATGGCTTTCTGGGCAAGAAGACAAAGAAGTACATTCAAATTTTAAATGGAAAAGCATTTTAAAAAATGCATTTCCTCATATTCATAAAGTACCATCTTTTGACATAAAAGTTTCAGTCTGGCTATGAAAGAGGTAAGAGGGTGTCTGGAAGAAGAAGAAATAAAATGTAAGCTCAGTGTTTAATTACTTTTTTGCAATAATATAACTGAATTGTCTTATAAATACCAGATCTTTGAGGAAGGCAACTAAAATGTCAGATTTAACAAAAAGAACACTTATTAAAATATCAATGACTAGAAATGTACATTTCAGAATAAAAATATAAGCCTTTTAGTTGAAAGATATCCTTGTATTTATTAATTTATTAAACAAACATTTATTTGTCTAAAACTATGTTTTAAAAAGACTAGTCTTGAACCAGGAAGACAACAGATGAGAGAAATGGCTAACTCTGTACACTAGTATTAAAAGAAACCTGAGACTTACCTTCAGTCTAAAGCCAAATAGAGTCCCTTATGCCCAGAATTTCTTCTTCTCTGTCAGGAAGCCCAAACAGAAAGAACTGATCCCCTCCATTTCCACATATATCCTCTTCTGTCTGTATATCAACTTTTATGAAAGTTTTCACTCTTCTGATTTGGTCGTGAGGCTTTTTTTTTTTTTTTTTTAATATAAACATTGTAAGACATGGGACCATGCCAGGAAATTTAGCCCTGATTCCATACCCCCCAACTGACAACCTCGTAATGAAGGGTGGTACAGCTCTCCATTCAACTTAGATCAGATCGTAAACTCAGTGAAGGCAGGCACTACCGTTCTTTCTTCATCATGGTGTTCTAGAGCTTGAAATACATTAGGTGCTAAATAAATATTTGTTAAAAAAGTAAATGAATAAACTATTTAAACTCATGAAGTGACACCAAGATATAATACTTTATTCTATTTTATACAGATTGTTATCTTCCTCACTCCCTTCCAATCTTGCCTTTGTCTTTTCCCAAAGCACTTGTTTGTTGCTGTTTAGAACCCTTTTCATGATTTGACTTATACACATATTTTAATGAGTCTGTTTCCCTGATTGGACTATGATTCCTTGAGGGCAAAGAATGCCACCTCCTTTCTCTATTTATACAGCTAGTGCCTAGGAAAACACCTCAATAAATATTAGAAGAAATTGTTCTGACTGGTATGTACATCTATTTCACAGTTGCCTAAATTGAAGTCCATGTTTACAAAAAAAAAAAAAAAAAAAAAAAAAAAAATGCCCAGACACAGTGCTCGGTAGTTTCAACATATTATTTCATTAGACATCAAACAACTCTTTTAAAAAAGTCTCGTTAAAATCATTTCAGCTTTGGAATCTCAGATTCAGAGAGGTAAAGCAATTTGATTCAAGTTGTGAGTATTAATACTGGCAGGATGAGAATTCAAATATAAGTTTTTCCAACTCCGTTGTCAATGCACCTTATACTATCTTGTTTCCTCTGTGTTTGCCTTTCAGATGCTTAGAACAGAATGAAACGAAAACTTTAGTCCTTTTCTATATGTAGCTTATATTCTAGTTATTCAGTTTATACTTACCAATATATGGTGCTAGAATCTTTTGTAAAGTTTAACCAATGGAAGAATTAAATGTATAATTTAATCCATTTTTAATATCTTTAGTAATGGTGCTTCAACAACCTTCTTTAGCAAGTTTTTTCATTTATCTGATTGACTCACTATTAGGAAGTATTTCCTAATTTACATTTTTCCTTTTCAATTTCAAGTCATCATCAATCCAGCCTTTCCTCACAGTCCCTAATAAACTTCTTACAATTCTCTTTTGAGTCATCTTTCTGCAGACTACATTTGCTAAAGCTGGATAACCATTCTTCTTGCATACTTCTCTACCTTCTTAAATTTTAAGTTTGTTTGGTTGTCCACCATCCTACCCCTTTAATTTTAGTGATGTCCTTTCAACAGAATAGTATGGTGATCTTAAGTATACATATCATGCTATTCCAAATATGGCTTCTCTTTCCTTATGATCTGCCAAAATAACTTAGATTGATTTAGAATCTATGCTCTGACTAGCTATCTCCTCTTCCTAAATTTTTTTAAATGTAAACTTTGTGACTTTATTTTTGCCAAAATATTTTATAGTGAGAATTTTAATATATTAATATTCTTGTACAACCATTTCCTCCTGTCATTTGCTCAAGCTAGAGTCTATATTGTACTTGATTTTGATTCTGGCCTTTATAATTTTTTTTATCTCTGAATGCATTACCATTTTATGAGCTTATAACAATAATTTAGAACCATATAAACAGATTATATAATACATGATTATGCTTGCTCTGTTTCTCAGTGTTTTCTAATTCTTAGCTAAAATTTTTGTTATAAGCAGATTTAGATGTTCTGAAAGACTTCCTTACCTAAAGTCATTTCTACACTACTAAAAGATTCTTATGCAAGCTCTTGAGTGCTTAAATATTTCAATGTATATTACACACCATTTTTAAATTTATTTTATTTTTTTAAGTTTGGCATACTTTGTAAAACATAGAGACTTTTTAAATTTTTCATTGTTTTCTCCCCTATTATACTTGTTTTCAAAATTACTACAGTTTTATTTATTCATGTATTTGTCTCTCTAAACCTGCACTGTCCAATCAATGCAGTATACCAGCCACATGTGGCATTTAAATTTAAATGATTAAAATTAAATAAAAATAAATTCCTCCATTGCACTAGCCACCTTTCAAATACTGCAAAGTCACATATGCTCAGTCCGTTATGTTAGATAGTGCAGATTATAGAACATTTCCATCCTCACAGCATTGTCCTAATGAGTATATAAGAGCCCAACAGGTACGATCTCTTTCTGGATGTTATTGCTCTCTCTCTCTCTCTCTCTCTCTCTCTCTCTCTCGCACACTCACTGCTACACAACAATCAATAAATATTTATTCAGTTTATTTGTTTGAGAATGATTGAAATTTATAGTTAGTAGGTTGGGTTATTTTCAATATTACTCACTCTAATCCTATCACCTTATAGATGGTGTTCAGCTCAGACAGGTTAATTTATTTCTTCAAAATAAATCCAAAAGCAAAGCATGCACTAAAAGTTTGAATGAATGAATGAATCTTGTCAGCTAGTTGAAAGGAAGTTATTTGAGAATATAGATGTTGAGATGTTAAGTAGCAGAAGGATATTTTGTACTTGGACAAATGTAGCAACGTGCAACAGGAGGGCACCAAAACCTACTAGAAAGAAGCAAACTCTTGCACTGTCACAGTGGTTTGGGCTATTAGCTGCTCAATAAATGTATTTTAAAATATTTTGAGTCAAATCGGAAATCTTGAGTTGCTCATATTATATTAATACAGATAATTATGTATAGAAAAAAGTAAACCCAAGACAAGAACACTGGCCTCCTAAAGACGAAACTACAGTGCTCTTTTTATTAATTTACTCTGAATTCCTTATAAACTCATGAACTATATAAACTCATGCTGATATCAAAAATCACAAGGATACTCTCAGAAAAAATGTGTAGCAGATTTGAGAAATAAAATTAAAATAAATCAGAAACATTACTGTGATACAGTCATTAACCATTTACTATATAATGACTATATACCTAAAATGATTTAGAATTTTATAATATGTGAACATTTGTATTATTATTACCATTTACTGAGAGGTGTATATCAGTAGATAGAGATAGAGGGAAAACATGCTTAAATTCATTTGGCAAGCATTTACTGAGCATCTACTATGTATTGGCACTGAATATATAATTATTAGCAAAGTATGTGGCTAGGCCAGAACTAGCAATTACTGTACTGTGAGAACAGCAGTCTATAACTAGCAGATTGCAAAGAGGATTGTAAATTCTGCAGCAGAGACCAAAATGGAACTAAATAAAAGGGACCGCAAACACCTCCATGGAGATTGTCAAAAAAACTTATTGGAATGATTGTATGTTCATCTCTTTCTTCGATCAGCAATGAATTAATACAGAGTAAGTGCATCAATGTTGTGAGAGAACATAAACAACCCATCACACTACCTCACTGAATCCTCAATCCAGCCTAAGGGCCCACTCTTGTGACACAGACATGTCAGAAAGAGTGAGAGGTCTAAGGTCCATTCAATCTAATAAGATCCACTGTGACCATCATTTATCCATCATTGACCTAGCTATCCGTCTCCATGACCATGCAATGGAAGAGTTGAGGAAACAGGTGCACAAAGTTGCCACTGAGTAACTAATCTTTAGAAACAAGTGTTAGGTTCTAGTTAAATGAACAGACTATTATTTTAAAAGTTCTTTATTCTAAGCAGCAATAATTCATATGGATACTAAAGGACTTAATAAGACCTGTTAAAATGTGGAATTTGGAAAGTAGGTAAAGCATTATGTGATTATTATATTAAATTATTATTCAGTGTAGCAATATTTCATGCTTTTTAAAATGCAGCAGTAATCCATTTAAAGATTTATAGCAAGGTGATAAGGACAGTGTTCGAAGTTGACTCTGGTATTACTAAATTATGCATTACCAAATGTTTAGTAATTAGTTACTTAAATCCTAGACTGGTCTTTCCACAGCTTTCAAGGTGACTTCTTTTGTTTCTGTTTTAATACCTATAAATCAAGTAGGAGATTCTGAAATTATTCTCGCTGCTACTTTTAAAAGGTCTTTTGATGTTCAGTGGGTTAATATCTATAATCACACTGGAATAATTAAATATAGAAAGAAAAAGAACTTGAAAAGATTCAGTCTTTCCTGGGAGTTTTTTCCAGGACCTAGCATGTGGTGTGTGTTGTGTGTGTGTGTGTGTGTGTGTGTGTGTGTGTCTGCTCACATATGCACATGCACACTTTCTCAAATATAGACTATATTAACATCCTTCAACCCTCTGGTGGATGTGATCCTCAATGAGTTATCAAAAGTATTCACAAAAAAATTGTGCTATTTACTTCCTTCAGAAATCTAGTGATAAGGCATTTAAACTAATGCTTGTCAAATTTAATAGTTGTAATTGGCTAATTATCTGCTCTAGTGTGATGGTAAAGCCTTTTAACATCTCACTTCCCCCCAAGGAGAGTACATTGCAGTTTCTGAATACTACCTTGCTCTTCTTTGGGAATACTCAAGCAAATAATTCATTTTGCTCTCAGCTAAATAAACCTTAATCCTGTCCTCAATAGCTATTTTTTTGTTGTGGTGGTGGTTTTGATTTTTCTTTTACTCTTTATGCTTACTCTTCTTAGTTTCAGTTATACAAAATGTTTTAAAATGGATTAGCATTCATATTAATAAAAATAGTGTTGTTCTGCTGTTATTCTTTGGCTTTGTCAATTAATTTTGTGGTATCCTTTCCAATAGGCTTTTCAACTTTACCTTCTTTAATATTACATGCCAGAAATACGTCTTCATTTCATAATAATTAACTCTTTATTCAATTTCTATGGATTTATATCACTTTACACAACACTCTAAATTAGCATTCATGACCATATGACCTTTGCACTAAGATGAATCAATTTTTATGAGTGTATTTTTATTGTTTGTTTTGATTTTACATAATTTAAGCTCATTGAACTCAGTACCTAACCGAAATGTGTAAAGTTCATTATAATGACACTATTTTTCACCTCTGACCTTAAAACTTCACCCCTGAACTTGATCTTTCAATATCTAGCCATTTGGGGAGCCAGTGTGGTGGATTCCACAATGAGACAAGATGTGACTGATAGACAAAAATGCAGCCTGCACAGGGTATGCAGTCTCTCTTTTAATAAAGGATGCAGAGACAAATCTGTAAAACTAGAAATAACAAAGGTGTGCCCAGATAGGGAGAATTTCCAGCTATTCCAAAGTTCTCCACTGGAAAAAAGGCACTCTAAGCTTGCTCAATCACCAAGTACAATCACTAGTGCAAAACTATTCCAAAACATTCTTGAATGCTACTGTCAGCTGAGTGAAACAAAGGTCAGATTCTAGGGTAACCACCCTCAGGCCTGAGCTTCAGACCTATTTGAAGTCCTCTCCTCAATTTTATATTTTTAGAGTATTAATTCATCAAGTTAAATACCTTTTACATTTAAGTAAATAGACATCAACTCAAACCACCTAACTGGAAAGATATTTTATCATTTTAACAAATAAAATTCTTCACTTTTACTTACTGAGTGATTTGACCACTTGCCCCTACCTGAGTATGTATATGTCTGCATGTGTGTGCATGCACTACTGAACAACAAAGGATTGATCATATTGATTGTTAGACATGACTTTATCTATCACCCTTAAATGTTCATCTTGAAAACTCCTGTCCCAATAATGGAATGATCTCTTCTAAAGCTCTGATTCCTTTCAATAAAAAATAGTGTTAGAGAACACAATAGGGAGACTAAGATACATACATAATATGCAGCAATCTTTTAGAGATAAATAGAACAATGTAAAGAAAAAGATATTTAAATCACTTTAATGATTAAGGAAAAAAAATAAACTTTCTCCTCAACAGTCATGAATTCTGTTGTTATTTTCAATTTAACATGTTTCTTCTACCTTTCTCTAAAATGGAAGGTTTTAAATTCATTTTTTTCCTTCTTTCCACAAATTGCCAAGCATTATTGTATACTGTCACACTTAACAATGCTATTATAGTTTCTTCTTTTTACTTCATTCAAGTATTAGAAATTGGCTGTAAACTTCCTCATGATTTCCTTTTAGTGTCACTTGGACACCCACTCCGAAAAAAAAGGTATTCGAACCTTCATCCAAAAAGACCTCAGAATGTATACCTAGCACTTAAAGTTCCAATAGTCATAATGCCACAAGAGAAAATACAATCTTACAATCCTCCTATGGCTTTTGATTTCTGTATCATCGTTAGTCTATTGTTATGGGCACTTTTCATTATGAGTTTTAAGTTCTGAAAGACTTTTAAATAAATGTAGGAATTCAATATCTTTGTATTGCATCAATCTCACTTTTTTCAAAAAAAAAAAAATCTAACAGAAAATGCCACCAAATTAACATCAAGGATCAGCATAGAATTTAGAAAACATTACCCCAAAGGTCAAACAAACCATTTTAATAGGTAGCATTTTTTCAAAGACATTAAAACCCCTGGATTATAACACATTTTTGTAGATGTTCTATATTCATGTGTTTCAGGTAAGTCTCAATACACTTTCAAGTATTTCCCAGAAACTTTTGGACTGTCTCCAGAAATTTTATTTCCACTTAAAATGATCAGAGTAAATTCAGCTTTGGTGAAAATATCCAAAACGTAAATAAATAGTGGTTAATAAAAAAATAAATCCATTTAAAAACATAAATTAACACTCTTACATTTTTGTATTCTCTGTTAACGGCATGATCATGAAAAGAATCAGATAAAAAATTCTCAGAACAAGCGTCTTCTTAGGTCCACAGGATTCCTACAGGTTGAGATGTCACAATGAACTCAGAATTAAAAACTACCAAGAACATGAGGCAGTGAACCACTTGAATATAAAACCACAGTGAGTTTAGATTTCACCAAGGATATCAGATAGTAAAATTGTTAAGTACTGATAAGGAATTGCAGGACGTAATTTTAAATAGCAAAGGAAAAGGAACTTAAAAATAATTAAATTTTTAAGAATAAAACATATACTCAAAATTATAAAGTAACATATACCATTGATAGAATTTTAAAAGACTGGAAACATACTAGGAAAAGAATATTGAAAATATGTAACTGACCAAAATTCACGTACTGTACTATAAAAAGAAAATTTAGCAAAAGGTATGAATCAGGCATGGACTATAGGAAATTTTTTAAAAGTTAGTATGTATTTGAAAGCTATTTAGCTGCATAAGAATTAAGATAAATAAAATTAAAATAATGATAAAAAGAGCAAGCGCTGGTGAGAATGGGGAAATATAAACTTTGCTACTGTGTTTGCTGCTGTTTGGATTCTAAATTGGTGCAGTCATTTTATAAAACAACCTGGTGTTAGTAAACTAGGCACGCATATATATTAAAACCCTTGAATTTAACTTCTGTATATGTACCCCAAAACTCACTCTTCTGTCATATGTAAAGTCTTTTCTTTCTTCTTTCTTTCTTTCTTTTTTTTTTTTTTTTTTTTTTTGCAGGGAGAAATAGGAGTAATACATTGTGCTTCTGCAGATTCCCTTTCTTCTTCTTATCGTCCTTCCTAATGTTCCTTCCTTCTTTCCTCTTTCTTCCCCTATTCTTATCTCCCTTCCTTCTCCACTTTCCGTCTGTTCGATTGTCCCTCCCTTTATTCATATGTTCACTGCCTTTATTTCCTTCTATCATACAGAACTAGGTTGCTCTGTTTGACAACTTTTTAAATTCTCATTATTTATTATCTGCCTCTCTCTCAATAGATTATGAGCTGCTTTAAAACAGGTTGCACCACACCATCTCTGTATAGACATTACCTAAGTACAGTGTCTGCTACCTTGTAGGATACCAGTGCATACATGCACAATTTACAAATGCACAAAATTGCTTTCTGTATTACGAAATTGTTTTTTGACTAATGTGACATACCCATACATTTATCCATGTGATTCAAAACATTGCAAAATAGTAGAAAGTTTTATTTATAAAAGGTTTATTTTCAAATATATGTTTGGACTCTAAAATTAGTCAAGGATAACTAAATCTCTCTTTAACTTCAGACTCTGATTAAATAACATAAACACTCTTGATTTTTAAAGCATTAATGTTGAACTTTTTAACATGAAAGATGTATATATAGCTACTATAAAAACCTTGGCCTCCTTTACTAGCATTTTCCTTCCTACTTAATAAATAGAAAATCACTGTAGACAGCGATCAACCCACGTATAAAGAGAGCTATTACTTTTTTTTTTTTCACTGACAACTCAAAGAAAGCAATAGTTAAACTTCAGAATATGTTATTTAAATTGAAATACCTTTTGCTTCAAATATACCACCAAAATAGAAGAATAAACATTTATAATTTTATACTCATTTTTAAAATATATAATTTCAAGGGAAAATAAGTATGAATAGTTCTAAAATCTGTAATATTGAATTAAAATAGAACATGACACAAAGACTATAAAATGGTGTTCTCGTATGGAAAGCAATATACAAAACCTCCTTAGATTCTGAACTAATAAGAATATTTAAAATGCCCCATTTCTTTACAATGGTTCCTCATCTGTAACACAGAGAATGTAATCTACCTACCTCATAATTATATAATGTAATTAATTGAGAAAACTATATAAATAATTAAAGCAATGCTTGGCCATAGGTAGCTACTGACAATATTATACTGTATTTCTCTACTAGATAGTAAATTGAGGGCCTGAAGTGTCAATTGCTTATATTTGAATTTCACAGCATTAATGATAAATTCCTTAGCATATAGTCAGTGTCAAAAAAAGTGAGTAAGCATTTGTAATGATATTTGATAAATGTATCCAGCAGCAAATTATTAAAATGATTCAACATTAAATGATATTCTTTTAAATCATTTACTGACATTCTAAGTAAAAAAAATATCTGAAACATTGCATTTGGATATCTTATATGCTGTCATACAATCACTTATTGTTTGAAACCTTTGAAGGAAGAATTGTCCATGGAAAGAGCAAGGTCCACAGAACACACTCTAACTGCTGAAGGAACTTTGGGTTCTTGAATTTCTTGAGTTTCAGTGTTTCTCCTTCATGTAATGATTCATATTCCTCAGGGTATCAGATAGATAAAAAGATGTGTGTTTAAAGTACCTTGTCCCATACTTGGCGCATAGTACCGCCTCAACACATGCTAGTAAATCTCCCCCACCCCCAGCACTTCTTACTTGCCTTATAATTTAGAAACCAATTTATCTCTACAAAATAAAAGCTATCTGTAATAGCATACGGGGCCTATTGTGATAAGTTAGAGAAAAGTCTTAACTGAATTGAATAAACCTTTAGAGAAGTAACAGAAAATGAGAGAACATATGTCAATGATTCTCATATTTACATTTCTACCTGATAGTGATCTAGAATAGTATATCCAACTGTCTATTTGCCAACTCTTTTTGGAGTACTCACTGGCACAGCTATTACACAAAATCCATGCCCTAAATTCTCTAAACTTGGTCTTTCTTCAATGTGTTTAGAGAACAGAAAGATCTTCATTCCTAGTGTGAAAACGAGCATCTTAAAATTATCATTAACCCCTTCTCCTAGTTATCCAGTTATCCCCTCTACCCTCCACTACCCTATAAGACTATTGACTTTTCCTTCTAAATATCTTTCACTTCTCTTCATTTCTATCACCACCACCTTTGTCCAAGCTATTATTATGTCACAGTTGGACAAGTGCAACAATTTCTTAACTTTTCTACTAATATCCATTCTGGCCCTTTTTCAATTTATTCCCCATAATGGGAGTGTTCTTAGTCAAATACAAACAAACGAACAAACAAAAATTAAAAGAAACAAACAAAACAAAACACGGTGTGATATGTTTGTTTAAAACACAAGCTGCATCCATTGCTATGGTCCACAAGCCCCCGCATTGTCTACCTAGCCCATGTGTAGCTTTCTAGCAACATCTTTCACCTCTTACTGGCATCTTCCCCTCACTCTGCTATTTGCACTCAATTCTTTGATGATATTGTACATCTCAAGGACTCGGCACGTATTATTCCCTCTACCTGGAAGCTCTTCTGACTTTTCCCACATGTACCTCCACCTGATTAAATCCTATTCAGTCTTCAGAGTGTAACCTAAAGTTTACAACTCCAGAAAAGCCTCTTCCTGAGTCCCTCTACTTTTCTTTTACAGGTTGTATTTACATACTTGTGCATTATTTGATTAATTTATTCCTTTCATTTCAGGCTAGAAGCTCTTTAAGTCTGACTCACTGCTGCATTCTTGTTAGGCTCACTACAGCTGGCATAGCACAGATGTTGAATAGTTACTGAACAAAATAATGGATAGATAAATTCAAACTAAGCTGAGGACATCACTATTCCTCATCCATCCATTCCCCAACCCTTCTTCCCAGTCCAACAAAACATGGGTGATTTTTGCTTGTTTGATATTTGTTTTTCAGGGAAGAGGAATGAAGTAGAACATTTGGAAAAATGAGCATATGGTGCACATAAAAGCCTTTCGCTAAAGTGAGATCTATAGGCATTTATAATAACTTCAGCTATCAAGGAAAACAGATTAAATGAAAGAATCTGCTTTGGCTTTAACACTAGATTTCTCTGCTTTTCTATTTTACTTGTGCTACTTCTTTGGTGCTAATAGTCTGGAATGAGAAACAGGATGGTGTTCGAAGCATAGATAGCCTGAACTCTATCTTCTACTAGAAAAAAAGGCAGGAATCAACTTCCTATCAAGAAGTCAAAGACAGGTCTATCTGAGCTTTATATATATATGAATGATCTAAGATCAGTCTGCAGCAATCTGGAAAGCCAGTATGACTGCTGAGAGTTGAAGTGGCAATGATAAAATAGGTTTCATCTCAGGAGCAGATTCTGAACTATTAAGGGTGGCTTCTTAGGAGATCTATGTTGACAAGGATTCTGACACCACATCTGAGCCAGAGCCAAGAGGACTATGATCAGTTCGTGATGTCTGTCAGGCTTTGAGTGGGCACTGGTGGAATGCAAGCTAGGCATTTGTATTCACTCTTCAGAGCCCAGAAAGTTGATAGGCAGATGGATGGGGATTCATTCCCATTATAAGATTAAAAAATACATTTCTTTGGAACAAGGAGCTCAATATCCCTTCTCTACCCAGGTCAGACTTGCACTTCATCATTACTGATTAACAATTTGGAAATTGGCCTGAGAACTGAAGATATAGAAATGCTAAGTGGTTTCAACCAAGATATTTATGAGAGCTCATGACAGGGTTAGAATTTTTATGCTAGTTCCTTATCTTAATCAATATAGTCTCATTTTAAATTCACAACCTATGATGTAAAAATACCTGAACATGTTTAATGAGATCAATTAAATATTTAGCTTGACATTGTCAACAGGAAATGGAACATTTGCATGGAAATAAGCACCATTACCTTGACTATTCTAAGTAATACATTGCTCTGCAGTTCAATTTTCTGGTCACACTTATGCCACAGTAAATGTCTCTGGAGATAATGTCAAGCCTGGATACCCTTAGGGGAAGGGGAAGAGTGAGTATGCCTTGTTTGCATTATTTATTTTTTCCTTATTGTGAAATCCAAGCTCAGAATTCCTTATCAGTATTTGTTGAAATATACATTAAAGAGCTTACTGAAATCTATCTACTTCCACCATCAGTTGTCAGTGTGACATTAAGTATGTAACGAATATAGATTCTCTGTGTCAACTCTGAAAGCAGGCATATATTGTTTATAAACACATTTTCTCCCATCTGCTGTTTTTGTCTTACCTATGCTTTAAAAAACAGAAGTTGATTAGAGTTGTGTGGGTGGAGTAATATCTGCAGTGCCAAACCACCTACAAGCTGTAATATATCACCCATGTCTCTGGGGGATCTAACTCACTAATTACTTTTCCAGAAATACACAAAAGGTCACGTGCCTGCTACCTTTCATCATCACTTACCCACCAACAAGAGCTTTCAAATGGTTGTAAAGATAAAAGAAGAAACTGACTGAGACATAAAACCCGGAAGCCGACCTCATTGGTAAGGGCCCAAATCACAAATCAGATGTATGCAATAAATGATGCAGGAAGCAATTTGAAAAATAGGACAGTCAGAAAGAAGAGACCAATGGGCGGGGGAAGACGTTTCCACCACAACTTAAAAGCATATAGATTTTAATTTATTAAAAATATAATATGTACATGCTGAGTTCCTTTATAATCTTTTGTAAACTTCACGGCAAACTCTTAGTTCTCTGCTGTGTTGCATAACGATTTTTTGTATACTTTAAGCAAAGACCCCAAAATCCTTTCAAATATAAACTGATAAATTGTGTTTCCCTCTTTGAATTGGAACAGGGGATAAAATTGAAAATGTCCATCCTCAGTTTTCAGTGCCCAGAGATTTGCCAGATAATGAAACCATAAAGGTTGAGCAATCCCATTGCCCACTCTTGGTCTCAGTTTCCCTGTAGTGGTTCCATCATCTCTCTCTATACCACTAGGCAAAGCCCACTGCAGAGCATGGAATCGACCCCTAACCAACAGGTTCAAATGTGATTTTTCTCTACTTTCCTGGTATGTGTGATAAAGTTAGAGGGAATGGTGATGGTATCATTGTTTTATGAAGGGGGTGATGAGAGGAATTCAGATTTATGCCATATTAAAGAACCAAGATATTGAAAATAGAGAAGGCATTTCGCTTTTCATACTTAAGAAATTAGTTTGCTCCTGAAAAATAAAATCAGGTTATCCCTCACTTTATATTCAAAATCAAGGCAAGCAGATTTTTTTTTTAATATCAATAAGTCTAAATTCATGTTAAAAAATAATTTCCAGGACTCAGATTTAGTTTTATAGTTATGACACTTTATTTTCCCTCTGGTTCTCATATATGAGAATTGAAACGTGTTTAGCTTGCATGTATGTGTAGGCACAATTTCGTATATTTCCAAAAAGCGTAATGTTATATCCAGTTATTCTTTCTGAAGATGAAAGAACTAGCCAGCATAGTTTGCTACTAGTCCTGGCCCTAGGATATCACCAGCCCCTTCAGGTCCTTACAGCAACTGCTTTAAGATTTTTAAGATTAAGTATATTGTGCATTAAACTTGGCCTCCTCTTTGGCATATTGAGTTTCCTATTATTCTTATTAATCCCATGATCACCAACATCATAGTCATTAACAAGTAAGTACCTACTAGGTGCTATGAGATGGAAGGCCACAACCATTCAGTAGCTTAAATTATCCAAAAACAAATCTAGCTAAGAACATGGAGGCACCAGATGAACGTCCCTGTTTGATTTAATCAATTCTAGATTTAATATTAGCTGAGAATCTCCTCAATCTCAAGACACCACTAACTAGCAAATTCATGGTTATTATTCTTCAATGTGTTAATTGATTGTCTTCTAGTGATTTAATTTTTTATTCCAAACTAACTCTCCAGTTGAGATAAACAAAATTATATATGAAAGAAAAAACTACTGTGAAAAGAAAAATAAGAGATCACTTTTAAAATAGCTATGAAATGGAAGGGCAGGTTCATGTAATATTGATAATTTCAAAGGTCTGGATAAAAAATAGCAAAAATAATCTTCATTTGCCAATACTTTTCAGTTTTAGCAAAGAACTATGACATAATATAAATCCTTAGACATAAGCAAAGTATTAATATCTCTAATTTAAAAATGAGTTTTTTTAAATAGATGTAGATAAATTAATCATATTCATATGACTAAATAGTAGAACCAGGTGGTTTTAGTCAATTGCCTCTTACTTCATACAACCTAAAAATATTTTAACTTTTCTTGTCTCACATAAATTTAGATGAGAATCCTACCTGTACAAGCATAAATTCATATTTTAATGCTCTAAAACTTATATGGTTTCAAAGGGACTCCTGTAAAAAAAAAGTGGTAAAAAAGAAAAAAGGAAAAACAAATATGAATAATAAAATTATAATTCTCTATACAAGATTTTTATTGTCTGTATCACAGCCTAACTTTGACAACAAGTATGTCAGTATTATCTTGCTGAGTTTGGCTGACAAAAAAAAAAAAAACAAACAGAACCCACAACTTTATTTGAAAATAAGCAAACATGAACTTTTAGAAGAAGAAATTTAATTTTCTAAGCACTAGGAGTTAAGAGTTCTTTGGAAAGTTTTAGGTGGTTTTCATAAGGCAAATTTCCTGTCCTAAAACTTCCCTGCTGAAAACTGACAGAGAAGCCACAAATGGAAAGAAGGTACTCCATTAGTTCATAGTAATTTCCTTGTACAAATTAATATGAGATGGACACGGAAATAGCTCTCAGGTTGTCTTCCTGTGGGGGTGCCCATGTGAGTCTCTGCAGATTCCCTCCGTGAGTAATTGAGTGACAAGCTTAGGGGCACTTCAGACAAAGGAATCAGTCCTGAAGAACAGATCCCTCCACCTTGATTTCCCACATAAGAAAGTCATTTTTCATGTGTGTGTCTTTCTCTGTTAGTTCCACCCCCACCCCCTACACTTTTAAACAATTCAGGAGCCCTGTCTAAGGGCATATGTTGTAAACCATATGGATTTCTGAGCTTTCAGACTCTGACCTCCATAGCATTCTCATCCAAGATGCTACTATTTCTACAATTCACTAACATGACAAGAACAAGAAAAACTTCTTCTAGCATCCTTCCTTTGTGAGGAGGAAAAAAAAAGAAAAAGAAAAAGAAGATCTGAAAGCTGTACTTTATTAGTAAAAATTGCCAAGAAAATCAGTCCATTTAATGACCGCCACTCTGCAAAGTTGTGCTATCATCTTGATATTAAAATGCAGTGTTTGTTTCAGGAAAGAGGTAAAAAGCAAAACAGAAAAGTTTAATATCTGGGTTATCACACAATGTTCAGAGGAAGCTCACAGCTCAAGTGGTGAGATAATGCTCTCATGCTACTGTTTGGAACAATAACCCACCAGGACGGGCTCATATCTCTGCCTCCATCTGCTTTCCTGTTTCTGCAAAATTAAAAAAGGAAAGGCTATCTATTTACTGATAGTTTCCTAGTAATATTCTTATAATTTTTACATCCTGCTTAATCATGCTATATCAAAGCCATTGTGTTCATTGTCTTTAACTTCTTATAAGTTGCCTCTACATTTGAAGATTATCCACACACAGAAAACAAAAACTAGATCTCTTTTTCATAAACCAAAGCAAATAAATAAATCTCTGTGGGCCTAGGATTTGTGCTGTGTCTGCCTCAAGCATCTACAATAAAATATTGAAAATGCTTAGTAGAGGTTTTAGCTCATAGGAGGACCTGAAGCACAATTTTTATTCTGGCACAAGGGCCATGTCCTAGGGGCAGAGGAATGGAATTATGAAATAGGACTTTATTCACAAAGTATTCAATGTGTAATGGGTAACCCTCATTGATCCATTATTTATGCTCTGCATAACAAATCTGCCTATGATTATTTCAGAGAAAGTAATATGTCGTGTTTTTAGATGCCCTCAGGTAGGAGCTTTATCTCTTTAAAATGCATTTTATAGGATACTGACAATTTTAGGAATCTTGAAGGTCAATTTTCCATGCAATGGGAGAATCCCTTCCACACCATCATTGCCAAATAGTTGTCTAGTATCTACCATTTTTATCTTAAAAACTTAATGCTCATTAAGTTAAGCAGTAAGCTAAGTACGTGAAAAGATTTTTTTTAAATGCATAAATCTTGCCCTCAAGATTCTCACAGTTTTTAAAAAAGAAACATATAATTAATTATAAGAACAGTGCCAAGAAAGAGGTGAAAGGTAATAATAATTCTGAGTGGTCAGCTGGTAGAAGGAATCAAAGAAAAGTTAATAATAGGATGATATCTTAAACAATGAGGAGATTGTCACCAGATGAAAAAGTGATAAAAGGATATTCTAAATAAACAAACAAACAAAAAATTGTGAAATGTGACAATTTGGGGAGTATTAAATTCACGGAGAAACATTTATTTCTTCTATTTATGCTAATATGGTAGCCACTGTTAACATACGGTCATTAAAACTTGAAGCTAGCTCAAATTGAAATGTTTTAAGTGTAAAACATACACTAGATTTAAGAGAAAGCATTTTTTTAAGATTATAAAATGTATAAGTAATATATTGTTGTGTAACAATGTATGCTAAAATTTAGTAATTTAAAATGCTAACAATTATCTCAGTGTTCTGTGGGTCAAGAATTTGAGCATAATTCTTGCTCAGGAGCTCTCATGAGTTTGAAATAAAGATGTCAGTCAGGTTTGCAAACCTTTAAAGGTTTGAATGAGGCTGGAAAATTTGTTTTTTCATTGTATCACCAACATTGCTGTTTGTAGGAGAACTCAGTTCTTTCCTGGCCTTTGGTCAAAGATCTTAGTTTCTTGCTACATCAACTATCATCATTGATAAGACTCCTCATGTTATGGTAGCTGGCTTCCCACAGAGTGAGTGATCAAAGAGGGAAAGGGAAAAGGAAACTATAATGCCTTTTATAGTTTAGTCCTCATAGTCAAACAATATTATTTCTGCCTTATTCTACCCATTAGAAGCTATTCATTAAGTCCAGTTCACACTCAGGAAAGAGAAATTTGGCTCCAACACTTGAAAGGAAGTGATATGTTAAACGTAGTCCACCCTTGAGCTACAAATTACATATATTCTCTCTGCCTGCAAAATACATGTACCCATTACCAAATCCCCCCAAAATTTCATCCCATCATAGTGTTGGCTTGGAGTCCAGTATCTTGTCATCTAGATCAGGGGTAGGCACAGATGGAGCAACATGGGTACAGTTCCTTAAGCACAGCTCATCAAGTACAGTTCCTCTTTATCAGAATATCTGTGAACTAGAGAGACAGGCTATATGTCATACACACATATAACATAAAATGGTGAGACAGACATAAATTAATCATTACAGACATTTCTGGTTCAAGAGAAAGATACTGAGTAAGAAGCACAGAGAAGTTTACTAGTCAACGATATCTCTGAAACTGAACAAACAAATGTTGGATGTCTCTTAACTCCGTCCCATTCCTCCCCAGAAATCATTGTTCATGGTTTTTAACTCCACTCTCTAAGCTCTTGGTTCTACACTCTGTTTCATCCTTCCCGTTCCAAGAAAGGAGCTTATGGTCGCAGCTCTTTAGTCTTCTTAGCCTCCTTCTGACTGTTGAATTCTGGAGTTTGAAAGATTTCTTCACATTTTGTATTCCCTTATATGTTCCTGTCCATGCTGGCACTGTTTCAATGACTGTAATTACCCTTAAAACTCTGTGGATCTCCTGTGATTTTTATTAGGGTTCATTCCATCAGACAGAAGTCATACCCACAATTCTCTTCAAAATGAATCATTTTCTATCTTGAGTTTCTCCTAAGATGGCTGAAGGACAAGACTCTTAAGTGTTTAGAAGCCCTACTGTTGGAGAGGTTCCGTGAGACATAATCTTAAACCTTTTAGAGGGACATTTGTCTGACTTACTGAACTGAACTACACTCTGAGGTAATACCTATGAGCTTTCTGAAGTCTTAACACAAAATTTTACAGTCCAATCCACAACTTTATCTTTGAACCATATTTTCTTGACATTATTCACCATCTGAATAGGCTAGGAATTTTCAAAATTATTAATTCATTGTTCTCTGCTGTTTAGCAGTCATCACTTTAGTTATTTCTCTTCTCTCTCATTTCACTGTAAGAAGCAAGAAGAATAAAGTAGGCATCTTCACCACTTTTCTTGAAATTCTCCTTAGCTAGATCATCCAATTTATTGAGCATGTCTTCTATTTTTGAAGTTATTATAGGCAACAGTGTTGCTAAACTTTTTGTCACTACATAACAAGACTTTCCTCAAATTCCTTTAAGCCTTCATTCACAACTCCTCAAAGGGTATTGTGTTTCTAAAAATAGATTTTATAAAGCTCTCTAAATTTTCAGTAATACTCTTCTTAAAGATTATATAGTTCCCACCAACTGCCTTCTTCCGAAGCCCCTCCTACATTTTGGGGTTTTGTTACAAGAGCACCAGACTGGCAAGTAAAATTGCTTTAGTTTAAAATTGTTGCATAACAAATTACCTCAACATTTTTTATCTTAAAACAATAAACATTTATTATTTCATGCCTTCTCTGAGGGCTAGGGATATGGAAGCAGATTAACCGGGTTGCTCTGACACAGAGTCTCTCAGAAATGTGCAGTAAAGTTGTCATCTGAAGTTTGACTATGGCTGGACAATCTGCTCCATAGTGGTTCACTTCTGTGGTTATGAGGCCTCAGTTTCTATCTGGTTGGTGGCCCAAAAAACAAAAAAAAAAAAAAAAAAAAAAAAAAGAAGAAAAAAATTCAATTCCTCTCTACACAGACCTTGGCACAGGCCTGAGAGCCCTGGCAGTAGGCTACATAGCCCCTGGCTTCCCTCAGAATGAATAATGCAAGAGAACAAGGTAGAAAGAAGAATATGAGACCTTTTATAACCTAGCATGAGAAGTGACATAGCATTTGCTATGTCATACCATTTGCATATCCTATTGATCACATCAGCCATCCCTGATACAGTTTGGAAGATGACACAAGGGTGATCAAGAACCCTTGATCTTGGTAGAGACCAATAAAGGTCATCCTGAATATGGTTATCATGTAAGTATCTAATCATTAATTTTTATATTGACTACATGCTTTGTACCTTTGTATCATTTTAACAAGATAATTTTAAATATAAATACAAACAGATAATATGAATATAATATTTACATATACACAGTAATATATGTAAATTATATAAATCTAATAGATCATTAAATATTTTTACCTGTTCATTTTTACTTTTATCTTAATGTGCTACTAAATAATCAAAGTTATATATCTGGCTCATATTATATTTCTACTAAACAGCGCCATCCTAGAGATACATAAGACAAAAATAAGATTGAAGGAAAAAAGAAGATAAATTGTGAAGCATCCTGAATCCCATCTTAGAGAGTTTAGATCCTCTTCTCTAAGCAATAAAGAAACCTTGAAGATTTGAGCAGGGAAGTGACATTATCAGAGATGTGTTTCAGGGTGATTACATCGAACAGCAAGGTGTCAGATGGATTAGCCCAGAGGAGACACTGAAGAAAGATCCAGAAGACAGTGAATTACACAAAGCTTGAGCCCAGAAGAAAAATCAAGATTGAGAGAATAAAAAACTTTTGGAGTTACATCCATAAGGATCACAGCTGAAGGCTTGCAAAGGACAAGTCTGCTCAAGGAAAGAGGGGTGTGTTTTTAAAGAAAATTTTCATTTAGAAAGACTAATAGGTGAAGAGAAGGCAGAGAAAATAAAAAGAAGAGCAGCCAAAGGAGGAGAAGTGATAAAAGAGGATAGCAAATGGACTTTTCTGTCCTCTTTAGGGTTGTAAATATGGATTCTAGATTTAGTTTTCCATTCTTTCAGAGGCTCTAGAGGAATAGAGCAGCACCCCAGAGCAACTGCTACACACAGGGTTGTTTTTTTGTTCCTCACCCAGTAAACAATGCTTTTAAAACAGTACTGCTTTGTTATTCGCAGGTGGTAAACTCCTCCAGATCAAGCAATTGGCAGAGATCTGATTAAGATATCTTGTCTTTATCTTTTGCCAACTCCTATCCTTTATCAGGCTTCTGGGAGGGAGGCAGTTGTGGATAAGCAGTTTTGGTGTCATCCAGAGCTCTGGTCTAAATGTTTATGATGTGCTGCTATAGAAGAGGAAGTGAAAAGAACAGCTGGCTTTATTCAGTTGAGATTGAAAAGGCTTTTAATGAAAAGTTTAAATTACTCTTTCATCTTTAAAAAATGCTTTGTCAGTAGCCCTACAAATGGTGAACTCAGTAGCATTTTGGATTATGTAAAATATAATTCTTTAACTTTTAAGAAATACATTTTCAAGTTACTTTTCTTCTCGTGCCAAACCTGTTTTCTAAATTTTTATACCAACTCCATGCTACACTGACTAAGCCACCATTGTCTGAAAGGGAACAAGATTTTGTATAAAGCGATGTTAACAATATTAATCACATTTATTGACAACAAAGAAAATTTAATATTGCAAGTAAAGAAACCCAAAACAGGATAAAGAGAAAGGAATCAGTAACACACATGGCATTTTCTAATTGTTTTTTTCCATTTGTTAGAAAAAACTAAAATTTAAAGTATTATGTGCTATGTTTAAGGCTAAGCTTGTAAATAGAACCTAGAGAAAAAGGAAAGTTTCTATTTATCCCTTAGCTTTTCTGATAATTTGAAAAGTATAGTTGCCAAGACTTTTTCTTTGCGCACTAGAATCTGGAAGTTCAACAATTCTCATAAGACCTAAACAGCCTTATTAATGCATTGTTTAGTCCATTGTATTTGATGAAGAGTGAATATTTATTTTTCCATCAATGTGAACAGTTTTTTTGATTAAGCAATTTTTTCTTAAAAATAAATAAATTACAAAGCAGTTGTTATTACAATTCCAAGAGTGATTCATTATAAAATAATTAATCTATCCTTTATTTTGAATATGTAGCAAGGTAAAGTTTATATTTTTCAAAAACAAGCCACAATGTTCCTCTTTGAACAGATAGATGTGCACATTGTATTTGATAAATAAATAAATAGAAAAGAAAAAGGTTGAGGAGTGGAAGGGAAGGAACCACCATGCAACTAGAAATAAACATTGAATCTTTATCTTGCTTTCTTGTTTGCTTCCTCTCATACTTACAACCAATATTTATTAAACAAGCACTTTATCCCAGGCATGCTTATAGATGCTGGGAAACACAAAGCCTAACTATAAAATAATTTCCTCTTTCATTATGATTTATATCCACCAGGGAAGCAAACATTTACACGACTAACAAAATTATTTATACAAAGTGTTAAGTACTACTATAATAACTTATATCTGTATAGCATTTGTTTATACTATATATGCTGCAAATCATTTCACATGCATTATTTCATTTAATTCTACTAACAAACCTATTTAGTAGGTAAGTCATTATTCTTGACACCATCAGTAAATATATCAGGAAGCTGAGACACACAATGATTGCTCAACACCACACCCTTGAAGAA
Source organism: Eonycteris spelaea (assembly GCA_003508835.1). Taxonomy (NCBI): domain Eukaryota; kingdom Metazoa; phylum Chordata; class Mammalia; order Chiroptera; family Pteropodidae; genus Eonycteris; species Eonycteris spelaea. The sequence goes on from PUFA01000046.1 coordinate 5,566,776, forward strand.
CAGAAGACACAAATTGGAGTCCAGTGAAATTTCTCCTAAAAAGTAAAAAGGATCTTGCAAGTAAAATAATTTTTTAAGTGAAAATGATGTTTTAATAGAAAAACTGACATTAGAGCAAATTCTTCATGGATCAATAGCACTCAGGAGGAAAGAACATTTCAGACAAAGTAAATGTTCCTTGTGTAGAACTATCTCCACAATGGAGGGTTCTGGAATCAGCCATTCTGGTGTTGTGAGCAGTGATGCTGGAAGGTAGATTGTAGCCTATGTGTGAAAGACTATCATCCTGAACAGGATGGCTTTGTCTCAGAAGGTGAGGAAAGCCATTCAGGATCTACTTTACACTTTAACCAGAAGAGTAAAACAATACTTTGTGCTTTATGAAGACAGCTTGGGTACCAGAATAGAGAACAGAGAGACAACTGGAAACAGAAAAACAGTGAGTGGTGGCATAGTGGATCAAGGCGAGAAAAGGGAAACAGTGAGGAGTGATGAAAATATGAGAAGAAAGATGTGTATAGAATTCGGAAACATTCTTAGATCAAGGAAAGAAGCCCATAAAACTCTGAGGACTCTCTCTCATTCTCTACTACCAAGACATTCAGTATCCAGAAAGATGTGAAAGAGGCAAATTAGGTCTATTGTGCTACAAATGTTAATGTAAAATTTTAATAAGAAAAACCCTATATTCATGGCTCAAGTCTGCCAGAAACCATGAGTCCTCCAGGCAAACAATAAAATCTAAAAAAGTAACCAAATATTTCTTAACCAGTAAAGAAAATCCACAGCTGATTTCATTTTGTATAAAAATATATTATAAGCTTTAATTATAACTACATCCCACAGGTATTTTTGCATTATGAATAGGTAGTTAAAGATGGTTTTTCAGGTTGAAGTGTCATATCTTGCCATCATTTTGCAGCTCTTCAAATTTGTCAGAGTTAGGGAACATATAATTAATCCAAGTGATCTTTGTACTCTTCAGCAAACAAAAGAGCAATGAAGGGCAAGGTCTCAGAACCAGTCATCTTTCCTCAAAGAAGGAATCTAGCAGCTTAACGGGCTATCAAACATTTGTTGAGACTCGTTTCTGCTAAGCAATACTCTTAACCAAAGGCACTGAAAATATTTAGGTTTTCCTTAATAATGCTGAGCATTTTGGTAGCACGTTCTAATCATTAATTAGTTAATCTGAACACCATCCCTATGAGGTAAGGATAATTATCCTCATTTTACAGATGAGAAAACAAACACTAAGAGGTTAAATGACTTTGACAAGGTTATTTAGGGGGTTGGGGAGGCAAAGGCAAAATGCAGACAATTTTCAGATCTAGAAAAATAAAATGCCTTTTCCTTCACTGTGAAACAAATATAATTCTAGTATATTTAAGAATCTATATGATGTAATTGTTCCTTTCTGATCTAGATGACTTGTGGCCTTAAACCTAGTCCAGTGAATCATCATTTAGTGACAGCTAATGATTAATAGGACAATATATGCTGCTGTTGGCTGCCACCAGTGCTAAACTGGCTACAAATGCTGGGAGGTGGGGGGAATGTAAGAGGATTAAAAAGGAAGTATCCTAGAGAGTCACTTTGACATAATTCAAGTGAAGGAAAATTATTAATTTTAATAACCCTATATAAAAAGTAATAACTCTCGAGAGTTTGAGGTCCAATCAAAGCACACATCAAAATATTAAGAACAAATCAGGACTTGTTTTAAACCATGTGATCTTAATAATACTGTCAGTCTACAATGGAAAGAAATGAATAAACATAGTCTAGAAATATTTGCGTCAAAATCTGCCAAAAATTACTAAAGAATTGGTAGATTTCATACATGTAAAATAATTGATTGGTTAGGGCCTAATTCAAGATTAAATATTAATTTAAAATTTAACATCCATAGTATAGATGTTTTAAATAAACAATTTTACCAAAATCATATTTTTTCACATCAACCGTCATTATATAAGTTTGTGAATCTATAAAAAAGCAAACCAAAGTCAAATATCTTATCATCATCCATCCTACTCTTTCCAGAATTCAGTAAGTTCACTGTACTATTAGAATAATTTTAGCAGCATTTTTTCAATTTTAGCAATCATATGAATTATAAAATTATAATTCCTTATCAACACTAATTGATATTCATAGGCCACGCACTTGCATATTGGCTTCTATGGCACAAATGTTGCACAATTCCAATGTTTCAGCCTTCACATAGACACCAAAGATGTTATATTGCTTAAGATTATAATTATTTGGCTAGTATAGGTAGCACCTGCGATATTAGTTTTTGTTTTTTGGGGTGTTTTTAATAATAATTTTCAATCTAAATGAATGCATGTTCTAGGAATAAGCAACCTCTTAGGAAAGACCTCAGGAACGATAAACAAAATAGAATTTACTGTAAACAGCACTTCTAAAAACCAGTCTTTATATCCTCATAGCATGTCTTTTTTTTTTTCCAATTTCTATTTTTCATGAAAAGGGAAATTTTAAGTCTGAATATAATTGAGGAAAGTCTTGATATTGTCATCAAGGAAAATATCTACCTAAGTTTAAAGCATTAAAGAGTAACTTAAAATGTTTAGTAATTTTTCTTAGAATAAAGTAAGGAACATCTATCTTAAATCTAATTTAAAAAATTCCTAAACATATCTCCTTGAACGTCATACCTTTTAATTTCTATACCATAATTCAAAGTTTTTGACTTTTCTCACATGAATTCTCATTCATACACTCAACAAAACGCTAAATCCTCCTCTAGATCCTATTTCCCTGAAGAATGCAAGAGAAAGAGACTGCAAATATTTATAATTTGATATTTTCTTTGTAACAATTTGAAAGAATAAAAGAAAGAGACACATGAAAAACTAATGAAAAATAGGAGTGACAAATGTTAACTCTGATACATGTAAAACTGTCAAAGGTGAAACAACCTGTAAAGGTCCCATGGACAGATAAATTTAAAAGCAGCCTTACAAGTCTGGGGATTTGCTTCTGTGAAATCAAAAAGAGAAAGGAAACTGATCAGATATCATAGCAGCCAACATGCCACTGTCAGTAGGGCATTGCTTTCCCAGCAGGGGGTCTCTCTCCTGTATTAGCTTTTCAGAATCAGTGTTCACAATCAATCTCTATTGAGCAGGGAAAATTCATCCGAGTGAATCTTTGAAAACCTACTAAAGAGAATCTCTAAAGAGGGACTTACTGCAGCACAGCAACCCTGACAATGGTAAAGAAAGGTCAGAGGCCTCCCGCAGGATAGTAACCCACCACCAAAGCTTTGGGGTGATTTTTTCATTTCTTCTGCTGGCCACTGAGGACATCAGATGGGTAACACTAGTGTTAAGAATGATTTGAAAAAATAGAAAGACAGTAGCAAATCAAGAGTGATAAAAAAGAAAGAAAGGAAATGCTACTGAGGTTTGGTGACATGTGTCTAATGCTGTGAAAGCAGCAAGATGGTTGGTACATTATTGTCTTCTGCCGGTGAGGACAGGGATAATATGGAAACTAGAGGCTGCATGTGAGCATCGCACTTGAGCATGCTCTAAAGAAAATAAACTTAGCTGGAAAGACCTCACCCTATACTTTTAAATATAAGAGAGAAGAGTGGGCTGACAGTTGATAATGAAGCTGGCAAGCTGAAGTTTGTCAAATACATGGTGTATCATTAGGAATCTCCAGTGGGGGGAAAAAGCCAAGACCGAACTCACTTCTGAAGATGTACAAGATAGGCCAGTGTTTCACTAATGAATGAAAGGAAAAGTTCAAGTGGGAAAGGGCAAATACATACATCCATCTGAAAATCATATCAGAAACAGATACCAATTCCTTGAAAAATGGAACTGTATTGAAGATGTTTCCTTGAAATTCCCAAACTAACAAATAACTTAGACTCTAGTGGCATCTTAAATGTAAATAAAGAATATTTTTAAAACTTTCTATCCACACAAAGAATATTGTAGTATGAAAGAGGGAAGTAAGTAAATATGTGTTAAAATAGGTCTGAAGCCTCTCAAAATTTAGTGAGCGTCAGAGTCACCTGGAGAGTGGGCTTGTTAATGTAGATTGCTTGGCTCCATTCCCAAGAGTGATTTCAGATTTTACACTCTTATCACTTTCTAGATGATAGAGGTGCTTTTGGTGTGTAGATCACACCTTGAGCAGCACTGATCTAAAATATGTGACCACATCATGGACCTTTTGGTTTCCTGTAAATGCAGATTTATCACAAGCAATCAGTCACCAGAGACCTTAATTTCAGAGTGGTTTGTGGAGACATTGACATCAATCTCTCGATCTCAATGCACCTCAGTTTCCCTTTATGTGGCATTAAGATAGCTATCCTTAATTTTCTAGTGCAGTTGGATAATTAGGTGCATTCTTAATCATAGGCAAAGCCCCTAATTACACAATTAAGGTTTTAAAACCTTTTGAAATCCTAATGTGGAGAATGCTTTCACACAAGTGTCCTCATTATTATTTTCAAAACCCCTGTAATATCAACCAGATCCAGCAGAAGCAATTCTGCAGTCTATAGCCATTTCACTCTTGCCCCAGATAGTAATTATAGAAAACATGACTTTTCTGTTTGTAAAGGCCAAAGTTTTTTTGAGGAAATAAGCAGCTTCCAAGTGTTAAGCACTCAACACAGCCTGTTTCTTCCACTAAGAGATGCTGCAGCTGCATCTAAGGTAAGAGAGTTTCTGGTATTAGAAAAGGGATTTGCTCCGACCAGGCTTGAATTGACCCGTGGGGCGAAGAGTCATTTGTTCGGTTGACTTTTTCTGCAAGAAGGAGAAACATTTTGACCCTGTTTCTGCAGTTTTTTAAATTCTGTAGTCTGACCCTGTTTCTAAACACTTAGCTATGGAAAAGCAAGTAGATAAAGACACCACTTATTTTTTTTTTCTAATTTATTTTCTAAGAAATGCAATGAAATCTCATTATTTATAGAAAATATCTTCTGTACCAAATGAATCACATAGGTTTGAAAAAGATGCTCATGCTAATATGATCATGAAAATACTAAATTAACTAGTACAATAATAAAAATACTAAATTAATTCATCTACCTCTCTCCTTCCGTCTTCACTGGACTTGTTTCTCCTTCTTTTTCAGCCTTCCCTTCCCACTTTCCTTTCCCTTCTCTTTTCTCTTGCCTTCTTTCTTCCTCCTAATAAGGACATTACGTGATTCAAGTTAAAACTCATCATCATCATCATAAATTGATTCAACATCATTAAGTACAATCATGTGGCATTATCATCATCATTATCTCGGGCGGCTGGAGACGCCAAAGCGTGTTTCTCTTCTCTTCTTTCTTTCCCACAGCATCCAAGATAAGAGGACCTTTATTCTCACTGTCAACCTCCCTGGTTCTGAATTCAAAGAAAAAGTTATTTTCTATTTCCTTCTCCCTTTCCTGCAATACTATACACTGACAATGTTCTGTTGTTTCTTCTCTTATTTGTTTTATCAGAAATTATTACAGCTCCTCAACTGAAAATAAATTGGCAAGAAAAGCTGGCATTGGACGGCATTTTAAATTTCACTCAGTGGTGTAAAGATGTGTAAATGACTTCCTGTGAAGTACCAATGGACTAGATTGTCCTATTAACTATTTAAGTGAGCATGCAAGATTATTACTTCAAAGCTTCATCTACTGCAATTATGTCTAATATGCCTTCACTGAGAAGATTCTCGGTGTGATGTCGAAGGGTGATTTTCAAGTTAAAATCATGCCTCTCTTTACATAAAAAACAAGATGTCAACATAGTCACAGCTCACTGAAAGAGAGGGCATGTGCACATAGTCATTTCAGGGTTATAGCTCCAGTCAAGAGATCTTCTCTTAGATAAATAACTTAGTGTTGCTTCAAACATTATTTTATTTCCTAATTGGTAGTGCATACTTCTTTGCTGGATAAATAGAATGGACTACGTATGGCATCATCCTTAATTAATTGGTGTGCTCGCTGCTTAAGAGGGCACACACCACTTGTGTTATTAAACAGTGTCATGTCAGATTTAAATGGATGTCATTATGGAGGCTCCTCAGGGATCAATCCTTGGACCATTGTTATTTATGATCTTTATAAATGAGCTGACAAGGCAGTGTTCTGAGTGCAGTGCGCATCTTTATGCTGATGATACAATCCTGGGTGGGAGTGCTCAGTCACTGAGCGAACTTTGAAGTGGCCCTGTTCAGGGATTCCTTAGATGGAAATTAAATTGTTTTTAACAAGGCAAAGAAATACTTGGGCATTTTGTGCAGAAATTCTCCAAAACTCCGTACATGCTAGGATGAAAGTTAACTGCCCAGGTATTTCTGTGGTCAGAATGATTTTAGAAAAGTGCTATTACTGGTTTTTATTAACAAATATGTTTACATTTAATTCATGTCAAGTAAATTGTATTAAGAGAGAAAACTCAGAATATGAAAATTTAGACATTTCTGATATAGGAATAATGGATAGTAAAGGACTTAATTGGTTTTAGTGTAGATATTCCCTCTTCCTAAGGATGTTTCCTGAGTCCCCAGTCTGCCTCGGGTTAACTTCCTATGTAGTCTTATTTGCGCCTTGAATGCACAGTTTAGTCTTCTCACAGATTTTTAACTTTTTGAGAGCAGGGCCCCATATTTAGCTCTGCAACCTCAGAGTCTAACCCAGAATAGGGCATACCTTAGATATTAAGAAAATGTTTATGGAATAAGCATGTGCATCTGTGTTTCCATTAGGAAAACAGAGAGAGAGAAAGGGAGACTACAGGTGTTAAGGAGAGAAAGGAATTTAATGTAAAAAGTGAGAATAACATAAATGTAAGATGTGAGGTTCGAGAAAGCTGTACCTGGAGGAGTGGAAAAACAGTCACTCGAGACTTTTGCTTGAAGCACTGCAGTGGGTGAAAATGCTGGAGCTCACGAAGAAGTCTGAGAAGCTGCAACAACTGAGGAACAAACAGGAACTTGTAAAGGAGTCCAAGAGGCTGCCATGTCTGACCACCTTGACCCTGAAAAGTAAATTTTTGAAATAGACTGAGAAGCCACCACATCTGATAAGACTCAATCTGAGAATAATGACTTCTCCTGTCTGCCTTCTCATTGTCAAACTAAACTCTGACCTTACAGGGAAGGGAATATGGGAGTGTAAGCTGGGCTTTTCCACCACACTGCAGAGAAAATCTTAAGCACAGAGGAAGCAGAGAGGGAGAGAGAATGGCAAAGATGACAGGTAACAATCCAATGAGATATAAAAATAAAGTGCAAACATCCCAACACAACGTAATGCCTATTTAACCAAACATTACCCCACATAGAAGGAGACTTTGTCTCGGGACACTATTTAGATATAAGTTCAACTGCAAGAGAGAAAGTATCTGTAAGTACTCCGTATTATCTTTAAAGTTAGTCTGTTAGATAATGGAACAAACATGCACAAAGAAATAAAAAGAGCTATCTCTGCCAATAAATGTTTCCATTCTGATAAAAAAGAAAAATCAACACAGGGAACAGAATTTAGTTATTTTAGTACATAAGATCGAAGATACAAGGTCAAAATGATTTATACTTTATAATTTAATAAGTTGTCTCTCTTTTGGAGCATCATAAACATTGATTTCCTTGAATCTACTGGAAATAATTTTTTCCTTTTTGGCTTGGAAGACAGTGATTACACTGTAATAGGTTTAGGACCATTCTACGTGGACCTCCTTCCAATCACTTCATTTATATCACACTCTATTTTCATACAACAACAAACCACAAATAATTGTATTATAAGAAAATGGTTCTTGATTGTTATAATTAGACACAATATGAGTGAAATTATTGTCATTCTCTGTGTCAGGCAATGTATCATCATTCCTCTCTAAAGCTAAAAATACTAAGAATGGATTTGGTGTTATGACTTCGGTAAGACAAAATCCAACAGATACAATGCAAACGAAGGATCTCTTCTCTTTATTCTTCATATTTTAACATCTTTTTAAATTTTTTCCCAAAGATTTGTGCTGAGTATACTGTTGCAGCAGAGTTCTCAACAAAATTTCATAGAGAGAAAAATTGGAAAATAAAGAAGAGGTTGCTTTAGTCTGACAATGATTTGTACATAAAGAAGATAGAACTCCTTCTCAGGTAGAAGTTCTGATAATATAACCAGAAGTTAGAGTTCATTCATTTGCTCAGTGAATATTTACCAAGAAGCACTAAGTATATACATGGTCCTACACTACATCCTATGGTGGATAAAAGATGAATCTTCAATAAGCTCTATACATCGTAAGTTTAAAATCTGGTAAAGGAAATAAGTTCACAAGTAACTCCAACACAAATGTGAAAGATAAGTATTAAAATATTTAAGTTTACTACTGTGTAAGTAGTAAGATCAAAGAAGCTCCCATAAATGTGCTATTGAGTTTTGCGTTGTAGAATGGGTGTAATTTGAATTCTTCCTCCACCAAACTGATTGTATCAAGATCACTGGTGACCTTCAAGTTGATCACTTTATCTTACTTGCCATATCAGTACTTGTAAATACTGTTGATTACTCCCTCTGACATTTTCTTCACTTGATTTCCAGGACAGTGAAGCCTTTGTTTTCTCCTATATCCCTGGTTGCTTCATCTCAGTCACCTAGTCTGGTTCTTACTATACTCCAGCTGTACTGGTCTCTTTGTTCTTTAGATTTGCCAGGCGCATTCCCATTTTAAAGACTTTATTCTGGCTGTCCCTCTGCCTGGATCATTCCTCATCCAGATTATCATACAGCTAACTTATATAGCTTTCTCTAAATCTTTCCTCAGATATTGTAGTAGTGGTTTGGTTGGTAACTACCCAAAAGATGTGTCAGCATCGTTGGAGCAGAGGGTGGGGAATTGTAATTAAGGTACTTGAGATAAGAACATCCTGGATAATCTGGTTGTTCCTTAAATCCAGTAACAAGTGTCCTTGTAAGATACACACAGAAGAGGGAAACAGAGAGAGAAGGAAATACATAAAGGAGAAGTCCGTATTAAGATGGAGAGAGAGATTGGAGTTATGCACTCACAAACCCAAGAATTCCTGGAGTCACTTGAAGCTTAAAGGAGGCAAGCAGGATTTTTGCCTTGGGAGAAAATTGGAGAGTACAGTCCTGTACAGTACAGTCCTACTACTACCTTGATTTTGGACTTCTGGCCTCCAGAACTATAAAAGAATAAATTTCTGTTGTAAGCCACCTGACTTGTGGTAATTTGTGATAGAAGCCTTAGGAAACTAATAATAGATGTCAAGTTTTCAATAAACCTTAACTTGACCACCCTTTAAAAAATGTCCTCATCTCCACAATGCCCCTGGTACTTCTGGTTTGTTATCTTGCTCTATTTTTATAGCACATATCACTTTCTAAAATACTATAAGTCTACTTTTTTCAACATATATTATTTATTATCTATCACCCACTAGAAAATAAAATGCATGATAACAAGGATTTTTGTTTATTCTGTTCACTTATGTGTTCCAACTGCCTAAAATAGTGCTTGGCACATGTTAGGTACACAATAAATATTTGTTAAAGAGTACAGTCACAAACATGAGAAAGTACAGGGAATGTTTAATGAACAATGAGATCCACTGCCTTGAGTTTACCAATGAATCTTATAATATAAACCTGGAAGGTCAGAGTGGGAGAAATTTGGATTATAGAAGACAATGAATTCAAACAACTTGTGAACCAACAGAGCTTTATTTTATGTAGGGACATTGAGAGATCAGAAAGCTATGCTTTGTTATACATACTTATGGTTCTTTTTTTGTTGAGGAAGACACCTAATGTAAAGTTCCTAGCTTTTCATGGCTTCTTCACTCATTTTTTCCAAAGGAAGAGATGGAACTTTCTTCATGATAAGGTTGATAAGAGAATGAACTAAGCTAGTTCAGTCTAAACTCTCTCTTTCCTTTTTTTGTGAGACTGCTCACAGGATGTCATCTGCTTTGCTCTCCCATATCATTAATTTTAAGAGGGCCAGGTCCCTGCATGAAGAGGCCTGCAGCGTTCGTTGCTGCTTGTGACAGTGCGCTGGTATAAAAGTCATAAGAAACAAAAAAGAAGCCATAAAAACTATGGAAACTAAAAAGAGGTCATTCCTTATTGATAGATCTTTGTCTATCAAAATGGACAAAGATCACTTGTTCATGACATAAGATAATATAATGTGAATTTCTCCCAGTCTGTGATTTTCATATTACATCTCAATTTGATACAGGGTATAAAATCAAAAGTCATCCGTAAAGACAAAAAGATGTGTGCAGAAGGTAGAAATGAAGTGTCACTTTTAAAATTGACAATAAAAAATGTATTGGAAACCATGGTTAGGGCCACTAATAAGTGCTGGTTTCTCTGTAGACAAGTCAAAAACTACTGTTTTTTGAGAGAACAGAAGACTACCTCAGCCCAAATTTAAGTTATATAGCTTATTAGCTCTTTTAATCCAACCAATTATTTTTTTTTCTCTCAGTCTCAGTTTCTTCATGTACAATTAGAAGCAATTTTTTTTCTACATAATTTTTTTGACTATTCAATGACCTGTGCTCTTGGAAACCTCCATCATTCCATGAGAAGGGACTTCTTATAGAATAACACTTTTGGTTTCTTTTCTACTCTTTCATCCACAAGGGGAATGACTTACCTTGATGAGGAGTTTGAGAGAGAGAAGTGACCATGTTCTGCTCAGTCCCTTCTCATTTCTCTCTTCAAAAAGAGAAAGTTAAGAAGTGGACATATTTTCAGCTGCCCTAAGCTGTAAGCTTAAGGAGTAGGCCTCAGTGGGCAAGAGCCTGCAGCCATCCAACCACATCATGACTGGGAAGTAAGTTTGTCTAATTAGAAGGTAAAGTAATATCAGGCCTATTCTTTATATATTATGTATTGAATATATATTATGTATATATATTCCATGTCCTTAATTCAGCTTTCATCAACAACAAAACTCTTAATTTTTCTTCCATCTCACTGATTTTTATATTTATTTCTCATATAGTTCCAAACTTGAGTAGGAAGAAGTACATTATTAATGGCTTCCCTCAAAACTCCAACATCCTCTACAAATGCAAATTAATGCAATTATGCACTATCTTTGAGCTGTGCTTGCAAATGACTATCATATGAATTTATTTTTGCTTACTTTCTCTGCCAGAAGCACAGAAATGTCTTTATCTTAGAGATCAGATTTTCTATACCAATAGCAATCTGAAAAAGGCAGAGAAAGAAAATGAGACTAAATACTCAGTAAATGATATAGATTTGTTGTGCTTTGTAATTATGCAGTTCTTCACTGTAAGCTTCCTTAAAAATAAAAGTATTCCTGCTCATTTAATTGGCTCTACTGGTTCAGGTTTGTGTGTGTATGTGTGTGTGCATGTGTGCGCTTATGGTTTTCATCAAAGGAATTGCTCTTTCTTATCTTTAGAAAAAATTACCAAAGAAAAGTTTGTTCTTCCATCATGCCTCTGCACCCCTTGGCCACTTTCACTGTACAGTTGAGGTCATTAGTACCTGGTACCCAGGGAAAATGAAGAAATTGGCCTGTTTTCTTCTTCAGTCTTAAAAGGCTAGAAGACATTTCTCCTTGAGCTTAATCACTAAATAGCATAATATCTTCCAAGCATGGGTTATATGGTTATTTAAAAGAAAACTGTAGTTGTTTTAATATGGTTATTGTAGCCATGCATTTCTTTTTTATGAGTTTTTATATAGCACTATTACTTGTGTGGTAATCTTAAGGATATTGTTATAATTTGTTTTATGTGTTATTATAGAGGCCTTGCTAGCACTGCTATAGTTAGAGGTCTACAAACATCTCATTTGATTCAAGCATATTCTCTGACTTAAACGATTTCTTGTTACCATGGGCTCCATACACAGCTTTTGCTTACTGATTTAAACCTTTGGCTATTGGAAATTTTAGCCCTTTTTCTTCAAAAGTAAATCCTCCCCAATCTCTTGGAAACCATGTCTATGGGAAATCGCCCATGTCCTACACACTCTTCTACACTTGCAAAGCTCTGCAGCTTTCTATTTAGCCTAATTAACATCACCTTTTTTTGACTCTTGCGTGCCAGCACAGTGCTTATTTGCAACCCATCCTTCTTTTTCTTTCTTTAACTTTTCAAGCTGTAACAGCAGTGTTTGGATGTCTTTTTAGTTTATGCAAAAAAAAAAAAAAAATTACAGATTTTAGATTTGCTTTTTACTCTACCTTTAACTTATGTTCTCTGTTTTTGTTAACTCACATAAAGAGAAGCTGTTTCTCTGAGAGGGCCATTCCGGAGTTGTCTTGACATCTTATTTTGCTGTTTCTAGGAAAGCAGTTGCTATTATTCAAGAAAAAAGAATTTATTTCTTATGCTGTAGATTATACCACAGGTGACATCTGAAAATGTATGAGATCATTGGAGACAAGGACCCCATGCTTACAACTTATTTTCTTTTCTTAGGAATTACCCCATGCTCATTAGGTGTATGTGTTATATTTTGAAAGATTTTTTTTTGGTTTGGGCTACCATATAGAAACACACTCTTATATGCCTAACATTCACCAATAGATGTACACAAATCACAGATGGCATCTAATCAGCTGATTGTATGCTATTTGAGCTTTAAAACTCTTAATATCTATTGCTAGGGAATGAAGAGAAGAAATAAAATTCTACTCTAAGTGTCATGGTTACTTGCAACCACAAATAACTACTCTGGTTTATTGTATTTTTTTATTTATTTTTATTTTTTATTAATGATATTTAAAAAGGACAAAGAGAGAATTTCTTAAGTGGGTTAGGATATAGAAAGTTGCAAGATACAATCTTTCCCACCCTAACAATGAACCAGTTAAACCACAAAATCAGAGATTTTCTACCAATGTGAAAGCTGAGGAAACAAAAATAAACTAAATTCCAAAGAGCGATGAATTTTCTAAAGAGAACCACAGCTGCTTTTAGTGTTGTTAGAGCGCAGAGGAGTTGGGAAAGGTAAACCAGCCAAACTTTGAACAAATATATAGTGACCACCTATGGGTTGGTGTGATAGATTAAAATCACTAAAAGTCATAAAGTGAGTCTGACTTTGCTTGCCAATGCTTTCCCATGACATTTCACCAAATACACACAGATGTAATATGGCAAAGGCTGGAGCAGGGCAGGAATTCTGAGAATGACTTCCCCCTGTGGTTTTTAGGACCTAGTGTAAGTCAGTGGCAAGGCTGTATAGGAGAACAGAGGGAAAATTTTCTGGGGCACACTTATAGCTTTCATCAAGTGATATCCCTGGCCACAAATGATTTAAGAAAGGGCTGGAAAAATGAAAAAAAAAAATTATCCAAGACACACTGAGCTTTGATGCAGTACAAGGCAGAGGTCTTCCAAAGGTTGGTGTAGGAAAGCAGAATGGAGAGAGCCTTCCTGATGTACAGAAAGTCAAGAGTGGAACTGTAATGAAAAGATAATTCAACATTGATTAACAAAATAAGCAGTTGGATATAAAGGAGAGAGAAATCACCCACAATTTGGAAAGCTAGCAGAAAGACTCTAAAACATTAAGAAATTTCTCTGGAGTCCTTCGAACATTTGAAGCCAGTGGTGATTTGCAACTAATTAAAGCTGTAACAAAGCACAAACCTAGCTCAATTGCCTGAATAGATTGACACCACTGGACACTCTGGCAGCCTGATAGAAGAAAACATGCCTTTTCCTGGTAAATAGATATTATTTACTTCAGTCTCTTGTGTTCTTTTACACACAATGTGTGGCATATAATTAAAAATTATGAGACATGAAGAATTAAGAAAATGTCACTTGCAATTAAGAGATACAATAGAAGTGGACCCAGAAATGGCACAGATGTTGGAATTATGAGACCGTTATTTTAAATCCCTTGTTCTTACATTTAAATATGTTAAAGTACCTTGGGGAAAGGTAGAATACATGCATGAACAATTGGGGAATTTAAGCGGAGAGAAGGAAAGAACAAAAAAGAATGAAATAAAAATACAAAAAAAAATTATCAAAAATGAATAATATATTCAGTGGGCTTAACATAAGACTGGAAACATCAGTGTAAATAATCAGTGAACTTAAATACAGGTCATAAAAATTATTTAAACCAGAATCCAAAGGAACAACATAAATGCAAAACCAGTACTATGAGACAATAGTAAGATATTAAATAGTCTAATATTTGAATATTTGGAATCTAAGATGAAAAGAGAGAGAAAATGAAATAGAATATTTGACTGAGAAAGAAATAACTGAAAAATTTTCTAGAATTGATTAAAGACATAAATCCTAGGAAACAAAAAGCAAAGTGAAAATCAAGCAGGATAAATTTAAATAAAAACCACTCTTAGGCATTTTATTATTAAAATTTTGAAAATCAAAGAAAACAATACCTGACCAAAGAAGAAAGATAGATACATTCTTTACCAAGAAACAAAAAGAAAAGTTATGGCTAACTTATTATCAGAAACAATGAGGCCAAAAGGAAGTTGAGCAACATAATAAAAGAGCAAAAAGAAAAAAAAATCCTAAAATTATACATCCAGCAAAATACATATATATGTATATATAAATATACATATATATAAATATGTATATATAGATATGTATATATGGATAATTAGAAAAAACTAAAAGCGGTAAAAAGAGTGAATATATGGGCAAATTTAAAACCTTTATTTAAAAGACTATTGACCAATTCAAGTAAAAATATTAACAATTGTGCACATAAGTAAAATATATGACAATAGAGAGAAAATGGTGTGGGAGAAAGGTAAGGGGAAAAACAAAGTATATAAAGTTTTTTGGTTTGCTTTGATTTGTTTTTAAGATTCATTTTATTTTACAGATATAAAGTTCTTACCTTGTTTGTGAAATAATAAAATATTTTTATGAAGGTACTCTGTGATAAGGTAAAGTGTATATTCAGATCTCTAGAGAAATACGAAAAATAACTGAGAGGTATAGCAAAAAATCAATATAAAAGAAAAATAGAATACTAAAAAAAATACTTATTTGCTAAAATAAAGCAGAAAGTAAATAACAAGAAAAAAGAACGGATGAGAGAAATAGAAAATAAATGTTGATAGTTTTGACTTACATTCAACTATGTCAATCATTATGATAAATATAAATGAAATGGACTCTTTCATTAAGTGACAGAGATCTTTCAGTTGGATTTTCAAAAAAGCAAAACCAATCGATATGCTGTTTGCAAAAATACATTTTAAATATAAAGACAAAAATAGGCTAAAAATACAAAGTTTGAGGAAAGATACACTGCATGCACTAAGGATAGGAAAGCCGGTGTGGATATATTAATATTAAAATAAAACTTAACTAGAATTAACCAACTGTTGTAGATAGAATAATTACCCCCTCCCCCCCCACACACACACACACGAGGTCCTAGTCCTTGGAATCTATGAATATGTTACCTTATTTGGCAAAAGGGATTTGCAGATGCGATTAAGTAAGAATCTTAAGATGGGAAAAATTTCCTGAATTATCTAGGTGGTCTCAATATAATCACAAGGGATGATAAGTGAAGGAAGAGGGTCAGAGTCACAAAGAAATCGCTATGACAAAGAAAGCAGAGGAACAAAGAGAGATTGAAAGATTCTATGCTGCTGAATTTAAAATGGGATATATGGCTTCAGAGGAATGTGAGTCAAAGAAGGAGGGTAGCCTCTAGAAATAGAAAAGGCAAGAAAAGAGATTGTTCCCTAGAGCTTCCAGAAAAATGCACCCTGACAACTCATTTAAAGACCTCTGACCTCAGAACTGAAAGAGAATAAAGTTATGTTGTTTTAAGTCATGATACCCATGGTAATTTGTTATAGCAAAAAAAGAGAAACCAATACAAAATTTAGCAAAGTTCCATAATACACAATTAGGAAATATTTTTTAAGAAAACTATTAAAAATAACATATGAAATACCAAATATTTAGTAATTAATCCAATAAAATATGTACATAAGTAAAAGCTACAAAACATCACTAACTTAGAACCATAAGCTTTTAGAAGAAAATAGAATAACTGTGTAACCATGGGTTAGGCAAAAATTCATTAGAGAAGCCACAAAATTACTAACCATAAAAATTTTTAAATTTCAAAAATGTTAGGACAGCTGGAAACTCAAGCAGGGTTTCTATGTTGCAGTCTTGAGACAGAATTTCTTCTCTGGGAAACTTCAGTTTTGGCTCTTAAAGCTTTCAACTGACTGGAGGCCACATTTTCAAGAGTAAGCTCCTTTATTTAAAGTAAACTGACTATAGATGTGCACCATATCTACAAAATACCACATAGGTATTCACAGGTGTGTATTTGTATTCACAAACATAAACCACAAGATTTGATTAAATATCTGGGTGCTATAGTTTAGTCGAATTGAAATTAACTACCACAGACACAAATAAGAAAATTCATAAAACATTTTTCTGAGAAAGAACTCATATCGAGAATATTTAAAGAATGTTTAAATCAACAAAAAGAAAAAGAAAAAGAAAGAAAGAAGCAACACAATAAATGGGCTAAAAAACTTATACAGGGCTTCAGAAAAAAAGCTATATGAATAACCAATAAGCAAATAAAGTGGTGCTCAACATGATTCATTATAAGAGAAATACACATTAAAATTGTAATGAGAAACCATTGGTACCCATGAGAAAAATCAAAGATTCAAAAGGCTGACAATACCAAAAGCTGGTGAGACTGTGCAGCAATTGAAACTCTCCTACATTGCCGATGGGAGTGAAGAATGATAAAACTTTAAAGAATTCTTTCTTATAAAATTTAGTATGTAACAAATTTGTAAACTAGCAATACTACTTCTAGGTTTATGCCAAAAAGAAATATAACAAGATGTTCCAAATACTGGGCAAGAATGTTCATGACAGCCTTACTCAGAGTAGCCATTAGCTAGAAAGATCCAAGGGACCAACTATAGGGGAATAGACAAAAATCTGGATAATAATTTGTATAATATTCTGTACTGTGAAATATTACTAAGCAATATAAAACATAGTACTATTGATACATGCAACAACATAGGTGATTCTCAAAAACATGCTGAGGAAATAAACCAGACATAGAACACATACTAAATGATTAAAATTTATATGAAGTCCAGGAACAGGCAAAACTAACAGTACTATGAACCAAAAAGTGATTGACTTGGAGGAGTAATAGGAATGAACTATCTAGAAGAGGCATGAGGGAACTTGCTAGGATAAAGAAAATATTCTATATCTTGTTTGAGTGCCAGTTACAATTGTCATATACAATTGTCAAAGTGCATCAGACTTAACCATTAAGATCTCTATACTGTATTGTTTGTGAATTAGCCCTTGATGAAAAAAAAGAAGAAGAAAAAAAGACTTAGTACCTTCTTGAAGAAATATTTATTCTGCTTTATTTAGGCAATTGCCAAAGTCTTATATTAGAAAGAAAGACTCTGAAGAGGGTGCTGGATTATTCCCCAGAGCAAGCATGCTGCTTGACAACATTCTTCTACCTCTAGGGACAGAGAGCAGAATAAAAAATAGTAGAACAGCTTTTCACTGAGACAAAGCATATCAAGTCTAATCAATTTGTGCTGATTATAGGTGAAGGAACAGAAGGCTGACACACAGAAGCAGCCATTAAATTAAATTTTTCTTTAAACTTTTATACTGATCTACATTTTAAAAATAAGTTAATTAAAAATAAAGGTATTTGGGGTTGAAAATAAATGTATATTTATACATATATTTAATATTTATACATACGTATTGCTAATCCTATCTTAAATACATAGTATCTTTAAGTCAGACACAAAAGCAAGACAAAGCATGCTAACGCCCCTGGATACCAAGGGAATGGTATCCACACAAACACTGAGTGTTAAATTGCATAAATTATTAGTTGTGGACTACACGTAAAATTTTACTAATTTATAGTAGAAATGTTTCATGCTAAAAAAGTTCTTTCTTTGAAGGAACTTACATAGTACCATAGAGCATGCACGTCTCATACTACATATGTGTAATTACATATATTTATGCATATATATTATGTATATGTGTATATGTATATATGATTAATAATAGAACATCTGGCATTTTGAGGAATTGAAATTGCTGGAATGTTCTACATCATTTTTCAATTATGACAGTAGCAAATTTTCTGACAGAGATTGAAGAAAGAGTAATGATGTAGATGTTTATTTTGGAAAATATTTTCTAGGGAGAGTTTTAAGCAAAGATATATTACTTGAATCCTAGAACTGAAAGGAATTAGGGGTCATCTGGTTCATCTTCCATGCCCAGACTAGAACTCTCTACTACACTGACTGATGACCAACCTGTCTCTGCTTGAATTCTTTCAGAGACAGGAAAGTTTCTACTTTGGAAGTCAGCCCAATCGGCTTCTCTCTTGAGAAAAATGATTGTAGAGTTGCAAATACTGACTGTATTCTTTCTGTTCTTATGAGCTCTGGAGCTAAAAGGTCACATAGGGTCAAAAATGGAATTGCAAATAAAGTTGCAGGGAAGGAGAACAAAGACCAGGAAAAAGGAGAGGAAGCCAAGTTACCAAAAAAGATAATGACAAAGAGAAATAGAGAAGCCCTGCAGTCCTTGCCAGAGTTGTCTTGCTTTCTGACTTTCTTTCTTCTTCCTCGTCCAAACACTTCCTAATTTTCTATGCTTGGTTTAAGTATTTCAAAATATGTGCCACTTGGAATGACAGCCATCTAGGAACCATGAACAGATCTAAAAAATAAGCAACATTGTTTGAGATGGCGATGATAGAGGCGCATATTATCTCATCACCTGAGCACCAGAACTCAAGAGATATTTGAGTTTTAAGGCAATAGAGCCTCTGCAAGAAGAAGCTGGGCTTCAACAGTCTGCCAAGATCCCTGCAAGATGGGACTCATTTTTGACAATATAAAGTATTCCTGTTAAAACAAGGATCTTTTAAGCTAAAAGTAACAAATATTCTCATTTAAGTTACCAGTGGTTTGAGAATATTATTTTGTTTCTACAAAATCATAAGAGGAAAAAACAAAGGAGATTGTAATAGAAGTTGGTCAAATATCTTTAGCAGATTGGTTATAATAAATGAGTATGATGATCACAAATTTGAGAAACATGCAATCTTTACCCTTGTCAAAGAAAATACGTTCACCTTATTACAACTTCAGATAAATTCAATGTTTTATTATGCAAACATTGTACATTAGTTTGAAAGATGACCTTTTCCTTAATCTTCTTTGTTACTTACTCCTGACAGTTTTAGAGTATTTTCTCCTTTCACTTCTACTCTGTTTATATACTAATTTCCCTCCATACTATGTATACATCTTTGCAATTGTAGGCATTTTTTCATGTTTTATTTCTAGGATAATAAGTTTATCTCAAAAGTTGTCTATGTCTGACTTAGAAATTCAATTCCAATCATATCGATTAATAAGAGTTCCTCTGACTATTACTGAATGATGTGGAATAGATGGCTAAGCTTCAGATTTAATATAAAATAAAAATATAATTATTTTTCTGAGAAAATAAAAAATTATACATTTTTAAAAGTTTGTTAATACCTATACAATGCCAAAAATTAGAAAAATATATAAATAAAATGTCTGAGTCATGTTGACTCTACCCCAGTTGTAACCACATAGTAAAGTCATTTAGGGAATGTGATTACTTATTGTCTTTCCACATTTAAAAGAAATTCTTGAAAGAAGGAAAGTAGCTGAACAAACAATTCAGTTCTTAAAAGGTTTAAAATGTCTTCCATTTTAATACCTTTTTTTAATTCAAATAAATGTCCTTCTCTAGAAAGAATACCATTCTCATGAAATTTCCATGGTATATAAATTGGCACAAGCTTTGATAAGAATTTTGGAAATATGTACCAATGTTTAAATATATAACCACCAACATTGTTTCTTAAAATATATCCTGAGATGATAATTGGATAAATGCACACTTATTCTTGTGTATATATTTGTATAATGCTCACTGAAATAAATTTTACAATAGAAAAATTTCAAAATATCTTAAATATTCCTAATAAGGAATCAATTAATAAAATATAGTATTATCTAATCAACAGAATACTTGTTCAGCAATTAAAATGAAAAAGTATATTTTTAATCAATGACACAAAAACAGGTTCTTAATAATTTCTATATGAGAATAGCAGTTATAGCATAGCATATACAGGGTATAAATTTGTGTGTGGGGGGTGCACACATGCATTTTGTGTGCACAAAGATAGATATAAACAAATAGGTTTATAGAGATATTACAATAGTAATTTCCTCTCCCTGGAGAGAATGTAGGTGATTTGTAGTTCCTTTTAAAGTTTTTATTTATTAATTATCATAAGTCTGTATAATTTTACAGTAGAAAAACATTATAACATTCTTATTTTTAAATAAATAAAAACTGTACTAGATGCACCACAGTAAAATAATTGGAGCCTATGTGCCAATGAGCATAAAGACATTCTACATAAGTTAATTTTCATGAGGACAGGCCATGTTCTCATAATAATGCTTTCGATGAGTTAATTTTACAGGGTGTGCATCTCTGCTTGCTTGAAAAATCTTTTAGCCACTTTCATGCAAACAAGTAACATACACTTATCACACTAATTGGGTAGAGAACAGTCTATACCTGGGTAAGGATGAAGAAATAAAGATTTTGTTTTAACTTTCTGCTGAAAACATATATTAAAGCAAGAGAAATTGTAGTGATTTTTTTTTCCTATGTACTTAAGAAGTTATCATGAATTGAGTTTTTGAATCATCATGTTACTATATTTGCTTGATTTAAACAAATTAGAATATAATGTTTTGGGCAATTTTTAACTATCAATTGCATTTTAAAGTGATTAGCTAATAAATTAACTATATTTTTATGTCTTGATAAGTTATTCAAAACTAGATTCTAGGGGGAGTATGTATTCTGAAAGAAATATTAAGACAGGCTGTCAGTCTGACATATTGCACAATGAGTGAGACTATTTAAAAGAAGGGCTAAATAGAAAAAGCCAGGATTTAGTTGACACTATATGAGTAAAGAATTTTATGAGGGGTTTTATATGGATATGGGATCCATCAACATGCCAAAAAGCAATTTAACTGAAGGCCTTTATTTTTGCCCTACTACTTAGTAGCTTAAAACAACAACCCTTATTTTCTCACAATTCTGTAGGTCAGGAATTCAGTCAGGGCTCCTCTGGGTTTTTCCACATGGTATTAGCTGCGGTCAGTCATGAGACAACAGTTAGTTGGCAGTTGGGGATAAAACATCATAGATAGTTCAAGTAGTGTACCTGCTTGGTAATTTTGCTTGAAATGAGACATGGCAAAAGGTTTGAATCCACACTGTTTCATAAGTAATGCCTGAGTGGTCAGAAACTTAGAGGAAACACAATTGGAAAATTAATGGCAAGAAAGTCTGAAGGATATTTATGCACATAGATTTCTCTGATTGGTCACACAGAATAAAAATATTTATGACTTGTGTGCAGGCTTACCAATAAGCAACTTTAGGAGAAGATGATAGTAATACACAGGTAAACAAAACTACCTGTGTATTGATCATATATCTTCCCCATCCATCCTTGTTCTTGCTCAATAGAATTATGGACAGAGTGCCATGATGTCAAGGATTGAGGTTATACATAGGCTTAGAAACATGAACCTCCACTTATCAAGGGCAAATATCTCCCTGGTGAACAACAGAGACCATCACTAAGATCCCATGGTAGAGACCATCAAAGCTATTTACCTACTGTCAGGCCGATTACATTTGACCATTTCCATTACAGAAGGGGCAGAATGTTGTTGTCACTGGAATAGATATTTGCTCTGGATATAAATTTGCCTTCCCTGACTGCAATGTTTTTTGCCAAAATCACCACTGTGGCCTTACTGAATGCTTCACTCACCATCTGGGCATTCCATCCAGCATTGCTTCTCAACGGGGAATTCATTAATAGCAAATGAAATGTGGCAGGCAATCGGCTCATTTTCATGAAATTCACTGGTTTTGCCATGTTCCCCATCACACTGAAGCAGCTTACCTGACACAATGGTGAAATGGCCACTTGAATACTTATTTGTAGCACCAAATGGATGACAACACCTTATAGAGCTAGGGTAATATTCTGCAGGCAGTGGCCTATACTCTCAATCAGTAAACTAACTATTAGTTTTTCTCTTACCTAAGATCCACAGCTCTGGGAATCAGAGAATAGAAATGGGAGTAACTCTTTCTACTATTAGTCTTAATTACCCATTAGTGAAATCTGTACTTCTCAATCTTGTAACTTTTAGCTCTGTTAGGTTTAGAAGTCTCAGTTCCCAAAAGTGATATGCTTCCACTAAGGAGGCAACAATGGTTCTGTTAAACTGGCAATTTCAGGCTCCTCATGTTAGTGAACCAAGGGCCAAAGGGTATTAGTATACTGACTCTGATGATTAGTTCTGCCTGGTAGTATGAAATTGTGTTGCTTCCACATAATGAAGACAAGGAAGAATCCATATGAACACAGATTATCTTGGGCACCTCTAAGCATTCCAATGTCTTATGATAAAAGTTAATGCAAAACTTCAACAACAGGTAAGCTACAGGTAGGAATACTAATATCACAGATTCTTCAAGATTTAAGTTTTTAGTCACTCAATAGGCAAAGAACCATAACCAACTGAGATGTTTGCTCAAGTTAAAGAAAATATGTCAGTAAAGAAGAAAGGTTATAAATACAATAAATAAAGACTGTGATAGTTATGATTATTTCCTTTTTGATATGAATATTTTTAAAAATATAGTAACTTTTTTGCATTATTTGTTTTTCCCTGTTCATTCCTCTTTTATCTATATCTTGCAGCTATACTTTTTTTAATGTAAAATAAATTCTTTGGTCTGAAGTAATATAGAATGAGATACCATAATGGTGAATAAGACATCCCAACAATCAATAAATAGTGGTGATAACAACAGGATTAAAGGCAGCAAAAACAAATCCACATACACAATAAGTTTTTATTCATGTTACATCAAAGTGCTACCTTGTTTATGATGAAAGAGAACTAATTCAACAACTTCCAGCAGGCAAATGATTCAGCTGGGATTGGAGCTACTTAGAGGGTTCAATGTTTGTCTTTGATATTGGGCAGTAACAACATCAGCAGTAATGAGAAAAAATTCTATGATTTGATGCCTACATACAACCTGAATTCCTGTCACCACATCACTTTGTACAAGAACCTTTTAGGCAAGGGTCTAGGGAGGTGGAGCCCCTGCCTCAAAAATTAGGATTATGGAAATAATTTAGCTACTACTAGAAACACTGCCAGTATTAAGAGGAGAGGGGTGGGGACAGAGGCAAAAAAGAAAGAGAGAAACAGAAAGAGGAAAAATAATGGCTTTTCCATTCTTTCTGCATTCGGATCTCCATTTCTATGTCTTGATAATAGAAACAAAGAATCCTGGGAAGTATAATTTGCAAACTCTCAACCCCAGCATCACACAGCAGTATTGAAGAATGGGTAAAAAGTGGAAAGATAAGAAAATAATTGGCACACTAACTATTATGCACAGCTGTGAACCCCGGCAGAAATGCAGAAATACAAAGAAACTGAGATGTGATAGGAGTCGAGACATTATCACTGCAATTGGAAATCTTTTAAGATTTTATAATTATTTCACTGAAAATTATCAGGTCTTTATGCTTGGCCTTTATTTTCATCATCACTATTTTTTATCCACTCATTCATGTCACCTTTTGTCCTTTAAATTTAATATTCAAAGATTTAATAATAAATTTGAAAATGAATTTTGTCTTCTCCTCAAAATATCGCCTTAAAGACTAAGATAAATTGCCATCAAAGGGCAATGGGTCTGAAATAATATGAGCACATAAAGAATTCTTCTAAGGGAAGAAAGGAAAATGCAGTTGCCAAATAGGTTGTGATTCCACTTTAACCTGAATTGCATAATTTTAGGATGCATAGTGGATGCATGTCAGCCTTGAAAAATATGTAGGTTTTTTTCTACTTTCCTGTCCACCTAAATGTTAGTCCTCTAAATGTAGTCCTCTTAGATACAATTTGATTCAAGTTAATTATTTCATACTTATGTTACAGCTGTAGTTTTGGCAGATGTAACAGAACAGTATTCTACTGACAACCAAATAATTCTTGTGAATGAATACTGATTAAATGTGCTCTGTGGTTTATCAAGCATAATGGGTCATTTTGCCCTATCAAGTGTAGTACATGAAATTCAAGCTTACATGAATGATAGCAATATTTTGTGTTTGGACAACGCAACAAATTTCCAGACATTCTCAATTCTTTAGCTGACTGTCACTGACTCTCTCTGGGAGCCTGGGTAAGTCATTTAAACTTTAAGAGTTATGATTCTCCATCTGTAAAATGGTAATTAAACTTTGGATGAAAGGGATTATGTAAATGCAAAATAGTCTACTCATGAGAAAGACAAGTTTATCTCCTTGTAAAGGGAGAGGTAGAAAAACTATGGTCAAAGGAAAAAAAAAACATTTAAAGAGATTCTTATAATTATAGGAAACTAATTTGACCAATTTACTCATTAAGATAGATAGGTATACATTTTATTCTGTATATTATTCTGCAAGATAGAAGATACTATCTTTGCAATTATTTAATGATAGTCATGTCTCAAAAGAGTGATTCACTATGATTTATAGTAAGAATTTTAAAAACGTTGTTCAATATTCTTTAAAGTCCTAAAATGCTCTCCACAAAACAAACATAAATTAATTTATTTTGTTCTTTGGAGGTAAACTATAGATTAAAATACACTTTTAATTATTTTAGGTTAAACACAATTTAACCTAAAGTCATCAGACAAGCATGGCAGAGATATTCTACACAAGATTTATACTCTTGTCATTGGTGAACAATACCAATGAAATTATAATATCAAAATCATAAACCCTGAGCAAACTTCATCTACTTTCAATATCACCTTAAGGGATTCTTTGCAAGTAAATTCCAAGCGTTATTTTTTTCAAGGCTGTACTCCAAATTTGGATACTGATTTTAGGACCTCTTAGGATAAATTATGAAAATGATAATTTAAATACATAAATATAATAAAATAATAATAAAAGTTATCTGTACAATTTTTTGAGAAATATATTTAGTTTCTTTGGGGTACTTTTTAAGACTATGTCTTGATCAATACTGTTTACCAACTAACCAAAAATAAAGAATACTAATAGAGACAGAGAAGGCAAGAGAGAAAGAGGGCAAGGAGGGGTGAGTGGCACAAAGAATGTCTTCAAGGAAAGCTTAGGTTTTTATCTGTGCTTCAAAACTCCCAAAGCAGCTAACTCAATTGTGCCATCTCCAAGGACTATACACATCTTCCAGGAGTTCTAACTTTAAGTAAAAAGTTTATGTATAAACACTACATTTTTAGAGTCATCAATTCTTTTTCTATAGACTAACTATAATAAGGTTTGTATGAAATTAACAGTGATATAATTTTTAAATAGTTTCAATCTTTGAACCACAAAGAGGAATTCACTTAGAAAAACCAGGTATAAAAAGCGGGTATCTGGGGCCAAGGTGGGGTAGGGGAGTGGGGTTCTGGGCAGCAGTTTAGCTTCTTGCTCTAGTGAAAGGAAGTATATGATTAATGAAATCTTAGATTTTAAAAACAAAGTGATTAACTAGATAATTGCTTTAAGTCTCTTACCCAAAGGGGTAAGTAAATTTACCAATAGCTTCCCTTTACAATGCCAGAGAAAAACTCTATTCTCAAATGTGTATGGGCACAATTTAAAATGCACACATAAATCATTGCAAAAAGGAACAATAAATGATGCAAATTTAAAACTGATGTAGTTCTTTTTATACTTCTCTTGGATATCTTCTGAATATTAGAAGGATGTAAATATATCCATGTGACATTCTGGTCTTCCCTGGCTGTCATGAAAGAACTTGATACATGGCCTTTTCTCCTATGGCTAGGGAGAGATTTGGGGAATATTCAAACCACTAAGTTCAAGAGATATAGCTAACTTCAGAATGAACTAAGTGAACAACAGCATATGAAGTCAGTGTTGTGGAAGGCAAAATTTAAGGACAGTGAAAATTCTTGTTAAGTTGTGAGATAGCTCATGATGTTTGAATTAAAAAAAAAAAAAAGGCAGTGTTGGCTGGAGATATATGAGGAAATTCTAACTACCTGGGGAAAGAAATAGCAAGGCTCTAGCAAGTTATGTGGGGAGCTTACCATGGGATCAAAGTGAAAATCAGAAACAGGGCCAGAGCATGCTATATGAGGTGAAAGATAATGCTTGGGGGTGGTGGTGATTGGGCAGGAGGGGTCACGTGTGTGTGTTTTCTTATTTAAACCTTAAAATATCCAGGTAATGGCCAGTAGTCTTTTTATAAAACAAAGTAATATTAGCTAGTCATACAGCTAGAAAGAGGCAGAACCTGCTGCATTAAAATCCCAAATATTCTGACTTCACAGCCTTCATAAATATATTTTGTTTTATAGATTAAAAAAAAAAAAAAACCATGAAACTATGTGATCTGCCTAACGTCGCATAAGTAGTAAATAGCAATAAAAACAATAATCTTGGACACTAAAGGAAGGTAGCAGACTGATTTCAGGACACAGATTTTGTTGGGGTTAAAGATCTCAATAAACTATCATACTTTATTCTCAACAATGCAAGGATTGGTTAGGGAAGAGACTACAAACAAAAAGAGATTTTAGATGTGAAGCAGACAAAGATTGACAAGTGTATCCACCCCTTAGAAAGGCATTGAAAATAATTTAATCAAGAAAAAAAAGTAAGGCAAAGATTCATCTGACCCTCCCTATACTAGAAGTGAAGGATTAGTAATTTAAGATACACAGAAAGAGCTGGCAATTCTAGGCAGGACCTGCCTATGAGAGCAATCAATACTCCAGGTAGGAGGTCTAGGGCCATATCCAGTAGAAGGTTGTTATCAGCCATTGACACATAATGGATGAATGAACAGATGGAAGTGGAACCTAGAAAACACGGCCAGAAATGGAAATCTGGAAGCTAGCCAACACATGAAAGAAATTGGAATTACTCATCAAAAACAAGGCTATAGGATATGTGAAAGTTGGCAAGTGAAAGAGTTCTCTAGGATGTATGAAATGGCATTTTTCCCCAAGACGGTCTATAGACTATGAAATTATCATGGGAAAAAAAAAAAAAAAAAACAAAAAAAACTGAGTTATGATGCGAGACCTCACAAGGAATTCACACAAATTAACAAATATATTCTGATTTTCTGTGTTCTATTTGTTACACATACAGCAATGAAGGACTCAAAAGTCCTGACCTCGGATAGCTTATGTTTTGGTATAGATGACAGACAATAGAAAAATAAATATAGAAAATAATGTTCAATAGTGATTTGTACTAAGAAGAAAAATTGAAAATGATAAGATGAGGGCTGGGAGAGAGTAAACGTTTCAGGGAGAATTTCTTTGAAGTAGGAATATTTGAGCATAGACAGGAATGAAATTAAGAAACTGGCTCTGCAAATATTAAGGAAAAGAGAACAAAAGGCAAAAAAAAAAAAATCCATGGAAAATAAACAGACTTCATGTTTGAGCAAAATCAAGAAGACCAGTCTGGCTAGAGCAGGATGAGCAAGGCAGGGAGTCATAGATGAGGTGAAGAGAGAGGCAGGCAGGGCTCAGATCACGTAAGGCAAAGTAGGTCAGGAGTTTGATCCAAGCTTGAGCAAGAAAGTGATATCCTCAACTGACATCATCAAAAGGTCAATAGTCACAACGGAAAGACTAGTTAGCTCAGTAACCTCACTGTAAGAGAATAGCAGCTTGGACACGTGAGATGGGGAATTCTGGAAATGGTGGTCTTTGGATCGGTATGTATGTTGAAGGTAAGTGGAGGGAAATCTGCTCATCAGTACCTGGGAATAAGGTGAAGAGAGAAGTCAAGAACAACTTTCTAGGTGATTAGGCTGGAGCAACTGATTAAGTAAAAGTTCCACATATTAAATGGGGAAGGCTGGAAAAGGAGCACACATCAGATGGAGGTAAAGAGGGGCAGTGAGCGGTAAACAAGGCACATTTGATCAAGAGCTCTGTATTGGAAGTGTTCAGTTTGAGATGACCATTAGATATTCAAGCAGAGATGTTGAATTGCTTTGGGGTTTAGAGGAAAGGTCCAGGCAAAAAACTATACAATAAGGTTCACCAATGTAAATATGGCATTTATTCATGGATTGGAGAAAACTTAGATAAGTATATGGAAAGAAAGTACTATCACTAGCAAAAAACTGAGTCCTGAAAAGTTTGGCTAAAAAACTCAGTGTGGTCACCTAACTAGGAAGAGGAGATGCCACAATTTGAAACAAGACATCTCCATGTCCATGTTCTTATTCTATACTGTCCCAAATCCTTTAATATATCAGTGCTGATTTAATAACCTTCATAGTAGCCATATGAAACAAATGTTTTATAACCATTTATATTTGAGAAAGTATATATAACTAGTAGATTATAGAACACTATATCTTATAAAAACTGAAAAAAAGTTGTATTTAAAAACACAGGCTCAGAATATGAAGTAGATACATTCCATTCTGGCTCTACTGCTTGCTATGCCACCTTGGGCAAGTTAACAAAATTTTCTGTGCCTCAGTTCTTTATCTGTAAAATGGAATAACAGTACTTCCTTATAGGGTCGTTGTCACGATTAATTGTGGTTTTATATGTCAAACACTTTAAGAGTTCCTGGAACATAGCAAGAGTTATAATGGTGCAGCTAGGATTACTATCAGTTGGCAGCAGAGGATTAGGAATGAGTGTTCTATTACCAGATTGCCTGGAAGTGCATTTGGGCTCTTCTTTTACTGACTTAGCAGGGAGGGGACCTTATGCAAGTATAACTTACCTGGTTAACAGTTTCCTCATTTATATACTGGTCTTTAGAAAAATACATACCTCACTGGATTACTGTGATGATCTAGTGCATTAACACACTTATAGCATTTAGCACAACGCATGGCACACGAGTGTAAGTATTGATATTCACCCTAGATCCATTCCAACATGCAGTATACCTCAAATGAATTCTGGACATCAGACAATAGCTATTATGAAAAAAACATAACTATTACACTTACAAGAGCTCAAATTTTATAAAATTCATACTTTAGATACTTTCATAAGTCAAATCTGTAAATATTTAGATGTTTTCATAACACTAATCACCTTCAGTACTTTCACTGTAAGACAATAAACGAGAGGAATTTTTATGAGAGGTATTGCGAATAAGACAGATGCTTTTGTTCATGAATCGGGTAGTGACCTCAATCATTAATAAACAAGTCTGAGCCAGAGTGGCAAGAGAATGTAGAGTAATTTGGTAAGAAATCCAATAAAATTATTCAACACAAATAATCAAAACAAAGAATTTATTCTTAATCCTGCCATGCTAATGGCTTCTGTTCAAATGAAAATGATTAAATCAAATTTGGTTTTAATTTGTTGAGGCTAGATGCTGTTTTCCCCAATGTGATAAATTACTGTGAGAGCAAGTCAAATAATGTGAAATTTGCTGAGTCTACTGTTGCATGAAAGTAGAATGACACATGAAAGAATTCAAAAGTTATTTAGCAGATAGTTCACTGAATTCTAGAAGAAAAAAGTATTGTGAAAACCTCACAGGCCTTTTACTACTGTTAATCTGTTGTACTGGGATAGAGTGATTTGGATTTGTGAACTTTAAATATTTTTTGAAGAAAATACTTCAATGAGCTTGTCTATTTTTCTCCTTTCAAAGAAATTAGCGGGAAACATCTGTATCTCCATCAGGAAAAAAATAAAAGAGTGGGGGTGTAATTGAAAATTGTAGGAAAAGCAAGTTGAAGCACCTGTAAACAGAACAGAAGGAAAAGCAACAGGAGGTAATGAAGGGTCACAGCAGCAGAAGAAAGATAATCAGAATGTCTCTGAAATTTTCGCCTAGTACGAGAACAGAACGAGGTAAATTTAATCTGTTATGAGGAAGCTGACCTACTAGATAACTGGCAAAGAGTCACTCTTCAAAGAAAACTATTTTTATTAGTGGAAATCAGTGGGTGCATTCTCATCACCATCAATGGCTGCCACTGAATTTGTGGTTTTGCATTTCACCTGAAGTGACTGATTAAATCACTCACACTCGGAGCAAAATAGGAACTTGTAGTCTTCTAGCTACGCTGTGCTAATTGGACCAGCAACTCTGCAAGGGAAAGCTAGACCTGAATTTCTGTACTGACAGCACTGAGTCAATATCTTAAGCTGTACTGGTACCAAGCACTAGTATGTCAGTCTAAGGGGAAAAAAAATAAACATGCAAGGAGACTTGCCTAAGGTCAAGACTTTAATAGTGACAAGGGAAAATTATTTGTTCATCTTCACCATGTCAAGAGCACTTTTTTTCTTAGCTCCTACTCAAAATATGAACTAGAAAGAATGGGAAAGGGCTAAGAGAGGAAAAAAGAATCCAGATTGATAACCTAGTGTCCTGGATGGTTTAAGTTTTGCTCAAATGTATGCACTAGTGATACAGACAAAATTAATAATAGAACATGGGTACTATCTCTTAGCCCAGGGCCCTTTAGATTATGGCAGAAACTAATCCTTGCACTGGACATCTAGGTTTGGATCATAAATGGATCTTTCTTGAACTCACCTAGCAACTCCATATTAGGTTAAATACACAATAAGAACTCCCAGACACCAGTTTGTGAAAATTCGGTGTGCTTATTGGTGAACAGACTTGTCAACAGCATCCAACATATTCAGTTCCCCAGTCACCATTCTTCAAGCCTGCCCTCCACACCCATTCTGATAAGTAGCATATCTTTATATTATTTAATACCATGCAATATGAGTATGTTCTTTCTCCCTCTCTGCTTTCTTTTTCCCTTTCTTTCTTCCTTCCTCCCTCTGTTTTCCTTCCTTCCTTCCTTCCTTCCTTCCTTCCTTCCTTCCTTCCTTCCTTCCTTCCTTCCTTCCTTTCTTTTTCTTCTTTCTTTCTTTCTTTCTTTCTTTCTTTCTTTCTTTCTTTCTTTCTTTCTTTCTTTCTCTCTCTCTCTCTCTCTCTCTCTCTCTCTCTTTCTTCTCTTTCTCTCTCTTTCTTCCTATTTTTCTCTCTCTCTGTCTCTCTTTCTTCCTTTTCTTTCTTTCTACCATTATATATAAAGAACTATAATAAATACTGTCCTAGTTCAGGCTGCTATAAGAAATTACCACAAATTAAGTGGCTCATAAACAACAGACATTATTCTCTCACAGTTCTGGGGGCTCGGAAGTCCAAGATCAAGGCATCAATACATGTCTGGTGTCTGGCAAGGGCCTACTTTCTGGTTCATAGACAGCTGTATCCTCGCACAGCGAAAGAGAGAGGAAACTCCCTCAGGTCTCTTTTATAGGGCACTAACCTTATTCATGAGGCCTCATGTTTTAATCATCCCCAAAGGCCCAACATCTAAATACCATCACATTGAGAATTAAGTTTCAATGAATTTTGGGAAGACACAAAGATTCAGTCCACTCTATTCTTTTTTGTTTGGGTTCAAAAGACACCAAGCTGAAGTTTCCATATGCCATGAAGCAGTTTTCAAAATTAATTGATGGCAATCTATTAAAATTTCATTTCCATGAACAAATCTTCAGGTGGTTTAGTCTAGATTCTACCAATTGCTTTTTAAATGCATTGTCAAATTAACCTGACATGTAGAAGAGGTTTCTAGTAATTTTTACATTTTATAGAAAACAAAGTTCAACTTTGAATTTTAAATTTCTAGATGGCCCATAACAAGTTAGTCCAAAACTGTAGGATTTGCAGTGAGTTTATGATATTCCACTTCCACATTAGAACATGATAAAGAAGCAACACATTATTGGTACATCCTTGAGCCCGTCCCTTGGGATAATTTTTTCTGTAAACTAGTCTTTACAGTGTCAGAATCAGTGTCACAACTATATAACATAAAGGAGCAATTTTACTTGCAAGGGTTAGCTGCACATAGCTCACTTTCTGACAAATTACAGGAAGTAATATAATCTCAAGTTGTTGAACTGTGACTTTACATCAGAATACAGCTACCATTAAAATCCAGATCAAGACTTTTAGTAGTACTTTTAATGGGTAGTATATCAAAGAAGTAGATTCAGAGCAAATCTTTTTAGTCCTTCTCTAGAGATTTGTAGTTAATAATGTTCAATAGAATTGAGGAGGTGGGGCTTGTAATGCTGAGGAGATGCTGAAAAAACAAAATAATGTAAGCATGACTCTTCTAAGTTTCAAATCTGAAAGATGCCACACCTTTGTACCTCCATCACTTACAGTCCTTTAGTAGCTCCCACTGTCCTCTAGATAAATACAAAACTCCGTAGTCCACAGTGTGGTCTCTCTTCTGCATTCCACCCCTCACCAGTTCTCTTTCCTCCAATCTGGAGCTACCCAGTTGTTAACCACATTGTATTCTCTTACCCTGTGCCTTTTCACATTGTCATGAATGCAGCTTCTTGGCTTGTTCAACTCTGTTGCAGCCTCACTTTGGAGTACCTTCCCTACGGAGCCATCTAAACACACATTTTCCATTTTATTTCAGCCAACATTCTACAAGTGTCTTAGATTCCATTGAACAGATGCACTAGAACATTAAAAGAGGAATAAAAACAGACAATAATTTATTCAGACAGAATAAATTTAAAAATGTATTCAAATATTCAAAAACAGTGTCAAGTATTACTTTAAATATATTTCTATTTTTAAAGAGAACTTACCATTTAAAAGAAAAGACAACCCTATAATTCAAAACATAATTCCATAGGAATATATCAACCCCTTTAGTTAAAGTAAATGTTGGAGCAACTGCATATCATCATTCATTCATTCCTTCAAATAGATATTTGTTGGTTTCTTTCTATACACCAAATGAAAGAACTGAAATCAATGTATGTATGGGTGATCAGAATAAGATAAATTATGCAGCAGTATCAAAGAGTCTCTAATTGCCAGTGACTTAGAAAACAAAGGTTTATTTCACATTTGTGCTGAAATTCCATCATGACTGGCAACTCTACTCTCTATCTTCACCCTGGAATCTAGACTGATAAAATAAAGACATATTTACAGTGTTAGAAGGTGAAAATATATTTGGGAGGGTCTCTGCTCTAAAAATGTATTTCTCTTTCATTCACAACTAACTGGCTAGGACTCATTGCATGCCAATACAACCACAAGGGAGCCAGAATATACTCAGAAGGAAAGAGAATTTGAAATATTTAACAAATATCGCCAATGTCCATTACAATCTAAACTTCTGAGTCACTGAATATTTGGTTCACCCTCCTTTCTGCATGAAAATATGCTCATCTTTACCTCAAGAGTGAAAACTTCAAAATTCCATAAGTCATGGCATCAAGGTCTGGACTATACATGGTAGTTTCTACACTGAGGTTATGTACAATAGTTTTCACATAATATCCACATGGACTTTATCTTCATTTGAAAATCTATAAAAGAAAAAGGCAAATTATCTGGTTCCTCCAAACCAATATGAACAAGGAACAGTAACAAGATAACTACAATTAATACTGCTATTTGGAAAGGAGGAAAGTGAGAGGCACACAGTAGACATTGATCTATAGTTCCTTACTCTGGAATAGAGCTATGTTTCTTGATTAGACCTAAATTCTATTCCCTGGGGAAGATTCCCTAGTCCAGGGTTCTCTGTGACCCTGAGATCTGATCTTTGTCAGTTATACTTTCTGACCATTTTAAAATGAGCGCTGTTGAACAACACACCTCATGTGGTCTGAGCAGCCTCTCCAGTCCATTTCCTGCCTACAGAAAACTATCGGATGCTTGAGGGTCATTTTCAGTACCAAGCGGCCATAAAATCCACTAGTTCAGGTTCTGATTTCTTCCTAACCAGTGCCTTTTTGTTGTTATTCAATAGTTCCATGTGCCACCAACTTCACCAAAATTTCTCTTCTGGACATTCTTCTCATTCTCTCTTGACTTAGTTGCACATATCTGGAGGCTCTATGGCTTCAGAGATAGAGCCATACCCTTATTCTGTCCCCGAGCAAATTTTTCATTGAACTTAAAAGATTTATTGGGTACACCTTAATCCATCTAAAAGTTTTAACAATATATGTGACAACCATGTCCTTGATTTTATCCTTGATTCTAAGTTGGGTTGTAATAAATCTTTACAGCTTAAAATATTCCTCAATTTCAGCTTTTGCTATTTGAGTTTTAGAAAGAGTTGCCTCTTCTAATTTCTGGACTTTCTACTATTTCATTCCTACTTGCTAATTAACCAGTTATTTTCTAAGCTTGTGTCTTCCTTATATTGTTTTGTCAAATGTCACCAAAAGCTGTCAATTTATCCTATTAACATTCTAATATCTAATTCCTTCCTTTAAAGCTATAAACTCATGAGGTATACTATTTTCCTTTCTTATTATCCCAAGCAACATCTTAGCAATGTTCCATCACCATATAACATGGATTGCCTTTTTTTCTGGATTCCAATATCAGTTTCCTCTAAACTGCTCCCACATCAAACTAATCCCACATATTTTAATCTTTTGTCTCAGAAGCACCCCACTCCTTATACCAGTTTCTGAAGAATTTAGGATGTGTTAGTTTAAGCTGAATAACAAAGACCTGCAAAATCTCAATAACTGATAGCAAAACATATTCACGTTCTTTATAGGGGGACCGTCTAGCACTTCCTCTTAATGCTTTGCCACTGCCTTAGTATAGAAGACTACATGATTTTTCCATTAGGTCATTTCAAACATCTTCCTGTCAAGTCTTAAACTCATATACCGCAAACTGCCATGAGAATGACCTATATATGATATAGATCTGATTATGAACCCTGAATTTACATCTTTAAATTCTTCCCAAACATACTGAGAATTTTTTTTTTTTTTTTTTTTTTTTTTTTTTTTTTTTTAGCACATAAGTTCTTTCATGATGTGACCACTGACTACCTTTCCAGTTCATCTCTGGCCATTTATAAACAAACACCTATCATTAGTATAAAAATACTCAGATCATGTTTGCCTCCAGCTGAAAGCCTTTTCTCCTATTTCTTTCCTTCTGTTAACTCCTACAGATTTTGTAAGGCTACTCAAGAAACACAGAAAAATCATTCAAAACCCCCATCTCTAGGTTGGTTACTTAAATTTCCTCCCATGAATAACTTTATCAAATTGCTCATTGTATTATATTATATGTTTTATTTATGTTTCATAGAGTTGATCTATTTGCTCGTTGAAGTCAGTGGCTATCTATGTCATTTGTTTCAATTTCTAGAGAAAAGTCAAACATATGATAGATGTCTGTTACTCATTAATTCATTCAGTCCATACTTATGAAGTAACTACTCTGTCACTGGGCACTGTGCTAGACTCAGAGAAGAAAGAATAATTTAAATAACCTTTTTCTTCTTTAGCTCAAGACCTCTTGCCTTGATGTCTTGTCCTGAGTGTGCCAGGAAACTCTTCTGATCCCCAAAGACGTAACCACTGACTACTTTTCTAGTTCATTTCATGACATGGATGAAAACATCTGATTATGAAAAATAAAGTCTGATTTACACAAGCTGGATTGTTACCTTATAATTTTGTGCTGTCAAAATCTTGATCCTAATCGCTAAACATACCAAAGGTATCCTGGTTCCATTACAAGGGTTCTGTAATATGTTTTAATAAATCCAACATACAACATAGAACAGAGTTTCAATTCTCCCCTTATTTCTTTCCCCTAGTACTATTTGCTTTTAGTAATGAAAAATTAATTTAAGAAATTTGAAGTCACTTTATTTATTTATTTATTTATTTATTTATTTATTTATTTATTTATTTATTTTAAGGAGAGGAGATTATTTTAAGGTTGCAAAACCTTATTTATACGAGTTTAGGTTTTGAACACCTGGAATCAAGATTGTAAAATTTACACCTAGTTATCCTTGCTTTAGTAACTGGACATTTTATTTCCTGTGGATTACTCCAGCACCTAGTATTTTTCAGCTTTCTTCATATTGCAAAGTCTACTTAATGAAATATTTTATGCTACCCTCAGGGGTAGGGCATGTGTTCATAATTTTTTTAAAAAAATATTTACTCTTCTCGTAACTTCTCATAGCCTGGAGAGGGTTTATGTTGCCATATGCTCACCAAATTACTTCAACTTCAGAGTTTTCTTTCTGCAAAATATATTTTGTTGTTTTTTATTTCTGAACTGTTTAGCCCTCAAAAAGAAAGGAGAGTTCTAATAGATAAGAAAGAGGTTTTAAAATTTTCTTGTATTTGTTGATGATTATGATGCAAATGGTAGGAAGGAATGGGTATAGTCAACATATTCCTAACCCAGAGCCCAATTTAGTGGTGTCAAACCTTATTTCTAAGAAATTTTAGACAAAATTGAGATCTATGGAGGCTATATGTCATGATGGAGAGAAAACAAAATTTTGTATCAGGCACACCTGAGAATAAATTGAGATTCTGGTAAATACCAGTTCTAAGCCCTAACCTTTTGCAAACCACTAACCCTTCAGCCTGAGTTCCTTTTCTCTAGAAGAGTGGTAATACTCTTTGAACTTGCAGGATTGCTACAAAGATTAGAGATAAAGTAGGTGACACACAGTAGACACTTGCAAGCTATATTATTTTTTTCTATTATCTCTTAAGCTTTTATAATTTTACCCTATGAATCATTGAAAGATATTCCTTTTTCATAGATTATCACTTCTTTAAAATAATAAAAAAAAAAAAAAACAGAGAAAAGAAGACAGAGAAAGATGGCAGACTAGGTAAAAGCAGGGTTCGTCTCCTCCCAGGTCTGAATTAAAATTACAAACAAATTATAAAATAATCGACATGGAAAATCACCTGAAGTCCAGCTAATCATAACACCTATGTCTGATAACACAAAGAAGGAGCCATACTGAAACTGGTAAGAAGGGCAAAGTCACAAATCGGGCTGGACCAGTACCCACGGGTGGTGAAGGATCACTGGAAGGGAAAGCAAGGCTCCTTTGAAGAAGAGGGGGGCCCTGGCCTCATTTGAGGGCTCCCCAGCTAGGGTCTCAGCCCAGGGAAGAGGAGATTTCTATAACTCTGACTGCGAAAATGAGAGGGGATTCCAACCATATGGGTGAGAAGGAAGGAGACTGAAACCCTAGATACCCCTTTAAAGGACTCACACACAGGCTTTCTGACCTGCAGACACTCACCCAGGGCACAGGCAGTGAGTCAGAGGCTCCCGCCGGATTTATACAGAGAAAGTCTGCATTACCTGGCACCCTAACTAGGGCTGGAAGGGCAGCCACCATTGTGCCTTAGTCCAGCCCCCACTACTGATCAATCTAGAGATGGTGCCAGCTTGACTGTGCATACCCCTCCCACAGGGCCATTAAGAAGCTGCTGGCCTGAGGGGATCAGCCTGCCCCATCCAACCTGCAGATTGCCCCAGGTTTTTGTTGCTGGATGGCTGCCAGCCCTATGAGTTTGCATTTCTAAAATAGTTTCAGGAAGATCACTGCTACCAACACAAACCTGGGCAGACAACTGGGATCTGTGGGCAAGTTCCAGACAGCAGCTGGTCTTGCTATGATCCGGGACTTCTGTATTGATCTGATTGCCATTGGCTCTCTAAGACCCTGCCCACCCTATCCACGATTTGCTCCAGGTGCCCCACTGACAGTGAATCCCACCACCCTGTCCTTTCTTTCTCTTCCTCCTGCCCCCTAATCCACACAGGCAACAAACTGGCTAGCACAGGGCCTGCACTGCATGGGAATCAGACCTCTGTGCATGCAAGAGTTGCAATATTGAGTCCATGGAGCACAGGAGCCTGTGGGACTGCCCTAGACAGCAGCTGGTCTCACTGTGACTATAGCAGGAATGCCCAGGCACAGAAGTTGCAGCAAAACTGAGACTGTATTGTCTGGATGGCCCTTGTCTCCCTGAGATCCCACTTCATCCAAACCACAAAGTGCCTGCTTGTCTCTGGGGTTGCACATTCTGTGCAAGCTACAGACCTTGGCTAGCACAGTGAGAGCATTTCAGGGAAAACAGTTGCAGGCAGACCACTGTTGCCTATAAGAGCTGCAATATCTCTTGAGGGGATCGCAGGAGTCTGTGGGACTGCCCCAGACAGCAGCTTGTCTCCATGTGATCTGTGACTAATGTGGGAATGTGCAAACACAGAAATTGCAGAAAACAGGCTATTGGCCTGATAGCCTTTGACATCCTGAGCTCCTGCCCCATCCAATACACAAAGTGTCCATTGCACGTTGATAGGCAGCTGCCCTTGCCCTGGGGTGGCGCATTCGGGCCCAAGGTAGGTAGCAGCTGACATTGCTACCATTGGAAACTCGTACAGGGAGCCACAGAGACAGTGTTGGCATGCAAACTGACATGGCAATGGCAGGGGGGAATTTACTCAATAGACCCAGGAGACTCTCAAGGTCCCTGCACCACCCAACACGCGTATCACCCAGAGGTTCATCCAGTTTTAGAGACTGACAGGCAGTATCAAACCTGGAGGAGCACTGGTCCCTCTGCTAAACTGCCTAGGTCAG
Organism: Eonycteris spelaea; assembly: GCA_003508835.1. Classification (NCBI taxonomy): domain Eukaryota; kingdom Metazoa; phylum Chordata; class Mammalia; order Chiroptera; family Pteropodidae; genus Eonycteris; species Eonycteris spelaea. Next base: position 5,605,490 of record PUFA01000046.1, read on the forward strand.
GCAGTGCTGCCTACAGTGCTCTCTCTTCCACTTACCTATCGATCCAGCATAGGCAATAAACCATCTATGAATCGCTTTGTAGTTCCCACCGGGTAGCCCTGAGCAATCAAAAGCAGCAGCTGCCCTTGGCCTATGGGGACCCCCTTCCAAGGGGCTACAAAACCAGCACATCCAGAGGCTGACACCAGACTACAACAGAGCACCTCTTGACTACTTAGTGGTATATCCAAAGGGTGGTTGCAACAAGTACACAAGCCTGCTAGGGCAAATCCCACTCGTGGGAGTCAGCCCCCACATAGCAACTTTTACACTGTGGGTGCAGCCAATTCTCATAATTAGTCAGCCTGAGCATTAATCCCATCCATTGATGTACTAACAACAATAAAGACTTGGCAACAGCGATCACACACAACCCACATAAAGATCATGTCCCCCAGCAAAGAGGATCAGGGAGAGTGGGTCACTGTGCTACACAGGACAATTTCCACCTTAGGCCATCTGGTCAAGGCTGAAAGATGTAACAAATATTCCTGACACATAGAAAAGAACACAAAGAGGCTAATAAAATGAGAAAACAAAGAAACATGCTACAAAAACAACAGGAAAAAAACTCCAGAACATAAGTTACATGAAATGGAGGCAAGCGACCTACCAGAGACAGAGTTCAAAATAACGTTATAAAGATGCTCAACAAACATAGGGGGAGAATGGATGAGCACAATGAAAACCTCAACAGAGAGATAATAAGCATATAAAAGACATAGAAACCATGAAAAAGAACCACAAAGAAATGAAGAATACAATAACTGGAATGAAGACTACACTAGAAGGGTTCAACAGTAGATATGATGAAGCAGAAGATCAGATCAGCAAACTGAAAGACAAGGTAGCAGAATACACTCAATCAGAACAACAGAAAGAAAAAAAAGAATTTGTAAAATATGAGAATAGTTTAAGAGAACTCTTAAAAATGAGGATAGTTTAAGAGTAGCCAAATAGATAAGAAAACAAGACCCATCATATATTGTCTACATGAGACCCACTTCAGATTAAATGACACTCACAGACTGAAAAAAGGGATGAAAAAGATAATTCATGCAAATGGAAATGAAAAAAAAACTGAGGTAGCAATACTTATATCAGATAAAATAGACTTTAAAATAGACTTTTTTTGAGAGACAAAAAAAGGGTATTACATAATGTTAAAGGGATCGATAAATCAAGAGGACATAAACCTAGTAAACATATATGAACCCAGTATGGTAGTACCTATATGTATAAAGCAGTTATTGACTGACATAAAAGGAGAGATCAACAGTAATACACTCATAGTAGGAGAATTTAACATCCCATTGGTACCAATGGACAGATCTTCCAGGCAAAGAATCAACAAGGAAACAATGAGCCTAAAAGACACATTAAACCAGATGGATTTAATAGATATTTTCAGAGCTTTTTATCCCAATGCAGTAAAATATACATTCTTCTCAGGCGTACATAGAACATTTTCCAGGACAGACCACATGTTTAGGACACAAAACAAGTCTTGATAAATTTAAGAAGGTTGAAATCTGAATACATTTAAGATTGAAATCATAACAACTATCTTCTCCAATCAAAATGGTATGAAATTGGAAATCAACTACAAGAAAAAAAAACCAAACATATGGAGGTTAAATAACATGCTACGAAAAAATGAATGGGTTATCAATGAAATCAAGGAAGAAATCAAAAGATACTAGAGACAAATGAAAATGAAAACACAGTGACTCAAAATCTATGGGACACAGCAAAAGCATCCTGAGAAGAAAATTTATAGCAATACAGGCCTACTTCAAGAAACCAGAAAGAGCTCAAATAAACAATCCAATCTTACACTTAAAACAAAACAAAACAAACAAACAAAAAACAGAACGTCAAACAAAGCCCAAAGTAAATAGAAGGTAGGTAGGAAATAAAGAAGATCAGAGCAGAAATAAATGAAATAGAGTTTAGAAAAACAATATAAAAAATTTAATAATACCAAGAGCTGGTCCTTTGAAAGGATAAACAAAATTGACAGACCCTTACCCAGACTCATCAAGTGAAAAAAAAGAGAGGACTCAAATTAATAAAATCAGAAATGAAAGAGGAGAAATTATGGACTCCACTGAAATACATAGGATCATAAGAAAATACTACAAGCAACTTTATGCCAACAAATTGGACAATCGGAAGAAATGGACACATTCCTAGAAACATACAATCTCCCAAGACTGAGTCAAGAAAAAACAGAATATTTGAGCTGACAGATCACCATCAATGAAATAGAATCAGTAATCAAAAACCTCCCCCAAAACAAAAGTCCTAGACCAGATGCCTTCATAGGTGAATTTTACTGAACATTGAAAGAAGAATTATCACCTATTCTCCTCAAACTATTCCAACAAATTCAAGAAGAGAGAAGGCTCTTTAACTCCTTATATGAGGCCACCATTACTCTACCAAAACCAGACAAAAACATTACAAAAAAAAAAAAAAACTGCAAGCTGATATACCTTATGAACATTAATGCAAAAATCCTCAACAAAATATTAGCAAACTGAATTCAGAAATACATTAAAAATATACACCATGACCAAGTTGAAGTTATTCCTGGGATGCAAGGTTGGCACAATATCCATGAATTAATTCATGTGATACACTGCATTAACAAATAGAAAGATAAAAACCTTATGATCATATCAATAGAAGCAAAAATCCAGCATCAATTTATGATAAAAACTCTGAGAAAAGTGGGAATAGAGGGAACAGACCTCCACATAATAAAGGCCATAAATGACAAACCTATAGCTAACATCTCACTCATTGGGGAGAGTCTAAAAGTGTTTTCCATAAGATCAGGAACAAGACAAGGATGCCTACTTTTACCAATCCTCTTCAACATTGTGTTGGAAGTCTTACCTATAGCAATAAGACAAGAAAGAGAAATAAAAGGCATCCAAGTTGGAAAGGAAGAAGTAAAATTCTTGCTACTTGCCAATGACATGATACTATATATAGAGAATCCTAAAGATTCCACAAAAAACCCTGTTAGAACTGATAAATGAATTCAACAAAGTAGAAGGTTACAAAATAAATATTCAGAAGTCAATGACATTTTTATACACCAATGATGAATTTTCAGAAAGAGAAATTAAGAAAAGAATCCTATTTACAATTGCATCAAAAACTATAAAATACCTGAGGATCAAATTAACCAAGAAGGTAAAAGACCTCTTCTCAGAAAATTGTAAGTCATTGGAAAAAGAAATGAAGAAGATACAAATAAATGGAAGCGTATACCATGTTCATGGGTAGGAAGTATCAACCTCATTAAAATGGCTATTCTACACAAAGCAATCTATAGGTTCAATGCAATGTCTATCAAAATACCAGTGGCATTTTTCAGAGACCTAGAACAAATGATCTTAAAATGTATATGGAGCCATTAAAATCCCAAATAGCCAAGGCAGTCTTGAGAAAGAAGAACAAAGTTGGAGGTATCACACTATCTGATATCAAACTATACTACAAGGCTACAGTAATCAAAACAGCATGGTACTGGCATAAAAACAGATACAATGATCAATGGAACAGAATAGAGAGCCCAGAAATAAATTCATGCCTATATGCTCACTAAATGTATGACAAAGGAGGCAAGAATATAAATGGGGTAAAGACAATCTCTTCAATAAATAGTGTTGGGAAAATTGAAAAGATACATGCAAAAAAAAAGAAACTGGATAACCTTCTTACACCATATACAATAGCCTCAAAATGGATTAAATATTTAAATGTAAGACCCGAAACCATAAAACTTCTAGAAGAAAACGTAGGCAGTAATCTTTCTGATATTACTAACAGTAAATTTTTTTTTTTGGATCTATCTCCCTGGACAATGGAAACAAAAGAAAAAATCCAGAAATGGGACTACATCAAACTGAAAAGGTTTTGTACAGCAAAGGAAACCATCAACAAAACAAAAGACAACCAACTGAATGGGAGAAGATAATCGCTAAAGATACATCTGATGTGAGGTTAATATCCAAAATATATAAATAACTCATATAACTCAACAACAACAAACACAAACAATCCAATTAAAAAATGGGCAGAAGACCTGAACGGATACTTCTCCAAAGAAGAAATAGATGGCCAATAGATATATGAAAAGATGCTCAAGGTCACTAATCATCAGAGAAATGCAAATTAAAGCCACAATGAGATATTACCTGACACTGTCAGAATGGCAATCATCAATAAATCAAAGAACAAGAGTTGGCGAGGATGCAGAGAAAAGGGAACCTTCATATATTATTGGTGGGACTGAAAATTAGTACAGTAGCTATGGAAAACAGTCTCCAGGTTTCTCAAAAAATTAAAAATAGATCTACCTTTTGACCTAGCAATTGCACTTCTGGTATTTATCCAAAGAAAACCAAAACAATAATTCATGAAGATCTATGCACCCTGATATTCATGGCAGCACAATTTACAATAGCCAAGAAATGGAAGCAACCTAAACACTCATCAACAGACGATTGGATAAAGAAGTTATGGTTCACATATACAATGGAATATTATTCAGCCATTAGAAAGATGATATCCTACTATTTGCAATGACATGGACCAACCTAGAGATTATTATGTGAGTGAAATAAATCAGACAGAGAAAAATAAATACCATATGATTTCACTTATATGTGGAATCTAAGGAACAAAAAGAACAAACTAATCAAAAATAGACTCACAATATAGAGGAAAATCTGGTGACAGATAGAGGGGAAGGGTTAGAGGGTTGGGAGAATGGGATGAAGGGTTAAAGAAGTACAAATTAGTAGTTGATAGATGGTCATGCGGATGGGGAGCACAGCATAAAAAATGCAGTTAGCATTAATATATTGCCTAGGTATAAAACAGAGGAGAGAAAGAGTAATAAGGGAGATTGTTCTCTAAACTATATACATGTCTAACCAATGTTCTGTATACTTGAAACTAATAAAATAAATAAATAAATAAAAACTGAAAATAAAAAAAACAGAGAGAAATTATAATTGTTATTTTGCATTGCAACCACAGTTATGAATAATGTCATTATAAGAAGTCCAATGCAGTTAGTGAGGATTAATTTTTAATAACAAATAAAGGGAAATTTTGTAACATACCAGTATATGGGGGACTTGAGATGAACAGTTGGAGTCCTCATGGTTAGCTAGTTGGATGGAAAGGGTAGGGCTTTCCTGTCATTCTCTGTACCTTAAACTTAAGTCTTGAATAATCAGAGCATATTGGAGAATGTGAATCATGGAATACCAGAAGGTAGTACCTTGACAACTTATTAGAGAACGTAAACAGTGATGACAGCTAATCAGTGCACGAGTAGACTTGGGATACAAATATAACACAAGTAAAATGACAAACTTGCACACACGGCTCTTAATTTATGCCACAGAACAGAGATTTTTTTAATGAACCATCAAAAATTCAGTAAATTCTTGATTAACTGCAAATGTCGAGTGGAAAATATATGGATATTTTTTTTAAAAAAGAAACAACGATAGAAGTTGCTATATGATGTTGAAAAGCAGACATATTCTAAGAGCATTATACATTCTCAGATTCTTACATATTCACCTCTCACACTTACAACTCACTCACTTACCTAAGTAGTCATATTATTAGTTACTCAGATTCTGTATTATGTGTGAAAAATAATCTAAGGTTATCATTTACAGAATTTTATTTTCATTTATATCCTTCTTTGACCCTTGGTATTTAGTCTACCAACTCATGGGTTCCTAAATTTTTAATTTACATTTCCTCTGTGAAATGAACTACTAATTGCAAGGTTAGTTGCTATAATTACCACGAATTGGGGCATTTAAGACCCTGAAAGCCTTAAAAACATTGGTCAAATGACAGGCATATGGTTCTCCCTCTGCCATTAAGTTGTATGATCTCAAGCAAGTTGGACTTCGCTTGTGTCATAGTCAAATAAAAACCTCAAGATCTTTTGTATAGTTCAAAGGTTTTGGTTTTTGTTATAGTTCAAAGACTTTATGTTCTATAACTCCTGCAAGCATTATAAGAGAGGTAGTAATGGAAGATGCTAATAATGATCTCTAACACTTAATCAGTGCTTGCCACATCCAAGGCCTCATTCAATGCACTTCACATTACTATATCATTTAAATATCACAACCAACCTCTGCATATGTCCCATTAGCTCCGTTATAGAAATGCAGAACTTGAAGCACTAGCAGGTTGAGGAACTTTAGTCATTTAACTAGTAAAAAGTATTAAAAAGATTATATACCATGATCAAGTGGGCTTCATCCCAGGGGCACTGTGTTGGTTCAACATACGTAAACCAATTAATGTGATATACCACATAAACAAATTAAAAAATAAGAATCATATGACCATATCGATAGATGCAGAAAAAGCCTTTGATAAGGTACAGCATTCATTTATAATCAAAACACTTAACAAATTAGTATAGATAGAAAAAAGTACCTTAACATAATATGTGACCTGTGTTGACGGTGGTTTCACTGCTTCGATGGAATGATGGTGAGGAGGATCAGTGGTAGAACTGAGAGAAATATGACCACAATAAAATGTCCATTTTAGTTCTGCTTTCACCAGATTTTGTTCTTCTGAAGAGAAAATGTCACACACCTAACAAAACAAAAATAGGAGGACCTCAGTTCACTTTCAGAACACACAAAAACAAGCTCTATAGGCATTAAGTTCGCTGAAAGTGGGTTATAAGTAATCTAAATAGTGGCCATGGGGACAGAATTAAGGTGCTTATTAAGCTTTCTCTATAAATTTCCTAACCTTTAAAACTTCAAAAATTTAAAATTATGGCATTCCAGTAATAGAAATTTTATTATAACATTCTCACATTGAAGAGAATCCTGAATGTATCATTCTATTTCAAGAAACCAGTCATAATAACTTATAAATTTCTGAATAACTTTTAAATTTACTGTACTGAAGAATCAAAAAGCTCCATATAAAAATCCACAGAACAGGATTCTGATCTGCCCTTTTGTCTAAGTAAAAACTCCATCGAAACCGCCACCATTCTTTTTATGAAGTTTGCTTATATTTTCATACTTTTGTTTGAGTGACATGGTGCCCCTGGAAAGGTCAGATTTTTTTTTTCTTAGTATAGGAAACTAGTGAAAAAACTAAACCTGTGAATGAGAACTGACATAGTCTACGCTACCTTTTATTCATTCGACTAATATTTATAGTATATTGAACATATACGAAGTGAATAGTGTGCTAGGAAGAAAAACATGCATGACTTATGACATAATCTTTGCCTTTTCAGAAATTAGAGAGAAATAGACAAAACCAAACTGCAAGCAGCACATTAAAAATGCCTTATGTGTAGTACAAATAATCCTTTGGAAAGAGAAAAGATCATTTCTGCCCAGAGCAAACTGCTTAGCATACTCTTAGAATTCTGTGCTCTCTTACACATTCATGTGTTTTAATAGACTTGCTGTCTCTTTGCATGGAAAAATCTCCAACCTCTAATTGCTATTATTTTACCTGGTACACTTCTCCTTCTCCTTCAGTATGTTGCTTAAAGAGTAACTGTTCTGGAGGGCCTGCCCCAAGCTAGATCAAGATATGCCTTTTGTAGTTTTTTAGTATAATTCAGTGCAGAAATTGCATATTATATATTGTATCACATAGTGTATTTCTATTTTAGTCAGGACAATGCCATTAATTTGTTTCCTCAGCGCTATGCACAAAGTCTGGAACATGGTAAACATTAAAAAAAAAGTTTGTAGAATGAATCTGTTTTTACTGGTTCTCAAGAATGGGTAGAACTTGATAGGGGTAGAAAAGAACAAGGGAAAACTTTTAAGAATGGCTGTATTTGGAAAGTGGGGCTTGGAGCAGTCAGGATTAACTGAATCATGAAATTGCAATGAGATGCAAGCTGAAGAGTTCTAAGATGGAAAAGTGGCAAATGTACCAGATCTGCAAAAGTGATGAGGAGAATGTGACCTGAGGAAAGATTACTGAATATGGTAACTCAGAAATTTATTACTGACTGACAAATGAGACAATTTAGAAGAACAGTCAAAGAATGAGACAGACAGAAAGGGCCCAGTAAAGAGGCAGGGGAAGGAAATCAGAGAGGCAATCCACTGGAGATTTATCTCTCTGTGCCAGCAGAGGGAATTTGATGGTATATGGTGAATATTATAGAAGGAATTTTATGCTATTCCAGGTCCCACGTACATGCTGATAAGTATATATTTTATATGCTGTCAGGAGCTTAAAATTTTGGAGAAGGAAAATTCTCCATTGACAAGCTCTTTGTTCTCTACCTTTCATAAGTAAAAATGAGAAAAGCTGTCATAGTTACATGCATTCATTCTACAAACACATCACTAGCCAGGAAGGAAGGAAGGAAGGAAGGAAGGAAGGAAGGAAGGAAGGAAGGAAGGAAGGAAGGAAGGAAGGAAGGAAGGAAGGAAGGAAGGAGGGAGGGAGGGAGGGAGGGAGGGAGGGAGGAGGAGGGAGGGAGGGAGGGAGGGAGGGAGGGAGGGAGGAAGGGTGAGTACAAGTGTGAATGGGAGAGAGAGAGGTTTGTTTCAGTTTATTCTATTTCTTCAAAGAGCCAGAAGCCCAAATCAATTTACGGTTAACCTTTCAATTATCCTACTATCTGGAAGAAGGAATGCTGTTTTGGCATACATGTGATATCTGATTCTGGATGCTTTCCAGGGAGAGTCTCAATACAAACCCACTGTCTAAACACATAATCAGTTCACTACTTGATTTAATATGAAAAACCCACAAAATAAAACTACCACTTTGGAGACCCCCTGATTGACTTTAGTAGGAAGCTCTGAGCTATAAAACAGTGCTTCCACTTTAACACTTGGACACTTACCCTGTGTGAACTGGTTTATTTCCTCCCCAAGCAACTGTATTCATATTCACATTTTCTAGATAATTACTTCTGATACCCAATTCACTTTGTGTTTGGAGGCACTGATTAGAATCATATGATTTTTAACTTAGAAAGACCGGATAGAACATATGTCCCAACCTCCTCATTAACAGATAAAAACCCAAGGGTCCAAAAACCAACTCAAGGTTACAAAGCTAGTGAGTATCTCAGAAAGGACTAGTTGGAGATTGCCAGCTTTCTTATCACTCACCTATCTTACTAGTCTCAGTTTTGCTATTAATTATCTTTTTTCAACCACGAACACATCACTCTACTTATAGGTCTCAGTTTTGTCATGTGTAACATGAGTGATCTAGATTAGATAGCTATAGTTCAGTCTAAGGTAACATTATTCCATGACCATCATGAAACCAATTGTCTTATTCAAAGGTCTTTCTGTTTCACATAACAGAAACCATATGAGGCAAGTGTAATTATTAGAAAAGGTAGATTTGTTATAGGGACACAGAACTATCTCACAAATTCTAAGGTAAAAAAAGTATAAGGGGCTTCGCCAGGATTTGGGACTATACTCTGGGACTTTAACAAGCATATAATTGATTTCTTCTGTGTCTCTGAGGGACCCCTAATTCTTTTGCTTGTTGATCTCTGAATATTAGCTTTCTTTCTTTCCCTTCAGCGATCTGTTCCCCTGCTTGCAATCAGGCACAGAGAGAGAGCTGTCCAGAGGGGCAGCCTTCCCACTCAGTTCAAAATACTACCAGAGCCTAATGAGCATCTCAGAATCTAATTTTAAATGTCCTTTCAATCAATCTGGTTGTTCCAGCCTGGGGTCAAGATGTCTGTCCAGCTCCAAAAGCTGGGCCAGTGCGGCAAGACCAGGACTCACTCTAATCTTGAGAGAAGGGCAGTTTGGCTAGGTAGGATCCCCGAAAGAATGCTATATGTTAAGAGCTACCGGAATCAGTTGCTACTTGATTGATATAAGGATGACAATAATTCTGTGGCTAAATCAAGGATATTGTAAGTAGAAAGCTCAATAAGAATGTTTGACTATAGTCTATACTGATAATTGTGATATTTACCCTTACTTAGCTATTTCAAATTATCTATCTCTTAATGATACCATATTTGGGTCTAGAAAAAGGGCCATATGAAAAAGTAAATTCAAGTTAACAGCTTACGATGGAAAATAAAATGTAGAGCCAAAAAAAGAAAGAAAGGATAAAACCTCTCTAGAGAGAAGAGTAAACCATTAACTACTACAAGTGAAGGAATCCCACAAAAACGTAGTCTCCAGATATAGGAAGAAGTACAGTTATTCCTTTGAGAGGGCCTTGGTTTAAAGGGATTAAGGTAAATATTGGGATAAAAAAGAGAATCAACTAGGACAAGACAGCAAGGAATTTAGAGCGATTTCTCTTTGAATAGGAGCTGGTTTGTTATTATAATGAAACAAGCCCCCCACTGGCACCTTTTCCGTGACTTGTTTCCAGTCCTACTGGGATTTCTGCCCTTCAAAAGAAAGGATGTGGATTATTAGACTCTTGGCAGGGGGTACAGAAAAATCTATGTTGCTCTAGGTCCAACCCAGCAGAGACGGATTAAGGTGTGATTGAACGGATTGGCAATCATCAGCCCCACACTCAGAAGAGAACCTCTACAAGGCAGTTCTCCCAGGAGAATTGCTCTTTGTTGCTTTCATTTCTTCTTTAATTTTTTTTTTCATTCATTTTATTGAATTTCACTGGTGAGTTTTACCAATCTGCCACCAAGCTGTGTTTCTTCAAATATCATGTCTTTAAAAGTTGTCAGGATGGTATAAAGGTACCCTTTATTATTTTAAAAGAAAATACAATGTTGGGGCATTCCCATTTCCTCATTGTACATTGTGAATTGTTTGAATTCATCTGCTTAAATCAGCTTGAATCAGATTGTGACAGAGAGCTTTTCTTATGGCAATTTAATCTGCTATTCCTTAAACAGTAGGGTAGCATGTTTCTCTTCCTGTTGTTTTACCTTAGAGACCTCACACATTTTATTTTATGAATAAAGAGAACATCAAAATCTTGAGTTTTTACATTTTAATTGGAAAAAATTAGAAAAGTATTTTCAGCATGATTTGTATTCATGTGTATATGTATCATAAAATATATACTTACGATATCTATGCTATATGAGTTTATATCATTTTATGCTATATGAGAGACTAAGGCAAATGATCTAAAATTCATAAGCCATATTTAATTAAATACCCATATCCATGGCTACTGGGCATAATCAAGGAAAAAACTTCTCAAGTAAGCTTTTAAGGACTTTGTTCCCTAACTTAGAAGGCTATTATTGTCTTTTTTATTCTATTACCAACTATTTGTTAAAATATAAGCTTTTAAGGACTTTGTTCCCTAACTTAGAAGGCTTTATCTGTCTTTTTTATTCTATTACCAACTATTTGTTAAAATATATATACATATATACATATGTATATATGTTTATCTCTGAATGGCATTTTCAGTTGTGAATGCCACTAAAAAAGTAAAAGGCCCTTTTAAAACACATTACCCTTAAGAATACAGGTAGAGCTTTGGTTTGTCACTTGAGGAATTATACCTTCGTCTCATGGATTGACATTAGCTGTTTTCAGTGTTTACTTGTCGTGGCTATTATGTACAAATGAACCCACTGCTGAATTTCATGTTTTATCTGTATGAGACCTTGGGAGCTCTTACCAAAATGGAAATACTTCCAAAACTCTTAGAAGTATTTTCTCAAACTTTAGATAAACAGGGTAATGAACCATGCTCTAATGAAAAACAGTTTGCTGCCCTTTTCTGCTTTTCTGAATGATCAAGATCATGCTATCAAACTAGCACTAACAGTGCCTGGTCTCTGAATCCCAATACTATTTTTTTTTTTTCAATCAGATATATTTGATCCAACCTGGTCAGATTTCTACCCAGCTCAACAAGCTAGGGACAGTAGGGCAAAGCCAGAAACCCTCTATCTTCAGGGAAGGATCTAGTTAGGAATTAGATCTCAAGGGACCTGTCTAATTTGGATTGGTTTGCATCACTCTATACTGCAGAACTTCTTTCCCTCTAATATTAAAAGTAAGAATTAAAAAATTTAGAGAATTGATTTTTAAACTATTATTTGCATTCCCATATTCCAATTTTGGAAGTAGGGCAATGTAATGGATTCTTAGTTTTATTAAGGAATTACAGAGAAACAAAATAAAAATCAAACTGATAGCAAAACAGCAGAATGAATGAAAGTTTTAAAAGATATACCTAATGTAATTCAACCAATGTATGGCTACCAAAAAAAAAGTAGCAACTGCAAATCATTACTAAATCAAGATGCTCTGAAGATGAAGCATTCTTCCCTGTAGAGCAGAAATTTGAGTACATTACAGAATAGGAGCTTTACAACGTTATCAAGGATTGTTGACAGCCATATCTCTTATGGCAAAATAAGAACTACGGTCTTCTGTATTCTAGTGACATTGGACATTTTATAAAAGACATCGAATATCAGTAACCCTTAACAATTCAACACTCTACTAGTCAATAGTCAAATTTTCTTTGAAATAAAAGTATATATGATGTTGCAAGTCATTGATAAGATACCAAATACACGATTTACTATTTTATTTTTCATGCAATGGAAAGATAACTGTGACCTATCAGGGCCTCAAGGATAGAAAGGAAGAAAACATTGTTAATTTCATGCCTGACAAATGAGTACCAAATCTGGTCTCAGCTAAATCCCTTAAGTGATAGATTTTGTGAGGCCCATTCTCCTACCCATTGATGTGAAATAAAGAAAAGAAAAAAGTAAAATTATAAATTTTTACTATCCCTCTTTCAAAGCTTTTCCGTTCTCATCATATTTCTTGCCTCCCCTTTTTCCAAACATGATGAATACAGAAGGGGAAAAAATGGTAAGTGCTAATTAATTGATTACATGTATCTATTTGTTACATTACATGAAAGTTCTTGAATATGGCTTTATCTTTACATGGAGAGTGATATCCAATTTGTATGGCTTTGTTTTTGTTTTGTTTTCCTTTTAGATACTGAATGCCTTGTATGTCAAGAAGTACCTTTGTCTCAGCCTGCAGAATTAGACTACTTTTCAATTTTCTTGATTTTTGCTGCTAACTAGCGATAAAATTTGGACTTCTTACACACCATATATATTAGTCCTCAGAAAAGCTTCCTTACATTTTGATCATGATCGATTACTGAAAGTGATATGACTCCTCAAAATTAAGATGCAGCCAGTATAGGTTTTCTGAAATTTTACTAACATCTAAACTAATGGGAATGTCCTAGACCAGAGCTATTTCCCCGAAAGTGGTTTGATTTTGGCCTCTATTCTTGACCAAGAATGGGGAAAGACACACATTTACAAATCTACTTGGGGAAAAAATAATTCCTAGTAATTGAAGAACGAAAATGTTAATATATGATTAATTGCTCTTAAAGAAATAGCTATTCATTGCATTAAACAATTATTTTACATGGTTTTCCACCCAGTGTATTTAATCTTTTGCTTTTACATGTTACCAGTAGAGTTAAGAAATTTCTTAGAATCTCATCAGTTAATGATCAATAACAAATAAAGGTCACTCTTTAATTACAGAGTTGTTAAATTAATATATGGAATTAAACCAGTGGTGAATTGGAATTCTCTGCAGAAAAAATAATCATTTCCCATAATTCATAACTTTTCAGAAAATAATCCATTACCAAATATTTTGGATAATGCTTGGACAATGCTGTTTGAAAAGTTGATGTAGAACCAAAATTAAATTTCTCTTTCTCTCTCTCCTCCTTCCAACTTTCCCCCTTCCATGTATTGAATATTTACTATTTGTAAGATATTACATTTCATAATTAATAGAATTCTAGTTTTAATTCTCACAGTACCTCTTCAGGTAATTATTATTGTCCTCATATTAAAAATTAGAAAATCAATAAATAGATAGGATCACATTCTTCTAGCAAATGGAAAAATTGGAATCAAAATCTATGCCTGTCTGGCTCTAAAAATGTGTTCTTAACTACAGAGCAGCTTTTCTCAAGAGTGACAAAAGCAAATCCCTTGCCTTTGCCTGCAGAAAAATAAAAAAAAGTTTTAAAGGCTAAAGACTTATGCTTTAAATTTATGTAGGGAGGATAACCTACATTTTTTTCTTACCCTTGAAGGAGGTTTGGGGCCATGACATGAAACTGACAACCAAAGAAGAAGTAAATATTGATAATATCCCGGTGGTTGAATGGGCTTCTAATTTTTTATTACTATTCAGGAAGTGTCACTCAAACTAGGTTCCTTTATTGCAGCGCTGCTGTGGATCACTGTCATAAATTTTCTGTTTGTACAATTTTCCTCTCATATTGTCAAGTATCTTGTGGTTTTATTAGTGGCTTGCCTGTAATGAGATTCCAGGTATGGACTCACTCATCTTTCCAGTCAGGAATTCAGAAAGACTATCACTTGTCTTCAGCTATTCCTGTGAATTCAGTTTGGGATATAAGATATGTTAGTGGTAATTTCATTTGTGGGTTAACACAGTATCCAGTGACAATGGACTCTGCTCACCTGATGTTTCCATAACTTCCTTCATTGGGATTTTGCTCCACCTGAACACATGTTTTTCAGTAACCATCTCTCTCATATTGTGGGAACTACACAAATTAAAATTTTTAAAAAATGTATATCTGTTTCATTTGGGTCTTCAATATTCTCTAGTATCTCAAAATGTTACTAATATTTTGTTGTTTTTGTTATTGTTGTTGTAATTCCTGGTATCAGTAGAAAGATTTAATTTCAAAAAAGCATTCTTCCCATGAACAAAATCACCAGAGACCACTTATCGTTATGCTTTTCTAAAATCAAAGCGTTAATAAAATTTATTTATTTTTATCTGTAGCTCCACTGGCTGAGTATACACTGTTAAGGGCAGTTCTTGATAACACACGTTTACTTTCTCCCTTACACCCAAATGACACTTTCAAATGATATGACTTTGGTTTAGATAATTTGGAAAAATCTATAAGTGAATCAAATATTGTAACATTTATGAATACTCTGTCCCTAGGAATTGTCAAACTCAAAGAGCAAAGAGCCTGGATAAACATTTTACCATAAGAAAGGCCAAAAGCATCATTATAACCTATCAGGTCATGAAGCGGCCATCTTTGACTTATGTAAGAAAACACGAAGGTTCCTTTTTTTTCAATCTGTCCAGAGACTTAAAATTCATGACGCATATGCACTTCGAACAAATTAAGGTAAAAAGATGCTCAGATATTAATGGAAAGCTCCCATTTTCTTTTGATTAATTAAAAAAGGTTTTAGGAGAAAACTAATAATGTTCCACAGGGAAGAGAAGGCCATTAAAGTCAAGGAATATATATTAACAATTATCCTACTTTATTGACAACCCATTTTTCTGCTGAAAATAGGAGTGCCTAGTTTATAAATTGTCATAAAATAATAAATATATGTAAAATTCATAAAAATCTGAAAACAGATTGTCAAAATAATATTATTAAGAATTAAAATAATTCAGTATTTTTTAGCCACCAAATTATATAAGATGAACTTTCAAATAATGTTAAATAAATAAAGTAAAATTGTAATTGAATGCAGCACTAATTAGATTCTCATTATTTTGATCTTCATTTAAACATCTTTTAATTCCATTTTTCAGAGAAACACAGATTAGAAATTGGTGTAGGCTATAATCAACCAGAGAAATTCTCGGTGTTTATTATTTCATAGAAGAAGAAATATCAAGATGGATTACTGCAGGTGAACATACAAACTTTGAACTTCAATAGAAGTTAACAGTATAGTCCTGGTCTAGATTTGTTCTGGATGCACACTTACCCGTTTACTTAAAAATCGAATAATCCCAAGAAATCTGATTTTTCAGTGTCTGACCTGAAATTTTGGTTACAATATTGGGAAATTCCTGGTTGGAATCTCAGAGTTCCAGACTCAAGCACATAGTGTTATACATTTAAACACTGATGTTGACTTGAGTAGATCCAGAGGTCAAGCACAGGGTTAAATCTAAGTATATTTTTTTCTGAAATAAAGACCTGTTCTAAACTGAACTCAAATGTAGATACTAATTACCTAATATTAACTGAGCAACTTTAGTGCACCACACACACTTCCTGATTACAGGAAAAAAAAAAAAAAAGACATGTTTTAATTGAAAAAAAAAACATAAACTATTCATGAAGGTAAGTAGCATGAATGAAGTATATTAAAGAAAAAACCTAATCTTTGAAGTTAAATTCCAACTGGGCTATAAATTTCTTCACCTTCTTTTCTCAGTTTCTTCCTCTCTAAAATGGGAGTGAAAAAAATCTACTTCTCAAGTTTGTCAAGATGATTAAATAAGAGTTTGTTTATGAGGCATCTGGCACATGGTGAGCACTTAATTGATTGTAGCCATTAAATACATTTAGTAGTATGTTAGATGCCCTTGATAAAGCACATCTTTTCTCCTAACATCATGCATCAATTTGAAAGTGATGAAAAAATGGTTCAGAAAATAAGTATTATAGGAACACATTGAAGATTAGGACAATAAGGTAAACTTCACAGGTAGTGCAGGGCTTAAACAAACGTATGGGAGAAGATATATCAGGAAAGCAAATGTATAGAGGAGGGAATTATTTGAATGTTCGAGGAATAATAAATGAAAAAAATAGTCAAACTAGAGGCAAAATACTGTGATATGGAGTAGCAAACATTAAGATTAGAGAGGAGGAAGTTGGAGACATTTCTAGACATAGAAACATGACATTTTAATCAAGTAGAAAAAAATAAAGTGCTCTAGGGTGCTTAATAATAAGATAATCAAAAAAAAGTTTTTCAGCGATGACTGTAACATGAGTTACATCAAGTTGCACTTTGATTATCTATATCTATTAAATAAAAGTTTGCTGCTGTGACAAGCAGGACTCCAAATCTCAGTAGTCTAGTATAATAAATTTTATTTTTCATTCATATGAATACATGTTCCTGGTCAGTGAATAGCCTTTCCATTTTGTCAGTCATGAAGCCAGACTCCTTCTATATTACAGTTTTGCCCTCCCCTAGATACAGAGGACACTCTTTATTAATTAAAAGAACAGGGAAAGAAAGAGAGGAGGAGTACCACAGGAGGTTTTAACTGGTTATGCCTAGAAGGGCTTTATCCATTTGAATGGGAGGCTGGGAAGAAAGAAAAATATTTTATTTTTAAAAAAAAATCCATACTAATCTGCCATATATATCTAAGATATTTGCTTGTTCAGATCGGAATTTATAGAATTCAACTTTTAATAAACATAATATATGAATAAGAAGAGATGAAAACTAAGATCTATATTATTAATCATGGTATCATTCCTATTTAGAACTGACTTATTAGCCTCAGAAGAAAACACTGAAGTTTTCACTTTTTTTATCAAGTAGACCTAACTCAAAATGAATGATTAGTTCAAATTTAAGAAACTATTATCTATGCTTATATAAATGTCTTGATACAGGAAAATATTTTAATATTTCATTGTGTCATACATTACCTTTCCTAATACTCATGTTCTTGTTGTAGTTTTCACATGTTAATTACTAAAAGAATATTTATTGCTAAATATTAAATATTAACCATTATGAGGTATTCTATGTAGAATATTGTAAAATTTTTAAATGCACTTGAAAACAGAAGGAAATTGCTCCATTACATAAAAAAGGATATTACATAAACCAGTTTATAAGAACTACAACAACCAGAAAAGTAAATAATAAAATTCTACTAATTTAAGTAGTGAATGTAGTATCCATTGATGCTGCTGTGGGCTGAATTGTGCTCTACCAAAATTCATATTTGAAACCCTAACCCCTTGTACCTCCGAATGTGACTGCATTTGAAGATGAGACTTTTAAAATAAGATTATGTTAAAATGAGCCATTAGGTTGAACTCTAATCCAATCAGACTGGTATCTTCTAAGACGTGGAAATTTGGACACACAAAGATTAGGGATACATACACATAGAGGAAAGACCATGTAATGCTACAGTGAGAAGGTGATAATCTATAAGCCAAGAACAGAGGTCCCAGGAAAAAACAAACATGCTGATACCTTGATTTTGGACTTCCAGGGTCCTGAGCCGTGAGAAAATAAATTTCTGTTTTTTAAGCCATCCAATCTGTGGTATTTTATTATGGCAACCCAAGTAGACTAAAACTTATGCTTACGAAATGAAAAATCTGGCTTAAAATTTATGGTCGGAAAAGCAAATGTTCACCAAAGAGTTATTACTAAAATAAATACCGAAAGTAATTCTGCAGTCAGAAAGGTCAGCAAACAACCAAATATCACCAGGGACCTGGAACACCACAATCTCTTTGTATTTAATCCTGAAAAACTGTGCAATATCGCCCAATTTACATATTTTAAGTTGTTTTTAGCCTAATTATTTGGTATGCAGAATGCCAATTCTTAAGGTAAAGGTAATAAGAGTTTGTTATAATAAAAAATTACATCTACCAGGAAGATATAAAATACTGATTTTTATTTACCTAAAAGCATGACCTCAAAATACATAAAGCAAAATTTAACATAAAGAAGAAATCATAATATATAACTATAAAAGGAGATTTCAATATACTTTTTTTCAATACTTGATAAGACAAACAGACAAAAATCAGTGAGGATATAGAAATTTACACATGATTCACAATGAAATTGTTGTTATTGGAACATTGCATACTACAACTACAGAACATTTCCAAAATTGGCCATATGTGGATATACAAGCATGTTCAACAAATTTCAAAGGGTTGAAATTATACATCATTTGTTTTTAGAATACAATAATATTAAGCTGGAGGTCAATAATAAAGGTTAACTAGAACATACTCAACAGTTAGGAAATTAAGCACTGTGCTTCTAAATAATTCAAAGGTGAAAAAGAAATTTCGACAAAAATTAGAAATATTTTTTAACTAAACAAAGAGCAAAATAAATTTAGACCTTAAATATACATAATGAAAAAGAAGAAAAAGCTGATTAAAAAGTTATATATGTATACATCTCAAGAAGTTAGAGTAAAAGTAGTTAATTACACCAAAGAGAATAAAAAGAAAATAAAGAGAAAAAAGTAGAAATTAATCAAATAGGAAAAAACTCAGAGGAAAATCAATGAAGCCAAATTATGTTCTTTGCAAAGACAAATAAGAGTAACAATACCCTAACAAATAAAAAATGAGCAAAAAATATAAATAAATAAACAAATAATAAATACTAGAAATAAAAATAAACATCAATACATAATTTACAGAGATTAAAGAGATAATAAACTATTATAAATAACTATAAGCCAACATACATAAAAATTTGGTTGGGAGAAAAACTATTATAAAAACATAACATGAAAACACGAGGAAAAAAATGAATACTTTTATATGTATTAGAGACATTACATTTGGAATGAAAAATGTTGCCTCATTAATCATGAGAAAAATGCAAATTAAAACCAAAAGTAGTTCGACATACAACCACCAGAAATGCTAAAGTTAAAAAGAGAAAATAATAATTGTTGGCCTGATATGAAGCTACTAAAATTTCTATATATTACTAGAAGTATAAATTTGTGCATGAAAAAATAAGGATCAATCCACACATAAGTCTGAACAAAAGAAGCGTAACACAAAAGAGTTCATACTATGTGATTCCATTTATGTTATGTTCCAAAGAAGGCAAAACTAATCTCTGTCACTTTTGGTGTAGAAGAGAAGGTATACTGGTTGGGAGAGTACTTAAAGAGAATTTTAGAATTCATGTAAAGTTTTATTTATTGATCTGATTGGTTGTTAAATAAGCATGTTCACTTTTGTCAAGCTAATTTTTTATTATTTTGTGTAATTCAATAAAATTTTTATAAAATAATAACATTAGATATGATAGTTATATGACATATGTGCAGTTTTCTTACAAAATTTCCTGGTCTCTTTCTTATACAACAAACAAGTTGTCATTTCTTGGAGAGAATTGCTCATTGTGAATCAGTCATAAACAAATGAAGCAGTGAAATTTCCAGAACAACAACCAAAACGGCAGCTCAGAATTTCATCTGTAGAAAGGTGATTTATCCAAATTTTTTCCAGAATCTAAAAAATATATATTTGTTCCAGAAACAGGAGAGAAAAGTCAAAACCAAGGCAAATATTGAAGAAGATATTTTGCACAACTGTAACAGGAAAATTATGCAGTTTTGTTCCTCTAACATACCCAAAGAATAAAATCATTGAATTGAAAAGAGACACCTGTTGTCCCTGCTAATTAACAAGAAAGTGTTAATGTTGTGCTTAACACTTAGATTTTAACTAGTGAACAACTGAAAATAAACTCAGAAAGACTGGGCCCAAACTCTAAAGAGGCTTTGGAAGCAGCTACATACGATAATTTATAGTGCTACCATTTTCCCCATTTAGGCAACTTACTCTCTACCTCTTTCAGGCCCAAATCTCTGCTCTCATTTAGCTATCTAGACTGGGGCCAGATCCAGAATGTAAGTCTTGATTTGTCTAGTCTAGTAAGGAATAGTAGCTATACCTTTCCTGTTAGGTATAGAAAAGATTGTGTTGCCCAATTTTTACTAAGGAGTGGACTTCTTGGAAAGGTAGTGTGGAAAGAGAAAGAGGTGATTAGGCTTTTGTTTCCCCTTGACTCTGAACATTGTTGTGCCCTGAGGCGCTACAACCAGCTTTTTTTTTCATGAGGGGACATAATCTCTATTTCTGACAAGAAAGAATAATGTTAGTGTTGAAATATAGCATTAAGCTGCCGTCTAGGCATCCTACCATTATTTACCTCAAGAAAATACATCTTCTGATTGTTTAACCCATATTCTCAAGTATGGTCCCCAGATCAGCAGCAGCCACATCACCTGGAAACTTGTCAGAAATGCGAATTTCCAGCCACCACCCCAAATCTACTGAATCAGAAACTCCTGGAAAGTAATCTTGCTGACCCCTTAAAGTTGAGAACTGCTGGTTTAAGTCATCTTGAATTTAGTTTTCTGTGACTTGTGGCCAAAATTTATTTGATAAAATACATGATAGGAAGTGAGATAAAAGTAAATGGTGACACTGAGAAAAGAGAAATCAAGAAAAATTATGAAGAGCAAAGGTCAAGATAAAGTTAAGACCTGATTCATTTTCAGTATGTAAAGTATACCTCTCACACACACAAAAGGCCAAGATGAATTTATTTCTCAAAGTAAATTCTACATACCTTAAGCACCTCTGAGTATGATAGATAGATTCATAAGCTACAAACACCCCAGTGTCTCCATATCATCCTTGTTGTTGATTTATTATATTAGATTCATTGCATGTATTGTATCCCTACAATATGAAGAATTCAAGGAACAGAATAATTACAGCCCTGTTTCTATTCCCTCTTTGAAATCACTAAAGATCAATGAGAATAACTAAAGAAAAATTACTTTTACCTTGTCAAAATTACAGGACAGTCTAATCTTAAAACTCAATATTTGCTGAAGAACTGCCACATGTAGCAAAAATGCAGACAGGTATGAGAAAACAGCAAATGAGAAAGCCTGCAGATACCAAGGTCAGCAGAGGAATAGTTATTCTTGAGTTAGGAGCGCATCTGAGGAGCAAGAGCAATAATCTTTTTCTGTTTTGTTTTGTTTAAAATCTTTTCTGTTTAAAACAAAGGAAATGGAACACTAGGCTGGTGGGAAAATGCCATATGCCACCACGGTGTATCAGGAATTCCACAAGGAAACACATGAACATATCTGGCATGGTTGGACAGATTGGAGACAGACTGGAAAAACAGCTGAAAAGGGACTCAAAAGCAATTATAATGCCAAACAATTTTTAAAATTAATAAAATAGACAAGAGTACAAAGAAAATACATAGGGCTTAAAGAAAATATATGATGGGCATAGAGAAACAGTAGAGAGCTTAGGAAAGAAATAAGTAGGAAAAAAGCAATTGTTGAAGCTTCATTGATTATAATGCAAAGGAAAACATTCTGCTAAAAAGACAAAACAAGCAAAGGGAGGTCAAGATTGAGAAAATGCACAGTATACATGGAAACAATGCATTTTAAAAGCAGTATCAAAAATTGGAATAAAAAATATTCAAATGTGTAATTTAAGAATGTTTTCTAGAAATAAGACTAAACTACAGAGTAAAAGGGTATATACGCTGTCCAGGAAAAAATGAATACAGTTATCACCACTGAAACCTGGAGCACTAGAGCTGTTGGTCTTCCGAAACAAAATGAAACAAACAAACAAACAAACAAAAACTTCTATTGCCTCAAGTCTAAAAGATAAACTCACCAACAGAGTAAAGATTCAGATTAGGCTTAGAGCTCTCATTAAGCATTGGGAAACAAATTGGTAAATGCCAACAATGTTTTCAGGAAAAGAAAGTTTAACACAAAAACGTTATAGTCAGGAAACTGGGTATAAAAAAAGGCAGAAGAGAAGCATTTTCACTTGTGCAGTAATGCCAGCTCCTATGAGCATTCTTAAGGAAACCAGTGGAGCCGATGAAAACATTAATAGAGGAACTAGGGGGAAAGATTGGTTAGGCCACCGAATTCATTCAATCGCAAGAATAAGACCAAACATCTGATAAAATTATGTTATAAAATCAAAAGAAAATGCCACAAACTCCAAAAACAAAGCAAAAATATATTAAATAATTGGAAGCAAAAGGAAGAAAAAAGATTGAAAGCAATATGAGTACTATATTTCATCTTTAATAGCTAGAGATTTAAAAATATTTTTTAAAATGTAATAGAAATACCACTGTATTTAAATATGTAAAGATGCATAGTATACAAAATAAGATAAAGATTATGTTTATCAGTAATTTTGAACGAAATAAAGAGAAGAGACTGTGGAATTATAACAATTATGTTATTGCACAAAATGAGGATTCAATGGTTTCTGCCTAAAGACACAGAGTAGCAAGTGTATTGTATAAAATTATGTATAAATGTAATCACTAAAAGAACTAACAATAAAAGTACAATTTACAATTTATCAGGGAAAAAATCCATGCACAAGACAAAGCCAAGGGGAAAATATACTATATAATAATACCAAAAAAAAAAAAAAAATCAAAGAAGCCATAAAAAGTGAAAGCATAATATAAAGAACTATGGAAGAAATAAACCCAAACAAATCTGTCACTTCAATAACTATAATAGGCTAAGCACTCCTAATAAAAGAAAATAAGTCTCAGCTTGAATAAAGCTTACAGAAGACACAAACAGAAAACAAGTATCTCAAAAAGATAGAAAATCACATGATAGGGAAAGAAATACAAGGCAAATGCAAACCAAAAAAAGACAGGATTGGCAACCTTAATAGCAGTCAAGGTATAATCAGGGCAAAAAGAAAAGAGTCAATGAAATCAGAAAACTGAAAACTATTAAAAATTGTAAGAATTGGGGGAAAAAACTCTTAAATTATCGCTATTTGCAAGTAATATGACAGTATTCTTAGAACTAATGATAAAACTAGCTCATGTGAGAAAACACTTCATTAAAGTGACAGAATTAAAACTAGTATGTAAATATATATTAATATATATGTTTATTATATATTAGCATTTAAAACACATATGTAGATATAAAACAGCCAAATAAAGATATAATTGAAGAGAAAACCCACTTATAGTAACAACACAAATGTTAAATATTTAGGAGTAAACATAATAAGAAATGTGGAAAAAAGAGGAAACTTTAAAACACTTCTGAAAGACACAAAAGTAGACTTGAACAAATGGAAAGCTTTCCATATCACTGAAAATAATTACTCCTTTCATTTATTTTCCAAAAATTTATAGTTTTTAAATGACCTCAAAAATATCAGCAGTTATTTATTTTGAGATAGAAAAGCTTATTCTAAAGTTTATTTGAGAAAAAATGCAAGAAAAACTAGTCAAAATAAAACCTAACAAAGAAGAACCCTATTGCTACTACACTCTCACTAGATTCGCTAAAATGAGAAAACCGACATTAAAGTTGTTACTGTAATTCGCATGCATTAGATAAAAGAGGCAGTTCTTTATACAACTAAACACTCACCAAACCCATGCCCCACAAATTTTGCTTCTAGGTATTTACCCAAGAGAAATATAAACATATGTCCACCAAAAAATCATTCAACAGTGTTCGTTACAACCTGGTGAATAATAGCCAAAAACTGGAAACAGTTCAAGAGTCCATCAGTTAAAGATAGATAAACAAAGTATGGCATATTTATACAATAGAATACTACTAAGCAATTCGAAATTATTTGCTCTTACACACAACATGAATGACTATCAAAACACATTGCTGAGTGAAAGAAACTTTACACAAAAGTTTACTTAGTGTATGATTCTATTTATATGAATCCCTAGAACAAGCAAAACTAATTTATAGTGGGGAGAACATATCAAAATAGTGATTGCCTCTGGGGCAAGAGCATGAGTGGGGATTTGCTGAGAAAGACAATTAGAGAAATTTACCAGATTGCAAGATGTACAGTTTTGTGAGAACTTGCTGGATGCCACATTTAAGATCTGTGTACTTATATAATTAAATTTTACTTCTAAAAAAAAGATAATTCTAACAAATATTTAACTCTATTTGATGTTATGACTGTTGCAACATTTGGGAGAGTGATACTGATGTCTGCAATTTACTTTGAAATACATCAAAAAATAAGATGGACTGATGGATAGAGAAATGGATAGATGAATAAATGTGTAATAAAGTAAATTTAGAAGAAAATTAATGGTAGAATATGGGTGGTGGTATATGGATGTTCACTGTAAAATTCTTTCAAATTTTATGAACATTTGAAAGTTTTTATAATAAAATTTCAAAATTGGGGGTTAAGGAAGAAAAAAATACAGAGCAGTAGCCCTACCAGAAGTGAAAACATTAAAGTGCTTCTAACAATTAATGTGTTATTGTTGCAAGAATATATTGTTGCAAGAATATAACAGTGAAAAGAGAACAGAATGTATAGAAATTGATTATATATAGATATGTTTTGTATACTATAAAGGTGACCTTTAAAATCACAGTAGTGATGATTATTTGAATAAATCATATTGACACAACTAAATATCCATTTGGAGAACCAATGAAATTGGGTTATACCACCATACATCATAATAAATTCCAAGTGGATAAAGTACGTAGTCATGCCATTGTGGTGGCTTGGTGAGTTCAAAATTTGATCAGATAGGCTGGCCGGCCAGATACTCAGAAAAGCTCCAATTTGAGCCCAAAGGCGATCTGTTGACAGAATTAGTTTTTGTTTGAGGGATGGCCATCTTTGTTCTATTAAGCCCTTCAACTGATTAGATGAAGTCTACCCATATCTTTTAAAACAATCTGCTTTACATAAAGTCCACTGATTGAAATGTTAATCTCATCTCAAAAATACCTTCACAAATATCTTGGCATCATGACCTGGCCAAGTTAACACATAAAATTAACCATCACAATACGTAAATAACCAAAAAAATTGAAACTACCTAAGTACATGTAGAAAACATGATTGAATTCCTTTATACTCAAAATCTAGATGCAATACAAGTAAAATATTAATAATTTTGACTATTTAAACAATTTTGCATGGCAAAAAATATATAAGCAAATTCAAAAGACAAGTGACATACAAGGAAAGACTTGCAGCATATATAGCAAATATATAAGGGGAATTTGGCATTATCTAATGACATTGCAAATACATTATCTTTTAATTTAGCAATCTCACTTTTAGAAATTTTTCTTGAAGATACAGCTCCAAAATGGGGGTACCAAACCTATGTACAAAATTTTTTCATAGCAGCATTATTTATAATAAACAATATTGAAAACAATCCAAATGCCCAATTATAGAATAATTACTATGGTAATCCACACATCCACAAGACAAAGTACTCTACAATTTAAAAAAAATCCTATGAAAAGATGTCATTTTCTACATATAGGTTTAAATTTAATTATATAATACATGTCTTTATTTTTCCTCAATAAAATATGAAAAATATAAACCCAAATATAATAAATTGGTTACCTACAAGTGTGTGTAGAAATAGAGGATGACTAAAAATGTTCTTAATATATCTTACATGTTGGCATCCAGTCAGGGAAACAGAAACCACATAAATTGTATTGAGATTATAACTTAGAAGCTTGCCTAAATTAATGTCGGAAGAATGCAAGGCAACCACGGAACAGTGAGGTAAAATAGAGATGCTAATTGCCTGTAGTAGGTCCCACTCCCAGTGGCTGGGAGAACAAGGAAGGAAACAGAAGGAGAGAATTGGCAAAGCTGGAATATTTTTATCTGAAAACAGGGCATTGCACGCATAGTGCTAGAACCTCGGGAGCTCTGAAGAGGGGCGCCATTAATTTGGGACTCAGACCTCTGAAAACAGGGTTCTTATTGGCTAGTCTGAAAGTACTTGAAGAAGCTATAAACTAAAAACAACTGTTACTAGAAAGATCTTCCACTGTCTGGGTAAAGGACTGCTACTGGAGAAACTCAGAAAGGAAAAACAAATGAACAGAACGAAGCAAGTCCTTTCTCCATCCTCCTTTTCTGCACTCTCCTATGGCAGCCTATGGTAGAACTTAACAGGAACTATAGGTGGCAAGGCTTTATTATTATAGTTTACAGAATGCCAGCATCATGGAGAAGAATATAAAGCTGGGTGTTTAGAGCTGAAAGATAATAGCATATTAGCCAGTATAGCCCACTGCTTTGGCTGCTCAACAGCTATATACATATCTCTAAAGATATGTGAAATACTATGTAATGAAATAGCAATTTTATGCTTTCATATTTTTTTAAATTTATTAAAATTGTATGCACCTATCCTTCATTTGACTATGGAATTTTTCTTTACTTGTCCCTCAAAAGGGTAAGCACAACATCTTCATTGTATGGACATACATTTCTGGGCCTTGTTAATGACCCTTTAAAGGCAACCACAGTTAAACTCGAATATTATGTAACCTAAAAACAAAGAAATTGAAAATAAACCACCACCACCATTCTTATATAAAATAATGAGAGGTGGAGAAAATAAGAAAAAAAATCCACAGATGTTTAACAATGAAAACATCATATGTGTGTGTGTGTGTGTGTGTGTGTTTAACAATGAAAACATTATATATATATATATATATGATATATATATATATATATATATATTTAAAAACAAATCAAAAATGATTTTAAAGAAACCTTAGCCAAATTGACTACATACAGAAATAAATGGGTATAATCATATCAAATGAATAACATAATTACATAGGAATAACAGAATTGATTTTAATATCTTTTAACTGTAGTATTTCAACTGTATACCATGGATATAGTCTAACTGCGAAGATAGCAAAAATTGCTTGATCTTTACTCAGTGGATGTATAGTTTAAATTTTTTTTAAGGCTTGCAATTAACAAGTCGACATGATAAGGAAGAAGAGGAGATAAATTAGATAGATGATAGATTAGATAGATAGATAGATAGATAGATAGATAGATAGACAGACAGACAGATAGTAGGCAGACAGCAAGATAGAACCAATGAATCAATAGACTGATGTTGTTTGAGAACCAGGAAAGGATGAGAAGAAAGTGAAGGTCTTGTAAGAACATATATATGTATATTTTTTACTCCTTGGCTCTGATCAAAGAAAAGCCTAGAAATGGAATCTCAGTAACAATGAGCAAAGTGGCACCAGATTCTTGATGTGTAAAAATCATTTGGAGAAATAACTGATCACAAATGTGGGCAAACAAATGGAATACATTTTTGTCCCTGAATACAAGGAAGTGTCCAAAAACTATTAAAGGATTTAAGAGGATTCCACTGCCTAGATTTGGGGAAATTTGAGCATATAAAAATAAAATAATTTTAATAAATTATAACACATTAATTTTTTAAAATTTATGAATTTCTCTCTCTTCAAAAAAAAAAGCAGAGGAGATAAAAGGAAAAAAGGAAGCCTCAACTTTACAGAAGAATTCTAGCTAATAAATGACGAAGAAAAATGCCATTGTAAAAATATATTTAGGCAAAGATTTTTAATGGATGCTAAAACCAGTAAAGAAAGTTGCTGAGAACATAAAATTCAAAGTGGTACAGTTTTAGAGGGAGTTATCTGTAGATTATATATTAATTGTAAAGGATAATGTACCTTCACAGTAAAGAAGTCTGATAGACACTACCTTAACTAAATCATCAACTTAACATTACTTAGAAACAGGAAAATTATCTATGTTCCTTTTGATGCCAAGTAGTAAGAAAAAGATAAAGTATCACATGTTTAATATTATTTCCAAAAATGTTTAATATAAATTTACTCATGAAGAAACAATCAGACAGACTCAGAGAGGGTGTGACTTTCTATCAACCAATTTTTCTGGACTATTAAAAAAATGTCAATATTATATAATCGAAAAAAGAAGAAATTGAGGAAGTTGTTGTAGATTAAAGAAGACTAAAGAAACAAATGCAATCATGACCCTTGATGGATTCTCAGTGGGGAAAAACAGTTATAAAAGACATTATTAGGACCCTGGAAAAATTAGAATATGGGTGTATATTAGACAATTGTATCAATGTTACATTTCTTGAGAGTGGAAATATTATTATGACTCTGCAGTAGAATGTCCTTAATCATGGGAAATTAATATGAGGTATTTCAGGGTGATGAATCAAAGATTATGTATATATATATTATATGTGTATATATATAATATATATATACATACACACATATATATATTCACATACTTATATATGTATACACACATAAAGATAAATGTGGCAAATGGGTGAATTTAAATGGTGGTTATATGGCTTTTCATTACACTTTACTTTCATCTTTTCAAAAGCAATCTTAAGACGAGAATGGCCCTTCAAAATTGTCTCAAGCTGGGCTGAGGTGTGCAGGACTTTATGTCCCTCCATCCACATTATCAGCCATCCGATGGGAACTGCTCTGGAAAAGCATGGGTGGTGTCAGGGCCATGCTCCAGCTGAGACAATCCTGGAAGGAGATTCCTGAAAGTTTTCTGTCTACAAAACTCCTGGCAGCTGCGCCAGTGAGTGACCCTTCTGTGCATCTGGGCAGCACATCACAGTGTCCGCTCTTGATACATAAACTTAAAAAGTGATTGCCAGAAGGGACATTATTTCCCCTAAAGAAAAACAAATGGGAAGGCGTATCCTCTGCATCAATGTGATACCACATTCTCTTTCAGTATTGATATTGAATGCTAAGGATTTATTTTTTAAGCTATACATTTAAATCAACTTGTGTTTAGGTGACTCTAACGAAAACAGCTCTTTTCACCCTGAAATTATGTGTCTGGTTTAAGCTGAAAGAAATATGGTAATATAAATTCTTAACTGAAACAGTACAGCAATTTTCTTCTGAGAAGGTCAGGGTTAACCTTCAATGCCTTTACTCACATAAGGAAATATCTTTAACTTGTATCAGCATATTTCATTAAGTTCACATCTCCCTTCAAGGTGCAAAAGGGCTTTCATCTTTAAGAAGGTAACAACTAATTAGAAATAAAGTTGCAAGAAAGACACAGATTAAGCTGTATGAATGGCACAGCCATTTCAGGTAAGGTATTTTAAAAGATCTAGAAAACACTTAGAAGTGCAAAATAAAAACCGGAAACTGAACTCCTTTACATGAAACACTTCAAAGTTGCAATGGCTATTTTGTTGCAATTCTAACATTCATAAAGGTGTGTGAAGAAACTTAGCCAAGAGTAATTTAAATGACATTCTTCCAGGTGGCTCATAGGAATGGGGTTTATAAATTTCAGTTTGTGAAGGACAGTCACAATTGCACACGTTTGATCGCTTTGTTCCCAATAGCATAAGCTATTACTGTACCCTGGAAATTTCAAGTTTAACATTCAGGTTTTTTTTTTTTTTTAATTTAGAAAAACAGCATAATACCTAACACATAATAGTTATACAATATGTATTCATTGTATAGAGTTTAATATCTCCCCAACAGAGAAAACTCTGTCATTTTTTAGGAAGTATAAAAATAATTTTACTGATAAAAATTCTCTGTATGTTCTGAGCAATTTCAATGAGTAGAATTTAATAAAGAGGACTTTAGTTCACTACATTTTCTTCTTCACAAGCTCCACCAAATAAAAATTTGCTGGTTTATTTTTTATATATTTCTCACCTTTTTTAGCAAAATATAATTTCTAAAAGTCAACTAGCACATTGAGTGTATACTTCATATCTTGGTTCAGTGAGTTTGTGGGTCATTTCCTGGACTTATGACTCATTTAAAAGATGCAGTATCTATATTTTTTTTTTCCTGAAATCTTTCTGTTTGTTTTTTAGCCTGATATAAAATGTACATAAGATCATATTTAGGAGTTATCAAATCGAATCAATTTTCCCAGTTTACCTTAAAGAGACTGCTTATATAAAATAAATAAATATGTATACATAGGGATGGAAAGAGGAAAAAGTCAGTAGATCAGACCATTCCTGAATATTCACAGCTTAAAACAAGTTGCAAAAGCCATTAAAAGGTTAATATTTGTGAGATAGTTATAGTTTTAATTATAAATTCCAGAAATACTGAGTTTGACATAAAACCTGGAACAATTTAAGATATTCCTATTTACTTTCTACATTTATTTGGTATTACTTTGGCAGAATAAAAAAGATGAGTTGTTTGAATTTGAGTACAAAAGTCTGTTTTCTATCAATTAAATCTGCCACTTCCTCTCTCTTCCTCCCTCTTAAAATGCTTTCCAATATGGTATTTGTTCTGGTGACTTCCATTTTATTTTGAAATACATTTTTTTATAGTTTCTGGGTTTTTTTTCCTCCTTGAGATACTCACTTTGAATCTCTGTATCAGGAAACAGAAGTGTTATCTCTAAATGAGGAGCATATGAAGAAACTTAGCCAACATTGAATTTCAATGAATTGGTTGTTCTAATGTCATGAAACTCTGTCAAATGTTAACAGAAATTATAGACAGAATTCTTAAGGAAGCTTTCAAATCACAGCCTGTTCAGTCAGCATTTGTTAATAACCTAACATCTATAATCTATCAAATTACAGAAATGAAATAGTGAGCCCCAAGGAAAATCATGACATTCTTAGGCCAGTATAATAAAGTATGCGTTCCTGTTTCGAGTGTTTCTAAATTTTCTAATTGTGTTTTTGAAGGTACTGCATGGCAAATATGAAAAATAATAGACAATAAAAACATTCATTCATTTGCTACTTGAAATATTTCTCATTAAAGTGATTGTATATTTACTTGGCAGTTCTCTCTTCACATGTTAAGGGAGAAAAACTAATACGAAAATTGTATAGGTTTTTGTTTATTCAAATGTTCTAAATAGAAGCATAATAAATGTTATTTAGTAGTTCAACCACAGCATTAAATACATATTTAAAAAAAAATATTTTCCATTTTATGTGTCAACACCACATTTCCTTAAAGACAAGTATGCAATAGAGATAACATACAATTGTGCTGCTTACCTAAAGGTAGTCTAATTTGTTTAAAAATGATGCAAAAATATGGAAATCAATAGTTAAGGGGTAGTGGATGCCCTAAATTCTTAGCACAATTTATAGGGTTCAAAGGGCCATCACTTTTCATTAACCAAAAAACAATTTAACATCTTCCTCCTTCCCACTTCAACTAATAGCTCTTAGATTCTTGAATATTCAAGGCTAGAAAGGTAGAGCAACAAACAGAGATTTGGAAGAGTAACAATTCAAAGAGAATCCTAGAACCATTTTTATTCCTACACTGTTGGGCCCAGTAACAAATGATTCCATGGCTGCTAATCTTGATCTAAGCCACAACTTACACCATTATGAGGCAAGATCTGGAGCATAGAATAGCTGCCTTTAACAATCAGGAGATGGAATTTAAAAGCCTAGTCACTATAGCCTGCTCCAGAGAAGGCTGCAAAGAAAAGACCTGTACCATCCCATTCCTATAGCATGGGGAAAGGATTTTACAGAAAAATTATCACACACATTCACAAAGTAGATATGCTGTAATCTAAAAGATGAGCAATTCATTTAAGTTCTGTTCACTGCTGTTTTCTTTATCCACTACCTAGTATAGTGCTTGAAACAGTAAATAGATGTTCAGAGAATGAACAAACCAGGGCTGAAGAATCACTGTTACCACTCTTTGAGTCTCTTCTTTCCTCTGATTCTCTCACCGATTCCCTAAAGCCTACCTGACAACCATGGTAAATATCGTCAGATACATATATCCCCATGGGGGGTGCGATGGGGGGGTGGTTGATGATGTTATGAATGGGACACAGCAGTGATGGATATCCCAGCCAAGAATATAATAGCATCTTCCGATACTGTTTCAAAGATATAGGTTTTAAAGTTATACAACTTGAAATCAAAAGCAGAAAACAACATGATATTTAGAAAGTCAAATTGTTCCAGATTTGAGGGCATTATTGGAATTATTCAAAATGTTAAAACTCCTATACTAGCTAATAGGGACTTGGGTTTTAATGCTAGTACTAATTGGAAGACTTGGAAAATTATTGCAGCCAATATAATGATTAGGTTTTAAAAGACCTTAAGCTAAAAATGAAAATCATAGATTGAAATTTAAATCAAAGAGAATAAAAAATATTTAAACACAATTAAAACAATTTGTTTGTAATTCAATTTATTTGGTAAATCACAATACAAATATAATTTGGTGCATATCTGGAGCACTGAATCAAACTCATAATTAGGGTATTATTTGAATTATATTACTTATAACCACCAATAATTTAAAAAAAAGTTCTCTTTCTTTATATTTTCTCAACTCATACCTTAAATGACAGTGCCTCCTACCTTTCTATTTATATGCATTTCTACCTTTTTATATTGCACCTCTATTTGTAGAGGTATTTTCTGTTCTCTTCTCATTTTAAATTAATTGCGGTGATTTCACTATTCTCACAGCTCTAACTCTTAACTTACCCATCTTCCTAGATAATTTCAAACTAATCTCATCCAAGATTTCTTTTCTGAGATTCAGGCTTATAGATGTATTTAGACATCTCTAGATGTTGTACAGGCCTTAAACTCACCATGTCAAAGTTGATCACATCGACTCTTGCCTAAACTTTTAAATCACAATACCTTTATAATATTGCTTATCTCGTTATCTATTTGGTTACTCCAAATAGTGCAAAGTCAACACCAACCACATTCCCTCCTCATTCACTATACACAATTCAATCATCAAGTTATATCAATTCTACCTCCTGACGTTCTCCCTAATTTATCCACTTCTGATTTAAGCGATCATTGTCCTTGACTGCCATATCCTGTAACCCAGTCTCACTGTGTCTGATCCAGCCTCTACCACTGCAGCTTCCATGCACTCTACGCCCTGCAGCCAGAATGATCCTTACAAAAGGTGAATCTGATCACTGTATCTCATCAGACAAAACCTTTCCATGGCTCCCCAGTGCCCTAAGATTTATTAAATTAGACACACAATCTGACAGTCAAGTCTTTCATGATCTTCCCCATTCCTTTACCTAAGTGACTAAAATGACACTGAACTGTTGAAGTCCATGACTCTCTGCTATAAACTGAACTGAGTTGCTCTCCAATTCACATGTTGAAGCCCCAACCTCCCACGTGTCTGAGTGCAGATAGGTTCTTTAATGAGACAATTAAGGTAAAATACGGTCATAAGGGTGGGGCTCTTATCCAATAGGACTGATGATCATATAAGAAGAGGAGGAGACAACGAGGAGTGCACACACGCAGAGGTAAGGTCACGGGAGGACTCAGTGAGAACGTGACTAACTGCAAGCCAAAGAGAGAGGCCTCACAGAATCCAACCATTACAACACTTAGATTTTGGACTTCTAGCATCCAGAACTGGGAATAAATAATAATTTTGTCATTTAATTTACTTAGTCTGTGGTATTCTGTTATGGTCATCCTAGGAGACTGATATACCCTCCTTTTATTTGTACCTAGAAATACCTGACTCCTCACTTTCTGCATCTCTTCTGCATGCCTCTAAAGGACCGATTAATTCCTCCTGGTCTTTCATGATTCAGTGAAACTATTAATATATCTAACAATCTCAAACTTTCCTTTAGGCCAGGGGTCCCCAACCCCTGGGCCATGGATCAGTACTGGTCTCTGGCCTGTTAGGAACCAGGCCACACAGCAAGAAATGAGCCGTGATGAGTGAGTCAAGCTTCATCTGTATTTGCAGCCACTCTCCAGCATTAGCATCACAGCTTCAGCTCCTCCTCAGATCATCAGCATTAGATTCTCATAAGAGCACTAAACCCTGGTGTCACAAAAGCTGGGGACTGCTGCTCTAGGCAACAGTGGGTTAGTTGTTCCTCATGGATAACAGATGCTGTAGTTCCTTATTATATTTAAATGGTCTAGATTTTAAATTCAACCAAACTGCAAATTATTTGCAAGCAAGGAATGTATTTTATACCTTCTTTTATTACCTAGACCTAAAATAGGCACTCGAGTTACGTTAGTTGAATTAATGAATGAACAGTACCCAGGACATAGCAGATGTTCAATAACTGATAAATAAAAGAAAAACAAGTTATGTCAAAAGCTTTCACCGAAATTAAGGGAAACTTCAAGTGGCTATAAGCAAAGAACTGAGAGTAACTGCGAAAGTTCTGTATAAAAGCAAGTCAAGGGAATACCCAGCACTTCAATTTGACATCTAGACATACGAGTAGCACAGGATATACAAACAAGAAGAAACATGGCAAAGAACAGATCTGATAGCATACTGGAATAGATTGAGACATAAGTAACTATTCTACATCAAATAGTTTTGTGCATTTGTACAAGGGGGAAAATTTCATCTCCTTGGTT
Organism: Eonycteris spelaea; assembly: GCA_003508835.1. Lineage (NCBI taxonomy): Eukaryota > Metazoa > Chordata > Mammalia > Chiroptera > Pteropodidae > Eonycteris > Eonycteris spelaea. The sequence continues at coordinate 5,640,459 of PUFA01000046.1, forward strand.
TCTTTTTCCTCCACATATACCTTTAGGAAAAAATGGTTATAAAATAAACCTTTTAAGATTTCATGAGATATTTCATGTTTGGTCTTTCTAATGGTTCTATTATGTCTCTTCAAAGGGGCACTTTTCTACAAGAGCAAACTTGAAAAGCAGAACATTTATTCCAAAAGCAATTTCCTTCCCCAGTTATTTTCTGTACTCCCTTGGCAGTGTTTTTCGACAGTTTTACTTGAATAAGAGCTTATTTGGTCCCAAACCAGTTTCTCTTACTGTAGTCAAGACTCCAACATTTGTGAGTGACCCTGATCTAATACATGGACGTGATTACAATCACACAAGGGCGTATTTTATTGCAATGACTTCAAATATTTATCTGAAAAATTAAAGCAAATTCTTACAAAATGTATTTAAAAACACATTCTCTTTCTATCTTTTAATTCAGTCAAAGAAATTGTACAGGTTCCCAAATGGAATTTTCATTTTACAGGAAAATGTTAATTATGATGATGATGATGATAATAATGATTCCTTATAATCGTATAATATAAAGTTTGCAATAGGCTCATTTACAACAACCCTGGAAGAAAGAATAATTAATTTTAATATCTCTATTTTACAAATAAGAAAATATGCAGGAAAGTTAATTACTTAAAATTGTTAAGTTTTTCAATGAGCAGAGGCATTGTAGAAATGTCAGGTGCTGTTCCTTTGTTTTGCAAATAAGAGATCTGATGTAGATGACTTTACCAAGATCAAACATCTAGTAAGTGGTGAGTCTCTCCCCTGACTGCCCTGTAGACAGAGCTGTGTAGGCAGCTGGACTCTTCTGATGCATGAGCTCCAACCAAGATTAAAACCAGTTTCAGGAAAGATGCGTTGATTATTTTTCGACCACAATTTGTAAGAGTTGAAAGTAATCAAGTGGCCCCAAGCAGCCCTGAGTGTCAGTAAGAGAAGCCTTCCTGGAAAGCTCAGACAACTATTAACAAGACTTTGTAGAGTTAAGACCTTGAAGTGTTTTTTTGTTGTTGTTGTTTTGTGTTTTGTTTTGTTTGTTTTGTTTTGTTTGTTTTGTTTTTTTGAGGCCTATCGGCTCTGCATCTACCTGGTTGTAATAACAGTGTTTCCTGCTTCTTGAGCTTCTGGGATGTCTCTCCAGGAGAAGAGCACCATGCACTACAAGTAGGATTTTCAACCTTCTCCAGTTTTTCATCTTTACTCTCACTGCCCCATCATACTCCTACTGGAGATTTTAAGAAAGCTTACAGGAAAGGAGCATGAGCTCATTAGAAAAAGGCCATGGATTCATTGTATCAGAAGGAGGTTTGAATGCAACTAAATTCAGCAAGCATCCATTGAATACTTTATGTATTTACAAAAAGATTTTAAACTTTGTCACTAAGGGCCTGACTGAAATATGGAGATTTTTTAAAAAATTGACTATGTATTTTCCATATGGGGAGCTATGTAGCAGTTTGTTTTTGTTCGCACTCCAAATTTGTTCTTTTGTTAGCCCCTTAGTTTTCCCTGATCTCTCACTCAAACCCTGACCAACTTCCAAATTTATCTCTAATTTTAGGAGTCTTCCTCATAATCAGGCAGAGTTTTACATCCAGGACAGCAAAAGCAATCACTGCAGCCCCTTCCTAGTACCTCTCTAGCTATTTAGGTTCCTCTAAGAGGTTTTAAAAATCATTTCCCTTTCTAACCAATCACTTCTGCCAAACTAGCTTGGATCTCATCAGGTAAAGAATAATTACCATTTTGTTCTCTAAACACACACTTCACATATCACTCAGCAGATTCCACCTGCCACACAGTTGTGGATTCTGGGAAGGAAATAGGGGCAGTTGCATACTTCCGGCTCCATGGTAATAGTATCTTTATGAAAGGACAACACAGGTGCTTTTCACGGCAAGATTCCTGATCCACTACCACAGTTCCCCAGTCAGCTCAGCCTTTTAATCTTTGTTCCTCAGGTCACCCTTCCTACCTCATCTTCCCCTCCCTTTTCCTTTCTTCAGCCCCTTCAAACAGTGCTGTCAGTGTTTGTGCTCTGAATGGTGTTTTAAGGTTGCAGTCCCCAGGTGTCTCTAGCTAAAATTCCTAGGGCAGAGAACATTTATAGTTCAGCACATGTTTTCATAGTCAATGGGAAAAATTTTCCTTTACTCCTAATAGACTTTCCTCAGTAATATGTTTCATGGCAGCCTTGGATGTGTAGAGAGACTGACGTTGCCAGAATATTTCTCTTTTACGGCTTTTGTTGCTTTGACAGCTTTGATTTTATGGCAACTTTAATCATGTGTGTCCTATTCCTTCACCTCTGGCATTTTGAAAATATTCCATTTCTCTATTGCTGGAACCATAACTGCCTTCAACAAATTATGATTCATCAAACTGTTTCCCCCATGTCCTTCTACTACATCCACAGGGGAATCCCCAAAGGGAGCTTCATCGAGCAAACAAGGCAATGCTAAATGCTCATGAGTGAGAAAACCTATTAATTAAAATGGGGAGGAGAAGGGAGAGGAAGGAAGAAAAATTACATGGATAAGTTAATGCAGCCCCAAGACACCACCAGCAGTAACTTATGTACTGACACTTTAAACATGCTTTATGAGTCTGTTTATTCACAACTATTCATGAAACAATGTGCTATCCAGTATAACAACAGTGTACATGTGTTATCTTAAAGATACAATGAGTCAATAAATCATATCTGAGCTATAACAATATTATATTTGCCTTTCTTGTATATTCATAGGATAATGGAAGTGGAAATGAAAAAGAGCTGGAGATGGAAAAGACCAAATAGGTTATATATTCAATCTTGCTCTGACAGAGACTCAATCTAGAGCAATGCATCTTAAATTTTGTCATCTGGAAATTAGTGCATTCTCGGTGTCATAGCTTTCAACCATTTTTCTTGGCAGTCTTTTCCTGAATAGCAGAGTTCTTAAACTCTAGTTGCTTTATCTTAAAATCAGAAGTAAAATTTGACTTTGCTAATTTTCTCACCTTATTTCTCATTCTAATTTCCTGGCCACTACGTAAAAATTTCTTCTGTCATGAATATTTCAACCATTTTAATATTGCTTGGATTATTTCCTGGTTCCTACTATTTGCTCAACATAAATCCAGCAACTGTTTCTCCTTCTTTCTTGAGAGGCTATCCCTAGGAAATATATATTGTCCCCATGCCAACTGTATTGTGTACACTGTTTTCTCAAGAGGATGAGATTAGGACAATGTCCAGAAGATCTCTGCAAAGGGAAATGCCTCTCCTCAGACACCCTGTTTCTAGCACTCCCTAATCTAGGGAGAGATTTGCCCATGAGCCCCTGAAGCTTTCTTTCTTTGCCCTAGGAACCATTTCTGCCAACTGAGCATCTATATTTCTGATTACTTTGTTTCACTTAGCAATTAAATCTTACTTAGCTGTAAGCCTTATTTCTGTTCCAAGGCAGTATGGTCCATTTTCATTTTTATGATTCTTTTCTTGCAAATAGTGCATTGTTTACACATTTAATTAAAGTGTTATTTACTCCTTTTTATACATTATTAAAGATTATTTTCATCATGAGTGAAGTTAATGTCAGAGTTTATAACTACCTTTCCAAATTGATCAATTCATGGGCATTTAAAAATATCATGATGCTTTGTTTACAGTCAATTTGTTTGTAGTCCAAAAGCTGAGCTAGTTTTCAAATTGATGGCTTTGAGATGACCCAGAAAAACAAATATATATATATATATACACACACATACACACATACACACACACACACACATATATATAATGCTACAAAATAATTTCTAGAACTCATTATCATTATCAGCAGTATATAAATATGACAGTGATGCAAAAAGATATAGATTGTCTCAATACTTTATTCACTTTTTACCTCCATATCTGCCATAAAGATATGTTATTTGTTCAGAGCCCAATAATTTTAAGTGTTTAACTTTCCTATACAAAACATTTAGTTTTAATTGACAAATATGAAATCAAGGGTTAAAAAATGCTTATGTAGATGTCCAGAAATTGTGCCTGTACAGTTTACACGTATTAAGTGTAAACCTTGCAAGATTTCTGCAAGTCAAAGGAGCAAACTAAGATAGAGAGATGTTACTTGCCTAAAATCACACACACACACACACACACACACACACACACACACACACACACAATTAAAAGACAAAGACAGCATTAGAATACAGTTATATCTCCACAACATCTGGGAGGTTATGAAGAATACAGATTGAAAGGAGAAAAGACCAGAGCTGAGAGTCAGTCAAATATGGGAGCTTTGTCAATAGTCCAGATATGCACGATAGCACAGAAGCATGAAACAGCATAATAATATTGGGCATGTGAGAAATTAAAGACTTGTATAAGGGGAGCTGCAGTGACTACAGTGAGAACAAAAGTCTGGTCATAAAGACTTTGCTCTTTGCTGCCAACAAAAGTTTAAAGTTTGTTCTAATGGGAAAAAGAGTCATTGAAGAGCTTTAACCAAAAATGTTCTAGGGATCCCTCCAGCTTGTAGCATTAAGAACTGACTTGAAGAGAATGAGACAGATAAGGAACCCTGTCTGTCTTCAATAGTCCAGGTTAAAAATGAGGAGGCTTTGAACTAAGGGAAGGGCAGTGAGAGCAGAAGTAGTAAATAATGCTAATTAATTCACTTGTGGTAGAGAGAAGAGAAAACGAAAGATTAGCGCACTGGTAACTGAGTATATGTGTTGCCCTCCATCGAGGTAGAAATGTAGAACACAGAAACTGTTCCAAAAGAAAACATGTATATACGGGAGTGGGGACACTGAGGGTAAGGGAGGCAGGACTTGGATGAGATTGTTTGGAGACCATTAAGTTCAATTTGGTACATGTTGAGTTTGATGGACACATCCAGTCTAGTAGAATACTGATGGTTATAAGATCATGGGAATAGATGATATTGCTAATAATAAATATAAAAGTTGTATTCTTAACATTGAGGATTTTTCAAATTATGTATACCAAGCACCTACCTTAGATACTATAATATTGTGGTTCTGAAGTAAAGCTTAGGCTAACAAAAGCCAACTAACCAACTAATCAACCAAAACACTGACCACATCTAACAAAATCCATCTGTAGGACCTCTACTAGATGTATGAAGCCCCAAAGTCTCTAGGCTACCACTGTTTTGCTGTTTCTGTAGATAGTATGTTATAAGCTATGGGTCACAACCTATTGGATACTCTTGAAATCAATTTAGTAAAATGCAATAAAAGTTTAAGTGAAATTTAGCAAAATAGGAAATACCAGAGCTAACTGCACATAGAAGAACAACTAATATTTGTATACCTATTTTATATGTATATATTGTGTAGATACATGTGTTGTGTGTGTGGGAGGGTGTACGCGCGCATGTATAGGTACTGGTTTATAATATAAAATAACTTTTTTCTTTCACCGCCAAAACATTTTAAAACCACCGCTGTAGATGACAGAAGAAATTAAGACAGAACGTTAGAATTTATTCTTAATATCAAAGTGGTCAAATTCTATGAAAAAAACTGAGCCAGATATTAAGAGACATGATTCTATTTCTAGCTTCATTACCTATACATTGTTGGTTTCTGTGCAAGTCAAGATATCTAAATGGCTTTATTATTTCTAAACAGAGAATATAATAGCTCTTGTAAACTACCTCAGTGACAACAATTTAATAAGACCATTGACGTCAAGTGATTTGAAATCTGAGAGAGATGGTCTATAAACAAAATATCACATGAATTTATTTAACTTTTGAAAAAATATGATAGGTTATTTGAAACAATTCTTTGATGCATGAATTTCCTGTTAATTAACTATTTTAAATTGCATTTTATTGTTTACAATGAACCCTCACATATAAAATAATTTCAGCTCCCAATGGAAATCTAAGAAGTAGGCAGGACAAGCTGCTATATCTACATTTAAAAATGAGAATATCAGTCTCAGAGAGGTGAAATGATTTACCCAAAGCAACCACAACTTGATACCTCTCAAATATTAACAAATATTTCTGATAAAATCATGATTGGTTCAGTTCATATTCAATATATATATATTAATCAATTCATATGAAGCTGATGGATCTCATAACACTTTATCTCCATTACCCACTGAGGCCAATTTTGTAGATACACTCTCTAAATAACCCTATTTTTCTAAGAATTTTTTTTTTCATTTTTTGTTCAACTCTTGCAAGAAATTGGTGGTCTCCTACCCATAATTTTCTCCTTCCTCATTGCTAAGGGAACCTCAGTTTTACCCATATATCTATACTGCAAGAAATATAATTTTGTTCTCAGCTCAAGAGCAAGTCCTGAATAATTTAACTCTACCACGCTTAAACTGTTCTCCTTATGAACGACTGGCTTACAGATAGGCATATGACCCATCTGGCCAATGAGACCTAGGAAGTGATCCCCTGAGTCTAAGGGGAAGGCTGATTAAGAAAATAATGCAAAGAAAGTATTGCCATTTTGTTCCTTTGGATGTTGACATCTGGATATGACTACTGAAATTTCAGCAGCCATACTACAACCCTAAGGGGAGCTAGCCTGAGGACAAGGACAATTCCTGAAGGTGTGGAAATAAGAAAACAGAGAAAGCCTTAATCTCTGATGACACTGCTGAACTGCTGAACTGTTAGCCCTGGGGGTCATTCTGTATCAGAACTATTTATATGTGAAACAATAAACTTTCTCTGAAGTTAAGCATTTTGAGTTATATTTTTTGAGTTGCAGCCAAACATATACCATCCAATAAAAATCTCTATCACATTTGGTCTGTGGGTCAAACTTTTCAGACTAAATATCCTGTCTCCACTTAACTGTTTTTTGTTTTACCATTTTACCAATACCTTAGAAGTATTTTATTTTTGTGTATTTTTTATCTAGTTAATGTAAATTAATGTTTTATGCTTGCTTTTATTTTAATTGAGGGACTATTTTCCAGGATATATATTATATATATATATTTATATATATTATTATCTATCTATATATATTTATAGATATTTTATAGATATTTATATTTAAGAAGCTCATGCTTTATAAAACATTCAGAAACAAAGTGAATAAATAATGACTTAAAATATATAAACAATGCACATGTTAATAATAATTTCTCTCAACTCTTTAATTTTGAAAATATTTAGTTGACTTATTTCATGCTTTTTGATCCATTGTGTCAAAATGTATAACATAGTAAATGTGTTAGAAAGGGGTATACTAACCTATCCAAATGATGAAGACATGAATTAACTTGGGGTGGCATCTAACATCTTATAAAACTGATTTCAAGATTTATTATGTGTGTTTATGCATACTTTTTCTGGATAGACTATCTACAGCTTTTATCAGTCAAATTAATGCAATCAGATTAATGCAAGCAAACACTGTTCATCAAATAAAGAATGATTTGATCTCTAATTTGTCGCTTCATATAAACATAGCTCATGTCATTGTTTATATATAAGACTATACCACTTGATGGAGGCCGAAAAATACTAGAAGTATTAGATTTTTCTTTTTTTAGAAACGAGGATATCAATCAGGCAACTGGGTTTTCAATTCTGTACCGTTTCATCCAATACCTAATAAAATAAGTATATAAAAACTGTAGAAAAAAACCCTTAGAATGGTACAGTACTTATAAAGTCATACCACTAAACTTTGTAAGACTAAGCCTAACATATTTATCGTAGCATCTACCGTTTCAAGTTTATCTCCAAAAACTCCACCCAACCCTCTATTCCATTCGCTCTTAGACTCTAACTATAAAGTACTCTTCTCTCGAGAATTAAATCTTTTATTTCTGTGTCTCTGAATATACTAGTCCCTCTTCCACAATGTTCTCTCTTAACTCCTTCATTTGTTGCCTTGTATATGTCTCATTACTCAATATTTATTCCAGAGTCACTTCCTCTGAGAAGAACCTCCTAAGAAGAATATGATACTCCCTCGACTTTGCTCTCATAGGATCCCAGGAACTCATTCAACAAATATTTATTCAATGCCTACAAATATTTATTTAATGCATCTAAGCAATGGGGTACAGCTGTAAAGAAAACAACATTTCTACTCTCACAGAGATAATATTTTAGTTGGAGTAAATAGATAATAAGCAAAGAAGCACATAATATATTGCAAAGGTAATAAGTTCTCTGAAGGAAAAAAAAGTCAAGGTAAGCAATCACAGTTGGGGGTGGAAGACAGCTATTATAGACAGGGTGGGGAGAAATATCCTCTACCACAGTGTCACTCAGAGCTGAGTGAGGGATACATTAACTCCTGAGGGGAAGAGCATTCAAGGAAGAAGAAACAGCAAATGCACAAGCCTGGAGGTAGGAGCATACTTAGAATGTGTAAAGAAAAGAGGAGGAACAGAGGGAGTGAGGTAGAATGAGAGAAAAGGGAGATAAGTTCAGAAAAGTAGCCTAGTGCCAACTCAGGCTCTTATAAGCCTGTCAAGGACTTGTGGCTTTTATTTTAGTAAGATGAAAGCATTGGGAAATTTTGAGCAAGATGTGACTTGACCTTATTTCAATTTCTAAAAGCTCACTCTAGCTGCTCTGAGTAGTGTATACGTTTGTCAGTGAGCAAGCAGGGAGACTTAGAAGAGATTCCTATGATACAGTGCTTCAGGTGAAAACTGATGGTGGCAGCTTGTCCTGGGGTGACTGCGGAGTCAGAGAAATAAAAACTATGAACATTTACAACTTTTTTGAGGAAGTTTTCTATGGAAGAGAGCACAGAATGATTAATACACTGGAGAGGGCAGTGAAATCAATAGATAATTATTACTAAGATACATTTTAACATATGTTATGTTGATGAGCAAGATGCAGTTAAGATGAAAATGTTGATAATGTAGGATTGAGGGGATAATTGCCATGTTCTTTGGTAGGTGAGAGAGGGTAGAATCCAGAATGCAAATGACAGGGCCGGCTTTGTGGACCAGGGAGAGATAGTTCCACTAGAATAGTGTATAGGAATGCACAGTACCTGGTGCAGACACAAGTGGGATAGTAGATTTGCTGGTACAACTATATAGACAGGCTTTTTGGCATCCTATAGTTGGGGAGAAGAGAGGAGAGGGATGTGGTAAGAAATTGTCTCAAATGTGCAAGAGGTAGTTGACTGAACAGAGGCCTATCATGGTAGTTAGGCAGCACCAACAGATTTTATAATATTCTGAGTGTTGAGTGTAAAGTGAGATCAGTCAGCATTAACATGTATGAGAATGAAGGGAAATAATTCATATATTTATATGATAATGGACCATAGAATAAACCAATAAAGAAGGGAAAAAAGTGATAGCAATGCACAATGAAAAAAAGTAGGACCATGTGTTCAAAGACTTATTGAAGCAGGAGAACTTGAAAGAGTAGCCTGGAGGAAAAGGCAGTGATTAAAGGGTGAGGCCATGGGAGTGGATAGCTGTGGTGACATAGAAGACAAGATTATAAGAAATATTTTATTGTGTTCTATTTTTCTTAGAAAGGGAAACATACTGTGTGACAATATTATGCAATTCACAGGATCTTTGGGAAGGCCTAAGATTCACTGGAGATTGCTCAACCAACAATATTCAAAATACAATTTTAAAAAATTGCTAACAGAACAGTTTTCCACTGCTGCTAAGAACTCCATATTTTCCTGCCTATGTAGATCCCTAGGTCCAATTGTTGGAAAACATATGAGACTGGCTATCTTACAGTCAGCCTCACCAGAAAAAAATGGATTTGGCATTGTGCTTCCTTCTTCCTGCAGTATGTTTCCTAATCAAAATCCTGCTCAGGAATGCCTGATGAGAGAAATCTAGATCAAATTCTGAGCCCTGGTTGCAAAGGAACCTTGAAAATTATTTTTCTGGCTTCTATCTTGGAGACTGAGATTTCATAAAGGAAGAAGTGCTAGGCAATCAACACTATAACCACTATAAACAATAGGCACTTACATGTTCACTGTTATATTCCCAGTACTGTTCACAGTACACAATAAAAATGAGTGTGTAATAATTTTTGTTAAACAGAGGAATAAATAAATGCATAATTTTTTATACACAGACATTTGTTATTTTTTACTTCAACACTAGGTCTCCATCTTAAACTGTACAAATAATATTAAGCATTAAATTGGAATATCTTATTTAGACCATGAAAATACTACCTTCAATCTCTGCGATTATTCTATACATTAAGAACTGTTGAGGAGCTGGGTCATCTGAGCTTCTATTTATTTCAACATGACTGTCTTAAGAAGGTGCAGATCTCTGGTCATGTTTGAGAATATAGAACAGTAAATATTCATTTATTAAACAGATACTCACTGTGCTGCTACTATGATTAGATATTCTTCTAGGTATTGGGAATATTTTAATGAAGAAAAGAGATAACAATCTTTGCTGATGACAATTACAATTTTAGAAAGAAAAGCATACTTTCCATATTGTAATTACCTTTAAGTGATTAAAAAATTAAAATATGTTTATGGTATAACAGAAAAGTGTAAGGAGAAAACAAAATCACCTATAACATTAATGTAACTCTTGTGCTTTTTGATACACATTCATGCAGTTTTTTCCTAGATATATAAACATAAATATTTTATTACAAAAACATAATGATAGCTAAACATAATTTTCTATCTTGCTTTTATTTATTTGACATTAGTTTATAAATATTTTCCTATATCATTTTTCAGTTATTATGACATTTTTAAATGTGTACATATTAATCTGTCATATGAGAGTACCATAACTAGGCCCCTTTTGTTGACCATTTAGACTGTTTCCAATTTTTCATTATTATAAACAATGCTGCAGTGAACATCCTTGTATGTACCTATTTGCACATTTATCTGCTCCTTTCTTTTGAATAATTTTATAAATATAATATTGCTAGGTTAAAGAGACTAAAGGTTGTTAATATATATGTCAAGCTCCCTTCCAGAAAAAATTTTAGCGATTTCATTCTCAGCTGCAGTGGGTATGAGACTGTCAATTTTCTACACCCTAGCAGATTCTACTTTTTTGATTATTAATCAACTTCTGATGATTCAGCCAGTGATTCTCACAGTAGTGAGAAAGGTAGGTGGATGGCTGTCGCTAGATGATAAGTCAACAGATATTTTGATATGTAACATTTATCCACAAGGATTACCCTGTGCACAGTGGGATCCTTACCTGTTTCATGCTGATAGGAATGCTTAAGAAACTTCTGAAGGAAGGAAAAGAGAAGAGCAAATGTGTCAGTAAAAGTCACCCTTAGGATGATTACCAACACAATTTTCATTAATAAACAATATTAATCACAGTGAAAATATATTTAAATAATGTTGGTACTAACAAGTATAATTTAGCTCAATAGATATGTTTGTACCTGGTACACAGAGCTATCAAAGGCAAATGTAAATATGGTTAAGATTGCACATTATGTATCATTAAGTTATAAACACTGAACAATAGAGAGAACATGTAAGCGTGTTCCATCTCTTGGAAAATCCACATCTTATCCATACATAACCTGTAGAATCAAAAGAACAAATGATGCTTAAGTGGATAGTCATTGTTCTTGTGTTTGCTCCATTTTTCAAAATGTATTAGTTAATACTTATTGATGTACACTAAGTATCAGAAACATCACACACATTAGCTCATGTGACCCAAATAATTATGTTAGGATTAATCTCCCCATTTTACTGTTAAGATCCAAATAAACTAGTTTATAGGTAATAAATAATATACGGTATTCTGGATTTGAAATCAGATTTATCTGACTCCAAAGCCCATGTGCAATTTTAAGCTTTATGCTAAACTGTTGCCTGAGTTGTGCTTAATCACCAGTTAACAACTGGATTAAAAGAAAGTTCCAGTGAGGCAACCCCAGAGGTCACTTGACTCTAATTCATTATAATCCCTCCTCACCCTCCAATTCAGAAAACTCTGAAATTTGGAAAGCAAAGCTGAGCCTGTGTGAACTGGTAAAACCACTCAGAGTTCCCAGCCCTTTAATTATTCTCATCGGTGCTGGCAGGACCCTCCTCTCTCTCTGCAGTCTAAACCCATTAGCCTTTAAATCTCTCCATACCAAGAGAGCTGCTCATAACAAGAGCAAAGATTAGAAAGTCCCTATCCTTAATCGTAAGGGATACCTCTGCATCTTTATAAATCCACCAAATAGGGCCAGTTATGATCTGTTCTCAGGCTCCTTGTCTGTATTCTCTTGTTTTTTATTAATTATGCCCCACTGCCTGGCTTCAACCTTTCCCGTCCATTTTCCATCTGTTTAACCTGGTCCCACTCTGACACACTAACTCTCTTAGCAGAGCCAGATCTTTATACAGTCTTTTAAAAATGGAAGTTCACTATAAATTTCCTCAGGGTTCAGACTGAGATTTTTCTGAATGAGCTTCTTTTGGACGTGGTACTGAAAAACACATCTATAAATTTCTTTCTTTAACCTTCATAACAATTTTAAGGAACAGATCCTTATTTTACAAGTTAGAAAACTAAGGCACAAGCATATTAAGTGGCTTGTCTAGTTTTTATGTAATGGATCAAGATTTGAACCCAGGTCTTCTAAATCCACACCAATAATTTTCTACCGTATAATATTGACATGAAACCACTCAGACCAGTCCTAAACACCTTTTGAAACTAAAGTGATTCCTTTCCAGGTCTAGATTTAATCATTTTCAACTGAAAAAAAATTTCCATATTCTGCCCATGTGGGTCCCTTACCCATGGCACCAGGCCAAAAGACAGACCCATGAATCACACAGGCAGCTACCACCTTGCACATAATCTACAATTTCAGACATGAAGCACAATTAACAAATAGAAGCCAATGTTTAATAATAGATGGAGGACTTAATTGACCTATGCAAAACTTAAAATGCATAGAGAAATTATAAAAGTATAAAAAGTATCTTACTGCCTGTCTTAGACACCACATGGTCCCCTCAGCAAGATATGTCATCCCAACATGAGTTCCAGGCAAAGGTATCCCAATTAGTAAGAGACCTTAGGCATCTCAACATGGAAAATAGCATTCAAAAGAATTGTGATTATATAACATGCCATATTTTCCCCCCAAAAAAAAAGAAAAAAAGAGAAAATTCTACTTTATAGTTCTCATTTAATTGCCCTCATAGATTAATCAGGAAAGAGAATGATTCTACCTTCTCTCTCTAACCTTTGATCTGCTTCATACCAGGGTTTATTTCATTTTCTCAAAACCACAAAAAGAATAAAACAAGGTGATCAAGGCTGAAGTCACCCCCTTTGCAGTTTTTCCTGATTTGACACACTTTTTATTGCTAAGCTGACTCATGTAAGATTTCTATTTAATAAATTACAAGATTACTACTTCTGATTGTTACAGAATTTCACAAAATGCCTCTTTATTTAGGTTAAACAACATTTTTCTTAAACTCATTGTGATAGTTACGTTAAGTGATTGCAATTAGACTTCTAGTTTGCACTGAGATAGTATGACCACTATATCAAAATACACAACCCTTGGAATTGATAGAGCTAGTTTACAACAAAAGAAGAGTTAGTTTCTGAGGCAGTCCTTAGGTCATGCGGAATATTACTGGAAATTCTATTAGGCTTTAGGTAGACATCAGGCAGCATTATGAATATAAATACTATTGGTATTCAAGTTTGCACAAATTGTATAATCTCAAATTTACACGAATTGTATAATCACTCAAGCCACTGCAGGGGTTACTTAGAAAGCACATGTGCAGCATTTATCATTGATTCTTGTCTACAAACAAAGAACTTTTATCATGCCTCTCTATAGCATTTTCTTAAATGTCATTCAGTATTAACCAGAGCAACAGAATAATAACATTTTCAGAATCAGGATTAGCATTTAATTTGCTGCTAGACATTTTAAGATGCGAAGGAAGTATAGCCTTTAGTCCTTTTCTGGAGGAGCAGAGGTGAAGGAGACTTGACCAATGCTCATGTTTATCTTAGTCCAGAAAATATGTTACATCATACTACTTTTCTTTAACATCAAACAATGGTCATTTGCTTACTTGTATTTGTCTAAGTAATCTTTTCTATAAATTTGAATTAAGGAAAATTCTATATCTCTAGAATTATAGAATTTCCAAAATTTGAATAGACCTTTGTGATTAATGAATCTACGTGTGATAAGCTAAGGCTCAGAGAGGCTAACTGACTGTTCTACCTTTCTTTCACTACATATGTGATTTTCCTAATCTTACTAGAAGTCTGTTAAAGATGTTTTCCAAGAATAAAAATAAACAATAAATAATTAACATGGTCAATTATTGTTCACTAAATTATTGTGCTTCAATAAAAGAACAGTATGGTAAAAATGTATTTTCTTATCATTGTCATTTGTTAGACATTTCACTCAAAGAAACAGAAAATGTCTTTTGTGCTGTTTGACTACAATTCTTTGCACCAAGTCAAATTATTTGTCTAATTAGAATTAGAAGAAATGTGGCATATTTTAAATAACCCAAAAATATATTATGGCACATGTAAATTTTTCTTCTTCCATGATTCCACATTTCTGTTTATAATTGGAAACTGCCAGAGACCTCACCAAGATTTTAGGATTCTCTCCTTATACTTTCACAGTATAGTTCCAATCCATGATAACTAATGTTAGTGGTGTTTTCCATTCCCAAATTCAGTCAGAAATGGCTTCTTTATCATCTTGAGGAAATGAAACATAAAAGATGTTTATACCAGGATGGTTCTCTGTTCTCTCATCTTTCCCCCCAAATAAATTTTTTCTCTTCCTCTTTTAATTTATTCCACTTACCTATATTATAAAAATTATTCCTTTCCACTTTCTATGAAAATTTAATCCCACAGGCCTCTTCCTAGATTCCTCAATTAACCTTTGATAGTGCCTCTTACACTTTCATCTTCAAAAAGTCTAAGGTAGCTCTTGTTTTAAATAAACTTCTGCCAATTATGTTTTGTTAATTTAGCAATAACTCTTTCTAGTAATTCTAAATGACATTTTCTGACTGACCTTGGCCTGTTATTTTCTAGGGAGTCTTTTCTGCTTTGATTTCAGCAAGATGAACACTCTTAAATTTTATTCCAAATGTTCACTTTGAATTTTCTATCTTATATTCCTCAGTTTGTTTCTTAGGACTCTGTTCTCAGTTTTTTCTTCTTCAATCTTTCTTCTGAATCTTGCAATGATTTAAATCATTCTCTTCAACTATCCCTTCTATATGAATGATTCCTGTGTTGTTCATGGAAGGCCAACCCCTAAATCTTTGGATTGCTCATGCAATGTTCTCCCCAGGTATTTCTGGTCAACTGCCTCTCTAGGTCAGCTCTCCTATAATTGGTTCATCCTATCCATAAAGACCTCAAGATCCTCTGTGTTCTGGCTAATAGATGAAAAAAGAGAAGGGGTGGGATAGAAAGAGAGAGAATAAAGTATAATGCAGGTATCTTATGTTTGCTTTTGCTTTGGATTTGGTTTTTGATGGTTGTGACGGTGGTGATAATGGTGGTGGTTTTAGACCGAGCTTGAAAGCTGCATCCATCACTTTGAGTCTACGTTACATTGGACAAAACTCAGTGGTATTATTACACCTAACAGGAAGGAAGACTGAGGTATAGAGTCAAGATCTACCATGGAGAAATGTAAAGGTGTTCCAATAAACATATGGTGGTCTCTCCAGTTCTGACTTAAACCTGAGCAAGCTCTCTATTCACTGATGCTGCAGGATATATGGGCATGGTTTTCTCATATTCTTCTCTAGCCCACTAAGTTCAAAACTGACTTAATCATATTTTACAAGATTCATACAATCCAAGTTTATGATTATTAAATAAATTAATATTTCTTCAGTGCCTAAAACAATTTATTGCTCATACAAATGTTAAGTGCTTGTTAAAGAGGTAAGATCTAAGGGAAACAATAAAGCATGGAAGAAGGAGAAATGGGAAGTTTTAGAATTATAAATCAGACAGCCATTTAACGCCTCACTGGGAAGGTGACAAATATACAGAGTTGAAGGATGTCAGACAGCAAACTATTTTGATATCTTAGGGAAGAACTTTCAAGGCAGAGAAAACCTCAAGTACAAAAGCATTGAAACAGGAGTTTGCCTAGTATGTTGGAGGAACTAAGGAGAACAATGAGGGTAAATAAAAGCACAGTGAGAGGGTGAGAGTCACATTAGACAAAATCAGAGGAGGAATGAGAGAGCTAGATAAAGTGCTATGAGAGGGTTCATCTGGCTATGATACTGAAAATACTTTGAAATGAAGCAAGAAACCATTTATGCAGCCACAGTAACATCAGATGAAAGATGTTGGTGGCTTTGACCAGAAAAGGAATGGTGGGATAGTAAAAGTGGTCAGATTTGAGGTATGTTTTGAAATTAGAGTTAATAGATTTTGTGTCAGATTAGATGTGGTTTGTAAGAAAAAAAAATGAGTAAAGGATTATTCAAATTCTTTAACCTAGTTGACTAGAAAATATAATTACAATGAAATGAGATGAGAGCTTTTGCTGAAGAATCGACTGAAGAAGAAGTTCAGAAATGTGGTTTTGGATGTAGTAAGTGTGAAGTGCCAGTTGCCCCATACCCAAGTTGAAATGTAAAGTACATTGCTGAGTCTAGAATTAAAAAGGGTAGCCAGACTGAAAATATACACTTGGGAATTATCAGTGATAGATAGAAATTGGGCCATATAGTAAATAAGATAATCTAGGAAGTTAACATAATTTGATGAAAGAGAGAGAACATATCTAAGGACTGACCTCTGGAGTGCTCGATATTTATAACAATGCCAGCAACAAAACAGGGAACTGGGAAGGCGTGGTGGATGAAGCTGAAGGAAAACCAAGGGAATATGGTAACCTGAAAGTTAAGTGAAAAAAGCATTCAAGAAGGAGAAAGTATTCAACTTCATCAAGTGGTCAACATTATCAAAAGATCCACTTTGTCAAACAGGTAAAAAAGAGGAATAAGAATATGACTTATATTCAGTAAATGAAAGGTCTTTGGTGAACCTAAAAGTATGAGTCTAAACAGAGTGAAGGAAGCAAAAGTGAAGAGAGTGAAGATCCAGTGGAGAAAAAATGATAAGGCAAGAGAATAGGAACATTTACTTCTAATTAAATCCTAGAGATCTTTCTTTCCCTTTGAATTATATACACTTCCTGCTGCTCCAGCCACCTATTATTTACTCAGACCAAATACCAAAAATCCAAATCCAAAGCATATTTTTCTCTGGCTTTTCTGCCATCAATTTTATTAACACCCCATTTGTTTGACAAGAAATTTGGGAATAGTGTAGATCTTTTCCTAGAATGCTACCTCTACCCCTCACCTTACAGGAAGACTAGATTTTCAATGATGGTGCCACTTCTGCAGAACCTCATGCAAGTAGGAATGTTCACTTTGATCAATTTTATCCCTTGGACAATCAATTTGACTACATCATTGTCACCATAAACTTAAATTCTCTTTCTCCCCATTGTTCTACCACACTTCCCTCTAAAGCTACACCTACTGATTAGAATCATAATGAAGCTTTCTAATCTCAGCTAAACTTCAGCTTCAGTCAGAAATCATTTTATTAATTCCTATTCAACAATGTTTTCATAGTCTGCAGTGGCTGCTCAAATCTTTCAGGTTTCTATTTTCACATCTCCCTCTCATTCTAGGATTATTTGGTTCACTCATTAACCTCTACTGAGGCCCCACTCCCTGTTCAATTCTCTGCTTGGCACTAGTTATACCAAGGTCCTTGACTTCAAGGATCTCAAAGTCTCAAAAAAGAAAAAGAATAGAGATAAAAGAATAAATCAATGAGAAATAATGAAGCGGAGAAGGATATAAACAGAATCAAACAAACAAGCAAACAGAAACACCTTCTGATACAATTTGGTTCGTGTCTAACAGAGGTAGTAAACAAATTGAGCCCAGAAGAATAAATAACGTAAGAGAGAGTCTATAGGAAAAAAGTCTGACCAAAGAAATGTACATTTTGGCTTGGGGAGTTAAAAGATAATCAGAAGTTTTATAAGTTCCATAAGAAGAAACTGGACAGAAGGTAATCTAAGCAGAGCAGCTTTCTAGAGCAAAATAATGAGGGAAAAAACCCTGGTTTTCTAAGAAAATAACCACTGAATTCAATGTTCCTGGAGTGTATAGCACAAGCGGAAGTCTTTGGAGCACTTCTTTAGGAATTTGGATCCATGGAAAGTTTTTACCAAAAATGGGTGAAGACATGTATGGGCCTATTAAAGAAAGATTATTGGGAGTTAAGGGAAACAGACTGAGGAGAAAAGACTCAATAGGTTAAGAAGAAACTATGGCAATCACTTAGAAAAATAAATGATAAACGTCTCTAGAGCCAAGTTATCAGAAAAAAAAAAAAGAGAGAAGGGTTTGGTAAGTTTTGGGGAAAATATAGTTGAAAATATTTGCTGATGAATCGGATTTAGGGAGCTGTGAAAAGAAAGGAGTTAAGCTTGATACCAGTACTTTTAGCTAGGGTAACTGGGTATTTACTGGTGCATCAATAAGATAATGGGGATATTTGAAATAAAAGAAATGGGAAAGCAACAAATAGGTTGGGTTTGCAATGCCAGTAAAACATCTGGATACATATGTCTAGTGAACATTTGGAAATTTAGATCTGGAGCTTATAAGGTATTGGAGCTGTGGATATTTATTCAGATGTCATCAGGATGTAGGTGCAAGTTAAAGTTGGAACAGTGGGCTAAATCCTCTGAGAGAGTGTCAGGTAGGAAAAAAAGAGGATATCATAAAAAAGATATATATTTTGAAGGCTTTTAGGGTCGTATCCAGAATATAGTCTCTTTACCGTCTATTCTTGCCACCTATTTCCTCAATCTTATTAACCAATAAAAACTGACAAGGCGTAGCTCCTAAACTTAAATCTTAAAAAGTACTAGACCCTAGAATTTTTTTTTCTCCCAGTTGGCTTCTCCTTTTTTCCTTTTAAAGAAATGTATTTATATTTTCAAAGAATGTCAGGTGCTTTCTTCAAGTTTCCCTTGCATAATAGTCATGTCCTGGTAGCCGCACATTCACGTATTCTCCACTCATTTGCTCTTAGTAACACTTCAATTTGAAGATTCTATGGTTTTAGTCCATTATGATCCATTTTGTTTTCTCTAATGTGTACAAGTACTTTATTTTCGGAAGTTAGCTCTGGCATGTGGCAGATATTACAAAGCTTACATTTAGGAAATGGTCCTTCTGTATCCCAGCACATTTAATACTCCATGTTGCCTTGCGTCTTAAAGGCCCACTAAACTGCACAGCTTTTTTATTGTAAATTTTCTGGTTAAATTCACCTATGTAACAAGATACATATCACAAAAACAACTTTTTTTAGATAAGACATATTACGTTTACATCTGTGAATAAGTACACAAGCATTATACCTAGATGCAGTATGTCTTGAGTTCAGTAATAAATTGTGAGTTGAAACAAAGGAGCAGAATAAGAAACCACTACAGTCTTAAACTGGGATATTTTTAGACTTTCATATGAGCACATTCAGGTGAGAAACCATCCTTATTAATGGATTAGAAAGTTAATTGATCTGTAATATGCCTGAGAGTGGCCAGAGAAAATGGAAAATAAGGGTACTCATTCTGTGCCCCACTCATATATTAAGCTCTCCCTATGTACTTTTAACTTACACCATCAGCACTTAATAAAGAGATAATTCATTTTAAAATTGAAAGGTTATAGGGTTATAATTTTTATAATTTCTCCTCACTAATGCTTTATATATTATGTTTAAAGCATTGCAGTAAAATACATTCCAAAGATTTCTGCACCTCACAAATTTTATAGAAACTTCTTGGCCAATGACTAAAATTCTACCCTATTTGAGATTGAAGGTAATAACTACTGAATGAGGTAAGCAGTAAAACTATTCTTACATGTATGCACTCTCAAAGATTTTTAAACTCTACATATTTTAAGAATTTCAAAAATATTTTTTAAATATGAATTGGGTTCTGGGTTGTTAATAATCCTTAATCAAAATAATTTTGTATCACCAGCAGATTTTGCAATTCATCTCTCTCCAACCCCATCCTTTCTCCCCTCCTCACTCCCCCCACCCCAGGTCATAAATATACTGAACCATTCTACTCACAGTATAGTCTTTGTGGTATCCATTAACATTTCATTTATAGAAAATCGCACACAGTTCTTATTCTTTATTTTTTCTTCTATAAGCAGTTTTAATCTCTAATAGTACCTTTACCCTCTCATCTTCTTCTATGATTTAATTTTTTAAAAGCTTTATGAAAATTCTCTTAAAGTTTCTATCCATCATATTTTATGACCTTTTTCTCAATTAAATTTTTCAAAACAATTTTGCAGGTTAGTGAAACAAAATTATTTTAGAGGAGATTTTTTTTTTCCATTTCTTATTAGTGGTTAAGCACAGCCACATTTAATAACCAAATTTTACTTGTGGCACTGTGCTTTTGCAAACATATCCACAAGGGATAGGGAAAATCAATGTTGGATTGACTGTTGCAGAACACCAACTCTATGAAGACTCACGGCCACTTCTGTACTATTTTCAGGATCAGTAATCTCAAGATTATGTGATCTGAAATTTCTTCCTGCCAGGATCTTACCTTCCCTTCCAGAAGATACTTCCCACACTAAACGACAACATTCCCTTCCTCCACCAACAGCTGTACATCTTTTAATTGTTGTGCTGGATGTCACAGGCCACTACCACATGCCTCCCTCTCTTCCTGCCTTTCCCTAGTGAATGTGGAGGAGAATGTAATTCTCTTAGTCATTCATAAGGGCTCAAGTGACAAATGAATTTTTTTACCCCTGCTGCTCTCTAAACTTTGGGAAATATCAAGTGAACCATTAGCCATTTCATGATATTCAACTTGGGTGACCATGCTGGGAAGAGTTGCAATTTAATGTCTTCTTAAATGTATGATTATGGGCTATATTGTATCTAGTTCTATTATATTATTCTACCATCTTTTCATTTTATTGTGCCATTAATAATCTATTTTCTTTATTTTCATCATCACATAGTAATTGTTATATTACTGTTATTGTTTTCTTATTTCTTTTTATAATGGTTATAAAATTAATAAAATCTTTGACCCTGTCTTGGGAGGTCAGTAGGATCCCTGAAGTGCCGTCTGCAAATTGCCATTATCCAGACCTTGCTCAAGTCTTATTTGAGTATCTCCTGCATATGATGGTAAACAATAGGTCACTCAGTCAATTTATTGTTGTTGTTTTTTAATCTGACAACTATATAATTTGTAAACCTAGCAGTCAGATAATGGTGTTTAGAAATGAAACTATTTTTCCTCGTAACATAAAAAGGCCATCATTCCTAAAAAATAGAAAATTGTGTTATATTTAATATTATATTATTTAATGACATCTCGGTAAGGTTAAAACATACAATACTGTAGTTGATATTATTTAATGACATCTCGGTAAGGTTAAAATATACAATACTGTAGTTGACAATAACATTAACAGTATAGTTGAAATCTATTTTTTAAATTATAAATTAAATATCAGAGAAAGAGAGGAGTTTAACTTTTATAAACAGGAGACAACCATATTCATTCAAAATGGGAATGCGATCTGATATCTAAATTTGAGGCAATATACTGTTTTATAAAGGCCTTAATTAGCAATAGTTCTTTTACTTTCCTATTTCTGTCTTTAAATTATCTTAAATGGTTTTTGTTTTATTTTGTTTTGTTTTTATGCAGAAAATTGCTCACACCTACAGCAAATGCTTAATCATATGTAATATTCATGAGGGCAGAGACCATGTTGAGCTCACTGATGCAGCTGTGGTGCCCAAAACATTAGAGATTCTCAATAAATATTTGCTGAATAAATCAGTAAGTAGGATATGTATGTGTGTACATACCATATCATATATATTTTATGTTATTTTAATATATATCACCAATTAACATAAAAGCATTATATATGCAGTACTACACTTAGAAAAAAATAGCATTTGAAGAACCTTTGCAGAACTTTACCTTAGTTTATTATATTCATGTTATTTGACATCAGGTAAGCAGGTATATACAGTTCTTTGTACACCCAAATGTCAAACTCTGTTTTAACATTTATCTTTCTCAGAGAATACATACAAATCGAAGAAAATCTTTTTTCAAAACTCTCTATAAAAAATAAAAAATATAATAAATTCAGTTTTTTTGCTTTTTGACAGTATATGTAAGTGTATTTCAGATATCTTTCTGATCCAGTGTCTAATGCCCTATTGGCTACAAATTGAGGAATCATCAACACTAATTAGCAAATAAAATACACACCTAATAGGACTTCTAAAAAATATGATGTAGTATAACATAGCACTTTGAATTTTAACAGAGGAGCAAAAGATAAAAGAAAATAGTATGTCAGTTTCATAATTGATCATTATGTCACCTACCTTTCCTTATACAAAAACCATTCTTGTAAAGTGTTTGCTAAAGGCCATTTCATTTTTCTGAGATGTGAACACCAGATCTAATTAAAGAAAAGTTTAATTTCTAATAAACTTCCTTTCTTTGTATGTTTTACATTCTTTAATGCATTCTATTCAGGTGTTGATTTCAGATCTTTAAATTTTAAGTGATAAAGAAATTAGAATAGCAACCTTTATTTAGAATTTACTAAAATATACTGTCCTTTTATCTAATTTTTGTTTTAGTGATATAAATGTATAGTTAAACAAATACATACAGAGCACAAAATCTCACTATATTTCTATTCTGGAGGTCCATACCTGAGAGCATTCTATTTACGAAGTCCATTGACAATCAACCATTATTTTCTAAACAAGAGATCTTGAAAGGAGACTATTTTATATCAAATTCCAAAGTGTATATTTTATAACATTAGCTAGGTTCCAGTTTATATATTAAGACATAAAAAATGCATTTACAGATTAGAAACTTACCCACTCGGGCGCCTAATAATTGGAACAGTAAAACCTGGAAACAAGAGCGTTCTCTACTGAGATATGTATTATTTAAATATGCTTTGATTTTCTTATAAATTTGAAACTTTCTAGATGTAAGATAAGTGCTCATATTAATATAGAGAAATCAGATCAAGAAGGGTAGAATCCAAGTGCAGAGGCAGTATATCCATCCGGATGTCCATGCATTCTAGCTGGAAAGAAGAGAGATAGCACGTTCAAATGCGTAATTAGAGAAGAGTTTAAAAGGAAGTTATTTATAAAGATCGTGGGCTGGTAACAGTGGGGAGCTACCCCTACGTCTGATGAGAAGTGGAGAGGAGCTGTTAACCTGAATAAGGTGGCAGAACTACATGAAAAGGACCACGTAACCTGATGCAACAGGCCCTGGTGATCCCATCGAACGGGGCTGAGGAAACAAATTCCTCACACTCACTGTCTTCCCTTTCTCCACTATCCAAACCCATCCAAAAGCCAGAAAGCACAGACCACCAATGTAGTCCATTATTAAAGCAGAGCCAAGTAGAGAAGGGGGCAAATTAATCTAGAGGAGGCAACAGCAGATATTGAGCACAGAAAGGAACCCGAAAAGGAAATCCATCAGAAGACCAAGAAAATAGACAAAGGAAATGTACATGGTGCAGGGGAAAGCAATAGGTCATCTAATAAGTAGCCAAGGGAAAAAAAAAAAAAAAGAAAATCATGCTCTCAACCAGATGCCACGTCTAAAGGAATAGTGGAAGAAATCCTAAACAAATAGGTAAAAGAAATTAACAACTATAGCACAAATACTGTGTACTTAACAATGTTTAAGGAAGGTGTTTTTTTGTTTTTTTTTTTTTTTTGTAGCTGATATCTTTTAAGTCTTATAACCTGTCAGTGAGAAGGTCATGATTATAACAATTTTAAAGGTATAGAAACTGCAACTCATAAGCAAACCTCCTCACCTATCACCATTATAAGTGCATCTGTATATTATAATTTAGTCTCCACAAAGAGTTAAGCCACCAGAGCAAAGGAATCCACAATTCCCTTTAAGTTAAGCCTAGTCTGGTAATGAACCATGGCCTCATGATTCTTCTGGCCAAAGAGGAATGGATAGAAACTTGTGCCCTCTTTCCAGCAATTTCCACAGCTCCTTTTCTCACCAGGATCTCTGGAGACAATGAGTATAAGATTGTCCTGCTCTGTATGCCAAGTCACCTTCTACTAAATCTCTCATTCTCCTCCTTCAAATGGAGCCAGGGAAAGTAAGTCAGGGATATAGTCTTACATTACATATGAAATCCATTAGGCAATTCTACTTGGACCTAAAATATAATAACTTTAGTTTCCTTCTAACTTAAAATTGGCTGTAGCAATTCCACACTTGTTCAAAGATATTTCCACCAAGTTTACATTGTAGCCTTGGTAGCATATATTTGTCTTATCAAATCCTTTTATTGATAAAACTAATTTTATATTCTTTAGTTCTGGCCTTGAAATTTTCCTCAGAGCTCCCCCAAACGTAACCACAACACACTCTTGAGATCTAATAATTACAGCTAACATTTAGAGAGGGGATGCTTGGACTATGGATCAAGACATGGTTTACTAATGGAATCTTCCCAAGGACCCATGATGTAGGTACTATTATTAGCCCCATTTCAGAGTTAAGTAACTAAGTACAGAGTTTGCCATTGTCCTCACAGAAGGAAGTGTTAAAGATAAACTTTAAGTCCAAAAATTCTGGTTTGTTGACCTACATGTTTAACCAATGTCCTCTGTTGCTTCTATAGGTCATAAATAAAACTCCGTTCCCCACTTCTCCTCCCTTTGTCTCCCAAACAACTGACAGGGACACGTAAAAGTTGCCTTCCACTCCCTTTCTCAGATAGTCATATTTTCTTGTTCTTCCTGATTTATTTACTTATCACTTCTCCATATCCCCTTTTCTGGTTAGAAAAAAACACTCATTTTTCTCCTCGACTTTGCACATTATTAAAGCATTTTCCAACTCAATCAAATGTCTACAGCTTTCCCAATAATGCCAATTAGGCAATGGACACTGTCAAGCCATCAAGTTGTGTTCAGATCTGTCGATGCAGCAATGCCACATTCGGCAAAATTGTACATGCACGCAATAGCTGATAAGCACTACTTCTTGATATACTTCACCACTTCCGGTCAGGTAATCATCAATTGGGAAAAAAATGAGTAACAGAATGTACCAGCTCTAATGACTACATTAGTGACAGGAAATTAAAACCAAAAATATTTAAGCCCTAGAAGTACTAAAGAGACGTTCCAATATGGAAAAAATCAAACTTCTTCACTAATAATTAAAGAATTCTGTGTGGAATCTGAGTCCTAAAGGCAAAATCATTTTATTTGAATTTTCAGTATAATAACGTTTTCAGTATAATGATGTTTGAAATAGTGACTAACCAAACTCAGATGTGAGAAAAGATGGCTTCAGAAATACCAAACAAAAGAAATGAAAATTTTTTAGCATTCTCCAGGGAAGACACCAAAATGTAAGAGTTTCACTTTGGTATGTATAACAACATAAAGCTTCTTTCTACATGTACATATTTTCTTTATCTCCATGATAATATACCCAGAAGGTTTTTTCCCTCCATGGCACTGATTAGAATTATTGTTTTTGATTCTGTAGTTTTGATTCTGTGTTTTCATCTTTTCTCAAACATAGCATAAAATCATTGTTTTTGTTCATTTCTTATGTTTTAACATATGTAATTGGCATAGGTACTCACAGGACTGGGGGACAGCTGGAGTTACTATGAAGTTGGCGACATAAATTTTGCAGCCAGCCTGACATTGATTTAAAATGCATTTCAGACTGATGAAAGCTGGTGGATTCACAGTCCCTGAGACTGAAGTTCTCTGGTTCTCCACTGAACAAAGAGCGCCCGGGGACCTGCAGTGCCCCATAAACTTGTTTCAGCTGTGAGGTGACATTCACCATAAAGAGGCATGTTGGGTAGGTACAGCTGAAAGAACTAGATTATCAGAAAGCCACACATCACTTAGATCCGAAAAGAGTAGTTGGATTGTTCCTGTTGTTAGATGAGTCAGATTAGAACACCTTGTCATTCACTCGACAAGTTTAGGATTCTTTTTCATGCTTTTTTTTTTTTTTTTCTCAGAATGCCTAGATATTTCTAATATATGAAGATTTCTTCATATAAATTCAAATTTGTTCTTACTCAGAACTTTCTACTAAACTGCTATGCTAAATTATTTAAGTTTCTGTGTCTCTCTATGATTTGATTAACATATCTATTGTTATGGGGGTTAAACTGGATGGTGCATAAGACATCTTTCAGGTCTAAAATCCAGATATACAGTCAGTTTATCATGAGAGGAAAATGTTCCCTAAAACCACATGGAGATATTTTAAAAAAGTAGTTCATTCTGCTCTGTCAGATTTTTTGGATTCTAAAATACAGTGGGCATATAAAATTAGGAATAAAGGCAATCTCATGTGCTTTTCACAATAATTTGCAGAGGTACATTTTAAAATATTTTGTTTATTTGTTCTATTTACATGGTAAATGGGTATTCTAACAATTTCCTGTCTCTTTCCCATGCAATTTCACTGAGAGATAGAGAGGAAAAATAGTTCTTTGTTCCTTGGCAAATAGATGTTTTAAGACTGAGCTATAAGGAATCAACTCAGGAAAATGGCTGTTAGAATTTGCTATAACAAATCTGATTTTCTATCATCCAGAAATATTCTCATGCTGTGGGTCATGCTATTTGCCGCCAAACAGATTTTTTCAGTTACATAGACCTCATATCGAAATAAAATTGGGGGGAAACTATAGCTCACTAGAGTTGTCTTGTTACCCCAAAGATTTAAACCAGATTGAATGGAATAAAAGAGGAATGATAAGCAGAGGGAGAAAAAAAAACAGAGAGAGAGATTAAGTGTGAGCTCCTTTGGATTCTGACCAAAATCAGGGCTTAGTGTTTTGGAGCATTTGGATTCTTGGTGTGTGCCATTATATTCGTTTTTACTCTCTCCCAAACTTAATTCCTTCCTATTCTAGTTTACACACACACACACACACACACCACACACACACACACACACACACACACAGACATTTAATCAATTTACCTCTTTATTCCTTATATCCTTTGTTATTGAAACCAATCATATTCCTTCAGCATGTTACGTGATGCAAGGCAACATACTCAGGTTGTAGGCAACTTCAGCAATCTCCTTGTGTCACTCAAAAGATGTTAGCTCCTTTTAAATATTGTAAATATCACAGAAGAAAAACTATTAAAAAAACACCTACAATGCCCTTAATTTAATCCATCATTTAAAAAATAATAATCTACGTTTTCGTCAACCAATGCTAATTAATTTCTATGTCAAAGAAGAAAAATTGAAATGTCTTATTATAAATACCTACTGATGGCTAATTTTAATGACAAGATGGAAAAAATAATCTATACCTTCATTCTTGAGGCTCATCTTTCAACCTTTTTGAAGAGACTAAAATGAACACATAGAGAAAATAATGTATTTATCTACTAGAGAGGTCAGGCTTAACTGCTTATTTTCCAATGAAAGTCTATTTAAAGGGGAAAAAAAAATGAAAAAGGAAAACTAATGGGCAAGTAAAGGTGATTTGTCCTAAAGATCAAATTGAGGAGAAAGCCAGCTTTAGCACCAAGTCCTTAGTATGTAAAAAGAATGCATGTTATATACAATGTTAAATTTATGGTGACCTCAACCCCATGATTATGCTTTTGCATCAATTTTCTGAGCCAAAAGGACTAGGAACCAAGTAGAACAGATCTCATGTCTACTGAACAGGAAACACATATAGGAATTACACTTCTCTGTTTCCTCCAGCATTCTTAGCAGTGTGCTATGCACATGATAGGTGACTGCACATCTTCAAATCAAGGTGATACTTTAAATTATGTCTCCTTCATATCTAGATGGATAACTGCATGTCTGAGGAGCAGGACTGACTGGTGAAATCACCATGGACAATCCATCAAGGACAGGAAAGCCTCTAATTCTAAGTCTCAGTTCTTCAATTGTGAAATGATAATAATGATGTCTTCCTTCTATTTCACAGGTTTGCTATGTCTTCCACATAAGTAATATGATAGCAATAGTACATCTTCATTTACTGAGCATTTAGATAATAAACAAATGTACAAAATTTTGCAAGCATTATCTCACTTAGCCATTAAAACAAACCTATGAAATGAGTAATATTGATCCAATTATGCAGTTGACAATAGCTAGGCTCAAGAGAATTAAAATTTCACAGATTATAAATGGGAGCAAGATAGATTCCAATTCCAAGGATTTTTAGCTGACATCTTAGGTAAGTGATATCAAAATAAGACTTTATTCATGAAATACCAACAAGGGTATTCTGTTTTCCTGACTTCTTAGTTATCAAATGGTAATGATGTTTGGTGACAATAATCGCACTTCTGTTTGATGAGAATATGTCATAGTCAAATTCCTAAATTAATATGACACTAAATGGCCAAAGTTATATTTAAGTAGAAAATTCTATGAAAATTTACAGAAAAGGAAGTTTCTCCATTCATAAGTAAAGCGCGCGCTCCTCTCTCTCTCTTCAACTTTTCGTTAAAATGCTAGGGGAATACATTTTTTTTTTGCCCTTGAATATTGCTAATAATTGCCACTGCTCATGATACTGTCCCTTATTTATATGAAAAAAAAAAAAAAAACCCAGAACACTTAAATTTAAAAATCTGCAGTGGAAAAGGTAATATTAGGCCATCTAAGGTCTCCTTCTGTCTCTCAAAAATCTAGTTAAGGGAAATTAATCCCTCTCATTCAAGAAAAGATGTAAATAATCCCTTTGACCAAACTGCTGTCTAATAGACCAAAGAGCACTAAAACGTCACTCTCTCTCCACTTACTCAATCCAGCTCTGAAAGATACAAATGTCTGTCTGTTTCAGAAGGCTTTTTCCCTTAGGGTAATAACAAATGATTCTAGTTTGGTGGCCCAGTACCAAAGTGGTCATAGTAATAAGTGTCATAGATAAATATAGGAAGCTTCTTACAAATATGTGTGTGTGTGTTTTTCAATCTAGTGTTGCATATGGATGCCAGGAATAAGTAATGTAAATGATCTGTTCCAATTTACATTTGAACAGGGGCTTAAAAAGGATCAGGGAGCACCACCCTGCCTTGAAAAGCTATGGCCTAAAAAGGGTGACAGGGATTTTCATCTGTATTCTAATTACCACGTTCCAAAAAAAAAAAAAGACCCAGGTTAGGAGTGGAATCATCTCTGCAGGGGATATCCAAGATTGTTGCTTGGATAAAATGTGAATCAAGGGCTAATGCCAAAAATCCAAATTACATTTTTAAAAGAGGATGTTACATTAAATAGTAATAAACTGAGTAATTACAGAGAATTTATGTATCTTTTAACATAATTAATGACGTAAAATATCAAAGTTTGAAATTTAAGTCCATCATCTATTTTAAAATTATGCTTCAGAATTTACGAATAAGAATAAAATAAATGTAGAATGCTTAGATTAATAAGTTAAACTAAATATAGATTAGATTTTATCCACTGTGAATATTACAAAAAGGAAGCAAGAATTACTTCTTGTCTTAAGTAGATTCTAGTTAACTGTAGGGCATTTACTAAAACTAATGTTAATGTTATCTTAGTTAACTTTTCATGTATAACAAGTAGTGGGTAAATAAACTCTGTATGAAATCTGTAATGTAATTTATAATGAATTTGTGCTAATGATATTTAATGTGCTAGTTAAAATGGGAGCTTTATTGAGAATAAATTTTGCTCATTTACTTCAAAGGGAGTTACCAAACATGTGTAATTTTATAGCAATCTAAGAAACAACATTAGCTAATAAAAGTATGATTTAACAGATTTCCTTATGAAAATACAGTATATATATATAATTTTCCTCCCTTAATTGTTTACTAGTAAAAAAATTTCTCAGTCCCTCTATGGACACTCCAAAAATTCAAATAAATAACTATTTGAGAATGCATATTTGTGATAGGCAGAATAATGGCTCCTCAAAAATGTCTACATCCTAATCAAGGTTATAAACCTTAGATAGGGAGATTATCAGTATCATGTTATCTGATGTTTTCAATAATATGAGCCTTTAAAAGCAGAGAACGTTCTCCAGACACGTCAATGAAATGTGGAGGAAGCAGGAGAAAATGAAGCTGAGGAAGAGGTCAGAGAGAAGTAAAAAAGGACTCAACCTATCTTTGCTGGCTTCAAGGATGAAGGTGTTTTGGGCAATCTCCAGAACCAAGGAATCCTGGCCAAAAGGCAGCAAGAAAATGGTAACTGCCAGCTTACAAATGCAGGGAACTGAACTACTAAGAACGTGAAGGAGCCTGGAAGCCACTTTTCCTGTGTGGAACACAGCTCTAATGACCATGAGACCACATTTTTTGCCCGGTGAGACCATGTTGGCCTTCTGATTACAGAACTGTGAGATAAGAAATGTGGTGTTTGTTTAAGCCACAAACTGTGTGATAATTTGTTAAGGCATCAAACAGAAAACTAATACCATACTGTATTATATGTTCAATATAAACACTTATTACTAAGTGAACATTATGATGCTCAAAATTCACTTTCACAATAGAGTGCCATGGTATCGATATTAATGAGGATTTTAAAATTCTGAAGTTTTAGAGAATAAATTCCTGAAAAATGGATGTCTTAATTAATGATGTAAACAAAACAAAACAAACAAAAAAGGTGCAGTTTTAAAATAAAAGCAGGTGTTTGCATATTCAACATAAGCGATGGAGCTCACAGTTTAGAGATTTTTTTTTCGTTTCCTAAGTAAAAATTGGTGATATTGCACCCTTTTTTTTGGTTTTCTCCAAGGAATTTTATCATTTTAGTAAAACCATAGTTTATTATTACAGTTAGTCCTTTATTCATCAATGACATATATCTTGAATCTGTTTTAAGAAATACAATGTGTTCTCATTTTGGAAAATTTGGATTATTGATTAGTGATTTTGTTTGCATATACTCCAAATTTTTTAAAGAAGTATCTTAATGCCAAATGTCATTGTTGTTGTTGTTTTAAAAAAATTAAATATGGCACTTGCAACATTCAAAAATTTAATTTCCAAGAAACTTCAAATCGAGTATGTGGTTTTAACTTGTATCATTCTGTTGCTGGAGGTATGCTTATCTCTGTTCCTCAAACTTCCATAGATAGGAAAGGAAATTTTTCCCTCTCAGAAACTGCCACGAAGAGCACAGAGTGAATACTTTCCTTCCTCTCCCCCTCCAGCTTACTTCCCCCACAGAAGACAGGAGGCGTTCTTTGCTTGTAATATCCAAGAGTCTAATAGCTATTGTCTGTCCTGTCTAGAAGAAAATGTTCACTTTTCCTAATTATGTTTTTTGTTATTTAAAAATCAGTGTTGAATAATGTATTTCAAAGTATAGAGATTTTGATAAACAGCGAAACATAAAGATAAACCATTTAAACAGCTATTTAAATGTTGTGTTTCTGGTGCATTACTACCTGATTTTTTAGAGGGAAGCATAGAAAAATAAACCCCACATTATTTTCAGTCTTTCTATTTTGATCGGAAGTCAATAAAAGACCCCAGCAAATTTCCAGGCATCCTCAGATTGTTTCACAAATATGTCCCAAGTCTCTTCTCACTTAGAAATTTGTTCTTATAATTAGTGAAAAGAGTTTATTATTATGTATTATAACTTTTTTGGACTTGTGTATATGTCCTGTCTCTCTACCTCCTCTTCTCTTACAACTTTCTTACTACTCCTGATAACTTTCTCTCCTTTGCATTCATTTCCAATTACTCTAAGTCCTACAGTTTTCACTTTCTAAACACTGTAAAATCTGATCCTTCCACTGCCACCACCCACACCAAAACTCCTATCACTTAGACTTGTAGCGTAGCAACTGTTCTTACAATAACCTTGTCTCTGTCATTTTTTCGAATCTACAGACCAGACAATCTTTTCCAAATGGAAATAAATTAAAACTCTCATGCTCTTGGCTACCTCTCCAGCTTCTTCTTGCATCACTATTACTCTCTAAGATGGCAGATATATATTGAACTCTTAGTGTCTTGGTGAACATACTGTGCTAAGAAGCTTCGCATATGTTTATTTCACTTAGTCCTCACAGACCACTCTGAGGTTACTACACAATTTGTGTCATCCCCTTAGCATTTAATAAAATTGATACAGAATGTAGTTAAGGATTTGCCCAAGGAGCCATAGTTAGTTGTTGGTACTCTGTATAAACCAAGTAGTTAAGTCCATAGTCTACATTCCTGAACCACCCAATCCATTATTTATCTTCCTTTTGGTTTCTTAAATGCTGCCTGTCCTCTTCACATTTTCTTTTTTTTTTTTTTTTGGGGGGGGGGGTGGCGAGGCAACCCTTGGTTGACCTCACAGATTGCAAGGACCTTGTCAGCTTACACTCTTATTTTTTTTCTTTTATTTTTTATACCTACAAGCACCTGGTGTTCCTAGGTGGTTTCCATCCAAGTACTAACCAGGCCAACCCTGCTTATCTTCTGAGATCAGACTGGATCAGGTTTGTTCAGGATTGTACGGCCGTAGACCCTCTTTACATTCTTTACATGATTTTCCTTTCCTACCTGAGCCACTCTCCTCTCCATTTTTGCTTAGATAGCCACTTTTGGTTCTTTAATATCAGCTCACATGTAACTTGCTCACAAAAAGACTTTCTGACTCTCTAATCAGTGCTAGCATTGGACCCTTATCCCTCTTTAGTAGCACTTAGTATGAAATCAGTCACTCATGGTTGTGTTTTATCTCATAAGTGCCCGTTTCCAACACAAGACATTTCATTAGCTGATATACTCTAAGAAATAGGGGACTTGTCGTCTTCTGCTCACCATTATTATGTCCTTAGTGCTCATCACTCCAATCTCCTAGCAAGTGCTCAAGAAACATCAGATAGGAGACCAAAAGTAATGCTTCTTTCTGCTTTTAACCATATTCTAATTAACACCTGATCCCTTCATATGGTATTATACAAGCTGACAATAGTTTTAAGTATTGTATTCCTTTAGCTCCACCCTCAGATGGATTCAATAAAGCCCTTTCTCCTGTTTTAGTTTGAAAAACTTCTAGGGAGGGACTTGACTGGCATGGCTTCAATCAGGTCACATCCTAATCCAATTGACTGTTCAAGAGGCCATATCAAGATACACTTTCAAATATCTGAACCATTCTCAGAAAAGGGTGATATCATATTATGCTAAGAAGACAATTCGATTGGTGTCCCCCACAACATCCAAGTAGATGTTTATGACTGGGTCTCAGAAACTAGGCCAACTGAACTTAATGAAAATAATGGTAATACTATCACTAATTACTATAATCAAAATATGTTGCAAATGTGTTTACCTATGTTATTTTCATTTCATATTTATGATAATCCTATGAGTATTTTACACATATTATTATTTCATTTCACACATGAAGAAATTGAAGGCTTAGAGAGCTTAAGTGGTTTACTCTGAATCACATAGCTAGAATATGGAAGAAGTGAACCCAAATTGTTTTGTCTCCAGATTTGTTCTCAGAACTGCTACAAATCCTACTCCTTAATAGTAGAGCTATTTGAGTATATAGAATAACCTAAAATTTACTAGATGATTAGCTGTGTTAGTATACAGATTCAAAGGAAAGAATCTACCCAGTAATTTGTACAGAGCCTGTGATACAAAGGTGGAATGGTAAGAGGAGAAAAAACAGGAAGATATATACAAAATACAGCAGGGGTTATCTCTGTTTATAAAAATAAGTAGTAAATATGAATAAATAAGATTATGTGAAGTTGTATTAAACATAGGCATGCACACACAAATGTACACAAACAGATAAAGAATAAGGAAGGAATTTCAAGGCCAATTCCAATCTTGTGTTTGTTGTGCACGATCTATCCTGGAGGTTGAATAAAGTCCTTTTTCAAGAAGGCAAAATAGGATAAATACATATATGATGAAAAGGCCATAATTAAGTGCATATGTTTTAGTTTTCAAAGTTGAAAATTTATTAGATTCCCTAAAATTATTATATTCTAAATCTACTGAAGGGAAACCTTTAAAAGACAAAATACAAATTTAACTTTATATAATGCTGAGACTTTTTATTTTGAGGGTTCAGAAATAAAAGATAAAGAAACTTTCTATAATCCTGGCATATTAAATTATTTAACTATTTAGCACATGATAAAATTTAAAATGGACACTTCTGTTTTAAATGATTATGAAGCATTGAATATAATTGAATAAAAACTATGTCAAGTGCATTACCATAAGAAGTTTATTCTGATATCTGATCAATTTCCATAATACTACATATTATGATGTATAATACTATTAAAAATGTATTTAGTTCCCTTTAAAGCATTTTTCTCTGTTATTGGACATACTACCTAATGCCTTAATTTATTCTCTAAACATTTCTTGACACTATTGATTTCTGAAACTGTTTTTTTTATTTGACTTTAAAACATTTCAAGATTTCAGTTTTATAAAAATATGTGATGCACAATTAATTGTAATTGTGTGACTCAGTTAAATATCTTAGAAGTTCCTATGATTAAAACCAGAAAGTACTTACGAATTAGATTCTGTTCTAATCGTCATTTATTCTAATTCTAACTATTTAAATTCTTGCTGAATATCACTCCATTGATATTCTATAGGTATTTTTTAGTTAAGATGTTAAAAATTGAATTTATACCATCTCCCTAATCTACACCTGTGTCTCTGCCTGCATCCCTTGATTCAATGGTGCCAATATCTACCCATTGCTCAAGGCAAAAACCCAGGAGCTATTCTAGGTGCTTTCCTTTCATCAAGCAACAATTGTCATCCCAGCATATAATCAATCACAACATATTGACTGGTTTCATTTTCGATTTGTGGCCATTAAACTCAAGTATGCTCTTAGTAATCCTACAGCATCTCGTCAGTCCAGTTCACTTTCTCCTAAATGACTATTTCATAATTTCTCCTCCTCTAACTACCAATACCTATCCCTGGTCTTCATTCTCAGTTAACGACTTTGCATATTAGTTCACTGCTAAACAGACATGATAATAAAAAGCCTTCTCTACCTCTTGCCTCCACATCTCACTCCTCTGCATTAAGACACACCTATGTTGAGTATCCTGAAGTCAGCCACTTAACACTCACCCAGTCTCCTTTCCTTTCTCAAGAGGTGAGTTCAATCACTTACATCATCAGTTCCTTTCTGTATCTCTCCTACTCTCTACATCTCTCTGTCTCTCTCACCATTCCCAAAAGTATTGTTATTAAAATAACTTCTCCATACAAACCTCCTTAGTTACTGTTGTTTCTCTGTTCCTTTTATAAAAACTATTCTCCAAAAAGATAGTCTACTTACTACCTCCAATTTCTCTCCTCTAGTCTCTTCCTCTCCGTTTTTTAAATTTATTTTTCATCAAATTATTTACATGTTAAGTAAACAACAGTATGCCCGTTTCTCCCCTCAGTGAAAAGAAATTTTAAATCATTTAAGTGAGTTGTTTGATATTTCTTTTTTAAAAAAAATTAAGTTTATTAGGGTAACATTGGTTAATACAATATAGTTTTCAAAGTGTACATTATTATTTGACATCTGTATATTCTATTGTGTGTTTTATCACCCAAAGTCCAGTTTCCTTCAGCTACCATATTTTTTGATCCCTTTACCTACTTCACCCTCTTTCTAGCCCCTTTGCCCTGTCTACCTCCCCGCTCCTCCCCTACTCCCTACCCTCTGGTAATCACTTGTCTATAGCCGATGTCCACGAGTCTCTGTTTGTTTGTCCTGTTCATTTGTTGCTTTTAGGTTCATATCCCACATATAAGTGATATCACGTGATTTTCAACTTTTTCTGTCTGGCTTATTTCACTTAGCATGATCTGAGGTCTACCTATGTTGTCGCAAATCCCAGTATTTCATCTCTTCTTAAGGCTGAGTAATATTCCATTGTACATATGTACCACAGCTTCTTTAGCCAATCATCTATCATAGGACAGTTCAGTTGCTTCCATGTCCTGGCCACTGTGAATAATGCTACTATGAACATCAATGTGCAAATATCTTTTTGGATATGGGTTTTCAAGTCTTTGGGGTAAATACCCAGTAAGAGATTGCTGGATTATATGTTAGATCAATTCTTAGTTTTTTGAGGAATCTCATATTGTTTTCCATAGTGGCTGTACCAATTTGCAATCCTACCAGCAGTGTATGAAGGTTTTTTTTTCTCTGCATTTTCTCCAGCATTTGTTATTACTTGTCCTGTTGATTATAGCTATTCTAACAGGTGTGAGATGGTATCTCATTGTAGTTTTGATTTGTATTTCCCTACTAGCTAGCAATGTTGAGCATCTTTTTCAAATATTTGTTGACCATTTGTATATCCTCTAGGGAAGAAATGTCTGTTCAGGTCCTCTGCCCATTTTTTGATTGGATCATTTGTTTTTTCATTTTTATTGAGTTGTATGAGTTCTTTGCATATTTTGGATATTAGGCTTATCGAGCATTGTTTGCAAATATATTTTCCCATTCAGATGATTGTCTTTTACCTTGTTTACGATTTCTTTTGCTGAGCAGAAACTTTTAGTGATATAGTCCCATTCATTATTTTAGCTTTTACTTCTCTTGCTTTGAGGTCAAATTCGTATAAAATCCTCTTTAAGTCCAAGGTCCTTCAGTTTAGTTCCTATGTTTTCTTCTATGCATTTTATTGTTTCAGGTCTTATATTCAGGTCCTTAATCCATTTTGAGTTAATTTTGGTGTGTGGTGATAGAAAACAGTCTAGTTTCATTCTTTTGCAGATGGCTTTCCAGTTTTCCCAGCACCATTTATTGAAGAGGCTTTCCTTTCTCACTGTATATTTTTTACTTTTTTGTTGAAAATTATTTGCCCATTTAAATATGGGTTTACTTCTGGACTCTCGATTCTGTTCTACTGGTTCATGTACTGTTTTGCTGCCCAAACCATGTAGTTTTGATTACTGTCACTTTTATAGTATAATTTGAAGTTGGGCAGAGTGATGCTTCCAATCTCATTCTTTTTTTCCCAGGAAGGTTTGGCTATTTGGGGTCTTTTGTGCTTCCATACAAAACTGATGATTTTTTTTGTCCTATTTCTTAAAAAATGCTGATGGGATTTTGATGGGCATTGCATTAAAGTTGTGTAATGCTTTAGGTAATATGGTCATTTTTAACTATGGTGATTCTTTCAATCCAAGAACACGGAATGTCTTTCCATTTCTTTGTATGTTCTTTGATTCCTTTTAATAGGGTCTTGTGTAGGTCCTTCACATGTTTCATTAGATTTATTCCTAGGTATTTTATTCTTTTTGTTGCAACTGCAAAAAGGAATTATTTTTTCCACTTCTTTTTCTGACACATTATACAGTATAGGAATGCTATGGATTTTTGAATGTTGATTTTGTATTCAGAGACTTTATTGTATTTACTTATTGTTTCTAGTAGTGTTTTTGTGGATTCTTCAGGGTTTTCCATATAGAGAATCATGTCATCCACACATAGTGACAGTTTGACTTCATTTCCTATTTGGATGCCCTATATATCTTTCTCTTTTCTGATTGCACTCAGTAGGACCTCCAATGTTATATTGAATAACAGTTGGGATAGTGGACAGCCTTTCCTTGTTTCTGATATAGGGAAGGTTTTTTAGTTTTTCACCATTAAGTATAATGCTGGCTGAGGGTTTGTCATATAGGACATTATTATGTTAAGGTACTTTCTTCCATACCAATTTTGTTAAGTGTTTTGATCATAAATGGATGCTGTTCTTGTCTAAGGCTTTTCCTACATCTATTGATATGGTCACATGATTCTTATTTTTTAATTTGTTATGTGGTGTATCACATTAATTGATTTGCATATGTTGAACTATCCCTGTGCCCCTGGGATGAAGCCCACTTGATTGTGGTGTATAATCTTTTTAATATGTTGCTGTATTTGGTTTGCTAGTATCTATTTAGGATTTTTGCATCTGTGTTCATGAGAGATATTGGTCTGTAGTTTTCTTTTTTGTGTTATCTTTACCAGGTTTTGGTATCAGAGTAATATTGGCCTCATAAAATGAGTTGGGAAGTATTGCTTCTTCGATTTTTTGGAAGAGTTTGAGGAGAATAGGTATTAAATCTTCTTTAATGTTTGGTAGAATTCACTGGTGAAGCCATCTGGTCCTGGACTTTTACTTTTTGGTAGGTTTTTGATGATTGTTTCAATTTCCATACTGCTGATTCTATTTAGATTTTCCAGATCTTCTTGATTCAGTCTAGAAGATTGTATTTTCTAAGTACTGGTCCATTTCTTTAGGTTATTAAATTTGGTGATATACTTTTTCATAGTATTCTTGTATGATCCTTTGTATTTCTGCAGTGTCAGTTTAATTTCCCCTCTTTCATCCCTGATTTTGTTGTGTCCTTTCTCTTTTTTCTTTAGTGAGTCTAGCCAGGGGTTTGTCAATTTTATTTTCTCTCAAAGAACCAGCTCTTTGTGTATTTATTTTTTCTATTTTTTTTGTGTGTTTGTTTGTTTTTCAATTTCATTTATTTCTGCTCTAATTTTGATGATTTCTTTCCTTCTGCTGACTTTAGGCTTCATTTGTTCTTCCTTTTCTAGTTTTTTAAGATGAAACATTAGGTTTTTATTTGGGCTCATCTTGTTTTTGGAGGTAGGCCTGTAATGCTATGAACTTTCCTCTTATGACCACTTTCCATGTCCAAAAGTTTTGATATGTTGTACTATCATTATTATTCATTTCTATGTATCTTTGATCTCTCTTTTTATTTCTTCTCTGACCCAGTTATTCTTCAGTAGCATGTTGTTTAATCTCCATGTATTTGTGGTTCTTCCTGATTTCTTTTTGTAGTTGATCTCTAGTTTCAAATATCATGATCAGAGAATATTGGTAT
Organism: Eonycteris spelaea; assembly: GCA_003508835.1. Classification (NCBI taxonomy): domain Eukaryota; kingdom Metazoa; phylum Chordata; class Mammalia; order Chiroptera; family Pteropodidae; genus Eonycteris; species Eonycteris spelaea. Next base: position 5,679,535 of record PUFA01000046.1, read on the forward strand.
GATTTCAACCCTCTTATATTTGTTGAGGCTATCTCTGTGTCCCTGTATGTGGCTGATTCTTGAGAATGTTCCATGTGCACTGAGAAGAATGTATAAGCAACTGTTTGGGATGGAAGGCTCTGTATATGTCAATTATGTCAGTTGTCTAATGTGTCATTTAAGGATGTTATTTCCTATTGATTTTCTGTTTGGATGATCTGTCCATATCTGACAGTGGGATATTTAGATCTCCTACTATGATAGTGTTTTGATCTGTTTCTCCCTTTAGTTCTGTTTGTAATTGCTTTACATATTTTGGGGCTCAGGAGATTTTTCAAAATAAGGGGAAACAGTCTGTGAACAGGCTATGTCTAAAGATGATGGAAGGTTCCAGATCAGTGTAACAATGAAGTCCAGAATGGTAGGGACTAAACAGAAGAGAGTGAAGTCTCTGAAGAAATCAAATCTTGAGGATATTGTCAAGTGAACCAGTGATGGTAAAATTGCTAAGATTCAGAGTAGAAGATGATATAACAAAGAAAGGTGTGAGACAAGTATTAAAATCATCAAAGCTCAGTGCCATGGATCCATGAAAGAAGTAGAATTCACATTGAGGTGTTGGAAGGTCCAGAAATGTTGGACTTCAAGTAAAGAGAGGCAATGACAGAAGCAGACTAGGTGGTACACAGTCTGTCACCTGGAGAAAAGGGACAGGCTCACACTAACCCACCCAGGCTCAAAGAAGGATATGAGCAGACTAGGCTTCTGTAGGGTAAATTCATTAAGGGAGTAAAAGAATCATCTCACAAGAATACATTCTGATTTTTAAAATTTAGTGTCATGGTGGTCCAATATTACATTTTTCTGCCCAAATTTCACTATATTTTATAATCTCACATAGAACAAATTTTCTCTTACTGTCTTAAAATGTAGCTAGGATGGAGTTAAGGAGGGAAAAAGGTGGAAAAATGAAAGAAGGGGAAGAGAAATCAACAGAGATACTAATAGGAAAAAGGAGTTAATCACTATTCAGTGCCTGGATGAGCTCTCACCTGAAGGTGGGCCATGGCCCATCTGTTTCCCAGCAGGTTTTTGCTGAGTAAGTAAAAGAGAAAATTTGCTAATGACAGAATGACAGTTCAGTGCTCTGCTTAGTAATTCATCAAGCTGATTTGCATCAGAATTTGCAGGGAAGCTTTTAAAAAATCACATGGATCTTTTTGCCCTGCAATCCCCCATCTACCATTTCTATTGAATCTGAACTTTTGCATGTAAATCTCAGGACTTTGTAGAAATCTCCCCATATCACTGTGTTACTAGGTGTGGTGCTTGTTTGGAAACTACTGCTCTAGTTTATTTCAAAGCTGGGCAACTGGAAGGTTCTGATGAAATGCTCACCCAATATCCTAAAACCTCCACTTGGTGGAACTTCATAAGATCTGTGGGGAGAAAGAAGTCCTATTACAGACATCCCAGGAAACTTCAGTTTCTTGAAGAATGTTTTCACAACTCTGGGGGAAAAAAAAAAAAGCTTGTTTTTTAAAAAAATAGAACTATACCACTATCACACACAATTTTCCTCTTTTTGCTTTTCTTTTTTTCTTCCATTAGAATCAATCTACTAACAAGAATCAATTAAATAAATTCACACAGTATTTCACCTTCAGAAACTTTGTTTAAAAAAAGAAAAGGCTCACTGCCACATCTTATTTTCACTCCTCTACACAACTTTTTCATCCTGTTAGACAGCCTTGAAAGTGGAAAACTGATTTTCCTTTAAAAAAAAAGCTTCTGAATTAAAATAACTTCATGGAAAAAGTATAACCCAAAAGACATGTATCAAATGAAGGATGTTGAGTAGGAAAAGAAAACTATAGTGTCCCCAAGGAGTCTGAGAATAAGGGTTGAACACTGTAAGATAGAACCTTCCATCAGATTACTGTTCAACTTAATTACAGTTAAGATGTGCACATGTGAAATTAATATTCAGGATCCTGGTGATTCAAAAAACAGCAATTGGCCACTACTTGAATTCATAGTCTTGTAATCCATCTTTACCCATGAAACAGCTAGTACAATATGATATCAGTGCTCAGATTTCTGAAGAGAGAAAGCAGTGGCCTATTTAAAAAAAAAAAGAAAAGAAAAAGAATAATGCATATGTAACTCAAATGCAAAAGGGGAGAATTATGCTAATGCCATGGGGGAACTACAAAGCTTTCATCAGTTTAGTTCCACACCAAGTAGAAACCCCCACTTTGGTCTTTAGGTTTATTAGGATGTCATTGCACACAGACCAATGTCATATACTTTAAACATTCTCTGAGCCTCGGGCTATGCTCATGTCCATCATAGCTTTGTATGGTCAAAAGTGGAGATAATAAATTAAGGATGAGACCTAGACTAGTTTGATGAAAGCTGTACTGTTAATAACCCATTTCTACCTGTCACTCTTTCCTATGGTTGCTAATAAACACTATCCAAAGACATATGCCCCAGGGAAAAAGAAACATTGTCCTCTCCAAGCCTCCACTCTGGTACAAAGAAGCTCTGACTCCTGCTTTCTATGTCTCAGCATCTGCTTTCCGCAAATGCATAATACAGGACACACATTTCCAGGGTCCAACCAATCTGTTAGGCAGCCACCATGCCCTCTGAGAACTTCCTGGCCCCTCTGTATTGGACACTTTATTTTGCGATCACTTGATTTTATCCTCTACATCCTGCTTTATCACTGTCATAAGGAAGCAGCATGACACAGTAGAAACACTTCAAGCTTTGGTGTCAAGTCTAGGCTCCTTTACCCACTCATCCACTCATGGCCGTGTGACCTTGGGTACATTACTTAACTATTCTGAACTCTTTTCGTTTGTTTGTTTACCTAAAGAAATATAGGTGCATTTTACTTATAAGATTGTAAACATCAAGCAAGAAAAAAAAAATACATACAATATTTAGTACTGGGACTACCATGGAAGCGATATTTGGTAAATACTAGTTCCTGTCACTGTTATGGAATGCACTCCACCAAGAACAAAGTCAATACCATTGAGGTTGTGGTGTGTTTGGTGGACCCAGCAGAGCAGTTGACAGCGTGGCAGATCAAGCTACCTCTGATATTGTGGTGAGATGTGGCTGCTTCACCTTCTTGAACCTCATCTCAGTTGAGCCTCATCTCAGATGCATATAACCCATGCTCACTGCCATGTTCAAGCCATATTGGTCTTCTCTATGTTGGATCATTCTGGCTTCTGCTTCCACCAGATTCTTACTGATACCTTTCTCCTGGTTCTTCACAGGACTACTCTTTCTCCTTAGGTCTCATTTGAAACGTTACCTCCTCAGAGAAGCTTTTTCTGACTATCCTTATCTAAAAGAAGTCCTGCTTTGTATCTTTTATTCCAGCATCTACTCTTCTTTTTTGAAGACATATAACACCTGATATGAACTTATTTATTTGGTTGTGTCATATAATACAGTCTCTTAGAGGGTATTTGTATCTTTTGTATTCTTCATTACCAGGTAAGCATCCAGTACATAGCAAATATACAATAAATATATTTGTTAAATGAATAAATGAATGAATTATTGTCTCTGTTGCCTCATTTTAAAAGAAAAGCTATTTTGGCTGCATTTCCACTTATATAAAGCACTGGGCTATTTATTCTTTTCTTAGCTTTGAAAAAAGACATTGTGAAGAAGTAAATGAAATGTTGGTACTGTGATGGTCAATATATTATTTGTGGTGATATTTTTGTTAACAAAGAATAGTAGCCTCAGGGCTATGAAAGAGCACAGTATCTTCATCTCCCTTTGCCTCGGTTACCTCAAACATAAAACAAAAAACTAAATGAATGAACATCATGTGTGTTATGAAGATTAAATGAGTTTATACATGTAAAGTGCTTGAAACTGTACCTAGAACAGAATCATTGCTAAAAATGGTATTTCAGAATTTATACTTACTACAATCTGTAGCAAAGACAATTTTAAGTTAATTGATTAATTCATCTTACTGAGGCCACAGATATGGAAAAAGGCAGAATCCATGTAGTATTAATCAACACAACCCTATTATCATACACAGGGTTAAAGAAAAGTCTATAATTCCTATTCAGTGAGAATTAGTATAATTTGATACTGATATTATCTGACAAGATGAAAATGTTGTTCCACTAAAATCCCCGGAGAGATTATATACTGAAAAATATTTTCGAGGAAACTATATTTTCACTAGCAACACATGACTTTCAAAAAGTTATTTTAAATCTATGCTGACCAAACTGATCAGAGATGAAAAAAAATGTTTAAGAATCTTCTAGTCAAATGGACATAACGCTTGTTGGATAAAATCCATGCCAGTTGGATTTATAGTAATACATATGTCAGCAAGTCCCTGGATTTGTCTGTTATACTTTCTGCTAAGTATTATCTTGACCCTTGAATTCAGATTCATTTCAGTACAACAACTAGTAAGATTTTTTATATGATTCCACCACAAATTCAGACTTTTGAACCTATAATAAACTAAATGTGTCTGTTTATAAAGATAAAAAGTTTTTAGAAATCCAAGTTAGTAGAAAACTAAAAATAGCAAATGGTCCCATATTTATATTCTCAGTAGTCAGAATACAAATAAACATCCTTGGTGAAAACACATCAGTGCTTCCAATTAAGGCAATATAATTTGCATGCTTTGAAGTGGAACAATGGAAAATCTGACAATCCATTGTATTAATGTGAGACACAGACTTTAGAGACATATAAAAATAACATTTAATCTTTGTGAAGCATCTGCTTCTATGCACTTTTTGCATAACATTTATGCATTGTGTGTAAACATACACATCGGATAGATAAATAGAAGCTGGATAGATAAACATATGTTAAAGAGCTAGTGAAATCTGGTGCAACCCACTAATTCACTTTAGTAAACATTTCACTGTTATCGCTGCAGGTTCTATTGTCTACAGTTTCATTGTTTCCAAGAGGTATAGAAAGCTTTTATACTCAATTAATCTACTTACCTGACACAGATCTCTAAGTCTGATGTGAAAGTAGAGGACAAAATTTCAAATAACCAGGAAGAGGTATAAAAGCTGAGAGCAATGCTTTTTATGTTATGTGTTTCTTCAAGTGTTTTATTTTATTTATAAAGTGGAGCACAATATATAACCATTGAAGAAAAATGGTAGGTCAGGTAATAATCTTTTGTAAACAACTATTTGAAGCACACAGTTATTTTCCCTGTTTTCATGAGATTTCAGGGGACTATTATTTAGTGATCAGTTTTCAAGTGTCACTATTCTCAACCTTTGCTCTCTAAAACAACCAAAACAAAACTAATCATAGTTTCACATTTTTTGTGTGTTAAGAATCTTGATTTTTGGGCCACTTGCTCTGCCCACAACTGCATTTAATTGTATAAGATTTAAGTAAAATTACCACTCACATTTCCTTATCATGAAGACCTATATAAATCTTCTAATAAAGGGTTAATATCCAAAATATATAAAGAATTAATACAGCTCAAACAAAACAACAAAAGCAATTTAATTAAAAAAATGAACAGAGGACTTCAATAGACATTTTTCCAAGGAAGATATACAGATGGCCAACAGACGTATGAAAAGATGTTCGACATCACTAGTTATTAGAAAAATGCAAATCAAAACCACAATGAGCTATTACTTCACACCTGTTAGAATGGTTATTATCAAAGAGACAAGAAATAACAAGTGTTGAGAAGGATGTGGAGAAAGGGAACCCTCATATACTCGGTGGGAATGTATATTGATTGGTATATGGCCTTTATGGAAAACAGTGTATGTGTTCTTTGAAAATTAAAACTAGAAATATCATATGATCCAGCAATTCCTTTTTTGGGTATTTACCTGAAAACTCTGAAACACTAGTTCATAAAAATATGTGTACCCTATGCTCATTGCAGCAGTATTTATAATAGCCAAGACATAAAAACAATCTCTGTTCATTGACAGATGAATAGATAACAAAGATGTGATATAGATAGATAGATAGATAGATAGATAGATAGATAGATAGATAGACAGACAGAGAGACGATAGATAATGAATACTACTCAGCCATAAAAAATGAAATATTATCATTGTGGCAAATGGGTAGACTTTGAAGGTATTATGCTAAGTGAAATTAGTCAAATGGAAAGGGGCAAAAACTATGTAATTTCACACAAATGTAGAATATGAAACAAGAGGAAGGGGCAATTGGGTTAAGGGGTCAAATATATGGTAAGGGAAGGAAACTAGACTTCAATGGCAAGTACTCAATACAGTATACAGATATTGATTTATAATGTTGTACATGTGAAAAAAAAATTTTTAAAGAAAGACAGACATGGAGTTAAAGAAAACTAGGAATTGGGGGGCATTTAAGTAACAAATTCAGTGAATGAAAAATAATATTTCAGTACCTATGTTTGTAATTTATAGGCCTTTAGAAACTCCTTTATGAAATTGATTATAGGCAGTGGTTCAATAATACAAAAAGAAACTTAATTAGCACATTTTGGTGTAGATTGGGAAATGAAGTAAGGAGGAAAGTAGCCAGTTCAGAAGAAGAGAGCAAAGAATTAATCACAGTTGCCTTTGTTAATCTAAAAATAAAAAGCCAAAGTGAAAGGCAACAAGTGTTTATTTTGAGATCAAAAAGAGCTGCAATTCAGGGGCAAAAATTCAGGCAGAAATCCAAATTATGTTCTACTTATAGGGTGAAGAAGAAGTTTTATGAGAAAGGGAAGGGAAATTATTACATGAATAGAAGAAAGGAATTTCTTTTGGTGTTAGCAATCTAAGTTGCTCTTTAGTAATACATAGCTGGTTACTGGTTCTGTAGAATGTTCTTAATTATCAGTCCTTTTGGCCAGAAGATCTGCTTTCCTGTAACAGTTGTTTGTAAGACAATTTTGGTTTCCCCAGTTCAAAGGTTATTCTACCTGTTTCAAACATTCCAAAGGTTCAAGGCCTAATACTTAGAGTGCAATTCCTCTGGAATGGCTGCCCTGGCCATATTAAAAGGCTCCCCTTGTGCCAACTTTTATACCTTGCATGCCTCACAAACAGGTAAGTTGCATTAGGGCAGTTTTTGTTTTAATTCCAATCTCTCAACCTCTGCCACGATCACAGCAAATTCTCTTACAACTTTTTTCTAAGCTTTTCTTAACATTAAAAAATTTTAAGCTATCTTGTAGTATATAAAATTAATTTTCATAATACCTGAACCATCTTTTATTAGACCAGAAGCCCTATAATGCAAACCTGCTGCCGTATTTCCAGGTTGGAGAAACTTTTTGTAATGTAAAATGTTGAGACATAAAATTGATTTATTTATAATCCAATCTCCACTGATTTTTTGTAAAATATTTAATGTTATGGCTGTAGATTAGTAAAATGCATTGTGTTGAACCCAGAGATGTGCTTCATGTAAGAGTTCCTAAGGATTTTACAAATGTACCTCTGAAACTCTTTCTGATACCATGATTAAAGTTTCAGTCTGACAGTACTGACAATGAACTTAAAACATTCATCAGTGCAACTGATTGCAGAAGGCGTGCTCTTGGGTATGACCATATACACAGTTCCTGTCTTGCTAAGACCGTCGTGAAACTGGACACTCTAGGTTTCCTTGTCCTAATCATCAATCCATAACATCATAAGATACATTCATCAACAGAATTTTGAGCACAGGTTTAAAAATTGAGCCAAAGATGTAATTGATCAGTAATAAGTATAACCATCCAAGAAAGTAAGTCAAGATGTAGCATTGTTTAGGGGTATTAATTTAACTTCTAAATAAATTTTTAATGAATAATTTCGGGTTGAGCTATTGTATTTCTGACTATACAAGCATACCTTGTTTCATCATCTCTCCTGTATTGTGCTTCACAGATGATGAATTTTTTTTTTTTTTTATTAACGGCAAGACCCTCCACCAGCAAAAAGATAACAATTCATTTTATTGAGGTGGTCTGGAAACCGAACCTGCAGTGTCCGCAAGGTATGCCTAGACCTAGTGTTTAAATCATACCATATTTCAGTTTAGCTGTCTCTTCAACACAGGTGGTTTGGCTACTAGAAATATATTTCCTGGAGGGGCAATAATCATTGCTTTTTACAAATTTCTAAACATTGGTCATTTTTTAAATGTCACACAGAGCTGGAGATAAATATTTTTTAAGAGGAATATTTATTCTTTATTTAAAAAATAAAGAAGTTAAATTTTACTGAAAACAAAAAAAAATGAGAGAAGTACGCAAGTAAATTAGAAGCAGCCATCATTTGTCAAATGACACTATTGTGCCAGGAAAATTCAACATTTACCATTCTGCCTATGATTCCTTTGTATAACTTTTCATGGGTTAAAAGCTTTGTGTTTCAGACTCTGTAACTGGAAAAGTCATTATGGTTTATTTAGCAGTCTTTGTAAATTCTGAGAGACATTTAAAATTGTGGATGGGTTTAAAGTTAGAAATTTGAAAGTTTTGGCACTCCTGAGTGAAGCCGTTCTCATATACTAAGATGGAATTACAGCAAGGAACAAATAATAATACATAAATTTTTAATTTATCATAGCCTTAGAGCCTGAAGGACTCAGAAATTGAACAAAAGACCACTAAGAAAATCTTCTAGAAGTACACTCCAAAGAAGAAAGTAAACAGTGAACCTCAAACAGTTGAAGGCAAGGCACACTCACAGTATGTAGGACCAAAACTAAAGTTTGAAGAGAACTAAAAAGCTTTGAGACTGGCCTTTAGGATCATGTGTATGAGAGGGGAAGAATTTCCAGTTAAAGCCTTTCAAGATCCAACAGATTATACTTTTTTGATGGCCAATAGTATCATTCTGACCTTGACTGCTGCTGCAGGAAATAGCAGAGCATTCAAATATGGCCATGCATTTGCTCCACGTCAGTCAGACACTGGGGATAATGATGGCCCAAGAATAGAGGTCCTTTTGTAAAAACTCTTTGTTCTCTGTGGGAGAAAAATCTGAGAAATATTCTCTATTATACCTCAAATAGCATTCTTTCTGGCAGTCCATAATAGTGGGGAAAGGGAAGAGTATTATTAAAAGAGGAAAAAAGTTTTACCGAGGGAAATATATACATAAAGAAACTTCAGTTATTGCATGACATTATAGTCTAGAATTCTACTAGGTAATTTACCCATGTGAATTTATTTAATTCTAAAAAACACTTAGAGGTGAGGATTATTGTTGCTATTTTGTTACACACGAAAACAGATTGTGTAACAGTAAGACAGTAAGCCATTTTGCCTAATGTCATTTGGTGATTGAGTGATGAAGGTAAGATTTGCACCACAGTCTGTTGAATCCAAAGCCCTAGTTTTTTAACTATTATGTTTTTCTACCCATTTTTAAATCTCAAGAGTCGTGGGGTCATCTCTAGCAAGTCCAATTTTTTTCATCCACCCACAATAAGCAAATATTATCTGTTACATCCTAAGTTCCACTGTACGCTATAGGAAAATAACTGACTCTAGTTCAGCAGTCCCCAAACTTTTTAACATCAGAGACTGGTGCTCCTATGAGAATCTAATGGCCTAATGATCTGAGGTGGAGCTGAGGCAGTGGTGCTAGAGCTGGGGAGCGACTGCAAATACAGATGAAGCTTCACTGGCTTGCCCACTGCTCACCTCTTGCTGTGCAGCCCGGTTCCTAACAGGCCACGGGCCAGTATCAGTCCACAGCCCGAGGGTTGGGGACCCCTGCTCCAGAGTTATTAAGAATCTATCTATGAAGGACATTCAGTATAAGCTGTACCCAGTCCTTCTGCCAATTCAGTTTCAAATAACAGAAGTGATTAACTCATTCCACTCAAATGATGAAGATCTTTATGAAGATATTAGACCACAGCAAGTCATCTAGTATCTTAAAGGTTTCACACTCATTAAACCAAAGCCATGACAGAAAAAGTCCACAGTCCTCTGAGGAATATCCCATTAATGCAATTTCACCTCTCTGAAAGGTCAAACTTTGTGCAGAGATTGTGTCAAAGCCAAACAGTTAACTAAAACAATTAAGAAAAACCCACACCTACAATGATCAAGTAACGTGGAATATTCAATTGCTCTTATCTGAGCATTTTTTTGTGTTGATGATGAAATAATTCTGATCTTCAAAAGTGATTCATTCATCTGGTAGAGAGCCCTCACCTAAAATCAAGCTAATAATTTTTTTTTTTTTACTTTTTCTGAAAATGAGTAAATACTGCTTTATACAAACATCTCCTTCCATAATAGTATAAAATAACATGATTTTTAAAAATTGAGTCTTAAATATCCCAGTTACAGTTGCATTGGCTTTCAAAACTGAAATATGTGAATTCTGAGAAAACCCCCATTTGAATTCAATAAGATTAACCAGTCACAATAGAAAGACATGTCAAATGCAACATTTGGGAGGGATCATCCATCACAGGGACTAACACATTCTCCATGCTAGACTGAAGCTTAGAACTTAATGGGAAGTTACTGACAGCTTTCGTCTTCACAGCTGCCCTGGAATCTGTTAACAAGTCTGTTCTTCTGCAGGCAGATACTAGAAGAAACTTACAGTATTCCAATGAACACATAAAAGAAACACAACCTCTTAAAAAACTGCCTTCAATCCGCTGAATTAAGTAGATGTTCCTTTTAGTGATCATCATTCAAGTATATTTAACAAATCTAGCTTGTAAGTTTTTTTTTTTAAATCACCTTTGAATAAAACTATTTTTAGCAAAAAAAAAAAAATAGTGACAAGAATTCAATGTTTCAGAATTTCCAAATTATTTTTCTTTTTTAAACTGCAATTCTCACACGGCAATTCTCCGGTCATTTATGTCATTAGCAGCCTATTAAAATGTACATGGTATAATAACGTTTATCTTGTTTAATTCTCAAACAATTTTCTGTGATAGGAACTATTGATCTCTTTTTTTCACGTAAGTAACCTGAAACTCTGAGAAGTTAAGATACATGCTTAGATTATACTGCTAGGTATTGGCAGAATAACCATTTTTTCCCACATCAATAAAAATCTTACTTTTCCACAGATAAACAGAACTAGCCTTAAAATTGACATGAGAGTAAATAATATTTTCTGTCTTAATGTGACTTAACAACAGTATCTTTTAAAAATTGCACAGACTGGAGTAAAAGTGAATTAAAATTAAATTTCCTTACAGCTGTGCTTAACCTAAGTTCTATGTAATGTATATTATTTACACACACACACACACACAAACACATACACAGAGATATAATTCTGATTAAGTCTAAATATATAAATATGTATATATTAAGCAAATTATTGCTTAATAGATGAAGTAGGCAGCCTCCTTCATAAAACTGTGAAAGACTGGAATAAATCCTCTGTCAAAATTGTGACCACACTGCCATCATCACTACACTCATCACAGCATTTCAGTTTCTTAAAATTTCCACCATGAGTCATATTCTTGAGTCGAGGCATCAAAGACTTGTTAAAACTACTGTTATTGGGTGACACTGGGGGTGCATCACATTAAATCATTATAAGGTATTAATATCATTCTACAATTCTGTTTTCATTAACTATAATCATCTAGCAGGTTCTTAAAGAACTAGATTGCCCAGAACAAAAAACAGATAAGTTTGGTATAAGAAGATGGAGAAGGGAAAGCTTAAGAGTGTTTATAAGTTTGTTATTCCTAAAATATACATTTGAATTTATTCTGCCAGGTCTTTTCTTCAGGCTGATGGAAATCATTATTGAATGCATTAATCCACACAGCATTATAATCAGAATTTTCACATTCTACAGCACATAGAACAGCTTGTCCTTAAAAGAGCCCCACCTTCCCAACAATGACACTAGACTTTTCAGACTGTCACAGTAATTCTCATGATGCCAACCATAAATGGCTCTTCAGAGCACATTTTCTGTTCACTTTTTCTTCTTCAGTTCTATTCTCTATTACTTTTCCTTCTAACAGTCATTGGCCAATGTAGCGGAAGTGGCAACTAATGCACATTTTCATTTATAAACATAATTGCACATTTGTAGGTAAACAATCACCTAAATATCAAAGGAAGTCCAGGACTGGTGCCAGGCATAATAGCATAGCTCATACTGAAACGGCTCCTGAATCACAAACTACCTATTGCAAACTTTTCTCTGAAAACTCCTCCTGTCTACCCTATACTTAGAGTTATGAAAATGCATTTTAATAACATTTTCTAAGGTTGGGCATTATAAATCCAACATTAGTTTTCTCTGAGTTTCGTCCAGATATTCTCACATATCTGCATTTCCAGTGTCAAAAAAGAATAAATTTAGCAATGATCCTATTGGGGATGTTTTCTCTAAGGACACCACTGAGGCCATGAAATCATCCACTGTGTTTCACCCATGTCTGCTCAAATCATGACAAATCAAGTGTCTACGGATTGTTAAATTCTTAACACTGGCTTTTCACTTTAAAAGTGTATAGTTTTCTTCATTTAAAAATTTTGCCTCTCAAAAAGTTAATATCCTTTTACCTAGAGATCTTATATATATATATAAAAAAGAACTTGAAAAAATACTGAGAAACTCAATAAATAAATGAAAAAAAGAAAGTAGCTCAGAAAATGAGGAAACACGACTAGAATAAAAACAAAGAAAAACTATTCAAAACTTCTCAGGGTTTCATTAATAAAAGAAAATCAAGTAAAGTAAAAAGAAACCAAGTTTAACCTACAACTTTTAATTATGTCAAAAATAAAATTATGGATTGAGGAACAAACGGGTGGATTATAGAAAGCAATTAGCAATATGCGTCAAGAGTATGAAAACAGCCTTGAACTCAAAGAAACAGACTTAAAATAGGAGAGGCAAAGCATGTTAAAAATTGTTTTATCACAGCATTTGCCCTAATATCACAAACTAGAAATGATCTAATATAACAATGGGGGGAAAGTTATTTAAATGGTGTTGTATCTACTCCATTATAATTCAAGGTTAAAAATGAGATAATAAATTGGGATAACTGTATAAAATGCAGTGATAGGTACATACATTCATTATATCTCCTTTAAAAAAGGAAAGTTTTTTAAACTACAGCATTAAATGGAAAAAAAATCTATATTGATGGGGAAAAAAATATAGGAAGAAATACAACCAAACGTTAGTAGTGAATAAGTTTTCCCTTAAAGATAATCTTTTAGAACAGTTTTAGATTTCCATTAAAATTGAGAAGAACAGAGATTCTCATATGTCCTGTCCCCACACATATGTAGCTTCCCGTGTGATCAATATGTACCAGAATGGTACCTTTTTTACCTAGAAATGAATCAACATTGATACATCATGATTGCTCAAAGTCCAGAGTTTACCTAAAGGTTCCCTCTCGGAGTTGTGTATTTAATAGGTTTGGACAAATAAATAATGACATATGTCCATCCTTATAATATCACACAGGTTATCTTCACTGGCCTAAAATCTTTTATGCTCGGTCCATTCATCTTTCTTCTCCCTCTTTCAACTCTGGCAACCATTGATCTTTTAATTATCTCCATACTGTTGCCTTTTTCCAGAATGGCATATAGTTGAAATCATATAGAATGAATACATTTTTTTAAAAAAATTTAGAATCTATATTTATCATGAAAAACTAATCATTTGCAAATAAACATTACCTGTTAACAAAACCCATGAAAACCATGAGAATTCCCTGTGAAAGTAAAGAAGGCACTGATAAAATAAAGCCTCCAGAAAGATAAAGAAAAGCTGATATGCTGAAAATAATAGTTCAACTACAGAACAGAAGAAGAAAAAAATTTTTAAGGAATTATTATAAGTGAAGAATGGTTTCTTTGCATAAAAAAAAAATGCCTTTGGTAAGCAAATATCTGCCCTTGGCAATGACACCTTGGCAGACTCAGAATCAAGGCTGAACTGTGGACAAGGAAGAGGTAGACAACAAAGGAGAGGAAGAAACAGTTGATATTCGATAACTGAATATGTCAGGGGAAAAAAGAAGGAATGCTTTATACATGAAGTTAAAAAAAAAGAAAAGAAAGAAAGAATAGACAAATGCGGTCTATAAGACTTTGCTGAGATGACTTTATAAACTTCCAATCTGTGGAAATATTTTTTGGTTGCTTCTAATCTGAAAGGACTTCTATTGTTTCCAGCCTTTCAGTGTACTTTGGAAAGGAACCATGACCTGAGGTGGTGTTGACTTTGGAGACCGGGAAATGCAGTTCTCTGCTATCACTCTTCTGATCCTCTCCAATTATAACCCATTGCAGGCAGTTATGTGTGGCCTTTGCAACTTGGTGACTACTAAATAATTGGAGTTGAGATGTCAAATATTTCCCTAATGAGCTCATGGTCCAAAGTAAATCATGAACGGTAACTGCTATAGTGAGGCATTTCAACGTGTCTGCTTCTGGATGGGTTAGAGCTGTTGTGCCTGCCTCCCAAAACCTGTGCATGATTGCTTGGGTGGGGCAGGGAGAAAGAAAATGAAGACAAAGAAGAAAGGAATCTCTTTCTGTAATAATGAAGAGGATTATCATTTTTAAACTGTTATTTCTATCATGTAAGTTTAGAAACTCAGCCCTAGAATGATTGATTCTGAACATTTCTAATTCTATTCAAGTCTAACTAACTGTAGAAAGCTGGAGAAAGAACAGTTCTTTGGAAAACAAAACATAACACAAGCCCTCCTCAGAAATGACTAGCATATTGGTGAAGCTTTGCTATTTTTGAAAAAGGGGTATCTGGCACCTCTAAGTGCAGATAAACACAGGTGTTGCTTATAAACACAGCCAAGCTTCATCCCCCAGTGAATGCTCCAGGTTGCTGCCTGTTCAGTCATGCTGTGGTGAAGGTGAACCAGAGAGAGTGCCATAACTCCCAGCCTGGATGACTCCATCTGCCGTAAATGTTTTTCCTAAATAAGTAGTTAGACCTCAATAAAGATATTGATGGTGCTTGCTACCCTAAAATTTAAAGGAATAATATGGTGATTAAGGTCTATCATTATCATAAATAAAGAAGCTAGAGTCTCACAACGTTGGTTACAGATCTATTCTGAGACTTCACCGAATTGGGAATGAAAAATTCTGCTGGTTCATAATCTTCAAAACATGACACCACTATAGCAAGAATGTGAAAATTTTTAAATTAGCAGATTGCAATGGAAAATAATTTTATGTAGTCTCTCTTCCTCATTGAAACAGTCATTACAAGCAACCCATGATAGTACGAACACAGCTATTTGAATTATGTTTTATTAAACACAAGCTTTCTAATCCTTTGAATCAGCATGTTGGCTTGGGCAGGCTTTGCCTCACTATTTGGAGTGTGGACACGTTTGTGCTTTGTCTCTTTATTGCTTTGGGGATTTTCCCAATGTAAATCCTCTTGGAACTCAACTCTCCAGCTTTGTACAGATGTACTGTAACTGACTCTTTGTTTATGATCCTGTACTCAATATTTTTTCAAATGGGAGTAGACAGATTAGACACACTTCTAAGGGACTTATTGTGCATTGTGAGTACTATGTGCTTAATTGCAAAAAAAAAAAAAAAAAAAAAAAAAACCAGCTGCTTAATTTATGGATATCAGCAATAGGGCCAGCAATTTCGACATGGAAAGTGGAACTTCATATTCATAAAGTTGGCAAGAATTTCTACTGAATTTCAGACTGAACAAGAATCTCTTTGTTTTTTCTCCAATTACTTTTCAAACAACTAAATTGAGTTGCTCATGGAAGGTGCTTGTTTTCCTAAGTGAAGTCCTCTATTTCATCAATGAACAGGTGCAACTGAGGGAATGGCATTTAAGGCATTACACATGTCCCCAAATTCTACTAGCATGCCCTAAGCTTAATCTAGATTCTCTATTCCTAGGGATCGATAAAGTTGAGCCTATTTAGCCTGTCTTAGTCTATTAGTTGACATTATCTGTAAAACCATCAATTGGAATGGTAATTTTTCAGAATCAGCTAGGCCTGGAAAAAAAACCACATTGCTTCTCTAATGTATTACCTCACACAGTTTTGACTCATTTCCTTCTGTACTTGGCCCAGAGCCATCAATATCGCAGGGACCCCTCAGAACCTCCAACTAAAACAGAGATTGTGTGTTGAGGATGGTGAGGGCAAGGCCAATGCCAACAGCACTTTTCTTGGCCTTGCCTTATTTTCTCCTGGCTCTTTTTCTGACCTTTTCTTTGGCCAAATGCACCATTTTCCCACCTAACAGCAAATTTGGGGAGAAAGATCTGGTCACATGAGGGAGTTCAAAATGATTTCTATCTTGATGCACCACAATCTTTCCAGAACATTATGAGAACTCAATTGCACTCTCCTATGTGACCGACTTTGGAAACTTCTTGAAATAAGACTGTGTGGAACAATAAGTAATTACTGTCTTAAAAAAAAATCAAAATCTCTTAGGTGGGATTCAGAAAGGATTTGCTTTAATTAGAAAAATATTTTCAGAGGCAAATAGCCTTAAAGTGACATTCAATGTGTTGTGAACAGATGATCTTTAGCATGAAACAATGTCAGAAGCGTAAATCATGTTGACTACCTGTTCAGTAATAAGTAAAAGGAGTAAGAATAGCAAACACATGCACATAGAAAATAGTGTTTTTAAAAATAAGTGTCAATTCATTAAACAGAGGCATTCCATCCTAAATTATTCCACCAGAGCAACTAAAATTCCCAAATGCAACAGATTTTTGGTTACTAATAATTGAGTCTGGATTCATGCCCACAAATTGAAGATAACATGCTCCCATATCCCATTACTAATTCCTTTAACAAGCCTTTCTCTGAATATTTTTCACTTTTTAACCCTTTGGTTACTGAAATTTCATTTGCCAGAGTTTCATAGGAGGCACTTCAATTTTATTTCTGACCAAGTATTTGGGAAGCAGCTTTTTACTAAGATGTCCCAATTGTTATTGTCACATGGCTTAGAAAAGAGCCAGTTTTGCATAGCCACATCTGGATTTGTGACATGAGAACAATATACATATATATATATATATATATATATATATATATATATATATATATATATATATAAAGATGCATGTAAATGACAGTTCGGCTGTATATCCAGAAACCCACTTGAGAACTAGGCATTTTTTCTCTCAGATAAACCAGAACCTAAAGTGAAGACATGAGTCAATAATACTGACTTTAATTTGAATGTATTATGTATTCAGTTTCCCAAACTGTTCATGGAATAGTCTCCATGTTGATACTCCTATATATGTAATTAAAAAAAAAAATTACCCCTGGGCTAGTTTTTGTTCCAGTTCTGTCACTAATTAGCTTTAGGAGCTAAAGGAAAATACAGCTTCTCAGGTGATTTATTCATTTCCTCATGCACAAAATAATGATGATAACTGACTTACATTCTTCACAGGGTTGAAGTGAGTATTAAATGCTACCATACAAGGGAAAGCACTTTAATAAAAATATCTAAATACAAAGAGCCATTATTTATGCCAAAATCTGATTATCGCATCATCAACCCAATTTTTCGTGAGATTGGAACAAACTGGAAACACATACTAGCATATTAGAAATGCAACCTTTTTATTTGACCTTAAAGAGAAGCTAATGGGAAACCTCATCTCATTATGACATTTATTTGTTCAACAAAGCATTACGAAGCTCTCATCATTTCCCAAATATTTTGTTAGTTACTGGATACAAAGTGATGAGTAAGTGATATATAAACTTGCCTGCATGAAGCTTAGAGTTTAATAGTGAAGCTGGATATTAAAGCCCATAATCACACTAATAATTATATAATACAAATCATGACATGTTATGAAGACAGAGTACACTTTGAGACTATAAAACAAAGCCTAAGTTATATTTACTTTGGTGAAATTCTCTAAGGAAATGACTAACCTGAGACCACAATGACAAGTAGGAGTTCCATAAATAAACACAAAGATAAGACTGCAGGCAGAGAAAGCAGCACGGATAAGATCTTGACACATGAAAATACGGGGTAGAATGGAGCTGGGTGACATTAGAAATGTAGGGAGAGGCTAGAGCACACAGAAACCTAGATGTCAGTAATGTGGAATAGATAGGAAATCTTTAACATGGACAGATGTTTTGGGTTTTTTTTTTTATGAGTACAAAATTTAAAATGTATTATTGCTGCCCTGGATCAGTGATTTTCTCACCATGCTCTTTGAAATTCTAGATTTCTCCAGAGCTGCCTCAGCAAGGGCCTAAGGTGAGCCAGGTGCAAGGAGAAGGGCAGGGAGGGCTCCAGGCCAGCAGCATCTCACTCCTCCAGCCACAAACTACCCTGCCTCCTGCCTCCACCAGAATAGGTACTCTTAGTTTATATATTGGACTTCTGCATAAGAATCATTGGAATAAAAGATTTCAAAGTCAAGCAAAGCAGGATGGCAGGAGAGAGAGGGAGGGAGGGAGGGAGGAGAGAAAGAGAGAGAGAGAGAGAGAGAGAGAGAGAGAGAGAGAGAGAGAGAGAGAGACTATCTTCCATGAGCTATAAAGTTATTTATATATGGCCTTCATCCACATTTTCCTCTTTTTGCCCAGAGGAGTTTGTGTTTTGTTTTCCAAAATCATTGTTTTCTCTTCTGACTGCTTGCCCATGGATCATCATATTATATCAGATCATTTGTCTTAAAATGGGGTCTAACTCGCTAGCCCACAGGGCCTCAGGAAATCTGTGATGCCTCGGGAGGCAGGCTTTTGAGTACCTTCTTTTATGGAAGAGAGAACATTCTTTTTTCACTGGGTGATACTAATCTGCCTTGACTGTGGTGGTACTTCCTCAGGCTCTCCTTTCTGAGGTTTTAAAACCTTTTTATTGCAACTTTCAGGGCTTTGTTCAGGATGGTTGATGGCATTCTGAGACCTCGAGAGACAGGAATAGCAACTGTCGTGCATATTGTACACCAAAGAAATATGGATGCTGAGCTCCCATCTCCAAGCTGAAAAACCAGTGCCAGCGACAGGTTAGCCAAATGAAGGCTGACAGTGATACAAAATGGATGCAGCTTGGCAAACCTGTAAAAGTTAAGAGAAGAATAAAGTATAAATCTTCAATCCTAGAGGTTTTAATCCCAAAATCTCCTGAGGGAGCCAGTATTGCTGATCCATTTATTATTTCTATGTATCTTCCTTGTCCCTGATAGAAAGCAACATTTTAGCCTCTCTACCTAGGCCAACAAACTGGCTTTCCCAGGTCAAATCATACATCTGTGAAGCTGCCAGATATGACCATACATTTTGTGGGTCAAAGTCTTCCAAAAATACTATTTCTACTCTTAACCTGTCAAAGAGAAAAAGGCATTATAGCAAACAGGTAAAAATGGTTGTGTCAACTCCTAACTTAGAGAAACTTTCTCATTCCAAGATCACCCGGTTTAAACAAAAACAGTTCAAACAGTTCAAACAAAAACAGTCCAAAACCACTTGTAAAGTCCAACCTGTATGTTTTAGTTTTACAATCTCAATAGACAATATCACCTACTTCACTGATGTAGTAGAGAGGGACATGCTCATTCAATATTGTACATGCTCCCCCAAATTTTCAGACTCCATTGAAGGTGGGTTAAGACCACAGAGTCTTCTATCCAACAGACAGGGAGCTGAAGAAATACTCTGATCAGACTGACTTAGGAGTAGGTGTGAGCACCACACAATCTTTCATCTTATTCCTGAACAATCAGAAAGCCAACTGGCAAGCTGAGAGGTTGCATGGATGAAGGCTGCCCTGGTGTTACCATCTGCAGTGACTGCTTAAAAGAGTGACTTTCCTGTGGTACTCACTGGGATTTCACTAAGTCTACCTAGTCTGTATCATATAATACAAACCGCAAAACTAAGTTATGGCAAATCTTCACTTAAACCTCCTGACTCTTCAACCTCTTCATCTGTTCACTGTCATATTTCCCCAAATTATGACTCTGTCATGTCACATGATTAAATTCAGTCCTCTTTGCTCTCCTGATTGCTTTCTCAAAGATGGATACTGAGCAAGCTGAAAATACCAAATCAACTATTTCTTCTTAGACTTTATCTATTTTTTGCTTCTCTGGAACATTTGGCATTCCACATTGAAAACCATCTTGTTTTTCTTTAAAACAAATATTCTTTTCCCTGTGTTTGTATGACTCTGTTAAATCAATCAGTCAATCAATCAAATATTTATGTCCCTTGGACTATGTTCCCTTTATACTTTCCCATCGAGATATCTTGTAACTTTAGCCATAGATCCCCTAAGCTTCATCTCCTAAAAATGAGATAGTGGTTGTAAAGGTATCTATAACAAAGCATGAAATACAAAAGTTGATGAGTCCTACATCATTACAACATGAAGTTGAAGCCAGATAATGACAGACACTCCAAGAAGTGAAGATATTGATGAGATGGAAAAGAAATTTGGGGTGGAATTAATGAATGCAAGGAACTGGGAGGCTAATAAGTTGTTGTGGTATTGTCAGTGAGTGGAATTGTAAAATAGAAGAGTCCTGGGTATTGACAAAGGACAGTTGTGGCCATGGGAGAAGTTTGTTAAAAGTGGAAAAGTTTTAAAGAAACATTGAAGTTAGTTGTCAGGTGCACTATCCACATGGAGGTCAAAATCATCTATGGTGGTGGACTGTGAGACAATGCCAACTTCCTCAACAAGCAGATGTAGTGACTGGAACATAGCAGATGATAATCTGAAACTCCTTTGGATGTCATGAGGCTCAGGGTATTTTGCGTAAGGTAGCATAGTATAAAAGACCCAATGGGAAAACCAGGAGAATGTCCTCTGTGGAAGAATTCTGGATATTTTTTACCTTTTGTAATGGCTACTACCCTGGAACCTCTCTATCTACTTCAGTGAAGTGGAGTAGAATTAAAAATTTGAAAATCCTTTTAAGTGAGTTAGTCGTTGAAGTAACTGAAACACTTCATTTTTTTAAGAGTTTCTCATTTAGAAAGAATATTTCAGCATAGATTTCAAAGTCACGTTAAAGAGATTTCTAGTAAATTTATGAGCTATTAAAATTATTTATCTTAAATAAATCTCTAGGGTCTTCTTCATCGCTTCTGACTTACGTGGGTCACTAACCAAGACTAACAGAGACCACACACAAAGAAAGCTAAAATTTTATTTGGCTTCAACTTAGTTGTGTGGATAGCATCCAAAGATTTTCAGCCCCCCAGATTTCATAGGATTGCGAGTTTATGTAAGCCACCAACATTCTGAGGTTAGTGGTGCAAGGAATAAACAGAGAAAGCTGAACAGATAATTCAAGCTGTGTAGCAATTTGGAAAAAAAAAAGTAGTTCTAACTCAGATTAATAAAATGGAAATTGTACTCCTAGAACTATGTAGCTTCTTGTTCCTGCCAAATCTCTTTTGCATTTGTAGGATCAAAAACTCATAATCCTATTGAATGCACACAAAATTGGATAATAAAGTTCTCTGAGTGTTATTGTTAGTATCTGCTCACTAATACCGATACAGAGCAAAAGCTGCATTCATATAAGATGTTACAATATCATAAACTTCTGAATCTTTTTAATATTTCTTTTCAATGTTGAAAATACAAGTCCAAATTATAATTGAAAGGTCATTTCCATCAGAGGGGATAGGCATATCTATCACATAAATTAGTAATGTGAATTAGCTATTGACTTTATGGAAAGAATAGAATTGTACAATTTGTATTCTTTGCATCAAGAACTGAAGAAAAGTTTGGCTACAAAACCAATAGTTGTTCTGAAATGGCATTTTTTTCCCTCAGCAACATTATGTTTGGCTGTGAAGTAAAGTGTTATGTATTGATGCCGTAAAAGGAGAAGGTCGTGCATGTGGATGAGAATATGTTAAGGGAAAGGACAGAAGGCTGATGGTGATTAACAGAAGTTGATAATACAATATTGATTCTCATTTCCTTTCTCATCCCAAAAATGCCATAAGACAGACCACAAAGAAAATCCCGTAAGACAGCAAAAGTTATGAACATAAACTCTTTCATTGAATCCAAATGCAGCATATTAGAAGTATCTCAAGGGCTAATGTTTCCTTTGGAACATTAAATTGGTACAATACCAAGTGTCTTTTTTTATGGACCTTTAAAACAATATGACTCATAGAAATTCTATGAAATAGGACGTAAGTGGGGGAAGAGAAATCCTCTCCAAATTCAACTTTATCTGAATTTCAAAATCATTGAACTAGAATATTTTTAACTGGGGTGGAGTTGGGGGTGGGGGAGGGAGACTTGTCTCTTAAAAGAAACATACAGTACTTTAAACATGAGATTGCAAGTTTGTTTTATTTTGCTTTGTTTTCTGTTTGATTATTTGTTTTGCTGTTTTATTTTGTTTTGAGTTAGAATAGAATTTGAGAAGTTCCATGGATTTTAAATTGAATGCTGCAAATGGAAAAGGGGAAGCAAGGGGGATGTGGGGAATGCGTCCTGTAATGGTCCCCCTGTTCGATATTACTGAATTATTTATGTGCCAGTTACTCACCACATGTTTATCATATAGATTATGTATATACCTTGTACACAATGAAGAAAACAAATATAATTTATTTTTCATCTCACTCTAGAGATAAAAGAAGATTTGTAATCATTAAAGACATGTAGCTGGGTCCTCAAACAGCTTAGGTAGTGTTAGCCAAGGAAAGCTGCATGTCTGATGCTGGTATTGACATGATTCTGTGCTACTCTTATTTTAATGTCTCCTTGAATTCTAACTAAAAGTCACTCTCACTTTGCTTTATTATAGACACGGAATTCAATACCCAGGTTAGTTGTTGCCTCTAATTCCAGCATAAAGAAAGGAAACCTTTATTTTAAGAAAATTTAGCCTATAGAAATAATCCATTCACAAAAATAAGGTTGAACATCTTCTTTACTTTTTTAAAGTACAAGATTTTCATTCATAAAAAAGATCAGAAAGAAAAAAAACAGGTAATATAAGAAAATAGAAAGGTATTGAGAAAGGCCAGGAATAATATAATATCCTACAGTATTAAATTTTTAATCTCTTACCAGAGCAGGCAATTCCTGTCTGTTGGACAGTGACAACCTAATGCAACCTCTCAATATCTGATGACTTAAAGTGACCTATGGTGCTTCTCTTGGTTATGTATAGTTATCTAGAAATTTGGGTCCATAGTGAGAATCACTAAGTTTTTCTTGTCAAGCAAAGGCTAGGTAACTAATTTTTTGTTTCTTCCCTATAGGATTATGATCTGTCCCTTTAGCCTTCGTTAAAAATGGTGGCTTCTAACACATATTAATTCATTGATAAAGTGTGTTTTATGACGAGATATATTTATCAGTTTTGTTAGATAAGGTAAAAAAAACTCAAATATGAAATCATTTTAACATTAACTCTAAAAGTTTACAAAGTTTTCAATGTTTTTCATGTAGGAAATTGGGATGGGGAGGGGCATGGGCAGAGAACGCTGAAGATTAATAAGAAATACATTTCAAACAATATTTAAAGAACTAGAGTTATGAAAGCGCTCTGTTAGTATTCAGACACCCCACTGGTTTGAAGTGAGATTCTTTATACAATTGGGGCTGTGGAGCTAATACACAAGTGCCAAGGAGAAAGTGATTAAATGACACTGTATTTGCTCTAATGCACATACAAACATTTGGCTAAGGATCTGTATGCTTTTCTGACATCAAAGTGTGATATTCTATAGACCTACCATGCAGCTCCATTATAGAGAAGGATCCACTAGAGAACTCTTGTTATGTAGCAAAACTGAAATATCTGCCTCTTTTATGCAAGCAATATTCCATTTTAAAATGTTTTCCAATCTGGCTCAGAATAACCCCCTCTGTGAACCAAATGTGTTCGTTACCAAATATTCTCCATGGTTTTCCTCCAAGGACTGAGACAGCCTCCAGGTGTTAGTAATGACCTAATCATACAAAAGCCAGCACGTTTATCTACTTTTACCCACTCCCCCCCCCACAAAAAAAATGTGAATGTGCTTTCTTCTTACTCTATTCTGCCTCAACAGCCTTCATACATCTGCTGATTATATATTTGTAAATCTCTCCTTTTATCTCCCCAACAGATGCATGCTGTGATGAGAAATGCTGAAGCACACATTAGAAACAATGATGGTTATCAGCCTAGCAGAGGCTGATGGGCTTCCTCGGATCCCGCCATGGAACCAATGGAATGCTGGAAAATGATTGGCTGGGGAGCTCTTCCACATTGTCAGGAGCACTGGGAAAAGGCTGCAAGAGAATGATGAGAAAAAATCTGGAGAATGGCAAATGCTTCACTGAAGCAATCTGTTACATTCTTCCTCGCAGAGAGGAACGCCTGGCCAGAGATGAGAGAAGTAATAGGACTGAGAGGAAGTGAAGAAAATAGAAACCGAGGAGAGCAGGACAGAAAGCAAAGATTTATAGCATGTATGGTAACCACTCTAATATTTTGGGCTTCTCCTGAACTTAATCCAACTTTTAGATTACAGAAAATTTATTATTTCCTTTATATATCGGTGAAAAACAGACAGAAAATGAGTAAGAAAAATGGAAAGAGACAAAAAGAGAGAGAGAGACAAAAACAGAGAGGACCAGGAGTCCAATTCCTGAATCTCCTGCCTTTGTCAGACCAAGTAAAACATTTTAAATCATCAGCAGATATTGGCTGATCCTCATCATTTTGAAAGTGGCTATTCAAACCTTTTAGAGAAGGACCTGATCCTTGCACCAGTTATTGGCCAAGGTATGACATGTAAGAATAGCACTTCAGGGACAATGGCCTTTTGATGACCATCAGGTACCAGTGCTTCTAAAGTGGCCAATTTTGTGTGTCAGGAGGCCAGAAGACATACAATCACATAAGAAAAACACTTTAATCCAGTCATTATAAGGTAGAAGCAGAACAGAGTGGCTGAAGTGTTTATGGGTATAGCTGTAATTTCAGCCTAGGTTCATTCAGTCAAGAAGATTGTTTCCAATCTACTAAAAAACACTTCCAATAAACTTGAATTACAACTTCAATATCTTTCTTTTTTCATGTTAACACGTGAAATAAAGAGATTTCCTCGATGTCATAGTTACTTTTACTGCCTAAAAACCAATGAGTATCTTCCCCTCCAGAAATGAGTAGATTGTTTCATTTTAATCTCTTAGCAAACTGGCAGTAATAAAATTGGTTTTGCATTTTCCCTTTACATTTACTTTTCTGCAATTGATCACTGGCCTTAAAAAGATGACAAGATAGACTTCTGCTGCCATCCCCTGTGGTGGTTTTCATTCATTAGTGTTCCTTCGTTAACCTTCTAAACTCCAACTCTCCTGTTATATCAGCTACATCTCTTGCCACAACCTCACATAATTCTTGTCATGTGCTTTTGCAAAATCTAACTTGTTATGATGCATTAACCATGCAAATGTATTGCAGAGAAGGAGTTAAGTGAATGAGGCCTGTTTTTTGGGGTTTGTTTTTTGTTTTTGTCTTTTTGACTCCTGTCACTCCCAGGAAACAGCATAAAGAGATCTGAGACAACTAGATGTTTTGATAAAAATATTAGCATGTCAGAATATCAGCTTAAACAATAGAACTGTCCTACCGAAACTACATCATGTATCATAGGTAATAAGAGCCTCAAACAGAAGAAAGCTATATGAAGTCAAGGCAATCATTTGTCCTAACATCTGCCTTTAATTTTTACATTGTGAAAAATAAAATGAAAGTTGTGCTTCTGGCACAGTACTTTTGGATAAGGAATGTATAAACCTCCTTTGCCACACTATATAATTAGTTATTTTTAGACCACTTAGTTTGTGAAAAGTCATATTAACAAAAATAACCTGGAAGCTAAGTGAGGAAATCTTAATGGTGAGCACAATCTTAAAGGATTTTATGTTGATCCTATGTCTAAAGAAGAAAACTACAGCGACACGAGAAATGATTTACCCCTTACAAATCACGTTTTATAAAACACGACATAGCCATTAAAAGATGGCTAAGAGGATTTGTTCCTTGAACTACAGTACTGGAATAATCATCTCAGAATTATTGGATTAAATTGCTAATAGGAACTCTAAAATATGATCTCAAATGTAATAATTTTGTATGGAATAGATTTCAGACAGTAAATTTTAACTTCAAAAAAAAATCATTTTACCATGTAAATACATGGTAAAAAGTGAAATGGAGCCTTATCTAACCAGCTCTTAACCTGGAGCACCTTCCCTTCTGAACTAGGCCTTTCCCTCTTCAGACCCACCAGTACATGTTCTCATTATCCCTGGAGACCCAGGGAGTTTGTAAGATATTCACAGAAAGGGGTCTTTATCTGTGGATAAAGGAACCATAAGTGTGCACTAGTCTCACTACTTGAACAAGAATAGAACAAGGAAACAGGCTTAAGTGGCAACAAATATTTAGCTATGCAGGCTAAATCCATTGTCCTGAAAACTCATTCCTATACTGTCATGATTTAGACATTTACAACCATACAAGATAAAGAAAGTGCTCTCTCAACATATAGCAGAAAAGGACAACAAAATAGCAACCTAGGTTAGGTGCTAAAGCAGGAACCCAGGCCTAGAACTGGGGCTCAGCAGAATTCTGAGAAGCTGGGATTCAGGCTGGAAACTTGGTTTCTTCCTTTCTTTCTCCCTTTTAAAATTTTGTTAATTTACTTATTTATATTTTAAGAGAAGGAGTTAGTTTTATTTTTATTATCAGCCTTTATAGCAAACTAGTACAACATCTTTCTATATATTTGGGAAAATGCAAATCTTGGGGAATATCCAAGTAAAGCTTGACATTGCACTATTCCATATTATTCAAGTCTCTACTTAACTGAGAAAGCCTCCTTCTTATACTTTCCTGGAATGCACATTTTCAACATTCTTATTCTTATTAATGGAATAAATATTCCAATACACCATCATTAGGGGAGCTTGATTTTGCAACTCAAGACAATGAGACTGGCTGTGTAGCTAAGATTAGCTTCAAAAAATGGACAGTTCAGACAATATATCAATACTATGCAACCTTGTCAGTGTTTTAAAGAAGGATGCAATACTAATCCACATTGGATTGAGCAAAGGTAGAAGGAAACATAGTCTTTTGAATGGCTTGGGATTTAAAGCGTTGGACATTGACTTTCATGACAATAGAATCTGTCAACTAGTCTTTGGTTGTCTAACAACCTTGTTTTTTTCTCCTAAACTCTGGTCAATCTTTGAGCTCAATTGAAGTTGGTCTTGCCATCAAAATCTAAACTATAGACATATCTGTTTGAACCTTAGAGATGATGAATGTTCTAGGCAGCAGGGTGGCTCATCAGAATCCACCACTGAGAGAAAAAAACAGCTGGGCTGGGTTATAAAAGTGTCTTTATTTCCCTCTTGGGTTCCTTTCTCAGTAGGTCTACCATTCTGTCCCAGCCATGCCCACGGCAGCCCCTTTAGCCTTTGTGGGCTTCCTGCTGGTAAACTCCTGCATTACTCTTCTGAAAAGAAAGAGCATCCAGAAATATTAAGATCTAATGGCATGTCAATAGTAGTATCCAAAAGCTTCTTCTTAATGACGTAAGTCCTGTCCATGCCCTGACCTATGCCAAAACATCCAGGCTTATCTTTCAGTTCTTCATGCTCTCCACTCTGAACTTCAATAATGACAAACTGATTGCTAAACACTAAATGGACTATGCTATTTAATGGCTTCACAACTTTGCTTACGCTCTTTCCTCTGTGACACACCACTACCCCTTCATCCATCCCCATCCCTTCTTGGCAAAATCACTTCAACGCTACTTTTCCTAACTCTCCAATGAGTTAACAGTGATTTGCTGCACACGACTGAAAAGTAGGAAAAAAAGTTAAAAGGAGCCTAACTACAACTGCTTGTGAACAGGGAGAAAAGTAAAGGTAAAACGTGGCTTTAAAAAATCTGCCCTATAAGTGCACAGATAAGTGATTTAAAAGTCATAATTTTATATCACACTGCTCAATGTTACTGTGAAGTGCAAAAATATAAACTTCTGTAAGAGCATCGATGGCTTCTGATATTTAACAGATATTTTAGAATGGTTCTGCCAGTGGTATCAGTGGGAGAGAAAAAAAGCTCTTTCTTTTAAAAACGGTAGTTGGACAACCATTTGAACAGTGTGAACCACCAGAAACCTTTAAGAATATTCATCACCTGCCTTGTTAGACTTAGATGCCATTCTATGCTAGGAGGCAAACTCTGTGCCTTCTCTAAGCCCTTCTTAGCCCTCTGATTTTAGTTCTTTGATTTCCTATTTATGATCTTCTAGGGCAGAGGAATGGAGTTGATTTATTCACATTAAGTCCATTGATATATTTTGAATAAGGTATAGAAGAGGGTTCTGAGTGACTCCTCACTCATCTGAAGGTCTGTGACCTGTGAACTGCCTCAAGGCTCTCTCTTCAACCTCTCTTTGGGGTATTCCCAACCTATTCGAGCTATTTCTTAATCTCTCCACTGCTTGGATGAAGAATTCATTTTTAGCGTTTATAGAATGAGTCTATCTGTTACCAAACATGTGTCTACTTCTCTAATTAATAGTTATCTCTAATAAATAAGCACACAAAGTAGTAAGGACAGAGCTTCATTAAGATTATCTCAGGGCTCATTGAACATCAGTGACCTCAGTGTGTAAAGCACATAGGCCCCAGGTAAAACTACCCTCTGAACTGAATTAGCTCACGTTTGTTCTGACTCATCTGTACTTAGCAAGTAAGGGCTCCATTCAACAACGTGCTGCAAAGGAAGGGCTTTTCTACATCTTGTAGTGGCCATTTCACATCTCCCACTCTAAACTCCCTAAACTTCCAACTATCCACATATATTTTTTTTTTTTTTTTTTTTCCTTTAAGAAATAGCAGTTCTGTTGTGATTGTAGTAATCTCTCTAGGAAGACTATTTCTTGCAATATGAGAAGAGATTCCTATTTTCTTCCTCTTGGGTGAGTGTTGACTTTCGAGTCTGTGGTTTTGCCACATGCAAGGTGAAGAGAGTGCCTAGCGGAGGTGGTATTGTAGCTACTGAATCCACCCAGAAAAAGGATGCCACAGGGTAGCCTTTGTAGTAATTACCAGTTAGTTAGACTGTAGAACCAAATGACTACATTTCTTCCACACTCATGAAGTCAAGTTTGTTTTAGTAAATCCTGTAGAGAAATAGGGGCACTTACTAGTTGCTTTATAAATAACACCCACAAATTCGAGTGAAATATCATTATTCATGAAAAAAAAATAATTCTACAAGATGATTTTGCACTTGAGTATTTTTATAATTTGTATTTGAAAACATAATTTGGAATTATTTAACAGAATTCTGATCAAAAATATGAATGTTTGCTGCAAGTAACTATAAATCCTTGTATACACTATTTCAACAGCAATGATTTCTCTCAATCACAATGTTATATGACTCTTATTCTTACAGATAATAAAGCTACTGTGAGACAACTGTATTGACAAAATTTCTAAAACTTATTTATTAATTTCGTCATTAAGAAATGCTAATTGAAAAAAATAAGTGCTTATTCTCTTTTCTGATGTTGCTATATTACAGAAGAAAAGAAAAAAAACATAAATCTAACATACTAAATATCTATTGTGAATCTGGCACTTGGATAACATGTTTGAAAAGAAACAGCTCAAGGTCACCTTTATTACACTTCATTAACACTGGTTAAAAATAGCAATTGTATGTCTTATATGTGTTATGTAATATTGATGCTGTAGCAACCAATGACCAAATTTCATGGCTGAACCCAGTAAATTTAATTCACATAAAAATCTAATTCCACTCTCCACAGTTATGTTATCACACAGCTTTCCACATTTTAAGTTACAGATAGACTCTTTTGTTTTATTGTGACTTTGCCTTCTAGAGTCTTGGAAGGCTCTTCATTCAGCCACGCAATGGGGAAAGCCAAGAAAGGTCATGTACAAGAGCTATTTAAGTGTAACATCTGAAAGTCATGCCTATCATTTTTGTTTACATGCCATTGGCTAGAATTCA
Source organism: Eonycteris spelaea (assembly GCA_003508835.1). NCBI lineage: Eukaryota > Metazoa > Chordata > Mammalia > Chiroptera > Pteropodidae > Eonycteris > Eonycteris spelaea. Next base: position 5,709,591 of record PUFA01000046.1, read on the forward strand.
GTCACGTGGCCACCTCTAACATAGAAAATGTAGTCCAGCTGTGTGTCCAAAAAGAAGAAGAAAAGATTTGTTGAGGAGCTAGCCACATCATAACATAATGGGAAGAACAGTAGGTGTAAATCAAAAGTCAGAATTTTAAACTTTGTGGTACTAAGTAGTGTATGCTGTGTGGTAAATTTTTAATAGTTTTGGGCAATAAGTTTTGCATAAGTGGCGTAAGGCATGACATTATAATACTGAATCAGAAAGTAAAAAATATTGTGGAAGCACAGTAAAGTTGGAAGGATATTAAAAATACAGTTTTTACAAGTCAGAAAGTGCTATAATGTCTACTTAAAATGTATTTTCTCAACAGCTTCATTGAGGTATAACTGAGATAAAACAAACTGAACCTATTTAATGGATACAGTTTAGGTTTTAACATAGCTATGTACACTCATCAAGATAAATATCCTACACTCCCTACCCCCAATTTTCTCCCATTGCATTGTAATCGCCCACATTCTATCCATCTGTGCTGCCATTTATTAGGCAACCACCAATATACTTTTTGTCACTATTGGTTAATTTACCTTTTCTAGAATTTTATACAAATAAAAACATACTCCTTTTTTGACTGACTTTTTTAAAGTCATCATCATATAACAATGATTCATTTATGCTGTTGTATATAAAATCAAGAGATTTATCCCTTTTGATTGCTGAGTAATGTTCCATTTTATGGATATAACACAATTTACTTAACCATTCATCTGCTGGTGAATATTTGGATTGTTCCCAAGTTTTTGCTATTACAAGTAAATCAGTTACGAACATTTGCATACAAATATTCCTATGAACATACAATTTCATTTTGCTTTGATAAATACCTGGAGTTGAAATGGCTGGATCGCATTGTTCTTTATTTCTTTTATCTACTTTCTCTGCCTTCTCTTGGGTTGTGACCAATTTTTATGATTCCATTATATATCTTTTATTGAATTGTTATTTATCTTTTAAAAAAAAATTTGGGTGGTTGCCATGGGGTTTCTTAACATATATCTTTAAATTACCTGAGCTTACCTTAAAAAAATATACCACTTCAGTTGTAGCATTAGGATTTTATTAAAATACATTCCCAATTCCTCCCTCATATTCTTTGTACCACATTCTCTCTCTCTTCTCCTGGAATTCCAATTATGCCTGTATTAAACTATTTGATATTGTCCCACAGTTCTTGGATGCTCTGTTCTGTTTTTCTTCTTTTCTTTCACCCTTTGGGCTTTGTGCTTCAGTTTGTGTGATCTGTTGCCCTCTGTTCAAGTGCACTGTTTCTTTTCTTTGCTGTCAAGTCTACTGATGAGCCCATGAAATATATTCTAAATCTCTATTAACATGTTGTTTTTTTTTTTTTTATTTCTTGTACTTCCATTTGATTCTTTTTAGTTTCTGTCTGTCTGTTGAAATTACCCATCTGATCTTGCTTTGCAATCTAACTTTTCCATTAGAGCTTTTAACATATTAGTCATTATTTTAAATTTTCTGTCAAAGAGTTCTACATCTGTGTCATAACTGAGTCGCTCTAGTGATTGCTTTGTCTTCAGAAAGTTTTTTCCTGCCTTTTTGGATGCCTCATAATTTTTTTGTGAAAAGCTAGATATCTTGTGTAACACAGTAGATATAGAGATAAATATTTTTTTATGCTTGGAAATGAGCACACCTTGTTTTCTGATAGCCCATTAGCGAAGGATGTATGTTAATCTAGTCAGGCGTTGAGCTGTGTTTGAAACTTGTTTTTGCTATGACTGCCCTCAGTTCACAACAGGCATCAAATTCTCCCCTGAGAGCTTAGATTCAGGGTGTGGAATGGTTGCAAGAGGTAAGTTTCAGATCATTTTCTCCTCCCTTGGTATCGTATTTTTCCACTGCACTTCTCAGAAGGAATCTGCTCCTTACTGCTCTCTCAACTATGTTCCACTGTTATTTTTACGCAACACTTGCTAGCCTTAATTTTAGGCTGATAAAGTGTCTATGAGTCCAGCCAGGGTGTGTCCTTCATAAACACTCCTGTCTCTCTTCCTGATTTAGAGTTGAGCTTGAAACTTATCCTCCACAAGGATGTGCTTTTAAAAAATTTTCTTTTCCCAAATTTCAGTGGGTTTCACCCAGCGCCCTAAAACAACATATTTTTGTTGCTCTTCACCACCCCCACCCATCCTCAAAGATTGATCTCTTTATCTGAAAGGGAAATAGGAAAAATGGTTCTTGGTAGAGTTTTGGCAGTGGCTGCTCTTTCCTTCTACCACAGAGAACCATGTGAAAACCTATCTCAGGACTCTTCCAAATATTCATGTTAATGCCTTGTAGGGTTAAGGCATTATTAGTGAGATAGTGAGAATGTTATAGTATCTTAGTCCCCAGGGGCTTTCCACTTTAAGCCAGCCCACATTCCACCGTTAGTAATTTGTTAACAATATTTAGCTATATCTTTTTATCAGTTTTTATAACAGCCAATGGTGTCTGCCCCAGATAAGCAAGCACTTGGATCCTATTTCTCACTGCAGGTGTCTCACTATTCCCAAGGTTTCCAACTGCAATTCTCTGGTAAATTTAAAAAAAAAAAAAAAAAAGTAATTCATCTGAAGTGTGTCCAGCATTTTCCTTTTGCAATGTTCTTTCTAAGTTTGTTCATCTCCAAGCCAGAATAGAAGCTGACCTGGTTATGGAATTCCTCCTTGACAGTTTTTCTTCTTTAAAAATGTTGCTTCACTGTCATCTTGCATTGTTTCTGAAGAAAAATCTGCTGTTATGTTTTGTTCTATAGATGACATGTCTTTTATTCTGGATGGTTTTAAGATTTTCATTTTATCACTCATTTTGAGTAAATAGATTATTTTAGTATAATATTTTACTTTAATATAGTTTCCTACTTGTGGTTCATTGAAAACCTTGGATCTTGGTTTGATAGTTTCATCAGATTTGTACATTTTTGCCATTATTTCTTCAAATATTTTCTGTCCTCTCATCTCTCCTTTGGGACTCCAGTTACCCATACCTGAAGATGTCTCTCTGCTATCTGACGATCTGGTGGTGTTGTTTTCTTCGAGTCTTTTCCACTCTTTTTCATTTTGCATAATTTCTATTGCTAGATCTTAAAGTTCATTCATCATGTCTTCTGCAATATCTAATCTACCAGTGTCTAATTTACCTATCCAGTGTATTTTTCATCTCAGACATTGTGGTGTTCATCTCCAGAAGTTTGATTTTCTTTTTTTTTTTTAATATCTTCCATGTGCCCATATAACATTTTCAATCTTTCCTCTATCTTTTTGGAGAGCAGTTATAATAATTGCTTTAATGTCCTTATCTGCTAATTCTAACATCTGTTTCAGAGGCGAGTTGGTTTCAACTAATTAATTTTGCTCCTCATTATGGATTTTATTTTCCTGCTTCTTTTCATGCCTGGTAATTTGTTGATTTCATGCCAGAAATTGTGACTCATACCTTATTAGGTGCTGGATATTTTTATATTCCTCTAAAATTCTTGAGCTTTGTTCTGGAATTCAGTTGAGTAACTTGGAAATAATTTGATCCTTTTGGGTCTTGCTTTTAAGATTTCTTAGGCTTAAGCAAAAGTAGTCTATGTTTAATGTTTCCCTTCTACTGAAGGCAGGACCCTTCTGAGTATTTACCCAAGTCTCTGTAAATTACATGATTTTTTAGTCCAGATGGGAAATAAGCAGCATCCTTGGCCCAGTGTGAGCTCTGAGTATGGTTGCATCTAATGTTGGCCTCCAGTAGTTCTCTCACACATATCTGCTGAGCAGTTTTTTGCTAATTACTCAACGAGGACTCTCTGCAGATACCTAGAGGTATTTTTTGTTGTTTGTTTGGTTGGTTTTGTGCCCCTTAATCTTCCTAGACAATTCAGCTCCTTTTTTCCCAACTCAGGAAGTCTGCCAGACACTGCATGGGTTCTCCCCCATGCATGCAGCCTGGAAATCCTCTTACAGCAATAAACAGGGGGAAATTATAGGACTTACTTCATTTGTTTCTTGACGCTTAGGTATCACTGTCCTTCATTCTTCAATGTTCAATTCCTTGAAAACTCTAGTTTAGTTTATTCTATCTACTTTTTTTAGTCATTTCAAAGATAAATCTGATACTCTGTTACTTCATCTTGACCGATATTGCTTGATTGAAAGCAACAGTCTTAAAACATTTTTGAGTCCACAAAATATATTAAAACTTTACAGAATACATAACTTCCTCATTAGAAATACTCATGGAATAATGTTCTCATGATGAAATGATGACATGGTAAGAGATAGTGGATGCCTTTCAGTTATTGGTTTTTGAGTTTTTTGCTTGCTATCTAGCATCAATTTCCCTTTTCCTATGCTATTACACCAAAACTCCTTTGAGGTATCTGCCTTCCTGATGAGTCAATGTGGTTTATTTGGGGCTACATTCCTAGTTTAGATAATTGAAAAATAATATTTCAATGTATTTTACATTTTTCTTGTTATAAATCAGGTTAAGCAAATGTTCATATGCTTAAAAACTATTTGTATTTTCTTTTCAGTGAACTACCAGTTCATATCTTGGGACCATTTTTCCTTTTGGGTCATTTGTTCCTCTCTTAATAATTTCTATAAGCTTTCTATGTGGCTGAGAGATGATCCCATTTGTCTCATATGCTGGTTATATTGATCATTTGTTTGCCCACTGAGTTAAATCCTGCTTAAGGTTTTTGTTTTTTTGTTTTTGTTTTGTTTTGTTTTTTACTCAGCAGATGATCTCTAATTTTATATAACAAATCTTTCCTTTTTTGACTTTTAGATTTTCAGTGATGGTTAGGACTTTTCTACTCCTAGAAGATATTTCCTCTAGTGTCCTCTTAGTACTTTGTTGTTTTTAATGTCTTAAAAATTAGCTCCTAACATTTATTAACAATATTCTCCAAATATTACAGCCACATGGCTCATTCTTGAATTCTTCCAGCGTTGACTGACCCAATCATTAATTAGAATTATTTGCTTTCTTAATATTTTTACATTATAGTGTTTTATGTATCTCAGGATTTCTAGATAAACTATAACCCAGTGACAACACAGATCACAAATTTATTTTCTTCATGTTCGCCTCCTAGTAAAATGGTTAGCAAAGAATGTAACCTACTAAAGATTAGATGTTGATACCAAAGTATAAAAGAAGATATTGTGTTCTCTGTCTTATTAATCCCTCAGCATGTTTTGTTAATCATTTTTCTATTGATTGCTTAATTAATATTAAAAAGTTCTGACTATATGCATAATAATTAAAGGTATGCCTTCTTTGTGCTATAATTTGAAAAATCCTATAGCATATACACATGATATACATGATATATATAAAATGATAGCTATATATTTTATAATGGCAGTTTTTTTACCCATAATTCAATGGCTTTATATGATTTATTTTTGAATTTACAATGACTTTATATTCTGGTTTCTTCAAGTCATATAACATGATCTCATTTGATGTGTGTGTTTTAAAAATCATTTCCCTCATATTTCCTAAACTCCTTATATTCTAAATATTGTATATCTTGGACAAGTTACATAACATTCCTGAACTTATTTCTCTACTTGTTAATGCAAATAATAAGATCTTTGTTCAAAACTCAAGAATAAAAAAGAAATCTTAAAAACCTAAAACGAAAACTAAAATGCCTAGTACAGAGTTTGCCATACAGTCAGTGTTCATAAAACAATGCTATCATCATTATGATTATCTTCATCATTGTTGTTCTGAGTTGTTTCCTTTAGTTCTTTATAAAACATCTTTCACTTGTGTAGTATCTTTCTTTCTCTTCTATCTTTCCTTCTTTCTTTCTATTGTTTCCTTTGTTTTTGTTCTTTCTATGCTTATTTGATTCAGTCTTGCTTTAACTTTACTCTTCTACTCAGACATTGAAATATTTGGAAAAGACGAGCTTTACTTAAATGACTAGTTTTAACATTTTTTTTTCTGCGTTACTTAAGTATTATCTAAAAGAAGTACAACAACTTTAGGTACCCAGCATTAGCACTTATACCTGGAACTACCTGGAAATACCATCTCGAATAATTATCTGTTGAATGTTTGCTACTTATGAAACAATATGCTGAAGTTTTATGCATGTTAACTCATAGAATCCTTGACAACACATTGAGGTAGATATTATTAAAGATGTTAAGTAACTTACCAAGATCACAGAGCTAATAAGTAGCAGGTAGAAGATCTGAACCCATATGTGTATGACTCCAGATTCCATGCATTCTGCCTATAAAACGAATTCTGTACTTTAAAAAAAAAAAAAAAAAAAAGAAGTGCATTGACTATGTCACTTAACACTTTTCCTCCCAGAACAAAAACCTAGTGAGAATGACAGAATACTCAAGGATTGGCTTTGAATCTAGAAAATGCCTAAGAAATAACCAGTCAAATGACCTTTGAACTACAAGCAGATATCACAGAGTAAGTTAAAAAACAGATGCTTCAGTGAAAGAAAATTTCCAAGGTGAGATTGAAAATGCTCTTTGGATCCACTATAATATTTTACTAAGGGTGCAGTATATTTTCTCTTCAATTTTGAAGTGGAGAAAATGTCAGCTTTGCTTTCATATTTTTTTTTAAGTTCAAAGTGGTCAAATATTGAACTTTGGACCCTCTCAACTGATCAGTCCCCACTATCCCTTGAACTCCTTTTATAGTTTGAATAAAATGAATTTCTATTGTCCATTGTTTGTTCTAAACTCCTGCCTATTTTTTTTAACTCTGTTTTTAAATTAGTAATTTTCACTACCTCATGCAATCTTCTAAATTACTTTTTAGAGTGCTGGCTATTAATATTTTAGGTAGCTTTGATGTTTTACTTTATAGTCTTCAATTTTATTTTACATTTCACAGGTTCCTAGCTGCAAATAATCCTACAGGCAATTTTCTCACACTGCAACTATTCCTTGAAAGATATGCTAATGTAGCACGACACTTGCTATACTGAGGGTTAAGTTAATCACCCAAAATGAGTTGTATTACTGTCAGCGGTGTATAAAGACATCCCATAGTGAATTACAAGGAAGGCTAGCTTTAAAGCTGCATTTCAAAAAATACCCAAAGCTGGAGATGAACAAAAATAAGCATTTATTTCAAAGTCCATTGAGCTAAAGAATCAAACATTTGTTATTTCTAGTCTCAAAGTTACACAGTATAAATAAAGGGATTCATATCCTTTTCAAAATTTAATTACCAGGAAAACCCTTACAGATCTTACACTCTGTCTCTGGGCAAGACAAATAGTACATGGCAGTTTCTATCTTCATATTTGTCTGCAGAAAAAGGAAGAAATCACTATTTTGACCACTGTTTAGCTGAACCACAAACCAGTTCTAAAAACCCAGGGAGCAAATTGCCATCCTTTGCTCCCTCAGTGAAAGTGACACTTGTGGCAGCATCACAATCTAAACATGACTGCCAGAAATCAGAGGGCAGTACATTCTGCATGTATCCATTTCTTTCCTCTGTTCAACTTTTATTTGTGCTTAAGTATGAATTAAGTAGGAGATTTAAGGATCTCCCAATTATCAGATCCTTTCAAATTTTTAAAATTCAAGTCAGTTGTAATACTATTTTGTATCAACCGTATAACTGTCGAGGCACACCAATCACCTTAGTATCTGACCTCAAGCATTACTTTGTTCTTGGAAGATTAATAATACCTTGCTTTCATGACCAAATGGGAAGCCACACTGAAACTCTATTTTTTATATTCTTTCGTACATACAACGTTAAGAGCAGCCATCACTGCCAGCCCTGATTCTGATTGGCGGCATCATATGCATTGTCACAGTGCTTTTCCGTATAGACAGTAGATTAAGGACTTTTAGGAAGCCTTAATCTTTTCTGTCAGAAGGGTACTTCACAGTAGACTGGCTGCTCAGAGGCAAACTGAGGTAGAGTTCTGAGCTGCATTTTAAAACTGAGGTAGAGTTCTGAGCTGCATTTTAAGCCTACATTTACAATGATCTAGATTTTTCATTTCTGTCTTGCAAAAACATTGAAATGAGATTTAGTTACAATGTTGTAATATGCATTTTTATGAGAGAAGAGATATATTGTTAAAAGAGTGTTACTTCACTTGAAAAGATCAAGAGAGTGGGGAAGGAATAAAGTTTTAGCAGGAATATAGTATTTATTTGCCATGCATATTTGATATGAGTTCATTAAATACGCAGTAGAAGTGTCAACATAAAGTGCTGTTTAGATCAAGCTATGAAAACAAACTGCAGTGGTATTAGCATTGGAATATACTATGCTATGGTTAAATATAAGCTTAATTCACTATACAGTAAAGAAATATTTTTGTGACTATTGTTAAATAACCATCTACTTAGCCTAATTGAATTTGCCCTTTATTTAAAGATTGATGGATTGAATGCTATGACAGTGTGGTTGACCCTTTGACATCTCTTTGCCATTACATGGATTTTTCTTTTCTTGCCCATTGACATTCAATAATTAGTCATTACCACCAGTCCATGCCTAATTTGAGAGTATTTTCTTAGTCTTACTGGATCATTGCCAAAGCTACATCCAGTGAGGAAGCAAAGTACAGAAGAATATCTTTTCAGAAGCCCTTGCTGTAGAGCTCCACTGCAGCATGAAAATCCACTCACTGACACAAGGAAATCTTTCATAAGACAGAGTCGAGTCATTTGAGTCTCTTTTGGGATTTGAATTTAAACATAGATATTTTGGATTAAAACATAGATACCTCAAGCAGAAGTAGAAGGCTGGGTAGTCTTCCTGGCACATTGCCTTCCTGACGATCATTAACATAATGCAAAAGTACAAAGATAGGAGACTATTATTATCCTCATGTCTCATGCAATATGCAAGAAAGTTAAACCTGCTATAATTAATACTGACCTTTTGCTTTACTGGTAGCTCGTACAACAATTTTTAGGGAAGAATATCAGGAGAACAAATGTATAGTTAAATTTTTTAAAACGCAGGCTTTGGCCTTACAAATGATTTCTGCCACTGCTCTAATCTTAATCTTGAAAGGTAGTAGAAATAAAGGTCAGGAGGAGAGATGTTGTGGTCGGGATACATAAACAGCTTACAAACAATGGAAACATTGGGGCTTTCTCAAACTTATTTGAACCATGTAGTCAAATGCCATTTTCCTGATTAAAGTTACATTTAGCAAATATTCTTAACTTTAAATTTTTAGTTGTTTGTTAGGTTGTGATCTCTGAAGCATTTATTAATGGAGCTGCTGACATGAAGTCAGAGGTATTAATTTTTTAATTTTTTAAAAAACTTAATGACAATGTATATCTTCCTTTTATCTCTACTCAGACTTTTAGAAAAAGGGGTTTGAATGGATAGCTATTTTTTAAGGTTCAGGATTCAAAAGAAATGGGCATAAACTTTAAAATTAACTTCCAATTGTATGGATGAAGTAGTGGATTCAAATTATATGGTTTCAGTTATCCATCATTCTTTATTAGTTGTTTTCTGTAAATTTCTCACTGCTCTCTAGAAAATTTCCAGGTAAAGAGTTTCATGTCATAATTGGACTCAGATAAACATGAATGTTAAAATATTAAGTTTCTCTCTCTAGAGGAGAAATAGGTTTTCACATGAAAAACTAGGCAATATACAATTTTCCCAGTGGTTTTGATCAAGCCATTTATTACTTTGCACAAATTTCTTTCAATAAACATATACAAAAGACACTTAATTTGCAATTTTTCCTCTTAGGATCATCCATTATTTAAAATCTTAACTAACAAGTGATAACAATAACCAGCTTAGTTCATCCAAATTCGCCAGTTTTTTTTTGTTTGTATGTTAGTTAGTGCAACATTGAATATAGAAATTTGTTTTGCTAATGAAAAATTGATCAAGTGTTACAAGATTCTCAAATGCATTGTTGCATGTTTAAAATATCAGAGAAAGAAAGAAAGAAATATCAAGACTGGCAGATGCCAAGGAACTGTAAAAATTTATTACAACATTTTCTGTCGTATGCCTCCCTTTGTCCATTCTGGACATGTAGCTCCTTTTCTAGCAGCTGCCTTTTTCTTTTAACAGCATCATCATTAATTCGGTCAACCAAGATGCAAATTCTGAAGTCAACTTTGACATCTCTTCTTCCTTGCCTCTTTTTTTTTTGCTGCCTGAAGTACCTCTCTTCAATCCATTCTCTCCTTCGTTGCCATACTATCATTCTAAAATATGGTTCAACTACAGCTGCAAGGAAATGGGGTATAGTTGAGGTATAGTCACCTTGTCATTTGTGTCACTGATGTGGCATCATCTATTTTGTTTAAAACAAGAATAGGTTTTGGAACAAAAGTAATGACCATGTGTAACAAAATCAGGTATTCTTTTACAAATTATTTAAGCATTGATTTACTCGTCTATAAAATGCTCATAAATTATAACCCCTTTTAACAAAAACTCAAATTCATATAATTTTTTTATCAACCAAGACTCATAATAGTCTGTATTCATTTATCTAAACTGTTTCATGTAATCAATCTATTATAATAAATTATGTGATCCGAAGAGAAACCAGAATATCCCATTACAATAATTTAGCTTTCATTTCTACCCCCACAACTAAAATTACTCTTGCCCAAGTCTATAAATTCTAATCCCAGACTCAATAGATTTCTCAGCCTAGATTTTAGTGAACCTATTTTTGGGATTAGGCTCTACGACTTCTCAATGAGTAATCGAACATTCTAGTCCCTTTCCTGGTTCTCTATATCTATTGATAGTTTCTTCTTTATACTCTTCCTGGACTTCTATTTTATGTAAATCCAAATTTTCCCTCAAGATACTTTCTTGACAATTATTTTTCTTTACCTGTAAGTTTCAGATTTGCATATTCACTTGACTGCTCTTTATATGATGTTGGCTGTCTGGTGGGCATTTTTATATCAGCATACACTAAACAGAACTCATATTATCTCTAAAAAGTCTAACTCTTCTCTTGAATAGTAAAAAAAAAGTTTTTTTTTTTTCAATCTCTAAAGCAGAAACCTGCCTTTCTAATTCTTTCTTCTTTATCACTCACCAAGTAGTTAATCACCTGGTACTCACCTGGTACCTGATTATATCTTGTATATATTACTGCTTTCTATTTTTATTTTCACAGATATTTGTAGTCTTTCTCATTTTCTGAACTGAAGCAATAGCCTTCTAATTCATCTCCCTCCAGGCTTTTCTACTTTGCACTGTACCTTCCCCACAACAAATAAAGTGGTAGATGTAAAATCAATTTTCTTCTACTAAAAATTTTTCCACAGTTCCCATTGCCCATGGATCTTAGCATGGTATGTGAGGCCCTTTATACCTGTGTCCATATCTACCCAGGCAACTTTAAAGTTTACCCTTACTGCCATAAACATTGTATTTATTGTGTTATACAACATTGTTATACATGTGGCTCATACCACAACTCAGTCATTAAGCTTTATAATTCATCTGTTTTTGCTTTGATTGCTTTTTGTTTCCTATATTCTTCCTACTTTTCAACTTCAAGATTCATTCTTTAATACTCAGTAAAGATAATTTTTCAATAAATTTCTAATCCAATTAAAAAAATGTTCTTTTATCTCATTCTTACTACTGACTACATTAAAATGAAATTATAATTTTGTGTCAGTTTCCCCTACCAGATATAACTTACTGAAGGGCAGGATCTGTATCTTAACGTTGTACTTTCAGCATCTAGCATAGTAGTATACACATAGAGAGGACTCTGTGAGGACTCCCAATTTCTGGCGTGGGCAACTGCATAGATGACAATGTCATTCACTGAAACAAGAACTAAATGGAGCTACAAGCATATGGAGCTAGATTATGTGTTTGAGACATTAAGGAACAATCTGATGGAATAGCCAGTAGGTAGAGGAGTATATGAGTCTGAATGAGACATTCAGGCAAGATCTGAGCTGTAGAAAAAGATTGAAAAGTCATAATTATATAAATAGTGGTAATACAATAAAGAAATTTTGAATAGTTTTCTGTTTAAACTTGCAAACTGAAAATGAATTTTAAACAGAATTGCTACTACATAAAATTCTTTTCTTTAACTCAAATACTCAAGAATCTGGATGCCTGCAACATCCCTTGGTCTAGATTAAGAAACACAGTTTTGATTTCAACTAGGCTGTTATGTTATTATTATTTTGGAAATGGGTATTGCCCACATGAATAATTATGACCAAACATATATATTGAAAAATTGAATTAAACAGTACAGAGTTCTATAAGGCATGATATTAAAGAGTAAGTATTTCTTTGTGGTATAAAATGTGGACAATTTGTCTATAATTTTAACATGCTTATGACTCCAAACCCATGTTAATAGGGGCTATAATAAAATATTAATTTACTAATATGTACAAAAGCAGTATGAAATTGCCCAGCTAGGCAATATAAATATCAAGTGCACAAACTAGATGTGAACCTCTTTCTAGTCCTTAGAACTATGAACAACATGCTGGGAACCCATGATGAACATATAATTAATTTATCTTTTAATATTTATCAAATATTTTTGGGTACCTACTATGTGTCATCACTGTTTTGTGCACTGGAAATAAAACAGTAAAAAACACAAGCAGAGTTTTGTAGACTCATTGAGCTGATAGTCCACTGAGGGAGACAAGTAATAAAATAGAGAGGATGCTAGATGGTGATGAGTTCTATGAAGTAAAATGGAGCAGAAAAGGGGAATATGGTATGCCAGGAAGGGGACAATTAATTTGAAAGAGGCTGGACAGGTTACATATTTTAATAACAGTCTAAAGAAAGTTCAAGAGTGAGCATTGTGAATATCTGAAGAAGGAAAATTCCAGGCAGATGCAAAGACTAAGAAGTGAGAAAATTCCAGGGGTGTTCAAAAGACAGCAAAAATACTTTGTGTGAGAGTAAAGAAAGCAAAGGGAAAGTAGTCAGATAGGTAACAGATGCCTCTATCATGTCAAACCCTTAGACCTTTTTAAGGACTTTGGCTTTTATGAGCTTTATGCTGAACGGGAGTTATTGAAAGCAGTAGAGTAGAAAGTGTCATGATCTAACATATTTTTTACGCTTCTAAAGTATCACTATGACTTCTGTGCTAAGAGCAGACTTTAGAGGCACAAGATTTGAAGCAGGGAGACCAGTTAGGAGACATTTGCAACAATCCAGAAAAGAAGTGACAGTGGCTTAGCTAGGGTGGTAGAAGAAGACATGGTGAGAAGCTGTCAGAATCAAGATACATTTTGAAGCTGAAACTATAGCACTTGCTAGTAGTTCAAATGGGAATTACAAGAAAAAGTGAAGTACTGAGAGTAACTACAATGTTTTTGACATAATCAATTAGAATAATGAAGTTGCTGTTAACTGAGTTGGAGAATGCTACAGGAACAGCAAGTTTGGAGCAGATGGTGGGGAAAACCAGTTCTATTTTAAGCCTATTTGAGGTGCTTGTTAGATGTTTCTATAGCAATGCTGGATGGACTGTTAGATAAAGGAATCTGGAGTTCAAGAAAGCAGACTGAGCCAGAGATACAAATATGAGACATGGATATATAGATGGTGGGAGAAAAATAAAATGTATGAAATAATGATCCAAGAGAGTCAAATAGTAAATGGACTAAGAAATTTTAGTATGATTGCCTGGCAGTACAAAGAGCTCACTTATCTACTTGGTCATAAATAGAAGTGGGACTGACTGCATTGTCTTGGTGTAAGTAAAAAGTCAACAGAGAGATCAATTTTACTAGGGTTGTAATTTTGCCAACTGTGCCAGATGTGGAGGTGGAAAAGGTGCTGAGGAATAATGTTTCTGAAATTCAATGGGAGGAAAAAGGGAGTTGGCAGATCTTAATACAGGTTGACAAACTCCACCAGTAGACCAGGAAGCCCATTAGAGAAATTCTGCACTGGGCGGAAATGACTGACTTTGGTACCACCACCTTGCTCAGTCACTGGCTAGAGTCATTGAACCACTGCAAGAAGGAATTTACAGCAGACCCAAAGGTCTTAAAGGCTGGAGGCTATCAGCTAACCATATTCTTTACTGTTGGACAATTTCTTTCTCAAAGGAGGATCCGGGCAACATGTCTCCCCAGCTCTACCAGATGAATGCATCCATAAGTGAGAATGAAAAGAGAAGACTTTATTAATTAAACATGAAATATAAGCTGTCTAGGAAGGGAAGATATGAAATGTGTAAAGGACAGGAAAAAGTAAAATCAGTGGATGTAGATTCCAGCAGGACTTAATGATCATTGGAGTCAAGACACTAAGAGAATTACACTGAAACAAATAGGAGGCAGTTGTCATTGTGTGGAGTACATGAATATGGCAATGAGAAGGTTTTAAGATGTGACCTTGGGAGTGAATGAGTGGCTGCAGTAGATAGGAGACAAAAATCACTGGAGGAAGAGGTTAGGGAACTGAGAGGCTGCCAGATGGGAAAGATCACCTATAAGTATATTAAAATCAAGAAGCATTATGATGCCATTGAATTGAGAAGGAATAAGTCAGGAGCAAAAGTCTTTAATGAAGGGGAGTGACCTAGAGATTGATAGGTGAGTATAACAAAAAAGGTGATGGTAAAAGATGACATGAGATTCAAAGCTGCCAGGATTTACAAAGAAATGTAAGAAAGTAAAGTAGAAACAGTAACATGGAATGTGATAGACACCTACCACACAGATCTAGAAGTAGAGTGGGAGAAAAATTAACACTCACTGGAGAGAGTTGTAGTATTATGTTGAGAGATAGCTTTCCAGTGAGAGCAAGAAGATGAGGCAATTGTTCATACTAAATGTTCAGAAGGTTTTGTGATAATTACCCAAGATTTCCAGAGGACCCTGTGGTAGAATTTTCTGAACTAACATAGAGTATTAGCATAGAAGAGGAAAGGGTGGCCTGAACTTCTAAAGATATTTCACAGGAGACAAACAGAAGCAGAAACCAAAAGCATAGCATGGTTTGACCTGTGACTCTCAAGTGGGTAATGGTGGCCAAGGCTTGGAGTGATAGAAAATTGGAGAATGAATGGGTAGGAGCCTCAGGTTTCATCTTAACTCCTGTAAATAGAGACATGAAATGTGGAGAGAGAAACTGAAGGTCCATACTGTGTACATAGAATTACTATTAGATGTATTTAATTAGATAATCATATTAAATACATTTGTATTTTCATATGTATGTAGACACATCTACACAATAATCAATGTTTAATACTGATTTTGAGAGAAAATAAAGCAAAAGTAACTTTTTGAATACTTAGCCTGAGACATGGAGTTAATTGTTTTCATATACTTTATTGCAATCACCTTCTCAATGCATCTTTAAGGAGGGTCTTTACTAGTTTTTTACACAGGAGAAAACTAAGATTTGAAAAGGTCAAGATCATAAATAATTCACAAAAAAAGAACATAAATAATTCACAAAAAAAGCTAGACTTTTTCAGTTGGGTCACTCTCATTTGAAGCCTAGGTGAGATCCACTATTCATCCACCTTAATACCCATATCGTGGGATACCTCAATATATTTTAATATTTATTTTTCTAAAAAGAATTGTTTAACTTTTGAGTTATGATAATACATATGTTTCTACTATATGTATGCACACATGCAAATATATATTACTTATGATATATTATTCATAATCATTTTCAATATTAGTTTATAATTCCACAAAAAATTTTCCAATTCCCTGTGCATTTGTTTCCCAGACTGAAACTAATTTGTTAGATTCACTAGTCACCTTAAATTTACAGATGTAAGCATCAGATTAGATGGGATTAAACAGAGAAATTTGAGTTGCAAAGCGTTCGCAATTTAGATTTCTATCAAGAACAGAAAAGAGGCTCTATAACAAGAACTACAGATCTGGAACCTACAAGCAATGGTAAAACCAAAGGCCCATATTCCATATAAACTATGCATTTTTTCATGCATATCAAACTAAGCTGTTAAAAAGGTATGTACTTTCATACATTTATGAGGTTGGCTAAGAGACACCATCTATATTAAATTAATTACATATTTCATTAAAATTAGGACAAATAATAGATTTTAATAATAATATAACAAGTAGCATAACACTTTAAATAATTGTACAAATGGATCACCGTAATCAGAGATTTTTGTATGTAGACAATGTGTCTGTTTTTATCAAATGTATTTTAGTAAATATATTATCAATTATTATGAGCTGTATGTTAACCTCTAACTCAATGAAATGACTGCATTACATTTAATAGAAGGTATTATTATACTGTCTTTTTTAAACATAAAATTATCCTAATGTATTATTAAAATAGCTGCCTTAGAAATTACATGAATTTTTTGGCTCTTCCAACAAAGGCATCCAAAATATTTGTCAAAGCTTGTTTCCTAGGCTTTCTTATCCTTGTAAGTGCCAATCAGCCCATTAGACTGTTGATGAGGAAGAAAGAGGCAACTTAAATCACAAAGAATATTCAGTTCCCAAAGAGAATGAATATTTAAAGATTGGTATTACCGTATTTCATGAAGTCTACCTGCATATATTTCTGAAATCTGGATGTCTTTTTATAATCAAAGGCATCATGGATTTGATAAAATTTTAAGGATTACATCAAATGTATTTTTCTACCCAGCATGGCAGCAATTTATACTAGGTAAATTTTTTTCTCCACAGCTTCCAGACAGATCTGCAGACTCTGACAATGGCAGGATGACAGAGAGGCTCGTAAGGCAAGTACTCTCTGAGCAGTTACCCAAATAAGAATATCCTTTATCTAAAGTCGTCTACATCCATGGAAATAACACAAGTCAAGTTTGAGGACCAAAAGATCAGTTGCACACTGTTCACACACAACTAAGCACCATAGAGTTCACTTATCATTGATAAAATCTTAGATAAGGCAATTCACCAATAGACCTACCTAGTGGAGGGGACAAAGTTTTTTTTTTTTTTTGAGTTAACTAATATTAAGTTTTTATTGATGCCAAATATGGTTCTGACCAATTGTATGTGTATTACTTCATTTGCTTTTAAAAACAACACCGTGAGGTAAGTATTATTATCTGATCAATAGATATAGGAACTGAAGCTCTGAGACATTAAATA
This sequence comes from Eonycteris spelaea, assembly GCA_003508835.1. Classification (NCBI taxonomy): domain Eukaryota; kingdom Metazoa; phylum Chordata; class Mammalia; order Chiroptera; family Pteropodidae; genus Eonycteris; species Eonycteris spelaea. Next base: position 5,726,738 of record PUFA01000046.1, read on the forward strand.
ACTTGTCTAAAATTCCCCATATAGAGAGTAAGTGACTAGTTAGAATTTGAATCTAGGCTCAGTACACCTCCCACTGCCCCAGAACTCTACCTATTGCCTGCTAGATGGCTTACTGGAAACTTATGAGCAAAGACAGTCTCTGAAGTCCCTGCTAACCAAGTTCAGGGCATGAAAAGCTAATTGTAGAATCTGAATTTAGAAACTGCAAATTAAAAAGCACACATAACATGTATATCTTAGCTCAGAGACTTCTCATGTCTCTTTTAATCGAATTACCTTTATGTACATCCTGTGATATATTGTGATTTCCACATTACAATTGGAAAACACCAACATTAGAAATGAGGACTAACTGGAATGATTTAAATGGTAGTTATAAAATAATAAATTCTGCTAGGAAAGTAAGATAAAGTGTCCAACAAAAAAAAAATTCTAGTTTTGAACAAAATCTCTAGCACCATTTCAGTGATAAACCAATATCTTATTAATATCTTATATTTAGTGAGCACTGATTATGTGTAATACATTTACTTATAATATCTCACTTAATCCTTATGGCAGTGAGATTGATACTATCATTATCTTCATTTTTACAGATGACAAAATGAAGGAAGAGAGACATTAAATAATTTGCGTAAGATGATGAAAACTGACCAGCATTTCTAAATTGGTCTTTCAAACTTCAAAATTTATTTTCTTAACCATCACACTATACTCCCTCTTGGCCCTTGCCAATTGCCATAATGTAATATGAAGATGAAAAGGCAGTGACATTAGGAAGCCATAAATAGAGGGTGAAGGATGTAGGAATCCCTATAATCAGCTAGCTATTTCTGATTGCTCTTTTTTTTTTTTCAAATGACATGTTACATACACTGAAGGCAAATTGTGTGTTGGCAGAAATTAGTCCATAAAAAGTGAGAGTATTATGCAAAAGAAGAGGTTTGACACGTGGGGAAATTAGTTTTAAAAAATAACTTTGGCAACTTAATTTTTCAATTTCTTAAGTTTTACAGTGAAGATTTAAATAAGAGTTATAATATTCAGGTTTTGAAGAACAAGATTACTTTTTTAATTCTTTTGGAAGACATGAATTACAGTGGAATAATATTTTTAATGATATTGAACAAACCTCACTAGGAAATTAAAAGACTACAAAAGAAACTTCTCAATTCAAAATTTTGGGGAAAATCTCAAACTCTCTTTTCTTTGATGTGAATGATGAACTTTTGCATCAAAATGTTTTGCAGACAGGTTGACAATGAGGAAAACATTTTCAAATCTATAGACCAAAATTAGCAAAACATTACAATCTCTTGTAGGCAATATGTTCTCTTACATGGGTGTGGATATAAAGATAGGAAAGTGAAAGATGTGAGAAAAAAGGCATTTCTATGCAAAGATCATTTGGGGGCACACAATGATTGCAAAGATATCTGTGATTCTCCAATGTTTACACACATAAGCTTCAATATAAAAATAACATCTTCAAAATGAATCTGTAATTTTTAAAATATAGTTTAGCCTAAAATGTTGAAGATCAAATTTTGATGATCTAATAATTTTATAATTTGATTAACAACCTAAACTAGTAATTTTGACAATCAAGAAACAAACAAACAAACAAACCCATGTACCATTAGTGGGAAATCAGATAATCTAACCAAGATCAAGTCTTTGCTTAAATCTTCATCAAGGACTAGTCATGAGCCAACTGAGTCAACTGTGAGTTGCTTTTTTGGGGCCTTTAGTCTCCTTTCATACTATAAAGTGAATACTTATCTCCAAATTTACTTATGATTTTCAATAATTAAAAATTTTCAGGAGCAACCACATATTAATTACATAAACGTGTTTCCATAAAAATCTACATCCACCTAAATAGAAAGGGTCTGCTAACGAAAAATTATCAGCTTCCCCCTCTTTGCCCCTCATTTCTTACTCTAGGGCTCACTCCGCCGAGCAGCCCTTCTCTATTTTTCATCTCATCCTTCTGGAATCATTTAAAATAAATTAGATAGATGTACTTTGTTTGAAAAAATTATTTTGACTCCCACTTTTGTCAAGTAGACTCTGACCTATACAAGAGATATGAGAGAGTTTATTATAATTCCAGATACTATCTCACATTATTGGGGGGAAATGAAGTTGAAAATAATCAGGTTCAATTCTGAACATATTTTCCCAATTTCAATTAAAAACAGCCAGATAGTTTTTAAAAAGCTTTTTCCAACTTGTGGGGAATCTATTACTTTCTTTTAACAACTCACTACCTGCCTCTACAAAATTGCAGCTTGTAAGTGAGGAGATGGTGAAAGCAAGGGGCAGGCTCTGAACTGCCTTCATTAATCTCTACTTGTTTTGTGCTGACATGCAGAACAGGAGGTGGGCAGAAGGCCGACAAGGAGGCAGCTGAATCCCTCAGAAGAGCTGAAGGAAAGATCCAGCTGAAGAGCAGGAACCAACATCAACCTCTCAGCCAATGCCACTGGGCTTATTAACAACAATGTGTCCTTAATTTTTCTTTTTCCAGAGCAAAAATGAAAATGAGGAGGAAAAGAGAGAGTAAGTTGGACATTTCATCTCTTGTAGTTTCTCTGTCCAGGAATTTAGGAATGTTTCTGAAAGAAAATCCAATTGAGAGCATCTTCACTTACTGCCAAAAAAAAAAAAAAAAAAAAAAAATCATCGCTGCAGCCTCCTGCATACCAGACAACATCAGTGTCACTATTTTATGAAGACGTCATTCCACCAGCCGTAAGAGTGCTGGAGGTGACTGATAATAATTAATATATCTCTTCAATTACAGCCTCTGACAATGTTACTGATAGGCATGTCATTGGTAACGTTACATAACAAAAGATATGTTGAAAGTATTCTGTTATGTGACTATTCCATCACTCATATTTCCTCCATCTGCTACTCTCCTCTCGTCTATTAAGATTTACGTAACTGCTTCCAGTGGCATTTGCAAAGGTCCAGTTGTACCTCTAGGACAAAATTCACAGGGACCAGAGCTAGGTTCACCTGCAGAGATCCATATTCAGTTTCAAGAGAAGATAGATTTAACTCAAGCAAAAGTGTCACCCGACATGGCATGTAGATTTTACACTTTCTTTAGCGTGGTCTGGGATTAATGAAGTCTTAAGTATGAACCATATGTTTTTATGAGAGAAAACCAGCTCTCTTTTTTTGAAAATTTAGCTCCTCGTGTACATTTGGTTCTCAAAGGGAAACTCAGGCATCATTGTGTGTTTCCTAAATTAATCCAATTATAATGATTTCTATATTTAAAAATGAGCCACAAATGTTTTAATCATGCTTTGTTCCCTATGGTATAGCTTACACAATACCATTGTGTATGTGCTAAAAAAAAAAAAAAAAGCACAGAAACATCCTTGCACAATAATGGAATACATGGCAATTCAAGGAATTCATCTTTAAAGTTCAGATCACTCTCTGAGAGGGCAAAATCCACAGATTTGGAATCAAACTAAAGTCTGTCACACTCATGTTTTCTTTGGCTTTTTCTACATAGCCAAACTGGCTAATTCCAACAGAAAATATTCACCTTGAGGCCTGAAATTATACCCTTAAAATTAAAAGGATAATTACCCACTTTGTATTTCTCTTTTACTCTGAAGACATAACCTTTGTCATATGGCTTCCAGAAATAAATGCTAAGAATTTGATAGAAAAATAAATAGGTAAATATCTATATCTATATCTATCTATATCTATATATAGATATAGACATAGATATAGATGGTATAGATGATTGATATAGATATAGATGAAATAGATGGTTGATATATAGTTATAGATATAGATAGATATAGATATAGATACACATATAGATATAGATATAGATGATATAGATATAGATATATCTCCAGGTTAAGAGCTCTTTGCATTACTCTGGGCCCCAGAATTTAAAAAAAAAAAAAAGAAAGAAAAACAGATCAAGGAACAGGAGTCCTGCCCAGAAAAAACAGAAGGCATTTGAGTGCTCTTTTCATTTGTGATTTATATATACTTGCTTAAGAGTGCTATTAGAAATGAATTTTTTATGCAGAGGTTGGTGGAAATTTATAAAATTATTTCAGTGTGTTCAATAAGATGTTTGGCAAGTACCATCCAGGAATTACAAGGTGAGTTTGGATGAAATCTTAGTCATGTGTGGCTCATTTGGAAATTTTGGCTTTTAAACTTTCAAATATTCTTTAAAGAAAAACATTGAAGGAGATTGTGTTCATTTCCTGGGGTTGCCATAACAAAGTACCACAAACTGAGTGGCTTAAACAACAGAAATGCATTGCCTCACAGTTGTGGAGTCTAGAAGTCCAAAATCAAGCTGTCAGCAGGATTGATGCCTTCTGAGGACCACATGGGAGGATCTGTTCCATGTCTCTCTCTTAGCTTCCAATGGTCTCATGCATTCCTTGGCTTGTAGATAATGTATCCTCTGTGTCTTCACGTTGTAGTTCCTCTGTCTCTATCTGTCTCTGTGTTTAAATTCCCCCCTTTTATATCAGTACAAGTCATATTATAGTAGTACTCCCCTGCTGATCTCATCTTAACTTGATTATCTGCAAAGACCTTATTTTCAAATAAAGTCACAAGCAAAGATACTAGGGTTTAGGACTTCAACATCTTTTGAGGGAACATAATTCAGTCTATAACAGAGTAGTGTATAGATAGAGCAGTGATTCTAAACTGGTTGAGGTTTGGGAAAGTGGGTCGGCAGATTAGGAAAGGGTTGGGGAGGATGAACTAAATATCATGGTGAAATGACTGAAATCTAGAGGTGAGTGTCAAAATCAAAATCAATGTGTTTTTGAAATTTGTGTTCACCCTTAGAATTTTATATTTGAAAGATGAAAAGTAACTCTTTTTATATTAAAGTTAGAAAATAAAGTTAATCCAAGTATTGTTGGTTGATGGGAATAAATGAAAGGTATTTCTCATCCAGGCCCTTCCTCCAGAGGTATCAAAGTGTAGTTTAGGAGTGGGAGTAAGGCAAGAATGAGCATGGCCATGTCTATCAAAGGGAGCAGGGCTTTTCGACAATGAAACACTATTAGGAAGATAAAAATTTACCAGTGCTACTCAGACATGCAAAGAGAATAGATTCTTTAGTTCTCTATTACTTATATCAATTTTCTCATAAATCACTAAATTCTCATCATTTTCTCCTCCCACTAGCAAAGGATACAGAACTAAATAAATATATTGCAATCTAGCAAATTCAATCTAATCCTATTAGGGTCTCCTAGTCTGTGCCATAACTGCTCAGTTTGTTGGATTGCCTCCTCTCCCCCTGCTTCTTGCCAGGATGTCTGGATATACTTGGTGGCTAAGGAGGGGACCAAGTCTACATGCTTTTAAGGTCCTCTAAATGAAGGAGACCTCACATATCCTAGTGTGTTCTGTAACCTTGCTGTTATGACTAGCTGCTTGCTTTGGTCTTCTTACTTCTGAGGACAAGAAACATCCTGGCATTTTGGAGCTTTTGTGCTCATCCGGCTCATTAATTTCTAGTCACCATTTCCTAAAAACCATAGCTTTTTTATCTTGATCTCAGTCAAGTGGCCCACCAGTTCTTTTTTTATTATTATTAAATTTATTGGGGTGACATTGGTTAATAAAATTAAATAAGTTTCATGTGTATAATTCAATAATACATCATCTGTAAATTGCGTTGTGTTCACCACCCAAAGTGAAATCTCTTTCTGTCACCATATATTCGACCCCACATAAAAGCACTATAAACCCTCACAGAAGCTCTGTGACATGTTAAAAATATCCCCATCTGAAATGTCTCCTAGAGTGGGAGACAATCTATGGCCTGAAAGCCAAATCCATCTCACTACTTGATTTCATAAAGAAAGTTTTATTAAAATACAACCATTCTTATCCATAGAGTTGAGAAATTATAAGAGAAAACTGCATGGGCCAAAAAACCTAAAATATTTACTGAGTTTTAACAAAAAAAAAAGTTAGTCAATCTCTGGCCTAAAGGTTTGCAATCTTTATTTCTTGCCCGAGGAAGTTATGCTAATGTGTGGGGTGAGGGTGGGGGGTAGGGGAGAGGGGGCGTGCGCGCTCCACACACACACACACACACACACACACACACACACACACAAACACACCCCTTAATAATATGTAGATATTTCTTTGACACTCCTTCCTTGAAATCCACTCCAAAAATCAATCAATAAATAAAGGACAAGAAAACACAAAAGTATAGTTCATTGCTTTACCTAACTCTCACTTTTCCCATGATTCAGGAGTTCAGAAAGGGATAGACCTACTTCTTTTTTATTATGCACTGCTTTTTAATCTACTCCTGACATATTTTTAAAACATCTTCCACTTTGGAGTAATCCTTGTCTGGATCTTGTAAATAAGGACAAAGGAATTTGGAAAATGCTTTTCTCTTTTGATATTATCTGGATATCACTATTCCTGCCTGGTATTCAAAACAACCAGCTTTGAGATTCAAAGCACCTCAGTGACCTATGGGTTCCAGGAAGGAACTGTTCCCTTTCATTCCCTAAGGCAACAAACTTCACCTTTCAGCCTTGAAAATGGAATGCTAAAAGGAAAATGATTTGAAGCTAACAAATACATTGGTTTAATGTTATAAAAGTATTATTACAATTACACTGATGTGCATGATGATGCTTTACCGCTCCATTGGTCCTTTAAGAGTGATCCCAGATTTATAATATGCACAGCACTGTTAAACTCTGGCATAAATCTGATGATAGAGGAAAATAGAAACTACAGTACTTGCTCACATCACTACAGCCTTCATTCTGGGTATTAGCTCACTTTGGCCCACCTCCAAACCCAAACTTGGAGAAACTATTTCAAAAATTGTCCTATAAACCCCTTCACTTTTATTTGTCAGGCAAATGTAGCCAGCCTTCGGCTCTACATATACTCAAGGTTAATGGGACTAATCCTACCACTCTAAACCTCCAAGGAGGTAAAAAGAGCATTGCCTATATTTATAACATTAAAAAAATGTTTGTTAGGTAATAGAGTCGCACAAACTCTTCCTTAAAAGTTGGGGGACCAGCCACCCTACTGGATGGGAGAATATTTGCTCATCTATCTGATAAGGGGTTGATACCCAAAATACATAAAGAACTCAAACAGCAGGAAAAAAAAATTTTTTTAATGGGTAGAGGATCTGAATAGATACTTTTTCCCCCCAGAGAAGACATACAAATGGCAAAAAGTACACAGAGAGGTAATTGACATCACTAATCATCCGTGAAATGGAAATAAAAACCACAATGAGCTATCACCTCACACCTTAGAATGGTTATTATCAAAAAGGAAAGAAATGATAAATATTGGTGAGAATGTAGAGAAAAAGGAAGCTTTAATGTATCATTGGTGATCATGTAAATTTGTGCAGCTCCTATGGAAAACAATATGCAGTTTGCAAAAAATTAAAAAAAAAAAAAACTACAATATGATCCAGAAATTTCACTTCTAGATATGTATCTGAAGGAAACAAAAACACTAACTCAAAGATATATGCACCTCTGTGTTCAGTGGAGCATTATTTACAACAGCCGAGACATGGAAGCAACCTAAGTGACCATCAGTAGATGAACAAATAAAGAAAATGTGGTGTGTGTGTGTGTGTGTGTAAAATGGAATATTATTTGACTATAAAAAGAAGGAAATCTTGTCATTTGCAACAACATGGATGGACCTTGAGTGAAATAAGTCAGATTGAGAAAGATAAATGCTGTATGATTTTACTTATATATGGAATCAAAAACAAACAAACAAACAACAAACAAACAAATAATAGAACGTATAAGCACAGAGAACAGATTGGTGGTTGTCAGAGGTATGGGGTGGGGATGGGGGTTGGAGGTGAGTAAAGCCTAGGTTAAGTTAGTCAAAGGATAAAAAAACTGCCAATTATAAAATAAATAAGTCCTGAGGATATATTGTATTGCATGGTGACTATAGCTACCAATACAGTTTTGTACATTTAAAAGTTGCTAAGAGGGTAAATTTTAAAAGTTCTTAGCACAAGAAAAGAATTGTAACTATATGTGGCAAGGAATGTTAACTAGACTTATTTTAAGTGATTTTTCACTATATACATATAAGTATTGAATAATTATGTTGTATACCTAAAACTAATACAACTTTATATGTCATTTCTATCTCAATTTTTTTTAAAAAGAAAAAAATTAGGGGAACCAGAATAGTTAGAAATATGTGTTTATCTGTGCATATTATATATATAATACATAAAATAATGAAAGCTTCTATCTATTGGTTGCCAGGAATGATGTCAGACTCTCTCTACACAATTTCATTTATACCTCTTTATCATATGAAATAAATATTAACTCCATTTAACAAATAAGGAAACTGAAGCCAAATCACCTTAGCAAGTTGCCCATAGTCACAGAGTAAGTAAGAAACAGAGCCAGGACTGAATCCAAATCTATTTGACTCTAAAGTGTAATCCAAGGGGATGCTTATGATATTGAGCCCTTACAAGCTACTGGCACTTTGTTAAAACATGATAAAACAGATGTTTTAGGGAAAGAGACACCAGAAGGGTCAATTGATGAGAGAGAGGAAAGGAGATGAAGACTCTGAACATTCTTAGGGAAATATAAGGGATATTATACTTATCTAAGTGCGAGAGAACATCTCCACGGGAAATGGAATACCTCCGGGTGGGTCCAGCCTCAAGATTTTCTTTTCCTATTACTTTTCCAAGTTAACATTTGTTTATGCACAACAATTTGCTAAGCTTATTAGGCAATAGTGATGAACACTGATCCATGATCATACTAAGCAGATGGAAATCTTCACTGCCCAACCACTGCCTATCCCCTACACAGACCAGTGGAATACTGGTAAATGTTTATCAGGCAGCTCTCCAGAAAAAGACAAAAATGAAAACACACAAACAAAAAGCACTGATTTTCAGTGTTTGCCGTTTTCCATGTTATACTTTTCATCATGACCAATATCCAGCTAACATGTCTACCCTCAATGCAGAACTGGAGAGAAATGTGCATGGCTGACCCCTGGGAGATGGCATGAGACAGCTGCAGTATACCACTGACCCAAGACATGCCCTTCTACCTCCACAGAGTCTCCTTCCCAATCTCTGGTATTTAAAGTTAATGGCACACTGCTTGGAAGTGTTTAGTTTATGGTTCTATTATATTCTGTGCTGTATCACAGTAATCTCTGACTATATCAAACTTCAATTGAGGGAACATCTGATTCATCTTTAGATTCTGAATGGCACTTTACAGATAGATCGTGTGTGTTTGTGTCTGGTATGATGAATGGCTAGTTTTTTGTTTTTGATTTGTTTTTTTTTAGAGTGAATTGTCACATTTCTTAAGAATAAAGAAAATGTCTAATATGCTGGTGGTTGATAATATTTGTTGATCAATCTTTCTAGGTCATGTTTCACGACTTTTAAATACTGCAAAGTATGAACTGCAGCTACTACATACATTCTTTGGACTACACAAGCTCCTGGAAAGCTGGCAAGTAACACAAGCATACCTTGGAGACATTCTGGGTTTGTTTTCAGTACCACAATAAAGCAAGTCATCTTTTTGCTGGCGGAGGGTCTTACTTTCAATTTGGAAAAATGCAACATCTATCTGTGACACTCAATAACAAGAAGTGCAATAAAGCAATGCATACCTGTGTAGAGTTTTTTGTTTTGTTTTGTTTTGTTTTGTCTTGCTTTGTTTTCCTTTTGGCCCCACACAGAAAAACTCAGACTTTTAAGTTTAGGTTCAGAGCAATTCACTCTGAACCAAACATATCCAGTGCTCTCTGGGACTTTATTCTAAAGTATGCTCATTGCTTAGTTCCAAACTTCTCCAAAAAGTCTGCTCCACTCTTAAACATCCCTAGAAAAAGAAGAATTTACAGCTTCAGGTTGGATCCTCCTTGTTGTAGAGATAAAACATTAGAGAAAGTTATAGTTTTCAAAAACTGAAGAGTTTTATTTGTTTTCCTAAAGAAATATAGGCTTCATGTAACCAAGAATCTTTTCTAGTTTGTTCACCTTAAATCCTCAGAACCTAGAACATTGACTGGCACATAATAGATGTTCAATGGATATAGAAGAAAGACAACATAGATATGAGAGTGAGAAGGAAGAAAAAAGTAAAATTAAATTAAATTAAATTAAATTAAAGAAAATGAAATTTGGGGCAAACACTCAAAAATAAAAATACACAAATATGTTCTAGAATAAATTTATTTTATAAATTTGGATTCATAATACTTACTCAGAAAGCCAAATAATAAGAAATAAGACTATTGAACTGTACGTGAAAATTCGAAGCCAGGCGCTACAACTGATTGTTGTAATCTGATTTCAGCATGAGTATCCTATTTATTTCTGCATATGTTTTGGTTGCATAAACTAGGGAAAATCTTGATTTACACAGATGACTAGTGAATTTTTTTAACATCTCACTTTGTAATCTCAGAAGTATTCAATTAAACACATTCAGAATCTTAAAAGAGAAGTAATACGAAATTTTTGTTTGCAAATTGGATAACTAGCACTATTTCAGAGTTACATTTGATGAACAATTTTCTCAATAAGTTTAAATTTTTATAGATATATAAACTATATGTACATATCTATAACATACATATCTTGAAATATGAGACATTCGATAATGTTAAAGAATTTCATATATCTCAATGACCATCTTATCTCATGCTCAGAGTTTTATAGGAATCAAATGTATTTTAATTTTCATATTGAACCCAAATTTGAAGTTTCAGTTTTATTGCTAACTTTATAAGTAATGATAAATGAGATTAATATGGCAAGCTAGCATTGTCATATTGAGTTCCTTCAGCTTATTAAAAATGTCAGCAAACGAATGTGAGCATAACCATGTTTCAGTAGATGATTTTTTGATGGTGTTATTTATTACTTGGAAGAAAAAATTTTTTTTGTCTCATTTGAAGGATTTGTATCAGCACTTGGCCTTGGCAGAACCAACTAACCTCAATTAGAAAAGGAATTTTGGAACTCATCATCTACATAACCACAAATAATGTTAAAAATTCTGCATTATAAAGAGTACACTTTAAAAAGTCATCAATTTCTATCACAAAATCAAACATTGTTTTGAAAGCTGCTTATTAATCTGCTTAATAGGTAGTGCTTGTCTATACAAAATATAACAATTATTTGAATTCGGTTTGCCAACTGCTCTTATATGAATTACAAACCCTATAGTTTTCCAACTATTACATTCTCAATGCCAACTGCAACACCATTTAACACCATTTTTGACAACTGATTTGATGGCATATTTTTTAAAATTAACATAAAACTTAAACACTTGTTTCTATTGTGTGTGCTCCAAAGATTTTAACCAGTAATATATATCCTTTGTATTGACTTGTATGGTCCTATTTAACAAGAAATTGTTGTAATACACAGTATTCATGTCTTGGAACACTTGAATTGTAATGGTTTCATGTAATTCACTTTTTGAAATAAACAATTCCTCATGAACAGCTTCTTAGTGTTCTTTTTACACAGTATTTTAAAGTAATGACAATAAGTATGTGTTCATAGCTTGCTCATCCACCATGACTGTTGCAAAATCAATAGTATAGGGTTGAATAAGTGTTTTCCTGATACGTTGTGCTTTCCCCTTACTTACAACGTGATAATTTCAAATGGTGCTATAAATACTTTTTTACTGATAGATTTACATTTTTAAGTACTTTTTTTTAAAAAAAAAACATTAAGTGGAGGCTCAATTGTACTAAAAAGTGCTAGGAGACATTTTTATAGTCAGTCTTTTATTTCAGAACTCTAGAATTTGTCGGAATTCACAGAACAAAAAACTTTGCAAATTTTAATTTCACAAACACAATGAGGACTTTGTATATAGGGCACTACAGTTGAGGCTATTATAACTTGAGTTGTATCATCTGATCCTGATCATTTTCATGGTATTAACCATGAAATTTTATTTTCTTTTGAAACTTCCTGTTTTTCATTAGTGATTGAATTATAGTTTGGACAGCAAATATTTCACCTCGATTTTAACAATTACACTTATATGTACACTTAATTTAGGCAAGTAACATCTGATGCTATCGTTAGTACAATATGGTCATGATGCAGTGTGCAGAGATCACCTTTTATTGCACAATTGTTTAATAAGCCACGATAAGACCATGAGCAGAACAGATGTGCCAGAGCTTTGCCTGGCATTAATGGAACACAGTACACATGTGCTGAACTAGTGAACTCACGTGTATAATTTTACATGGGCAGACGTGTACAGGCTTGAACTCAAAGAAAGACCAGAGGAAAAAACCCTCTTCCCTAATCAATTACACATTTGTAAAAAGGTCAAATGTATGCATAAATAAGCAAAGAAACCACAGCCTGAAATTTGCATGAAAACGAGTTAAACCCAGTACATATGGTGCAAAAGTGTTTGTTGTGTTTGTTTTGGTTTCAGTTACAGTTTTTGAAATGAAATATAATTTTTAGTTAAATTAAATGTGAAACTATAGAAGCATCTTATAGAAACCTGAGGTGCATATCCTCTCTCATTTTTTCATAACAAGGAGACAGGAAATAAAATGCTTTTTACTCATATAAAAATGTTAATAACCTACGGTCGAACAGTTGTTAAGGGGATAGGGAGAGATATCAAACTGTATCTATATGATTCCAAAATCTATGTTAATAACTCTTAAATTCTTGAAACTTACTCACATAATCTCAAATTTGATGTATCTCTGACCAATTGATTGCTCAGGAGTTAAATTTTCCACCTAATTTGGTCCATTGTTATAGGCTGTAATTATTTTTAAGACAGTTTTCTGAATCATTATTTTAATTTTAGAATTTACCTACCCAGTGTAGTAAAAAGGACATAGAGATGAAACCTTTTTGAGAAACAGATTTCAAACTTTATTTTTAAAACCTAGGATTTTAAAAGTCCTGTAATTATAGCAATAGTCTGAAATCAAGATGAAACTTTTGCTCATTTATGCTTCACCAGAAGAAATTCTGAATTTATTTTCAATTTTGAATATTCAAGTGATATTTCTGCCAAGCAATATTGGGAAAGCAAAGGCACCACAGATCAGTTAAATCTCTTTATCTCTCAATGAGAACATGGAAATGCACATGTACCTATGGGAAAATGGCTGCCTGCATGTGTACCACAGACACGCACACACATGTACACTCACTTTGCATTCTGCTCCTCATTCCTTCACTCAGCCTTCTTTACCACAAGACCCTCTCCCTCCTGCTTCTTTAATCTAGGAAGAGCCTACTAAATGACCTCCTCACAGTAGAACACTGCCAAGGTTAGCCAATTGATTCAACTATTCGTCACTATCCCCATGTAGCCAGCAGTCAGAGACACTGTGAATACTTTTCCTCCTCAAACATCTTTTACACAATCATTTGTAAGCATTTTTTAGAGTACTTCCTGTTAGATAGAAATCGACCCCTTTTGAAATTGATCAACAGTCAATCCTTAGAGCTGCAGTTATTAACAGTGTCTCTTCTTTAGTACAAATCATAGTATGATGATATTGAAAATGGGAGAACAATTCGTCCAACCTCCTCACTTCACAGATGAAGAAACTATAGTCTAGAGAGGTAAAATTCAAGGAATGATCAAAATCACACAATGAAAATGGAAATAGAAACCAGTATTACAGGCAGAGCTAATACATTCAAAAGTTCACTCTTCTGAACACATTGTAGTGCTGTGGCATATCACTCACAGGCTGAAATGGCATCTCTACCAACACTACACATGTCTGTAAGCTTCCTCTTATGTATTAGCTCTTTTATCAAACAACTAACTGGCAGCTACTTGAGCAAATAAATTTTGTGTCTCATTTTGTAAAATGATTTTATCCTTTATTATTCTATAATGGATATTCTTTCACATTCATATTACTTTGGCATGGCATACTCATGCTGTCTTATGAAAAAAATCTATAACTTTCAAATACACTAATATGTAATTTTGATATAACCAGTGTCACCTCATATAAAGAATGAGTTAATAAAATACACAAAATGATTGCATCTCTTTCCTACATTCTGTATATCATAGTTGTCAGTTGCTACAAGTACATACAATACAATAATTATTATGTTCTATTGTCAAGATATATTGAAAGCTTAACAACTACTGATGAACAAATCTCAATGGAGTTTGAGTAGAAGCCCTTTAGAAAAAAAATACTCACTAAAGCAGATTTCTGATAAAATCCTTAGGGTTCCTTAGTCACCACTGAGAGAAAAATTCTATAATATTTTCTTTCTATTTCTGGCATATATATTTAAGATCATAGCTTAGGCTATAAGTTAAATTCAATTATCTTTAAACTCTCATTGCTAGAATGTGTGCTTCAATCAACAGTCCTAATACTGCCTTGTGGTCTTTAATCCTTCAGAAAAATAAAAAACTTTTTTTTTTTTTTTGATACTCAAGCCAATATTTTTCTGGCTTATATCCCAGTTTTTATTGCTTATGTTTCATACCTGGAGCAAAAATTTTCCTCCCATCTTTTAATATTGTCTTCATTAAATCCAATGAAGGATAATTTATTTTTCCCAAACCACTGATCCACATTCAAGTAGAAACATTTTCTCAACTAATTAGCATATACACAACAGAAATAGGAAATCACCTTCTAAAAAGTTAAATCTAGGTAGGCCTGAATTTAATTTCACCCAGTTCCTGGATCAAATCCAAGCAGTAATAATACTATTTAGGCTGAATGTTGTAAAAATGCAACATTATAATGTGTCCTTAGTAAAATTATAAAATATCATAAACTGGACATATTGCCCAACCAAAGTTCATTTTCTCTCATCCTTAGTTTTTATTTCTAGGTCCTGCTCCTTAGTATTTCTTTGGTGCTCCCTCTTATTCATTAGCAAATATTTATGGCCCAGACACTATGACAGGTACTAGAAATACAAGGGTAAATAAGTTAAAGTGCATCTCTCCACTTTTTTCATTTCTCAATCTCAACTCTGTCTCTTTCTCTTTCTCTCTTCTGTCTCTGTCTCTGTCTCTGTTTCTATCTCTTTCTCTGTCTCTCTGTCTTTCTGTCTCTCTGTCTCTCTGTCTGTCTGTCTCTCTCTCTCTCTCTCTCTCTCTCTCTCTCCCACACACACACACACACACACACACACACACACACACACACACACATTCTCTCAGACTCAGCTTGGAGTCTATTCTTCTATGAAGTGTCAAGATTGCTCCCAAGTTGCTCAGCCACACGCTCTGGGAACTCAGCACATTCTCTTGCTGAATAAATATCCAGATATCTTTTGTGGTCTGGCTGCAATTCCTGTTTAAGACCGACTGAGAAGTCTTTCTGAAGCACATAGAACTTCAACTCTTGCTCTGCCAATCTATCCATTAGATGAATTCACCCTCCAGCACTACCTTCAGCATTCTCCAAAGAGATTGCATGGAAAATTATGTCCTGTTCCACTCTACCATCCACTTGAGAGAAATTTTGATGTAGCTAAGCTCTATCTTTGCCTAAACAAACAAATTCTGACTCTTCTACTGTTCTCACATGTCTGTATCTCTTTCAGGAATTCCAAACAAATCTTCTCTGTTTTACATTTTTCAAGCTGGACAGAAAAATTTGAAAATCACATGATATAGCTTATATGTGGGACAAAAACCTAAAAGCAACAAATGAACAGGACAAATAGAGATCATGGACATGGACAATGGACTAGTGGTTGCCAGAGAGTAGGGGAAGGGCGAGGGGAGAGGAAGACAGGGGAAACATTTTAAATCGTTTCTTCAATTAATTAATTAAAAATAAAAAAATAAAAAAATAAATTTTTCACTCCGTTATGCTTAGGTTTCTTCTTGTTACTGTCTCATCCCTCCTCCTATGAAGTATTGGATCCCTACAGGATCTAAGCATGTCCAAACTCTAGTCTCATTCCCACACTAAACGTCTCTCCCTTGTTCTGGGCTCTAACTCTTACCCTTCAGAACTCTCCTCTCTCATAGGCAATGAAAATTCTTTTCACATCATAGTTTATGCTCTATCCACCTAAGGATTAAAATAAAATCTTACATTCAGACCTGCTCCAATGTGGACTCATTACTCTCTAGACCTCTTGTTCAGCTGGGATTTCAGTTTATAAATTCGTGTTGGATTTCCCTGCTTTCTAAATCCTATGGTTTATTTTTTATTTTATTTTATTTTATTTTATTTTATTTTATTTTATTTTATTTTATTTTATTTTATTTATTTTATTTTATTCTATCACTGTGCTGAAACAGCTGTTAGTATATTTCTAAGAAAGAAGGCACAGAAAGACATTGGTTTCTGAGAATCTTCATGTTTGAAAATGTCTTTATTTCAATCCTCACATTTGATTGTTAGTTTTTTTTTTATATAGAATGGAAATTCATTCCCATCTATACATCAAAAGAATTATTCCATTGTCTTCTAGGTTAGATTGTTGCTAATGAAGAATCAAATATTCTTTTTCCCGAATTCTTTATATGTAACTTGTTATTGGCTCATCTTTTTCTTAATATTATTTCTTTGTGTGAGCTTCTATGTTTTTTATCTCTGGGTGTAGCAAAAATTGTTAGTTGTTCCCCAATATCCAATCTCTCATCTACCTTTAATAATAGGAATTCTAAGATTTTACTAGGCACTTGGTAACTCAAACTAAAGGCTACAATTCCCAGCTTCTCTTGTAGCTGGGGGGATCACATGACCAACTTTGGGCCAGATGGATGTGAGCAGAAACTATTTGTAGCTTCTGGAATGAGCCCTAAAAACAAAGGGAGATGGCCTCACTTTCCATTTTTCTTCTCTCTCTGAAACTAGTTGTTGAATCTCCATCCTTAGCCTTTTAATTTTCTTAGTTCTCCACTCTATTTTCTATTTCTATGTTTTTGTTCTAATTCCAGAAAGATGTCCTCAACTTGGTCTTTATAGCCTATTGTATTTTTATTTTAATTATTTTATCTAAAGCTTCTTTTATTTATTTATTTATTTATTTATTTATTTATTTATTTATTTATTTATTTTTTGCATTTTTCTGTTTCACAGCAGGTACAATATCTTTAGTTATTTCTCTGAGAATCTTACAGTAGAGTCTTATTCAGAGTGTTCTACTCCCTATGTTGTTTTGTTTTCTAGGAGTTCTGTTTTACAGATTATTTTGTTTTTTTCTCTTTCATGTCAGAGTCTTTCTTCCAATATCTGCTGACCTTACCTGTCCATTTTTACATGTTTAAAAGGAAAATATTTAAAGCACTCATGGGAAGTTCTTTGTTTCAGGGTGGGAGTTGTTAACAGTTGAAACTTATTGTAAGGTGCCTGAATGACAAGCTAAAACTTTTCTGAGCAAAGTCATCAATGTTAAGTTTAAAAGCTATTTTTTGCTTTAGGGCCATTCTGCTTTTTTTTGGAGGAAAGCTCTCCAGCCTCCTACCTGAGCATAGGAGGTAGGAGCAGCTGTCCACCTGATGCTCTGCATCAGACTAATCCACCTTTGTATATGCAGATGTCTATCGGCCATTTTATTTTCAGCACTCAACCTGACCTTACCCCTAGCTGTGTCTGGAGTACCTAAAATCAGAGACTTTGCAACTCAATTTCCAAGAAGTTGAACTTCTAGTCACAAGTAAAGTTGTGGGTTGGCCCGGTGGCAGGGAGGAATCAGAGAGTAAGAATCATTCATTCACTGAGCTGAGTCATGCTGGGAAGGTGACTCAGGTCGCTTGACCATTCTACATGTAGATGCTTGTGTTTACTGCTATGCTTCCAAAGGTGACTAGTGTCTCCTTTCTGGAATTCTGCACAGCAAATTTAATCCCCTCTCCTCAGTACTATCTTCTACAGGTGTTCAGTTTATACCTTTCTCACCTTGCCTAGATCAGATTCAGTCCTCAATACTCTATCTCCCTAAAATTCATTGTCTTATCTCCTATTTTTTCTCATGTGTTTAAGTTTTTTTTTTTTTAATTCTTTTACTTTTGCTGGGATTTTTGAGAGGGAACTTAGAGAAATGTGTGTTTAATCATCCAGATGATCTTGTGTACACTTAAGTTTATCTTTGTGCAAAATACGTTGCAGCTATACTATCCCGGTGTGTTTCAAATGTCATATTCCCAAACTTATTGTGATAATGTTTTCCCCAGAATCAAATATAGTCCTTATACCTAATGTCAATACAGAAGTAAAACAAATATAAATAAATGATTTCACTTTTTCCATTTAGCAAACTTTTCTAGAAAGTACAAATTTTACTTATAGTACAAGCTACAGATATTTATTTTAAAAGAAAGCAAACTTTTTTTTCCCAGTAGTAACCATTTCATAAGCATGACTTCTTTTGCAAATTCACTTACAAGTGAAGATAATGTTGGCCAAATAATGACACCAAGATTGATCCAGAATAACAAATTTTCAAAGAAATCTCCTGTTCCTCTAAGTCAAGCCTCTTAGGTAGGGGAAGAAGGTCATTGGCAGCTACTGTTTTAAGGGATCTATAAGATATAAATAAGTCCACTGGAGCCTCCAGAACAAGGCATGACTGGTCTTTCAGTAACCGTGGTCCTAAATTTCAAGTTACTACCCAATCAAAGAAGTGGGTAGAGGATTGTCTACCTGTCTGGAATGTAAAGCCTCGTTCGATCTTCCAGAAGACAGACCTTGCCTTTACTGAGTGTCAGTGTTGGAAATTTGCATTCTCCGGTGAACAGTAACTAGTCCTAGAAAATGACATCTTGAATTTAACAATTGCATGGCATTGGAAAGCCATCAACATTTAATTTCTATTAGTGTTCAAATCCTACAATAATTTGTATCATAAGCCGCGAAGAGATTCTACCACGTTTCTCCTATCGTCATAATTCAGAAAACTCTGACTTCTGGTCTTTCCTTGAGTTTTTTGTTTTGTTTTGATTTGATTTTTGACCCCCTTAGAAACAAGATGATCTGTGTTTCCATTTGCTCTCTCATTTGACAATATTGTACCTATTGTTCTTCTCTTAATTATTCCATTATATTCATTTTAATTCTACATATCTTAAACCCCATTCCAGTTGCTTTTTTATCAGAGTGCACAGCTATGCTGTTTGTCTGTCTTGACCCTTTTAATTTCAGAAATCATGGCTTTCTTTGCTCCTCTTTTGTAACCTCCCTTTCTCAAATTGGCTTCTAACTCTCTTTGAGTTTAGTCAGTTTTTCATGCCAGTTGGAAAAATGACAGGATTATTACTCAGATACTTGGTTTAAAACTTTGCTCCTAAAAAAGAATTTTTTTCTCTCAACTTTGTGACAGGAAATAGAACACTGAGCCTGTCCAAGACAGGAACAACATAGCAACTAGGCCCAATGCCACAATCATTATGTCACTTCTGATAAAGCTCAGCCTTCCACAATTCAGGAACTTTTTAAATATATTCTGACTCTAGAATGTACCCCAGACCTAAAAATCATTTACGGTCTACTCTGCTTGCTCTGTTGAATGTCAACACCTTAGTTTTTGATTCTTTCTTCAAATAGCACTATATGACAAAAGCACACCAGTGCATGTTTACAAACCCCAGGCACATTAGACACCAACTATGAAAGTTAGCATAACAAGTTCTCTACATTGGCCAATGAGACTAATGTGGTGAAAATAGACAAAGGGATTAAGCACAAGGGGATGTATATACACACAGTCATTAAAGTATCCTGCCACTACCTCATTACCAAATTATGAACAAGTTATCAAATATGGCAAGGTGCTCTTTTGAAGTCCCACACTTTGAACTCAGATGTGTCTGAATTCACACCCCAACACTGCCTCTGACTGTGACATCAAGCAAATTACTTAACCTCTCTAAATAGCCATCTTCAAATCTTTGTAATAATACCTATTTGGAAGCTAATTTTGATGAATTACTGAAAAATTATGCATAAATGACATGATATGCAAAACGGAAAGCCTCGTGCAACATAAGTACCTAAAACATAGGATATTAACATCATAAACATAGCTTCTTCATCGTCTCTTTTGATTTTTGGAGGTGGCCAAAAATTATTCTAAGTGACAGTAAGGGGAAAAAAAATGAATAATCAAAGACAGGTCTGAAAGGGAAAAATACTGAATTCTGATGCTGACCTATGACCTTATTTGTAGAACTATAATCATTATTTTTAACATTGTGTAATTATGATGAAGATAGTAAGCAGCAGCCCAATACGTCTGACTTTAAAGAAAGAAATATAGCAGCGCGTGTATGTGTGTGTGTGTGTGTGTGTGTGTGTGTGTGTGTGTGTGTATTTTAGGCGAGGCAACCTTTGATTGACCTCACAGATTGCAAGGACCTTGTTAGCTTACAATCCCTTCCTTATTTTTTTTTTTTATTTTTTATGCCTACAGCACCTGGTCTTCCTAGGTGGTCTCCTATCCAAGTACCAACCAGGCCCAACCCTGCTTAGCTTTTGAGATCAGATGGGATCAGGCTTGTTTAGAGTGGCATGGCTGTAGACCTAACAGTATTTTTAATTTCAGAGATAAATGTTAATTATTACATTCCACCCCAATTAGGTTATTTATTTT
The DNA here is from genome assembly GCA_003508835.1 of Eonycteris spelaea. Lineage (NCBI taxonomy): Eukaryota > Metazoa > Chordata > Mammalia > Chiroptera > Pteropodidae > Eonycteris > Eonycteris spelaea. The sequence goes on from PUFA01000046.1 coordinate 5,747,406, forward strand.
CACTGAATAGCCCATATACTATTTAATGTGTCAACTTTTTAAATGGGATGGATTTCTAACATTCTAGATATATATTTTTATATAATAAAGATTCTATATTAATAAATACATAATGCAAATGTCTGTCTCAGAAAATTTGAGTCTAGCTAATCTATTTTTCAACCTTCTTTAGGACTGAAAAAGTTGTTCTTACCCTTAAAGTATGTTGAAAACTATCTTGCACGCTTGTTAAAAATATGTTTTCCAGCCTGAGCCCAGAATGTTGATTTGATATGTCTAGGATGGGCCCCAGGAAACTGCATTTTAATAGATGTCTCAGGTGATTCCTAGCAGGTGAGTCTCAAAGCTCACTTGGAGAGACACAGGACTAAAGGAATGATTGAGAATATTTTGCTTCCATTTCATATGAAATTCTCAATAACATTACAAAAATAATTGTAGATCACTTAACATCTCACATTTTCTCCTACGCACATTTTTTTACAGCAGAGAAAATTGTTCCTACACACACACACACACACACACACACACACACACACCCCTATTTTCCCCATTTTAGTAGCTGGCTTGTGGAATCTTCTCTCTTGTATTCTAAAAAAAATGTATTTTCAGAAAATAAAACACATAAAACCACTGTTTTGGTTTGGTTTATTGCAAGAGAAGTTATTTTTCAAAAGAATGTACTTTGAAGTTATTTGAATAGTGAGTTCTGAACACGTTAAGTGTGTATTCACTTAGTATCACTTGCTGTAGCATCTGTTGGGACAGACATATTAAAGTTAGAGTGGCGAGTCCACAATCAATTTAATATCAATCAGAAATGAAAATGAAGCAGCTCTGAAATTATAATGTAAATTCAATGTAAATATATTCATTAATTCTTTTTAGTAGCTAGTATTTATTAAGCACCCACTACATGCTAAGAGATCATGTTTCAATTTATGTTAAAAATACATCTATTGTTAAAAGCAAAATATACCCACATGGAATAACAGAGTGACATTTACAGTCTCTTTGCGGTATATTTAAATGTATGTCTGATCTTCAAGAGCAGGTCTTTGAACACAAAAACAGCAATGGTGCTGAATTAAAATAATCACCAAAAATCATTACTGAAATATTCACAGGGTCTGCCTATCAATTTTTTGGAAACTTTTGTATTCTTATTCTCTCTTTTAAAGCATTAGTTCACATCTCTTGTTTTGAACCTGACTAAATTTAGTTTTGTAAGAAACCTGTGGAAAAACTGACATTTTCTAATATTCCTCACACATACTCAAATAGGTATCACCTTTAACCCAAAATTAACATCTTTAAAAAAAAAAAAAACACTGCTGAGACAGCTGGAGAAGAGGAATATTTTTGAAATATTTGTAATGGCTATACATACAGAGCATTACTGTACGTATGACCTTAGGCAAGTCATAGAACTTCTCAGAGTTACAGTGTCTTCATTAAACAGGAATAAAACATTTCATTGCAGGACTGGTGTGTAAGGCTTACGGAGGTAATGTATGTAAAACACCAAGTATAGAATCAGGTAAGAGCAAGTGATCAATAAATAGAAGTTGCATGATGAGATAATGAGGATGCGGCTGCTGAATTGATCTCTAATTGTTTCCCGTTTGTATATTTTACTAAACTGTAAATTATTTGAGAGCAAGGATGGTGTGAGTTTGTTTTCTATTGACAGCAATGTTGCACAGTATTAGATAAACAATATCTACTCCATGGATATTCACTTAATTGAATTAGAATAACCATATCAATTGACAGAGATGTAATTTTTTTCTCTCTTGCTAAAAGTCTAAGCCACAGTTTTACCTACAAGCACAACTTCAAGTATCTCAAACTTGGAACAAATGTCTCTCAAAGAAAGCTACAGATGATAGTAATAGCAAATCAGGTTTCGTTTTGGTGCTTTCTGTGCGCTAAATGCTGCTAAGGCACTTTACGTGTATTAACTCATGTCATCCTTTCAACGATCATGTGAAGAAGGGACTGTTATTATTCCTATTTAATGAATGAAAGAACGGGGGGGATCAGAGAGGTTAAGTGACTTACTGAGGTCACACAGCTAGTAAGTGACAAAAGCAGGACCTGAAACCCAAAATGTTTCCTGCAAAGTCCATGCATTTAACTGCTATTCTGTACATTAGCTATAGTAGATTAAGAAGAAAAAAAAATGGTGGGGGTGGAGTAGTTATTTTTGGTCGGAAGTACAGAAAAAGAACTAATTTAAATCTAATGAAATGGGATGTTGACCTTTATGTTCATCTACTTCTTTTTTAAAATCTCAGTATAGTGAAATGATTGTGAGTGTTCACCTACCTACTCCCAAAAAGTACCTTAATTAATACTCATCTTGCAGTTCAGGCAGAGAGATGCGTATATATCATCCTCATGGAAGAAGGCACTTTATGGAATTTGGACCACTTGAGAATTAGTGGTGCCAAATTTAACAGCAAGCTCCACATTTAGTGGGCTTGGAGTTCCCTTGCCTCTAGCAAAATATATATTATCGTCTGCATAGAGTTAGGGGCAGGAGGACTTAGTTCCTTATTGGTTGTTATTGCTTTATCTTTCTTTCCCCAAAGTTTTTATAGAAACTGGACCAGAATTTCTCTCATCTATCAATCTCTATTTTCAGCTTTGTGAAATCTTCAAATGATTTGGAAATGGAATGCTAACTTTATATTGGTTTTAGCAGGGGTCAGCAAATTTTTTATATAAAAGGTCAGATAGCAAATATTTTAGGCTTCACAGGTTCAATAGCCTCTGTCACAACTACTTTTGTGACATCTGTCACATCTGCTTTTGAAGCGTGAAAGCTGCCAAAGACTATACACATGTGAAAAGATTTCACTACGTTCCAATAAAACTTTATTTACAAACCTAGGCAGCAGGCCAGATTTGGGACCCAAGCTATAGAGTGCTGATTCTAGGTTTATAGTAGTCCACAATTTTACAAGCCAAATTATTCTTGAATCATTGCAATGTCCTGCCATTTTATCTCAATATAAATTATCTTACTTAATTTTCCCAGCAGCCCTTTAGAAAATGTTCAGGAAAGTCTACTGGACAAAGCCTAAATATAAAGTAGGTTATGAAGAAGTTATGAAACAAAGAATCAAACCAAGAGGTTTATTTACAAGTTCTCACTCCCCATCTAACTCTGCCTGATATACAAGGCTCATATGGTAACTTAAAAGAAAAAGATCCAAATATTTTTCAGTTAAATGAGTTACACCTAGGGATAAGTGGTTTCAATAAGAGTAACTTGGAAAAAAATAAAAGACTGAGTTATTGACCAAAATACTTTGAGAATACAGAGCACTGAGCCAGCTTTTGACGTCTCGTCTTAAGGATAGGAAAGGCAACTGGAGAATGCATGCTAGCCTGGGACTTGAAAATAGTAAGAATATAATTAGAGGCTAGGCAGGGTACAGAGTTCTTCTCCACCAGTTTTATACTTGATCTCTGTCTTATCATTGTGAAATTAAATTCTAACCAGCATGTTTATAAGACAATTCTTCAGTGACGTTCTGACTTCTTAAACAGCAATGTTATATATTGTTACTCAATGCTATGATGTATGTTTTACTTGTTTGTTGTAGTAAATCTTATTTATTCATCGTATATTTGATGGATAATATTAAATTTAATTTATTCATAGACTTTATACTATTTGATCAACTAACTATGACTTACCTGATGTTTTTAAACAAACCAACCTGGAATTAAGAAAATTAATTATTTATTCTTGAATAGATGTGGAAATAAAAATAGCAATTTCAGCAAAACCTTTTTTGAAACAATACAGAAACTTACCATTTTTTCCTCCTCTCTATTAATTCCTCCCATTCCAATACTCACTGATCTCTATGAAGAATGCCCAGGTCAAGAGAAAGGCAGGCAGAATGACTGTGAGAATAGAAGATTACTATATGAGGACAATGTTCAAAACCTTCTGTCTAGAAGGGTGAAGGCCTTAGTGGGAAATGTAATCGAAGTTTACTAAATCAAGAAAACTCTAAATAAATACAAAAGCACTTGAATCTTTACCTAGAAGCTATATAAGGATGATTTATAGCCAATTCATTACACATATATTCCATATCCATTATAGCAGCAAATCCTGTTGGCTTATCCAGGAATCCAATCACTTTTCACCATTCACATTCTTGTCTAAGCCACCATTATTCTTGCCTGGGTTAGTTCGGTAGCATCCCAATTTGTCATTCTACTTCCAATCTACTTCCTCATGGAATTTTCCCAACATAGCAAGTGAATTATTTAAAACGAGTCATTTATTTTCTTAAAGGGTTCCAATGACTCCCCATCTCACTCAGTGTAAAAGCCAAAGTCCCTAAAATGGCCAAAAAGATGCAACATAGTCAGGTCCCCAATTATCTTCTGCTTTTTCCACTGCATGGTAGCCTGTTTGCTGTTCCTTAAAAATACAGCCTGCTCCTTCATCAGGATCTCTGCACTTTCTCTTTCCCTAACCTGGAACTTTCTTCTCCCAGATCCTATATGGCTTATTCCTCACCTCCTTTAGGGCTTTACTAAAAGGCCACCTTTTCAATGAGGCCTTATCTGGCCACCCAATTTAAAATTATAGTGTCCCTCTCCCCATAACAGGAACGCCTCCTCCCCTACTTCACTTGCCCCACAGCTCACTTATCTCTATTTATTTTAATGTTTTTATGATGATGATCTTTCCTTTGGAATATAAACCCAAAGGAGAGAAGGGATTTTTAATCCATTCTCCTTACTGCTGGATCCTCAGTGCCTGCAGCAATGAACTGGACACAGAATAGGTGCTTAATGAATATTAGTTAAATAAATTAATAAATATCTTCTAGTAATAGGTAGAGCTCTGAAAGAAAAAATTACATACAAACAACATGAGTTACTGGATGATTAATCCTCATAGGGTTTTATTTATACCTCATTTCAAGTTTCATGTCATGTAAAGCCACCATGGCCTCCCAGGAAATACTTCTCTGTGCCACTCTAGATACAAAATACAAAGCTGAATAGGCCACTTCATCGATTCAGTACAGCAAGTTCTATGTTCTACTCTGACATCTAATATTACTAGCATTATTCATCAATACTGCTTCTGCCCCACTTTTATCTATATTTTGAAAGGTAGCATTTAAAATAATAGGTCCTTTTTATCTCTTTTCCTCTCTCTCCGAAAAGTAATCAAGGGACAAGCACTCAGTGGTATGAAAACAAGCACCATGGTAAATGTTCAAATGACAAGAGGGAATGTCAGGAGGTTTCAGATTTCCTGCATCACGCCTATTTTTTGCAGAGGAAGAAAAAAAGTTTCATAATCCAAATCCATTCCTTTTCGAATGCCTGCTGCCTGTGTAAATACTGCTTAGATAAATGACTCCTTGTCCAATATATTTGTTCCCACACAGTTGTTAGCAGTTCTCAGAGCAGTTGCTGCCTCAGTCAGTGTTAGGGGCTCACTCTCCACTTACCAGAGTGCTCACACCCTACTTTTGTCTCCTGCCCAGATGGCCTTCATTACAGAGAGAAATGTTACCAACAGGTGCTTCTCGTGCCTGGAAATGCCATCCTGAAATTCAAGGAAGAGATAATCTTCTGTGTGTGCTAGTGGTGGGTGGGGGTTTCAATGCAGGCATGGTTTACGAAACCTACACTCTGCGGACATATTTCTTGACATTTATATGTTTGCTCCTCACTCTTAGAAAAATCTATTCAAATCACAGGAAATTGCAATCTCGTCATCTTAATTTCACTCCAGTAGAGCTAGATGCCATTTGAAGAAAGATAAACTCTTTCTTTCATAAGTCCACACATACCAGGTATCCCTACAATAGAGCTGAAAGGAGAGAATAGGCTACTATACAAGCTCCTGAATATTCATTAGTTTCTCTAACCAGCTACGTTCCTTCTCTGACAGCTTCTCAACTGCCAAGGAAAACCATTCCCTTTCAAAATTAAAATCTCCTTTCTCTTTCTCAAGTTAGGGTTTTTTGTTAGTTCCACAGGCTGGGGTTAATTGGTCACACTCTCAACCCAACTCCTAATTCTGTAACTAAAGGCCACTGCTTCACCACATGCAAACCAACTGTTTGTCATGGAAATACACACACACACACACACACACACACACACACACACACACACACACACTCACCCTGACTCTCATTGATCTTAGGAGAAATGACTGAGGATGGTCAGGGAATTCGCTCATGACAAGAAGAATGATTTTAAGGCCTCAAAAATGCAAAATTCTTTCTGCGGATCACATTAGCGATAATCGGGGAGCGTTGCTATGGTTCACTAGAAGTCGGTACTGAACTTCACAGAACTCTTTCAACCTTTCTTCTCTCACTGTGTAAATGTGAAAGTAACAATAAATCTTGTTGACAATTACTTCCACATCTATTGGCAGGAAGTCAGCAGCAGTTTGAAGAGTATTGTGAGCAATATGTTCAGTGGAGCCAACACCCATTAACTATCTCCCTAGTTTCTCCTGTGACTTATAGAACATGTTATTTTTCCCCAGTGAGCAACCCCTCCTAATGTTGAATTAGTAATATCAGCACCAAATACCACTAATTTGTCAGCTAAGCTGTGTTTTTCCATAGTGCTTGCAGTAGGGTCCGATTACCCCTTTGCAACACAGCTGAGCAAAGATAAAAATCGAAGACGTTTTATTTATGTAATTTTGCCAAGCTTTATAAAAAACATTAAAACAGTCACAGAGGTGACTTAGTCACAGTTCAAAATATTCCCCCAGACTACAAACAGAATCCTGGCATTTCGACCTCAGCCTCCAATGAAGGTGGCGTTTGGGCAGCACGGCGACTGCTCTTTGTATTTCACAAAGTTTTAATTCAGTCAGTCACTTTTAGCTGTGAAAAATCCTCTGTTCGTTCTGAATTGAGAAATAAGTTCATTCTTTCGAAATGCTCTCTTGGAGTTTTATGAAGAGCTGGAGGCAGAGAGTTGGGCGGGGAAGGGAAGGAGAAAGGTGTCCTCAGAACCTCGCAACTGTCTCCATCCGACACCGCTGCCCCGCACAGGAGGCCAAGGCAGGATGCGCGCTCCCAGCTGCAGTGTCAGCTGCTCTGTGGGAGCGGTGGAATGTCCACTGCCTGGCTTGTTTCGAAGAGCGCAGATGCTGCCAAAGATTCAGATCCAAAAAGGATTCGGCGACAATTCTGAGGTCCGTGGTGTTCATCGGAAACTGTACTTTGTACTTCATTCAATCAAAAGATCCCACCTTAGTTAGGCAATAACTTCAGTGCAGATCTTTAAAAGCTAAAAGGTATGCAATTCCCTAGATTCTCATACATACCAGCCAAAGGAGCAAGCCCCGGGATGGTGCAGGGAATTGCAATACTACTAATACTAGGGAGGGGCTGAGAGAGGACCCAGCCACACAGACTGCAGGGAATTCATGTGTTGTCAGACACCTACAATTTCTTTCTCATGGTTTTTCCCATGGTCTTTCCCACACCATTTTCCAGGGACAAAGCAATGTATGGGAAAAGCCCATTAGCTTAAAGTAAATGTTGCTTGGCCAATTTAAGTTTCTTGTTCCCTTTCTCGACACCTAAAAACCCCTAAACTTAAGGCAATTATATGGCTTAGTCAAACCAGGACACTTTCAAGTGCTAATGGTGCTATTGACAATATACCAAAGGAACGGTACCAAGGTCAAAATGTAATGTGTGGTCCCCTTGCACAAATGAATTCTTAGACCTTCAGGAAAACATACTCTTGGATGGCTGGGGATGGGAAAGGAGTTGAATTCTTTGCTCTTTGGCAGAGGACTGAGAATAGGAATAGAGTGATCCAAATTTCTCTGCCCCCACAAGCACTTATCTCATCCAGAGTTTAGCACGTTTCTGGGCTTGTGACCAGCATCCAATCCATAATTGTTCAGTTCAAATGATTCCCAACTTTAAAATTTACCTTCTCATGAGTACAATCCCATGAGTGTAAATCCGCTGCTTTGGACTCTCTGTGTCTGTTTCCTGGTCACGGAGCACATCTACTCTGTAGCTTTGGGAACATATTTGTAATCTGTAGTTTTAGGAAGTAGGAAGAGAGAAAGATTCTGCAAATACAGGCTTCAGGTCAATATTGCACTTTCTTACTCTCTACGTGACTTGAGCAAGTGACTTTCAGTTCCCACCCCAGTAAAATAAAAATAATAGAGCAATCTTGTAAAATTCTTCAAAGGATTAAATAACTAAGTGCATTTGATTGTTTAGCCCAGGAGCTGGTACTTAGAAACCAGTCAGTAGATAATAGTGGTTGCTAATAATAATATTATTCTAATTATTAATGTAAACATGACTGGCTTAAAGTCTGTGCTATGTAGCCCTGAATTTCTGCTGTTCAGTGTTAGCAGTCCTGATGCTTTTTGTTGTCCTGTAGTTCATTGTGTAAGAACTGCAGTTTCAGGTGAAAGATCATAACTTACAAATAACAAAGGACTGCCTTGTTAGAGAGCTACCTGTTCTTTGCCTGCTTTTACTGCTCTACAAAAGATGAACTGATCAACTGTACGGACAGGTCTGTTTCTTAAAACTTACTCATAGACTTAGTCATGGCAGCAGCTTTTCCTAATTTTTTAAGTTCTGACATGCGTGCAGAACTTTGCCTGGTTCCCTACTAGCGTTTTTACTTGAACAATATTTCTTTGTATAATTCCTTAGGAAGTGTCCTCAGAGAATTTCAGATGATCCATCAGGCTGGGTGTGGAGGGGGATGGGGAAAGGCCCTGAATGGGTTCTCCATTCAGAAGGGGAAGGAGAGTGAGCTAACTATGAAAAATCGAAAACAATTTTGCATGGTATGAGGTTTCAACGGGCTGCTCGGCTCTTTCCCAGATGGTGGAAACCCAGCAAACCAATAGATCTTCTTTCAGCTGACAGTTCTTCACACCTTGTAATGCCCTCAGCAAAACTGTTTATAAGTAGTGACAACATCTACAGACAGTTTGTTCATTGTTCTCCCACCTTCCCTTAAAAAGTGATATGTCCAAGAACAGACTTGAAATAGTAGTCCTTTCTTACACAAGTAAAACCCTGAGTGATGAAAATTCAAAGCAATTAAGTGTGTGAAGGCTCTAAAGCAACTATCCTTAGACCTGAGGATGGCTGATTTTTACATAAAGGCAAACAACCCACCCCTCTTTTGTCACATTTCACCAGTAAAATGCATACAATAACTGATTTGTATGACCTCTATTAATTAATTTTCTTAAAGGGGTAAAAAAAAGAATAACAGGACAAAATGCATGAAAAAGAAGAACAGGATATTCCTTTTTCCAGCCAGACTCAACCAAACTTTTAATTTTCTAACGTCTTAGGACCCCGGATGACTCTGAAGGGGGAAGGAGTTTTTCAAGGAAAGAGCACAAAAGAACATCCCAAGGGAAGACAGAGAGCTATCTCTCACATTGAAGTCTGAAGTTGAGTTTATATAGGGAATCAATTCATGCCTTTGAGTGTCAAATCTGTGGCAGAATAAGCCATGGGAACAGCTGAACTCCCAAAGGCCTCTCATCACACACAGGCCCACCACTGCTAGTCTGACAGGGCTTGTGTTAGAAAGTAGGGTTCTAGTCTAGACTCAGCCCTGACCAGAAGCTACATATTCAATTGATAATAGCCATTCAACTCTCTGACTAATTGGATGTAATTTCAACGCATGTGGGTATTGAGCAGGATTCAAATTCTAGTATGGCCTTTGTTTTCAAATAATTCTTCATATTTATTTGAGAACAACTTTGGCAATATATCCAGACATAGGAGAAGTGCTATATTATACTAAAATATTAACTATCTCTTGATCACACAACTAGCATATGTTTTTTGCCAGTCATTAGGCTAGAGCATCTGTCTACATATTTAAATAAGATATATTAAGTGTTATCAAGGAAGAGACACTTTAGCTGTGGAGCCGAACATATAAGAAATAAATATAATGCCATGTAATAACTACTGCAAAAGACTAGCATGGGTTGCTACAGTCCTATAAGATGTGACAAATTCATTAGAAAGAAAAACTATATCCTGGCCTCTAAATATGAGTAGGGGTTTCTAGAAGCAGGAAAAGGGAACTCTTGCCTGACCCCCAAAAATATAGTAATGATATTATCCAATATTTATTGGGCCCCAACTTTGTGTCAGGTAGTAAGCTAAGACCTTTATAAATATTGTTTCAACGAATCCTCACAACAATTCAATGATATAGGAATAATACATTGATCTTATAGATGAGGAAGTTAAGGTTCAGAGAAGTCAAGCAACTTGCCCATGTTCACACAGCCATAAGGTGGTGGAGGTGTCAAGAAAGCTTAAAAGAGTATGTACAGCATGGTCATGAACTGGCCAAGAGTCTGATATGGATGAATACATTCTGCATGAGGTTAAACAGGAGAGGAGAAAGTGTGAATCACTGTGGAGAATGGGGAAGTGAACGCACTAGAAATATATCATACCATTATGATATTATGATATTATTTACCAGCAGCGATAAAAGCCTAAAGAAATTCAAGCTGCTTAAGGAAGCCAGTGAGGATACTGAGTTGGCAAAATAACAGTCCTAAAAGATTAGAGGTCCCTGTGATGCCAAAAAGTCACTGAGGAGAGGAAAAGGGAGAAAGAGAGTCCTGGAAAGACAGGAGATAACAGCAGACAATGTGAGGAAGGAAATTTGGAATATAGGGAGATGCTGTGATTGATAATGATTAGTGCAGATTAGATCTAGCCTGGAAGAATATAACCACAGAAAAGAAAGGCAAAAGCAGATGAAAGTAAAGATTCTTGGAGAAGTGTCAAGGAACTAAGGAGCCATGTTCTAGAAAGGTCAGCTCTGTACTATTTTAAATCACCACAAATGAAGTCATGACTTTAGAGGTAATACCGGAGAGAGTGGCAATGAACTAGGAGTAAAATCATTATGTTAAGAGAACCACCCAGAATTCAGTAGATGTCAGCAACAATGGGGGAGCAACTGACAAACTGAGTTCAAACTTGAGATTTTTAGAATGGAGGGGAGAGAGACTGATCTGAAAGGGACAAGGAGAACAATAGAACTTATTCCACTTCCAGGCCTGTGGGGAGAGGGCTTTGGGGAGACTAAAAGAACTCCCAGTTGAGAAGGATGTAAGGAAACTAGTTTTCAGAACAGAGCCAGATTTCCATTTGAATGAAACCATGAAGGGATCATTTAGAGATAAAGGTGGGAGCACAGGATATTTTGTTAATACTGGAACAGAATCACATTGAAAGGATGCCAGGAGTTTGGAGGAAGGACGTGAGATACAAGTGAGCTGTGTGGGGATTAGATTGTGATAGAAATGGATGACCTGGACCCTGGGACTCTTGAAGTGACTGACATACATAGAAAAAGTGTGGTGAGTTCAAGCAGATAGTGGAGAAGAGGCTGTGGAGGGAAAAGGTAGGTTCTGGGACTTCCTTTTCTAACTGCGAAGAGGGAAGTAGAAAGCTGTGGGAAGAGGTCTCTTAGACTTAAGAACATTCAAATTTATTACAATATTCCAACCTGTTTTTACTGAGCTTATAATAAAAGAGAAACCTCATCTAAATTGAAGGTCGAACAATCCTCTAAATTCTCTAAGCCCAGAAAAAGGAGTGACGAAGAACGTGAAAGAGATGTCTGCTGCTCAAATTGAATGTAGCAGGAACCCAAATTCCAACATAAAGTGCTCGCATCCTACAGGTGACATCTTGTAACTTTCTATGCCGTATGTCACTTTTAAAATAGGAACCTCGCCTTGCTGAGCATTCTTTGGCCATTTCCTTTTGCCTAAAAAAGGCAAGATTTTAACAAAACCATTTAGTTTGCTTTTTTAAGTCATCCGAGAGTCAGAGGTTACTCCAACAGTAAGCTAAGAAGATGAAAGATGAAAGATGAAAAATTAATACTCTTTCTCTAAAAAACAGCAGATCAGATCCTCATCAGAAAGAAAATGGTCTTAGATGTGATAAGCCAGGAGAGAAATTTTAACATGAAGAAAAAAAAAAAGAAATAATCAGAACAAAATGAAAGGTCAAAGAATTATCCTTTTTAATGCTCGGGGCCTTTGTTGAGCAGGGGAAAATTGAAATCGACATTATTGTTGTCTCTTGCCTCTGCTTGTCCCATTTTGGTTGCTTTATCTCCACCTATAACATGGAAAGAGCAATTATAAACAAATGGGGCCCAGCATGAGTACCTCTCTGGCAGCCTCTCAGGGTCAATTGTCTCCTCTCAGCTTCTGCACCACGCAGAGTGATACATGGCCCCTTGGATGTCAGCATGAAGAGGGGCTAAGGAGGCAAGCAGTCTGTGATTTAAACCCATGCCAGCCTTTTTGTCTGCTCCACATGGAATTACATCAGGAAGGAAGCCTGGACAAAGCTTTGCTACTTTAAAATACAGGAATGGATATGGGCGGTATATATGAGGAGCATACAGAGTGATTCAAAGGGAAAAAAAGCCATGAAAATCATTTCCCATTATAATCCCCACGAATTGCCTTACATCTCTAATATAGATCGCCTGGGAAATAATTTAACAGCATTTAAAAAATCTTCCATTTTCTATTATGAGCCTTTGGATTTCCACAGTTTGAAAAAGTGAAGAGTATGTAGCTTAGAAAACTAATTACAAAACATAAAAATGCTCAAGTCTAATGGAACATCAGATTGGAGGAAGATTCTAGCAATGGCAGGCAGCATTACAAATGTAGCCCAAATGAAAGAGCCACGTCTGAAATGAAGACAGCGGTTGCAACCTAAATGTCTTGTCCTCAACATCTTTGTTTTACATTTTCTTTGTTCCTGTTGGCTTACTAATTAGCTGTGATTTTTCTAATGCCCCTTACAGTAGGTTAATTTTGTCTAACTCACCAGCAGGGGTTTTTGTAATACATAATTCACAGAGCAATGTCAATGATTAAAATTCTTTCATTAACACAGCACCTTAAAGATAATAAATATGAAGCATTTAGCTCCCAATCTATTGGTGCAGAAAACCTAATTTTTCATGGAAAGAAATGCATGCTCAGATAACTTGACACTGGAGAACAAAATGGAATCTGTTTTAGGGCATTGCAAACACAAAGTCAAACAAATCAAAGAACACTTATTTTGAGAACAATAATGTAGCAGGGGAGAGGGGTTTCCGAGAAGGAATTCTAATAATGTATCAAAGAATGCAAAGTATGCAGCCAGAAGTGCTCTTATCTGACATTTTTGTGGGCAGAGCTGTGCCATTGCAGATGATCAGCTAAAGAGAGGGTCAACATGTGGTGGGCTGAAAATTGTCGTGTTCAGGGTGCAAGTTGCTTTGCCCTCTACATGCCATTTTTCTTCAATCTCCTCAAGAATTTTAACAGGTTTGTCGCATCAGGATACAAGGAGAGCAATGCAATAATTAGACATAGGGGATGATATTTCATTTTGAAAAGTTTTAATAACTCTTAGAACATCTGTTCTTCTGAACTCTATCACTTTCTTTCCACCTACACCCAAATGATTCTTCTATTTCATTTGTTTAGTGCAAATTCTGTTTGCCTCCATGTGTTCATCCTGATACAGAAAGGACAGTGATTGCAGATGCCTTGGCAACGGCAGCCAAGAAAATGGAGAATCTGATCACTAAATGTGATTTTGCTTAGAGCCTTTTCTCCAACGTATTATTATGTATTTTTTTCGTCTTTTTCTTCTCCAAAGATGAATCAGATTATTTTTTGTTAGCTATTTTTGGGAGAGATGAATATATGTATTTTGGGTAATAATAACAACTAGCACTTCTCTAATTTAAAACATTTTCCTACATTAAACATATCAATTGAGAATAACTTTGCACAGAAGCAGCTTAAAGTTCAAAGACATGAAAGTAAAATTAAAAACCACAAAATTGTCACCCAGTCCAAAGGTTATGGCTCAAATTTAACAGGTGGCCCTGACATAATGCATTTTCTCCTCTCAGCTATGGTTCTAATAGGCTTGTCTCCGGAACCAAAGGGCAGCATCAAACGAAGCCCTCAATTGCCATTTTGAGCTGAAGAAACATGGAACCAGTTGAGAGAAGGGGGCCCTCCAACATGTCATCCATTCAAATAAATACCTTGTCCACTTAAAGAGGGGGGTCAGCAGCAGGCCAGTCAGAAGAAATGTTCATGGGCTTGTCCCTGTTCTGTAATTTGCCTGTGGCTAATTTCATAATTTCTATTTTTAGTGTTTGGTTGCTCCCATTGCTCTCATAAGCACAAATAATTGCTCCCATTTTTTAAAAGACAGAAAGCAGCAAATAGCCCCTGAGTGCAAGTCACTGAGCTAGCTCCTACAATTAATATTGAATACCACTAAGTAAAATGTGCTACTGATCAACACATTAACAGGAAAGTTGTAACAAATGGTTCTGTTTTAAAAAATGATAGTGAGGCAAACTTAGTTCTTTTAGCCCAGCAGAGTTTTTAAACTAGAAGTGTTTTAATTTCACACATATAAACCAAAAAGAATTGATTTTTTGTTTCTTGTTTCCACTTATAGATTAAAGCCTGGGTAGCTTGCCAAGCTTGGTCAACCGATTACTGTTAACGATAACAGATGAGGTAGGTGCGGAACAAGTGATACCCGTAACTATTGGGCAATAGATACATATGATTCAAATAAATCAAGAATTTTATATGGATAGATTGAATCATACTTGAGCATCTGAATTTATAGCTCTTCAATGCCACATAAAAGAGGATGGTAAATGCAAAGAGTAAAACCTTTATGTCAAATCAATCTTCCTCCTACTGAAAAAATCCAGTCTGGGATTTTTCTTCTTCCTAAAGCAGCCATGGCCACATCTACCCAGATTGGTCTTAAGGTCAAAAATTAAACTGAAAATTTCTCAATCAAATATAGACCTCCGTGTCAGTGCAGGCCACCTCCTCTACCACAGACAATCATAATAACAAACTTGATCATGGCTTTGAAATTGTTAAGTTGTATATAGAGTCTGTAAGTCATAATCTTTAAACTTTTCATCCAGCCTTTCAGCTTAGATATTTGTTGAGTTTCTATTACGGACCTGGAAGTTCATGGTAAAGACTTGGGATTTTATTTTAAAACGAGAAGAATTTGAAGTTGCAACAGTCCAGAAAGATGGTGATGGCTTAGACTAGGTGGAAATGGATATAGATATGGAAATTGGTCAGCTTTAATTATATTATGAAAACAGAATCAACAGAATTTGCTGATGGAATGTTGGAGGCTGAGAGCCACAGATATCAAGTTCACTAGAATGTAAACTCCATTTTGAGAGGATGTGGGTGTGAGTGTGTGTGTGTGTGTGTGTGTGTGTGTGTGTGTGTGTGTGTGTGTGTGTCTAACTGACTGATCTCCAGAATTTACAATGGAGCCTGCGATATAAGTGTCACTTAATAATTATTTGTTGAATAAATGATATGATGGCTTGAAGTTTTCAAACAGAGAAATTAGATAAAAGGAGTTGCTATTTATTGGAAAATTGGGGACAGGGAATAACTGCAGAGGCATGCTTTCTGTTTTGTTAGTGTGAGAGTGTGAAATCAATATTTGGTTCTGGATATGTTAAGCTTGAACCGTCTTCTAGATACTCAAGTAAAGAGATCAAATTGAAAGTATATGTCTAGAATTTAGGAGAAAGTCAGAGAAAGAAAGTAAATTTGACTCTTGTTAAGGAATAGGTGGTATTTAAAGCTACAGGGCAGATGAGCTCATCTAGGCTGTGAATACCATAGAGAAGAGAAGTTTGAGAAATTAGCCCTAAGTAACATGAATAAGTATAGGTCAGGAAAATGAAGATAAACCAGCAAAGAGAGACAGCCAATGAAATGGAAGAGGAACAAAGAGTAAATGACACCTCAGATACATACCAAGAAAAGAATGTGTTCTGAGAAGAGGGTTAAGTAATTATGTCAAAGACTGTTGACAAGTTCATTTAAAATATATATTTAAATTGACAATTGAGTGAATTTGGCAAAAGCAATTTTAACAGCATCAATATAAACTTATACTGAAAGAAAGGATGGATTGGTACCATCTAAAACAGTGTTAACACAGAAGGTACTCAATCAACACTTAAGCGAATGAAGGAGCATTATCATTCTACTTAAATTATATTTAAAATAATTCACACATATCCCATGTTGGTCATGCCTCACTGAAAAAGATTAATTTAGGCTCTGAGTATGTATTTTTAAAAAGTTATACACATATAAAAAATTGACATAGTAATTATTAGAAATATACAAGATTTAGAATAAATGTGTCCATCAGAATACTTACAATAGTAAATCTTTAATAAAACCTGAATGTCAAACTATAATAGTTAAATAAATTATAAATTATAGTTTATCCATATAATGAACTATTATGCAGCTAATAAAAATATTTAGTGGAAAATGGCATATAAAAAGCAGCAATTATAACTTTATTCATAATAACCTAAATTATTTTAAATTTTCATATGAGAATGTGTGTCCATGCATGCATGTTTGTTTGCCTGTGTGTGTTTATTTATTTATTTGTATGTGGAGAAAAATATTTATTGATTGAGGAAACATGCCAAAATGTTAGCAGAGATTACCTCTACATGATTATTCTTTTCCCTTTAATATTCTTCTCTTCTTTATACTATATTGTATGTTTTCCTCAAATAGGAATATTTCATTTATAACATTCAAAAAAAGTACTTTGAATTCAAATAAATGTTATAACTTCTTATGTTACATATACATATAGTATGTATAAAATTTAATAATTCTGAAATGTATTCAATGATCTGCTAGCCATATGATATCAACAGAAGACATCTATAATACTGAAATCAACTGCAGTCAGAGTTATGAGTCACTCATAGAATTTGTTTTTGAATCCACTGTCCAAGACTAATATAAAGGGATATTTATTAAGAGCCATATCCATATTCCTTGCTATGTATTTTTTATCACTCTTAAAGCATAACCTAATGTACTGAATTTCAAAATGTTTGTCTTTTTCAGTCTTTCAAGTGGACAAATCAGATCTGTTTTATAGTTAATAAAAGTGATTTTGCAGAAATAAATCATGAGACTGCCTAGGGAAAAAAAAAACTAAAAACAGTTGATTAAGCAGCTTTTGAAGATAATTTTTTGTCAAAATATCTACCATATTGACCTGGGGATAATAAATATTGCTATATACTAGCTAACTCCAGACTCAAATTAAACTGAGATCTTGTAACTTTGGTATCATAATGGAATCTGGTCCCCGAAATTCTCCAAATTATTACCCATCCTAATAGGACTTCTTTACAACAAAGGCCACTGTTATAAAATATTAATGAAATCAATTTAAACAAACACACTAGCCTTTTTTCTTTTGTGACTTATTAGTGTAAAAATGAGGTTGAAGATTAATAAGTATATTTTGTTCCTAGATTATTTTTTTACATTTAGAACCATATTTTAGATCTTCTATTATATGTTTTTATTTTAAACTTTAGCTACATTTGAATAGAAGAAGGTATAATCAATGCAAGAACAATTGAATGAGTGGATAAATTAATGTAAGTTTAAAACCACTATTATTTTTTACTAAAGTCAAATTTAATACCATGTATTAATCATTAGTCTCTGTGTTAGGACATTTTCCATGTACTTAATTTTATAAATAAAAGCAATATCTATTTTCTTAACATTCTCAGTCAAAAAATTTTCTTTATGTAAATGACCAAA
Source organism: Eonycteris spelaea (assembly GCA_003508835.1). Classification (NCBI taxonomy): domain Eukaryota; kingdom Metazoa; phylum Chordata; class Mammalia; order Chiroptera; family Pteropodidae; genus Eonycteris; species Eonycteris spelaea. Next base: position 5,765,176 of record PUFA01000046.1, read on the forward strand.
TGAAAATCAAGAATTTTACCTAAACATTTTACTTTGATCCATTTAGAAGAGTTAATTCTAATATAAACAAAAATACTTGTAGTTACTGAAAGGTATAATATAAATAAATCTGTTTAAACCAGAAATAAGGCATACTACTTATAATATGCATTGTAAACTTTACAAATATACCTGGTTTTTTTTGAGACATATTCAGAAATTTAATCCACTTAAAAACTATTCCAATATTATGTTTTGACTCATTGGAAACTGTACCACTAATTCATTGTACTATTATTTAAAGTATAAGCCAAGGACTAATCATTTTAAAATATATTTTTGTTATTAAAAACTTAAATTTTACTATTTTTGAAAAATTAGGAGATATCAAAAATGATATAAAATTAATAGATAAAATCATATTCACCCCCAAACACATAACAGCTTTAAGATGTAGGTGTATTACTTTCTGGTATTTTAATGTTTATGCTATGTTCAAATTTAAAAATGAAATTCTGTAGTAATGAAATTGGGCATTTTTTTCAGTGAAACATTTTTTTCTGTGAAACACATAAATATTCTCAGAACTTTAAATATCCAGCTACATGATATTTTTAACAACAGCTGCTTAGTATTACATCAAATAGATTTGCAATAATCTGTTTAAGCAATCCCATGTTGAATATGTAGATCATTTATAATTTTCTCCATTATAAACAAAACTATAAATAGCATTCTTTTAGTTAAATATTTGTATAATATCACAATTACATCTTTTGGCTACATTTTCAGATTTGGTGTATTAATAAGCTTCAACATATTGATGCAACTATAAAAATGCATGGAAACTAAGTAACCTGTCCTTCCTCCATTTTGATAGATCTTATTATCTTCATTTTGCAGTAAAGGAAAGTGTGACTCCAAAAGGTTAAGTAACTTGCCCAAAGCCACATACCTGATAATGAACAAAGCTAGAACTTGAAAAGACCACGCTCTCTTAATTAGAGCAGGTTGCATGCTTCCATGCATGGGGAAGAACTTGTCACTCATTGCACCTCAGTTCCTTTCAGAATAGTAAACACCCAACCTAATAGGCAGCAGGAACTGAAAAATTAAATCATAAAACACATGATTTTCAAAAAGACCAGTATGGGGAATGAAATCTTGTTGTTTATAATAAGATTGTCTCATCATTAGCTTGTTTTTGTGATTCCCTCCTTTTCTTTAAAATGGTATGGTGGTTTCCTCTGCTTCTCTTCTGACTGTGCCCCTTTTAGGGGCTTTGAAAGGTGCCTATCCAAAAGTGTAGAGCTCTCCCTCTCCTTATCGTCTGACCAGTTGAACGGCTCAACATCACGCTCAGTACAAGCCTAGCATTACGATTAGCCACACTTCCTTTTGAGCACAATCCTACTGGAATTAAAATTCCCTCCACCTGACACTGAACTGTCCCACTGGAGTGGAACGAAGCTCTTTAACATCACGACAAAGGTAAAATCTAACACCACGGCTCTTACCGATAGGTTTTCCTAAAGGCGTGACATCAGGTGGGGAGAGCCAAAGGTCTCAAGATCACTCCTATATCATCCTGAGCAAAAAGATTCCTTCTTTCCAAACCAGAGAAAATAAGAGTTAGGAAAAATTTCACTTTAAAAAGAAGATAAACAGCTCTATTTTTATTTTTTCTCTGATTCGATCAATAAATTAATCACTAGTATGTTTGTCAAATACAAGTATTTAAACAACCAAGCCAAAAAGTATGTTAGCAAGGTCTGAGAAGCATTTAACTAAAATTGAATTTTATCTCTCCCATTTCTTATCTCTCTAAAATTATGCTTATTTGCATATTTTTATTCAAAGATATTTTCTCAGGACCCTCAATCAAATCGTCAATTTTTCCTAGGTTCTAAATGTTCTCAACACACAACTAAAATCTTCTTTCTTTCCAAACTTTCCTTCATTCCTGCTACAAAAATTTTACTGAGCATCTGCTATGGCCCAGATGCCATGTTAGCCTCTCAAAATATAAAGATTTATTTTGGGGAGAGAGGAGAGCTAGACTATTACCTTAGAAAGTTCCCTATGAGTAACTGGAATTAACGAGATATTTTCCCTTGATAGATATTCTGATAGGCACATTTCATGTCTCAAATTTCACCTTCTAAGCATTGTGTAAGTGATTGTACACCATGTAAATATTTGGTTCAATTTACTTTTTTAGTTGATATTGGCATTTGTCTGTGTATCTTTCAATCTGTTTATGCATATGTCACTCATATTAAGCTTTCAGACATCAAGGGATCTGTTTATATTTAACTTACATGTGCACAAACCAGCAAGCATTAATACTAATCCAGATGGATGTTTCTTGAGTTATTTCAATAATTATAATATTCCCTTAAGTCCTTACTGTATAAATGACTGTATTTTAGTGTACTACCGGCCAAATCGTCTTCTTAACACCAGCCACGTTATCATGGTAAGAGTAAGACAGGCATCACAGGGATGGAAATTATGCTAATGCTGGCTACCCTTTTGATATGGATAGTAGAAGTATTCATACGTTCATCCATATAGCTTTTCTCACTGGTTGCCAGCCAGGCTGTAACAAAATAAGGAGATCCCTGCCAGCTCCTGTCTGGCAGATCCATGTGATTTGAAGGAATCTTTGGCCTAGAGTTTGATCAACGGATGCCAGTCACCTCAAGAATTGAAAACATATGGACAATCTTCTGGGCTTCCAAACATTAAATGTATTTGTTGATAGAATACATTTAATTTTTCTGAGCACATTTAAAAATTGCCTCAATGTGGTAATTTTCTTTATGAGCATTTAAAATTCGGCACATATAGATTTTTTTTTATTGACATGTACAGTGGTTAATAGAAATCATGTGTACCTTATTGGACACAGGGGTGATAGGAACATTTTTAAACTCCCAGGAATCTGTAAAGAATTATCTCTTTCATACGAATTCAAATCCACAAGATCACCACTTTCAGAGACATGAGGTATCTATACTTTTCATTGTCAAGTTCCTTTTTGGGGGCAGTAAGAAGGGGGATTTGGACCTCTCAAGTATTCCTTTGGAAAAGTGATATTTTGTCAGATATCAGATGATCTAAACAGAAAAATTATCAAATATAGTATGATTTATAAAACAATAGGACAAATCTGTCAAGTCTACTTTTTTGAGTCATTATCTTTTCAAGAAATAGATATATACACATATACACACATGCATGTGCACACACATATATAAATAAGAAAGAAATCATTACTATGGGTTAAAAAAAAAAAATGATGGCAATTTATCTTCTGACCAAATGAGGTTTCTTACTGGTTTCATTTGGAGTGTATTTTTCTTACCAACTCTCTGTGGATGAGAAATTGTATTGTATGTCATTCACATAATACACATAACAGTGATATAGGGACCACCTTTCAATGGCGACACCATCTCTCAGTCCCCCTGACTGGTTGCCTGTGTGGCAGTTAAATAGTTGTTGTAACCCCTATGTTCCAAGGTTCCTAATAGAATTGGCCAAGGTTTTGAGTGATGACACCGAGTACTTCATAGCAAAGGTGATACTTTACAGTGAAGGCATCAAAGTCAAACATTCCTGAGCCGTGCAATTCCTCTGAGATAAAAATGCTTTCTTCATTTTGGACTATCAAAAAATAAACATGGAGAGGAGTAAAGTCCCGAAAAAATCAACTGGTAAATGTAACATGATTATTTGCTTTCATCTCTTGTAGGAAATCATTGGAATGGACAGTTTAAAAAATTAAATGAAATGTCATTGAAATAGTTGCGGGTGTCTTTTTACACATATCTGTTTTATCACTGCTATTAACTGTATACCTGTTTTAAACAAGCACTCTATTAAACAATTGGACTTGTTTCAAAGTCATCACCAAAAGTTTATATATATCAAACTCTCACAAATAAAGTGAACAGAAGAAGGTAAATTGGAAAAACTACATGCAATATATGTAACAAAATGCTAATACCTGTGATATAATACTTAACATTCATGAGTGTTTCCTATGTAACAGGCACTGTTCTCAGTGGTTTAAAGTTACTATTTCATTGCAAATTAAAACCACAATGAGATATCACCTTACACTTGTCAGAATAGCTATCCCTAGTAAATAAACAAGCAACAAGCTCTGGTAAAGATGTGAAGAAAAGGGAAGCCTCATGCACTGTTGCTGGGATTGCAAATTGAACCAGCCACTATGAAAAACTGTTTGGAGGTTTCTCAAAATAATAATGATGATGATAATAATAATAATAATAATAATAATAGAACTACCTCACAGCATTGTTGTGAAAGATAATGAAATAATATTTGTTGGGTACCTAGCAAAGTGTTGAGTGCATCGGAACCACTCAGAACTCACATTACCTACTTTAGGTTGAATGGGGGATGCTGCCCAGTAGCCCAGTAGCAATTGTGAGAAACATGTTATCCCACTTTTCCCACTCACCAAATGCAGCTGGTATATGCGGAGCCACCATTCACTAGAGGATTTTTAATAAAACTGGTGCAAGATAGGCATTAAAAAAATATGTGGAAGAACTAGTCTAACTGCAGGCCTGTACCAGCAGAACTCTGAGCGGCACACTTACTCCTGTTATTATCTTCCAAATCGCAGTGAAATCAGTATTCCTTCATCTCATACTCTGCAAAGTAAAAATTTACATGTCATACAATAAAAGCACAAAAGCTAATTACTATATCTATAATTTTTAATGTACCAAGAAGCAGCTCCTATGGTAAAAGCCTTATCAGAACCTCTACATGTTGCACATTATGCCATTTTAAGAACAGACACATTTGTATGATCTCCTAGACAGCTTGCTTTGAGCCTTGATCATTAATCATCCCCCAGCTCCCTGGAAGGAAGAAGTGAAATGATGGACAGTAACAGGGGGGGCGAGAAAAGGAGACATTAAGTCATATCCAAAAGAAACAAATATAAAATGATTTGACAGCAACAATTTGTGAGTCAACAGGGAAGCTTGGTACAGTGAAGTGCAGTGAATCAAAATGATCAAATGATTTTATTAGTTTCGTTTTATTAGTCAGATCTATTACTTTTTTTTTTTTTATGACCAGGGTAAAACAAAATAATTATAATCAGTTTATCAAGGCAGACCCCAGTGGAAAGTATATCCCTGATTCCCTGATTCCACTCCAGCCAAGCTGTGCCCACTACCCTTTGACTAAGAATACCCGGCCTGCCAATTCATTCATTCTTCAAAGGAAGGACACTGGATGCAGCAAACAAAGCTTTCTCACAAAACGCCTTCACAACATCAAGAGAAAGATATAGTGTATGCTATTGTATTTAAAAAGCATTGGAGATGGACACCGCTCAAAGCTGAGGGGAAAAAAAATCTTAATTTATCTTCAAGCCCCAGACCGTAAATACACTGCCAGCATTCACAGCGGAGGCCTTCCTCACACCACTGCCCTCTTTCACAAGCCCCTGAACCTCACCTGGAGTAATCACATTCTCGGTGGGAGAGAGAGGATTCAGTTACCATGATAGCTAATTCCTGGGCCTCCCCTAAGCAAAGATGAACCGTCATTATAAGCCATTCCAAATTATAAATGGGCACTCTGTGATGTAGACTGTTGTAGACAGGGCTGAGACAATTACCAAATGAAAGAGATATTATTATTTTAAGAAATCTAACATTTTAATACAATGTGAAAAATGATGAGGGAATAATAAATGGAGTACATAAAAAGCGCTAATAATAAAAAAGAGCTTGGTGAGAAATCCCGCTGTCATATTTGCATTTACCCTGAAACTAATGCCATGCACATTTCTGAATGCAAATAATTCACGAGAGGAAGCAAAATGAGGATGTTAATAATCATTTTTCCCTTAATGAGAAGCTGTTCTTTGACTGAAAGGTGCTTTAAGATGGACTAAGTGAGGCTTAACAAAAGAGTTCCTTTTTGGGGGAATGCATAAATGAAGGCAGAGTTTCATTCTGGGATTTAAAGGCAGCGGCATTAACATTATCATCACAAATATTATTTCTACATTTTTAAATAATAAAAATTCAGCTGTCAATGTAAAATTCCTCCTTGTACTGACTTTAGCTCAAAGTGATATTTCTTATGGGATTTCCATATAGTAAAAGCATGTTTCAGTATTACTTTCAGCCATGCCAGACTTCTACTACTTACAATAATAATAACAACTGTTATCCGATTATTGGACAGGTACTGTAGTATGAGTTTTACAAGGGTCATCCTCACCTTAAAACTCCCAGAAATAAGAGCAAACTTTATCCAAGGACACCTGTAAGTGAGCAGAATTTGTTTAGACTCAGGATGCTCTTTCCATCTTGGTAGCTGCCATCCTTTTTGATATTATGAAGAGACCCAAGGAGCATTAGCAACCACCTGTAAAGACCGACACACAATGACACCTGCACACAATGTAAAGCCTAGAGATGCTGTTTTCAAACTGAGCTCAGAGTCTCCTCTGTCTTCTCTCTTTCTCTTTCTTCCTTCAAGTAGACTGATAAGTAAAGGATAAGAACGCCTAAAGACAGGAGAACTTGTAGAAAATCAGCCCCACGTATACATCTACAGCTCTATACGCACCTTTCTCAGTGTGATTCATCCCAATATTTGATGACCTGATTACTAATGGCATTTCGATGGCAGAAATTTGTATTATTGAAATGTTTTCATTTCAACGACAAACCATTTCAACATCATGTTTTCCTGTCAGCTGAAATGCTACCAAGTTAGTGTGATCTAGTGGATGATAACATGAGTTTACAGTCAAAGTCTATTAGGAGACAATTCTCCAAGGTTCTTTCACATTTGAGCATGTCTTTTAAGCAGTGGCACTGACGAACTTTGTTCCAAATTAGTTTTTCAGCATGATTAAATAGCAAACAGTCTTAGAAGATAGAGAGAGTGTTTCCCTCCAGAGCAAAAGGAAGACATTCTTATTGCCCATTATAAAAGATTTGTTTCCCAGCTCAGGTTTTCACTCGTATGACAGTTCACTGCATGTACAGGTGACACCTATCCCCCTTCTCACCATTCTGTAGGAAAAGAGGCACAAAAACTGCTGGTACTGCGGCTACTACCATTAATTTGAGTAATAAAGTCCTTTTGTCATTGACCCAGGAGTCTCAAGTCTTCTGCAAGCATGCTTGAGACTATAGCAGGCTAACTTGTTGACTTGCAAGGAAGTCCCAGACACCACAGCTCTTCAGAAGGCCTATATTGGAGTACTGGTTCTTTTGTTTACTAGCTATATAATGTTAAGAAAGTTAGTTAATTGCTCTTAGCCTTCGTTTACTCAGATGTCAAGTGGGGCCAACCTTAAGGGTTGAAGTGCTAAATGATATAATATATGTTATGTTATATAACATATAATGCATGCATTAGCACAATGCCTAGTACATAGTATGGCACTTAATAAATGTAACCACTATGGTTACTATATGATGAAGGAATTTCCTGGAATTAGGAATCAAATTCTTGTCTCCTTTCCCTATGGCCTCAAAAGTCACTCATCTCATCCAAAACTGGATTTTATCTCCTGTAAAAGGAGACAGGTAGATGAGGTAGTCTCTGAAGTTCCTCTTGGCTTTAAATTCTGAAACATTGTTCCAGCTTCTCTTTCCTTCTCTCCCTTTAAAAGCGGTTCCTCTTATCAAATTTTTCCTGAGGCAAAAGATCAAGCAGAGGGCCTGACTGAAGCTAGAACCAAGCCTCAGCTCTGATGCACAGAGGAAAGTCTGGCTGCTGCAGGAAGGGAAGTTGCTTTGCTAAGGCCAGCTGAAGACATAGCTAGTACCAGTGTTGCTGACAAACCAAAAGAGTCTTACTAATTTTAGCCTTTTCTCTCTTACCCTCACTAGGTGGCTTTCCTGTTGCAGCTAAAACAAAGACAGAGACAATGAAAATGTAAAGGAGTGTTTAGATATCGGAAATAATGAAGTAAATCAGTAATTGGATTTGCTGCCTACTTCGATATGGCAGGTGAGTGAGATGATGAGATGGTTAGGTAGCTTTTAAGTCCAGCTCTGCACGCAGCAGAGTGTATGGCCCGGTTAATCCACTGACTCTCCTTGGGTCTCAGTTCTCTCACTGGTACTACGAAGACACAGGATCAAATGATTCCTGAGGACCCTTCTGACTTTATAATTCTGGTTTACTAATGTCACTAACAATGTTTCCTCCCTAAATAATTTATCTAAATAAATGACTAAATTTATTTTATCTGTAGGCAGAGAAATGAAATTAAGTGACAGGAACTTTTAGACTATAATGGCCAGAAGTGTGCAAGTAGAGAACTACAACTGTCATCCTGATCTAGACCCTACTTTAGTCCCAAGGTACAGTCCACCAAAGATATGTCGGGTCTCAGTATAATGGACAAACCTGTAGGCATCTGACTATTCCACCCTTAACCTTCTCATCCATATTGAGTGACTTCTTCAATTGTAGTGATGTCTTTTCCCATTTTGCACCCACAATACATACTCAGGAAACAATTAGCAGGGCCAAGGTAAGCACATGGAATGGTATCAAGGAATTTTTTTAAAAACCAGCCAATAATTAAGCCCAAGAATTATCTCATCAGCAACAATCTCCCAACAACCTATCTCAAAAAAATATACTACTTCATAATAATTGCAATGAAAAAACATAAGAGGTTCCTTCCTACCGCACATCATTCATATTTTTAACACTAAACGAGATATATATTTTTAATATCTCTGCCATGACTAAACTGATTTCTTCCAGACTATACCGTTGTTATCTCTGCACTACCCCTGTTATTCAATGCACAATGCTTTAGAGTTTAGCACACCTGGTTTTAAATTCTGGCTTTGCTATCTGTAACTATGTGACTTTGAACAAATTACTTAACCTCTGAGTCTTAATTACTTCATCTGTGCAATTGACACAAGAATTCCTACCTCACAGAGGATTGTTACAATTTAATAGAGGACTTTTAAAGTGTCAGTACACCATCTGACATATAATGAACTTTAATATATCGTAGCTTTTAATATATCAGATCATTAATAAATATTTATTGAATAATAGTTATAACTTCTTGATTGTATACCAGGCCCTAAGTTATTATTCCACACAAAACTATATAATGTAGGTTCTATTATAGGTCTCATTTTGAAAGATGAAGGGCCGGAAAATAGTAAGGTGAAGTGAAATCCTACTATAGTCCAACGGTCAGTAAATAACAGAGACAATTTAAACTCAGGTATTCTAGCTTCAGAGTCAAATAACATGCAATATTACCTCCAAACGAATGAATAATTTGGTTTCAAATAGAGATAGGAAGCCAGAAGACATTAAGAAATGATTTATCATGTCCTTTAATCTTAAGACAAGCCTCCATATCTTTATCTAGAACTACATGTAGACTCACATTTATTAAATTTCTATTACCAATTTCAAAATCCTCAAGAGTAGGACATGGAAGACACATTCTGAGTAATCCATTCCATTCCACTAATTAATGTACAAATATTTCCAGATATTTGTGACCTACAATGTCCATAGACAGGGAGAATAATTAGAAAGTTCACTAGATCTCTTTCGGTTTATAGTTCGATTTCACAGAAACATAGTTAAATATTATGCACATAGGTTTTTCTCTGTGAAAGTACTAGTTGTACTGGTTCCTGGTAGAAAAGAATAAAATGTGAAATTCTAACTTACAGACAGAATTTAAATACAGCTTTGCTATGAATAACCATTAGGAAACATACTAAAGAAAATCTTTGCCATAAAAAAGATGTTTTCAACAGTTTGAAATTCATTTGCAGACAATTATTTATAGTAAAACATTGGACCTCTTATACTTTAAAGCTTTTTATGTTGTTTTTCTTTGAAGATAGAGTAAAATGGGGTATAAATCTCCATATTGTAACTAATACATTCTAATATAATTATTCAACTGCTAGAAAAATCTTTATATGCTAGGTTAAATTAAAAAACTACAATTCAAGATGCAATGTCATTCATTATTCCAATGCAGGGGTGGGGTGAAATAATTGTTCTCATTGTTTTATGAAAGAGAAACCAAAACAAGGAGAAAAAAAAAGTATTTGAAAAAGATCTGATTAGAAGTAAATACAATACGGTGGGATTGGCTACTTGTCTCTTTCAAGTTTGCAGAAGAAACAAATCTAAAAAATGTGAATGATTTAAATAAAATAGGTTTCTTTTGCACTCTTATAGCAAGCTAAGACAGATGTTACTGGTTGGCAGGTGGCCTCCCATATGGTACCTCAGAGATCCAGACCCCTTCCAATTTGTGGCTCAGCCACCCCTAGGACTTTACCACAGTCATCTTGCAACAGGTAGAATGGGAAACAGTAGAAGTGGTCATACCCTTTTCTTAAGAGACCCAGAAATGGCACATATAACATCCACCGTATTCACATTCCATTGGCTAGAACTCAGACATATTCCTACACATCAGTACAAAGGAGGTTGGAAGATATAGCCTAGCACAGGAAAAAAGAAATAAGTCTTTTCCACACTTTGTATGATCTATTCCAAGTCACTCCAGAGTTGAAAGAAGTCAAACATAGAGAATTTCCAAGGAGTCCTCCATTAGATCTTTCTGAACATACCCCAAACAATAATTTATTTATTGTATAATAATACATTGTAGGGTAACTGGAATCAAGATACATTTTCTGTTTGTTCCATACAAATAAGCAGTGCTTTTATTATGAACAATTTTTTGTCAGAGTTCTCTTTTATTTTACCAGAGTAACAATACTTAAGAATCAGAGAATTAGAAATGTTATTTAAAAGTTATATGATTCATTGTCCTAATTCAGGAAGGTCAACACCTACACCATTCTATTTTAATGAAAACACTTTTCAAAGATGTACAAAGAGGATTCCAGCAAGTCTTGTATGCTCAACAACCCTCATTGTCAGGAAATTCTTTCTTGCTGCTAATTTAAATTTGTTATCCTGTAGCTTAAGCCCAGTTCCTTTGGATTTTTCTGAGACATAAAAAACAGATGTTCTTTTATCCTTAGTATTATCACATATTTCCACTTTTTTACAGTTAGCCTTATCCTTAGAAAACTGAATAATTCCAGAACCTTTTCCCCACAAGTTCCATGCCCATAACCTTTATCTGTATTTATGACTCTTCTTAGATCTCTTTCCAAATTTCCCATGTTCCTTTTAAGGTTGTCACAGTCCCAAATGAGATCCTCACAATTTAGCCAATTTTCCTAAGTACCTGCTTTATGAGACTACCTAACACATAAAGTAGAGAGAAACGAACTTAATTTTCATAAAAATGATATTCTATCAACAATAAAATAAGATATTATCACTATATTTTGCCTTTTTTTTTTTCTTGATAGTTTCTGCTTTTCAACACATTTGTCATCCCTTAGACAGAAGTCTTGGCACAACCTAAGTTTCCAGTTACAGAACTGGCAAAGCTGCATGCTTACTCCCTTCTCAACACATCCTTATCTCAGAAAAGTCAACACTTTTACTCACAAATGTTGGGAATTTTTCACATGTTCACAACCAAGACACTTAAAATAATTCATATTCAACTAGCCCTTAACAGTTTGCAAAATGCTCCAACGTGAGTTCTCATTAACTCTTCACAACCACTCTGTGAGGTAAATTGCACATCTTCATTTGAAAGACAAGAAACCTCAGAACTAGAGGTTAAGTAGCTTGCCTGACATCACATGGGTAGGTGACAGACATCAATCACTAATTCAGGTCACGTAATTCTCAATCTAGTGCTTTTGCAGAATATTATACAGAGATCAATTTCTTTCTTTTTTTTTTAGTTATACTAAGAATCCCAACAGAAATAAATAATATAATTCTTGAAAATAAAAGGATGGAAATAAAATAAAAGTTATGTCAGTAAAATAGCTGATCTGAAAAATATCTCATATTACAAAAGAAATGTGCTGAAATATAACTTCAGTGCCTTAAGTGTGATTTTTATAGCATGATTTCATAAAATATTGGCTTTGACCATGATTTAATAGAAGTATGACTGTGTGTATTCTCGGCAGGGGGACAATGTGTTTGGTGCCTACTAGATGCTCAGTAAATGTGTATCTGAACAAAGCATCATTACTCATTATAGTTATATAATTTCTATGGAGTTTAGCAGAGCACTTGTCACTTGTCCAGAAGAAAATACTAGGGTAGGTAAAAAGAGTAAAATGAGAAAAGGTCAGAAATGAGAATTTGGCTAATTGAAAGGAAAAGGCAGGCACAGGGGAGGAAGACATAAGATGAAGTAGGAAAGTGATTTTCACAGAAGATGTAACTATATCATTGAAAAGCTTACACCTTTGCTAGTAAGTAGGTTAAATACATATTAAATACATATTCCTACTCTGGTTTTTTTTTGGATTCATAACCTTCTGACTCTGATCAAGTAAAAAATGACTCCATAACTAATAAATACTATACTAAGAATTTAAGACCAATCGCATCTAGCATAGCCCTGATTTCCTAAGGAGAGTGCCAGCTTATTAGAAGGCAGTATACAAGTTTGGATAATGGTTTTATCACTTATAGAATCACTGATATTCCTGGTATTTGAAGCCTGTTTCCTAAATGAAAATCTTCTCCGGATTCACAGACTAATGAGTTGACAAAGAAGCAGGGAAACTATCTATGAAAATGAGAGTTTGGCTTCTTGACTAAAAAGGCAAGGGGAAAGATAGAAAACCAGTATCAAATCTTAATTCTGAAATTTAAATTATTGCTTTAGCTCTTTAACTCTCTTCTCCTTTTTTTCTTTTCTTTTTTTTTCTTTTCCTTTTTTTTTTTTTTTTTTTTTTTGCCTTTCTTCTTCTTTTGAAGAAAAACTGAAAACTAAAGCATAATGGTTTCACAGACTAGCCAGCAGATTCATAGACAAAGTAAGTCCCTGAAAATTGTGCAGGTTTCTATTCTTCTTTAACACTAGAAGAGGCAGGACTGGGAATAGTCATTTCATGAAGTCTCAGATCTTTGCCAACTTGCCTACACTGTATGGAAAAAGAGCCTTACCAGAGAAAGGATTCTTGTTCATTTATAATGGTGATAATGTTTCCCATTCAGTATGCAAGATGTACACTCTAGATGGGCTCTGTGTTTCTTGATTTCTGCTCTACAAGACATGGAGTGCAATGTTTTGCACTGGATTCCTGGTGGGAGAGGTAGAAAGGAGATTTTTCATGCTCTTTATAGAAGCTAAAGGATAATGACACTGGAAGAGTCACTTACAGAGTTTAGGGAACGTTGGTGACTGCTTCATTGTTCTTTTCACAGCAGACTAGAGGGCAAAAGTTTATCAAAAAGGGAGACAAAAACCTGAGGGTTAAACGGAACGGAATAGAAATTCAAATGTGCTTAAATAAAATTTTCTCTTGGGCTTTAATTCTCGTCTTTGATTTGCATTCTTCTAAAAAAATTAAATGATGTTTTAAATATGGCAGTCCTTTTGTATCCTTCATTTAATCACAAACCTTTGACTGTGGGCATTGTTAATAACATTAAATATTAGGCTTACATTGTTAGCTTAATAGTAAGTGGAAAGGATGGCTTTGTAATTGTATGATTTTTCTCACTCAAGCTTTTCTTTTAATAAGTCAGTTTAAAAATTCAAGAGACAGTCTAATATTAGGGTACTTGCTAGAACTACTCATCCAAGAAAGAGGCAAAGCCAGTGCAAATCATTTAAATTTTAGAAATTAATGAATTCTACTGAGTTTATCCTTAAAAATTACTAGAATGCCACCTAAAATTTGTGTTAATTAGTTGTACGGTATCTTAGTTTTGCTAAATATTGCAAGCTAGTTTTTAAATAACATTTGAAAATAAACCAAATAGAATCAATAGTCACTAACCTCTATAGAACCCTCAATTGTCTATCAAATAAATCTTAGAGTGGGTTGTTTGTAATATAAAATTAACCGTATTGGATTGCTACATTTAATATAGCAATATATTATTAAGGGTTATACTCTCTCTCTCCCTCTCTCTCTCTCTCTCTCTCTCTCTCTCTCTCTGTGTGTATATATATATATATATATATATATATATATATATATATATATATATTTGTTTGTTTTGTTTTTGTTTTTGTTTTACTCTAAGAATTTCTATTTTTCCCTAATAAACTATAATCTTCAAGTTTCCTCTTGTGTATCTGTAGGTGCACGGGGCTGGCCTAAAGTCATGGACCTTAAAGTCATAGTCTGAGGGGCACTCTATTCAAATCAATTTCATAAAAAGTGGTTTAAAGTTAAGAAATGGTCATATAACAGCTTATAGAAACAGTGCTTAGGGACACTCAGTGGTTTACGTGCATTGTCATAGAAATATTGGTATCAGAAAACCAAGTCAATATGAGCAAATTTATATCTATACAGTTTTTCTCTTAGTATATTCATTTGTATTGATCAATCTGCATAGATAGATAAAACAGCACCACTTCTGGTAACAAAGATTATTAGTTATTGATTATTATCCTCCCTCTCCTTTTTTGACAATAGGACTGAGTTAAGCTTGGCAAACATCCTCTCAGGTATAGATAACATAATCTGCAGTTAATATGACCATTTTCCTAGGTTCTAAGTAATTGGATGAGAGCAAAAGTGATAAATAAACCAATTTGAGACTTTCTCCTTAAAAAAGAAATTGATCCTGTGCTCCCGATTTCTTTGTTCTCTTCGACTGGGAAATTACAACAACTAGAGGAAACACTGTGAACTCAGAGAAGGCAGCTATGTGTTGAGGATGGGAGCATCTTACTACCAGCTTTGGATCACAGAACTCTGGACTGTCCAAAGACAATTTATTATTTTAAACTATTTTTTGGTATTCTCTTTGTTAGAGAATTTTAACTTGTACCCAGTTCAACACAGTTCCTGTTAGGAAGAAAAAAATATGGTGAAAGGGTTATGAAAGATAAAGAGCAAATGAGAAATTGCAAATGACCGGAACTACCAAAAGCTTTTATGGCAAATTTAATCATAGTTAATATGTGTCTACCTACTCTACACAAAAATGGAAAAGTGACCATATTTTATTTGATGAATTCCTTTACAAAAGTTTTTAAAAATCTAATTCCAATTATGAATGGTACTTTCAACTACTAAAATTAAAGAACAGACTTTCATCTATTTATCCGTGTCAACAGTTATTGATATTAATGCAATTGATATTAGTGAAGTAATTAATTAAGTGAAATAAGGCAGAGTTAAAATTTTCTTTACCTGTATTATAGCTACAAGAATACCAATTCCAAGAATGAAACATATCATGCCCTAACTTATGAGGTTTTGGACCAAGTTCAGTTTACATGAACTTGCAGACTAAGTTCATATAAATCTGGTTGCTGTGATGTATGTGAAAGTTTTGAAAATAAAAAGAATACAATACACTATCAAAATATAACACGTTATTATTACTATCATCAGGAGCTTTTTTTCTTTTTCAAATTGTGGCAAGTATTGACCTAAAGCTTGAGAGCTGAAATAGAGGAAAATAGGTATGTATTCAAAAACAAATGAACAGAATATTTCTGAAATTAGTGAATAATTATACCTCCAAAAAGTCTGGATTTAGGACTTAGGCTTTAAATGCTTTACCCTCAAAAAAATAGTTATACTCACATATGAGCCATTTTAAAGCATATGTAAATGAAAGCAAACTACTTAATTTGACATAGAACAATGCATGTATTTTATCAATACTGGTTCATTTCCTCACAGGAAGATTTGGTTTAAAAGAACTGTATAGCTTATAACTTTATAATCATGATTGATAGTAAATTATCTAAATATAATTTATATATAGTTAAATAGAGGATAAAATATGCATGTGGTCATTTATCTTAATTCTTTCAAAATCAAAAGCAAGTTGAACTATGTATTGTCTCTTTTTATTTATTTTATTTAAAGCAGATGTTGATTTTTTTTTTTCTGTAAAGAGACAAATAGTGAACATTTTAGGTTTTATATGCCAAATAGTTTTAGTTGCAACCATGCAACTGTCATTTAGGGCAAAATCACTCATAACTAATATAGAAATGAATGAATGTCTGTGTTCCAAGAAAACTATTTATGGATACTGAAATCTTAATTTTCTACAATTTCCACATGAAATATTATTCCTTTTTTATTTTTTTCAAGTATTTGAAAACATGAAACCAATTTTTAACTCACAAGCCTTACAAAATCAGGCAACACACTGGATTCTTCCTGCAGGTTATAGTTTGCCAATCCCTGATTAGAATGGTCACAAAATCAAATCTGTATATACATAAACATTTACCTTTCTAGGATGAATTTTAAATCTCTGCCTTATTTAGGTAAATTAAAAGGGTTATAAGAGGTCATTGAAATTCATTTATTCCATAAATATTAGTGAAGGCCTATGGCATAATACATAGATATTATGGTCCACTTTATGAAACAGGCATTAATAAATAACTTGTACAAATAAGTTGATAAGTCCATTAACTATAATGTCAAGCTTAATTCAAAAATTAAATAAAACTGTGATTTTCAACATACTTTTATTTAATTTAGTTATAAATTGAAAATTAAAATTTTCAATCAAAATGTTCAAATAAGATGGGGAAGTTGAGCAAATTAAATAGCAAATTTTTAGACTAGTAGCTCAAAGGTAGAGACCAAACTAGACTTAGCCAATAAAAATATGTATCTAATTACTCTTTATTTTAATATCTTGACCTCATTTTAATGGATTGAATTTCATGACTCATATTGAATCCTTAGGTCCCACAGATTACTACTATGAGGCCACAAAGACACAACCCGTCTAAGTCTTCTCAAACTAAACTAGTTTTCTTTGAATTAGAATCTTGCAAATTACTTAGCAGTTATTAAATACTTATACGTGCAAAGCACCATGATATAGAACAGATAATAATAGTACATTTGGGGATATTTATTATATTCATTAAATGTTGTGATAATTACTTGACATATATTATCACATTTAATTCTCACAGAGCTCTATGAATGAGATAATATTCTGCTTATTTTAAACATAAAGTATTAAGCATAAAGGTAAAGATGTGAATCCAGATCATTCTAATGTTCAAACATATGCTATGCACCACTAGTACATACAGTCCTCCAGGTGCTTACCAAATGTAAAAATTGGATAAATAATAGAATACACAAAGTTTCATGAGAAGATAATGCTAATATTAATTAATACTATTAATAGTATATAAGATTCGCTGAGCGGTGATGCTGTGCCAAGCTCTTTTTAAAGAGCTTTCCACAAATTACAAGATTTAGTCTTTACTAAATCTCTAATTAAGAAAGGTGTTATTATTAACCCAATTTTATAGACAAGGAAATTAAGGAAGTTAAAAATGAGTAACTTATCCAAAGTCAAATATCTAATAAATAATGGAGCCAAGATTTGAACTTAAACAATCTCTTTTCAGGGCTTAAATATCTAAGCCAGGGCCAATGCCCAAGCCACACAGATTACACTCTGCACATTCTTAGAAATGTCATTCATTGATCACAACGGACTTTACATAATATGGCAAAGATATAGGACTTTACCTGTAGGTACTGGAGAGCCATGAAAGGGCTCTTTGTTTTGAAAAGAATGAAAATATGTAATAGAACGATTACTATGAAGACTCTGAAATTTTAAGTTACCAAGATCATAGTCCTATCCCCTGCCTCCTCACAAAAACAAACAAACAAACAAAAAACAACAGCTAAAAACCTGAACTGTGGCAGCAAAAGTGGGAAGAATATGGGTCTCAACTTCAGACAGGCAAATGGAGGAGGATGTACAGATAAGAAGGGAAAGATGATTGACGATTGAGGTGTGTAAGTTGTGAGGGGTTTGCGATTCTGCGGCACTCCAGGAAGAGAAGGTCAGTAGATAGTTGAACATGTGCCTCAGGGTAAGAGTTTAGGCTGAATAGATTGATATGGTTACCAAAAAGCAGGTAATAACATCATGGGTTTTGGTAAATAATCCAGGAATTGTGAAAAATGAGAAAGATGAGATTTGGGGATAAAACCATGCAGAACAGTTACAGTTAAGGTGTAAGTGAAGAAGGAGTTAACCTTGAAGGAACTTATAGGAATGGTCACATAGGTATCAAGAAAATCAAGAAAAAATGATGGCATGAAAGAATTACAAGCTGCACAGAAGACAAATAAATCAGACTGGAGATCCCCACTAGGAGATAATTTGAGACTCTAAGTAAGAGGTGTTTTAGTAAAGTAAATTTACCAATTACATCCTAAATGAAAAGATCAGTGCATTCCTTAATTATGACATATATAAAACTCCCAAATATCTCAACAAGTAGTTACTGAGCATCTGTGATTCTCCCATCACTTTATTAGGTGTTACAAATATGACAGTCCACTAGGAAAAATGGATGTGAACAGGTGTGTATTACCAGTACTAGCACTACAGTAAGAGAAAACATGAGATTTTATTAGAGAATCCGTTTGAGGGACACAAGCTTAGTCTGGTGTGTAAGTATATTCAGGGTGATGGGAGAAGGTAATTGTTAACTGAAGAATACATCCAGTTTGCCAAATACAGAAGGCTGACTAACGTCCTACCAAAGATGACCATAACCTATTCACCAAAACTTACATATGTTTCCATACATGACAAAAGAGACTTGTAAAGATGATTAAATTAAGGATTTTCGGGTGGGACCATTACCCTGGATTATCCAAGTTAACCAAATATAATCATGAGTGTCCTTATAAGGAGAGGGGAGAGTAAGGGAAGTAGATGTGATGACAGTAGCAGAGTCAGGGAACGATTTGATGATGTGGTGCCAATGGTTGAAGATGAAGAAAGAGGTCACAAGCCAGGGAGTGCAAGTAGCCCCTAAAAGCTGTAAAAGGCATGAGAACACAATCTCCCCTGGAGCCTCCAATGTAATGCAGTCCTGATGACACCTTGATTTTAGCTCAGTAACATATATTTCAGACTTCTGACCATCAGAATTTTCAGATAATAAGTATATGTTGTTCTAAGCCAGTTGGTTTGTGGTAATTTGTTACAGCAGCAATAGAAAACCAACACACCAAAAAAAGAGGCAATAGAGAGGACTTGTTCTACACAAAGCAAATTATACCTGCCAAATGATCGAGGTGAGTTTACATTGACCATTTTAATCTACAGTTCTAAATTTGCTTATAACATCCTTATATTCCCAACCTTGTAGACTAATGCTGCTGAAATACTCTCTGAAACATTTTACAATCTATATCATCCTCCAGGAATAGTCCAGACTTGGCCATTTATAAATGTTCACAGACCTTAGAGTTTGGCAACATTGGGAATAAACTTCATACCCACATAATCTTTACCCACTACTACTCTTTGCCACTTCATGATCATTCCCTTCTCTCTGGGAGAACCACTGTAAACCCTCAATATATAATATTCTCTACTCTGAGAGACCATGTATTATACTGTATGACTAAAGAAAACTGAAACAAGCATGAGCCCAAATTTTTATCAGATTAATTGGAATATGTAAACACGATCATCAATCACTACTTCTATTGATTTAAGTCAGTCCTTACACTTAAGGGGAAAAATCATACTATTATGTTGAACATGTCATCCACGTATATTTTCTTTTCATAAACAATTACTTCTATATAATGAAAGACAAGTTGGCAACTCAGACTGTCCGCTGTGAAGAAATGCTAGATGCACACTTAATTTCTAAAGAGCAGCTAATTTATACAGCTTGCTTTTAAATATTTTCCAAGTGAGATAGTCTGGGGAAAAAAAAATCATGTAGTTACATAACTGTTCAATACACTATGTTCAAGTTAAGTTTAAAATTGTTCAAAGGAAATAAAAAGAAAAGTCTCTTTTAAAAATGCAGTCAGATATCAAAATAATCCATACTGAGATCGTGTTGAAATAGTAAGAGCTAGTGCACATTATGTTAAATTAAATAACTCTTAAAATGTCTAAACTATGTAGAAAAGAGGACATTGACTGTCCTCTCAAGCAGTAAAGAGAATTAGAAATAGAAAATCAGGAAAGAAACATATATTTGAGCGTTTCCTAAAGTGTATTTCACAGATCACTAACTCCATACACAACCCTCAAGAAAGAAATATAAGTAATTTTATTACATCTAAATTATTATTACTTATTACTTATGAATGCTATTATTTATAAATGTTCAAGGGTATTACTTACAAAATACTAATGTAATATTTTCCTCTAATGTGCATTAGCATATTAATCAGTTTAAAAGATCCTGCAGTAAGGAAAAAATTAAATTGATCAACAAAGTGTTTCCCTCACTATTTGACCTTTAACAAATCCCACCCATTAAAGCCCCTTTAACTGGCATATGGAAATATTTATGGAAACCTTACACTAGGGCAAGAGTCAGCAAACTTTTTCTGTAAAGGGCCAGATAGAAACTACTTTAGACTTTGCAGCCCACATGGTCTCTGTAGAAACTAGCTGGACTCTACCTTTGTAGCATGAAATAGCCATGATTGATATGTAAATGAAGGGATGTGATCATGATCCAATAAAACTTTATTTACAAAAACACAGCAGACCAGATTTAGTCCATGGGCCATAGTTGGCCAACCCCTAAAATAGAGGCATAACCCTTCTCCCAGGAATAGAAGCTGAAAATTCGACCATCTTTATCTATAAGGGTTTGTCTTCAAGTGTCCTTCAGGGAGCAATGGCCGTGAGAAATTTCCTTAAACTTTATTATGACATGAAAAGACATATGTAGGTGATGATGGTCTAGTTTTATCAACTATATTTAATAAAGGAAAGATACCCCAAGATATCAATGGCCTTTAGCTCAAAACAAGTAGATGCCTACAGTTGAGTAAGTAATCTGGGATAAGTACACAGGTTTTAAACAGCTATATGCTTCCAAGAAAATGCAAAAAATTAAGGTAGATATATACCTAATAATAGAATTAAGAGAAATACATAAATGTGTTAGAAAGTTGAAAAGACAATACTTGTGGTCTCGATTTTATTTTTGTTAGTAATTATGCAAATTGTAAAGTTATTTTAATAAAGTGACATATTATTCTAAGTAAGTGGCTAAATTTAAGGGCTGAATTTTTTGTTTCTCTAAAGACATCCAGTGATATCTAGCCTACCAGATTCCCATCAAGGCAATATTATTATCTCACATAAATAACCTCGTGACTAAAGCAACAAAAGGTGATATAGATATAGTATTTTTGCTCATTACAGTCCCTTCCTTGTTTTCATTCTGTTGTTTAGAAGCTCTACTTGTTGAATTAGCAAAAATGTTAGCAAGTGTTACTGTCCTGTCTCCGAATATTAGTTTTGATCATTTAATTCACTTCTTTAATTCTCTAGAGGTTCAAAGTCCTATGGCAACTCCATTAAATGATCTGTTATTTTCCTCTGTAGATGTCATTTTCCTAATCTAGTAATTAATAAAAAACAAAGGCTGGTTTCCTCAGTGAATGCTGCTTGCTTTGTGTGTGTGTGTGTGTGTGTGTGTGTGTGTGTGTGTGTGTGCTGCATTTCTACCATTTGCTATTTCTTAAAAAAAAAAAAAGGTTATTATTATTCATGACTAACATTTAATTAGGTTGTTTGATCTTTGGTTAAACAAGTTTGCAGATTTCCATTACCATACCTACAAAGATCAACCCAACTATTTTAATGAATATTGATGTCTTTATATAATGACAAAGCCCTATTCTCTGGCTACTGAATTACTAGGCAGTGATCATAAGAGGACATGTGATGCACACTAAACAGAAATCCTTGATTTTTCAGAAAAATCTAATTTCTGATGAAGGATTTAGGTCAATAGTTTGTATTGTGTGATCATAATTACATCAAGATAGAACTTAATAAACAGAAGATTTTCTAATTATTCAGAATTTAGGCATAAATGTCAATAGCTAAATTTATATGAAATTGATTTTTAAGATCTAATTTCCATAGTATTCAATTTTTTTAATGAACTCTCCATTGTCAACAGAATCTTTAACTTTCCTTATGTGGCCCAAACACCCCCATTCTATTGCCAACCCCTCCCCTTAAACCCTACCATTAAGCTATTCTATGGGATGGTACCAACATTACAAGTTACTGTAATTGCTGCTTAAATATATTATCCTGGCTCATGTTTCTATGATGTCACACTACTTTCCCTCTTACCTAAAATGACCTACTCCACCTCATCTACAGTTAATGGCCACCCTCAGAGACTCTGCCCAAAGATTATTTCTTCTTTTCATTCATTTATTTGAAAGTATATTGACCATCTCCTATGTACCAGGTGTAGTTTAAGCACTGAGGAGACAACGGTGAACAAGACAGTCCCTTCTTTCAGGGGGTGTATGCCTAGAAGAAACACAATAAACAAAAGCATAAATAAGCAAGACACTGAGAAAATGGCCATGAAGGGAGTGAATGGGGTGATGTGACAATAGTGTGGGGAAAAGGAACTTTAGATAAGGTAGTGAGAGAAGCACTCTCTGAAGAAGTGGCAATCCAAGTGAGACTTGAGAATAAGAAGAGACCAGGCATGTGAATCCCAGCCCTTGGCATGTTCAGGAATTAAAAAGAGGCCAGTGTGAATGGAACATAAAATTACAGGCTAAGGTGGTGGGAAATAAGCTTTCACTCCAAAACTACTCATTCTCATCCCCTCGAAGTCAGTGCATCAGCATCCTCTTTCATAACAGCATATGTTATGATGTTATAATCATCTGCCCCCAACTCAACTTTGAGCTCTTTGAAGGCAATTATCATATATTATACACTTTCACATCCCCATCACCTATTAGGGCCAAGTACATAGTATGCATTTTATTCAACAAATATTTGTTCACTATTATTGTCTGTACTTATATTTTTTATTCTAACCCTCCTGATGCCTGCAAGAACTCACTTCATCACTTATCCACATTTGTCCACATTTTTACCCTCCCTATTAACTCAATGCATAAATCACTTCAAATCTTTCAGGAAAAAAAAAAAATCTCCCTTCAATCCCACCTCCCCTCTCTATTCAGGACCTTTTCACATCTTCAGTTTACTTTATAAAAATTCTTTGAGAGGTATTCACTCACTGTTTCTGATTCCTAATTTCCCCTATCCTTCCTCAGCTCACTGTAATTTAGCTCTACTTTTAGGATTTTTAGCTCTTTGGCACTAAGAAAGCTGATTGATATGTATCTGAATTCAGGAGTCCAACCATGTGGATTTGAATATTTGTTTTGCTTTGTAATGTGGGGGAGATGATGGAACCTCTCTGTGCCTCACCAGCCTAATCTGTAATAGGGAAATAATAACAGCATCCAACCCATAGGTTTGTTATGAGGATTAAATCTAAAGTGTCTGGTAAAGACAGTACAATTGTTGTCTTAACCCTTTACATTTATTGTGGAATTACTCTTCATCTTGACCCTTCTACAGTTTTTCTTCGGTCTTGAAATTATTTCCTTTTATGGTTTACCTATAACCACTGTCTCTTCATTTTCCTTCTCCCTCATTATTTCTCAATTTCATGAATCCTTTTCCTCTAGTCTTTTCTAAAGGCCCATGTCTACCCAGGGCTCTCTCCTCTTTTCACTCTATACAGTTTATTTGAATCCCTCAATTTCAATTACCATCTAAATATTAATGAACCCCAAATCTTTATCCTAACCCAGATATTTTTTCTAAGTTTTTGACCTCCATACACTACTCCTTTTAGGTTGTCTCCATCTAGCTTTTCAGCAGAACCCCAAAATTCAACACTTCCACACTTGAAATCAGTTTTTCTCCTCTGTGGGGCTTCCTGTTCCAGGGAATGACAGGAATGGCTATCCACATACCCACTCCAGATACATTAGGTGACTCCTAGGCTCTTTGCTTCTTCCTCTCCTCTTGCTCTTAACCACTCTTCTCTGTTCCCTCTTCTAAGTCTCCCCAGAATGTCTCCTACCTTGTCCATTTCCACTACAGTGTCTGAGAGCGGGCTCCTATCATCTCTCATATGTGCAAACCCTCCTAGCTGATCTCCACACCTTCAGACTCACCAACTGCAATTCATTCGTACACAGCTGCCAACAAGATCTTTTTAAAACACAAATTCGATCATGCCATTGCCCTGCTTAAACCCCTGCAACGACTCCCCAAAGCCTTCAGGATACAGTTCAAGCTCGTCAGTTTAGTTTGAAGCCCTCTGCCTGAGCCAGATCAGTGCCCTTAATAGTTCCCTCCCCACCAATTCAGAAGGCTGCAAGTGCCCTATAAAAATCTGCTGCAGCTATGTTCCGGCTGCTCAGGAAATTCCTCCAAGCTCCACATCACACCCAGGTCGCAGCTTTAAGCCTCTGCTTTCATCGGAGTTCCTGGTTGGTTTCCTTAAGTCCCTGCCTCCAACCTGAGCACTGCCTGGTTGCCTCCTTAGATGTCAAATCTGCAGGCTTTCAATTTCTCATTTCCTCCAAAGTGTGGTCTCTTTGACAGTCCCCTTATGCTCTGCTGCACACTCTAGCCCATGAGCAAGGGACATTCCAGGCCTTACTCCTGACCCAGTCTCCCCTGACACTGACTGCCCTCCCACCTAGCCTAGCATCCAGTTTCTACCTGGCTGGGAGAGGGCACTGGACTGTCTCTGTAAATATCTGGATCCCTGTGCTCCATCCACATGGAATACCTGCTAGTCCCCAGACTTCATGCTGTTTCTCACCTTTTTCCCTTCACACAAGCTGTTTCCTCTGCCTGAAATATACCCCAAGCTTCTCCCACCACCTACCCATACCACACTGTTCAACATATGCATCTCTAGCTTACTCAGGCCAAGACCTGAAGGTTCAACGCTTAGAAAGCCTTTGGTGATTCTCACCCTGGTATTAATTAAAAACCTCTCTTCTGTCCTCAAAATCTCTCCATACAAATCTAACATAATGCCTATTGTTTAAAATTTCTTCTACTTCCTTTTACCCCCTATTAGACTGTCAGCCCCATGAGGTCAGGGAATTGTAATCGCTCTTTGTATCTCAATGCCTTGTGTAGTGATTAATGTATTATAGTGCTGAATAAATTAATAATTTTTCAATGAATGAATGAGTGAATTAATTTCATAATCCTGGAATAAACTGAATAAATGGCATTTTGAAACATTTTGGGATGTAATAGGAATTTTAAATCACAAGGATTTATAAACAGCTCCAAGTATATGTTAATATTAACATTTTAAACTAGACATATTCCAAAATATCTCTAAAAACCACGTGGCAGGTATCTACTTTTAACTTAGACTTATAATGTATTGACTGGTTTAAAAATAAAGTCAATGCTCATCAATTTCTGTCTCTGGAAGGCCTACATGATGAGGCAGGGAGTCTCAGCGGAAGCTGCCCATGTGCAGTTACGTAGCATGTTTGATGTGGATAGATTCCTGCCAGGAGATAAAATAAGATACCCTTATTCTTTCTCATTGTGCATTTGCAAGGCTTCTAGGAAAGAGCATTTGCATTGCAACTTTCTGAGCAACTTAGCTCCTGTAGTGTTTTTAATTGTGCCATTTATACCTGACACTATTATCCCTATGAGTAAATGTAATATTACCAAACATAGTTATCAGATATATTATTAAAATTAGTAAAGACAAATCTGTGGAATGCAGAATGCTGGTATTATTTTGTCTGATATAGTACTTCACAGTTTTAAACCCTAACATACACACACAAATACACATACACACACAAAACCCAAAATGTTTTAACTATATTAAATAGTATGTGTTGTATAACCTTAATAATAGCCAACAATTAGTTTGTGCTCAGTATGAGACAGGAAGTACCCTGAGAACTTCATGTACATTTTGACATTTAGACTTTACAGCAATCTTAAGGAATGGATAATATTATTATCCTCTTTTCTTTTTCAGTTGAGGAAACTGTGACAGAGAAAGATAAATAGCCCGAGGTCATTCATTTAATCTTCAATAATTATATAATGAGGTAGAAATTATCATTCCATTTTACCAATATTTTCTGTGATTTACCGAAGTTAAGTAACTTGCCCAAGATCACAGAAATAAGTGGTAAACCCAGAATTAAAAGCCACATCTGTGTTACTACAAATCTCAATGCAGTCAAGGTCTTAAGTGCCTTGAACTATACAATATTACTGGATTTCTATAGTTTTGCCCAGCCTGGGAATTTTGTATTTTTATTCGTTCTTATTTTCTAGCTGCAGGATGATAAAATATCGGCACTGCCAATGACATGGTATTACCTATATGAGGCAATCAAATTTATGGACCTTGTTGTGCTCCAAATTTTTTTTTTTACTCTCATTTTATTTCTTTTTCAGTTGCTAATGGATATCTTTACAAACGACAGACTATTGAACTATAACATTATTATGGAAGAGGAAAGATTGGGGTTAATCAAGCTTCTAGGTGACCTTTGCAGAGTCCTCACATGTCTATTTCCATATGCGCAATGCTGCACATGAAGTCAATGGAAAAAGTGAGTTTAAGAGAATTCAAGAGAATCCCAAACTAAACTGATGATCCCATACATTGTTCAAAATACAAGTTAAAAATGAAAACATATCTTGAAAAAATCTCCCAAAATATTTATTTTTAAGGCTAGCATGAAAGCAAAAACACATAATGGCTGAGTAATGAAGAATAAAATATAAATTTCATACTTAGCAAAGGTAATACTAGAAAGAGTAGGAAAAAAAAAACATCTAACAAAGCACTTCACCATTTAGGTACTCAGCAAATATTTATTGAATAAGTGACTGAGGTTTACAGTTAGTTCTATAAAACAGGCTACATTCCACTAAAAATAACTCTTTTGTGAAATACGTTACTAACGTTATTATAAATACTATATTAAGCTAAAACCTTAAAATATAAAAAAAGGTCTAAAAGGTGGCAATTCTAAGATCTTAAATATAATCCACTTCACTTTATCTGATTAATATCTAAGTGAATAGTAGATTTAAGAATAGTTCTGTTACTTTTCAGTAACTATAAAATTAAAATCATATTGTGCTAGTCATTGGTACTAGAGTTCTGACAGAATACCCCAATATCCTAAGATATTAAAATCAGAGGTGTTTTCTGTTATTGTTTAAGATCTTGTTTATTCATGATTTTCTATTATTTTTTCTAAGAAATCGAGGGAAATAAAATTTTTAATTCTTATTAAATCAAGTTACATATCAGCTGAGAACTCATTCAAGGGTGTTATTTTATCTATCTACAATTCTCTGAAATTGGTAACAACTTAATTTTTTTTTACATAATATTGAGATTACTAGTCAACTGACCAGACTTTACAAGGTTCAAAACATGTTATTCTGAAAACGAAATTACTCCAAACTAATCTGACCAGGAACATGTAACAAAGTCGACCTGAATAATTAGAATCATTTTTCATTGTAAGAATAAAAGATGGCTTTTCCAGAGCTGTCATGGCATGGCCAATCTCACCAATCTATTTATTTCCATTGTGCCAATTAAACATCAGACATCAAGACTTAGTTTAATAGTATTTTGACTCCACTGATTATTATTTCTTTCAATTGTTTTGAGTGCCTTTGTTACAACTTATATATTTTCTAAACTTACATTAAAAAGTAGGATTGTTTCTATTTTATTTATCCTCAAGGACAAAATGACTATTTTTTTAAAATACAAACTTTATTTTACTACTAACAATAACATCGAGTTAATTTGAATTTATTTTTTTCCATTTGAAGCGATCATGGGTATTAACACTGTAGGGGGTGGGGAGAAAGTGTCATTAGTCAAAGTGCTCTTTCTGTAATATCCCGATTAGCCACTCATACAGATTAATATTGATGCAAATTAATTTTCTAATCCTGACAATTTCAATTAAAACAACTTGGCCTTGTTTCCAGACCTAAATGTATCTCCTTGAGATATTTTTTGGATTCCTTTGCATCTGTCCTAAACCCAAATCCTAGTGTATTCTGGCTCCGATTCAACCTTCCAAAATTTGCCCTCTGTTTACTAGGGTCTTTTGGAAGAGTTCCAAGTTTGTCTTCAGTCTCTGAAAGGAAATGAATAAAACTGAAATTGCATTTATTGTTCTTTTGACTCTCATGTTTATGATCAAAGACATATCTAATTTCTCTGACAATTTTCATAAAGAGAAATTACCAAAATTAATTTATTTTAGCACTCGCTAAAACCGGGTTTATTCATAGCTAAGACAACATTATCCCCATTATTTTATTAAACAATAAAATTATGAAAAGAATAAATTGCTATTTTCCCAGGTATAGCTATAAAAATCTTTGTATATTCTCAAGCATTTTGGAGTAAACAAAAGTTAAACTTTTAGAGTTGAAGAAATTGAGGCCTGAAACAAATAGACTCATCCAAGGAAACAAGACTAATGAATGGTCAACCTGGACTTAAAATCTAGTCCAGCACCAATTCTAACTCTTCTCACTCCGTGATGCCCATAAACTTCTCAGATTATTTAACTGCTGATTCGATCTTCAAAGTTTGTATGTTGAAAAGTCAACTCTTTCTTATTTTTTCTATTACTGTACACTCTTATCTTGATCCTTCTCAAAGAGGAATAAGAACAAATAAACATCAAAAATCATTATGCTCCATAAATATAGAGAAAAGTACAAGCTGTATATTTTGAGAAAATACATAGCAAATAGATGATAGGGTGATAGGCACTATAGAAGTAGACAACAGACCCGGCAATAGATAGAAAATTTGCCCACTATTATATTTTCAATACATAACACAACTTCTAAAAGGTTTTGTGCACACAAGCAAAAGAACCTCAGCTTAAGGGCATGTATGAATTTTTATAGTGAGCAAATATTCAATTCAAAAAATACAACATGTCAAGTATTGTCCTACAAAGATATAAAAACTTTAAATTGCTTGAGAGAAGGTATTTCACACGAAACAAAATAAAGTTATTATAAAGGTTTGCTTATGTCCCATATTCTTTCCGATTATTAGTTTATAAAGGTATACAAGCATCGCAAAGACTGAGAAATAAATATGTACCTGGCCTAATGCTATAACTATGTTTCAGAAAATTCATGAATGAATCAATTTTTTTGTAAATCATAATCTTATTTTAAAATGCATTGCAATCTTTTTATTTATGAGGACTTTGCGGTAACTCTTACAAAAAAAATAATTCAAAATAATATTCCTATTTTATCTACAGAACTGCTAAAGAGAGAAGTTAACTAGATATCTTAGAGCCTCAGAGGTATCCAGCACTATGATAGAGTAATCCCTCAAAGGGACCTGATCCTTACTTGCAAGGTCTGGGCTAGTTCTCAGCCTGGATCATATTTTAAAATCAGTTGGACAACTTACAAAAAATTACAGGGCCTAGCCACCCCCACCCCCCCCAGACCAATTAAATCAAAATCTCTTGTTATCGGTATTGATAATACTAACAAGAGTAATTCCACTGGAACATGGCTACCAAAGCTTGAAAAAAATGGATTCACTAGAAAACATAGAGAGGAGAATAAGACACAGCAAATACAAGCAACTTTTCAAGGAGTTTGGTCTAAAGAGAATAACGAAGTAATCACTGGTTAGATTCACAGATAAGAATATCTGGGTTTTTTTTTTAATTTCATTTGCTTTTTAAGATGAGAAATACTATACCCTGTGTATTGACAGGTAGGAAATACACACTTCTGCATTGACAGATACGATCTAATAGAAAAGGACTTTCTATTATCGGAGAAAGAGGCATTCCTGGTGGGCTGGCCTTGAAGAAGCAAGAGGGAAAGAGGTGCAGAGCACAGGAGAAGGAGCTGGACTTACATTGGAGTAGGCTATATTTCCTAGTAAAAGGGGAAAGACAGATTGTGTTAGCATGGGTGCAAAAGGAGGGGGAGTTCTGGTAGGGCAAGCACACGAAAGCTCCCTCTGATAGCTTTTATTTTTCTCTGTGAAAAAAAAAGAAATAAGGTCAAGTGAGAGGAAAGAACGGAGATGGGATTTTGCAGATCTCTAGTCAGAGCAGATGTAAAATAATCATGCAACTAGATGAATGAAATGCCTACAGAAATGTACCACCTTGGTCTGCTGTACCAGAAAATCAATGCCATTTAAAAATGAAATGCATTATTCTCACATGTTTTGATCTTAGTGAGTCCATCTGGGGTCCTAATGACCATCACTTCCTCTTATAGAAATGTGAAACCACCATCCTCTAGTTCATTCTAGTTTTGCCAGAGATCAATGAAGTCTGCCGCTCTCTAGTTTGCAAAATATTTCTTCCTTTTTTCAAAACTCAGAATGATATTTGCTTATCTCCAGTTTGCCGACTTATAGTCTCCAAAATTCCTTAACAATAAAATTACTGAAAATTGCTCAGCAATCTCATTTCTGAACACTCTCAAAATAACTCCATTTAACTCCCCAGTATAACTCCATTTAATCAGTACATGTGAATTCATTTAAAAATACTAGGCTCTCCATCTCTCTACCCAGAACATAAATCAGCATGGTGAGAAATTCCCAACCTAATCTCACCGTTTTATTCTGTTCTGTTACCTTGGCCTATTACCCATTCAGTAAATTCTGATACCCACATCGTTTATTTCTAAACTCAAACTATCGACAACCTAGTCTACAAGCACTTGTAAGTATTTCTAAGATTACATTAAATAAATGTACTCATCAAATGAATGAAAGATATGAGGTGACTTGAAATTCTGGAAAACTGTAAGCATTTCAGAGACTAAGAACCGCTCATGCTCAGGAGAAATAAAATCATATGTTATTCTTTTCCTCTAAGGATAATGTCAAGCTCTTAGTTAGGGCCTCTTTTCAGCTCTTAATTTACTTTATTAAACTCTCAAAAATTCCCCTCCTTTCCTGTCTCTTCACCCTTCCAATTTACTGAATATTGCTTCCAAAGACGAACTTTCACAAAGCATTGTTTCTCTCAGCACATAGCATTTGATCCCCCACAGACTTTGATTCAAGTCCTTCTCTGGGTTGTGGGTTAGTTACTTCATGTCTCTGGAGTATAAATGTCCTTATCTGTAAAGTGGGGATAATAAGAGGTTTGCATGTAGTAATAAAAATCGGCTGTCTCTCCCAAGTTTAAAGTATACCAAGTACTCCAAAAGTACATCTTCTATTCCTTTCTGTCTCTCTTCTGTTCGCAAATGGCTCCACATTTCTTCATAAGACTAAATCCAAAGTAACATTATTTTTTTCTGGTAAATGCAAACAATAATCTCTTTCATTTTCCTTCTTAACTACTTTTCATATTCTACTCAGAGTATACTTTACTCTTTCATATCATACTCTAATTTTTTAGGTTATTTTACATGTTAAAATATCATAAATTCCCAGATGAAGATCCAGAGCTAGATAAAATATAGAGACAAAAATGTATAGGTATACACACACACACAGATATGGGTATGATTACATATATGATTATATATGATTTTTATATATAATTTTATTTTAGGTGCATCAGTGAAGTATAAAGCACAAGAAAGCAAAGTCTGTTAAACCAAACAGCAAGACCTTCATGTCCTCATTTGGGAGCTTATTCTCAAGTAATAAAAAAAATTATTTAAAAAATGTATTAAATTCTTTGTCTCCTTTTCTTTGCTTCTAAAATAGCTTCTTCGTTACAGAGCTGTATTTAGAAGGACAATGTAAAATCCTGGCACATAGTAGGTTCCCAGTGAGTTGTTGTTTTATTATCAGTATTTTCACGTCTTATTTTTTTCTGCAGTGCTAGACATTTTTAATAACAACAATACATAAATGCCTGCTGAGCTGGATATTGTTATGCTTCAATCTTGTTAATAGTAATGAGTACATTGGCAGGGGTGATGGTTTCAAATTTTAAAAGATGCCATCTTTTGACTGAGTCTTACAACATCTGTGGTATGGCTGCAAAAACATTACTCCAATAAATAAGACTTTTTTTTAACTTACATAGCAAATGAAAGAGCTATGTGATATTATATTGCTGAAGTAGTCCATTTGTAATCCATGCAGAGTTTTTGGTTAAGGTGCTCCAACACATGTAATAAAAGCAGAGGCACTTCTACAACCAAAGCCCAGCTTCTAGGACATAGTTCTTCATTTTATTTTTTTTCTCTTTCCTTCTCTATCTTTTTCTCCCCATATAATGTCTCTGATTATGTATATATATATATATATATATATAATATATATTATATATATATTATATATATTTATATATATTATATATATAATATACATAATATTATATTATACCATAGTATAATGGTATAATATTATATTATATGGTATATAATATATGGTATATAATATAGTATGGTATAATATTATATTACACCATATATATATTATACCATAATATATATATATTATATATATAATTTATATATATATTATATATTATATATATATTATATAATATACATAATATTATATTATACCATAGAGTATAGGTATAATATGTGTATATATATATATGCTATAGTGTATGTATATATATATATATATATATATATATATATATATATATATATGATCTTTGGATAATCAAAGAGACTTTTACTATTGACTTTTCTGTATTTTCTCCATTTTTCTAAATGTCATATAAAGCAGAGTCTAATAACAATTTGAGCAATTTCTTGTCATTGTATCTTCTATTTTTCTTTTTTATAAATAATATTCTTGCTAAACAAATGAATAATAAAAATGTATCTAGTTCATGTCACTGAAGCTCACTGTGAAGGAATTTCAAGGTCAGGAAAAAAAAGAAATTATTGGCTTGACAAAGAAACTAGAAGAAATAAAAGCTGCACAACATCTAGAAGAATTACTTCTAAATTGATTGCTGAAGGTAAATCAATCTCCTAGCCTTTTTACATGTTGGCAAGTTAATGGAAAGAAATTGGCTTATTTATTTATCTGAGTGATATTCAACCTAATAACATTTCAGTGAGTGAATAAAGAAAACTAAAAAAGAAAAATCCAATGTGACTTAAAGGAAGTAGTTAAATTTTGCAAAAGGTGTTTCTTCCTCTCAAGAGGAATGTTTATATTCTCGAAATTGATGAAGGATTGTTTTCACGTGTACATCATTTGACTTGCATTTCACAATATTCTAGGTCAATAAATACACCCAACCTAAAGTTGTCATAAACAGGGAGTGCATAGTTGCCATTCTCGATGTTTTTTTTTTAATTAAAATTAGTTGTGCTTCTTTTTTAAATGCAACTATAAAAAAGCAACTTCATGTAAGAGGAAATAAAAATTCAGACTTTATACACGTATACATTTCAGAATGCACAAAATTCAGCTCTCTGACCTTGGGAAAGATATTTGACCTCAATAAATCTCAATTTTCTCATCAGTAAAATGAGAATAATTATAATTCCCACCCTACAGATTATTATAATATTTAATATATGTATTTCATGAAAAGCACCTGATAAATATTCTGAGAATGGACAATTAGTGTAGCACTTAGACTTTCAAGTGTGTGTGCACGAGTATTTTCAAAACAAATGTCTCTAAAATATTTTTTAAGTTTTCCTTTAAAAAATTCTGAAAGTCTTTCCCACTAAGAGCTGTAAAAAGAGTTCCGTAATAGATTTGCCTTTGAATAAAAAAGTACCAATTGGCTGAGTCATGAAAACTCTGATAAAGCACTGACACATATAGAAAGAAATGGCAACTCCATAAATAATAAAAATAGCAAATATGTGCTTGCTATATTTAAGTGCTTTATGTGCATTCTACCATGAATGCTAGACATTCATCATGGAATTGCTGTTTTATACTTTTTTAAATTAAAAATGTAAAGCTTACACAGATTACGAAATGTTCTCAATGTCCCCTAGCTAGTAATGAACATATCTGGTACTTGAACACAAAGTTCTGTGTCCAGGACAGAGCTTAACCACCAAGCTGTCAATATCTATGTGAGGAAGGTATAAATAACTTCCCCAAAAATACTTCAAGTGGGCACAGCTAAAAGAAAAAAAAAAAAATAGGAAAGTTATTCTTGTATGAACTTCTAAAATGAATACTATGATTTACATGTATTTCCAGATATTTTCTATTTGTTCATACAACTAATGATAAGTCCATTCCAACATACATCTCTTGAACCAAAAGTTTCTACCAAGTTTCTACATTAGTCCCTGTGTGACCCCAGAATCAAAAAATATATCAAATACCAAAATAAATATTTGATGATGAAAATTAAGGGAGGGATATAAATTTTCAAATCCAATTTTTAACATAAAACTATTCTTCAAAGTTTCAGTAGTGCCACTACAGAGAGATATAATTCTCTAAATTAAAATATCAAAAACCAAAATATACTATTAAAGTATAGTTGAGTTCAATAGCTACTTCCAACTCCATGGCCTGTGAAACAAATCCAAATATAATGATATACTATGAATCCACACACCTATTGTCAGTAAAATAAATTTTCTTATTAGTACCTTAAAAAGTAACAAATTTAACTTCATAGAATTAAAGACAAAATAAGCTTGAGAAATAAGCTATGGGCATTTGTTCATTAAAATGTAAACAGGGTAAAATACATAAAGTGGTATGCCTCCTAGAGATTTAACCTTTTTATTTTGAACAACTTTAAAGTTACAAACTATAGATATTTAAGTGACATCCAGATAATAATTGAGCCTGTCTAGTTGAGCATGCAAATCAGTAAATTGCATATATAAAAGACAATTAGGTGAGCACAATTGAAGTCTGTACTTGCAATTCAAATTTCTATGCTTAATCATCATACTTGTATTTCATTGAGAATGGTTTACACACACATATCTAAATTCTAAAGGTTTCATGACATATATTTTACACCTATGATTTCAGTTTCTGGTACAGACAAATAGTCCCCTTGTATATTTTTCCTTTGAAGTTAATCTTATTTTCTATATTATTACATGTGTCATATAAAACCCTTAGGCTAGCGGATAGACTATGCATTTATTGTTTGTCATATTCTTTGGTTATAGCTATGTACCCTGCATCAGATCTGGAAGCAGCGTAGAGAGAAAGGTTTTCTGACTTTTGAACATACTTTTCCCAACAGTCTCCATTTTCTCAATAGTATCTTAAATGTTTCAAATGTATAAAACCAAAGTTAAACATTTTTAAAGAAATTGGGTAAATAATAATGATATATACTTTCATTCTTTAACTCTCACTTCAGTACAGCTACTTCTTAAATTCACACTTGGCATATCCAGTTGTATTTGGGAGGTACCCACAGCAATCAGTTAACATCAGGTTTACTGAGGGTGGAAACTGAGGTTCCACAAGGCAATGTGTTTTCCAAAAGCCACTGTGTTCTCACAACTTTCTGATGCATTCCATAGAAAAAGAAAAGATGATATGCTGTTTATTCACACAAAAATCTACCAAAGATTTCAGTTCTCTTCACAAGCTTCAACTGACTTCCCCTCCTTATGCTGGACATTGCTGTTTGGATGTCTCTCTTGCACTCAACAAACTGTTTCCTTTTTCTTCCTAAATCTATTCCCTTTCCTGACTTCCCCATACCACTCCTGACTCAATTGCTTTGATACCCTCATTTGATCATCAGCAAGCTCTTTCTATTATTAATTCTTCTTTTAATTTGTCTTTTTGCATTACTTTCCACCCAAAAGTAACTCCTTAGTCTTGTTGCCTCACATCCTGTCCTCTGCAATCTATCCAAACATCACACTATATGATTAATTCAAAACTGTCTTCATTATATTTTTGCATCTGTCCAGTGCTTAACATAAAATATATATATAGCTGTAACAAGTAAGAAGCATCAAAGATCTAATATGATGCCCAGGTGCTATGCTAAGTATGTTATATCATTTACCTCATATGAGGCTTACAATAATAAGATGGGGATGTATTCTGGCTAACTCTATTTTATATTTGAAGAAAGTAAAGTTTTGAGCTATTAATTTGCCCAAGGTCACATTATTTGTGGATATAGTAGTATTCACACACAAAAGATGTGATTCTAGAGCTCAAACTATTAACAGACACCCAAAACATATGCAGTAATATCTCCTCAGATGGCAGAAGAGAAAACCATTTGGAAGGGGCAAGGTAAGCAGTGAGGACAACATGGAAAGGCATCTTCAATCCTCAAAAGTTCGTATTTCCAAGAGAAATAACTTGGAGAACCATGAGTTGTTTTCTTTAAGAGTTTTCTGTCTTTTGCTTCTGTATTTCTTTTCACTTAAGTAATCAATGGTTTCTAATATCTGGAATAGTAGAAGCAGGATAATAGGTTTCCAAATGAACAGCAGTTTGGCTTGTGAAAAATTTAACAAAATGTTAATGAAATTATCACAACACACACACACATACCAGAAAAAGAAGTTTGTTTTCTCTTCTTCTGTGAAGAGATATCCAAATAGAGTAAAACAGACTTTTATGGCTTTCTTCTCGAATATTTTTTGTATATTACATTTGGCAATCAGTCAAGGAAACAACACAATTACTTTTAATTATAGACAGAAGGATAATGTAAAGATTGCATTTTGAAATTGTATTTGGAGATGTGATTTGTGTCAAAACCAAAGCCCATCATGGAGACTGATAAGCTTTGGGAAATCCAAAGGAAAAGTAAAAACAGTATGTAGAGATGTTTCCATTTTATATTATATGTATTTGACAACAGTCAAGAAGTTTGAGCTCTTTTCATGTGGCATGTGGTAAGACATCAGAATTCTGAAAGTGTCCCTTTA
Organism: Eonycteris spelaea; assembly: GCA_003508835.1. NCBI lineage: Eukaryota > Metazoa > Chordata > Mammalia > Chiroptera > Pteropodidae > Eonycteris > Eonycteris spelaea. The sequence continues at coordinate 5,802,001 of PUFA01000046.1, forward strand.
TATTCTCCACAGATCATTCAAGACACTGGGAGGTCTGGGTGCTTAGGTTTAATACTAGAGTCCAGGAGCTCCCCACATAAATTCTATCCTAGTATTTGTTAAACTTCCTTGATTTTAAGCATCAGAAACCCATTCTGGTTAAATAGAAAAAGAATCTATTAGAGCCATCTTGGGGAGCTCACAATGGCAAAGTATCTTCAAGCCAGGCTTAAAGTCAGCTCAGCAACTGGTTGGGAACCAGCCAGCTTTGGTTGTCAAGGACATAGGACAACCTTGACTATCTCTTCAGCACACTGCACAGGGGCAGGTAAACAACAAAAGTCTTTTATTCTTGTAACACTTGACTCTACATTCTGAGTGTTCCCCCACACATACACACACACACACAAAAAGAGTGATGGGTTTGGTCTGAGAAAAATGCCCACTTCTTGACTAAGGAAGTACAGAGACCTTAATTCACACCCCTAGCAAGACTGCAGAAGTGAATGCAATCATTCTTCAAAAAGAAATCAGAACATGGGTTGCAAAGGTGAATGGTTGTGGGCAGCCAAAAACCCAATTGTGAGCTAATATAACAGAAGTTGTTACAGAATTGCAAGTTTATTCTTTGTGGAAAAAATAATTTATTTTCTCTGGAAAGAGAAAAGCATGGAATCCCTTCATTACAGTTTTTCATTCCATGTTATTGTTAAAAAAAGACTGACCGCGTGTTTTCTGTACATGAATAGGAGTGGAAGAGAGTTCAGCTAAAAGAATCCTGGTTCAGATTAAGCTAAAATGTAAGATCATTTACTCATCCAGGCAAAATTTTATTTTGATAAAACAATAAATAGTGGATACACTTAACATTTTATGTACTGCATTTTTTTTAACATATAGAATTCAAGATCTAAAAGGTACATTGGAGATTATCTATGACAAACACTTCATTTTATTAGGTTAGGAAACTGAGATCCAGAGAATCAAAATGATTTGCCCAAGATCACGTAGCTGTTCAGCATCAAAAACAAATCTATTCTCTAGATTTTCGGACTCATAGTAACGTCTACTATCCTCCACTCTTTCCTTGGACCTCATGAGTCCTGGTTGATTTAGGCACTCACTGATTAAAACTAATTTCTTAAATTTGCTTTTAATCCCATTCTCTGTAATTTTCTGATTTGAGATAACTTTATTTCCCCAACATGTATGTTTTAAATGGTGATATCTCATCAAATCAAGTTGCCATTAATTATAACATGCAGCACTAGGAAATCAGACAAAATGCTGGCAACTAAACTAGGACACAATGCTTTCTTACTACTTAGAATTTTTATTTTATACTTCATAAAAGAATTCTCCCAGACTCATTAACACATGGATTTTTATCATGCATTATTCTTGTTCATAAATTATAAGGAAAATAAAAAACAAAATATATTTAATAGCAGCTTAGAAAAACTTTTGCACATGTGATATCTTCCTTTCCTGAATCACATTTCATCTCAGAGCCATTGATACCACATTATATGCTATCAACCTCTATGCTTCAAGAGTGTTGGTGATGCATCATTTCTTAAAACTGTCCCCAGCCTCTTCTATCATGCTGCTGATACCTATTCTGCACTCATACTCCTTCCACAAATAGTCCAATAGTTTCTGACGGAAATATCAAGAGGTTGCCATTTTCCAGCCATGCCGTCAAGAATAACGAGCTCACACATGCACACAACAATGACACCCTCCTTACAACTGCCACATATTAATTTCAGCTATGTAAAAATGTTTAAAAAGTGTGCATTAGAATGTGAATATTATAATGAAATATGTTTGTATTTTAGCTCCCGAAATGAGTATGAGAAAATAGCTTTCACCTTATTATAAAATTGCTAAGCCTTTTTATCTAACAATATATCTGTAAATGATACATCATTATGCAAGTAGAGTAATCTTCCTCTGTTTATTTCTAGCTGATATTCATAGAGATGGTGAACAGGTATGCACTATTCTTATTTCCCAGGCTGTGGCCACAGGAGATGTCATTATCCATGTACCAGCCTCCAGATAATTAAATCGATTTTCTGAAAAATTTAGATTTTTCAAAAATGGAAAAATTCTCTACATCCTTTTTAGCCCAAAATCTTTTATGGGGGGGGTCATATTAAGGAATTAGCATTTTCTGGGAGAATAAACTTAGATTATTTGACACATACAAATAAAGTTTAACACACAATGATGAGAACAGTTGTGCTAACTTTCTAAGAAAACCAGAGGATGTTGCTCTGAGGTATTTCCAGTCCGACAGATAGTTCCTAGCAGAGTTTCAATCTTCAGAATTAAATACGGAAAGAAAAGGAAAGAATGGTTTGTGAAGGGCACATATCCTTACCAAGGTTACTGAATCCTTAAGTAGTGGAACAATAAAGAGTTAGAGAGGCTGAGAGCTGGAAGAAAAACTCTGGTAGCTCAATCATACACTTTGTTTCACCAATATTATTGTCTACTTTCCACATACCTCACATTTAATCTTTCTACCTCTAAAACTTACTCATCTTCTCACACTCTCTCTGCTCTCTTTACGAAGTCTAGCATGACTGTCCAAACCAAGAATTCATCAGAAGTTTAAGGATCACCTTCAGGGAGCCTATAAATCTAAGATGATACATTTTAAAAATAGAGGTATGTTCATTTTCATAGAGAAAATGTCTGTGCTCTTATTAGACTTTCAAAAGAGATTCTAATCAATCAATCGTTAAGAATCACTAGCACTCTAAGTAATTTCTATCCACTGTTTTAAAGTCATTGATATAAACATTTAATAGGAAAAAAATCCTATTTTATTTGGAAATTGGCTCATTATGAGAAAACTAATACCCCCAAACCAGTTTTGTGCTGTTACATACCTTTTTTCCAGATTAAAACAAACAAACAAACAAACAAACAAACAAACATAACTTGGAAATGAAGATGGGAAAAAAGTATCTCACTTAAGTACAAGAGGACCTCACTTAAATATATAATCATGTCGGAATATCTTCTCACGTTGTCGTTTTCCTTTCCATCATTCCCTATGTTTGTCATCTTGCATGCTTAAAGGGTCATTGTTGTTGCCCCTCCCTCAGTGTTATCACTCCTGTGACCTTCCTGAAGTGTGTCATAGACATTAAAAGCTACGTTGTTCTACATTCTATTTTTCCTACTTTGACTCTGTCCATTTCAAAATCTCATTCAAGAAACAGCAAAGAAAGGTCAGGATTGGCCTTGACTGGTTATTGTAATGTACACCATCATCTCACCCTTACCTCGACTGCACCGCAAAAAGGGGTGGTATCCTTTAATGCCTTTGAAATCATCAAGAGAAATCAAAGTAACTATTTCCAGTCCTATCTTTATGACCAGAATCTCATTGATCAGTAAGTGTAGGTAAAGGGATAACACATCAAGGCAGAATGGCACTTAGAAAGTATGATTTGATCCATACAGCTGAGTGATCACGGCAAGCTCAAATCCCATCTGAGCTGGGTAATAAATCTATAGTTCTGTAAGCTCTGAAATATCTCATTCATGAAGTAGTACAGGTAAGAAATCATCTCTAGTTGCCATTAATTATCGAACACATTTGAGTTAAGTAAGTACTTCACCTAAGCAGTGATCCATGATTGAATTTTACAATTGCAAGAACAGGGTAGCCCTGGAAATTTAGTACCATCAGATATCTAACATCAAGACCTGAACTCTAGTTTTTCTACTAAATGGCTGGGAAATTTGGTCCCAAACACTTTGCTGCTCTAAAACTAAGTTTCTTTGCTAAAAAATCAAAAAGTTGCACACCTATTAGAATTGCCAAAATCCAGAACACCGGTAACATCAAATACTGATAAGGATGTGGAGCGACAGGCACTGTCATTCATTGCTGGTGGGAATGCAAAAATGGTAAATCTACTTTAGAAGACAGTTTGGCATTCCTTACAAAATTAAACATACTTTACAATCCAGTTATTATGTTCTTTGGTATTTACCTAAAGGAATTGAAAACTTATGCCCCCCCCCACACACACACACACATCCACACAAATCCTGCACATGTATGTTTATAGCAGCTTTATCATGATGGCCAAAACATGGAAGCAACCAAGATGTCCTTCAGTAGATGAATGGGTAAATAAACTGTGGTAAATCAGACAATTAAGTATTATTCAGCACCAAAAACAAATGAGCTCTCAAGCCATGAAAAGGCAGAGAGGAAACTTAAATGCATATTACTATACTAAGTAAAAGAAGCCAATATGAGGATACATACTATGCGATTCCAACTTCATGACATTCTGGAAAATGCAACACTACGAAGACAATAAAAAAGATCAGTGGTTGCCAGAGATGGAGGTAGGGAGACAAATAGGCAGAGTACAGGGGATTTTTAGGGCAATGAAAATACTTCGTATAATGTTATACTGATGGAGATATATGACATTATATATTTCCCCAAACCCACAGAATGTACAAATCTAAGAGTGAACCCTAAGGTAAAGCATAGACTTTAGTTAATTATGATGCATCACTGTAGGTTTATCCTTGGTAAAAAATTCTGGTAAGTGATATTGGGGGAGGCTATGCATGTGTGGGGTCAGTGAGCATATGGGAAATCACTGTACCTTTATTTCAATTTTATTGAAAAACTAAAATTGCTTTAAAAATATAAGACTTAAAAAAAAGAGTTGGGTGAGCTCCTCTCAGAAGAGACAGGTTAGAGTAGAGGTTGAAATCTTCAAATCTGATCAAAGTGAGTTGGGTTCATATTCAGACTCTGACATTCACCACCTTCTGAGCTTGATCAAATTACCAAACTACTCTAAGCCTCAGTTTTTTCATTTGTAAAATAGAGATGACAAGTGTTCACACCTTAGGAGGTATAAAACATATGTAATATAATTCAATAATATAATTAGAATTCCAAGGCATATTTCAGCTTCTAATCTTTGAAAAATATTTTCACTTACTCTGAGAATAATTCCTACTTATGTATATCACTGTATTGATATGAGGAAATATTATTCATATTCTTTTACCCCTCTTACCTTTAGAGGTACTAAATAAAACTACCCCATATGCTAAAGCTTTCATTCTAAATGTCAAAATGAGTAATGTAGATTTGAAATGAAGAAGAAGAAAAAAAAAACCCTAGTTCTGGTATATTTGATTGCGCACAGGAGATTTAAAAGAATATACCTCTAAAAACCAATTTCTAAAAATAAGTGCAAATATCAGAAACAACCATTAAAAAGTAGAATGGCTTGTACAGTTAAATTATGTTGGCCCAAAACACTATTAACTGATTTACAGCTTGTTTTCTATTTTCAGTAGTCTTAAAATGAATCAGATTATTTTTATTGGGCTTAAATTTTTATCAGAGCTTCTAAATCACAGGTAAAATGGTGCCAAGTCAAATGGACTTTATCTTAATTCTGGGAAACCTAAAATGATTAACAAGGAGGGAGAACAGCTGAAGAAATATCATATCTCATGATTTTTATTCCTTTTTTTCGAATAATTAAGCTTCTTTTCTATGCTTTTTGTACTTACCATTATCATTTTTTTCCTGCTCAAGTATTTAGGTAATACACACATAAAAAAGATCTGGCTGTTTACAAAACAACAAATCAGACCAAACACTTGTATGAAGTTGCTGATTTCAATAAATCACCATGCTATTTGATTTGAAATGCTTTACAGCTACTTTAACTACCACTTCCATGATTGAAATATCTTAAAGCATTTCATTACAAATAGAATTTTATCAAGACTGCTAAAAATAATTTCTTTGTTTTGAGCAACTTTATATTCTTGAAAGTCCTATTGATAAAGAATGAGAAAATAAGTGGTAAAAGTAAATCATACTTAAGTATTTTTTAAACCACTAAGGTACCATTTCACGAAAACAATGCTGACCTGTCAGTTTATACCTTCTTTTCTCTATGGACATGCCTCCCTTTTGCAGGGAAGATATACGTATTGGCATGTATTGAAATAGTCTGAATCAAATTATCATCTAGTCGAGATAGGGATGTAGGAAGGGATGTCTCCATGACTCAGAATTCCACAGAGAGGAACCACAGTGTCAAACTTGTGATATGGTGTCAAGATGAAATATGCTTTTTTATTAATAGTAGGGAGCACATTTCACTGCTCATTCAAGTGTCATGCTAGAACTGGGTGAGTGTTGCCAATATAAGTGGATGGAGATCAACACTTTTTTGACACTCCTGCTACCAAGTGCCTATCAAATGTTTATACCTATAATTGGGTCAAATTATGCTAATAGAGTACTGAAAAGACACTATAAGTTGAAGTATTCAAAAAGTACATTTCTCAGAATCTCATGGGGCTCTTCAAGTTAGGCACTTGAGGGACCTTCTCCCTCTCTACAAGTAACATCAGAGTACAATATCTTAAAGTCTCATCTTGATCTTTATTTAATTTTTTAAAGTAAGTATGAGGAAAGCAAATTTATTTAAATTTTTGATAGTACAAATATAAGATATTAAAGGTTTTACCTTCTGTGGATTTTTTTTTTCAACCCAGTTGTACTAGTATCAGTTAGAATTATTTCTTTTATAGAAAGTCTATGTTTATTATAAAAGGTAGTTCAAGTGCTCAGGGGCTTTAACAACCTCAGCCCACCAGTAGATATTAACAATACATCAGGTGTGATTGTGAGTCAGGAAGAAAATGAAATAAAGTATTAGTTTCTAGGAGAGTTTTTTTCTAACTCCACTCAGGTCAAAATGAATAGGGATTTTTCTGAATGTCATTATAGACGAATACAACTTCAATGACTTCTCAATTTTATGTGAGAATATTTGCTTTCAGGAATGTAGATAACAATTCTTGAGTTCCTAAATTCTGACCATATTCTATTAAAATCATTTTTCTACTCCTCTGTTAAACGGTATTTAATCCTTTGTGTCAATGTGCTGAGGAAGATAGTAAAGATATATCTGAACTTTGCCTTAAACTTCTTTAATCTTTTTTAAAGCTCTCATTCATGTAACACAGCTTCAGCAATCTGATTTTAACACCCCATCTCCCAGGGGGAAAATGCTAAGATTTTCAAGTTCAGAGACCAGTGTGAAACTGGTTCTCCTCGACAACTAAAAGGTATTTAATTTTAACTGCAGATTCTCTACAGTGCCTCCTGGAGGCCTTTCAAGTCTTTTGAATTTTAATGGTAGTAAAAGAGGCCTTTTGTACTGGCTAAAGGGGTCCTAGAGTTGAGGGGATTGGTAATGGCATATGGCCCAGGTAGTTACAGAGAATTTTTATCTGGTGTGGAAAACATCAACCCTCTTACAAGACAGCATATGCCACCAAGAACACATTTGTCCAGAACCTTTGTTCCCTGTGCGGGCTCTGAGCACAACTTAACCAATTTAAAATGCTCTATTTCCAAGGCCCTTAATGATATGGGATTCAGCTATGGAAGGAACCAACTGATAGTACACTTTCTGCCACATTCCCTTCACTTTTCTACAGCACAAATGGAAGAATAAATCTCTCCAGAAATATTTGCTTACAGGCCTGAGAGGCTATTCCTAGCTCTTGTCTCTTCTCATCCAATTCCAAGAGCACTCTCCAGTGTAAAGTAGTTCTGAACTATTTTGCCTGTAAACAAGGAACCCCACAGTTTTCAACCATTCCTCACTGTTTCTACTCAACGTCCCTTTTCTCATTTAAACTAAAAGTCACTTTATCTCATGCCCCTTGGGTATATCTCTAATATTTTTGCATGAGAAATTATGTTTTCCATAGCAGTGATATTCTCATGCCTAAGGAGATTTGCTGGCAGATGGAGAGCAAGTTGGAGCTCTGTAGGCCTGAACCGACAATTCAAACATCTAGCCCAGATTGTTGGTCATTACTGTGTACCAGTTCTCCAAAGGCTTTATGACCCAAGCTGACAGTGGCAGTCCATCCATGACAACAAACCAAATCATAATCAAAGTGCATACTTGATAAAGAGCCTTTCATTTATATGTACAGCTTTAGCAATTAGTTTTCTTTGTAACAAAGAGAGCAAGAGATTGTACTCTCCTAGTATCATATCATGAAAATGGTGGGATGATTTCTTTTAAAACCTTAGCTCTCCAGAGCAAATATAAAAATTATCATTATTATGCATAACATAGTGACTAGCAAATGCACCCTATATGGAAGCCAAATTAAAAGAATACCACACCATGCTATGTTTAAATAATAATAATAATCAGTGCACTCAATATCTTAATATAGGATAGGGTCCCTTTTCCTGGGAACACTGTAGAGAGTTGAAGTATTTTATTAATCACATTTGATTGTGATTCCTACAAATGCTACCACTAGAACATAATCCTTACAGGGCAGAAATAAGCATCCTAGCCAGCCTAGCTCTTTCTGTCCTGCTCATCTTTTCCCTTTTGAAACCAGTAGTCTCTTCCAGAAAAAGAATTCTATTACTCACAGCACTTCAAGTCAGTGGCAGTTTTAACCCTTCTCCCATTTGCCTCGAGATACTCGCTGGCAGCACTTGGGGCTGCAGCATTTACCTTGAGATAACGCGCAGATTACAGTTCCAACGTTATCCCCAAAGTTCGCCATGAAATAGCTCACTTTTATTATTATTTTCACATCACTCTAGTATATCGACAACCTTTGGAAACAAATGACATCATTCTATTTATAGCATTCTGTTTTTAGTAGTTCAATCACTGAAAATGTCAAATCCTAGAAAACGTAGCATTCCTATGTGTGATATTAAATGAACGCTGGCAGCGAGCTACATTTTTTTCTAAATGGGAAAAAGAGTTAAATGATCGATTTTTCTGATAGGCATTTTGATACCATCCTATCTTTCTTAGAATGTAAAGACCAGGCAGCAAAAGATAATAATTAAAACAAATGTACTTCAATTTTAGCAGATTGAAAAATTTGGACTGCTAACTCAAATTTTATAAATTGATCTCGACACCCATGCCAGGAAGTAAAAAAATGTGTGTGTGTGTGTGTGTGTGTGTGTGTGTGTGTGTGTGTGTTTTAAAATGAGGATATATGTTTCTTGAGGGGATGCAGGAATTTCCAATGGTCAAAGGGAACAATTTGAGCTATAATGTACAATAAAAAATTTCTGAAGTAGAAAATTTTAAAAAGGAAAGAGATTCAGCTCTTACCATCCTCTTGCTTTGCCACTGTCAAAAGGCGGGGCCTTCTACAGCTCACCAAATCACTTCACTGTTTCAAGGAGACTGCAGTGGCTTTCGCCTCCATTCCCCCAGATGACATGTTCAACAGAACAAGGAAAGAGGCAGCAGTAAAACAAAGAATACGAATACATTTAACCCTTGAACGTGTGGGTTACGGACCACAGCCCAGCACCATAAAAAATGAGTCTGTAACTGTTGAGCCAAACACGCACACCCAGCGTTTCACATCCGTGAATTCAACCAACTCCGGATTGAAAACTGCGTTTTTATCTGAGGTTGGGATTGGCAGTTGGGAAACTGCGGCTGGGAACGCGAAAATACAGTTGACTTTTAAAATCTGCATATGAGTGGACCTGCAGACTTCAAACTTACATTGTTTGGGGGTCAACTGTAAATTTTTTAAATAAAAAAACAGTATTGGATGATACTGGAAAGCATAAAATACACATTCATCAGTCCATACTAAGATAAATAAATGAGCGAAGAAATAAACATACGAATGTGGGAGAAGACATAAATCTCCCATGCGGAAAAATCTCAAATAATTTGTGTGGATACGCCATCCTCCAAGAAATGGCACATAACTCCACACTCCATAAGTGAGGGCTGCTCATGGCGCCTATCTTCCAAATGCACAGTGTAGAAAGGGGGTAAAAAGAGTTGCTTTACAGTGTAAAAGCTTTCAAACAGTACCTCAGCCAGGTGATCAAGGTCAACACCAAAAGTGATCAATCACGTTGATAGCACGAACCTTTGATATTATGTGATGAAAATGGCACTTTATCGCTGTAGTTTTTCTCCCAAAAGCCCATAATCTAGATCTAATCATGAGAAAAACATCTGACAAAATTCCTATTGAGGGCATTTTGCAAAATATCTGACTGGTACTCCTTAAAACTGACCAGGTCATCGAAAACAAGAAAAATAAAACTGTCACAGCCAAGAGAGGACTGAGGAGACATTGAGACTAAATGTAAAATGGCATCCTGATGGGAACCTGGAACGGAAAAAAAAGACATTAGGCAAAATCTAAAGAGATCTGAATAGAGTATGAACTTTAGTTAATAACAATGTATCAATATTCAATTATCTTAATGTAAGATGTAATAAGGGAAACTGGGAATAGGGTATATGAGAACTCTGTTTAACAGCTTCACAGTTTTTCTATAAATCTAAAATCATTCTAAAATATTTCATCTCTACAACCCACAGAATTTGTCTACAGATTACTTTCATTATAGCTATGGCTTCATCTTACCTAACCCAGCTTGCTTTCTATCACAGATTCATGCTCACACATACAAATATATAGATATTATGCTCTCATAGTCATTAACCCTGTTCACCATATTTTTGGTTCTCCTGTCCCTTTTGAAGTCAGGCATAATTGTATTACTTGCCCTTCCCAGTAAAATGTGAGAGGAAGTAAAATACATCACTTTCAGACAAGATGTAATAGTTGGCATTAGATTCATTTCATTCCCTTCCCCCTGCCACACTGATAGCAACACAGCTGAGATAGAACTGCCATAACCTGGGGAAATAAATAAACTTTGATGTATTTAGTCAATGAGAATTTGAGATTGTTTGTTACTATAGCATAACTTGACCATCCTAGCAGATACACACACACACACACACACACACACACACACACACACACATATATACATTATCTATCATTTGATAACAGGCAACTCTCAAAAATTCACATCAGAAAGCTAATTCTTTAGAGGATGTGAATTTATCCCAATGTGCTTATACAATGGGAGGAAAACAATCTTTTTTTGGCAGAATTAGAATAGTAATAGGAATGCGTCTTTTACATTATTGGCTTACTACCAATGTAGAACTTTTAAACCTTCTTTGTAATTCTCCTATATTGTAAGTATGGAGTTTGATCTTCAATTATGAATAAGAAAACTGTTCCCGTTATAGTTCGTACTGGATTTTGCAGGTAGATTTAGGGTTAAATTCGCTGTGTCTGGAGATAATTTGCGAACTTGCTCTCTTTTCAAAGCACTCTTAACCTTGGTTCTTTTTTCCTTAATAAGAAAGGACAAGTAAAGTGGCTAATATTTTTTTAAGAGAAAATGTTCCACAAAAAGAAAAGAGAAAAATCTTGAAAATACATCCAGCAATAACGCAGTGGGAAGATTCATTTTTATAACATAATTTTAAGAGGAAATACAAACTTTTATGATTCTTATAAATAGGTTAGTTAGATATTCCTTCCACACCGATGTACATTAAAAAACATAAAAGTTGTTGTAGAGAAAGAGACTAATGACCCTCTTGAGAAGGCATAAAATCACCATGATGCACTAGATAGTGCACTGCTCTGGGGTATCAAAAAAGGATAATTCTTTCGTTCTCGCCTCAGAGCTCAGTTTATGCAGGAAACATTAGGATTTTAAAACTTCAGGGCCTTTAACCAGACGCCAGCCATGGCCATATGTTTGCACCTTGGATGACGTCTTCTGGAACCCAGTTTCAAAATCAAATTTTGTTTTATTTAAAAGATATTTGCACATCGAGAGGCATTAAGAGACTTCTCTTTCTTTACTAGGTACACAAACATCACCAGACCTGGGGAGCTTAATCATTGTCATGTGAACTGTACAGTCTTAAAAACAGAATACAAGGTCTATCACAATCCTTTTAAAAGACTATTTTAAAAGACTCACTAGTTTACAAAAATAACCCATCCTGAAAGACAAATCAAAAGGTATTTACAACATATGGCATATTTTCCATGAAAGTATATTTTTTAAAATATGTTTTATATTTTTATGTACATATATAATAGTCTATAAGAATATCACTTTGTTTCACTCAAACTTCGTGTGAATGAGCCTTGCAAAGTATTTTGGATGCCTCTGTATCAGTAGATTGATCATCCAATATTTACTTGAAATAGTGGAAGAAACTAAGAAACTGCTTGCTTACATACATAATAATTTTACCATATCATCATGTCTGACACTGGATAAAGATTGAAAATGAATAGAAAATGTTCTCAAAGGATAAAGAAGAAAGATTTTCAATGGGACCAGATAAAGAATTAATACCTCAAAAAACTGACTTCTAATTATAGCTAAACAAAAACTTACACAATAGAAATAAGTTTTCATAGAATCGTAAAGAGAAGTAGTGTTTAGGTGGTGGAGTGGTGTGATTATGGTTTTTAATGCTCTAAAATAATCACTAATAAAATAAAGAAGAAAATAAGTTCATGAACAAGAATAATATAAGTATGTTTAAAATGTAGGCAAAATATTCAAATGTTTAAGCATTTACAAATAAAATTTATTTTCCTTAGCACCTTAAACTCTTTAAAATAAACAAATGGTATTTTTCTCTTCTCAAAAAATCAATTTAAAATCGAATGCATAACCTAGGAATCCTACTGTGCTCATCTCTTTTTTTTTAAACTTTCAAGTGCACTTTAAATAGTTGGGGTCTGGATGCTATGGTTAGGTTTATAATCTACAACAACACACTTCTTATTACTTACAGTGAAATCATTTTCTACAATGACTCTCTGACACTTCTCCCTCTCATCTTCGCTTTTGCAGCATTTATGTACAGCATCCTCGATGTCCTCTCCTCAGATGCCAAAGGAATGACAATGAGCCAGCAACATGAGCTGATGGAGTCACAGGCAGACACTGCATGATTGTTCCAGTGACCGCAGAGAATATGCTGAGAGCATCCTTCACAAGTGGACACAAGAAGAGTTCCAGACAGCAGAGAGAGTTACCATGCAAATGTGGCTCATCAAGAATGCAGGGCTACCCTGAAAAGGAATTGTAGACTCCAGTTACCTTGCCTCTGAGTTTTCGAAAAGCAAAGCTAAACCTGTTTTAGTCTTTGAGATGTGTGTAGAATGAGGAATCAAATGTCTTGCCATTTGTTGTCTCTTCAATTACCGATATTACCTGAACTCTGTCATGCATTTTAATGTTTTAAGGGTGGGGAAATCTATATAAATATGGACAGTCTATTGGGATTGAGCCTGTAATAATCAAAATGTAATATTTTCAAAAACTTTAACATACTCTACCCTTTGTACACTGTGATAGTTCATTTTATTTGTTAACTTGACTGGGCCACAGATTGTCCAGATAATCAGTCAACATAATCCTGGGTGTGTCAGTAAAGGTGTTTTTGAATTATATTAACATTCGAATTGGCAGACCAAGTAAAACAGATTGACCGCCACAATGTTGGTGGGCCTCGTCTAATCAGTTGAAGTCCTAACTAGAACAAAAAGGATGACCTTCTCCCGAGTAACAAAATTCTTTCTGCCCGATGGTCTTTGAACTAGAACACACTTGCCTTCAGACTTTAACCAAAATATTGGTATTCCCTGGGTCTCAAGCCTCCAGCCTTAGGATCAGAACTATATCATTGGCTCTCCTTGGTCTCCAGCTTGCCACTCACACTGTAGATTTTGGGACTTGCCAGCTAATATAATTGTGTGAGACAATCTCTCATAATATATACTATTGGTTCTGTTTCTCTGGAGAAACATGATTAATCAGACCTTTGCATAAAATAAGGGGTTTAGCTCTCCTAATTTTGTAGATTTGCTGGACAGTGTTTGCATATAAAATGGATGTAATGTTGTTTAACTGAGTTCACCATTATATTAGAAAAACATAATCATCAACTACTTGGTTTTATTGAATGGAGTGGCCAGTTTAAAGGTCAAACAAGCTGTGCTTAGAGACATGTCCAGGAAATATGTTCTAATTTATACTCTTGTAGGGATTATAACACAAATTGAAAATTTCCCAACTTCTCAATTTATACTTAGCCAGTAATATTCATTTCTGAACTTCTTATTTTCTTGGGTATACTATAAATCTGCAGGGTAACTTAGGCAATGGCATTTCTGAGAAAAGTGGATGACCATCAAGAAGAGATATTAAATCACTTAATGACTGGAAGGAGTAATTCTGTTTGATTAATATGTGTTATTTCCAACAAACATATATCTGTTCATGATGATCACGGGTCATAATCTTTAAATAAGACATTATTTTCCTGGATTTCTTGACCAGGCACAAGGAATCCTAAGTTAAGCTCAACTTTACAAATGCTGTAAGTGATAATATCCTTCTAAATTAAAAATGAACACCTGAAAAAGAAGATTAATCTGAAATATACAAATTTGTGCTTAAACTTTAATTTTAAAAAGTACATTTATCAAAAGTTTTATTTAAGAAGATCTGAAGATTTAAAAAAAGAACAGTAGAGAATAAGAAACAATTAGAAAAACTTCATGCAGAACTTTGTATCCTTAGTATTTGGAAACTGAGAAAATTTCTAATAGTTGAAGTACATGTCAGATATATTAAGCCCTGAATAAAGAGACCATGAATGAAAGACAGCCTTTAGATATCTAAAGTTCCCTATATAGTGGACCTGGCAGAATATCAGAGGCAGGATTGATCTGACATATAATCTGTTAGCTGCTCTCAGAAGGCTCTTTGTTCAGTGGTTGGATGGATTTCACGGATTGCTGGCCTCTAAGGAAGTCGATAGTGCTTTGTAGACAAAGAATACACACCCTAGCAGAAAACAGGAGAGACAGTGGGGAAGGAAGTCTTGATGTCTCAGCGCCCAAGTCCGAAAGGAAGAAAGTATTTTCTCATCCAATAAATATAACATTAGTTATAATAATGACATGATACTATGATTGTACCCCTCTTAGGGAGCAGTTCTACAGATTTTTTATAACAACCTGATACAAGTTTTTAAGTGCTTATAACTTTTCCAAATTTCTGATCTCTCAGAATATCTTCTACACTTGGCTGAGCAATAATCAATTGCAATAATATTAATTTCATAATTAGCCTCCTTTACTAATTCAGTTCCATACTATTACAGATCTATGACCTGTGTAATTTAAAGAGGGCAACATGGCTTTTGAAAACTTCACAATACCTATGAGGAAAATTCAATGTTTTCATTGCACTCATATTTATTTTTTCACTTAAAATATTAATAAAATTATTTGATTTAGTTTAACTTCCTCAATTTATAGTCCATTTAATCTATTCATGAACATTTTTATCTTTTGGTTCTGATTTGCCATTCCAAGACTTCAAAGGCTATTGTTTCATAGAAAAGGAGATAATAGAGACAGATGATAGACAATAGAAAAGTAAGAGAAAAATTAGGCTAGAGGGAAACTTACCATTTTATTTGTTTTCTTGGCTATAAGTATTATATCAAATTTTAAAAAGTAGGGAGAATGGGGTTAGATTTGAAAATCAAAGAATAAAATTCTACCTTTGCTATCTCTTAGCTATGTAAATTACTTAAGCTCTCTGATACATTAGTTTCCACATCTGAGAAATAGAATGAAACCAATTATATATAATATGTAAAATACCAAGCACTAGCACCTAGCATGTACCAAGCCCTCAAAAAACAAAAAAAAAAAGCAATTAAAACTGGTCACTGCCTCCTGCAGTTATTTTTGTTACTAATATTGTTAGTCTCCTACTAACAATGTTAGTGTCATTCAGTCCCTTGGCAAATGCGGTAGGCCTCAAAGATGTTTACATACTGGTCTCTGGAACATGTGACTATGTTATGTTACACCATTAAAGGAATCTTACAAATAGAATTAAGATTGAGGACCATATTGGTTTACCATCCCCAACCTCCTGGGGCTCACAGTACAGTGGGAGAGACAGACACATAAAAAAATTACCCAAATTAGTGAAATAAACAAGTGATCTCAGGAAAACAGCTCAAATTATACTTTATACTTTACTCATCTTCCTGGCCCAGCAACTAAAGCCAACATCTGTCCCTGGTCAGGTTCACAGATTCTTTGCCTCCAAGTACCAGCCACAAGCTTGTTTGTTCTCATACTCCAGTATTACATTTCTTGTCATAGGATCATAGCACCAAGGATGATTTTACATCAAATACTTGAAATTCCTTGATACTAACTGGAATGCAAAATGCAGGTTGTAGAAACATAGGTTAGGCTTATTTAAATACAAAACTGATCGAAGTACAGCTATTCCTTGAAATATACATTTAAACACGTAGTCCTTCCAAAGACCTCAAAATTTTGAATGTTAAAATTACTATATTTGGAAAAATAGTAACTTTATCATGGAAAAACTCAGCAGACACTACCTTCAGCAAGTGATCGCGGTCACTGTCAACAGTAATAAGACTTAGCTACAGCATGTGCTCTGTATGTGACGCACAGATCACATTTGTGATATTCTTGCAAAAAAATGCATACCTTTCATCTAATGATGAAAAATAGCAGACAAACAAATTCAAGAGACATTCTACAAAATAACTGACCAGTACCCTGGGAAAATGTCAAAGTCATGAAAGAGAAGACAGAATCTGTCACAGATTGGAGGAGACTTAGAAGAAATAACAACTAAATATAACAAAGATTCCAGGATTGGACCTCAGAACAGAAAAAAAGACATTAAGGGGAAAATGGATGAAATTTAAATAATCTTGAATTTGAAGAACTATAAATAAACCATAAATAACTTAATAGTATAATGAAGGTATAACTTTCTGCGTGTGATAACTGTGTTATGGTTATATAAGTTTTAATATTAGGGGAGGCTTGGTGAAGGGTATATGTGAACTTCCAGTACAGTTTTTGCAAATTTGTAAAAGTCTAAAACTGTTTCAAAATAAGTAGGCTATCATATCAAGAGTTAAATACTACCAGGTAGACCTCAACACAAAGCAGTTTTTATTGCAATATTCATGTTTGAGCACCTCAAAAGCTTCTCTCCAAAGTGACCAATTAGGGACAAGTAAGAAACTCAGTCATGAGACTAGCAAAAGGTTTTGACTGAGTGGACTGGAGGAAGCGGGGAACTGAATTGAGACAGGACCACTAATTTCGCTCAGACCACCTGCCTGGTTCGGATACAAGCCAGTGACCTAAACATGATGGGCCATTACCAGCCCTCTGCTGGCATTCTAAAATGACTACATAGGAGACAAATTTGGGAAGGACGAGATTTACAAATGGCATGAGAACAGCAGAGGGTAATGACTTTTCGTGAGCATTCTGAGACACCTTACATCCACACATATATAAAGTCAGCAGGAGCTATGCTGCATGAATTAACAGGGACTATTAAAAGAAAAAAATTCCCCAATAAGTTGTGACATGCAATGAAATGTATTATCAAAAAGTATATATCTCTAAATAGAATTTTCATCACATTTCTTTAGACAACAGAATGGAATTTTTTAAATACAATTACTTCTTAGTTTGCTCTTTTTCTGTCAAGCATGCGACAGCTTTTCCATTTTTCTGAAGCAGTTCATACCATGATGAGTGAAAGGAGAGAAATAAAAAGAGCCATGATCGTGTCAACCACAACTGAACAAATATACTTATTAAAAAGAACTCCCACCAGAAATCTTAGAAGCCTCACAGTCTCATTCTTTTTATATACTAACTCTATTATAAACTGAAATGTTCTTTTCTTTTATTTTAAATTAGTGTCATCAGCCCCTATGCATGTACCAACCAGTGATTTGCACTGTGTCAGATGATATTACACTAGTAAATTTGGTATTTTAATGGCTATAATAGCGGTAATAAAAAAATTAAATCAGATGTCATATGCAGAATGCATTTTTTGTTGCTAACAATAAACTGAATTATAGTGGGCTAAATATTATAAAGCAACACATACATCCATTTGCACTGGAAAGCATGTATTAAAACCACTCTCAGATAAGCAGAAGAGGCTCTGGAGGGAGTGAGGGAACAGGCAAAGGTGCTGGTTTCCTTGGACAAATGTGGTACTTTTTCCCAATTCTTTCAACTCTGATGATAATTCACTCTAAACTTTATCGGAAGAGCCTCATGCTGTATACTTCCCCTCCTCTGATCCAACCCAAATCCTAGAACCCAGGCCCATAATTTTAATATGCATATAATTTCACACTGTTGGTGAGTATAACACACCATGGGTAAACAGCAGGGAGGGGCTAAATGGAAAACTCATTTGTTAGTTTTCCCACTTGGAGGTTGTTATTTTTTAAATTACTGATATTGGACACTGTAGGAGTGCCCTTTTTCATACACGCTGAAGCACTCCACTGGCCCCAGGAGTCACTAAGACTAGTGGATTTTAATAGTTATAGATCTTAAATGGAGGGTTAGAAATTGTTTCTTTTCATTACAATTACAACAAGGAATTAACCCCAAGGGTATCCACTTAATTTCATAATATATAGACTGGAACGCTAATGTGGCTCTTCTACAGTGTAATAAAGAGGCAACTGGCCCTTCTCTCCCCAGGGTGGGTTTCTGTAAAATGTATCACACACACACACACACACACACACACACACACACACACACACACACACACACACAGTAAAACGAAGAAGATGTGAAGTTAACAAGCTTCATAATGTCACCAGCTCCAGTCCCTGGCGCAAGCGGGCCCTCACAGGCGCTCAGCACTACTTCGTGCTCCTCCCCTCCCCGCCCCCCCAGTGGGTGCATGGTCTCATAACGCTTTGAATCGCTCCACTGACACGAGGAAATGGCAAGTGAGAGACGGAAGAACAATTTACAATTAAGCACAGAAAGACACAAAGACAGAAGTGAGTCTTGGAGCAGGACCCCCTTTCTGAAATGGACCAGCAGTGTGTGCTGGCCAATTCCGGTCATCTCATTTTAACCCTTTGCTCTCTGCGATGACCCCTGCTCCACTTTATGGGAACTCGGTTCTTACTTGCTGGAACCTGAAGCAACACCAAGGGTTAGAGTTTTCCATCTTCAGGCTCCAAGCGTCTGAAACCATTTCCTGGCAGAGATTTGAAATCTTGAATTCCTGCTGATTGGCCCTCTCAGTTACAGGCATTTTTATTTCCCAAATGTTATTTTATGATGTTTGACCATGGCTTTCTGAGGCAAACGAGAAGAAGGACAGTATTTCAGAAACAGAGCTTTAAACAGAAGTGGGACATGGGCTGTGGGAGAAACAAATGGCAATGCAATAAATGCACAGCCCAGAGAGGAGAATATTATTCTCTTACATTATGCATCTCCAGCATGTGTTGTCACATTTGGCCCACTATCGGCTTTCAGCCAGCCATAACCTGGGACTCACTTCTTCCTTTCCCACTGAAAGTGTCAGCTCTATAGAATTCTGCAAGTATGCCAACCAACTAGAGAGAAATTGATGATCCAGAGAGAAGAAATTGCAGATCACGCAACTCATTTGTTCATATCTATCATGCAGATCACATTTTCAGAGACAGACAAGATTGCATGGGAAAGCCACAAAGAAACTCTGGCTTCAATGAAAAGCACCCCCTTACAGACCAAAATTCCCAGCTTCCCTCCTGACACAGAAAGCAGGAACTTGAAGCAGATGTCAGGGCTGCCAGGAGAGCCCCAGAAATGAGAAGTCGCTAAAGAGGACCAAGGGAGATGTTTGTCACAAGAGAAAGTTTAGTGTCTTCGTTGCTGGCCCAGAGCTAAAGAAACCATTTCTAGGAGAGTCCAGTATTATTCCAAAACCTACGAAGAATAGAAAGAGAGGAGAGGAAGGCATATTGTCCCCAGAAAATGAACATAATGAAGATGATACCAGAAAACCAAAGAGACAGTATATATGGTTTCACCAGTGATTCTAAGTTTAGCCAAGTGGCCAAGTGGCAGAGACTGTAAATGTAAACCACGGACTCAGTATCGAGAATGATGGGAGTAGTGCATATGCTGGCCAATGGTCGCGAACTTTTCTATTCCTATATTTTCTCATTCCCCATTTCATCTCCTTAAAACCAGGTCTCTCTAAGCTGTTTCCCAAATATTTCAAATGTTGACTTACTTATTAAAAGTTGTGTGCATCTCAGAATAGCTCCTTAAGCATGTTTTCCCCCAGAGACTTTAATTGTGTTTGTTTTGGGCCCATAAACTTGAGGAACTTGAAACATTCAAAAAACACACAAAAGTGTGGTATCCAAATGTTCTGGTTTTTCTAAGCTCGATGAACCCTAATTGGCTCATTCCTTAAAAAAAAAATATATATATATATATATAATATATATATATATATATAATAACAAAATAAGCACACCTATCTAGAAATTTCTCATTTCTTTATTTACCTTAAATCTTTTCATACAGGAAACTGTTAATGTTCTTTGTTTTGTTTTGTATTAAGTAGAATTAAGATACGAAACAATTCTCTAATTAGAATTACATGGGATATATGCCTTACAAGGCTGATTTTCTGAATTTTCCCCTGACATTTTCAGACTGAATATCATATTCAATATCAACCTAACCAATAAAAAAGCAATTTAATTTTTATAAGGAACCAAGAGAATATCTAAATTTGGCATATCAGACAATTTTTGTCTCTGTTGAATAAATTTAGGAGATATTTTAGTTAAACTAACTTATAATAGCAAATTTCACATCCTTCAAGTAACAAAGGACTGTTGGTCCCTGATGTATTATAATTATTTAGTGCTAACATTTATTTACATCAAATTGCACCTGGTAAAGTGTCTGAAGTACCTACTACTATTTTTTCTGCTTATAACACTATTTGCTCTATATGTCTTACCTTTTTGAAAATTTTAAGCTTCTCAATATCAGATACAACATCATAGTATTTGATATTTCAGTATCTATAACAATGTTAGTGATGATTTGAGTTGCACAAATACCTTTTTGGAAATGTAATACTCCTTAAAATGATATGAATGTTTACTATAATATAATAAGATACGCAAATCTATTTATAAAGATTGCCTCCCCCAAACAACACAGACTATTTCAACAATAGAATACGAATACACACACACACACACCACACACAAACACACACTTTTCTTTTTGTCTAGATTCCAAAGATCACTCAGGTAGATGGCCAGTAGAAAAAAAAAAATTATATCTCCAACAGCTGGACTGCTGTGAAAATCAGAAACGTTCCCCCTGCTCCTTAACTCTGTCCCTGACAGTGTCTTGAACTTTTGCCCTGACCAATGACCCTGGAGACAGTGCTCCAAACCTGAATGCTCTCATTTCTATCATAAAACTGTTTCTTCTCTCATGTTTACCCTTTTTGTGAAAGAGACAAATTATTTTCTAGGGCCATGGGGATTTTGGGACATGTTAAGTTGAAATACTATTAGGTTTGCATTTGGATATATCTGGCAACCATATTGATATAAGTCTTGAGTATCCAGACTGGAGAGATAAATTAGGAATTCACCAATATAAAGATGAGATTTATATCCATGAAACTACCTAAGTGGAGAATATCATTGCAGAAGAGAAAAAGAGTGAGAGCACATCTACAGAGAACTTGAAAATCTAGAAAAGGTAAGAGGAAGCTATCAAAGGACATGAGAAGGAGCAGACAATGAGATGGCAGAAATCCTGGCTTGTGTGGTATATCCTGTATTTCAAGTGAAGCTGGTATTTCAAGAAAGAGAGCAATCATCTCTGTCAAATGTTACTGATAGGTCAGGTTTAGATAGTTAACCACTGACTTTATCAACATTGTGATTATAAGTGAACTTGATATGAGCTGCTTCAATGAGTACTGAGGATGAAAATGATTGGAGCAGCTCCAAAAGTGGAGTGACAAAGACAAAGAGGAAAGATTTTAAGAAATCTCTAATGAAAGAGAGCAGATAATTGGGATGATAACTGGAGAGTATTTTTTTAAGATAAAAAATTTTACAATATGCTTATGTAGCAATATACATTGTGTCTAATGAACCATTAGAATGTGAAAATTTGGTTTTGCAGTTTAGCCAAAAAATAATTGCTGTGTGAATCCCTCGAGTAGAAGACAGAGGATGGAATCCAGTTGACAAGTGAGGGAGACAAGCAGGAGGAGTTCATCAATAGCACCAGGTAAAAGGGTAAAGTTCACGATGTAAAAAGATGTGGTGGTAGCAGACAGAAATTTCTCATTTGATGGTTTATGTTTTCTTATCATTCAGGTCTCAGAGCAGCTGCCACCACTCAGAATCTTCCTTGACCACTCAATCTAAGGAGATTTCCCCCTCATGAGGTCCCATACAACCCTATTTTACTAAATTTATAGCACTTATGGCTTTTTTTATAACTTGTTTACTAGTTCCCAACTACAGGTGAAGACTTTATTTCTTTTCTTTATTGCTATATCCTTAACTTCCATAAGTATTGTAATCGCAAATTAGATCACACGTGGGCATGTTATAGGCTGCAGAACATTACAAAAGAAGAGTAAGTATCTCCAACACAAAATATTCAACTAGTCTTACTGAAGCACTGTACTTGGAGTTGAAAGGAGGGTGCAGAGAAGGAAAATATTGGTCAGAAAATAGAGAAAAGACAAGGAACATAAAACCATTAAGCAGGAGAAAATTATCCTTAAATGTTTGTCTAGCACTTGGTATTTATTTGCTTTCTATAATTTTTCTTAGTACCCCACTAAATCACTTCCGAGATCAGTTAGTAGTGTTGGACTTGTTTTTTGCAGAGCTATAAGCTGAAAGAAATTAAGTGCTAAGAAATTAAGTGCTCTGCACAAAGGACATTATCTGCAGCTGCTGAAAAAGAACTCACAATCATGCCCCCTGCTTTTCTTAGGCCCCCTAAGCCCACCATTCCTCTAAGAGCCACAGAGTGACAGAGTCAATGATTGGATGATCACTAGCAGCTAGCAGCCATAATTGACCGCTATATATACTTTTTTTCCTGATAGTGATTTTACTTCTAGCAGGGCTGACTTACATTGACCTAAATCAGCAATATTTATGAAGAAGAAATAATGCATTCATGAATCCCAAGTCTAAATCCTGCTAGGAATGTTTATGCCTTAGTTGAACTATGCCAAAAAGCAATTAGATGATACCCAGTGGCCCTGGGTTTAACCTGTTATTTATACCATAGGCAGAGGGAATCCATGAAATTATCCATGGCTAGGCATCTTGGAAATTTTCCCAGGCTATTTTTCGAAGGTTAACTGGTATTGCTGTTCACCCTTGCCAAATAGAAATAAAAGAGGGAGAAAAATGAGGGCACTGAGAAATAGGGACAGAGATATCTGAAAAAGAAAGTGTAGTAGAACATGAGGGAGTTTTGATAAAAGAAAAAAAGAAAAATACAAGATGAAATTTAAGAGTTTGCCCTTTTCCTTTAGTTTTTTTATTTTTTAGTAGTGGAAGAAGCTTTCTTTTGAAAAGTTGATCATTCTTCCAAACTTGTGTTTCTAAATGAGAAATAACATTCCATTCTCCTCTAAGTCTGCAGTGAAGGAGAATTTCACACCCCGGGTCCAAACCACATATTATAATAATAATATTCTGCCTTAGGTGTAGAATGACTTTCATAATCCACCTCCTTGTTCACCACACAAAGACTTTTGCAAAAATAGAGCACAAAGCGATATTGTTTAATTATGTTCCCCTAAAGTGAGATGTCATTAAGTTAAGGGGGAAAATAGAAGATTGATTTACAAAATCCATATATGTGTAAGAATAATTCAGGTTTATTCAATTTTTTTTTGTACTTTCTTCCTCCCTTCTCTTTTTTCTTTTTTTCTCTATTAATTTTTTACAGTATTTACTGCCAATCTTGGAACTTCTAAAACCATCAGATTATGGACTGGACAGTAATAAATGCCTTGTTCTAACTGATGTAGAAAAAAAAGCAATCCTTCTTGGTAAAAAAAAAAAAAAAAAAAGTTTCCAGATTTAGTCTTTTGCATTGCTTTGATCATCTTAACTGCTTTACCTTGACTTTGGAACTTAATTCATTTTCTATTTCTGGGATTCTATCCTAAAATGTCATCTAAATTTTAGGAAAAAGTTGTGGGCAAAGCTATATCCATTACGCAAATTTTTTTTTAAATAATAAAAAATAAATCTCTCAAATTGTAAGCATTAAGTAAATTCGAATTTATTTTGTTTGAAATAATATAAAGATAATTAAATTTGATTGCAAAGAACATTCAATACATGTGAGAATGCTTTGGACAGCCAATGTTAAATAAAAAGAATAGGATGCAAAATTGCATAACTATACAATTATAATTACATAGATATTAAAAATTGTAAATACAATTAAATGTTAACATATTAGTTAAGATAGTTGTTTTCTCTATATCCAAATTTTCTATAAAGTTAAAATAAATTTTAACTTAATTTTTTGGTTTAAAAGAAGTTTGTCATGTAAAAGGACCTATATTTATTCCAATTATTCATTTGTCTTTTTAGGTATTTCTTCCTTCTTGGAAAAGATTTTGTGGGCAAAGAACATTTTTGGATTAGGTCAAGTTTCTGTTTCTGAGCCAGTTGATAAGGGCGGGGATTTAGAGGGGAAAGAGTTATATAATCAGAATTTTATTAACTGTCTGGGTTTCATAGATCGTCTGTTTGAAACTCCACATTTTATAATGGAGAAACTAAAAAGGAAAAAGCTAGAAAAATATAAGGAGAAGATTTGTGGGTGGATCCAATAGACATGTTGTGAGTTTAATGAAATTTTTATAGTCATAATTATTTCAGAGGGCTCAGGATACAGCTAATAGTAGATCTGTGTGGTGGAATATTGCTGTCTTTCTAACTCATTCCCCTGGCCCCACTCTTTTCTAGTGACTTACAGCTTTTTGCATCAAAAAAGCCTGTTTCTCTTGAGGCTCTGCAGAGCAATGTTTATAAAACCCAGAGATGGTGCTGAAGATATTTATTAGAACTGCCTAAGTTCCAAAAGCATTATGTATTATTGATGCTGTGGAACCCCCTCTGTACTGAGCCTCTCATTTCCCCAGTTTCTGGGCATGAGAGCTCCTGACTGCCCTCTCTGAGTCCCTGTCTGTGAGTTGTCCTCAGTGGAAGCTACCTCACTTGAGTTATACCCCCCAGGAGTGGCAGTCTGCACCATTTGACTGGTCAGTAGGGGGTATAAAGACCCATTCGTCTTGCCTTAATTCAAGGACAATTCCAATGGTCCTTTTCAGTTCCAAATCTTCCAATTGAATCAGCCGGGGCTCTACTGCAAATGCATCACAGGTTGACTTCTCTCTCTTCCCTTCTTGTTTCCCTCACTCCCTAGTAAACCCCCTGCAGACAAATCTCTGTCTCAGGATCTGTTTTCCAGGCATCCTATCCTAAGATGATGAAATCATACCATCACATCAGAAGTCCATTGTAAAGCTTGGTTCATTTTGACTGAAATTGTGTTGTTTTCAACTTCTTATTGGTGATAAAATAAAAGCAAAGGCTTGGTTTCAGTATTATAGACCCTGTCTTTCTAGCAGCAAAATTAGGTAGAGTTGAACAACTATCTGTTGAATTTGATCTAAATTTAGACAATTTATCTTGCTTGAATATTCCTTTCTTTAATAATAACTCTTTACACTGATTAATTTTCTTCTTCATTTCTTTATAGAAGTTATAACCTTATATGATAAGAAAATTAATCCGTGGACCATCTTTGATTTTGCTGCTCAAAGTGTGGTTGTTGTACCAGCAGCGTGGGCATCACCTGGGAGCTTGTTAGAAATACAGAATCTCAGGCACCACTCCAGACCTGTTGGCTCCGAATATGCATTTAATCAAGACTCTCACATGACTTGTATGCACATTAAATTTGACAAGCACTGAACTTCACCACCATTGTCAAATCAGCCAGCTTATTAAGATGGGCATTTTCAGAGGGAAAACAAACACTGGAGTCAGAAGAATTCAGTATGAGTCCAGCTTTGCTGCCATCTTTCTGACCATGTTGGTCAAGTGAGTCTTTGTTTCCTGGGCATCTATTTGCTTACCTTAAAAGTCTTTATAACAATACAGCAATAGTAACAATAGACTCTTTTGGAGCTAACAGTTGAAGACAGGACAAACTGAGTCAGTTATTACAAGGAAACATTGTTAGTGTTACCAAGGAGAAGTATAGCTACAGTGAGAGCTTACATTAGGGAAATTCATCTAAGTTAAAGAAGGAAGTTCTCAAAATCCCTAAAAATCATTATGTTCCTTCCTGGTTAATGAAGGCATACAGACAAAGAAATATAAAATTCCAGCACCATGGTATGAGTGAGGTCAATATATGTGGTTGTTGTGTGCATGCATAGGAGACCCTTAGCATAGACTTGTTGGGGAAGGGGACATAGGATGGAGATGAGATTATGGAACTGAGGGAGTTCTTTCAGAAGAAATGTCGTTGACTAAGTCTTACAAATTGATTCTGATAAATGGGAGAAGAGTATGAACTAATTCAGGGCTTTAAAAAAGAGAGGTGACATAACAACACATTCTTGAAGAATCTCTTTGCATCATAGAGATAGATTAGATCAATAATGCTCTCTGTAAATGCCTCCTACCTGTTCTCCTAGGTTTCTCAATTGCTCCCCTTTAACCAGCTTTGGCATTCATCGCAGTGCCTCCTCTTGGCCAGACTCTCACTTAGGTACTTTTCTTATATGCTATTGTATTAAGCATGCCATTTTATTCTGATGCTTCGACATCTGGGGCTTTGCTGACCCTGAAGGGCTACCAATTCTTCGAGATCTTAAGCAATTCACCTTTCATATTCAAATCAACCAGCCCAGAGTCCACACCCCAACCACCTTCTTTATCCAGGATCTTTCACACACTAGGCTAATATCCTACTGCCATAATGACTCCGGGACCAGTACAGCTAAAGACTTCCTGTGCCTCAGTGCCTGCTGAAATTATTCATACTAGCCAATCCCAACCCTGCTTACCCTGCCTTAACCATTCTGTTCCACCAAAACAACAATAAAGGTTTGCCCACCTGTTTCCCTCACCCCTCTACCGCCTGGCTAATCCTGGTGAGTCCCCATATAGCACACACTCCTCTTGAGGACTGTGAGTAACAAACTATCTTTTCAGGGGCAGTTACTCCTGATCTGTTGGCCCCACCATACATGAATACAAATGAAAACTACATTTTAAAACAGTTATCTAATTTAACTTTCACAACACCTCTATAAGATGGGGTTCATTGTCTCCATTTTTTGAGATAACATATCTGAGACCCAACCATCTCAAAGCCCTCCCTTTTTTTTAAGCCAACATAATGTAGTGGGAAGAATGAAATATTTCTAGTAAAATAGATTGGAGAGATGCAAATCCCACCTGGTATAAGTCTGGCAGTAATAAGCAACCTCAAAAATATAAGTTACTCTATACATAAAAGTTTATTATTTATTCTCACAAACCCTCTGCAAGTCTAGATACACTACAGGGTGGCTTATTTCCCAGCAGTGAATCATGGACCCTTCCAGGTTCTATTTTGTGATTCCATCATCTCAACACATGGCTTCTAGGGCCTCCAAGACAGGCAAAGAGAGAGCAGAAAGAATTCACAACTGATCATGAATATCATAGTCTGGAGGTGACACACATTACATCCACTCACAAGCCATTAACCAGAACTCATCAACTAAAATTAAGTCGTTAAAGTAGAAGGAAGTACATGGATTCTTGGTGAATTTTACAGCCTGTGACATGAAGTTCCACCACTCTTGAGCTTGGGCAATATTCTTACCTTCCATCAGCATGTTATGGTGTCCCAAGTGCAGAGATCAATAGCTATGCCATTTTAAACATGGATACAATCAGAGCTTAATATGTCATTCCCTTTATAGCCCCTCAAATGCTCTAACATAGTCTCATTGGTTCAGTAACCTCTTTACTTACTATTCTTACAACATAAATAACTAAAATTAAAATCTACTTCATTCTCATTATCACATTCAACTTTGGTTTTTGGCTTCTTCTATGATTTTATTTGAAGTTGTTTTGGTTTTTTAAATAATTTATATTCTGGGATCAGATTGAAACCCAGAAAACTGTCTCAATATTCAAATAGCTCTGAAGAAAAATGAAATCTTTTCTGGATACCACAAAGATTAAGTTAATCTACCTTTTCTTTTTTTAACAACTCTGTTTATCTTTTTATCAGCTGCCTCTTTCTAGTCCATTAGTAGTGTCTCTCTGTATGTTTTAGAATCCCCAAATAAACTATCTAATTGATTTAGTTGATCATTTTCCAATTGTAGCACCTCTTTGGGAGACAGTTGTCATACAAGGCCCCTTCATAGGTCATGACTCAGTCTATATATGGTTGCTTTGGTCAGGCACGTAGTCCTAATACAATCTGTCACAGCCAGAGTTGCTAAAGGTCATATGACACTGGGTGCTTTATAACACTTCTAACAGCTTAGCTCAGAAGATAATTTTGAGTGAGACAAAGTCTCACAATTTCATTCATTCCTCTCTAAAATGGCATTGTGAAGATTTTTTTTTTCATTAAAAAAAAAAAACAGAACTACATTTGTTATTTTCAGCTTGCTGTTGGCTTAGTATTCTAGAGAGCAGGAAAATATTGAACTGTAGGGTTAGTCACCCATAGCATAGCTAACACATGAGTGCTTCAAGACAAAGAAAAACATGGGATGAACACATCTCCTAGCCATTCTACCTCTGTCATGCATAGAATTTTTTAATGGTACCGACAGACTTCAGATTTTCACTGTTTGTTGTAGTATTGGATTGTGTTAATTTACATTTTGAATTGTTATAGAAATGGTACAGTTACCATGGCAAAAATGCAAACTGAGCTGTTCTCTTAAACATAAAGGTCACCCAGTGAGCACAACCAAAAACTACGATAATTGTAAATTTAAGCAAGAAGAGAAAACAGATCAATTTTGAGCAAAGGGCATGACTAATCTATAAGTAACCTTTATACTATGGAGAATTATGTAAAATATTAAAAGAGTTTTTAAAGGGTGAAAAAGAATTGAAACAAAAACTAAAATATATCTCATAAATTCAGTTTTCCATAAACATAAGAAAGACACATTAAAGAAAAAGACTCATCGGTTAATTGGTAAACATATTTACCTCTGACACTTCAGTGCAGTGTTAGTTGTGATTTAGGGAGGGGATATTGGAAGCAACCTGTGTCCATCGCTGGGAGAGTAAATATGTCAAACATGCTGGATGCACAATATGAAGTATCATGTGGCAATTAGAAACAACAGATGAGATGTGGTCATAGCAACATGGATGGATGAAAGAAAGAAAGAAAGAAAGAAAGAAAAGAAAGAAAGAAAGAAAGAAAGAAAGAAAGAAAGAAAGAAAGAAAGAAAGAAAGAAAATAGGAAGGAAGAAGGAAAGAAAGAAAGAAAGAAAGAAAGAAAGAAAGAAAGAAAGAAAGAAAGAAAGAAAGAAAGAAAGAAAAAACACAAAGGATATACTTCAGCTGATGTAATTTACATGAATTAAAATCATGTCTATATAAAACAATAAAACACAATATGAAACAAAAAGTTGCATGTCAAAGTAGTTACCTACGGTAATGGTATTAACATCTTTCAATTAAATATCGGGGGGGGGCACAAAAACTTGCTGAGTCGCATTCAGACTATCCCATGTGTCATTTTCAATGGCCCATACCATGGAAGGTAAGATTCCTAAACTAAGGTTCTAGGACTCCTTCCATTCTGGCAGCCTCTTCTCTGAGAGGGAATGGGTTGGGTAGAGATAAAAAGGTAATACAATTGAAACAAACAAGTAAGAGATAATCTCTGTACTGGATTCATGCTAATTTGTCTGCAGGGAACTAAGGAGTATGATTAAATAGCATCTGAGATGAGAGAGAGGGAGAGAGGAAGAAAGAAAAAGAAAGAGAGTGAGAGAGATAGCACTTTCTGGTCATGACAACATGTTTAACTAAACTATATTCTCAATTTATGCGAAGTTTTTTAATTTGTCCATAATAATAGCCCAACTGACCATCAGCAGTTCAAGAGAATGCAGACCCAAACACCTAGGAAAAATATTACAGTTAAGAATCAAGCCTCAGCAGCCTTTCAATTAGTTGCTTAACCCCCAGCACAAATCAATTGAAAAGCAGTAGACTCAAAACTACATAGCTATGTGGATTAGTCATCAACAGTACATCCATCACTTGCTTAGGTTTGGGATTTTGCGAGCCACAAATATTATGTTCCAACAAGTAGGATGTGACAAGTAAGCAGGAAAATAAAAGGCAGTCTTGGTATTAAGTATTACAGGTGATCAAAAATCAAGTCCCAAACCTTTACACAATGGAAATTGATTGGAGAGGATTCACTTTGATAAAGTTTCGGGGCACTAGGTGCCAGGGAGCAACTTTTATTCAATAGCCAAGACAAAGCTAGAAGGACCTAAGTAATAGGAAATAGCCAAGACTGATTTGGAAGCTTCCATTCACATGAGGATTGTGGCCAGGTGGGGGATTGGCTTATGAAGGCTGTCTCTACATGACATGATTTATCAAGAGGCCAACAAACTCGCTAACACAATTTTACACAATAGCACGCTGGACAAGTTACATGGTTTTCCAGAGGAGATGCATACAGTGTGAGAAATAGAAACAAGATTTTATGGTTTAGGAAACAAATCACAGCCTTCCTGCAGTCTCATGTTTAACATTTAATCTCTAAATTATTACAACCAGAGAAACCAGCATTTTCATTCCTGCAGAATGAACGACACATTATTTAATGTTCCTCTCCCCTCCTGGGAAGGTACTTTTCCCAAGAGCCCAATCAAAGGAGGCTTGTCTGGTCATATCTCTGGAAAGAGAACATTGACTATGCCAGCTTTGATGTGTGCCACCTTCCTACAGTGAAGCTAGAAAAATTATGAAAAAAAAAACTTAGAAGTGAAACAAAGACTATGCCTAAATATAGTCTCAATGAAATAATTCTGTTTTGGCAACATTCTTTCTCCTCCTATGGCCAGAAGTGATATTCAACATATAAAACAACCAGTGTGCCACAGACCCGGTTAATCAAATTGCCTAAAAAATCAGCTGCAGTCAAACTCATGCCCTCTGGCCCAGCACAGCCTAAAGCCCTACTGGGGTAGCCCCCACATACTAGAGACCATTTTTCTACTTTGCATTAGGATAAGTCCGAAAAGGTACTTTCACTTGCCAGAATTATCTCAAAAATGCACTGAAGGTCCCTGGAGTCTCTATTGTAGTTTCATATTACAGAGAATCCCAAGCCTTTGCCTACCATTCCATATCCCACTCAGACTCAACATGCACAATGCCCACGCAGTTTCTCACATGACAGAACCGGACTCATCACACTTATGAGCCTTCATTCCACTGATGGCAGAAGCAAAACTAGATCTTCATATTTGAAGTAACTTAGACCTTCTTCTTTTCAACTTTAATCTCTTTGGACAATTCATTTCCAGGTTTTCCCTAACAACCTTCTCCTATCCCTAAGGGGCTTATGAATTGTCCTGTCATAGAGAAAGGACATCAGGCTCTTGCTTGGGATCTGAGTGGCAATGAGCCTTTCACTGCCCAGTGTGCACTATGCTGATATCTTTTGTCTGATTCCTTAGTATGGAGGAGGTGGCTTTCAGGTAGCTTGGCCCATAGCCTCAAGCTTTCACCTCAGCAATAACGTGCACAGCTGACATTCTGAGATTTAGCCACATCTACAACTGGCTCCTGCTTTGGGATAGCCAACCCATAGTTTCCAATTTAAGCCATGGCAGCCTTCTAGAAGACATGCTGTTTTCTAATCCTCAAGAACCTCAGGAATTTTCCTGGCTCTCCTTTCTGGATTTGAAGGAGACGTGGGGCTGGGCCAGCTCAGGCATGGCCATTTTCTACACCTAACACTACAAAGTCTGCTCCACTGAAGATACTTTTTGTGAGGCAATTACCTCCATCCAGAGTTCTAGGCAAGATGTGAGAATCAAGTTCCCATTAGTCGATGATTTCTCAAATTGTCCAGAGTCTCAATCCCACTGGGCCCAGGAACCAGCCCTGACTCAGATCTCGAGCATTTTGCTATCTTCTCACTCTTTCCCTCCAGGCCCCTCCCCACAGTTTTCTTCTTTCCGGGATATTGGAAAATTATCTTTGTGTTACACTTTTCATATTCTGTATTCTACAGCTTATAGTAAATCTTTCTTCCTTCAGTTGTCTAACTTCTTAATATTTTAAGGGAACAGTTAATATTTAAATCAAAGCTTCTGATTTCTCTTTCAACAGACCTACGACATATTGCAAGTGAATGCCTTAGCTTTTCAAAACCATTGTCTCTGAAATTAGCTTCGAGATATGTTTTGGAATTCAAAAACTGAACATTGTCTCCTTTGTTCTTGGCTGGGTTCTGCCCTCCTCCTAAAATAATGGATGTCATGACTCAACAGGAGGGACTATGGAGCCAATGAACTAATGAGAATTAAAAATACAGAAGATAAAGTTTCAAAATCATGCCTTCTCAGCCCCAATTTTTAAAGAAGAAATTAATTTCAAAAGATTGGTTAACAAAATGGCATTAGGTCTATCTGTTGTCTAATGTACCTTTACTATCCTGTGGCCGAGAGTAAGTCGCAGGAAGGTAAAAGCAGAAACGTTCACAAACAGGTGAGGTTGTATCATCACCCTGACTCACAGGGTGAGCGAATGTTCCAACTTCAACAAAAGAAGGCTTTGTCACTGTCTGCAGTAAGCAAGGCTGTTCTGGAGAGAGGTGAGGGGAAGGACAACTGGGAAGTCTGACATAAATGAGAGCTGTCATTAACAACAACAACAACAACAACAACAAACCCAGTTCCTATATGACTGTCCATGAACTGAATATCTAAAATTACCTAGTTATAACTTTCAATATCAACCTTAAATATTAAGAACCGTAGAACCATTGCTCTATTTCTCCACATTAATGAAGTGCCTTCTTATCTGTTACCTTGTTGGATTCTCTTTATGAAAGTTATAGGAACCTATTTCCACATGAAGAACCTGAAGTTCACTGACTTTCTTAACCTGAGCAGTGGTAGTGATAGGAAGCAAACTCAGACCTCCACACTCCACACCAGAAGGCTATTTACATCTTTCATCCTCAAAAGCATTGCTCCTGAATTTTCTTCTTTTCTTAAAATCACTCCTAATTTTTATCCTATGTTTTATGATTATTTACTTATGATGTTTATTCTTTCCCAATATTAATAGACTGCAATTACATTAATTCATGCAGGATCCTCCCGGCATTGTGTATGACACGGCTTGTTTACCCTGAATAGCAAGTCATAAAGTTAGGCAATCTTTATGTTGGATCCATCCTCTGAAAACATTTCTAATTTTAAAAAAAGCTTGCACTTTTTATGAGATGTCTCATAGTGTCTGCCAATTTATTAGCCATTGTTTATTCCCTAAAGACGATTTCTCCTTTGTCATTTTTCCAACTCCCGCTCAAAAAATCTAGTTTCAAGGCTTCCATCACCCAGATCATTCCACCTAAAACACTCCTTTTTAAACAATGCCATATGTAGGGGTTAGATCTCACCACCCATCTTCTTAGAAAAATATCATGTCAACTATTTTAATTTAGCAAATTGAAAGTAACACATCTATAATAATTAAGTTCTGCTACATAATAACCCCAAAATGTAAGGATTAGCTCACAATTCAACAGGTCAACAATTTGAGCTGTTCATCGCTGGGCAGTTCTGGTCTTGGCTGGGTTTAATCAATACACCTGTGGTCAGCTGCCAGGTCAGCTGGGAACCAGTTGATCTAGGATGACCTCAGCTGGAATAGTATCTAGACTTGTTCACAAAACCTTTGAGTAAAGTTTCAATAGAGCAAAGAGAAGATACAGGCTTAGAACTGGCACACCATCATTTCTGTCACATTCCACTGCCCAGAGCAAATGCTAAGGCTAGGCAACATTCAAGGATTGAGTAAAAAGATTCTATCTCTTGATGGGAGATGTTATAGAATCACATTGCAAGAAGAGGTGATTTTTGTATCAATCTACCAAAGTGTGTATGATTAAAATTGGTCAAACAATAAACTTTATTAAGTTTATGACCTTACTACTACATGAACTAGTCAGCTAGGCTCCCTTATATAAATATACATTTAACTATTCCCTAATCATTGTATTTATTTGACAAAAGGAAACAATTATTTAATTAAAATGAATTTAATTCCATTAAGTTTGTCAAACACTACTCAGGTATCTAATGGTAGGCACTGAGTTAGTCGTGAAACTATATAGGCAAATGAGAAAATCAACATTAAGAAGCTTTCAGTCTGGTAGAAGAAATAAATAGGTAAATACATGCAATGATAGATATAAAGAACACTATGGATTTACTAAGGAAGGGTACATCACTATGAGAAATTTTCCTGGAGAAGGTTACGGAATGTCAGTTATCAAAAAATTCCAGAAGAATGAAAACTATTGTATTCTATGTGTCTGGACAGATAACACTGAATCCAGCCTTGTCAGAAGGTCAAGAAATTACTTCACTGACAGACCTGGGTTACCATAAATAACATGTTCAATATCAGTGACTATCAGTAAGGTAGAGGTAATTGGTTCAGCGCACCAATCCCCTTCTATTACTTGCCATGTAATGATCCTGTAAACCTTTGTTCTCTGCCAAAATATCAGATAGTCAACATCGCTTTCTGTCTCCCCAGCACTTTTCACACTTGAAATATGCTTGACAGCCATGCTTCTCTATTTTTAGCATTTAGAACCCTAAGGCTATTTAATCCTCAAAACTGAGATGTGACTTCCACTTCAGTTGCCCCAGCGGTTAAGTAGTCATCTTGTTTTTGAAGTCCAATACCGGTCATACATTCATTCATACAATAATGATTTATCAAGGACTGGCTCTGTCCTGGAACTACTATATAATGGTAAACAAGATAATTACAGCCTCTATCCTCATGGCTCTTATAATATGTAAGGAGAGACTGATATTAAAGCAGGAATTACACGAGTGATTTTCAATGTTTACATATCCTATAAAAAAAAAAGTGGTACGAAAGCAAAACAAGAATCACTTTAATTAGTCACATTAGACACATCAGGGGATGTGTCCTAAGCTAAGGGCACAGTGTCTGCCAGGGCTGGGTATGAAGGAGCCTGGCATGTTGGAGAAGCAGAAAGGTGGTCAATGTGGCTGAAGCTGAACAAAGAGAAGAATGACAGGCGATGGGGCTGGAGGGGCAGAAAATGCCAGTCTGCAGGAAAGGAATTCACCATTCCACATAAAGCTGCTTTTCCCAAAACCATGCCAAAGGTGGAATGAATGAGACTTAAAATTAACCCAAACTCAACAATTTTCTATTTCGTTTGCAGTTTATCATTTAAAGAGTATCTAACTTCTTAATCCACAGGTTCACCTTCAATTGTCACTAATCCCAGTTTCTTGAATATTTTCTCAAAACAAAGCAGAGTTAACTTCGATCCAACCAGTCAAAAACTAAGTTGAGTTACTAGGATATAAAATGTTTTATAGGATTCTAGGGACTGAAATATCTCCTAGGGCACAGAATAAAGGGTGGTAGAGAAACAGATCTAGAGTCTGATTTACTCGGCTTTCTCTCCTTTGGAGGATGTTCAAGCTAAATCTTATGCCCCACCTCCTTATCCTTAGACTCTTTCAGGAGTTTAGGCTGACCCCAGGCATTCTAGAGATTTTCCCAGTCTCCTTTTTCTGTTTCACTCTCTAAAGCTTTCTTTATTGTTAGTATTGTTTTAAATTCTTTTGAAATTAGAACTAGGAGCAAACGTACTTCATATGCAAATACTTGGCTGTTTCTATGTGCAAAATGTAGTTGGAAAAAAGTTCAAAAAAAAAAAGGAAACCTTAAGAACACAAACTTTGTGCACACATTGGTGGAGAATGAGTTGTGACTAAGTTTGAGGACGCTGGGAATTTGTTGGCTGATCACAAATTGGAAGGGAGAAGGGAGTTTAAACTACTTATTTCTCTGAGGCTTATTTGAATAGACTGAGATTCCCCCTTCCCCGTTTTTTCTATATTCTATTTAGCTGAAGAATTAACATGCAACCATTTTCCTTTGCTCTCATCTCTCCTGTGCTTTCCCTTCCCCAAACCAGCTGTATAGCCGCTCTATTTTAGACTCAGGGCCATTGCAAGTTTTCCCATCATAACACACAACTTAACCCTTTACAGAATTCAGCATCGTTTTTCCTATACTTACTCAGTATGTGTTACTTTGGTCCATCCTGTTCAATTCACCTGAGTTGAAAGAAAGACTATGTAAAATTTGAGGTCAATAGTTGCTGAATTACTCCTTTTCCCAGGAAGCTACTTTACCCGGGAGTATGAAGCTATTTGACATCAGTTTTCAGAGTTGGAAACTTAATGTCGAATTAAAACACTTCATATTTTAAGAGCTCACTTCCTACCGAGGGTTCTGTTATCTTAAAACTTCAGCTATAAATTTCCTGGAAGTGACTGAGTTTTCCCAGTCCCCTGGGAAGCTACTGTGAATGACTTTTCACAATGCCTGTTCTGAGTCGCCAGATTCACTTTTTGCAACCACGGTGTTATACGCTTAAATGCATGCCATGGGCATTTGAAAGAACGAATGAAAATCCTAAAGGTACAGTTTTCAAAATAAAAGAAACAGAGAAAGCTTAACTTAAAGAGCTAATAAAGTGAAAACAAAGTTTAGGGTCCTACCATAAACAGTAGGACCTTAAGCAAGCTACTCTGGTTTCCCATTCTATAGCAGGAACTTCATGACATTTTTTCACAGACAAAATGAATTAACACACGTAATTGATCTCTTAGCTTTAGCTTTCTAGTATCTAACTAGCCAGCACGTAAGACAGGGAGTAACTCATGTTCTTTTTTTCAAATGAATAAATGGAGATTCATTGATTTATGCAGTCAATTATAAATGTGGGCAACAGCCAAATAGGCAAGTTACTTGAAAAAAAAAAAAAATCCTCAGGTCACTGTAACAGCAATTAGCAAGTATTGTGGGAAGAAGGAGGGGAAGAAGAAAAAGGAGGAGGAAAAAGGCCTGATGAGGCAAATTGCCTTTAATTATCCTTAAACATTTTCTCCTCTTCTTTTGATGCCATAAGACCCCCTGCAGTTTCAAAATAAAATAAGCCTGAGTTTTGTTTTTGCTCTTTTAAATAGGAACATAATAGCCACTATGGAAACATGTTCTTAATCAAAGGTATTAAACTCCTGGCTGCTCTCCTTCATTTGAAATTGCCTGGGTTTATTATCAAGGGGAAGAGAAGTCTACTCACCATTTAGCTCCCTTCTTAGTAAATTAAAATATTAATTACAAAATACATTATTTTTTATCTTATATCTTAAGCTATCATTTACTGTGTCTGGGAGAAAAAAAAAAGACTCATTTTGTTGTAATTTGAAGTAATTTTCCTAACAAAGCATTTATAGTTACTTTCTAGTTCCTGGAAATCAAATCAGTACATGAAATGCGGCATTTTGAGAGCCATCTAAATAAATTAGATAGCAACTTCATTTATTTATTTATTTATTTGTCTCAGAGATAAGTGTATAATTACAGTTGCCATGTCCACGCTCGGAGGACATGTGACCACTCAGACAAGGCCCTTTGCTGCAGTCAGTGCCAGGCAGAGCTTGAGAGGAAAGAAAGAATGTTTCCTTTTCATTTCTATTGAACAATGTAGTTATCGATCTTATGCCCAAAGACAGAAATGCTCAATCTCTGGGAAAGAGGCAAACAAAGTCACAGAATAGACATTAGAGCTAACTAAACCTTCATGTCTGCCTCTTCAAAGATTTAAATTACTGGCAAGATATTGAGGTGACAGATGATAGTCTTAAGAAAACACAAGCCGATGGCCAGCAAACCGAGGAAACATATGCAGATTACCTGGTCCTGCGGTGCCTGAAGTTATTACAAAGTAAACCAAGCTGGGGGTCTCTTTTACAGGTGAGAGTTACATATAGCAATCTTGCACTGGAGCGGGGCAGGGGTGGGGGTGGAGGGTGGGATATTTAGAGAGGATCTAAAAGCCACCAACATCCTTGCAAAATATTTTCTCCTTTTCCTACTACTTACACAGTTCCCGAAATTAGAATTTTACCCCCTTACATTTGGGACAATATCCAGTGTAAGTGGTTACAATTTAATTCCAGAAACAGCTAGAGAGATAAGACTTTATAGGTGATACCATTTATTAAATGCCCACTATGTATTCACATACATTATTTTATTGAATCATTATAATAATCTTATGATGTAGACAGTTTTTATAGCACCATATTACTCAACTGAAAACTTAAGCTTAGAAAGATTAAGGTACTTGAACAATTGGCAAGTGATACAGGGAAGATCCAAATCCAGGTATCCAATTACAAAGCCCTTGCTCTTACTATACCTGTTGGCGTCTATCTGATAATATGCGTTGGGGTATGAGGAACAGAGTGCTAGGGCATTGAAAACAAAGAGAGTTCAAAGGAGGGAGGTGAAGAGCATCAGAGAGAAGGGAATCAGCCCTAGAAGTGCCGATTCATGGAAGGAAGAAACCGTCTTTGCCAGACTGCCAGATGGAAGCATTAATGCTTGGCCTGCTCATCCTGCCCACTAAACATCATCCAAACCAGCCTTCTTTGCACAGCTTTGTGCACATGTCCCACTGAATTGCGCAAAACCCACAGTCCTTTGGGTGAGCAAAGCAATATTAATCCTTTCACGAACACTTTTCTGTGTCTTTGGTGAATGTTAGTTGTATGCCCCTCCTTTCTGAAAGGGTTTGGCTCACTGGGGTAACACATCAAAGATATTGGGAGGCAGGAGAGTGAAGGAGAGTGAAGGGTAGTGGAGCGAGGCTTGCCTCCACTGCCCATCTGTGTAGCTATGGGCAAGTGACTTCTCTGTGCTTCAGATTCCTCATCAGAAACACAAAGTCAATAATGGTGCCTCCCTCACAGGATTACAGCGACTAGCAGATAGAAAATGTCGAATAGATGTTAGCTATTGATTGTAGTAAGTAATAAACCATCAATTGATTTAACCGGACAGCATAGCATTTCTCAAAGGTGTGCTATAAAACAATTCCTGAGCCAAATGAGTTTGAAAAACATTGACTACTTGACCTGCTTTTGCAAATGCACAACATAACAGTGTATAGAAGACTCCCTCCAAACTGCAGTCAAAAAAATCTATTTTACTATGCTTAACATGTTCATTCTATGAGGGATCACCTGAGAGATTCATATTCCAAAGAATTCCCTATGGAAATATGAAATAGGACAAAGTAATGTGAACACAGGAGCATTTAACTACACTGGGTCTACTGTACCTGTTACAGATTCATACTTTGTTAAACCAAGACCTATTTATTGTGTAAAAAGAAAAAAAAAAAAACTGAGCTGGCCACTGAGAAGAATTATCGTGAACAAATTGCTCATTTCTTAAGTCTAGTTTCTACATCCGCGTTTATGAGTCTTATTCATCTCAGAGCTCAAAACTTTGTTGGTGCCCAGAATATTGGTAGAATGAAAAAATGAAGGTTCAGCTTGGAACTAGAGAGCACAAAATGGTGGATCCAGTGAAAACGTATCACCAACTCAATTCCTTCTTGTAAACTTTGCTCAGTCAATGCAAATCCTTCTGGAAGCAGACACTAAAAGTGCATTAGGAGTGTAAGAGGTTAAGTGGGAGGTATTGCCTTTGAAAGAAAAGGGGAGTGGGAGGATTAGCAGGGAGAGTCTCAGACCACAATGCACATCTGATTCTCAGCCAGCCTAATGGGGCACTCCAGGGCAAAGACTGCCTTTTAGAAGCGTCCTGCAAATAGCAGAAATAGTAAAGCCCTAGTTCCCAAGCTGTGTTCTGTTGTGGGCTGGGGACTGCCCAGAAGAGTGTGGCATTGGTTCAAATGCTGCCACAAAAGCAGTTCCCTAAAATAGAGTATCAGCTAATTCTTCACTCAAAGCTGAATGGGAAGTTTGTTTGTTTTTGTTTGTTTGTTTGTTTGTTTGTTTTTTAAGCAAGATCCAACAATGCACCTATAGTTGCCACAGTGAACCTCTTCTATGTGCCTAACTCAGTAGGTTCAGAGATAAACAATGCTTAAGCTTTACACTAGACTGTGGCATAATAGAAAAATAAACCTTTTGTTTAAATTGGTCTAGTAAAGCAGCAAGGAGGTAGTTCCCTTAAAAAAGACAAATTGACTACAGGGTGATTAATAATTTGTGCTATGGACAAAGGAGAAGACGGTAGGTTTGCAGACACATGTATGTGCCATCCCTGGTCTACTCCATCCCCTCTGCCAACTCAAATCTCCCTCAAGGTACAGCTGAAGTATTATATTTTCCATAATTTTCTTGAATGTAGTTAAGTCCTCGCTTAACATTGTAGATAGGTTCTTGGAAACAGAAACTTTAAGATAAACGACATGTAACAAAACCAATTTTACCATTGGCTAATTGATATAATCAAGAGTTAATTTCCTATGGCATAGTTCTGCTCATAAAAACAACACAGACCCCAATACTTCTAATACTAGACTGAGATAAATGTGAGCTATATGTACATTTAAGAAAGATTAATAAACACAAGAAAGATGATTTTTTTCCCCAACCATTTATTACAGTTAAGGGTCACAAGTAGCCAGAACCTCTCCCGGAAACTCAGGGCACAAGGTGAGACCCACCCTGGACAGGACGCCCTTCCGTCGCAGGCCACATTCACACCTCGCCCACATTCACTCATACTGGGACAACGTAGATACACCAGTTCACCTCATGTGGACATCTTTGGGGATGTGGGAAGAAACTAGAGTCCCTGGAGAAAACCTGCACAGACATGAGCGAATGTACAAACTCCACACAGACAGTGGCTCCGCCTGGAAATCAATGACTTTTTTTCTCATCAACACTATAACAAAATGACATTGAACAAAATGATGTCATTCAAGAACTTGCTGTACTTCTATCCATTTAATGTCTTCAGAACCAGCTACAGCATATATGACCTTCTTAAAATTTATTCTTATTCTACAGTTGTTTCCTTCTCTTACAGCTAGTCTTAATAAACAAACTATAAATTTGGCATCAGGGACAATGTCTCATATTTCCATACTCTTTCCTTTTTGAGTAACCCTATATCCTAACACACTGTAGAGAAATTAGTAATTGGTCAATGTCTATATTTGAATATATGGTAGATTGACTAGACTCATGGTTTCAGAGGGAATCAGAAAACTTGTTACAGGAATCCAAGTGTATTATTTATTTCCTTCAGCATTAAACCTCCAAAAGAAAGGAATGAGCATCATTCTCAGTTGGGATGTGTGTATAATCAGAAGTGTTGCATATATTTCTTTCGTTGGCCCTAGTACCCCACAGCAGCTTATAAGGTGTCTAAGAGGGAAACTGGAGGCTTTAGGGACATTTCTATAATCCCTATTGGTACCATCCCACCACCCTCTGAAATGTCTAACTTTAACTTTATAACTTAATATAAAGTTCTCTTCAAGCACAACTTTAAGCATCCTGCCTACCAGTACCCATTCTAACAGTGCTACCACCACTGAGTCTCACAAACCAAAATTCTGGAGTTGTTTCTGCTACTTTCCTTTGAAATTCATGCAGATAATGAGTATAGTCTCAAATTCTATTTTCTCTGTCAAAATCCTCCAGGGATTGGTGTAGTCAACTCTAGTTCCCTTAAACTCACCAATTCTGCTATTTTTGTTTCCTTCCAGCCTCCCTCCAAGGATCAGCTTTCCACTTAACTCTCTATAGAAAGAAACAAAATGGATGAGAAAAAAAAAAAAGTTGGGATGAATCCTATTTTTTTCCTATTACGCAGTTTGCCTTCTATACATCTGGCTTTATTTACCAGAAAAAAAGGATATTTGCTTCTAAATTTACTGAAGTTATTTCTATTCATTTAAAGTAGTTTACCTTTTTTTTTTTTTTTTTAATTTTAGCTAACATCACCAGTTTGCCAGTTCATAATATTCACAACATTTAAAGTAAATAATAACTTTCAGGAAAATCTCTTTAAACCCCATCCTAAAAATTAGTCCTCATCACCTCCCATATATTTACAGGGTCACAATTGCCATCCTTAAGTGAAAGCTCACTTAAAAGAGCCGCAGAAGGTAAGTGATTTGCTGAAGGTCACAGCTAATCCGGGGTGAGTCAGGAATAGAAGCCAGCTGTTTGGACTAGCTGCCCCACTCTAATCACCTCAACAACATCCATTCCCACACACCTCTTTATTACAGAGACACTTATCCAAGAGTCCAGTTCAATTCATCTTCTAAAAAGGAGCTGTGGACACAAACCACCTCTCACTTCTCAAATTTAATTCCAGCTCACTGCTAAGTCTTCTTACCAAGTATAGCCATTCAGTCATTTTCAGATCAAATAATCTGTTTAATGAACTAAATGACTGCTTTTCTTATTCAAATGAAATATCACTGTAAATGATAAACATTTTGTAAAATCACAAGTGTGGAAATTTTTACCCCCTACTTTATACCTCATTGCTGTGACTTCAGTGAGTACTCTCTATGTGCTAGGCACTATGCTAACTTTTAGGAATATAAAACCCAGTCCTTGGTTTCAAGAAGTTTACCATTTATTGTGGAAGACAAACAATTAAGCAGCAAGACAGTATGTAAATCCCATTATGGAGGGAAATACCAAATGTTAAAGTAAGTTCACAGAAAGGGTATTTTGTCTCAGCTTAGTGAATCACAAAGACTGCTTAGAAGCTGAGTTCTCAGAAAAAAATACTATCCAGGTGTTATGGGTTGAATTGTATCCTGCTAAAATTATAGATAGATAGATAGATAGATAGATAGATAGATAGATACATACATACATACATACATACATACATACATGCATGCATACATACATATATACATACATACACACACACAGATGATAGATAGATATTAAAGCTCTGACTCCCAATACCTCAAAATTTGAACTTATTTGGTAATAGAGTCTTTACAGAGATAATCAAGTTAGAATGAGGTCATTAAGGTGGACCCTTATCCACTGTGACTGATATCCTTATAAAAATGGAAAATTTGGGCACAGAGACAGACTGACAGTGAGGGAAGATGATGTAAAGACACACCAAAAGAACACCATGTGAAGGTGGAGAATTGGAGTGATGCATCTATAACCAAGGAACACCAAAGATTGCCAACAAACCACCAGAAGTTGAGCAGAGGCAGAGAATATCCCTGCAGGTTTCAGAGGAAACGGGGGCCCTGCCAAAACATTGATCTCAGAATCTAGCCTCCAGAACTATGAGACAATACATTTCTGTTTTTTTAAAGCCACCCAACTTGCAGTACTTGCAGGACAAAAAGAAAACAAAGGCGCATTGTAAGTAAGAAAAATGGAGAGGCAAATGCCTGAAGGATAAAACGTTCCCCATGGCTGGTTTGACTTCAGTGGAGACTCCCTCAGAGTGGAGACAGGGAGCCGCTGGGAGGTAGAATGTGACAGGAATCAGGGACCAGCTCTTGAGTACTCTATATAAATATTTAGTCTACCCTTTGCTGTCATTAAACCTATGGACTCCAGAGTGTTTCTGCTATGCAGGGAAAAGTTTCTGGATATTGTATATTCTGCACATCTGCCGATAGCTTTAAAACCTGCATTTCCTCTCCAGTCAGCAGCTTGAAGCATCAAAGCTTCTGTTTCAGCACCACGTCAAAACTCAGGAAGCTTCGAAGTTCACCCGGACACCCAGCTCTTGCTGAAAGAAGACACTGGGACTCTGGAGAAAAGCAATGAACCGTCTCAAGATTCCCTCTGAAAATA
This sequence comes from Eonycteris spelaea, assembly GCA_003508835.1. Lineage (NCBI taxonomy): Eukaryota > Metazoa > Chordata > Mammalia > Chiroptera > Pteropodidae > Eonycteris > Eonycteris spelaea. The sequence continues at coordinate 5,845,893 of PUFA01000046.1, forward strand.
AATATCTGATAAGTGGACCTTTATTTACATCCTGGAATGTCTTTTCCTGTTCCAGGTCTACTCCAGCCAAAAATACAAGACACTATGTCAATTTCATCTAAGGGAGGGCAGTAACCCACCATGGGCCACAAGCAACCCCACTGCCTTCTGCTCTATGAAGAGACATCTGAGGCCATCGTCCTGGACCATGCAAACATGTGCCTTTGGGAATGGGCTAAAATTAGCAGCTTGATTCCTCTTTGAAATATCCTCACACTAAAGAAGGCGTTTGTAGCAGACTTCCCATCAAATCCAGTTTCATGTATTTCCTGCCAGACCGTTGAATAGAGAAAAGCTCATATGATCCACCGAATTGGGAAGTCTGGTCAGCGAGGCAAAGCTTCAAAGTGCCACAGATCAACAGAACTGAGAAAGGAATGGAAAGGAGGAGACGCCCTTCAGGAAGGTGTGTGAACAGTCAAGGACTTCCTTTTTGCCTTTGATGTGGATGGCTGTCGCTTTAATGAGAGGAGCTGCCTTGTGGAAACACAACAGAGAAAGTACGCCAATAAAAAATCAAATGCTTGTATTTTACAGTTTGGTAAAGAGTCTGTGTTTAGAGGAAAAGTGTCACGTTTCAACCTTTTATGGAGATTAAAATCCCATTTGAGAGGTTTGAGGCTGGAAGAGAAAGGGGTAGGGGCAGAAAACGGAGTTTTCCTCCTCCTTCTACACACATACTCAGTTTGAATTTTGACGGTTTTGGAAAGTTGTAGTTGGTTTTGCTTGCTTTGCTTCTCTGCAAGGAAGCAAAGGAAATTTGAATGCGGGTTTATTGCTAGGTACAGCACCCAATTGTACAACATTCAAAGAGTAGAGGGTTTTATTTTAGTATTACATTAAATATTTGCTCATAGTAATCTGCATTTATGTGCACTAATACCTATGAATAGATTTTTTCTTCCTTCTTCTCATGAGTTTTTGTCCATAATTTAGTGAAAAGCTTACCTACCCCACTTTATTGTAACTTAATGTCAAATCTCTTCCCAAAGTAATAACTGCATCTTAATAATTTTTAAATCTTCAGCTCCACAGAGTAAAATATCATTAATTTTTTCCCCCAAATAATGAATAGTCTACATCTTGGACAACCACAAAACTGCAGAGCCAAATTTGCCATGTCAGCTCATCATCACTTGAATCGTACCAAATTCCTGAACGTGATTGCTGAGAACATAAAGAGGCACAAGTATGGCCACCCAGAGGACACTCTTCTGTCACCCATTCCACAGGCATTCCCACTTTTGATTCTTCTGCAGGTTTTCCTCATGTAGAACTATTCCTTAGAACACAGAAAATAACTAATTAGGTAAGCAGCTTAGGGGATGTTATTTTAAAATATGGGAGCTGCAACCATATAGTATTCTGTATCATAAAGATGTTTATATATGCAGTTTAATACCACATTTGTATAAACTATGCATGCTAAACATAATTTTTAGTCTTTATTTAAACTTGTTCTTTGCAAAATGCAATAAACTCCTTTATAATTACGGTAACTTGCCTTATAATAGTTTGTCTTAGGAATCGAAGCCTTTAATTGGCTTTCTCATCTACCATTTAACACTTTTATCATCTCAGAAGGTGAGAGGCAAGGCATTGTCTTCATTTGCTCTAGGAGAAAAGAGAGCATGAGTCAATGACCAAGTTTAAAGAGCAGTGCTCTGGAACCACTCTGGGGTGAATACAGCTGATTTCAGCACACGACTAGTTCATCTTGGCTTTTATACAAAAAGGGTTTTATTAGGGAAGTAGAGTAATACCTCTATTAATGAAAAAGCATGCTCAAACAGCACACCTTATTGTCAGAATCTTTATGATCAGAGTTCAAAACTCTTGAGGCATTAGCAATACATTTTAGTATGTTGGCAGGGGAGCCACTTATGGTTTGATCATTCGTCAATACTAATTGAAATAATAACACATGTTTTAGAAAAATAAAACGAATATTCAGAGAGTCTTATGATAAGAGGAGGGGTAAATTTTGGTTTTGGGGAAGTCTGAAAACAGAAAAGTTATCAGATAGGCTTCCAGGTGTTGGAAGAAACACACATAGGAAGTGAATGTGTGTGTGTATGTGTGTGTATCTACATACATATTTACAATATACATATATATATTCCAATATTTCCATCTCAAGACTACAACTTCCACCCAAAATCTAAATAAGTCACCCAGAAAAAAATGAGAACTAAGCCTTTTCATTTTTTCTTATAAGAGTTAGTAAGTCCAGTTACTCAACAGAGACAATGTGAGACAGTGAAAGAAGACAGGTTTGAAGGCTAAACAAACCAGAATGAGAATCTCACTAACTGTAAACTTGGCTAAATTACCTCACCCACTGGAACTTCATTAAAATAAAGGCAATTTTATTTACCTTACCAGATGTTTTGAAGATTTAAGATTATGAAGGTAAAGCACTTAACACGGTGCCAGGCTAATGCCAAGTGTTCAATAGAAGGGAGCTATTATTTGAGCTAAAATATTAAATTACATTTACCATCAGTTCAGACTTGTGGAAAATGAGATTCAGTAGTATTCATGCCCAAGAGCAATTTGTCCCCTATTAAAAGAATTTTAAATGTCAGCAAACAAGAGGGAAGAAAGTCCTCTTTTTATGTAGCAGGAAAAGATATGTAAAGGGTAAGTGACTGAAAGATTAAAACTACATTAAAACATAATAAATCAATCTATCACCAAGTGCAAATCATTAATACTAGATTCTTTCCAATTTTTTTGTTATTTTATCAGGGAAGGGAAAGGATAGTAAAAGCATGGAAATAGAAGTAGAGGAAGAAAGAAATAACAACCAGAGTAAGAGAACCAAAAAGAAGAGAATGAGCATGCTTAAACTGAGTCTAAATAATTAAAAGATAAATTTAGAAGAAAAAAAATATGGGAGGCAGCAATTGTTTCTAACATTGTATAAAGACCACATTCCAGGTTATTAAGTTTTCCTGATTGAAACAGCATAATGCTAGATAATATATAAAAGAAATTTTAAAATATATTACTAAATAGGCATGCTATTAAGGAATCCATGGAACTGAAAACAAAGTAACAGGACCCTGGAGTGAAATCTATTCCAAATTTAGCTTTTGTCCCCAAGTTTCTGCCAAGCTTAGAAATTTGGGATGCTCCTTAACAGGTGTAGTGTGAGTAACAGACAGGAGATAAAATCAGAAGTGGTTCGAGGTAGAATATCTAGGGGAAGATGCCTGCATTGAATCTCAAAGATCCCTATCTCAGATAAGAGTAAACAAAATAAAATAAATATGCCATTATACTACTAGTTTCAAAGAGAATTTCTTGCCATCATCTTGATTCTGGTTGGAGGAAATCAGAAATTTCTCCTGATAGTATGTAAATGCAACTGGCTCACATAGAGATTAGTGATCCAAATGTTTTACTTATGTGATCACAAAATAAAAAATGGGTAATTTAACTTAATATAGAGTGACCCAGAGTGGGTAGTTCCAACAGGTAACCACCAGAAACAAATATAAATTCTTTCTAAAGGAATTAAGTTCAACCTGGTCCTTGAAGAATAGTACTTAAGGTAAAAGGAAAATAGATCATCTACAGAAAAAAAAAAAAAAAAAAAAAAAAAAAAATTACAGAACATAACTGAGAGAAGGTACCAAGAATGAAAATCATGAGAAACAACAAAAATCAAAATAAAATATAGGCCCACAAGGCTTCAGAAATTGACAGTCACATAGAATATAAAATGAATAACACTGATTTGTTTAAATTAAAAGAAAAGCATAAAAATTGACAAGTGAATGATTTATTAAAAAGACTGACCAAGCATATTTGATAAAGAATTAAAATAGAACTTCTATAAGTGAAAAATACAATTATTTAAGTTAAAGAACAAATGGATGGATTAAACAAAAGAACAGATAATAAAAGAGAGACTTAGTGAACTGGAAGATTTAAAAAAAAACTCTATTCAGAATGCACTCTAGAAGAACCAAGAAATAGAAAATATAGACACAGATTGACAGAAACAAACGAGAGACAATCTAATCAAACTTCCATACAAAATTAATAGAGAAAATAGGAAAGAAGTGATATTCAAAGAGATAATGACTGAGCAATTTCTGGAATTAATGAAGCAACAATAACAACAGATGCGGGAAGTTCAAAAAAATCCCCAACAGGAAACTATAAAGACATCACACCTAGATCAATTAGAATGAAACTATAGGGTACAAAGTAAAAAGAAAGAATCTAAATGCAGCTAGAGAAAAATATCAGCTCATACTCAAAGAAACAAGGCAATTAAACTGGTGGCTGACTTCTCTGTTTCACCAATAGAAGACAGAGATGGTGAAATAAGTCCAGTGTTTTGCTAGAAAATGGCTTACGGCGTAAAGATTTATCAATGTTGAAATGTGAACACAGTCTTTCAGGAACTAGGGAGGAGGGAAGGAGAACACATTCTTAGGGGAAAAAAACTAACCATTTTACTAGGAAAAGACCTTCATTAAAAGAAATTGCAAAGAATCTTCTCCAGGCAAAAGGAAATGATCCAAAAAACAAGAAGGAATATCGAATTGGGCATTTCTTTATGTGCTTCTTCAAATTCTCTTGGTCATACTTTTGATTCCAGTCATAGTGACGCCAGCTAATTGTATGCAGACTTTAATCATCTTCACACAGCTGCACCTGACAGCACTGTAGTTTCACTTCCTGCCCTGAGAATTCTTACACATAGTCAACTCGGGACTAGCAAGTAATTAATACCTCAAAAGATAACCAGAACTTTTGACCAAAGGGAACTGGAACCAAATGAGTAATATTGGCAACACAAACACCCCCCAAACCCTCTGCTTTTCTTCCCCAAAGTGGACAGTCTAGGACTAAATTTAATTAGGTTCATCCTTACGGTCCTAAAAAATTTATAACCAGTATCCTTCAATAGTCATTAATTAAAAATCCATCTTCATATTGGCTTCCGTATTTCATTCCACCATCCCTCAGTTAACACTCCCAAGAAAGCCACTTGCTTATGAAGCTTTGTCTTAGGCTCTTCTCTCTGAGAGCCCAGGCTAATACAATACTATCTAAATCAAGGATAATGACTAATTTGCTGAAGGTGGGAGCATCTGGAACAAGGTAGGCCGAAAATATTTAAAACAAAGGTGTGTAAGTTGGGAACTAGCTGATAAGTGTTAATCCCTCCTCAAGTCCTTTCATTGCTTGAGCAATGGGTAAAATGTTAAATAACTTTAGACTTAGTTAAGTTTGCATTTTAAAATAGTTATGAAACCACTAAAGGAATAGACATAAATGATACAATTTGTAAAGAAGGAAGAGAGGAGAAAGATATAAGAAAGCAGGGAGGGGTGGGTTGGAAAGTCATCCAATAGCAAATAAGGCAAAAAAAAAAAAAAAAAAAAAAAAAGAGCAGGAGGAAAGTAACAGGTGGATACAAGTCATATATTTGTGTCCAAACCCATAGAATATACAACACCAAGAATGAAATGTAATGGGTGATTATAATGTGTCAGTACAGGTTTATCAAATGCAGCAAATGCACCACTCTGATGGGGGATGCTGATAAAAAAGAAGCTGCGCATGTGTGGGAATAGAGAATATGTGAAAAACCTCCCTATCTTCCCCTAATTTTTTCTGTAAACCTAAAACTACTCTTTAAAGAAGTAGAACAATTCAAATATGTCGATATAAATTGCCTAAGCTCTCCAAATGAAATAAATATATGGATTAAAACAAAATCTAGAGATATGCTACTTACAAAAGCTACCCCCAAAACATAAAGATACAGGTTGCAAACAGTTATTGTGAGAAATAAGTACATCAAGTCTGGAATATGCTAAATAATATACCCAAAATCATAGGTTTCTGATGCTTTTTTTCTGATCCCAGTATCTAATTGTTTCCTATTATATATGCCAGTTCCTGAGTATCAGGGCTGCTATCTTTTTCATCTTTATACAGCTACCATCCAGCATAGCAACAAAGCAATGTCTGCTGAATCCATGAAATCAAAATTGTCCAAGTATGCAATTTATCAGAAACATGTTGAGCATTCTCAAAAAGGGGAACAATATTTTATAGAATTAATTAAACTTGATTTGTTCTAATATTTCTAACATAATAAATGAGCTTTATTTCTCCGTAAAGGATAAAATCAAGGCATAGATCTACATGTGTGGTCATTTGTAAGGCAAAAGGCATAACCATAAAAGATGATTTTTATTCATTTATTGTATGGATATTTATTCAGATAATTGTCATAGGGGAGGAACAAACTTTCCTCTACCTCAAGGTTCTTCTGGCTGGTCTAGTGATCAAATAGATATGAGACAGATTAGAAAATAACCAAATTTAATATATACCTATGTATGGGAACACATAAGAGAGTCTCAGGCCTCACATGCAGGAGAGGTTCAGAGATAGAAAGTAGAATTGAGGAATATGTAAAACATCCTGAGCTATTGATGAGGGTCTTCAAAGGGTCATTGCTGGATGATGAGAAGAACAGAAGTTTGTCTTTCCCTATAGATAAGTCAAAAGAAGTTATCTCTGGTAACCTTTCTTGATCAAGGCACCTAATTCAAATCCTTCTAAATAGTTAAAGGGAGTGGGCAGAAGCTTCTTCTCAGCCTGTTGCTAAAGTTATCTCTAGCTCAAAATAATCTGCATACCACTGAGGCACATCTTGGGGTGGCTTGTGCTGAACACCACACTGTGTAAGCTCATGGATGTAATGATAAATAACACAGACAAAATCCTAGCCATTTTGGAGACTGCAGAATAGCTGTTGTGCTCTTAGATTAGTTTAAGCGGTTAAATTTTATTACCTTTAGGAAATTCCTTGACCGTAGAATAAAATTTCAGCTAATCTTAATTTATTATCTGAATGATCTTGAGCACATCATTTCGTCATGTAGATCATGTGCTGCTCTGAGGCTCAAGTTTCATATCTGAAAGTCTGAAAATTACCCCAACTTCTTGTTGTGACAATTATCTGAGATGATGTGCCAGGCATAATGATGTTCAATAAATGCCAATTCTCTTCAGAACCAAATCGTTACCGCCATGCCCCAATTTAATATGTACCATATCCCATACATAAATATTAAGCATTATACAGTCCAGGAGTCAGGTTTCAGTGAAAGAGAGCCATCTAGATGCTGCAAGACTGTCATTTATTAGAAACAGGTTTGTTGAGGTCCAAACAGGAATGTAATGTATGTATATTTATTCATACATTGTATCTATTACATAGATGATGGACTAGCAACTATGATTCGAATAATCTACTGGCATTCACTTGCAATAAAGATCCTATTATATTCTGTATTGTTAGACATATAATTTAAGGTATTGCCTTCTACCCCCCCCAAAAGCGTATGATCTAATGAAAACTTATAAAACACTTTTTTGACCATTATCTCCAAGCTCACTCTTCACCTAAGTAGATAGAGAAATGTATTATTCGATATGCTACATAAAGCTAAAGACTCTGAAATTAATAGAGACCTGGTTGCCACAGGATATGACTACACCTAATGGGCTATTAAAAAATGATTAATATATGTCCCAGTAGGCCAGCAAAGAGAAGGGCCATGGTTGTACATAAAAATTAGGGATTAATTTGACCTATCACGGCAACAAAAAGAGCTAGTCCAAGTTGCAGAGCACTGACAGTGGGAAGAGGCTAAAAGCATTGGCTTGGCTTTATGAGCTCCTAAAGAACAGTATTTTTCAAAGGAAAAAAACAGAGTTTACTAGAATACGCTTTACATTTGTCTGGTCTTGCTGCACTGGCTCAATCTTTCAGTGTTAAATGCTATTTTGCCTTTGATTTGCCATGTCAGTGTGCTGTAAGTCAATTGCATGCGAGGAGCATTAAACAGTGCCTCTGGGAAAAATATTAAACTCCTGAGGATATTGGAATGAAAGATGCTATGTAATTGTAAGAATTTATTATTAATTATTATTATTCAAACTCTCATTTCCCAGTATTTCCCACTTTAGGTTAGTAATATAAAGCCCCATTTCTGCCTTCCAGAACACAAACTAAAGATGCTTGAACTATCATAAAGCTTTGTGTCTTTACTATTCTATATTCGAGGCCACATATGAATAGATTATTTCTTTCTTCCCAGCAGCTATAAGATGAGCCATTAAATTTCTCAGATAGTTGAGATGCCTTAGTTGCTGAATGAAACATTTTTACAGTTTAGATTCTTTTGTTTTATTGTTTCTTTTAAAACACTCCCTCTCTAGCTTCATCTTGAGTATTACTGATTATTTCTTCTTATATTTTATATTGGTATATTTTATACCATCTTATAAATAATGCAATCAAATAATGAACATTTCCAGAAGTCAACATGATAGAATAAGTTGTAGAGGTGACAAGAAAAGTGATTATGACATTTGTAAAATTAAAAAACATACTAGCTAAATATTCTGTTTGAAATAAATTACTAAATATGAATAAATACATTAATTTTTTACTAACCATTCAGGAAATGGGAAGGCCTATCAGAGCTGTTTCAAGCATTAACAAAAAGTCACTTAATTCAAAACTACAATCGATTGCAAAACATTGCACATAATCGTGAGAAAGGCCCCTTGTGGTGAGTGGGAGACAGGGAGCAGAGAAGATTTCTTGAGAAGAAATCTATCAAGATGCTTCCTTCCACTGATCTTGGTCATTTCAATCTTTGTTCTAAAAATACAAATTTACATTTTTATGTACTCAAAGGGGAAGAAGTACTATGTTTAGCATTTATTATGTGCTAGACACTTGTTAGATTTCTCTTTAATCTTTACGAGAACCCAAGGAAGCAGCTATTACTACTAATTCCACTTCACAAATGTCAATAATGAAACTAAGAATTCGCCCAAAATCACATGACTGATAAGTGATAAAGCTGATTTTCATATGTGGGTGTAACTAAGACCAATCAAACCTAAGCTCTTTCCAGTATTTTCATTTATTTATTTGTTTGCTCCTGGTTGTATACTGGAATGCAACTACTTCTAAGATAATAGCAAATGCCTTAGGAAGTGAAGGGGTCCATCCAGTGAAGTCTGTAGGAGTCAGAAATGCCTGTGCTACCAGGCAAGGAGTAGAGAGGACGCATGATCAAAACAGATGTCAGGAAAGGTGAAACCACAACCAAGTCTTCAAACATCAGTAAGTGTGGCCAGATGGACCAAGAGAAGGCTTTGCAGACAGACAGAGCAGCATGGGCAAAGGCAGATTGACCTGAAATTTTAATTTAGGAGAAGTTTCTAGAATACAAGTTTCAAAGAGGGGTGTAGGGTGTTGAGTTAGATTGGTGACCAAAAGGTCATTTTTTTTTTAATGGGAATATGAGGAAGTTCTCAAATGTCTTTTCCGTAAAGAGGTATTCTTAAAGCACAGCAATTTGTATGAGGAAAGCAAGTAAAAACATCCCTCCAGTAAAACTTGTCAGGGAATGAAGTTAAAAAGCATTTTATAATAGAAGGGTGGTTACCAGAAGGGAAGGGGTGTGGGGGAGGGTGAAGAAGGAAGAAGGAGGAAGAGGATTCTGTACACATGTCTGTACCCCCACTCTTAGCACCTATGTACCCTGAAATTTTAGCAAGGGCTAGGTTGGCTTTGGGAGAGTCACTGGAATATGAACACATTACTGGAACCAGGGAATCCCCATGAAGGTGGCGGATAGTGTAGCATTCATATTTCTTGGCTCTAACTTCCTCTAAAGTATACAAATAGCAGCAGCTCCATTTCAGCGTTAATACATAGCTGCTCTGTGATGTGCTCGAGGGCCAGCTCCACACAAATATTCTGGAGTAGCCTATGGGACTTCCTCTGGGTCTCTTCGTTTGGTCTATACATTGGGCAGGTGATGGGAAGAAACAATGAAGTGAAGTATCCTGATTAAGTTGCTCTGAATGTAACCCTAGACTGGACAAAACCTCGACGATTGACTCAAGTTGGCACCAGGCTCCACGGACGCTCACCAGAAGCACTGCAGTCCCCACACCATGACTACCAACCTCTGCTGAGATTCCCAGGGGCCTGACTGACCGAGCCAGGCATGAAATAAAGTTCCCATTAATGAACTGCAGCCTCCGGGTTTTCAGGTAAACCACCGAGTAATATACTTCATTAGGGGGTCGGGTGGCAAAGTGATGCAGAGTGAGCTTTGTTTTCACTTTCCATTTTCTTTTCAAATCTTCTGCTAGGCACGTAAATCAAAAGATGGAGAATGGTAATAGATTGGCATCACAAACTGCACCGCCAAATGTATTCATAATCATGTGATTACTAATAATGGGAATCAGTCCACCAACCACATTAAATTCATGCTATCTCAGCAAGGATTGTTAAAGTAACCTTGAAAGCAACCATCACACCCTTGGTAGCTCACCAGCAAGATTTTTCCATTCAGCGTTTCTTTGTCTGGCTCCATCTCTCTACCTCTCTTGCCCCTCTCTGCCTATTCTTACCTTCTTTTTCGCTGCCTCTGTCTTTATCATCTCTGCCCCCTTTTGATCTCTTTCTCTCTCTGTATGTTCCATTTCCCCAGAATTCTACCACAATCTTATAAGAGGTATCCAGTAGTTTATATCATTGGACTAATGGCTTCATTTGATAGAAAGGTGCCAGTTGGTTCTTGACCAAAGGAGGACACGCTCAGAACTAAACTATTTCTAGCAATAAAAATGAGCCTCAAGCACAATTTCCTATTATGGCTCTCTAACAAATAGAAAGAAATAAACAATCCCCTACAATGGATTTTTGTGTCAAAAGATAAAGATGTTGATCAACCAATTAATCACAGAGCTTTTCCATTTCTTTCAAGAATCTTTCTTCATGCCAAATTTTCTTTTGCTTTCTTCGGGAAGATGGAAGTTAGCAAACTGCCAAATGCAGATATTGTTTCCCACACATGGGAAAAAACTTCCTTGAGCAGCACACATACCATATTAAAAAAAATAATAAAATTTTTTCTTAAACTTGTCTCCTAAACTTTATGAATGAACCTATTATACATCTAATTCTGTACTTTCTTAAAAACAGGTTTGTAATGAACTATTTTATTCCCCTTAAATAATTTAAAATCCCAAAGATGCCGTTTTCAGCATAGTCTTAGCATACACGTCGGTGTGTGCTGCATATATTAGATTGCACTTACTTTACATATTCAGTCACAGGTATGTTTCAGTGTTTCAATTTTTTTGACATTGGTTTAAAAGAGCTATTTATTTTCACAGAGTCATCTCACTAGTAAATACTTACAGGCAGTTTTATTCCTAGTTTAGGGTTTGAGTATTGTATCTTATAATACCTTAAAAAAAGGCATTGTTGATTTGCTATTTTAGCTTTTGATAGAGAGTGTGTTTATGGCATGGCTGTGGGAGGTTTTCTCTTTAATAATTTACAAAATTACCTGCAGTAAAATCTTCACCTGTTCTTTGTTTTTTTAGCACCACAAAATTGGATTTACACATAAAAACTTTCCTCCAGGAGATTTATGTCTACCACGGAAAGAAAATCTCCACTTAAATTTTTATGAAACATCAAAATTACGGTCTCCTTTAGCAAAACAATACAAAGGAGGCTTTTGCTGGGTGAGGAGTAGTATTTCTAATATTTGAGGACATCATTCTTTATCTCCCATTTAATCTTTACTTTCCTGTGGCAGCTCCTTTTGGGTTTCATTGATTCCCCTGTTTGTATGCGCAATGTGCTAATTTGTCTTTCATTACAGAAAGTTCCAAGTGCCAACCACAGAGGCTAACCCTAGCCAGAGGACAGGCCTCCCAGATGGCTGTGCTTTTCACAGTTTAATTTGAAGTTGTTCCATAAAAAGACTGATGGCTGGTTGTTTCTTTCTTTTCCCCAGCACTGACCACCTCGTCCTTGAAGCAGGCAGTGGCCCCACCTGGCAGCCCCCATTTAGCTGCATATGGAAGCAAAGAAGCACAAATGCTATCCTTCATTTGAGTTGGACTTAAATCTCTCTTTATTGAATTATGTGGTTTATTAAAGGGTTTATATAACATCCACAGAGTAGTTATCAATTAATTACCCATGGAAATTTAGGGGATGTTACACAGTGGTAGTTATTATACCCAGGGCATTAGACATATGTCAAATAAAAGAGGCAGTCACCTTGAAATTATATTGGCAAGGCTGTCTTTTTCCTATAGAATATTATACATTCTAATGTGAAAATTGAGTTAAAAACTTATTAGGAGATGGGAATGGCCTGTTCCAAATGGTTGGAGGCAGACTTATACACATTTCTAATAAGCTCAGCAGAAATTTGGAAAATCGTGCCTGCCGTTTGAGAAATTTCTTAAGTTCTTAAGACACTCTTGTCATCAGTGGATTGGAGTTTTGTATTTCAGAGAGCAAACAGGCAGCTCATTTAGAACCTTGGCTCTATCTGATTCAGGCCAGGGATTCATCCAGAGCCACCCACGGATATGGCTTAGGCTGGGGTTGGGGAGGGGGATGAATGGGGGTAATGTCCCTCTAGGTATACACAGTCCTAAGGCTGAAAGCTCTGTGCTTGTTTGCTGGAATCTGAATGTAGGGGCCAGAAAGGACAGAGTGGGGTGAATAATGGAGAAGATGGGTAATGACAGGGACCCAGGATATCACCGATAGAGAAGGGAAGAAAAGTGATCTTTGGGCGCCCAGAACAGTGATGGCAACCATGGGACACGGCAGGGCCATTGGGGAAGGGAGGCAGAGAGGAGACCCAGCTGACCCTCAAGTGAGAAAGCTGCCAACAGGTTTAAAAGGATTATCCCACTCCGTGCTTGCCTCAAGGACTACAGAAATTCTCACCTCCAAACCATTTTCCCATGTCTGGAATAAAAGTGTTTGGGAGCATAAAGTGGTGATATTTGTTTATTCGTGTTTTATTTAACTTATCAGGGATAAAAAAAATTGAGTTGCATTAGCTATTTTTCAAGCTGTAATCTAAAAAATCAGAAAATCGAAGTCGTTATTCTGGGACATTGTTATACATTGATTTTTAGAAAAATTATTTTTGTAATTAGAGTTTAATTTTAAAATATCAGAAACCAGTGAAATGTTTCCTTTAGCCATTCATTAAATGAATTTGAACAAAACTCGAGTCAAAAGTGGACCCTAATACATTGCTACTATAAAAATAGAAGTATTTCATTCATGCATTCGACATTCAATTTTGAGTTCATCCCTGGAGAGTCACCAACAGGAAACCTCAACAAAAGACACAGTCCCTACATGCAAGTGTAAAGGAAGAAGCGGGAATGAAAATGAACAATTATGATCCAGGTTGGTAAGGGATCTGCCAGGTCACCATAAGAAGTGATGTAAACATCGAGAGGAATGACATTGAGAGGTACGAGCGCCTAATTCTACAAGCAAAAGCTGGGCAATGAATGCTGTGTCAAAACTGAGCCTGACAGACTGATAATTCAAAAGGTGGAAGAATAGGAAAATGATGCCTCATGGGAGAGACACACAGTCACATAGTAAATTCCCCAGGGTCTATTCTCTCTTCCTAAAACTGGGATTGTGAAAGGAATCTGCAGTGACATTTGGATTGGTGTTCACATATCTGAGGTTGACAGGGACACTGAGGAGGCTCAGACTTTCTTTTCTGGAAGCCAAGATTTTTCTTTGCAAATATACTGACTCTAACTGAGAGTGAATGTTAAAGGTAGTGGGTAAGCAGGAATACCACAGATTTGGTATGAAAAAAATTTTTACTCCAAGGCTTAATTTGCCCTCTTGGAATTTTGGTTACTCACTGATTTCAAAAATAGCTTAAATGAAAATTCAACTAGGTACTTAGAATTAGTTTTTAAATAACACACAACTGATTTATTAAATACAAAAGATCATCACACAGGTTAAAAAAAAATTTTTTTAAGTTTATTTGAGAAGTGAATTCAAAGTCACTAAAGATTTTCTTTTAGCTCTTTGAAGGTATAATAAAGGCAACATCTTGAGTGGTACTAAATGAACAATAGATTTATTCTTGTCTTATTGTTGTGGATTTTCATTTTCAATAGCACATTTTGTTATTTGTGAATGTGAAGAGTTAGTAGTTATGGCTGAAAGGGTAACTGCCACCAAAAAGATGTGAAAGTAAATTCATCAATATGTTTTATAGTATAAGGAGAATATGTAAAAAAAAAAAAAAAGAAAGAAAGAAAAAAGAAAGAAAGAAAGAAAGAAAAAAAAGAAAGAAAGAAAGAAAGAAAGAAAGAAAGAAAGAAAGAAAGAAAGAAAGAAAGAAAGAAAGAAAGAAAGAAATCTCTTACATTGATGTATTTATATAGTCACTATATTAGTTCCCAGGGTTGCCATAACAAATTAACACAAACTTACTGGCTTAAAAAACAAAACAAAACAAAACAGAAATCTATTCTTTTAGAGGGCAGAAGTCTTAAATCAAGGTTCAGCAGAGCCATGCTCCCTTTGAAAACTCTAGAGAAAAATCCTGCCTTGCCTCTTCCAGTTTCTGGTAACTCCAGGCATTCCTTGGCTTGTGGCTGCATCACTCCAATCTTTGGCCCTGTCTTCACGTGGCCTTCATCTCTGTGCACATCTCTCTGGGTGTCTCTTATAAGGACACTTGTCGTTGGATTTAGGGCCCATCCAAATAATCCAGATGGTCTCATTTCAAGATCTTTTAATTAATTATATCTGAGAAGACCCCTTTTCCATATAAGGTCACATTCACAGGTTCCAGGGTTTAGAACATAGACGTATCTTTTAGGGGGCACTAGTCAGCCTGCTACATTCACCTTCCCACTATTTCTGCTCACACACATTGCCATTAAATGGTTATTCTGAACTGTTACTGCAGGGGTAGATGATAGAACACACTAAATCACTGCTCCTATGGCAAAGTCCCAATCCCAGGGTCCATGTGACTGGAAAGGAGCTCTGAGAAAAGCTTAATTTATGTTTGTCACAGTCTCCTTGAAGAAAACCCAGTATCAGACTGCTGATATCCTAGGGCATCAATTACTCCCGGTTTCTTCTTCGGGCACAAATTTTACCTAAGAGTTTTACCAGTTACATGTGTTCTTATTGGATCCTTTAGGAACAACTATTGAAATCACGTACTCCCTCTCTTGTTCCTCCCAACTGCCTTGAAAACCTCTTTCTCCTATTAGGTTGGTTTGAGAGGTGGGTTTTTTTGTCTTGTTTTGTGTTTGTGTGGGAAGGGATTGTTGTTTTTCATAAATCAGGGCTTCAGGTAGATATCAGGAAGCCTCCACTGTTCTTGAACATTTCCCATGTTGTCAAGTCCTTTAAAAGTACTGTCACCTCTTATTCAAATAAAGAATTCTCATTGAAAAAAAACTACAGCATTATTCAAACTTAAGCATTTTTAATAATCCTAAAACAGGAGAAATAAAAGAGAAAGTTCAACTTGTGTAGTTTACCACTGGCAGACTTTACTGCATTTATTTTGTATTTCAGGACACTTGTGATAAAGGCCCTCATCTTTATGGACTGATATCAAAGATGAAAGCAGGTACAGTAGTCCCACCTGCCCATGTCAGAGCTACCAAATATTTTACTTGATCACTTTCCTCCGGGGCACTGAGCAAGGCTGGCAGATTAGTGAGCTCCCTAGCTCAAGAATTAATCTTGGTGCTATAAACAAAGTTTCAGTATGCCTCAGATAGATACATCATCTCCATTGATCTGCAACATTGCCCCAGACCCTGTAGGCACAGCATCTATCCCAACCCCCTCACCAACAGATTAATATTTCAGAAGAAATTTTACACAGTTTCCTGTAATAAAGAATTTAGCCAGCCTTTGCCCCTAGATCCTGCCATGTTATCTCTAACTCCTCTAATTCTCTAAGTGATAGCAGTGTCTTTGTTATTCATATGGGCCTGACCACACCTGAGTTTATGTTAATGAGGAGATCCTAGATGGGCTCCTAGATAATTTGTGCTAGCAAAATGACTCACAATGGGCTCTGGCCATGCTAGAAAAGACCAATTATGTGATTAGAGATTGGGGCTTTGAGCCATGTGATACTAGCCAAACCACTTGGGAGAGGAAGGCTACTGGAAGTTGAGTTCCACCACATAATCAGTGATTTAATCTATTGTGCTTTGTAATGAAGCCCCAAGAGAAGCTCTGGACACCAGGCTTGGGTGAGCTTCTCTGGTTGGCAGTACTCTGCTATTGTCACTCGTCAACATGCCAGAAGGGTTGTGCATCCTAACTCCACAGGGAAAGGACAGCAGAAGCTTCACATTTGGGACCCTCCCAGACCTCAATATCTGTGCATCTCTCTATTTAGCTGGTTCTAATTTGGATCTTTTTGATATAATTAAACTATAATTATATGTATACTGCTTTCCTGTGTTCTGTGAATTGTTCTGGCAAATTATCAAAACTGAGGGATTAGTGAAAAGCCATTGAAATTGTAGTCAATTGGTCAGTGGACTCAGCTTGCAGCTGAAGTGAAGGCAGTAATGTGGCAGACCATGCCATTAACCTGTGAAGTTGGCCCAACTCCAGGGAGTTGGTGTTAGGTATCATTACAGCCCCAAATTTGCCACTTGTACCAGGTATTTTATATAATGGAGAGTAGTTTCCTTTGCTGATGTCACAAATACCACAAACTAAATGGCCAAAAACAACATAAATTTATTATCTTACAGTTTTAGAATTTAGAAGATGAATCCTATGCTGTGTTCCTTCCGGAAGCTCTAAGAAAGATTTCATTTTCCAGCCTTTAGAGGAGACCTGCATTCTGTCTCATGGCACCACGTAAAGTTGTCATACTTCCTTTGCTATTTCCGTTGCTATTGTCATATCACCTTTTTTGACTTTGACCCTCTTTTAAGGACCCTTGTGCTTGCATTGGGCCTACCTTTATAATCCAAAATAATCTCCCCAACTCAAGATCCTTACCTTAGTCACATCTACAAAGTCCCCTTTGTCATGTGAATTAACATATTCACAGGCTTGGGGTGTTAGAACATTGGCATATTTGAGGAACAAGTTACTCTGTCTACTTATATAAGGCTTTTGGTAATGGAAGAAGGCTCAAAAGAAGTAGCCTCCACTAGGTTCTCATTCAAAACTAAAGCCATACTTTGAAATCATACTTTGAAAGCCATACTTTCAAAAGGCACAAGTGTATTTTGCTAAATGTAATTGGTTTCTGTCTATCTATATAGGCCTTTCCTGTTGAAATTTAATTATTACTACACTTAGGGTTGTCTTTCTTTAATTTTTCTTCTTGTTTCTCTTATATAACTATTATTATTAACCCAAATCCCTTATACCAGAGTTTATGAGAATGGATAATAGGATTCTAAATTCTATTGCTCAATTTATTATATTCCTTCTTAAAATGGCTTCTGATTTGAATACTCTCATTTTTCTCAGTAACAACATAGCAGAATAGCAATAGTAGGTAAGACAATGAGCGTAAAAATTGTGCCTGATTTACAAGTTTTGACTCCCCTATTTAACTAGTGTGTTCTTGGAGAAGCCACTAAATCTATCTAAGGTTCAGTTTCTTCATATATATAATGCCAATAATAGTTTTGTTGAAATAATATTAACAATTAGATTGCTGTAATGATGAGAGATCCACACAGTACCTTGCCCATAGTAGGTCAAAAAAATGCCCTTCTTTTCTCCATCTTCACCCTTATCACACACCTGAAATGGGACCTACCTGCTCTTAAAAGAACAATTCACATGAGGTCATGATACCCTACATTCCACCTTTAGCAAGGTAGATCTGCTCCCAATGTCAACACTGACTTACTTTATAAGCCCTGTAGGCATGCACTACCTGGCTGTGGTTAGATGGATGAAATATATTATTAGAGGACAGGATTTTCCCTGACCCTTGCTCTATTCTCCCATGTGACTTCCTCCAGGTTACTTACTTGAAATCTTCACAAGAGAAATAAGCCAGACAGAAAAAGTTGCAAATCACACGATATCACTTATATGTGGGATATAAACCTAAAAGCAACGAACAAACAAGACAAACAAACAGAGACTCAGGAACATAGACAATAGACTAGTGGTTACCAGAGGGTGGAAGGGAGGGGACAGGTAAATGGGGTAAAAGAGGTCAAATATGTGGTGACAGAAAGAAATCTAGCTATGAGAGGTGAACACACAATGTAAATATATATGCCTTACTGTTAAAATATACAACTGAAACTTACCAGATTTCGTTAACCAATGTTATCATTAAAAAAATAAATAAATAAAAAATAAAAGTAATAAAAATAAAATAAAATGGCCTTAAAAAAAAAATAGATGTCTTCCCTGTTGGCCCATCTCTCCAGCACCTGACAGAATGTGGGGCGCACACACCTCACTTCATTAATTTTTGATAAGTTGATTAAGTAAAGTAACTCTGGTTCCTTTCATTTGACCTTTTGCTCTGCCCTATATTCTCTACTGCTATTTCTCCTCTCTGAACTGTAGTCATAATTTAGGGAGGTTCTTCTAACCAGGCCACAACATTTTTTCTTACGTGCCGCAATAACAACATAGCAGCATAGCAATAGCAGGTAAGATAATGAGCACAGGAATTAATTGTGCCGAGTGACAAGTTTTGGCTCCTCTAGTCCCCCAACACTCCTACTTATCTGAAACTTCTATCTCACACTGCATCCTTTATAATATTTTTGTTTCTAGTTAATATTAATTGAAAGTTCCTCAACAAGGGAGCTGTGGGAAGAATGAAATGGATAAGGGCATCAAACAAATGGTGACAAATAGAAACTAGACTTTTGGAAGTGAGAGCACTCTAGTATGTACAGATATCAAATTATAATATTATACACCTGAAACTTACATAATGTCGTTAACCAATATTACCTGAAAAAAAAAGAAAGAAAGAAAGAAAAGAAAAAAAAGAAAGAAAAAAAGAAATTCCCTTGACAGAAGATAATGTATTCTGTGCTTCTACTAGTAGTACATAGCCTGAACATGTAGTAGGCATTTGCTAAATGCTTCTGGAATTGGCCTTCTCTTGCTCCACGTAACGCACACTGCACAAGAACCTTAAGAAATAAGTTCATGATCCTGTTTATGTTTACAACTAGTTCTAACTAAATTACCTTCTTTTGAACAATGTGGCTGATTGATACACTGCATTGAGTATAAAATCCAATTGCAGTTCACATTTGTAGTTTGCAACCATTAAGGGATATACTATGGGGACCACCAAAAATGTTGCTAGGCCACTAATGACACTCCTAGGTCTCATTTTATAGACCTTTTGCCTTAAGTTTTGGGGTTTCTCATTGTTTTTTTTTTTAATAAAGTAATCACTCCAAGGTGTACATAGGGACTGGATAGTTATAGCAAATGGCAAACTGTGTTAAAATGAGAGGGAGAAAGGAACTTAATTATTCTCCCCATTTCCAAAGGCAATGATGTAGCACATTAATATTTTTCCTTCATTTCCTTCGTTGTCCTGCATGCTAGTAGCTGAAAGTGAAATGATGTCCCAGTCCCCGTGTGCTTGCCATGGTGTCATAAATTACACCTCCGCACCTTTTCAATGGAAGAGCTGTTTTCTCCTCATGCTACTTGTCTGCACAGACCACGAACAGAATGGCATAGACTACAAAAACAGGAGACGATATGTTATTCCAAATTTATTCTAGCAGTCATTTTCTTTTTGACTTAGGGATTTTCCCTGAATAATTTCTTTTCTGCAGGCTGATGGTTTTGCTAAGCGAAACTTCTAATGGTGTGATTTTTAAATTAGCATATTTAATCAATTTTAGTAGTACTCTTAAAATCTCTAAAATTCTGAAATAATACACCTGCATCTTTACAATAATGTGACTGGGCAAATCAGCATTTTATCATCAAAAAATGGAAATCCCCAGTGTGGTTCCTAATGGCCTGTGACTAGGGCCAACACATCTCAGTATATTCACAGTGCAGATAAGGGCAAGTCGACTTAATCGATGATTCTCATTGTACGAGCCAATGCAGCCAAGTCCTTAGGATATCAGAATATGTGACCTTAGGCAAAACAAGATCTGAGTACAGCTTGTACAACTGTCAAGCAGAATCCTATACTTAAAAATGTTCTGAGAATTATTAGATTAAATTGCTAAAGTAGTAGAAATTTTGTAGAAATAAAAAATTTCCCTTGAATTCAAAATATTTTTAGAGTCATAATGTTGAGTATGTAACTAGAGACTTAAAAGCCAGTTAAAAACAAAACATTTTTGTATGGGAAAGAGTAAATAGGAAAGAAAGGAAGGGGAGAGAGACAAATGGAAGGAGAGGGAAGGAGAGGAAAGAGGAAGAAAGGAAGGAAAAGAGACAGAAAATTAATTTTGAGATGTTTAAACAAAGTTAATTTTGGCTATTGGAATTGCCTATCAATTTATTTTCTTTTTGCTCATCTCTGGCTATTTTTTGTGTAATAATATACATTCTGTATACATATATAAAAAGTTTTTATTTAAAAATTCTGCAGTGCCAGAATTCTCACCACATATTTTTTTTGAAATACTCAGGATTTCCATTTGTTTGCTTCTTACAACAATAATTATTGATTCCTTTAGATTTTCTCATAATTTATTTTCATAATGGAAAAAATATGAATTTTACTTTTTCACAAAATTTATTTTATTACTCTCTTCAGACCCATCAGCCTTACATATTAGAAATGAATTGATGGTCCAACTCTTCTTCAAGTTCTGAAAGAAATAGAATTCTTTCTATTTAGAAACGTTCAGCTTTTTATGGCTACCAAAAGTTCAGGTATCAAGTAAAATATGAAATGCTACCATACAGTCATGTTGGTTTTTTTTTTCTTGTCTAGCTCTTGGCCTTCTATTCTTGGATCTTCCAGCTCTACCACCCAGGCTTGACTGGTCTAGCTTGGGAAGGCAACTTAATGCCTGTGTTGTCTCTATTTCCTTAACAATAAAATAGAAATGAGATCTGCCCCTCCTCCTTCTCCAAGATCTAATAAAAGGACAATGGATAACAACTAATCAAAAGTTCTATCTATATTTAGCAAGTTATATTATTATCAAATTGGTTTTTTGGCCTCCATTTACTAGTTTTTGCAAGGCCCTATGCTAAATGCTTTATACACATTGTACCTTTTAATCATTAAATAAGTAGTATTATCTTTTGAGAGTTCTAAACTCTAACCAATTCAGTTCATGCATCCCCTAAGTCCTGCTCATATGCATGTTATTTAACTGGATGACTAGAGCAAAGGCTTAATGCTACTCCATCAGCTTGGAGTTTGTGGTCTCTGTTACCTGCTGTGGTAGATGTATGTTCCCAAACCCATGTGTTGCTCACAGGCACAACACAGTCACCTCATATCATGCCAGAACTTCCCTGTCACCGCTGAAGCATGGAATGATGTCACAGCCATGAATATTTATATCAAAAATGTCAGGGAGCTCAAGGTCTTTGGGGCAAAGGTGACCAATATGAGAAGGAGACAAGAGAATTTGTTTTTCTCTCTTCTGGTCCATCCTCCATACTGTTGGAGGCATGATAGCTTCATTCAGCTTCTCAGAAGACATCCTGAGAAACCAAGCAGCCAGTTTATCAAAAAGTTACAGCCAGCTCTACTTCCAAAATTTGTTCTCCTTTCCAGGCCTTGCCTTTTTCTTTCTTCTTTCTTTCTTTCTTTTTTTTTTTTTTTAATCTCACTTCTACTTCCCTGGGTTTCCACTTCCATAAACTATTAGCACTAAGCTTTCACTTCAGATTTTGTCTTCTAGAAAACCTGTGCTAAGAGAGAAAGCCATCACTAACAGGCAAGCAGATTTGATGGGGAATCAGAGAATCTTTGGCAAAGGATTTGTTTGTAGAGCACCAAAAAAAAAGAAATCATATGTTAAGAAATACTTCTTTCAGATTACTCTAACATAAATAATAATATACCCTATCTACATAACATAATATTAAAGAGTGAGAATAAGAGCAAACAAACTCATAAAAATACCAGAATCTTTCATTAATCAGAATGGGCTATACTTATGCTGCAGTAACGAACCATCTTAAAATCTCAGTTACTTAACACATAATTTTTTTTCTTCTTTCAGACAGTTCTCCAAAGCAGCCAATCACCCATGTGATGACTAAGTGATCTTTGCTGCTTTAATCTTGTGTCTCGGTCATCTCAACCCACTGCCTCTACTTTAAACAGCGAAAAGGGGTGGAGGGAGGACTGACAAAATCATGCAAATATTCATTGCCTCACCTCAGAAGGGACACACATGACTTTTAATCATATGGCTTCACCCTACTGTAGGAAAAGGGGTAAGAGTAGTGTTCAGTGGTGCTAGGAAGAGACTTTCTATTGAAAAACACTGGTAAAGCTATCATAATCTACCATAATCTAGTTGTAATTTATAGAAATGAGGCAGCTGCTACTTGTCAATGATTTATGTTAAAAAAAAAAATGTGTTCACTAGGGGTATAATAAAATCAAAACCTGAAACGTTTATCAGAATTCACAGATGCTTCTTAATCCTGTAATCTGTCGTAAGAGTCAGATTACTCAATTCTCATTACTACTCAGTTCTTAAAGTCACTTGGGAAAGTCACTTCAACTTCATGGGCTTTCGTTTCTTAATCTATAAACAGGACATTGAAGTAGATGACATCAATAAATGGGCCTTCCAGCTCTCCATTTCATAATTTTTACCTCAGTGGCACAGAAAACTATTGAAGTCCTACAAAAGTGACAGCCCAGGGACTTTTGCTGAATCCTCTACTGCCATCTCGCAGTCAGCACTGCAGGCGCCATGAGCCCAGGATTTGAACTGGAGGATACCGCTTATTTTATTCCAGGACGGAGGATGCCAAGGTCGCACCTGCCTGCGTTTCTTGCTGTGCTACAGTAAGTGATTGAATGTCAAAGAAAAAGTTAGTGCCTGACTCCTAACACAGAAAATGGTGCACTAAATTTTGTCATTTTCCCCACTGTTTTATTATCCTCACCTGTTGAGAGAAAAGTGATTAAGCAGTCAGTGTTAGCTTTACTTGCAGAGTTAGAAGAAACAGTGCATGCTGGTGGAGCGGCTCTTGCTCTGTGATTAGCTAATGAAGCAGAGGGGAGAGAGAGTGTATGAGAAGAAATTATGACAGCTACCTAAACCAGGGTGAAGGGAGAGCTTACACATTCTCATTGGAAGGAGCAGATTTGCGAGGTGGAGTTTCATGGGACGTGTGGTTTCCTTTTTTCATTCCCCCCCTATTTCTTGCCTCTAATCCCTGACCTCAGGTTCAAAACTTACACCAGGGAACACAAAAATATACAGTCAGAACACTGCCATTTGGCACACAACCTTAGTGTGATTTCAACATCAATGTTACAAACCGGTACCCACTGTGTGACTTATTAATAGTGCGTTTAGTCCCATTGTACTATGCTTATGCTTTTCTAAGTGAGTTAAATAGAATCAGTTTCTGTTGTCTACACGCCTACATTTCAGACCACACTACATTAATGTGGTCAAAATAGAATTACCGAACCTGGGTGATATTAGAGCAAAGGCAAGCCTATTCTAAATAAGTATTACATTCTGTCTTGAGTTCAGCAGTTGTGGTTTTTGTGGAGTGAGCGTGTAGCGCATTAGAATAAAGGAGGGATTCAATATCACACACACTTAGTTGTGATGGGCCAAGGGGAGGAAGGGAAAATGAAAGAGATCTTTGAAGGCTATAAGGGAAGGTATTTGGCAAATCCAAGCAGGGGAAACACTTTAGACATAGGGAGGGGAAGGGCTAAAGGCATGCAATTAGAAGAAAATTGAGGTGTCTCCAGAATGAAGGAGAGCAGGAAATGAACGAAGGGCAGAAAATTGAATTGAGTGGTAAGACGATTGGTAAGGGAGGAGAAAGAAGAATGGGTGGAGCAATCAGGATGCCAAGAATAACTAGAATAAC
The DNA here is from genome assembly GCA_003508835.1 of Eonycteris spelaea. Taxonomy (NCBI): domain Eukaryota; kingdom Metazoa; phylum Chordata; class Mammalia; order Chiroptera; family Pteropodidae; genus Eonycteris; species Eonycteris spelaea. The sequence continues at coordinate 5,869,882 of PUFA01000046.1, forward strand.
TGGCAGAACACATAGGAAAGTCTCACCACTTTGCTCACACTACCCATGGTGCTATTTCCTTGCATGTACAGTTGAAAGTCCTGGTTCTTAAATTTCTTTTCTTCCTCCATTTTCTTGAAAGTTATGAGCATCTAAATCCAGTGACTCGCATTTTTTGTAACTAACGTTTTTGTCATTTGAACTTTGATGATTAACTCAAAAAAATTACCAAGAAGTACTTGACATGATGACCCCAGAAAAATGGTCAGCTTATCTGCTTGACCAAATGATTCAAGAAACATTTATTGAATGAATCTATTTCATTAACTTTTTTATTTGATTTGAATCTCTTTGTTATTTAGTCACAAATTCAAAAATATGTTCAGCTTTGTTTTTCATATATTAAGGGACCTGGGTTTAGGGCAGGATATTTAAAATGCAAATAAACAAATTTAAAATTAATGTAAGTTAATGACCTGCATAATTAATGCATTTTGGAAATTATCATCAACTATTTACAGATGCTTTTCATGAAATCCAAACTCACTTTTTTAAAGTTAAATTAATAAAGAAAATATCCTCAACTTTCCTGTCCTTCTCCTGGACATACAATTAGCAATTGAGTCCTGTAAATCCTCTGCAATCTCTCAAAGAAGCCTGCCTTTCTGTTCCCACTCATCTCTCTCTTACCTAATATCAAACCACTTCAATTTCTCAAGATCACACTTCTCACCTCCAGTACCTATTCATCATGGGAATAGGAACTATGCACAAAGCTATAAGTACACCTGTAGTTAGTCATTTCTTTTCTCAGCAACTCACAAAGGCTTACCTGGAATAAAACATAAACTTTTATGACAGTGTCCTAAATAGCCCACCGTCTGTCTTCAGGCTATTTCCAACCTGATTGTCCCTAGTCCCTTCACATCTCCATATTTCTCTTGCCTATTCTGTGCCTCAGTTTCTACATCTTAGAAAAGAATAATAATAGTACCTCTTTTGCCTAATTATTGAAGGATTATATAAGTCTGGCACATAGTAAGCATTATCTGTATTATAATTATAATTATTTATTACTTGTAACACTAATGTGAACCCAGCTTTGAATATATGAATATATGAATATATTGAATATGTGAATATATTGAATACACACACACACACACACACGCACACACACACATACACATATATAAAAGTGTATATATAAAGTTTTCCTAATCCTCTATATTTTCTGCTAGAATTTCAAGTCTTAGTTACTGAGATGCCTTCTATGTTCAGGCTCTGACTTAAGCATTGTCCTCGCATTTCATATTGTCCTCTCATTTAATCCACTTCATATAAACCCTGAAAGAATATCATTCATTTTCACAGATCCCAAAGAGAGTTCTTTTGGTGGAAAGAGTAACTTGCTCCATTCACGCGATCTTGTAACAAATCAAGTACCATGTTTAAGTGGACCCCATAACATTAGAGGAATATTTCAGCCTAGAGAATGAAAACTGGTTTCATGGAGCAGTGAGATCAATTTAAAACATGCTTTTTAAAAGCTATATTCCATAAAGTCTGGGTTTGGAACCACAACTCCAAAGAGGTCCTTAGAAGGTTTTTAGTTGAACATCTAACCTAAACAGAAGCACCTGGGTTAGAAGAAAATCTCTTCTGTTTTTAAATATCATCCAAAAAAGATTTTCGAGCCATCTTTCATAACACACTGCAAAATTTTTGTCTCAGAATATCTGAAATACCTTCACTGTGATATGACTTATCCTGCAAAAAAATACTTTGTTTTTCTTTCTTCTGTAAAGATGAAACCAATTAGTACTCTTTGATATAATAATAATTTTATGACTGTTTTAAGCACCTTTTTTCTTTGATTAAATAAATATCAACTACTTTGTGTTTCCTACAATCTAATTATCTCTCTGTCTCTTCACTGAACTTGCCCAGAAATTTCCCACATAAATTTGCGAAGGCCAAAACAGTACAAAGAACTCTGGTTTCATATTGATTAAGATAGATAGATAGATAGATAGATAGATAGATAGATAGATAGATAGAAATATTAAAGCATTCATTTTACTTAGAAAAATTATTCCTCACCTGAACTGTTTGTTTAGGGCAAAGTTTATACTGTTTTTCTGATGATCAAAATCAACTCTATGACAAAACAGGCTTCTCCCAGCTTTAGAGCATGGCAAAAATCCTCAAGAATATTCTATTTCATTTCAAATACCTCTTTTCACTTCCTGAAAGTAAATTTTCCTTACAAAATTACGTTAAAATTTACTGGATCCAGGAACATTTATACTGCATCAACTTCTTACTGTTTAAGTAGTCATATTTCCACTGCCAAGCAATATTGTATTTTAATACCAATTGCATTTTTAGGAAGAAAAGAGCTTGAATTTGCCAAAGCAGATTGCATTCTTGAAACTTCCAAACTTCTGTCAAGCTCCCCTCAGCTCTTTATTTTCTTTAGCACACATTCTCACTTTTCTGCTCTTGATGGCACTGTTTGTATATTAGTCTATGTATGTCAAACTGATGATAATAAAATTTCACTTGAAGTTCAGAGACGAAGTGATTAAATTTGAATTTAAATCTTTTTAAGAATAGGTAGTTCTCTTGTATTTCACAGAGGGAAAATTCTACTTGAGTGTTAGGAGGAATATAATTATCTTGTTCAAGATACTAGATCTTTCAAGAAACAATACAACATTATCTTTGGTAGAAAGAGGGTAATCAGAAATTCAAAGCAGGTTGTTTTTTTTTTTTTAATAGTTATTTTACACTTTCAGGAAGTAATTGTACTTCCCTTGTGGACAGACATTTGTCATGGGCCATAATATAGAGAACTGCCAAGAAAGCCTCTGTTTACCTCCCTCAGTGTTAAAGAAAAAAGGGAGACGATTTGAGGTCTGTATGGCAGGAAGGATGGTGATGAGGCAGTCTGAGCAGCGAATGTTGCTACAATAGCACAGCAATGATAGCTTCAAGTTTCTGTCTGAAGAAGCTGCAGGCTACAGAGATGACTGACATCAGAGTCTCCTCAGTTATACCGGGCCCTCTCCACCATGTGGCTCTAGTCACTTGCAGTTGGGTCGGGTGCAGGAGGAGGATGATCTTTACTCAGAATTGGGCATGATAGATAAGGACCCCTGGACTGTCGAATCCAGCTTTGCTTATCGGTAATCTAATTCACATTCACCTCGTAAATTGAAGGGCTGTTCAATTTCCCATTGCACTGTAACTTTAATTCAGCTGTTTCCCTTATCCTACATCCAGCATTGATTAAGGAATCTGAATGCAAAAGTCAAAGTTGCATTACACGCTAAAGCTGTGCATCAGTGCTGAAGTGACAATCATCCCTATTCTCGGTGTGAACTGGGAGCAAGCACTAATTAAAATTATAAGCTAGAGAGAACATGCATTGAAAAAAAGAAGCCGTCCCTAACCAATAATTCCAGGGATAAATCATACTTGATTTGCTAACATATAGAAGTGTCCAGGAACTATGATCTACAAATGTCTTGAATATGGTTCTAATCAGTCTGCAGAACAATAATCAAGGAGGCATATAATTAGAACAGGCTCATCTGACGAGCAGCATATAACATTGTCTCACCTTGAAACAGTGCAGAGCCTCCTGTCTTGAAAGTAAAAACTAATTCAAACAGAGGCAGTTTTCTCATTTGAAATGTACCTGGACAGACTTCTAGTGTTCCAGAAAATGTAGTTCGGGACTTCGAAGCTGTCCCGTAAATTTCATTGATCCTTCGGAAGCCCTTTCTCGCCTCCTTTCAGTCAGCCCCTTGCCACATCTGTTATGTGAGTGTGGAAAGGATTCTGATCTGAGATGCCCTTCCTGATAAGTCCGAACCCTGCCTGGCTATTTGCAATCACAAAAAAAAAAAAAAAAAATAGCTGACAATATTCTAAGAAAATATGAGTCAGTCATATTCTTTCACAAGCTACTGACCTCCGGCAGTTCCTGGTTACACCATTGCCATCGAGGCAGGAATGACATGGGAAAGCACTAACAAGAAGAAACCAAGTTTTGAACTTGTACTACTTGCCTTGTCAGCGTTCTAAGCTTTTATGTGGATCACCACGTTCATTCCCCAGAAGATACCAATGTAGTCGGTTAGGAAAGAACAACACACAAGGACAAATAGCATCTAGTATGTGTTGAAGATGGTTTTCCAGCCCATTTCTCTAAAGCTCTCAACCCATACTTGGTCAAGGTCTCATTTCCTTCTACTCTCCTCCTTCTTCCTGACTTTGTATATGCCAAGTTCATCACTGACTCAGAGTCTTTTTACCTGCTGCTCCTTATACTGGGTATTTCTTCCTCAGATCTTTAAACAAATACCTCCTCTTCATTAGTCAGGTCTCCAGCTCAGACAGCCTTCCTCAAGGAGGCCTTTCCCAGCCTCCTAACTAGACCAGTCTTCTCACCTCTGTTCTTTACCACTTTACCCTTCATAGCTCTGTGGGTGTGTGCACAAGCTCTGAAACCAAACTGCCTAGATTTAAACCCTGTTCCCTCTGTTTACTGACCATAGGACAAAAGGTGGGTACATTGACTCTCCATGTGTTAGCATCCTCATGTACAAAATGAGGGTCATGACAACTGCTATTGTACCTACTCTCATAGGTTTGTTTTGACAATTACACTAAGTGATACAGGTAAAGTACTTAGAACAGAACTGCTATAACTTGAGTACTCTGTTTATTGCTGTCTTCTTCATGATATAGCTGAAGTTTTTTCTCCTGTATGTCTAAATGTTTATTAGGAGGTAGGGAATCTGCCTTGTTTTTTTTGTTTGTTTGTTTTTTTTTTTTTTTTTTACTATGCCCTCAGCTGCTAGAAAGACACACAATAAATTATTATGTAATTCACTCAATAAATTATTGTTGACTAGAGATTGAATGATTTAAACCTCATATTGTACTGCCCTTTAGACTTTAGAATAAGATGATACTGGATTAGTCTTAATTCTACCACTCTATAGCTCTGATATAAAATTAGTTATTTAACCTCTCCATGTTTTATTATTTGTGAAAGAGATAATAAGATAATAATAACCACTCCAAATCTGGATAATTTATGATATAGTCATCAATGAACATTATATAGCAATGAAAAGTAATAAATTACACCTGCATATGCTTGCATGAATGAATTTCAGAAGCATCATGTTGAGAAAAGAAACAATACATGAAATATTATATATTGCAATATTCCACTTTACACAGTTCGGAAACAGGCACAGTTAAACTACAGTGTTTGAGTCAGGTGTGTTAACCATGGGGAAAAAGAACACGGGGCAGCTTCTGGGGTTTCATATTCTGTTTCACCAATCTGGGTGCTAGTTACAGCAGTATGTTTATTTTGTGAAAATTCAGCAAGTGCTACCCTTAAATTTATATACTTTAAGCAAAATAACAACAGCAGCAACAACAACAATAGATAAAGCCTACTTCCTAAATGGTTGTAAGAATTAAATGAAGCAATGTAAATAGACATGAAATCATATAAATAAGGCACATATAAAAAACAAAAAACTAAGTACTAATTCCATTCCCTTCTTCCAACATGGGCAAAACAGCAGGCATCAATTCCAGTGCCCAAAGGGCATTCAAGACCCCTCTCAATCTGGCCTCAATCTATCTCCCCAGACTTTTGGTCAACCACACTCTGTCAACACATTACTTTGTTCCAGTCTCATTCAAATCGTCGTATGTCTTTTCACATAATTTTCACATAATTTGTTTGTTTTTCACAAATTTTCCATACATCTAGATGCTCCTTCTCTACTTTGTTCATTTGGCAAACTTTTACGTACCCTTCAAAACTTTTACTTATCTCTTCAGTAAAGCCTTTCTCACTATTCCTTTCAGTCAATCATTCTCTCCTTTGTGCTCTCACAATAGTTAAGCCTTATCTTATTGTGTTATAATTATCCTTTGAAGTATCTGTTTTGATTTCAAGCCATGTCAGTTGTATCATAACAAGGTCCTTAGGAACTTCGGCTCTCAGGATCCCCACTTACTTGATTTTTAATCTTCAGCAAGTTACCTCACTTTGTTAAGCCTCAGTTTCCTCACCTATAAAATGCAGGTAGTGATAGTGTTAATATCATAGAATTGTTCCAAGAATTAGATTTTTTTAAATGAAATAATGTTCATGAAGGGTTTAAATATAGAACTTAGCAAAAAGTAAATGATAAATATGCTAGTTATTACCATTATTAATTCGAGGGCAAGGACATCTTTCACTTTTGTGTTCTAACAGCTACTTTTATACATGAAACATGTAGCAGACAAACAATATTTGTTCAAGAAAGATGAAATAAATACAGCAAGAGACTTCTCTATTGCTGGATAGGAAAGAATGAGAAGGCAAAAGAAAGGAAAAAGAAATGGAAAAACGAAGTGATACATTTCTCTGCATAAGATAAATTATTTTAATTAGAAATTAATATTCCAGAAAACTCACAGGCCTCCTCCCCTTTGCTCTCATTACCTAAATCGCTACAGAAAGTTAAGCATTCCCTAGAGTCACCCATCCCTTAAAGACAGAGCCTGTGGCTGTAGGTACATTGTTCAGAAAAGTGTTACTGATATATCCTGGCCATATGGCTTGAGGCAGATAATGACAATCCAGTTGAAATCCTGATGACTGATTATTTTTCTACAACTTAAAGTCACGAGATGTTTATGCCACTCAAAATATCTTCCTAAAGAAAAAAAGCTACTATCCATTGAGTGCCCATCATGTGCAACACTGCACTAAGGCACTTTACATACATTACTTCTAATCCTCGCGGCAACCCTTGGCAAGGTAGGCCGATTCCAATTTTACGGAGGAGAAAATAATTTGAGAGGTTAAGTAGTTTGCCTGAGAGAAAGCAAAGGCTTAAACCTATGTGTGTATGTGAATCCGAAGTCTTCATAACCATAACACCTCTGCTTCATTAAATATTTATAAGAATATCTTATATCAAATGAATACTAAAATTGGGATAAATATATAAGAATTACAAGTAGTATTTAAATACTGGAGACTCTTTTTTAATGCTACCATCTTTGTGGACATAATTCTTGCTGACTATTGACAGAGAAAGTCAAGAGAAAAAAAAAAGAAGCAGGAACTTTTTTCTTTTTTAGAATGTGAAGAGCAAAAAAAAATTAAAAGAAAATTTAAAAATGGAATTAGGAGCAATTTAAATATGAACAAACTTACATTCCAATAAAGATTAAAGATTAGTACTAAAAAAATGCAACTACAAATTATATGAGATTTTTAAAGAGCATATGAATCCAGAAGACAATAAGAGGAAATCTAGAGTAAAACATATATACTCTAGCTAATAAAAGGCTAAAATCCATGAAATGAAAAGAGGACACATAAAAGTCGATATAGTAAGACCTAAAATGGTTTTATAATTAAATATATTTTTTAAAAAAAGGAGAAAATTAAAAGTAAAAAAGGATGAGAAAGTTTGAAGAGGAAAGAAATAGAAGGGAGACATTGAGGGAAGCAGGCAAGAGCAGGAATAGAGGTGAGCAGCACCTGCAAGGCCATTCAGATGGTCCTCAGACTGGGGTCAGGAGAAGAGACTGTCCATCTTGGCATGGCAGCCACCTCACACGGACTCATCCCTTATGTTGTCTTTCTTCCCTTCCCTCTATTACCCAGGGCAGCGCCATAAGGAGCGGTTTCCTGGTGTATCAGTGTGTGTGTGGCTTTCTGGAGCTGATTGCTGTTGAGCTCCTGTGGGGTCCTGGGAGACTCTATGTCACCAGACTGTCCCCAAAGGCAGAATTAAACAATGCTCATGTCCTTGGGCTCCAGCTAAGTTGCAATTCCCACCTATCACTTCGTAGTGGGTTAAACTGAAGTACTTCGGTACTCGGGTTCCCTACAATTTTGAGAATGCATGCAATAATCACAGAACTCAGGATGAATGCTTGCTTTTGTGGACCACACTTTTAAGTTAACTCACAGGGAACCCTTAACCACCTTGCCTTTCTGAGTTGCCCTGTAACTCCAGGGCTCTGCAGGACAATTTTTGGAAAGAACAAAATACAATACTATTTTAGCTCGAACTCTTCATTTTTTCAGAGAAAAGGTCTCTAGACAAGTGTTAAAGACAAAACCAGATTATGAACTTGAAAAACTCTAAATATTGAAATACACACATATTTAAATTCCAATCAATACTAACTTTAAAAATAAGAAGCTCAAATATTTTTATTTTTCATATGACTTTTTCATTGTTGTTATGGTATGGTTGTGAAGGAAAATAAAAAGCATAATACTTGAATAAATCGATTATTTTTTTGTGGTTGTTGACCACAGTACTGACCTTTTATCGGTTAGATGAGGACTAGAAATTTGACATCCCGAATCAAAATCTTTTTTTTTCTCTCCCTAGTACAACTCCCTTGAGATAACCTTTTGTTTATGTTCTTTCTAAAGGGGGCAGATCAGTAACCAACAAATTTACATCCCACTACCACCCAGCTAATGGGCCCACTTCTGCTAAGATTTGAGATATATAGATTATCTTGTAGCTGGGGTATATTCTTCTGGAGCGCATTGATATCTAATAACTGACTTCTTTACTTCATTTTCCTTTACAACTCTACAGACTCAAGACAAATCAACCAACCTTTTCTTGACTACCGGCAGAGAAGAGTCCATGAAGTGTAAACAATATTCTTAGAACTCCAAGAAAATCAGAGGTGACACATGTTGGTTAAATACATAAACTCTGGAGCAAAAACAAACATCATGTGAGTGTAGGCTCGGTCACTCACCAGCTGTGAGACCTTGAGCAAATTATTTTTTCTTCTTTTGCAAAAGTGTATTATGAGTACCTTTCTCAGAGGATTGTTTGAGAGGATTAAAGCACTTTTTATATGGTAGGTGCTGGCACTTTTATTCCTGTTGCAATATGTAAAATTAGTAAAAGGAATAAAACCATTTAGTCTGAGATGCCTTTAAAAAAAATTAAGACAGCAAATCTTGTTTTGTAGCTCTTTTATAATAATGTTAAAAGAATTTACTGTGTGCCAGTGCTATGTTTTGGTTTAAAAGCTATCTATTTATTAAGATTGATATTTCAGCAGAAAAAACATTTAATGAATCTTTCATCTAATCAATATCTCTGATACCTGTCATTATTGCTCCTGGGTGTTCTATATAGTATCTGTCAGCCTTCCTAAGAGTATCAAAAGATCAGTCATTTTTTGCCTAATAAAACCAAACAAGAAAGCCATGTTGCCGTGACTGCCAAAATGCTTTTTAAAAAGCTTAGTTCTGACATGATTTAAAATCGCTTATGTAAAAACATTCAGAAAACTATTCAAAACTTAATCATTCATCACTAGTCCCTTATGCTCAGACAACATTGGTTTGCTTAAGATGAACTAGACCTTTTAAACTTTTCTAGATTTGGGTTTTTACAGCTTCATTAGCATATAATAGAGAAATGTGTGAAAGATTCATGGCAGTGTTTTTTTTTTTCCATAGCTGGCAAAAGTTTTGGTGAGTTCAATTGTATTGGGGTAACCATTGTTTTATTGTTTGTTTTTCTTATTTCAAACAGTGATTTATAATGTTAAAAGCTAGCATACCTAACAGAATTTCACAACGCCTTAACTCAGGAAAACTTTACTACTTAAAACGATAAGCTTTAAAAGTCAAACTGCCACCCAAAGATTTCTGAGAAACTACACACTCAATAAACAGTTAATGCCATCAGGAAAAGGATGAAGACTCCACAGAAGCCTTATTAAGAGACAAGGGGTGGTCTGTTGCCAATAATTTGAAAAATGCTTATAGTACATTTACTTACCCTAATTACATGGTGCACTTACAGCTTATTATTAATGCCCTCTAATAGAGATATGTCACCTTGGCCTTGAAAGCTTAGTCACCATAGTGCCTTGAATTGAACTTGGATAATGTCCAGGAGTTTCCATCAGTCCCATATGTTTTGGAACAAAGCATCAGTAAATATGCACAAAGAGCATGTTGGTTGAAAATGTGATATCCTTAAATGTTCAAGTTTTGTTTTTTGTTTGTTTTTTTTTTTTGCTTGGTCCCTTTACCTAATATAATGTATTTCTATAATCATTTGTGGACTCAAAGTGACATAACAGAAAATTCTCATTCCATACTACTCAAATGATAATTAAGTCTGTCATGAGTTAATCTCCAAACTCAGTACCATTCACACAGCCTTAGCACTGCTTCCAGCTGCCGATTTCAGGACGACTCAAAATCAGCTTGAAGCTCACTAGCAGGAAGCATGTGCCTTTTCACCAAAAGCATACTAATTCTATTACCCTGTGAAGAAATCCTCATCTGTATTGAACATGCCAGTAACTTTTCGTACTAATGTTTGAGATTTGATGCAACAATTTCATGGAAAGAGAAATATCTGGAACACAAGTAGTTTTATTTGTAAAACACTCCAGGAACTACTGTTTTTTAAAGAAAATTTCAGTATCAACAAAATATGAAAAGCTGGTTCCATTACAAAAGTTCAACTTGTATGCATTCTTTCAAGTTTTCCTACTCAGAAGGTTATAATCATAATAAAAATTTTACTGTCAATTTTTTTTTTTACAAAACACTCTATCCCATGAGAGCATCATAAAGGTCAAGTTTGAAGCCTGAGATTCAAAGTTGAATTGATGGAAAAGTACATTTTGTCTTTTTTTTCCATTTAAATACATAAACCAGGCATCATGAAAACACCCCTGTAACAAGTGCACATGAACTTTTCTTTTGAAGTTTGGCAATGAATTTGTACATGATGCTTCTTTCTACTTTGGGGTGAGGATAGTGATGATTTTGTCAAATAATTGTCCCTTTACTTTGAAACCAATTATACTGGTGAAAATATTATGTGTAACAACCTTCAAATAAATGTGGATGAGTTGGATGACAACATATTTAGGTAACTTAAAGAACTGCATGAATTCTCTTCCACATAAATTATATTAAAAGCCTGTAAAATGAATATATACAGATGTATGTGCTATATATTTTTTGTAAATAAAACACAAGCCTATATTTTAAAATAAAATAGAAGAGCTCTATCTGGACTAACCTATATTAAACTCCATTAAAACAAATGGAAGCAAGTATTCCTTATTTTTGATGGACAAGTGGAGTAACTGTCTCTGGGAAGAAGTTCAATAATGTGACTTTATAAAAGTTCACAGTTGTGACTATCGCAAAGAGAAACAATCAAGGATGTGGAAATTGTATATTAAGGTGAAGTCAGCTCTAAGAAACTACTGGGCTAACAATTAGAGTGATGCATCAGTCAGAAGATTATTCATTTTAAATCTAAGAAGTTAACTTGTATTAGTAGGAAGCCTGGATGGAATTTAAGGCAACATTTATATATTTTTAAAAAGAAATTCGTTTAAAAACGATTCTTCTTTTGGTGGCGAAGAAAAGTGGTAGCTTCCAAATTGTATTCTCTAATATAAAGACTCATAACAAATTATTTTTGCTAAAGAGAACATTAATCACTTAGGTACTATGTGCTTGTTCACATCATACCAGATTTAAGAACTGCCTCAAAAGAAAGAAATAGCACTAATTGAATAATCAATGTTGCCTCTTCCCTCCCCCGCCCCCCCAGTAATTTACTACTGAACCAGCTTGAGCCTCCTTAGCTTGGATACTGAGATGTGCATATCACGTAACACTGTATAGTTTCAGGCTTTCATAGGAAAAAAAAAATGAAATAGGAAATCAATGTTTGATTATATAATACCCCCTTCTAGCAATAAATTTTATAAATTCCTAAAGAATTTTAGCCAAAGAAATATGAATACCCTTCCCAGAATATTAAATCTTTACATATTAATAATTTCTTATAGTCAAACTCCAACATATGTATTAACTACATGTGAATACACTCCTCCATTGTTACCATATTAAATATTGGTATTGTATTATATAGCGTCTACATTACTATAGCCACATTTAGATATATAAATATATAGTTGAAAAAATTTCTCATTACTTTTTAATTCAATAGGCATGACTAAGTGTGTCCACACAAAATAAAGTGATTTCTAACTTGGTGGAAGCACTTGATAGAGCCACTAAGCTTTAGAAGAATTTGATATAAACGCTTATGATGTAGACAGGAAAATTCTATTTGTTGAGATTCAATTATATGATTTTGGAACCTTCCCATGATAACAAATATTGTCATTCGCAGCTGACTATAGGGATACTTATAATCCTCAAACCGTAAAAGTGTATTTTAGGAATTTCTCAATACTGCTGGGGGAAAAAAATCAATTTTTTTTTATGATGCCAATTTGATTGTAGAATTTCCAACTCTTCTTTTTTTCATTTTTATTTTTTAAATTCTGGTACAATCCAACAAATGAAATACTTTTAGTATATTTCCCCACTAAAACTTATCTGCCAGATTTTGAGCATGGATAATGGCTAATTAGAATACAAATACATTATATTCTTTTCAGCATATACAACCATCAGGGAATTTCACTGTATTATTTCACAGATCCATGGGTTATATTATGAAGAGAACTAAATATATCCAACAGGAAGGAGTGGGGAAGGACCAGTGTGTTAAAGCCAATTATGTATCATACATAAAAGTGCACATTAGCTACTTGAAAAAATTCACATTTATTTACTGTCAAACCGTGTTAAACTTTACACTGGATATTAGTGATGGGCTCATTATTAACAGGTTTACACAAGGGGATGAAAAGAAAAGCAGAATTTTGCTGAAACAATTTACATTTCATTAGAACTTTATCATAAAATAAATTAATTACTAAATATAGGCAGAAGGAATATGGAAGAGTACTATCTATGTTTTATTTTGTTTTTTAAAAAACAGGCACCTTTTGTTCACTAGAAAGTTTGTGAGAAGTGCCCAGTGCCCTCTTTGCCCTCTGTTCAAGAATAAATAGAGGGATGACACACAATCTTTTCTAGATTTCACCACATTTGTGCAAGGCATGGCATAACTGGCTTCAAAGAATATTTTCCCCATAAAACACACGTTCTTTTGGCAATAAGAAATTTAAATGTAAGAATAAACCTAATCTGTCAAAGCAGAACACTGTATACAGTGGAAAATAAGTGAAAAATGGGTAGAACTTACCAATGACAAAGTATAAGAAAAAACATTTCATAACATATGTGCAACCAAGAGCTTTTCAAATATCTTCGTCAAACTCTTTAAAATTATTTTAATGACAATTATATTTTAGTTGGACACAAATGTATTTATTTTATCCTAGCAATAGAACAAAATATAATTTCTTTAGCCATTTTTCATGAGAATAGTTCATTGTACAGTTGAGGAAACGTATGAAATAAGGCCTGTGGCTTGATTGCTAGTGGTTAAACATGTTTTCAATCTTTGCCTTAATGTAAAAGATTTGCAGTGAACTGCAAACTGATGCAGAATATCTCTCCTGCTTTTCCAAGTCTTGTCAGGAACAGTAAGGTACAGTAAATTTGTCCCACAGGATTTTAAAGCCTACGTCTTGTATATAATACAATGCAGGCCTACAAAAATGGTGCAGCCATATTTACAAATTTAGTTCGCAAACTGCTGCAGTAAAATGGCTGAAAAGTTTTGTTTGCTTGTTTCACAATTTCTCTAAACAGCAGCAGAATCTTAAAATACCTGGTTGGCATCTCTTTTCTTTGTAACAAATAATTCATTTTAGTATACTCTGTGTATATACAAAGTTTTTGTATGTTTTATAAAAATTCACAGAACTGCAAAGGTTCAGTCATCTCGTTCACACGGGAGGAACCACAGGTCAACAGAGCCGTCTCTTCGAGCAGAGATGGAGGGGGCTGCATCAGGCCAATGGAGTCTTTATTTACTAATGCTTGCATGTGGCCCTTGGAATTCCTTAGCTGCACTATTAAAGACTTGTCACCAGCTGCATCTGTCCTTCTCTAACATCTCCTTCGGGAATACACCCTTCTTTGTTAATGGGGATTATGTAACCATCACTATTCCCCCTGCTAATCTGGTAGCACGTCTGAAGCTGATGGCTAGCTCCAAGGTTTGGCATGCTCTTATAGTACATGTCCTCGTTCTCACTCCTCCTGGAGGGAGACAGGTCTTCTTCCATGTCGGGACTGCTCTCCTGATAGGGAGAGTCTCTAAGATTGGGCATGCTTGTATAAAGAGAGTCTCTGTTGGGGGACTGTAGGTGGTCCTCAGCCTCAGCTGTCAGCTGGGAGACATAGCTGTCAGTCCCCTCGGGCTTCACTTTCTTCTGGGTTGGTACAGAAGGGAGTGAGTCCGCTGAGGAATGAGTGGTGCCTCGAGTTCTCTGTGGTGGAGCTCTAGCCCTGGGTTGTCACCGTGCATTAAAGATGAAGCGTCTGCCACGATAGCATCATCTTCGCTGCTGCTACCTCCGATGGCGGGTTTGACCGGTAGTGTGAGCTCAAGGTTGTGTGTCTTGCTGCTGCCCCGCAGGTTGTTGTGCACTAACTCTGAAATGATCATTTTCTCAAAAGCAGTATCATTCAGACTTAGTCCACAGTCCACGACCTGCACGCTGTCAGTATAGTCCCCTTTGCGCAGTGAGTAGCTGTTGTTAAAATTACCATTTAGCGGTAGAGTATCCATGGCACTTGTATCCCTGGCATTGTTCAGTGAATGTCCTGCAACAGAAAACGGGAGGGGGGTTGGGGTTCCGTTATTGCCTCTGTTCGTTCCTCAAAAATCTTTATTTCTTTTGTACAAAACTTTTTAATGTCGTTCAGGACAAAGTTGTATTTGAAAGCTAACACTCGAAAAGTGTCAGGCTTTCCCGCATTCTCAACTGTAAACAGTGAAATCCCTTAGGTAATAGGAAAAAGTGAGAAAGAATAATACTGTTTCGCAGGGAGGGAAGATGGCATACAGAATATTACTTGATCAATTTCGGGGAGACAGTAGTTAATTGATTTTTGGTCAAATCTCTTGACTCTCTTACAAAAAAAAGACTTCACTCCATGCCCTTGCATAGTTAATGCAAAGCAATTCATTATTGACATTTACATTTTAAAATACAAAAATGGTTTATAAAAATAAAATTAACAGAATTTGTCCTAAACAACACTAAATTAAAAAGGAATAAGTCACATACAAAAACCGAAGGCAAATGTACAACATAAACTCACATAACTGGCAAGCAACTTTTTAAACAACATTCTAACATTTCCTTTTTCTGGAGATGAAGGGGGAAAAAAAGAATGAAAAAATGGACAGATACAAAGAATTCATGTTCAACAAAGACAGCCATCTCTCATACTGACTGGACCAAGGGCCCACAAGCACCATCCGACAACACGACAGACAGCAGGTGGAATGACTCACTTTGGACAACTCACATCATGTCTGTCTGCTCAGGCTATCTGGCCTAAGAGTAGCTGATATATAAAAGAAAGTAAAATGATTTATTGTAACATGATGAAGAATTTCTAAGTTTCTCAGCAACTTAGTCAGAGCAAGGGTTCAACAAATTAGATACCAGTAATAGCAGCCTTTTACTTTTTCATTTCATATTTCTTATTATGTTGCTATAATTATTATTATTATTTTTGATTTTGGTACTAACATTCTCTCTAATAGCAATGGCCCCAGGCTCCTAATGGTCAAAGTGTTGGCCTGCAGCCCTGCAGTCTGCATCAGTCACAGTGACAGCACCGAATGAACCAGCAGTCTACTGTATGAGACTGGCCCACAGACACCATGGGCATGGAGGTTAAACGCAGAAATGTTAGAGATTTCTTAAGTATGGGTCACATAAATTAAACCAAGAATAAATATTAACTATGGAATGGGAAAAGGGTGTCAGCCTTGACTAATTTATTTTTATATCTAAAGGAATGAAAGACTGGATAAGTCTGCTGAAGGTATGAAAGGAGGTTTAGGAGAAAAAAAAATATGGCGACATGCTCTCTTTGAATCAGAGTGTATTTTCTACAGACACATAAACATGTAAACTAAGACATCACAGAGCTTTTCAGGCAAATGGAAAAAAAATTAGAGAAAATTAAATGGTCTGCACCATGGAAAGTTAGGTTATTTATTCTCAAAATCCTAGAGAAAAAAAAAATCACTTATCTACAGATAGGTCTGGAAAAAAAAGAATGAAATGATGTTATTGAAATGAAACTGACCACTGTGAGGCTGCTGCATTATATGCAAGGCTTGGAGGAGTTTAGGAAAAAAAATTTAATTCTTGGAAAAAATAGGAAATTTCCCTTTTCAGTGCTCACTCCACTCTTAAAGCTGCAGATTATCCTAGAAAACTCAATTTTGTGACCAATAAATATCTGATAACTGTTTGATAAATTATTACTAGCAGAAAATGAGAAAATGGAGGGGGATATATTTGTTGGTGACTCAGGTTATTTTAAAAACTCTGATCCAACTTCTACATTTGAAAAACTGATAGTTCGATTTGTATCATGCTCCATGGATAACAAAGTGAAGTTATGATAGTTATTTGTAAGGCTTCCTTTAGCTTGGTTGACACACTTCTCAAGCTTTATAAATGCATATATGCACCACCGCAATCTTTATAAGACTCACCACTAGAAAACATTTGGTGTTTTAAATTATAGGTGATACATGGATCACTTGCTGACATTTTTCCTCTGTAGAGGTTCTATCATGTCAATTTTTTTATTTTCTACGTTGCTTAATAAATATAAAAATATATACTGTATCCAAATATATCCAAAAGGTGTTTTCTATGATATACTGCAGATTTAAGTACATCTTTGAATTTTTGAAGAGGCAACTTTTTCTGCCCAAGTTCAGGTAATTCGCTTGAAGACTTTCACACTGTAGCAAGCTTACTGTGGGAATTGCAGAAAATAAGTCAATTATTAAGCATTCTGGTTGACAGTACCTCAGGCTTTAAAGAGCAAATTATTTCAGCATTGCGTATACTTAAGTATGGACAGTATTTGCTACAGACCTCTATTACTGACAAAAGGCAGTACAGACAGATGTACTGTTTGAATTTGGTAACATTTTAGTTGCAAATTGTGAACCACTTGCCCGCTGAGTCTACTTCATGACTGCTAGTTATGTTTTAATTGTGCCGGTTAAAAATCATGCTGAAAAAATTTACATTTGATAGGCAAAGTTAAGTTTTACTCCCATACTTGTCTCTCTGTAGGTTGCTAGAGGAAAGCATAAGGAAAGTAAGAAAAACAAGAGAATGAAAAGAGAAGCTGCAGTTACGTTAAAAAAATAATTTTAAGGAAAAAAAACAGAAACAAAGTTCTGTGTTAAATTTAGTGGCAAATATCAATCACGAATAAAGATTATATGCTAGCAGTAATTATGCAATAACTTTTATCAAAATCTTGAAAATTCTGTTAATATTAAATATATATGCTTTAAAAATATAAGCTATTAGAAAACATAGTAATATAGGATGGGTTAGTGACAATCTCACCCCCTCCCCCAATTAAAAAAAAAAAACTATAGGTATAAACTGACTAATAATATTAACTTTATTTTCAAAGTTTTTAAAAGAAAAATGAAAAACTACCATAAAGCTGCACTATACTATAGTTTGGTTACATCGATAATACTGGATGTAGTTTTCTATACCTAGGCATCCAAATTATCTTTATTAGCTAATTCATTCTAAAAGCAAATTAAGTCGGCAAGCTTTAGAGTCAACTGAACAGTATATCACATAGATAGGATACCTCTAAATGATATAAATCTTGAAGATGGGCTCTCGGACCATGTGATGTCAGTCCTGTAATAATATATTAAGATTTATGCCACCTGTGTCAAAAACATGGATAATTATTGGTAAATACTATCATGACTGAATTTTTACTATAATATAGTGCAGTTTTAGAAGCCTGGCATGGTCAATATCAATCTTTTAATTGAGAAATTAAGGATGTAATAATAAACATAAGGCAACTTGAGTATTCTAGAAAAAAGGGCAAAGATCAGAACTCTGTTTAGCAGCAAAGAAAGGCAGTTTTATTCGTAAGTATAAGCACACCTGGTGAGTTAAATACAGGAGCTGAAGGGGCATTACATACAACTGTTTCAGCGAGCAATGTGTTATAGGGGTTGTTAGTGCCGTGGGGTCGAAGAAGAGGGTTTGTTAGTAGGTAATTGCCAGTCATTCCTAAAGCAAAAAAGAAACAAAAAAGAAAAAGAAAAAGAAAAGAAAAAAATACATCAGTTCTCTTATTTTAGTGGTACAGTTGCAGTAAAATACTTCTGTATTCATCAAGGGTAGTGGACAAGTTGGCAACGGAAAATCTGTTGAAATTTTCTGACTGTATTTGAACTACTGATTTGAAGGAGAAAAGGGAGAGGGAAGTTAAATTCCAGTAATTCACAGGTGCTTTCTAAGTCCCCCAAGTAAACACCTGCTGAGGATGACATTTACTAATTTATACAAAATCACTGTTAAACAAAAATGGCAATTAAATGCACAGAGATCAACATTATGTTTCAAGATGTTACTGCTTAATATTAAAAACCTAACCACTGAGGCCCAGAAGAGGGAATCTCAAACTTTCAGAATTTACAGGTGTGGGATTATCCCTCATGAAAACATCTGTGTTAATACCAACTTTGATACAAGCAGGAGGAAGAAAAACTTCAAACAGATAAAAAGTATGGCACATTGCACAAAGCTTCTCTTAGTAAATGCAAGAGCACACATGCTGAGGGTGGAAAAAGAGGCTGTGTATAATGAATTATTAGACCATTCACAAATTTTATATAACAAGAATTTTCATGTTGTAATCTTATTTGCCAGGTTTCAAAAATGAATCACTGAATAATTCATTTCCTTTTTGATAGTCATCTTCTTAACAAAATTAAGTAAAACATCAGAGCGATGGAATAAACACACATTTCAATCATTCTAATTGATAAATTACAAACCTTTCAATTCTTATCACACATGTTTTGCACAGCTAATGTAATTTGACTAAAAATATTTTAAAATTCAACTTGATTTTGATGTCATACATATTTTCATTTTACACCAAACTCTCATCAGAACGTCAACAATGAAAAATGTCCTATTTCATTGTGATAAAAATATAACATGTTATATTACCAATCAGTACATCAAAACTGAAATTACCTGGATAAATTACCTTTCCAAGGATATGTACAATAACATGATTTTTTTTCATGCCAAATTAAAATTTACTAAGCTTACATCCAGGGATATGTGTGTGTACATGCACTGTGTCCTTATCTGGCTACAATGTTTTATTTGCCAGTTTATTTTAAGTAAGAACTATTTATTATATGGTAAATTTAAAGTTGTAATTGGAGATACATGGAAAATAGTAATTTGAAGAGAAAAAATGACTCTAAATTCTCATGTATTTTAATTATGTTTATAAAGATTTACTATAAGTGTTTTTGACACTATTTACTTTTTGAAAGAAATGTAAAATAAAAAAATCTGCAAATATGAATTTTCACTAGAATATTGGCACTGTTTAATGTGAATAGTATTTATTCTAATTGTATTAATGCTTTAAGAAGAAAACTTTCATAAATGTCTCAGTTGGAAAGATAAATCTATACTCACTAGGAAAACGTTTTAATCCATGGCAAAGTATGTTTTCAGTAATTACTTTCTCTAGCCTTAGTCTGTTAATGTGGAGTTTAAAATTACATACTTTTGGCATTGCATTATTGAATAAAAAGAATTTATATGTACTTTAATAAAAGACAAAGGATGACTCAATAGCTTTAGGAGCTTGTGATATAAACCCATTTGAGAGAAAAATTCCCCATATTTCCTCTAGAATTATTATCAATTGGCAAAAGGTACAAAATTTATATTGTAAACTCAAATTTTCCTAGTAACTGACCTTGATTAAGTGTTGAAGTGCTATTGATGTCACCTGAGATAAAAGAAGATTCAGATTGTTTTCTCACAGTGTCATTCCACATCCTTCTTATACGACTCTATCAACATAAAATAGCAAGACATATGTTATGTTAGTTTTCCCAAGCTGATCTTATTAAAGACACAAAGATTCACCCTAACAATCTGCGCAGGATTATCTTTTGGTCTTTTAAAAGAAAATGTGTGTTGATTGTGGTTTAAAAATAAGGAAGTCTATAGTGCTCTGTTGCTATTTGTTCTAATGGGTATTTAATCTTCTACTCTTAAAAAGTTTTCTTTTATTGCCTTTTTTTTTAACATGGAGATGACTGACTGTTCAACAAAGATTACTGAGTGCCCATGCATGACAAGCACTGTGCTGTATGAGCTTAAGATATAAAATAATTATGATACACTTCTTAAAGAAGTAAACCTCTCAAAAAGGATGTTCACACCTAAAGAAACAGCTTGAAGAAATAAGAAGAAATTAAAACCACAATACTGAAAAACGCAAGTATTTGCTACCTAAGATCATGATAATGAGGAGACAATTAGTGCATCTGAAAAGAACCTGTCTCAGTAGGCTTTCTATAAAGAAGGTTAATTAAAGATGCTGTCAAATTCTTTGTTACCTGTGTGCCAGAGGAATACCGAGCACTGGTTCTGGTAGTTGATGCCTTCACTGAACTGTGGGGGCTCTCAGTTGGAAGGCTGCCGCAGCAATAAGAGTGTCTGAAGCATTTGCCATATTCTTTTCGTACCTGCATTGAATTACCAGGAGATCGAGGGATTAATATAAACATACTTGCTTCTTTCTTCCTCTAATTGAATAAGCAGTGGAGACAACCAAGATTAAGTTCCACTAACATTTTTTCTGTGGAAAAATAAATTGAACTTACAAAATTAAGTTCAATTGAAACTGCTGAAATAGTAACCATCCCCCCCCAAAAAAAAAAACCTATCTCTGTTCACTAGACTAGCTAGTAAAATCTTTAAAAATCTGATATAGTATGTGGTAATGCCTTATACTATTATGCAAATGTTATTAATTCATACGATATTTTTAAAGCCTTGTTTTATCTACATACTTAGTAACCCCAATTTTATACTTCATGCTCAGAAAACAGGACACAAAATACTATTTCCCTTGTTTAATTACATTTAATCACTCGTAATTCATTCATTGAATTTTTCTATGCTTCATGTCCTGTTAGGTAGGTCAGTACATAAACTTTTATTGGATTATATATTTGCGAATAACGTCTTTATAAAGACAAGACTCCTTTGGCACAAGAATAAAGGAAAAAAGTACTTTGATAATATGCTATTAATTAGGATGAAATGTTTTCTTCATTTTCTGATGTGTCTAGCTTTAACATTTAGTGTAGAGAGTCTGAGATGCCTATTCACTTCATTAACACACACAGGAACTATTTATGCAATCTCCATTCACATTAATGAGTTACCCAAGTAATTTCCCTTTCTCCCTGAAGCTTGGATATATGAATAGATAAAAAAGTTATTAGGCCTAAAAGAAAGTTTAAAGTCAACTTTAAAAAGTGAAGTCCAAATACTTGCCAAATAATAAGGGAACCTGGAGAGGCGGTACAAAATTGGGCGGAGTGGGGGAGAGTTCAGGATACTGTGCAGCTATATCGGCATATAAACATGTTTTGTTGTGGCTTAGAGCCAGACTTTGAAATTACAAGACAGACAAGGAGATGCTGTGTAAGAAATTATCTTCCTCACAGTTCTATGTTCAGTATCTGCCAACAAAGACCACTCTGATGCTCCTTGCAAAGTCAGAGAATTAAAGTCTCTAGATGACCTTTCAAATCTAAGTACACTTAGATTTTCATCCTCTCAGCTTTATTTAATTACACCTATTTAAACAAATACCAATGGGGTTGAACTTTCAAAGCATTTTCTTTGTCTAAATATGCTCATTCAAATAGTAAGAACCATGACTTTAACGAAATCATTTTATATCATACTCTTAATAATGCATCCTGGCAGCACCCAATAGGATGTATCCAAGACCAAGTAGAAAATGTTCAAAAGAAGTGCAACATGATGCTTTTAAAATGTAAATATAATTTAAAAGGGTAGCAAAATCTCTTCGATTAATACACATAACCATGAAGAAATAATGGCTACCTCATCCTTTTTCTGCAAAGTTTATGCTTTATCTCAAAATAATTTGGCAGAAATTATGAATGTGATCATATGCATGTATACGAAATGTTCATTGATAAGGTAAGAAATATATAAAAACAAAGTAATTACTAAGGTTATACCTGTATAATGTTTAGAAAGTTAAAATTCAGTGTTATTAAATAACACACAATACAACAAATTTCTGCACATTTAATGACTATTAACTGCTCTGAAATGCTGTATAACCAAGACAATGGCAATCAAATGGTATTTTATCCAAATAATACCCTCCAGTGTTGGTTTTGCCTAATGCCTATATTGCTGTGAATGTACATTATCTGTCAGTACTGCACATTCCACTGTCATTATCTCAAAATTATAGCTTATTCAAAACTGATGGAAGTAACAAACTATCATCTTGTCAGGACTGAAAACATAATAGTTTTCACTTTCACAATTCTATTTCTCTGTCCAATTTAAGTGACCAACTAGTAATAACAGAATAAAAAAGACTACATTAGATATGCAGACAGGGAAAGGATGATGCCTAGTGAAAGGTGTGGAAATTTTAAACATAAATGGTACTAAGCTACTCTCTTAGGTTTATCTTTTCTTGTAACAGACAAGTTTTTCATCTTCAAACATTAATTTTTGCATCAGTTTTCTTATTCTGCTTAACATAAAATCAGGACAAAATAATAAAATGTGAGGTATTAAATCATTAGATTTTAGATTAAAATTACTCAAAAAGCAACATTAATATTGATTTTTTTGGTATGTCTGGTGCTTTTAAATTAAGGGCATTTATCCTTTTACTCAATTTTATTTTGGATTACTGAATTCTCTTTATTGAGCAAAGAATAAGACTACTTTTGCTTTTCTTATCTTGTGCACCCTTTGCACAAAGCATTTTTAAGACCCCACTAACATAAATATCTAGCTTATAACATTCCAAAAATAATTGGTATTGACATATTTTATATGTGACGCTTGAATTTCCAGACATGCATTACAATTAGTTTATGATTAAAAATATGATGCTCGTTAATACTACAACAGTTGTAACTTAAAATCTTCTCTATTATACCTATTACTTCCAATAAAAAAACAGCAAGCAGAGCCCCCAGCTGTTATCACTTACTTTCTTTTGGAGAGCACAGTGAAAGATGAAAATGAACAGTCCCTGGAAAGCATTAAAGATGGTGAAGAGATATGCCATCACAACAGTCTCCTCATTAATAAAAAGCAACCCAAATGACCAGGTGAGGCCAAGAAGACACAGAAGAGCAAAAGCGCCAAGCACCCAAGACCTGAAAAAATGAAGTGAATTTTATTAACAGGTTCAATGAGAGAACAACATATATCACACTTAAATATTAACATATCAGTAGTAGCAGGTGACTTTCTCTATGTTCACATTCAAATTCAACAGCATTTTGTCTTTAACCTTTCATTGATTAAAGAAAGAACAACAGCATTTAGTACTGCAGCCTCCAGTGAAAACAGCAGCATCAGGTATGACCTTTTCTTACTCCAGAATAAACAAGGTATCAATGCTACATTAAAATACAAGGTGTAAAACGTCCCCCATGACTTTGTTGTCTTTTATGTGCATTTTGGTAAAAGAAATTAGGAGTCCTTAATTAGTTTACTCCTTTATTTTTTCTCCTGTGGTGTACCCACGACACTGAATAATGTGACACATACAGAAAGGTTAAATGGCAGATAATCAGCACCTAAACTTCAGATTCTGATAAACTAATCTGAGGTGAACCTAAGGTTTAATAACTAAAGCATGAAGAAGCCTAGCTGAAATGGGACAAAAACATGAGAACAACTTCAAAATAAAATAATTTTTGAGAGATTTCATCATGAATAGCTTAAGGAGAAAAGAACTGTAGAAAATAGGACGGAATGAGAAGAATTTAAAGTCAGTGCATTCCATGTCTAACTAATGATCTTACTTGATAAATGGCTTATTATCTTCATAGCTAGAAAGCATTATAAGCAGAAAAGAGAAACAAAATTATTAGACAGAATTAAAATAGAAAGTAATAAGAAAGCATTTATATATTTTATAAATTAGTCAAAATTAAGAAAGTCAAAATGCAGAGGCAAGCAATTAAAAAATAAAGGCATATTATAGTTTAAAAATACGATAGCAAATTAGATA
Organism: Eonycteris spelaea; assembly: GCA_003508835.1. NCBI lineage: Eukaryota > Metazoa > Chordata > Mammalia > Chiroptera > Pteropodidae > Eonycteris > Eonycteris spelaea. The sequence continues at coordinate 5,894,144 of PUFA01000046.1, forward strand.
TTCCAAAATAATTATAAAAATTAAGGGCAATTCATGATATTGACGGATTTGTAAAAAATATAAATCATGCCATAAATTTGTTAATGTAGGGTTCTACCTTACCCAGGTAAGTCCGTATTATAGTAGCCATCACAAACACGGTAATTACTGGTGTAGGTGAGAAGACAGAAAGAGGAGAAGGAAGAAAAGAGAGAGATGCTAAAGATTAGCTCTCTCTCTTACCATGCAACATGCAATGAAGCTGGCACTAACCTATCTAAAACATCTAATTAAAAAAAAATTACCCTTACTATAGATCTGCCATTTTTACATCAAAAATATTTTTTCATAATTCCATTATCACTTGAATACTACCTCATCAAATTTTAAATTTAGACTCATATGTTAAAAATAACTCTGAAAATGCTTCCATAAGATGACTTAATAAATCAACAGCTATCAATTTTTGTTACTAGATAGCATCTTTCCATTCTTAGGATATTGCAGTTTTTATTCAACATTGAAATAAACATCTATATAATTATCATGAAACAACAGATATCTCCAAGTTAACAAAAGTAATAGAATGTATTCTCTTAGAAAAGCAAGATTAGAAACAGAAACTGCTCAGGATCCTGAATCAAAAATTTTAACAAATTTAATATAATTGTATCAGCCATGCAAACAGGAATGTCATTTCGAAATGCATTTTATATTTAAATAAAATTACTATAGTAATATGGAATTTCCACAATGACACTGAAACAATTTCTTGGTTCTAGGTCAAGACAGAAATGATCTAAATTTTGACAATTTCTGTGACATGGTCACAGTGAAACTAAATCTTGATCAGTAAATGTTTATTCTGAATAATTTCTATAGTTGATAGAAGATATTCATGTATTCCCTGTGAAGAATCTTTTACTTAGTTTGTCAAGCACTAAAATTAAAATACAAAATACTTACTTAATGTTTTCCAACCTGCTAGAATCTGGTTTCAAGGTGTTTGAGTGCTTCACCATTTTGCACAATGTGATCACCAAGAAAATAATGTTTAGCTGTTATAACAAATAAATAAAGAATTAGCCCACCACAATCAACGGAAAAAAGTTTTTGCAGATTTATTTAATGAGTTAATGCAATTAAAATATCTATGACATGAGTATATAGTAAAGAATGATTCAATTTTAGTTTACATATGCAATGACAGAATTAAGTCTAAATAAATACTCTAGCTATACGATAGATTTTTTAATAGATCATTTGACATGAAATTGCATCTCATTAAATCAGTATCATGTGGTGATGATTAAGTAAATCAGATACCTAAATTGGTCTCTTTAGCTAGAGGTACTCCAGGGCCTAAAAGGCCATCTAATGGAAACACTTAGTGAATTCCTTAGAAGGGGTACTTATATCACATAATCATAGCATAGAATGGAAGGATTGCTGGATCTGGGATCCTAAGACTTAGTGGAGAGTATAGCTTTTGATTTTGGCTGATTAAATGAAGAGAATAACATTTGCCCATTTATAAGGTAACTGTGAGGATCAAATGAAATAAAATGTAAGAAAAATCTTAGTTAGCTATATAAAGTAAGATAAGCTTAAATATACATACATAGATATACACACATACATTTGCTATTGAACTATTATAAGCCATCAGTTCTTTTTCCTAGTCGCTGCATTGTATAAAAGTAGGAAAATGATGAAGAAAGTCCTTTTTTGAGTCCTTCTAAACATTCAGCCATGCAAAAATTTAGGTACATAGAAAAGCAAACTGGGAAAGATGGAACCTGACACGAAATGAATGTCTGGGAGATGAACATAGGTGAAGTCAGAAGAATGGAGTTGTGTTTTGACTGAGGAGAGGTGAGGTAACGGTTGGTAATTTGCATTTGCCTCTACAGACAAACTGGTGGAATGCTGGACAGAGGGAAGGCTGTTCCAATTTTATGCTGTAAAATAGAACTAAACAAGATTGGTCCTGGATTTTTTTGGACTTTTTATTAACTCCAGATTATTCCTTAAAAAAAAAAGGCAAGACAAAAATATTTTTGTCTTTTGTGAGCTTTACATGACTTAAATGTAATCACTTTACATGAATGATAGAGTCAGAAAAGGACCCACTGTATGTGGGACAAATACAATTTTTGGCAGCAGATAATCGACATTACTTTGTTACAGTAACATGATCATATTTACTAAGTCACAATACCATATGATAAAATGACAACATATTTTACTCATTCATCACTTCTGGTAATAAGAAAAAATGATACAGGGCAATAAATAAAATTTCCAAGTCTTTCCTAATGAGTTTAGAAACACAGTGAAGACTTTAACCTAAGCTGTTTATCAGTCATTTTGTCCACCGTGCCTTATTATTTCACTTAGATATAAAATTTCTTCTTAAGGAATAAAATGAGGTTAATGGGTATAATTTGCAAGTGTTGGCAGACAGTGTTTTATGTTGATTACTTGAGGACAAAAAAAATTCTTTAACACTTAAAACTAATTTCCTAAAATAACTGTCTAGAGAAAAATACATTTGTAGAAACATTTTTCTAGTTTTACATTTGGAGGATTATTCTAGTTGGTCACAATATAAATAAATACTTATACTTTCAGGGATATTACTATGTGATATATTTTATTCAACAAACATTTTACTGACTCCACTGCTCCACATAAGAATGTGCTTACTGTATTATTGTGGGTGAGATAATTTCTGTCTTTGAGAAATCAGAGAGAGTCTTCTGGCAGTAAATATTTGATTTGCTTTTTCAAAATTATGATGCAGTGTATCTCTAAAATTTTTTTAAAGCATAAGCAACAGTTTTTATTTTTTATTTTATGCAACAGTAATCCTTAACTAGTAAATTTCTAAATATCCTAAAAACAAACAAATAAACCTAAACTCATATAAACAGACAAAATGACTACAACTCTTAGGTAAGAAAGGTTCCATTATAGATTTAGAATTAAATGCTTTAAACCTCTCAATCCTTCTTTCTGAATGTCCTAATGAAACTACTTATTTCTTTTATTCCAAACTTCTAGACCTAGGGTTGTCCCCCACCATGCCTATTCTTAAACAATTTCCTGAAGCATACAGGGCCACAATTTGGTGTTCATTATTTTCTACACATATGAATTATCCTCTAAGAAATAAAATAGTAGTAGGAGGAGAAGGAGAAGGAGGAGGTGAATGAAGGAGGCAGAGATAATTCCAGGAAGAAAAAAGGTTATTACTTATTACAATGTATAAACTACAAAAACAAAAATGTAAATGAGAAAAAATATAGATGTACAAAGCACTACGCTATAAAAAGAAAATGAGAAAAAATGTGAAATTTTGTGGGTAAATCCATGAAAATGTATTTTTCAATTAAGAAAATCATGTAAAAATCAGTTAAGAATTAACATTTTCCAATAAAACTGAAATAAAACTGAAATCTACTATACAAAAAAGCAGAATTAAAGCTAAATACTATACAAAGAAATTTCTTTCTTGTTAAAACTAAGGACTAACCAAGTCAAATGTGCCACAGATAACATATCTCATTTAAACCATAAAAAACAGACTGTTAGATGCATCTTCCCTTCCTCTCTCCTTACTCTACAAAGGTTTTTAACATTATATATGTGTTTAGTTTCTTTTCTGGTTTCAAATATAGAAAATTATGGTGGGGGAGGGCGGAGGAAGAAATCCCATAAGCTTATCTCCAGAGGGAGTAGCAAGCATCACTTAGCCATTTAAAAAATCTGCAATGCTAGGTATCTTGCCAAAGATTACTCTGCTGCTATAATGTCAGTGTTGAGATTCAATATACTCTGGTCTGTCTCCACAGACCACAGTCTTCCCAAATAAAATTAACCAATTTATTCTGGGTGAAAAAATTAGGAGCCTTCTAACACAACAAAAATATACTAGTTTTATATTTTAAAAAAGGTTTCACTTCTATATAGTAATCCAACTTATAAATCACTCAAATGATGACTTGAAGATAAATAATAAATTCATGTATAAAATACAGCCTCAAATAAATCTTGAATAACATGAACTGTCCTCATCAAAAAACTTCTACCTGATAGATTTGCCAAAATAACTAATCCTCCACTTCCTTTGTAAAACACTACCATCCCATGATCAGTAAATGGAGAAAATACCCACACACTTCTACTCCCACTGTATATTTAACAGTTAGTTGTGTTTTCTCAAACCTGCCTGGGTTATACTCACATATCTAAATGTCACACAAACCCATAAAAGCAGAGTGCGAAATAAAAGGCTGTTGTTGCTAACATTCTTAATATGAATGTTTCTAAAAGACATTTTAAAAGTCAGTCTCTTTAAAACCAACTAAAAATACCAGAAAAATAATCATAAAACCACGGGACATTGACTCAGATGGTTTCACAACTGTTTACGAATTCTCCAATTTAAATTGAAGAATAAATTTAAATTGGGAAACTGGAAAGATGAAAATAAAGATTATAGTTAATGCACTAATATTTAGATCCCAAAAAATTTACAGTTAAATCCACCACTAATTTAGCCTTTGAAGTATGAATTGTAGATAGGCAAATAATGAAGCAATAGTATCTTCACTAGGACAAAATGCCATCATTTCAAGTTAAAGTAATTATGAAAAAAGGCATGCAAGACATTATAAATCATAAGATGGCAAAAAAAAAAAAAAAGCCAAGATACTTTCCCCCAATTCCACATTTAAAAAAAGTCACTAACACATTTTTTTACTAGTTTTATTATAGAAATGAAAAAATATATTTATATCATTTAGGCACTAAACGTTTTAATATGCTACCACCACCAACATAGGACAGTGGAACATTTTCTGGACTTAAATAGAACATATACTACTGAAGTATAAAAAAAATTTTTATTAATGTGGTTTTAGAGTTTTTTCCCCAATGCTTAAAAATTATAAATGCTAATTTTTATTTTCAGGAAATAAATAGCATAATGTTTTCCAGGAGATAATATACTCTGATAAGAGTCATGATTTTCTAGAGTAAAATACTTCAACAGATTTTTTTTCCCCCTCTCTCTTTTTTGCTCCTCGTTCTCTTAAAATATAACTGGAAATTAGAACAACAAATAGGCAAACACACATCTTTGGTAAAGTCTATTGTCAAATATACCTACTCGAAGACTAACTAGGTTAATTCCAAATGAAACACTGACTACAATTCTAAGTTCTTTTTCTTTGATTTTTCCCATGACATAAATGGCTCTTTCCAGCCATACACTCTGTGCGGGGTGAGGGGACAGTGTTAGAGTAAATGATTTTCTTTTCTCTCACTTTTATTTCTTCCTAACTTAGTTTCCTGCCTTTGGTAGGCATTTAAAAATTAATCACAACCATCAAACATGGAATTTTCCCTATTTCTTATTATAAGGCAGACAGAAAGATAAGAGGAAAAGAACGTCTCTGTCCAACTGTTGCTCTTCTCCTTTTAATTACAGGGCAGCCAATTTCACCCTCTTGTTCTTTGTTTTCTTTCTAGCATAAATACTACTTGAGCTTAAACGTAGCATCTAGGGATAGATTGAAAGGTGTTATGCATCAATGAGAAAGGGAAAAGATGAAGTTACAGCTATGTACACAGAGATTTTTCTAAACCTGGTTAGTCTATCATTCACATAAAAACCCCACTAAGACAGGTTAATACGATTGTGTTGCACGTTTAGGCTCAGCAGCCTAAATGCTCACCCTGGTGATTAATTCTGGAGATGAGGTAACTCATCCGGGAATTAATCAGATTTTAACTCAGCTCTTTCTGTGTATGTGTGCTCGCGCATGTGCACAGGTAAATAGGTATATAGACATCTCAGTAGAATTCTATGTGAAAGAATGACAGCAAATTCAGGAAAAAAAAAAAAAAACTTTCCTATTTAGCTAAAAAAAAGTAAATCGCCAAATGGGGGATTCTTTCTTTCAATGACAAATTATACTCTTTTACCTATTTGAAAATAATTTCATAATTATTGTTAAATAATCCTCCAGTATAATTTCCTAATAAAATTCATCACTACTTAATGATATTGCATAGCTAAAATCATAGCCCATACCGGTGACATGATAATACAGAGAGGTTTAAAAATAGAAAGAGGTTCCATGGATTATTGGAATGCGCAGTCTGTGTTATAACCATCAACCTGCTCAATTGAATCACATCCGCCTGAGTTAGCAGCTTAAAATTCATTCCACAGCTTGCTGAATGATATGATATAGACAGAAGAACAGAAACACCACTCTGAAGTAACCTAACTGAACTGCACATGTTCTGACCCTTTTTGTCCTCCCTGGAGCTTTTGCTACCTGGCAAATGCCACTCTAAAACTGCACTTGTATCTCCAGATCTTTGCTGTTAGCCAAGCAGAAACCTATTTCTCCCAGGACTAGCAGGCAGAGAGGTGTTCTCTGAAGAAGACTTCTAAATGATGTGTGAGCTGAACTCTTACTGAACTGAATTAATTATTAACGATGCAGATGGAGCTGTCCAAAATAAGAATAGCTCCTGACGTGTCATGATCCAAGCTTTCATTAAACCATTTCAGGCATACTAATGGTTTCCCACTGCTCATTACTTACAAGCACTTTTCTCATAGATATAATAACTCTAGTGGCCTGTAGGCAAGACATTCAATAGAAATACAGAAGTAGGAAGTTTTATCTTCCGTAGCATGTTGTTTTTCTTCATAGAACGTTATTTAAAATGTACACTTATTTAATATTACTAAGTTAGATGGTTTCAATTTGGGAAAGCTGGAAATACAAAACTTGTTATGAGTGTACTCCTGAGAAGTATAGTACACTATATAATTTATATTATTAAGATGTGGATCTAAAATGACTTTTAAATGTCCTATGTCACCAGAAAGATATATGTAGGTATATATATTAATATTCAACAAACATGTACAGTATAATCATATCATATCTCAATTTAGGTTACATGCAAGATAATGTTTCACACTCTATACCACTCTTTGTCTATGTTGGAGGGCAAAGCAATTGCAAGAGAAGAATTACTCCCAGGACCTGTACTGTGATTGCTACCTGCTGTTTTGTTTTGTTTTAAGTTGGGAACACTGTTCCCAGAAGCCCTTCACATCTTAACTCAAATGATTTGGTAGAGGATAATAATGACACTGTAAATGGGCGATGCACTAAAATGTCCTTTACCTATTTTCTTACTGGAAGCTGAGTGTATGCGAACATTAACTCCTTTTTGCCAAAGTGAACTGTTTTTTCAACCTCTAAAGTCAGTATATGTGTTTAGAGATAGAAAAAAAAAAATAAAACTGCAGTACAACAGAAGTACACATAATACTTTTAAGACCAACATAAAATGGTCTTTACAATTTTCAAAATATCAATATGGTTGGCCAAGGGTTCAGAGGAGTGGGGGGGGGGTGGAACCGGTGACTTTAAGGCTCATGCCTCCTCATGTCAGCTTTCTGTCTTATAATTCAAGGTAGGCTTAGCCCGTGTTAACATGAGTTAAACTAAGAACAAAAACTGGGACAATTATCTGGGCTGATAATTCTGATAAGAAATCAGCTTTCTAGGAACACTTGAGAATGTTTTACAAATTTGATTCATTGCCATTCATCTCCAATTTTCATTTTGCTTTGTGTGTGTAAAAATTATTCATTTTAATGATGAAAGTACATATGCTTGAAGTAGCTTTAAGTTTCACGAACTGCTAAATTTTTTTCTCAATTTTATGAAACACTAGTAAACCATGGAAATATTCTAATAAGCTCATTTGTGTCACTTTTTAAAGGGAAGAAAAACCTTAAATAGTAATAAAAAGGTATAGGCGATATTTAAACTTGCTTGTGTTTCCTTTTTAATCTTATAATGGTTAATAACACCTATTTGTAAAACATAATGCTAAAACTGAGTGAAAAGTTTTAAATACTGAAATCAATTTTAGTTACATTGTTTTAACTATATTTCAAATATTCGACTAACAATAAAGTTAAAATATACCTTAATGTCATCATACTTAAATTACATCAAAAGTTTCTTAAAATCCAATATTTTTGTTTGGTATTTTAAGTCTTAAAAAAGGAATTGTATTTCTAATGAGTTAATAATTGATTTATTATACATTTAATAATCTAAGCTAAAAACATCTTTTTGTGCTCTAAAAAGAACTTAGGGTATGGACATTTATTAAAAACTACTAAATTACTATGTGGAAATTAAGAGAATAAATATTAAGCTAATGTTCTTTCACTTCCACACAACACTCATTTAATTCATAAATGCTATACAGGCTCAGCACAGGACTAATGTTAAAAATTTAGAGACATATCTTACTGAATTAAAACTCTTAGCAAAAAACTCTACTACTCAAAAACAAAATATGCTATGCACCTCAGTTATTCCATTCTAATTATCAAACTAATTTCAAATCATGCAATGTTAACATGGCTTATTCAAGAGTCTATTTTTTAAGAATATGACATGACATTTTATCAAACTAAAAAAAAAGAAGTACTTTTTAGAGAGAGCATTTCAGAAAAAGTACTAATTACCACTTGTATAAACTCTCAATAATGGTACAATATTTAAAATATACTATATAATTTTACGCTATAAGCTAGATGTGTTCATAATCTTTGAATGCACTGATAAATTAACAATAAAACAAATTATCTATTTTTCAATTGCACTGCTAAAGCAGCAAGCTAAAAATAAAGGGAAAACAGAGTTGGCTTACCAGAATAATGAAGGTAACTGGTCCAATGAAACTCCATATAAAATAGTTATCAACATGAAGCCAGCAACTATTTTGGGGGGAAAAAAAATATATATATGTATATATGTATATATGTGTGTGTGTGTGTGTTTGTGTGTGTGTGTGTGTATGAAGTAGCTTTATGGATCCTCAACATCAAAAGGAAAACAATTTAAAAAGTCTAACAAAACCACCTTCTCATTTGCCTTTGAAAATTCATTTTTCAAAGGCAAGAATAATTTGATTAATTCTGAGTTGGTATTGACTTAAAGAATAGTAATTTATTTACTTCAAACTACTGGTTTTCATTTCAGGTTTTAAGCTCAATAAAGGCGTAATTATGCTTGTGTGGGGAAAATAATAAACCCCAACACACCCTAATCCCTAATTCTTAAGACCTCTGACTTTACTAAGAAAAATTTGAAACTCAATGTTCCAAATTGTCTCATCATTTTAAAGTTCTTATCTTCAATTTTTGCCTTCAGGTCTATATGTGAGCTAAAGTGTTTAACCCTATGGAACATAAAAGACAAAAAAAAGTGTTTACATGTTATGTTTGTTGCAAAACTTTATAGCATAAATTTAATACCTCAACTGGGAATGGATGAATACTAGACAAAAATCAAAGCACAGACTCATATAGTATTAAAGTAAATGATGCATAAACTTATTAAGACAGATTTTACTTAGTGGTTCATTTTTCATATAACACTGAATCCCCACTGAATTTCTTTTATTTGTCTTTCATCATCTGTACAGTCAAAAAGCTTTCTTTAGTCCAAAGAATCTTTATATAACTAATTTTATCAAAGGAAAAAATAAACAGAATTGGAAGGCAAATTCATGCCTCTAGCAAATAAAATCCTTAGAAACATGGCTATGTCTACCTTCTGTCACTTTCCATAAATATCTATATTTTTATAAATAAAAGACAGTGACTCATTTTAATCCTTTCAAACTGCTGATGAAATATTATCAAAGTAAAACATATGGGAAGGAATGTGCTACTGTCACAACTCCGAATGAGAGTTAGCTAGAGGGTCGGCTGCACAAAGAGAGCTAATGAAGCATTAGCTTAAAACTGAGTAGTTAAACCTGTCAGATGCTTTAAGTTCAGAAGAATTTTTACTTAATATCTTTCTAAGGCCAAAAAGTTATTTACTTTTTCAATTTGTTTCAGGTCAATCTTTTGTGTTAAAAAGAAAGTCCATAATTTAGAATCTGCCTCGCCAGAGTACAAATCCTCTGAACCTAGAAAATTACAAAAGACTTGATTGTAATTTGTGCACGGCATGCCCATTCTCTTACCAATAAAGCTTTCAGAGGCTATTTTAGTCTGTCAGGGAACCTCACTGACAGCTAACAGGCTTTAAAAAATTATTCACTTGAAAAACACTCAGGTCGCTTGCAATTACTTACGCGTTTTTTGTTCCATAGCTCTTATAGTCAATAGCAGCTGAGACTCCAACCACTGTGGCAGGAAACAAGTAACCAGCAACATAGTAATATTTCTTCCTTGAATATTCACTTTCGAAAACTTCAACTAACATTAGATAGAGCTGCACACCTTCTAAGCACATCCAAGCAAAAGCAGCCAAAAAGAAAAAATGTAAAAGTCCTGCAAATATTGGGCATGCAATCTATAAAGGAGAAGAACAAAAAAAAGAGAACACATGAATAAAAAACAGTCTACTCCAAAACTGTAAAACAGTCTCTGATAGTGCTCACTGCTGTCTTTAAAATATATCATTATTTAAAGTACTGCTTGATTATATGAAAACAAATTATAAACACTGCAAATTGCAGAGTTTAATGCTTATAGAGTAATTGCCAGAGATGCTAGAAAATTTTAACACTCTGAGACACTATTATTTTTAGTGAAATTTTGTGCAAATAAAAAAACATTTTAATTAGCTATTATAAAAATCTGAATATTCTACTTGTAGATGATCTGTTCTATTAAGTATTTAGAATGGTTGTTGCCAGATATTTTTTTTTCTATTTTTTTCTGTAAGAGAATTTTTGAAATTTGCTTTAATTACAGATACCATAGGCTCTAATTACATAACATGATTTTCCCATCAGTCATATGTGGAGCATTCTTAAATTCACCCTGGAGCAGATGAATATAGGGTGAACAATTAACTAATGATTAAGTTCTGTTTCTAACTTTAAGACCTCATGATGAATAAAACGCTCAAAATATGAAGAAATAATCAGTGGTCAGAATGACTATGTGAGCAAAATGAACATTGTAGTAATAGGATCTTTTCATTTCAGTATCCTCAGCATTCTTCTATTCAAATTATGTCTTAATTAACAACCCAGAAAAATGCAACTGTACCTTAATACAAAAAATGAATTAACTTTTAATAACTTTTCTTAATGACTGGGCTTTTATCACAGATTATCCTTCAATAATTGCCATGTCAATTCTATTAAATTACAAGGTAAAATATTACTATCAGCATATGAGTGGATTCACACTTGTTATAATAATTTTCAGAGATCCAAGGTCAATAAACTAAAAGGGGTACTTACCATGTATTTTGTCTTATCAATGCCTATTAGAAAAATAAATTCAGAAATGAAAAGGTTGATACAAAGGTTCTTGTGAATAGTATTACGGTCACTCTGTAGACCACGGAAAAAGCAGAAGGTGAAGATGCAGATAGCCAGACAAACAAGGGAGATGACAATTCCCACCCATGTGATGACTGTAAGGAGTAATTCATGAACTTCATCTTTGTACTAAAAATAAAAACATATGAGGAACATTAATATTCTTGTATTACGTCACCTACAAGTAAGACAACTTTCACATGCGATAGCTCATCTTTGAATACTAAACTCTGAAAATTCATGTGTGCTCAAAGAGGGCTCAATACTAAAAAGATATTTTGATCATGTAACAGAGTTCAATATTATCTTATCAGCTTTTATATCCAAAAATAGTGCAAGAGCCCAATTACTTCAAAATAACGACTGAAATAATTGTCCACATAAACAGAGAAACTATATAATACAATAAAAGATATTTAGTTATTAAAAATGGCATTTTAATCACTTCCCAGACTAACATGTCAAATTTTAAGTTTTAAATTTCTCCTTTGGTTTTTATATTATATTTATATACTGAGTCAAGTACATGATAGATCTGAGTTTTCATGCTACATTCCTTAAGATTTTTATCTTCTGGCTTTCATTCTCTTACTCACAAAAAGGAATACTAAGAAACATTCTAGAAATCATTTGGACCTTTCAATAACTGTAGTTTTGCAATGTGCAAAATGGTTAGAAACCTTAAAGTAACTTTTTATGAGATTCAAACATTCAAGACGAGGAAGGCAGGTTAAGCATTAGAGCCCTCTTTAGTATGACCTATTGCTCCTCAATCCCCTACCACCTCTGCCAAACATCTGTCCAAAGGAGAAAAACTTAGAATAAAGTATGTAAAGCACATGGTTTTGAGAAGTAACAATAAATATAGTGGAAGGCGTCCTAAAATATATGGACAGTATAGAAAAAATTAGAAATCCACATTACTTTGTTTGCTTTTTAGTTACGATAAGCACCCAAAAAAGGGAATATTACACAAACTGTTTTGAATCCCTGAGGTTTTTCTCTGCTACTAATTAGAAGTGCAAATACTTACTGCAATTTCCCTGTAGACCATGAGAATTGCAAAATTTGTTAGGTGGCTGCATGCACACGTTGTACGAGTTTTATTAGTGTCAACTAGCTTGCAGCCCTGGGTAGACCAATATCCCATCATAGTTCTCTCTGAGTAGTTCCAGAAGGAGCAGTTTGCATTGAAATAATTGTCAGGCTGGGAAATAAAATGACAAAATAAAATTAGGATTTTACACTCTAAGATGGCAATCACAATTGTTTAATATGTGTAAAAGGTAATTTAGATTAAACTTTGCATGTTTCGGACTATAAAGTTTTTCATCAGCAAAATTGTAGACTATGTTATACAAGGCAGATATCTAACTTAAAGGGGTTTTATAGTCCGAAACACTCTAAAGAGTACTCCAAATTACCAAAGACCCATTTTATACAATTATAATTTCCGTCTTATGATTTTACATACTGATGGTATATTAGAATAATTTCTTTTCCTTTTCTGACAAAATTAGAGCCATGAATTTGTCCTGTGAAAAAAATTCTATGAAGACCAAGTGTTTTAGAATCCATTTTCGCTCATTTTTGTTCTCACAGGTTAGTAACGTCAAGGTTCTCAGAAAAGTCAATTAACTGCGGCCACACAAATTTATTTTCCTTGGCCAATTCTGGAGACCTACTTGGCTATCTGTGGGCACTTATTCACCCTACTTATAACAGCCATCAAAATTCTGCAGACAATCTTTTAAAACAGTCTAAGTCTTTAACAAACTTGCATTCTAAGGCACAGTAGAAAAATCATATGAATTGTCTTAGTTTTTTAAAAATACAGTGTTTGATAATTGTGCAAATATGATCGATAAAAGCAAAAACAAAAAACAAAAAAACAAAAAACCAATCTCCCCCAAACAAACACCCCAAAACAAACTGCCAGACTAAAAAGGTGGAATCCTATCCCTTAATACTCACTGCTGAGTTAATTTTCATTCTAAAACAAATTGGTCATTTACATTTTCCTGCTGAACCTCCTTTAATTTTATGTTTACAGGCTTAAATAAACTCATGCCTCTGACCTAGTGCAACATTTGAAATTCAAATGGAAAGCTCCTTTCTTTCCTCTTGGCCATCTCCCCCATTCCTTCTCTCCCCATCCCCAGCATGTCAGTATTACTTTCCTTCCTCGCTGGTTTTATAACCTTCTACTACTTCATTAGCATATATAACTTACATCAATGTGTGGCAGGGTAAAAAGCACAGGATCTGTCAAGTATACTCGGCTGGATTCTTTATTGATTGAAACTGAAATGACGTGGGAATTCACTGCAATGGTGCTATTACGACCAATAAAGTCAGCACCCAGTTTTATGGTTGCATTTTCTGTACTAAGGAACTGTCCCAGACTCCGGTAAATGATGAACACCAACTTTGCAAGCCCTAGGAAGGTAAAATGGTCATATGGCTTTACAGAAAACATGCTTATGAATAATAATAAAAAAAGATACATTAAAATAAGATTAAATGAAAAAAATTCCTTATCGAATCTTTATTTAGATTTAGTTTATTGGGAAAAAGTAAAGCATTATTTTAAATCTGCTTTTAAATGTTAAGCTCTATTTGTTATATTAGAAGTTAAATAAGTACTCACCATTTTGGAACTACCAAGTTTAAATGAACAAAAAAAATCCCACCGATTTTTAAAGGACTGTTCCATCTTACCATTCCTGCTGTTCTGTTTGACAGTATTTGCAGAGAGTTGGATAGAGCTGCCTGCTCCTTTGATGCCCAAAGGAAATTTAAAGTCTTGGACCTGTCCTTCTGTACTGAGTACTGCAACTTCCAGAACTGGATGAGGCAAAGGACAAAGAAGGAGAAATAAAAGGGCATACTTTAAACTACAAAAGAGGCAAATGATAATTGCATGAAATCTATTGTTTATCTACTTACAAACATTACTGTTTAGATTTCAACAAAATCATGAACAACTAAATTATTCTAAGATATCATAAGCCTCAACTACTCTAAAAAATTTCACATAATCATTTTTTCAGTTTATCTTTTGTCATCAAATAATTTCGGATTTTTAGCCTATGAAAATGAACAGTGTATAAATTCATAGTACACAATTTCCAAAGTTTCATTTAAATTATTAAACAACAAGATTTCAAAATGATTTTTTGGCTCTTTATGTTAAATAACTTTTCTATGACCTCTACCTATCAATGGTAAAACTCAATATGAAGTATAAATCTGAATGCCTTTATTGCATGTATACATCTATTTCTATGTATATGATTTCAATATATAAGACAATATAGGTCAGTTTTGCAGTAATAGATTTTCTCTAATTTCTAAAAGTAGTAAGACCAGCACAGCATATTTATGAAAAAATATCTGGTATTATATTAAAACTTCCCATTAATTCTAACTGGTATCCATCAATATTTACATATTTGTTAGGCAAAATAAGTTCTCTGCACCAAATCTGGCCTGCCACCTGTTTTTGTAAATAAAGTTTTATTGGACTACAACCAAGCTTACTCATTTACTTATTATCTTATAGCTGCGCTGGTGATACAATAGCAGTTGTATACCTGTAACTTAGGCTATGTGGCCAGGAAATCCTAAAATGTATACTGTTTGGGCTTTTATAGTAAAAGTTTGCCAACTAAGAGCAATACATATTCAGTATATATTTTTCTTTAGGTTTCAACCTCTTAAATAGTGTATATCCTTGCATAGCTAGTTCTATACTTAAACACATCTGTTTGCGTACACACACACACACTCACACACACACACACGACGGAATTCACTCACTTCCCTTTCTTTTTAGAAAAATGGGCTTATCACATTTTAGAGTAACTCTTGGAACACTTTTATTTTATTTTTTCATCTTTCATGACTTTGTTTTGTAAAACACATATAGATTTAGCTATAAATATGAAATCATATCCCTGGGAAATTTTTAAAGGCTATCAAACCACATGTAAAGAACCTGAAATACAAGTTTAAAATGAGAATCATAACTCCTAGAATTCTATCAGCTCCAGAAACTGACTGAGATACTTCTTTTATTGATCTATGCTTAGAAAGACTAAATAGGTGAGTGAATAAATAATCTTTCCTCATGTCAGATTCCATGTGTGTGGGTATGGGATGAAGGGGAAAAGAAGAGTGACCAAAAAATACATTTAATATATACCTATCTTTCTTATACTGACAGGGACTCTTAATTATTAATTATTCTTAAGTAAGGCAGAAGACAGGGTGAAAGAAGGAAATCCTTTGAGTTTTATGAAATGTTCCAAACACACACACACACACACACACACACACACACACACACACACACACACACACGTACCAAGAGTTACTTTAACTCAACAAATATAAAAATCATAACCATAGTAAAAAATAATAATAATGTGTTGGAATTTTTTAAAGATTCATTAATACAGATCTTAGTAGAGAATAACTTTATGCCAATAAATAAGTAAATTTATATAAATGAATAACAATAAAAACAAGCAAATGGGAAAACTTATTAGAAATATAAAACTGACTAATAAATTTAAAATCCCAACAGTTTATGACTATTAAAGAAAATAAACTGATACTTAAATATACATATGCAAAAGTATTTAATAAATTATACACACTTTAAGTATAACACCCTGAACAAATTGAGTTTAACTCAAAAAGGAATACAGAAATTAATGCATTAGAAATATAATTCACCAAATTAAGAACTTAAAAAATATTAACAGAAAGAATTCAAAAAGTTCAACGCCTACTTTATATAAGAAATCTTCAAAAAATAAAGGAATACAAAGAAAATTCCTTGTTCATATAAAAGATTTGTTATCAGAAAAAGGTTATCTTTTCAACCTATAGCAAACACTGGTGAAAGACTCTAGAAGCATTCCTTTTAAAGTCAGATGATCTCTATCACAGGTTTTATTTAGCATTATACTGAAAGACCTTGCTAATGCAGTAATTAAGAAAAATAAAAAGTACAAAGACTGGAAGGAAAAACTTAACATATTATTTAGAAAAATGATTAACTACATAGTAGTCTTGAGGGAGAATTTATATACTATCAGAAGTAAAAGAACTTAGCAAGACTGCAATCAGCAAGCAATAAACAATTAGGATACATAATTTAAAAACAGATACTATTTACAATAAAAATTTTACCTAGGAATAAAACCAGTAAAAGTACAAGATATTAATGGAAAAACACAGAACTTGAGTAGAAGACCTAACAACAAATGGAGGATTATATTATGGTGTTAGTTGGGAGAACTCAACAGGTAAATCTGTGATATTTCTTTTAATATCGATCTGTAAACTCGATCTAATAAAAATTCTAACAATATTTTTTGCGTATAACTTGACAAACTGTTTCTAAAATTCATGTGAGTGAGACATGCCAAAAGCAGCTAAGGCAATTCCTCAAGGAGCCAAGTTGAAAAGAACTCATCAGATATTGATATTATTGAAATGAAACAAAAGCAATGTGTAGCACACATTCCTAACATTCCTATCAAGTATAGCAACTTGATATAGGACAGTGATATCATTAAAAACTACTAGGAAAGGAATGGACTACATGCTAAAAGTATTGAACAACTTATGAAAAAAGGAAATCAAATTAGTTCTCTCCATCATATCATAAACAAAAATAAATTTCAGGTGGATTAAAGACATAATTGTAAAATGGTGATGTTTCATCATTTCTAAAGTAGAAGATCTTTATAAATCAAAAGTAGAGAAAATTTTCTTGAGCAGGACACCATAAGGAAAATATTTCTTACATAAGCTACCAAAAGCACCAACTCTAAAAGAACAGACTGATAAATTTCACTTCATTTTTCTGTAAAACAAAAGCTACCATACCCAAAGCAAGAGAGAGAAAACGTAAATAAAATAAATATTTGCAAACTATATAATCCTTAAAGAATTAGTGTCCATAATGAATTATCTGCGGAGAAATAAGTAAAAAGGAAAAAGTTGTGGATAACAAATTCACAGGATAGAAAACTAAAATAACTAGGAACACATTAAGTAGTTAAAGAACTGCAAGTTCTGAGTCAAAGAACTGCAAATTAAAACAGCGATGTGATCAATTTGAATCCATTAAAATGACAAAGTTTACGTCAATAATAAATGTTAGCAGCAAAGACGGTGATGAGGAATAATGGTATTACAGATGAGAATGTAAAATAGTATTAGAAAGTAATTTGACAGTATTTAGTAAAGTTAAAGATGGGCATGCTCTATCATTCAAAAATTCTAAGTATGTGTGCATATATTTGTGTATATGTCTAGAAAGGCACATACATTTGAAAAAGAAGACACATAAAAACTTTCACTGCAGTTTTCCTTATAATATCAACAAAAAAAGCAAAAGTCACTAAAGTATTACTGGCACAGTTAAATAATCATGAGGTATTCTTAAATTAGATGAATATGCTAGAGAGGCAGAGAAAAATTATACAATTACATTTATAGTGTGAAATCATAAATGTTAAAAACATGAAAAGTAATTGTTAAGTGTACACTACCTGTAGAGCAAAATTAAAAAAAATAGGTTACTAATGCTAACAAATACATTAAGGATGAAGGTTACTCCCTTTTGATCAGATGAGGAAGGAGAAAATTATTTACATAATCTGTAAACAATTTCTTTCTCTGAAAATCTGAAGCAAATATGGTAAAATACTAAAATATGGCTCAGCTGGATGACTAGAACACAGTCGTTTATGATATTCTCTATTTTTGTATGCTTGAAATAATCTATGCCTTGTTCAATAGATTCCATGAAAGTGAATACACCGATTCATAGGAGAGCCACTCAGAGCCTCCCTCACAGCCATTTCTGTAGATAGGATTTTAATATATTTCTCACAGAGGATTTGCTGCAATGAGAGGAAAGGGGAAGCAAAGTCAAAGACCATATAGGGAAAACTACCTTCTGCCACGATATCCACCACATTCTAGGTCCACTAGCCTGAGTCCCAGGGTAAAAACAACATGGAGCAGATTGAAGATGACAGGGAGCTGGGCCAAAAAGCCAGGCTTCAATGGTGACATGGCATGAAGAAGGATAAACCTTTGTTGTTGTGACCTGTTGCAACTTTAGGGGTTCTGTTACTACAATATAACAAGCCTAAATTGATGGATACAATCATGCTGGCTGCTGAACACATTGGGAAAATAAATGATAGGGAATTTTTTAATGGATGAATTAGGCTAATAACACCTAAATCACTTAATCAATCATAAGACCACAAAAGAAAGGCAACCAAACATTTACGTGCCTCTTGAATATAAGGCAATAGAAATTTCTTATGAGGAGATTAAAAAAAACAACAACAACAATAAAAAACCTTAAACTTGACCTGATCAAGCCTCTCAATCTAATATCAGTATATATTGATCATGGTAAAATTTATCATGGGGATGAAATAAACCAAATCCAGAATGTGAGAAAATTTTACAGCACAAATTATCTGCTCAATTTCTTCAACAAAAATGAAAAAAAAATGCTTTTTAAAATAAAGATGTAAGGAAAAAATGACTTTTAATTGAAACTTTTAATTATGTATCAGTCAAATGTAAGGCATGGACTTGTCTGTATCCTAATAGATAAGCATTAGGATAAGTGTTAACAATTTATAAAAATCAAGTCAATTTAAACACATTTTTGTTACCTTTTGAACATATTTTTGTTAAATTATTAAAGTGCCATGTTTTTTTTTGTTTGTTTGTTTTGTTTTTTTAAGTATGGCTACAGCCATGCCACCCTGAATAAGCCCGATTCTGTCAGATCTCGGAAGCTAAGCAGGATCAGGCCTGGTTAGTACTTGGATAGCAGACTACCTAGGAAGACCAGGTGTTGCAGGTGTTAAAAAATAAAAGAGAGATTGTAAACTGACAAGGTCCTTACAATCTGTGAGGCCAACCAAGGGTTACCTCCCCTAAATAAAATAAATAAATAAATAAATAAATAAATAATAGATAGATAGATAGATAGATAGATGATAGATAAATGGATGAATGAATAATAAATAAAATATGGGACATTTACAGTAATAATATATCAGGATATGCTTTAAAATAATGACATGGCAAAAATAAGAAGTGAAACAGGATTAGCAAGATATTAAAACTGGGTAATAAAGATTTTTTAGTTAAAATTAAAAACTTCTGCTTAAGATATTACAAAAATTTCAAAAAGTCACATACTGAGGGAAAACATTCACCATACATATACCAACAAAAGATTTGTATTGGGAATACATAAAGAATCTTTACAACTTACTAATAAAAAGACAACCCAATTAAAAGTGGGCAAAATATATGCAAAAGACACTTCACAAAAAGATAAATGGCCAAGAAGCACATGAAAAGTTGAACAGTTATCAATAAAACATAACTTAGCAATCACATAAATGCAAAACAAAACCAAAATGAGATGCCACTACAAACCATGAAGGCTAAAATTAAAAAGACACTTGAGAAGACAATCTTAAATATTGAGAATAGTGAGAATGTGGAGCAACTGGAACTCTCATTGCTATGAGTAGTGTAAAATGCTACAACCACTTGGGAAAATAGCAGGTTTCACAGTAACAGTAAAAAAGTGGAAACAACCTAAATGCCTAACAGGTGGGTAAATGTACAAGGAGTGATGTGTCCTTATGATGAAACACTACTCAGCAACAAAAAGGACTGAACTCCTAATGCACCAATATCGATAACTCTCAAGAACATTACTCTGTGTAGAAGATAAAAAAAAAAAAAAGGATATATTGCATGATTCCATTCAACTGAAGGTCTAGAAAAAGCAAAACTAGATTACTGTGACAGAAAACAGATCATTGTTTGCTTAGAGCTGGAGATAATGAGGAGACTGACTGCAAAAGAACATTAAGAACTCTTTTAAAGTGACAGAAATGATGACTGTGCTGTTGGTTATATGGGTGTACATTTGTCATAACTTATCTAACTGTACATTAAAACAACTGTTCTTACTATATATAGATTATACCTCAAAGTTGATTTTGGAAAGCTATAACCAGATACAATTATACCAGATATAATTATACCATTTTTATAAGGTCATGCATAAGAGTAAATCATATAATAAAGTTAAATTAAGGATTCAAGGAGAAATCCCTAAGGAGAAAAATCAAATTGTCTTAATAACCAAAGACACTAACCACATCCTAATTTAGATAAGAGCATCAAGAGGGTGAGGACAGAAAAGGATAATGGGCTATTTTAGCCCTCCTTTTTAAAAAGAGAATAAGTCTTAGGAAAAAGTTGAATGTTTTCCTATACTAAATGATATATAATGTCTGTCACAAAAATTATTTGTATCTTAGAAATAAAAATATAACTATAATAAAATATGCAAAGCAATTTCCATAGTAATAATTTTTGGGTAATAATGTGCATATAGTAACTTTAGGGCATTATTATTTGAGAAGTTAGTAATATGTGTATTACATTCTACAAAAATCTCCATCCACAATATTCTTTTATTAATTAAAATAAAAGTATGAAGAATAATCCTTTAGTGCTCACTTTGGAGCGCATAAACATAAATTGGAATGATACAGAGAAGATTAGCATAGGCCTTGAGCAAGGATGACACACAAATTCATGGCCAGATGGGAGGGCGGTGGGGAGCTGGGTGAAAAAGGTGAAGGGAGGAAGAAACACAATTGGTAGCTACAAAATAGTCACGGGGATGTAAAATACAATATAGGAAATACAGTCAATAACATTGTAATAACTATATATGGTGCCAGCTGGGTACTATGTTAATTATGTATGTCTAACCACTATGCAGTACGCCTGAAATTAATAAAGAATAATGACTGTCAACTGAAATATAATTGAATATTAATTAATTTTTAAAAAGAATAATCTTTTAGAACTTAGAAAAACACAGGTATTGAGGGAAAATATATTTCTGGACATTTAAATTTTCATATTATGTCTCAAACTGGAATTAAATATGTGCATTCTGCATTATGTGAGGCTGATGCGAGGAGCAGAGACTGTCAATCTTGCCTGTCAAATTTTCTTGCACTCTTAGAAGGAGCATCAGAGGGAAATTTTACATTTTTTTTTCTGTTTTTAAAATAGCCTTTAGAAAATTTAGAATACAAATTGAGTTTATAACATATCACTTCTAATAACACTTTCTATAACTCACCCTCTAAAACAATAAAGTCTAAACTCCTTTATCCTTACAGGTACATCACTGGAAACATTTGAGAAGACTTGTTTAATGTATAACTTAGGAATTTCATTAGACTACTAAAAATGAACCTCAAAAATAATAAAGCGTAAGACAGAAGGGGAAGCTTTATTTATTCTGTATTACTACTAAGGCTATGGTAGAGCATAACTTCCTTATGACTGGTCTCCATGATCATGGCAGGCCATATTATTTTGACTTCATTTAATCTGAAGTCATTGAGTTATTTATCCTTCTAAAAGTTCATAATAAAAACAGATTTTAATATTTTATTTCTTTTTAAAAATTTAGTTATTTAAAATAAACTTAAGGTTTTGAATTTAAATTCAAGTATAATCCAATTGTCTATTTCTTCACATATGCCTTACTTTCCTACATTTTTAAATATAAAGTTTCATAATTTAGACAGGCGCAATTACGCAATAAGATATGGCATTCCAGCTAGCAAGACTCCATTCAATATTTACTGCTCCAATGTATTATCTTTTGGTGAAAGAGCAATCTACTATCCCTACTGGTGTTTTTTTTTGTTGTTTTTTGTTTTTTGTTTTTTTACATATATGCTTGGGAAATTTTTTTTCTTCACTAAGGGATACTATATAACTTCATCTGAGCTCAACCTCATTTAATAATCAACTCTAAATCAATCAAGCCTAAATTAATAATTTTATTGTACTTACTGTACTTCTTTCAAACATCTTGCAAGGTAATTCCTACCTCTCATTGCCAGCATTTAAATTCTAAATTATGCTTCAAACTGTCTGCAACTATTGTGCAATCCATGAAGCACGGATATTCTGCATTATGGAAGATGGAGTTCACTAACCACATTTTCACCTGAAGGCAGTTGTGTTTAACATAAACATTTGGCTCAAATTCTGTTTGCCTAAAATATTTGACTGGGAGAATATATCCCAGAAAGTAATTTAAATTCATTAGGAACATATTATATCAAATGGAAAAGCATTTACCACAGTTCCAGAGCAAGCACTTCCATTACTCAAGTAATCCATATTTGGGCATTTAAGTACTCTTGACACATTTTTCTTTTAATGATTTTTCAGTTGGAAACAAAAACACACACACACAAAACCAAAGATATAGGATAGATTTTGGCTTTTGCATTAATTCTATGAAACGTGATCAATAATCTGTCTTGTTAACAGATAAAAATAATTTGACAAAAGAGAAGGTTGGCACTGGGAATAACATATTCAGAATGGAAACATCATTCTCTTAAACATCAATCTTCTAAATCAAAATTAAACCTATCGACAGATTCACTTACCAATATTTTCTGTAGGCATTGAGACCCTGGTTGGTTCAACCAGATTGTCAGCCAGGACAAAAGCTCCTTCTTCCAATGTATCGAGTAACATTGTTGCTGTGTGCGCTTGTTCAGAAGAATTCATGTGTTTCCATGATTCCAAAGCTTCAGGTCTCAGCAGGTTGTCCACTGTGTCAACAATTGCCTGTATCCATTAGAAAAACGATCATTAGTTTTGACTGCTTCTAGTACCAAGGTGATTTTCAATCACCGATTAGTGACAATACTTATCTGCCATGATGATTTACTTTTTTTTAGTTCAAGATGGAAGAACACCTGGACAACATACATCTGGCCAACCTGTAACATATCTGACCATTTCAAAATAGGACTAACTGAAGATTGTAGACTACTATTTTATTACAAAGAATAAGTGTAAAAAGATGACTTGTTTCTGTTTATCTAATCATCTCAGTTGTTAACAATACAACCAAGCATCAGATCTTAACCTAAGGTATGACTCTTATATGCACAGTTCTTCCTACTTACAATCTCAAGACCTAAACATTCTAACTAGAAAACACTGAGGTCTCTGGAGTAGCTGAATATTTATGCTTGAAATTAAAATGTATTGTTTATTTGGAATTTGAATAAAAATAATAACCCAAATTGTGCCTTATAACACTGTCTACCTATTATCATTGGAAAAAACCAAGATGATTTCAAAGTCTGTAAATTAACTGTGAACATTTTCACTATTCCAATTATCTGTCCAGCAAACACTTGAGAGTACATCTTAATTCATAAACAATGATTTGTTTTCAAATTAATCAAGAGAAAAATCAAAATATTTAAAGCCTATACTAATCATTTAATGAGAACGGAAAGGCAAAATAAAGTCTTCACAAACATCAAAGTTGTAAATATTCATATATGTAGGTTTACTTTCAAAATAGCATTAAATAAAAAGTATATCCCAGTTGGTTAAACAATTGAAGGCAGGCTTTTGTACTGACACTTACTGTAGCTATACAATGCCTATGGCTTAGATAACCAAAATCACTTAGTTTATTTACTCTATCCATTTACCTAGTCATAATCTGTCATTACGCCCATGTATAAATTGCTCTGATCTACTAGTAATCGTGAAGGAAAAAAGACATAAATTGCACAAAGAACAACAAAAATTGCTAGTGTGAGGTACTATATTAAAATAAGCAAGGGGAAAAGCTGTTTGAGGCTACTGTCAGAGTAAGATTAATTAGCTTAATCCATCTTAATATCCTTGTTCTGTCTGCTTTGTGAGCCACCACGACCTTCCTGGCAGGTGAAGACACTTCCAAGTGGCGTTAAAGGTTTTTTTTCTTTCTCTAATGGGAGATAGAATAGTCAAAACGCTCACACGGATACTACTACTGCAGCCATTAACTAGAGTGGAACAGAAATTGGTCTGCTGAGGCCAGATTCATTAGTCACCAAAAAATACAGTCTGGAGCCTCTAATCTAAGTTACAAATGAGTCCTCTGTCACAAAGCGGGGACCTGCTTCATTTGCATAGTGTAAGTCAGCTTCTGATTTGTAATTTAAGGAGTTTTATTAGTCTTATCTGAACAGTGAAGCTCATTTGTGACATACTGAAAATGACACTGGCCAGAAATTAAGGTCATGCTGAAATTTACTATGTATACACATGACTCTCAGATGGCATGCTTTTATTAATTTGAAACCCTCCTTATTTATTACCATTAGTACTTTCTAGTGGAATCAAAATGATCATTAGCCTAATCATATTCCTGAAGTAGTCTTTCCCTGCCAAAGAAAAATAGCTATTCTTTACTCACTGAGATATGTGTCCTGGGCGACACACCAATGATTACAGTTCACACATTAACTAATACCTTAAAACTGGATTGAAAATTTCAGTATGACAAATTCTACACGCGTTAGCTGTTATTTCTTTGCTCTCCATTATAAAGGTTAAAAAGAGACTTCCAGAATTTTACTATCTAAAAACATATTATCTGACCACTGTTTCTTGTAAAGTTCTCAGATCCCACAATGCCTACTACTAATTAGTGAAACACCATTCTTTTTTTCTAGACCTTGCCAACCAGTATTGGTGAAGTCAGACCTTTTGAATAAACCTGTTCTAAAAAACTATATAAAGTCCTTTTTTTTTTTTTTACTGTCACATGTATATGGTTTAGTTCTTCAAGGTTTGGGATATGGTCCCCAGATGATAAGATTAGAAAGTAACTATCACCGCAAAAGAAACTTAAAATTCAGAATAAAACAAATGGCGATGTGGTATTATTATTTTGATCTGTCACACAGAACTAGCATGGTGCACCATGGAGGAAAACTGGCCGATGTAAGCAAGTATTCAAAGCCAAACAGTGGCTTTCTGTTCTTTATAGCCTGATAAAAACCAACATATAACACACATCGATGGCATTGTCACATTATTTACATTCATTTCTAGTAACCCATCCCAATATCAACCTGATTCTAGAAATCACCCCTAAATATTTCAGGACAAAGCCTATTTTATTTAACAGTTTACCACAGAGATAAGAAAGCAGTGACTTTTTCATGCACATACATTATGACTACACAGTCTTTGATATGATAAACTGCCAAGAATATATCATAGCTGTTTTACTCAAGTTTTTTGTTTGTTTGTTTTTGCTTTTTTAAAATCCGCAGAGATGACAACAGGAAACAAAGAGACTGTATGATTACTTTCCAATTCAGGGGATATTGCATTAAAATTCTTGTACGTTTGGATGAATGGAAAAGCAAAAAATATAAAAATAAATTATTTGCTTATTCCGAGAGTAATATACCTGTGAAAAGTCAACATTTGTACAGCTGATATGGGGCACATTATATAATTATCAAAGACTGAAATACATTGGATCATGCAGCAAGATGATAGAGCGTGGCAGGTAGCTGAAGAAGGGAGAAAGCAGGTGACAGCACAGGAGAGATACCTTAAGGTAAGCCCTGCATGTCTTCTCTCGTTTTTGGAGCTTTTTAGTAAAAGAAAAGAAAATCAGAGGTTAGATTTTATCTGTTGAAAATGAGGGAAGAAGAAATCCTCAAAAATTAAGCTGGTGTTCCTGAGCTCAGTTTATCAGGTATCGTAGTCTTCTGGACTTTTGTGAGTCTACACTGACTGCTCAAATTAAGTATTTATAGTTTTAGCTATATTTTTCTAAGTATATGAATTCAAAGCATCTTGATAAAACTAGAGACAAAATATATGGTCAAAAGGAAAAAAAATGATATTTTTTACACCCTATAAAACCATATTGGCCACAGATTTTGAACTCATATGAATCTCAAGACATTTATTTTACATCGTAGTTAAAATAACTACAATGTAATCAAATTTCTGTCACAGTAGGAAACTATACTCCTAGTGAGAGAAACTCGTCCTTCTCTCAAAACCTGCACTGAAAACAGGATTTCAACGCCTAACATTCCTACATGAATCATAATTTTGCTGCAACCCTGAGTTCAATGTATTAGTATATAAACTATGTGAGTTGTAGGACACATAATCTCTCCAAATGCATTCTAAAATGACAGTACTGACCACAAACAGGTAAAAGAGCTTGCCACCAACTAAGATCTCCCTTAGGTAATTAACTTTTTTTTTTTTTTTTTTTTTAGGTCATATTGCTCCTTTCTCAATTGTAATTCTTTTTTGGGAAATAAACCAAATTAGAAGTTTTGTTTCTGAGTTGTATGTCAAAGGGGCCAGAGGTGTGGTAATCAATTGCTAAAAGAATCCAGAGCTGCCATATAAAATGTCTAATTGAAAATAACGAAAAATTTCTACCTACCTTGTTATAACTCCGTCCAGCTGAATCCTTTTCACTGGGTTTCAGTTCCTGCAGCTGTGCATCAAGAATATCCACCAACTGCTCCATCAATCTCACTGAAGAACTCACATCCCCAGCAAACACTGGCCCTTTGGTATGTTTAGCTAGTTCATTGGCAAGACTAGCAGCATTTTCTCCACTTCTGATCTGAAAGGCCAATTTAAATGATCTCAGTAAGATTTCTTGTTCTGTTTGTGCTTCTTTTTCTTCTCCTAAATATTTTTATTGTGGTGAAAAATACGTTTGCAAATATATCAAAATCTGTAACTGAAACCAATAACTTTCTCTTCATTTCAGACGATTAAAAGTTCTTAGACCCTCAACACACAAAAGAAATTTTCAACCAGACATTAAAAGAAACAAAAGGAAAAAAAAAGAAAATCAGAAATCCTTTTCAAAAATTTTCAGAGAGCCCTCTCATTTCACTGTAACCATTTTGAACCGCTATTTAAAAATCTTATTTATTTATTCCAGTGATCTAGAAATTTAAATCAGAATGTAATCCTATGATCCTGAGGGTTATTATCTACTGCTTGCATTTCAGAAAGGTAGACGAGAAAGGAGAAACTAAAATGTCACTGCATTACACTGTAATATTAAAGTTATTAATTTCTTTTAAAGCCATTTTTACTTATTCTACTATAATCATCTGTGATATTAACAACTGCTTGTATTCTGTAGATTCAGTTGCAAACATAATGATATTTGATTTATTAGGCCAATGCACTATTAGTCTTACAAACATCAAAAGAAACAGAACTCACTAAATATAAATGAAATTAAGCAAGTACATACTCATTACTCATTAAAGGCTTAACATAGAAAACAGCATGCCCCAAAACATATGTAATTTTGAATAGTTTACAGTCAAAACTATGCATAATTTTTTACTTTTGTATTGAACAAAGAACAATGAAGCTGGTTTTAACATACAAAGCTCAATTATTTGTGTTAGAAGTTAAAACCCTTAATCACACATATATCATATTAAAAAGGTTCCAACCAACCTTCTGAGCCAGCTGATTCACCCAGTGTGAGGTACAGTTGCTAAGATCAGGGCCCTTAGGGTTCCATGTTCCAGTGGAAACCATGCAGAGATACGAGGCAGTTCCTACAGCAGATGTAGAAAACAACAGTGAAATTGAAACCATTTTTCTGCATGCATTCAGGAAATCAGCTATGATGATCCTACCTTGCGTGTTAAATTTTGAATAAACGCTAACAGTGCTAGTTGACAATAACTGACAAAAAGTAGAGTAAAATGCCGATTACAAACAGTAAAGATAAAGTCAGCATAGAAATGTCAAACACTTAGAGCGCACAAACAAAAAACTTAATTTCCTTGGGATTCATTCGAAACGATACTTATAATGAGAAAGGCAGCAGTAAGAAAGCCTCACCAGAGTCTATGGGCAAAAATATCGGCTTGACCTACATCTTTAAGAGGGAGAAGTAATTCAGGGCCTGATCTTAAATGATTTCCACAGTTTAAAAACCTTTAGGTATCTATAAATGCTAGATTCCCAAAGCAAAAAAATAAATAATAATAAATAATAATAATAATAATAAAAAAATAACAAAGTTAGTTTATTCTCTCCTTCCTCAAATAAAATCATTTCAGTGTAATTCAGAATCTACCTAAACTAAAATTTAAGATGTATGTATAGTATTTTACAAGAAATACCTCTTGTTCCCTTGGGACATGGTCGTTCAACCATCATTCCCCTTTGTGTCTGAGGCCACCTTATTCCCCTCGCGTCTAATGCTTCGCAGAATCTCTCTGGCAGGGGAAAAATATTTGTTACAGGAGGAATTTTGGTTGTAGAAACTGCTGGAGGTGGTTTTGTCCCTTTGCTTCCTTCCTGTGATCCAGCTACAGTTGTGCTCATGGGGCCTTTCTGTGAAGTAGTGCTTGTGGTTGGTACTTGTGGTTTTGAACAGCTCAGCTGAAGAAGTTATTGTCACAGCTGTGGTAGGCACTATGGAAAAAAGATGAGCGTATTAATCTCAAACACACTCACACGCATATACATGCACACACGTGAATGTGTGCATGTACGTACATACAAAACCTCACTCATCCAACTATCCCCAAACCAACAAAATGAGCATTACTGAGATCAGTAGCCAGGAGGGAAGAATAAATCTCTCCATTTATTCCAATTTATTCATATTGTTGGCTAAGTGATGGCAGTTTAGGCTCTACAATAGATTTTGCTGTATGATTCTAACTGTGTTAGGTTTACTCCTCAGTGAAATATTTGTAATATAGTCTAAGCATAATTTCTTCACATATCTAATAGGAAATGAAGGACAGTTTTATATAAAGTTTCAGTGTACATACCAAATGCATATTTCGTTATGAAATAACTTAGAAAAATTATTTTCTTGTATAAATCCATACTCCATAAACAATCAAATTCAAAGTGTCAACAAAAGTTTGACAATTACATATAATTAGGACAATAGAAAATTTAAAGTCATCCACTCTACATCTTGCAGAAAATAAATACTGTGACATCTTTCTACCCAGCAGACATTCTTGCTTGAGAGACTTTTGACCATGCCTGATTAGACCCAAACAGAAGATAAGTTTGGCACGCTTGTGTTGTTTTAGTAAGAAAATACGTAAGGCTTCAGCATCTTTACTTTTGAAAATGTAAGTATGAAAAAGCAACTAGTTCTGGTCTGAGGTTATAATGCAATCTCTTATCAAGAAAATAGGTAAGATAAAATCATGTCTAATTCAAAACCAATCCTACATTATCTTACTGACCCTTAGCAGAGTATAAAAGCAACTAGTTACCCATTTAAAGGTAGAAATTTAAAAAATAAGTTTTTTAAAAGGTTATTTTTGACTTCCAACATTACTTTCAAACTGTGAAATCCACTAGGTTGAAAAATGGAGCTTAAAATTTCCTTCATCAATAACCATTTGATTAAACAGCAAAAGGATTCTTTCAGTAAAATTCTAATACTGTCATCTGAAATCTATTAGGTGATCACACTGAAGTTTTATCAACATTTATAGAGACTGGCTCTTAAAACCTTATAAATATGATGCCTTAAATTTAAGCTGTTAAGAATACAGCAAATTAAAAATAACTTTTTTTCAAATAATCTTATAAAAACATTAACTTATTTTATGCTTTCTCTATACATAACAAAATAGAACATTGAAGCTTTAGGAAACAAGTTCCTATTATCATTATGTTTGATGTTTTAAGCTCTATCCATAAACAGTTGTTTATACAATTCTGAAACTACTGACAGAGTATGCTTTTTATCAGAAAAACTAGTTACTAGTTCTTTCGTAGTGACAAACATCTTGTTATCAGTAAGTGTACTAAATACTTTCTACATCTTTTTTCCTTCTATAGCCAGGGAAACTTCTTAAGCATATGTTTTGTTTCCAGGGCATAATTTATTGGCCAGATGAGAGATGCCGGTGTACATTAGTCAAACGTCATGCCCAGCCAGCTGCTGTAGGAACCATTCACACCCGTCTATCTTTTTCTGTAAAGCGCTTGCCTGACATCTTGTTAAACCTCCGTAATTTTCTTTTGATTACAATGCAGCCAGGCTTTCAGTGCTTTCTCAATTAACATTTGTCAAAAGCATCACAATCTTTTGCATAAGTGTCAAATGACTGCTGCTAAATCCACTTTTAAAGCAAAGTAGAGAATTGGAGCAATATGAGAAAAGGGTAGAGCAAAGTGGTTCAGTGCTACACCATGTTATGTATCCCACAACACTGTACTAATTAGGACGTATTTGATCACTGAAATACGAATTAACAATCCTAGAATTAGTGATCTGTTAGCTAAGCATCAGCAAAGATTCATAGTAACAGTGAAAGTAGGTAAGGAAATGACCTCTAATAAACGCATAACATTTCATGCAACATTCTGTGGTCTGCTTCCATGAGGTTTTTTTTTTTTTTGATAATTTTCATACCTTTTCACTTTTTGTTCATCAAAAGAAGTTTAAAGGAAATCAACACATTCTTTGAAGGCAGCCAATAAAATATTGGGTTATCATGAAAATAAACTTTAAGTGGCAAATTTAAACTTTTTTGAAAGATAACAAGAATTTCTGGGATTTTGCAAGGCTAATGTTTAGCAACTTCAAGGAAAGCATTTTTTTTTATAAGGTTGAAGCTAGAAATGCAAAATTATTTCTAAAAATTAGTATTTCTTTCCATAGGTCAAAACGCATCTGACAATGATAAAAAACTCACACTTATTCAGAACTTATGTGACAGATGTTATGCTAATTGCCATTCAAGGAATATCAGATCACCTTATTTCACCCTTACCACAAACCATGAAGTAGGCATTATGATCATCTTTCTTTTACAGATGAGGAAACTGAGCGATGGTGAAGGTTAAACAATTTGTTCAAGGTTACTCTTCCATACTCTTAACTGCTATGATCTTACTTTTCTAGCTTTTCTAGTTAAAAGATTTTCATAGACTCTAGAAAAGTATGGCATTCACAAAGCCATCTGCCCTTATTTTGCAGCACTTAACTGATACTGTGTTCTGTGTCAATCTCTAAAAGAAGAAAAGGTGTGGAAAGATAGCCTAATACTGGAGTAATAAACAATAAAGTTTCAGACTGAAACTTTACTGGTAAAAGGGTCAAAACTCTAGAATATTCTATAAATGGTAATAGAAAACATGGAACTCACAACAGAATTATATTTGAAATTCAACCCTTACTTTACAGAGCTCTACCCCACTTATCAGGATGCTGTATCAAACATCCAGATTAACTGATTTATCATTGTCTACTATTATCATTTTAGTAGAAACAGTGCTAATAAAATGCTAATAAATATATTTAATAGGGATCCATAAAGATGTCGCCAAACACATACAGAAATGTTCAATTTACTATGGTAGTTTACTAAGAACTTGCTATTTATTGCCAGCTTTTCCCTGCATTAAAAGATTTAAGTACAATATCCATTTATTCTAAGAGTAAGATATTTCCACCATTCAGGTCTAAGAACTCATCCATTAGCTACTGAATGAACTCCAGCTCAAGTTAGCCACTGGCCTGGTAAGGCAAAACTGCATATTCATTAAATTTATCCTTATTTAATGTTTAAAACTACTGGTCATTTTTTATTGAGAGCATTGTCAATGGAAGATTCTTCAAGAAATATGTATTCTATGCTTAAAAAATAAACCTAACTGGCACTGTTGATAAAAAGTTTTCTCATATGTGTCATATTTCATAATTAGAGTAATTATTCAGGAGCTGTCAAAATCCAAGACACAATATTTTTCGATAATATTTGGGATATCAAATTTGTAGGCAGAAAGAGTAAATTAAAGCAATTCAAATTAAGAAACAGAAAAGAGTTAAAAAATAAGACTGAAATGAGGTTTTTCTAAGCCCACATTAGAAAGGAAGAAGGTGAAAGAGGAAAAATGGACGTAATTTAGGAGAGTGGAGCAAATGAACTATAAGCAGATCACAAAAACCTGGAAATTCAAAGAAAAAAAGAAAGATTTATTCAAAAACTAGTATCAAGGCAAAGAAATAGTATACCTCTACTCTTAGAAATAAAAGGCTTATAAATGGGAAAAAATATTGAAACTAATATAATATGAAGCAGTCTATACTGAAAAATGAAAGGAATGGATAATTTTATAGCACAATATAAGCCTTGGTAACATATATTAGCAAATCCAGTACACAAGACTTGTGAATTTCAGTCAATTCCAGTCAATCGTTGCTTTGTATGGCAGGCAGAGAACATGATCTCTAATTGCTCTGTCCCATCAGTTCTTGGATCTTGCTTCTGGAAAGCTGACAGTGGCTTATTAGTTTGACCTAAATTTATGGTCCAGAACAGTTCTGCAAGGCCTCATCTAGATATCAGCACGCATCCTGGATGACAGAGACAGGAGTCTCTCTAAAAGTATATGAAGATAAATTATAAGGAGAGAATAAGATAACGGGATTCAAACAGCGGCAAGAAAAATTTAGGTCAGATAAAACTTTTTACCACTAAGGGTTTAAATAAGAGGTCAATGTGAATTTTCACTTTCTGGAAATATTTAAGAATGGCTAACTTGGGAGAAATAATTTTAAAAAATAGCTAACTATTTTGGATAACCAAACACAGCTGTAGGAACACAGTTACCGAATCTGTGTAAGTTTCTCATTTTCAAAACTGGTAACCACTCTCCAAAAAGCATTTAAATTATCAAAGTCTTTTTCATCTAAAATGGAACAAATTATACACTAAAATATAAGCCATATGTGGAAAATGACATTATTAGTCATCTTGTACTAAATGAAGTACTTTTGTGACAAGTGGATGGGGCAATGATTCTTTGTTGAACTGAATCTGCACTCAACTTTATTCAGAATCTTTCAGGTGTTGCCCGATTATGAATTTATATTTTCTAAAAGTATTTTCTTTCTTATTTTTCTAATGGAGGGGAAGAGATTTACTACCATCCAAGACAAATTTAACAGCTGTAAGGGTAATACAAGTTACGAAAAATGTTAACACAAGTATCAGTATAAATTTTGTAAGTTCCTGACATCGCCTTTTATAAACCTATAGGATAAAGGAGAAGCATGGTACTAGTTTTTAGAAAAACAACTGAGATAAAGGAAATATCCCAACTTGCTGGCCTGAAGAGAAAAAAAGATATGTCCAACTATAAAAATAAATGGTTCTAAGATATATCAATAAAGATTTTTATGCCCTAAAAGAAGATTTAATTGAACACTTAAAAACAGTGCATACTACTACAATTTTAAGCCAAAATGTTCTAAACATACATGAATCAGAGAAAAAGTCATTGTCTTTCTTGTTCTTATTTTATGAACAAAAATCACACATTTGGTATTCCATGACCCTAATCAAAACATCAACTACGAAAGGTTGTGATTTTTGCTTTTGAGGTTCTGATCCCATGACAATATTTAAAACTTAGTAACTTTATATTATAAAAAATGTGTGGGTCCACATAGTTATGTTTATGGGTGTGGATGTACACTGCTTAAACAGAAGAAAAAGATAATACTTTCTGTGCCACCTTGTTAAAGAGATTAATATAATCACTCTAAAGAATATTCTGGTTCCTAAAATTCTGAAGTAACTCTGAGCATTCCAATTAACTTAGTAAACTGAAATATTCATATCTTTAAAACACAAATATTATTGTTCAAAGAAGAAAGACATAATTCGTGCAAGCTCTATAATACAATGGGTTATTCCTTTATCATGAATATGAGGTAATCTTGTTTTAATGAAATATTCATTTAATTTACTCAAAAATTGTTTCCCACAGAATTGAATTCACTTGATAAACTAAAATATATTTCCAAAAATTTAGCATATATCTTAAAAGTCTTGATCTCCCACAGAGTCACCCAAAGAGAACACAAATAAAAACAGTGCTTGCGGATCCCCCTTCATAAATCATCACGTGGGATCATTTAATGTTTAGTCCATCGGCGGCAGTTAAGTCAACAGAAATACTGACCTAAAACCATCAGTAGTTTCTCAGTAAATAAAAATGTGTAATTTTACATGATGATCTAGCAAAGTGTTGGATGACTCCCTCTCCTGCTCAGAGAGCAGATGACAAAACTTCCAAACATGCCTGGCATTGTACATCAAGCCTAGCAATTCTCCTGGGACTTTCTAACACATATTTCTCTTAACCACTGGCGCCGAGAAGTTAAAAGGTCTGCACATAGATTGTAATCAATTCAGAAGTCAGAGAGGGGAAGAAACACAAAGCTAACAGGTTTGTACCTGGTATTACAGTTTTAGCAATGAAAAACTAAATGACCAATGATGCTACAATTTTTTGAAACCGACATTTAAGTGAAGAAATTCAGAAAAAAATGGGACTAAAATAAGGCTAAATTGTACAACACTATATAACAACACAAAAAGTTACATTATCTTTTGTGCTTTAACTATAAACAGGGAAAGAAAATAAACATAAAAAAATTACAGAAGTGTTTTACAAGTGACAAAAGTTCACAAAAGATATACACATTAGCAAGCAAATATTCTTACCTTGGGCAGGATCAGGTGGACCAAATTCCAGAGAATATCGTAAAATAAAGTTATTGTTCCACACGTAGAGTTGATTATCTCTAGGATTGTAATCCACTGCAGCAATATACTGGTACTGGTTGGGGAAGGGAACATCTACATATTCTCCTCGGTTTAATCGGGTATTGTAAATGTAATCAATTGCGTTCTTGCCTGTTTCACTCTCATTGTCTTGATAAACCGATCTGACCACATAGAGGACTCCGCAGATCATAAAAGCGTTCGATGCAGCACGTTTGTCATATACAGTCTCCCACGTTGCTTCGAATCGAAGAGTGTATGGATTCAGTTGGCTGATAACTATCATTCCATTGTTCTGTTCAGTGGCATAAATGACCCATAAGCCGTTTTCATCAACTGCTAGGTTCGATATCAGTCTTTCCTCCCCATCTATATGGTGAGGTATCATGATAGTTGGCATAATTAATTATGGCCTCTCCACTCTTAATTCTAGTCCTCAAGTCAAATTTCACAATATTTCTCGTTCGTTCTTTGTTAAAGAAGACAGCACCATCATATACCACAAATCCAGTACCATCTACTCGATTTGGAAGTTTATATGTTGTTGTTTGGCGACTGCTTTGGAAATCTTCTAAAGAAGCATATTCTATTAAAGTATCGGTACGATAGGGAGTCCAGGGCATGAAATAAATTTTATCTGCAGCCTGAAGAGGGTCCTTGCACCACGCACCTGCCTTTTGCTCAGCTTCATATATACATGGTGAGTCCACAATTGCTCGCAAGGTCCCAGGGCACACAAAAACTAACAGTCACAGAGAAAAACAAGAAGTAAGCCAAGTTAAAAAAAAAATAAACATAAGTTTTAATATCAAAAAGGAAAAATTCATTTTATTAACATTCAATTTTACCCAAATTTATACTTAATACAAGTACTGCCCCTTTCTTCCCCCTGAAGTTACCATAAGTAATGTACCAGCATAAAAAGTAGCTGGGGTTTATTTTCACAAATATAAACGTAAGTATAAGTTCATTCATAATTGAGCTGAGACTTACATTTTTGCTATGTGTTTTTATCTTTTAATTTGTTATTTATGCATTAAAATTTTGAGCTTTGTGCATAACGGCATACAAAGTAGTTTATTTACGTCCAAACGTTGTACCCTCCCTTCCCAGGCTTACTTGCGAGCCCTCAAAGCAAAACATCAAAATAAAGCAAATAAAACAAACAAAACCCATATGAAGGCTTATTTAGAACTTTTACAGAAGTTAGATAGAAAACAAAGGAGCTTCAATTGAAGAAACATAAATATTCGGAAAATGCAATTAGGAGCAGAGTAAAGTAAATACAAGGAAAGCAGTGATGAAAGGACCAGGAGACCCTGTAACCACGGCATGCTATGGAGAGGGTTCTGGAGACCAGGCAAGATGACACTTTAATAATAAAATATCCGAGGGTGTCAGAAAAAGAGATAAAGGGTGAAAAAGAAACAGAGAAAGGACAGTTCCCCCTCGCCGACTTCAGAATTTTTATCCCATTACCAGATTAAGCAGTCATGTAATTTCATTGTAAACAGTCGACTTCTTTATGAGGTGCATTTATGAGATCCTGCTGATTATTTTAATGTCAGGAGTGTTGTGGGGGAAGGGAAGGGAGGAGGTAACATCCATAAGGCACATAACAGGGAGCTGGGGTTCAGACTGTATACGTTATTTACCTTTTTGCTCCACTTCTATTTTAAGCATCGGAAGAAAAATAAAAAGTGCAAGGAAAAAAGAAAAAAGATTAAAATAAATTGACTATTAGTCTAAGACTGAATTCGTAATAGATGCTAAATATAGGAAGAATAAGAGCTGCACTACTTTGGATAAAGAGAAACACACAACAGGAAAACCTAGCAGGAGAAAGATTCTAAAGTTACATAAAAGAACATAGATCAATCATTTTAGTAGATTAAGGAGGCAATACAAATATGTTGACATGTTGCTTCACTTAGTGTACCTGAATAAATAATGAAATTCTTCACTAATGCACGGTATACTCCTGCCTTTCCAAGGTCATTCAGCATTCAAGTTTTACTTTATATATACATATATGCTATAGACACAAATGCATGCATTGGTATATCATCCTCATTTATATTATCATGTGAGCTCATTATTCAATTGACTAAAATTAGGTTAAACAAGATAACAGCAAAATATATTTATAAAAATGGCAACTCAGTTTTGGAGCTTAGGTCAAATTTAATGATTGTAGATATGGCTACATTTTAACATTTTTAAAAAGATATTTATGTAAGAAAATATATAATTATGCATCTCAGTATGTGTTTCAATTGTTTTTTTATTATTTTCTATTTCGGGAAAAATTATATTAACCATAAAAAAGAACAATGCCTCCTTTATAGGAACATAAAAATCTCCCCCACCTATCCCAATAGGGATTTTGAAGGGTGGGGTAAGGTAGTACATTTCTTTCCAACTAATAATTAGTAAATTTACTTATTTAGGTTTACATATACTTTATATTATAAAATTCTCATTAAATTCTCTATAATACATATCTCAAACTTGTCATACTAAGACTATTAAAATAAAATAAGCAAAATACATACAAGGAAAAAGCAAGCACAGTAGGCAAGGAGAAAAAGGAAGAAAGAATTATGGTTAGCTTATTTTGACATTCTCTACCATTATCAAATAACACAGAAAGCAAGCTAGCATGCAACAACAATCATACAGAGCATTCAAAGCAAATACCTTGACTCCACAGACCCGATAAAAGGTAAATGCTTTCATAAAAAAACCTGATTAGTAGAGTTATATGCGAAAAAAATCCTCCCTCTAGGAAGTTTAAAGAAATGGATTATGCAGTTAGGAAGGGTACTACATGGTATTCTTGTTGGTAAAGAGTATTCTAGTAACTACAAACCATAAAGTACTATTTTAGATTGTATGTAGGCTTTGAAGTATGTTGCCTGAATTTCATAAAGTGACCAGATTAATGTCTGTGCTTTTCCTTCTTCCCTTATTAAAATGCATTAGGGTGTACTGATACTGTATCTCCAAACTGATTACTCAAAGATACCGTTCTTGAACATTTCATTAAGATGTCTTAGCTTGATTAATTTTTTTAAAATTACAATAATTCATCAGGATTAAAAACTGACCTCCTGAAATACCTGTGGGAGAAGCATATGAAGCATAATGCACACATATTTTTGCCACTGGGATAGCATATAACTTTCCACATTAAGCCACTCCCTCCACCCACCCCATTTGGTCTATTTAACTACTTTCAGGAAACATACTTTCTCTATAGTGTGTAATTCTGACTGCATCCAGTAAAAAGAAGAAATTCAGTGTTACTGACATGAAACAGTTCTTTTTTTATAAACCACTAGTCCTAAAATTACTCCTCAGTGAAGAGCAATATTATACCTGCTTAGAATCAATAACGGAAGGGCATGGTGGGAAAATGAGGATAAGAGAAATCATTAGTGTTGTGACTGCTCAGAGCATATTTACATATGGCTATATTCCTTTTTTTTTTTCTCTTAACGAAAGAATGCTTTTACTGAAATAAATCGATTAAATGTAAAAGATGAAAATAATACGCTAAAATGTAATGTACTTAAAACAGAACTTAAAACAAGTTCGATAAAGAATGTAGAAAGTATATTCTGTTTTACAGTAATTGAAAATGGCTGGGTTTTATTTTTGATTAACTAAAATGACAGTGCAGGTACTCGGCAAAATATTAAATAGAAAAGTCTTCTTTTGTGATTTAACTCATATATTTATACTAAAAATAAAATGGAAATAAATTGTATATGATTTATAATTCTGATGAAAACCAAAAATACCCAAATGTAAAAATGAAAAATAATTAAATAAAATCGTTGATGATTAATGACTCAAATAAGGTATGGAGATTTTAAATAAATGTCTTAAATTTTGATTTTTATGAAAAAACCAAAGCATAAGCATCTGTCAAATCAGCCAAAATTCTATCAATCCGGAATATAAAATCACAATAAATTAAAGAAATTAGCATTCTTCATTACATGCCAAATATATACTGCAACTTGTCTTAAGAGACTGTATGAGTTAAATCATAACAATATGTTTACTATTCTATAGACCAAACAAACACAAACACATGACCTGCTAACATCAGTGGAGGAGTACATGGATATGCAAAACAAGAAGTGACCCAAACAAACTCAAGCTTGTATACTCTGTATCTGAAGTGACACACTATTTCATTTTGAATAATCTCAAGTTTACTTAATGATGATTTAATCAATAGTAATGGTTATTTTTTTAATCAAATAAAACTTGTAGCTAAATTTATAATATATTTTTTATAATTTAATGATAATTTGAAATAATAGGGTGCAAAAATCAAAACCAAATCCAACCTATAGAACATCAATTTCCAATCTGATTATTCTACTCTATTCTACGAGATCTTTACAGGTTATTTTAAACACATATATTCAATTAATAACACTTCCACTAATGATAAAGGATGCCCAGTACACAGATATTTTTGACACAGACATTATGTGGGCAAGTAGAAATGTCAAATATAATATATGTGCCTGTCTATAAACATACAAAGTAAAACAAACAGCATTCCTAAAGGACTCTGTTGAGTAAATTCATTATAAAATTTTCAGAAATAATGGAAAATTTCTGAAATTTCTTTAAAAAAGGAGGAAACTGTTTGGGATGTACAAGTTCCTGGAGAATTTGCTCTGGATAGAAACTAATATAACCAAGATGGCAAGGGACACAAATATTACCAGATGGTGACAAATTTTATCAAGTATCGTGTAAAACACGTGCAAATATTGTAAGTACAGAAACACTATTAAAACCCGGGGAAAACGATAGCTATGGGATTAAAATAAAAGCAAGTGTAAGGGATGGGTACAATGGACAGAACCTTTAACAAAAGAGGGGAAAAGACATAAAGAAATAAATAGTCCTACATCAGATCAGAACAATCGAAACAGATCCTTGGTATTATATTTTAATGTTAGTGAAAATCACGCAATTGATAGTGTGTCACTACTATACAGTATATAGGAATTATAATTACTTCAATTCTTTAGCAAGGAGTAGTTAAAAAGCCATACACTTATTTCTGCCTTGCGCAATCATCTAGAAAGGTAACAGCAAATTAATTCCTGTGTTTTTTTTTTAAAGGACAAAAACTAAAAAGAACAAATACTTCTCTGAGTATAGCTATTTGCAAGTTTAGTGCACAAAGTATAATACTTCTGGAGAACTGAAAAAGTAAAATTTTGCAAGTTAGATGTTCCAGAAGATATCCACATTTTCCTTTCAAAAACAGCGCAAGAAATAACTTAAGAGTCTGAAAATAATATTTGCTTAACACTGTTCTTGGTCTATAGACTAGGTTACAGGAACAGGCTCCAGAAAGACAATTCTTGGCAGCTCTGACTGATTCCACTGTTTGGGAATGGATGCTGTATTCCTTTTCTAATTTGAGGACAGAAACCATGCTAAATTCAAATGAAAGTGACTTTATGGAACAAAATTTTGGTTAGCTCAAAAGAATATAATGTTCCTCTAGTGGCACAGCAGAATGATTATGTAAGCCACCAACACACAGGAGAAATGATATCAAGATCAGTGCACTCAGTAGGCTTCCAATCCTACAAACGGTATAGAAAATACTGCAAACATAAAAAGCATCCATTTCACAGTAACACAGGAACACAGAGCAGGAATGAAAAGAAAAGATCATCTGTGTTTGGCCTTTAACTGATACCCCACAAAAAGCGAATTTGTCAAACTGTGGGCAGAAAAGAGAGAGACAGCGCATTCACAAGATATATAAGAATGTTTTACTACCATACTGGACATAGTAAATCTATCAGAATTCGACCCTTTGGTTTTAGAAATATTGATGGTTTGGACACACGAATCTATCAGAAGTAGTGATAGTTTTTGAAGTTCTGGAAAAAGCAATTTCATTAGTTTGAATCCAATAGTTTTTTAGGAGGGAAGAGTAGAAAAATATCTCAAATCAATAAAACTGCCGCTAAAGTATTTTTGATTCAAATGCCTATGAATTAAGGTGTCATGACTCATTTTTTCCCAATTTAAAAAGTAAAGACAAGAACACTATCAAACAAACTAGCTTATGAAAATCAAGTAATACACCAAAACTTTTTAGTTATCTAAAATGTATACTGAAAATACAGAATACAACTTAGATGTATGAATTTTCAGATTAAGAGCAAAACTACATGAAATTAGAACATTAGCTGAAGCCTATTTATGATATTTCCAATTGAATTAAAATAAAGACCACTCTCTAGGTAC
Source organism: Eonycteris spelaea (assembly GCA_003508835.1). Lineage (NCBI taxonomy): Eukaryota > Metazoa > Chordata > Mammalia > Chiroptera > Pteropodidae > Eonycteris > Eonycteris spelaea. The sequence continues at coordinate 5,935,396 of PUFA01000046.1, forward strand.
ATCCATTTTTTCCTAAAAATGGATGTGCCAAATTAAAAATAGAAATGTGTGTAAGGTTTTACTGTATTTATTTTACTTAGTGTTAAGATTTCATCACTGAATCTGGTAAAGAAATGCTCCCTTAAGGATAAAGAAACAAAAAGGAAAGCACTTTCCTCAGTTACTGCAATGGTAGCTTTTACCAGGCACTAAAGTTACCACAACAGCAGGTAGCCATTCAAGTAGCTCACGATTAAAAACCAAAGTCAATTCCTTCTTTACAAAACTGTGAGCCAAACTAATTTGTCAGCAACTGGTATCGGGCAAAAGTACAGATTTCTATCTGCCCTATTGAATAGCTAATTCAAGTTTGTTTTCTGGAAAAACACTAGCCTTAAAAGCCAAACACTTAAGAACACAGACAGACACTTGGCCAGCATCACACTATGGCTTCCTTCCACACTTCATGAAGCTAATTGGAGGCCCGAGTCTGTTAGTGCTCTGCATGCATAATGGTTCTGTAGGCCATAAACATATGCTTCTTTCACATGTGTAGTCTTTCAGCATCAACGAGGAATGCTGGAGAAAGTGAAAAATATAGATTTCATACTTACTGTAAGGGACACATTCATACTGGACTTCAAGATATTTGTATGTTCCAGGACATGGATCAGGAAAAACATCTGACCCAGTAACTACTATGCACTGTGTTCGGTTGTTGCACCTGGAAAACAAAACAAATCAAATTAGTGTGACATAATAATTTACTTGTATATTTTTACTAAAGAAATAGAATAGAGAAATGATTCATTTTTACTTTGAGCAACTAGTACCAAAAAACTAAAAATTCAATTGATATTAGGTTGTTCTTCATTATTTAAGAGTTAAAAAAAATCATATTTTCTTTATGTTGTAATATTTCTCTATCATGGGTTACACTAAACTTTAACTAGAAGTAAAAAGAAAATAGCCAACAGTTTTCTATTATCCTACTACATGTTTTAATTGACATTTTTAACATATTCAATTTTAACATAATTCGATTTTAACATGTACTGGAAAAAAAACTTATCAGGATACTGACCATATTTAAGAATTAAAATTATAATAAAAGTGGTACTATGATTGAACAGGAACACACGATCATAAATTGAAGCTTGGAAATAAGTTTTAACAACATATATTAAAACAAAGGAGGAGCCAGGTTTTTACGTTTATCTTCTATATTCATTTTGTTGTTATTGTTAACGTTTTCTATTACTGGCACTTTCTATAATCTCAAATACCACATGCCAAACTAATTGATCTCACTTTCCTTGCTATGGCCTGCATAAATGATAGAATGCATTTAAAGCATTTAGCTTTAGTATTTACCAGTGCCTGGTACATACTGAGTGTCTAAGCATTGTTGTTATTCTTGTCATCTTCATAGATCAATGTGGTTACACTATTAATATGATATGACTATGATCCTTGGTTTTTCTAAATTAGTAATCCCTGAATTCATTAATTTGATTTTAGAATGTCCTATATATTACTATTAGAAGTACTTTCTTTTTTAGTATCATTAAATTATCAAGATTACTGGAATTAAGTTAGAATTCCAGGCAAAAATATATTTAAGTTCTGTAAATTTACCCAAATTTTTTATAAGCTTTGTAAAGGCAAGAACTATCCTTTATAATTTTACTTAATTAGAATCCAATGGAATGTAACATTTGCAGGCTTTTCTTATATTTTCTAATAATATATAAATTAAGGCAACACAAGCAGAACAAGAGCATTATAAAAAAATTTATTTAACAATGAGAATATGATATTCCATAGTGCATAAAATAACTGGACTGTAAAATGATTTTTAAAAATGAAAAAGCAGTCCAGTTTTTAGCACAGAAACTAACTAAAGGACAATGGAAGCAGAACTGTGTTTGAGAGGGTTGGGTACTGTTAAGCTCTGCACGCTGGAGCCATTTCAGCTCAAACCAGGTTGACTCTTCCTTGAAGAGCAGCAAAACCTGAAAACTTCTACAGACTCAAAAAAGTAAATTTTATAGGTCAAAGTATAATATAATGAACTTCAAAGGAAGAAAAGTCTTAAATATCAAATAAATTATAACTGATATTGCTTGTGCAAATACTAAACTAATAATGTTTTATCACAGTTAATCTAAAACACTATATATGCCACATTAAAAAAAAACATAACATACAAAATAATTTTCAAGAGCATGGACAATGTAAATGGTACCCTGTCACATTCTTATGCAACACCATGTTTTACTCTCACTCTGTATTTCTCTTAAATTGGCTCAATCACTTGAGGAAATTTTGCCAATGGTTCTCAATTTAGTGCAAATGAATTATTTTAACATGAATCACAAAACCAATTTTATATCCTAAAGTTTTAAACAGCAGATGATTTAAGATTTCTCAATAGGTCAATATCTATGTCTCAACTAATGTCTCATTTTCTTCTTTAAATTTTACAGCAACAAGAGTCTCTACCGTTTTTTAAAAAGTTTTTCAACCACTACCTGGGCTGCATCAAAAACTAAAAGTCTTTTTTATTCCTTCCTTGGATCTATTTATACCTATGAGGATCCTCCCTTTATATCACCCTTTCCACCTTTCAGAAACAAAGCAATCTAAACTCCCTGTGAGATAGAGATTCCTTTTATATACTCCCTCAGCATGCACTTCATAATCACTCAACAATGTTAATTCTGGCATGTTGCAAATGGTTTTAAAACATACCTAAAAGATATTCATGAAAGCAAACCCATAAAATAATTACACTTGAGAGTAAACTTTTCAGATACTTCATCACTGTCCCCCCTTTCCACTGAGGCCTCCTCTCACCACAAAACCAAGAACAGGTGGGAGAGAAAGGAAATTGTAATTAAGATTAAAATGCACAAAGAACATGAAGGACGATGGTAACGGAGGCCATAGCTCCAAGGACATGGAAATTTATACCAGTTTTTCAAAAATAAGAAATACATTGACGATTACGCAGTTTTTCCCACTAGAAGATCTGATGAATAAATATGGCTTTAATATGGCATTTAAAATTTCTTTTCTTTTGTATTTTTCAAAGTCACAGTATGTTTACAAGAAGTATACATGGGATAAATATTCCTGCCTCCATTATATTTTGTTCAAAAGAAGACCAACACCATAAAATGAAAAATAACTGCTCATATTTACTCTTTTTCTGAACAACTTTGAATTAGGCATGTGACCAAAATTACAAGTTCAAAGAAATGTCAAAAGCAATTACCAAAATTAATAATCACATTGTATAAAGCATTTATTTTAAAACAGCAGACAGTGTTAATTCTAGAGCTATATTCTTAAGTAAAATTGAAGGCAAAGTGATTTAACAGAGTTCCTACAAATAAAATTGTGGAGATTTCTTGAATTCATGGATTCGAAAGACATCAAAAATATTCATTTTATTATCAGAAGTACAAGAATTTAACTTGGGGGAAATATTTGGAGGCTAAAAATAGTAAAGCAAGAAGAGGAATACAAAAAAAGTATATCAGATTTGCATACCAGTATCTTTGATTCATGGGAAAGAAAACCAAAGCTTTTAGAAGACCAAATGATGGAAATAAAAAGACATACTACTGTTTTATGAATGAAGCAAACAGCTTTAAGTTTCCAAATACATTAAGAGTGGGACACAAGGTAAAAAGAAATACCTAATGTGAGCTGTTAGTAAGAAAAATCTGAAAATTCCTTAACCAATATACTGTTGGTAAGTTTGTAAAATTATAAACAGCTAACATTTAAAACAAACAAGAACACAATTAGTTAGCCATAGAAGCAAAGTAAATTTCCACCAACTGCTCTGCTTCAAGCTTTCATTCTAATGAAAATGAAATGCCAAAACTAAGCCAAGAAAGAAAAGGCATTCAGCTGTTTGTATTCTCAGCCCTGGGCATAGTTCCTGGCATAATTTTCTCCCCTTTATCCCCCAGGAGGGGAAAAAAAAAAAGGTATCTTTATTAGTAAAGATATGTTTGTACTAACAATTAAAGTATCGGTATTTTTAGTAACAAATACCACATGAATTATATTAATAATATACATTTTTCTTGTGTTAAACATAAATTTGATTATGAATGAGAACTAGAAAGAGAAAAAAATAGGGTTTTTAAAATAGGTGTTGTCTGCAGCTATGCTACCCTGAACAAGCCAGATCCTGTCTGATCTCGGAAGCTAAGCAGGGTCGGGCCTGGTTAATACTGGGATGGGAGACCACCTAGAAAGACTAGGTGCTGTAGGCATAAAAAATGAAAAATAAGAGATTGTAAGGTGACAAGGTCCTTGCAATCTGTGATGTCAACCAAGGGCTGCCTAACCAAAAAGAAAAAAGAAAAAAAAAAAAGGTGCATCTTTGATTACAACCTGCAAGAAATACAATTACTGTTCATCATACAGAAAATTTATACTAGATATATTTTAAACACTTATTTTATCTTTGTAGAGATACACACATGAATTAGGATAGTTAAAGCATTAGTTCTCAAAATGTGGTCCTCAGATCAGGAGTACCAGCATCAACTGGGAACTTGTTAGAAGTGAATTCCCAAGCCCGACCTGAGACTAACAAAGTCAGAAACTGGAAGTTGGTACCTAACAATCAGCATTTTAACTAGCTCTGCAAGTGATTCTGATGTATTAAAAACACTGGGTTATAGAAAAGTTTAGGTACTTCAGTAAAGAATAAATATGTACGGAAATGCATGCTGTTGCTCTCAAAATCTTAATAAAATGCAAGTTAAATGGAAAATCATTAAGTGATGAGTACGATTTATGCAGCAAGTACACAACAGAGTTTGCAATGTTAACAATGTTAACTTTAATTATATGAATCAAGGGTTTTAGTTGCTATAATTTTGAGTAAGCAGGCTAGTTATTTATAAATTCCTAATAGAGGGTCAAACAAGTACAATTTCTAAAAACATGTCTCTATCACACATAAGGCCATTTTTAACGAGAGAAAAAGCAATATTTTCTTAAAAATTTACTAGCTAATGAAAATTTCTAACACTAAATAAACCTAGAAATAATTTTGACAATTTGTAAAAATAAACTATATTCCCTAGGAGAACATCATTAAAAATAACATAATAATAACAACAAAAATATTCACTTTAATCACTGCAAATTTTTCTATATCAAACTTTTGGCTTATTCAAATAAACTTTAACAAAGTGGCTCAACTACAGAAAGACATTACAATATATGATTGTTTTTAGAAAGAATTCAAGAAGCATAAAGGCTTTTCTTGCAAAAATATCTAAGCAATTTCTGGGGTATAATGTATGATTTAATACCACATAGTAAATAAATGTAAATGGACATATGCATCCAGTCTCAAAATCTAAGTATTTAATCATTCTTCATCTAACCATATTCAAAAATTTCCAAAAGTCGGCATGTATGGACAAAAGGCTAATCATAATTTCACATTATTGGGTTAAAAGCACTATCACAAAATATCGCCAAATATTTTTTGTATACATTATTTTAGATTTTAATTTTCTATCATATTAAACATTTTTTACTGTAATCTTATTACTAATCTAAAATATACATCTAGTATAACACATTCTGAGAATTCCTATGTAACTAAATTAAATCCAATAATAAATGTTTTGTAACATTATTGAGTTCAAATATCCTAATAAAAATATTACTTTTGACATTAATATTCATAAGACTTACATAAAACCCATCAACTACAAAAAAGAAAATCCTAAATCCTGCTTTATAGACCATAAAGATGCTTCCAATGGGACAAAAAGACTGAACTGTAAAAATTATTTAAATATTCATTCCTAAGTCTTTATACTCTAAATAAGAGAAAATTCTACTCAAGAAAGAAGCCGAATGTACACATCTCAAAAGCTTAAGAAAATAAAGCAATAATTTTGGAGATTACTTGTTTACTAATTTCTATACACAAGGGAATACAAATATACTTGTTTATTAGCAAAATTTTGAGTATAACATATCAGGTCAGTAATATTGTCCAGGTTTGTGCACAATATGTATGAAAAAATTCTTCAAGGAATATCTAATGAATCTCTTAACTATCATAATTAGTGGATGGTAAAAACTCAGGAGTATTAAAACAGTATTTTTATCTTCCAGACGTAATCAATGTTCTCAGGTTTCAACATTAACTTTTAAGACATCGTAATAGTTTTAGAAATTAAGATAAATGGCACCAAAAAATTTGGAAATGATAAAAAAGCATTTTATAAATGTGTATTATTAATTTACAGATGCATTGTATATGAAAATTACTTAGATATTATCATGCACAGAATAAACCACAGTAATAGTTTTTAAAGAAACACCTTTTTTATTTTGGGAACATTAGTGCTTCATCATTAATGAAATGTTAATGCAAACAAACTACTAATATGATGGTTTTCCTTATCTTTTAAAACTAAGTTGAAGAAAGCACAATGCACACATTACTTATTATCATCTGAGAATAAACTGTACAAAAATGAACAATATACCATATCACTTAACTCTTCAGAAGCAAAATCATTTGCTAATCAGTAAAGTAGTATTTAAAAGCAGAAGCTTTAGAATCAGAAAGAATTAGGGTTTACGCTCCAGCTCAGCTCCTTACTTAACTCTTGAGTCCACAGCAATGCATAAAACCTTTCAACCTTTGCTTTCTCATTTGTATAACACAGCACCTTCTTTAGAAGTTTGTCATTAAGGTTAAATGGGATAAGGCAGGCAAACTCTTTGCAGAATCCCTCAACAAATATGAATTATCGATAACAAAAAATCAATAATAACAATAAGTACTCCCTTATAAAATGGAAACAGACTTGCAAACCTTAAAGAGGCAGAATATCTTTTTTCCATAGACTCTTTACTGCACATATGATTTCCTGTATACAGCTTTAAATGCAGGCTCAACTATTCATGCAAATTTGTTTCTTTTCTAACTCTAATCTTGAACTGTACAATGCCCAACAAATCGCTTTTGCTCTTCTTTTGATTATCTTATGCTCATTATTACACTTTACCAAGTGCAAAGTATGGAGATGAGATTCCATGTGTAATCTATTGTGAGAGGTGTTTTAATCAATAGTCTTGTTCTGCTGATTAAGCAGGGCTTCTGTTTTGGCAAGATAACATTAGTTTCTCTAGTCATGCTCCAAAAACCATTGGGAATCTTCAGCAGATCATTAGATATGCTACAATAAAGCTTTGGTACATTCTCTTTTCTTCCTTAAATTACTTCTTCACTGTCCCATCATCCCTCGTCTCGATGGCACTGCATTATTATTGCATCTCCCCTGAAACCTGCACTAGAGCTATGTCTCCAGGCCATAGGATGCCATTTTCAATTGAAGCTTCTGCTTGAAAATATAAATTAAGAAAATTTCATTATCTGCTGCCAGGGGCTATTATTCACCACAGTTCTAAGGAAGATTAAAAATTCAAAATCTACCGACTTGAACAAACACTCCAGCATTCAACAGAAAAGCTCAGTATATCATGACAGAAACCAAAAATTAATGTTTGCTGAAATTTGGAGTCATCCTCTAGAATTAGTCCAATCCTTTACTGAGTGTATGTTCAGTAAAGACTGCTTCAACAATTTCAATCTCTTAGTGGCATCTGTTATTTTTAAAAATTCAATCATAAAATAGTAGTAACAATAGGTCTGTTTCTTTCATGAGTTACTTTCTTAGTTAAAACTGCTCATTTTTTGGAGATGCTATAAATGCTTTCAAAGTATACAAGGGTATCTATCGTGTAATGATAACCCTTTCCAAAGTGCCAAAAATAAGCAGAGCATTCACAGGAGTAGTCTGGAAAAGTTTAAACTACATTCACATGGGGAATTATGTCCGCTAAATGAACAGAATATCTATGGTTGAATTATTGCATTATAAGTTCATTCTCTAGTCAATGAATAGAAGTGATATTCATTCTTGATCCTCAATTAATAAAATATATATATATATATCAATAAGTAAATTTTATTCTATTCATGTACACAGTTTAAAACTTTTAGAAACACTGCCATAAGGGCAAAAAAGAAAAAGAAAAGGAACACTGTCAACCTACAAATCCTTATTAGAGGTGATTAAAGGCCTGACACATAATAGGAATTCAATAATTGTTTCTGAATGAATGAAATAATGATGCATGGTTAACCTGGCTATTTCTGCTTGCAAATAAACATGGTTAGTAGAAAACAAATATCAGACATTCAATTGTGCTTCAATAAGCTGTACCTGATTCTCAGAGAATTCTGTCAATTTGAACATAGTTTGGTATTGTGAAAGCCCATAATACAACACTTGGGAGATAGATCTATTTAAGGGGCAGGGGATAAATGTGCCTTTAGCTTCCAGATAACTTTTTCATACATCAACAATTCCAAATGACCAAAGAACATAGTACTCTTGGTACCAGAACCTCTGCCTTTTTGAGTCCAAATTTAGAGTAAATTTTTATACTCATAAGCAGATAATCTTAAAACATGAAAGGTAAATTCCAATGCAAATAGATATGCCAACCAAAGTATCAAGTAAATTGTGGGGCTAAAATTATATATATGTGCTCAAAGACACAATTATCAATCCTTCTCATAGATTAAAGGAAACTGAGTTGAATGTTAAATCAAATCTTTTATTTTTTTTTTACTATGTAATAAGATGCTTTTTTATCATCTAAACTTATGTAGAGCTAAGGAAAGTGAGTCCTGCTTTTGTTAAATATTTATTAATGATGATTTGTGAGCCTAGCTAATTACTAGGTAAACATAACATTAGGAAGCTAAATGGTGTGTAATTAATATGGCAAAAAAGAGATGTTCTATAGTAATGTCCCCATTTGTCATATAACTGTGTTCTCACGATTTATTTATTTGTGTATTCTAGAATATTTCTAGCCATTATAAAGTATTCAATTCTTTGGACACATTAGCATATTATACTCTAAGACACAGAATATTAAGGTATTTTAACATTAATAAAATAAAATTGAATTACTGAAGTAAAGTTACTACCAAAATCTCTAGAAAATATGTTTGAAAACTGATACCTGTATGGGTACATAATTTGGAAAAAATAATGTAATTTCTATTTCATTTACTCTCTTATACACTGGTGTTTTTAAGAATTTTGAACATAATACTGATTCTTTAAAACAACTGCAACTGTGATTAGATCTTAGCAACTGTATTTGAAAAAAGGTATAGGAAAAGCCAATTTATTATTTAAATAACTATAAGGAAAAGTACAAAAATTTTTCTGTACTATCAATATATAAACATAACCCTATATGATTGAAAAAGTATATAGTAGGTAATAGAAATAGAAAGCCAAGTAAATAAATAAATATCAGGTAACCTATAGCAAATCCATAAAAGTTTAATGGTAAAATCCTGTTTAAGATCATGGTCAGAAAATTCTCATTTTATTTTTCAATATGTTGAAAAAAGGAATAACATAAATATGATACCCTACATAAAAATCATTTTGTCTGAGTAAAATGTTGTTAGGAATTGTAACCACAAAGTACACATACTATAATATTTATAGTTAAATCTGCATTTCAGAAACTTAAAAATATCCTCAAGAATTCCACATTAATTACCAAAATAAGCATTTGAAATGGCAATGTTGATTTGCTAATGACAACTGTCTGTTTTAGAAACTTTTGAAATTCCTTGCAGTTTTTACTGGACCTTGGGGTCAGTTTAATGCAAATTAGGCTTGACTCACTCAGAGCTTCATTAATCCAGTAGAAAATCTCTTGTTTGCAGAACTGCGCATTCAACACAAATGTGCTTGCTTTTATTAGCAAAATAAGAAGTACTTATTTATAAAGCATGCCACTGAGACTAAGTTTCTTTCACAGGGTCATCAGGTCTAACTACTTAATGAAAGGAAAAAAATAATTTAAGTGGCGATAAAACTTTAAAATACTGACATACTTTAAAAATATCACTTCTGTGACTAAATTTTCAAGAACTCTGCTTTTAACAATTCAAAAAATTATTACGACCTGTATCAATTAGGAGTAATTATTTATAAAAATGTTAACCTACTATAGTTTGCACTTGGAGAGACTATCACATTTTTTAACAAGGGAAATGGGAAATCGCTAAGGGATGCCCTAGTTAGATTAAATTAGCAAGAAACTTGTTACCAGACCATATAAAAGACACAGCGTAATAAGACATGACCTTGCAAGTCTTGGAGCCAATCTCTAATGTTTTTCCTTCTTCTAACCCTTGCTAATTATCTGCAAAGTTACAGACGCTTTTGTCGTGGGTTATTTTTCTTCAAATTGTGAGGGGATTTTTGGTTTCTAAATATTTAATTAGTCTTGTTATATATGAACATTGTACATGCCAAGAATTTTGATTTTCATACTCTATTCCTTCTAATTACTGGACTGGTCATCCCAAATCTTTTTCTTTTGTAATTATTTACTTCTTAAAGATCATTTGGTAAAGAAATATTTTCACCCTTATGGCTCTTCTTTTCCACAAATGGCTTTTCTGGTCCGTTAATTACCCACTTAGAGGATTAGAGTTTGAAATAATGCAAAAGAACCTACAACTAAAAGGAATTTTAGAGGGCAAAGTGAGTAAACTAGATTTTTGTTATTGCTATTTTAAATTCACTTTAAAGATTACTCCCTTGGTTTGGATATGACTTTGATAATTAAAAATTATGACACAGATTTTTTTCTGCCTCTCAAGATGTTTGATGGGACATCATTTATTCAGTATTATAAATCTCTGCATATACGAGAAACAAATTTCTAGTCTAATTGACAGCTAATATAATTTCCACTTTTACAGACCTACTTTAATTACAGCACAGCAACAAATGTTCACAGAACTTCTTATACAAATCAAACCAAAAGCCTAGAAATAAAATCACAAGACTTTGTTAGCATGACTTTTAAATTTTCCATCAATGCAAAACTGGACAAAGTATAACTTTTTGTTCAAGTATATAATAAACTCAGAAAAAGTTATTTAAAATTTTTTTATTAAAATGGCTATATTCTGTAAATGAGGCAAGAAAGCATGCTATTCTTTACCCAAAATGAATTCTTTTGGTATAAAATATTTCACAACTTTTAGTACTATTATTTCCTCATCAAACTTATTTTTCTGATAAATACATTTTTCTTATTACTTTTATTTTTAGTTAGTTAATTTTCCTCCTGCAATTTATAAAATATTTTGGTAGCAAAATATGTGACATGTATAGGAATGCCTATACATGCAAAAGGTGATGAAAAAGTATGAGTGAGCAATATTTTAACATTGACTTGAATAAAGAAATTAATGCTGAGGACAGGGGAATATGTAGAGTTAAGATTTCTCCAAAGGGTCAACAAAGTGAAAACTCGATATGAAAACAAAGTGCTATAAAATTATTCTGAAAGTCATAAATCTTTTCCTATTAATGATCTAGTTTTAACATCGTGCTCCACAAAAATAGTTATCTATGGTTTCCTCATGTTCTTTCTCATCTAGAAAGATGCATCTGAACTTAATTCTCACAAAAAAATTACTGTTTGTGTACACTTTTTGAGTTATTTCGTAAGCTATTTCTTCCTTTAATTCAAGGAACCATGTGAAGGACCCTTAGGTCTCAGAGGTAGAATATTTTCAGAGGTTAGGATGCTAGGCTGAGAAACTACTGTTTTCCAACTCACAGTGGTGTCCTCTATGCAAGCCTAACAGTGCAACTCCCTGTTCTGTACTGGATATGAGAAAAATATACACATTTGCAGGAAGCATCAACTAAGGAGGCGGTATAGAGAAAGACAATACATCCACTATGCTGGCCAAATAGTATCAAATTCTTCAATTATCCAAACTTAAAGTGATCTTTCCTTTCCCTATGGCAACTATGTATGTGTAATTAATTAATTATTTAATTCGGTAATTAATCATCTGCTTTGAGGCATCTCTTCTTGTATTTTTCGTTTTAGTTGTCATTTAACTCACCTGTATTTTCCACGTATAGAATTAGGCTTTAAATTCCTTATGTCTTTTTGTTTATATTCTTTTCCAAACATCCTAAAGTGTGCTGGTGTAGGAGCTCTCATAAGATGCCCATTGTTGTTTCTAGGACCCTAGTCTTATCTCTCTAGGAGATGTTGTTAGGCTTCTTTTAAATCTGAAATGCCCAGTCCTGTTTACAGAAAAAAGCACTCTCTCAGTAAATACTTTCTAAATTGGAATTCTCATTCTTCTATATATTATTGAGGTTTTATCATCAGAGGAATAACTCAAAATGTCCTGTTGGTACAAACTAGCTGTCATTTCCCTAATAAAACTGCAGAAATTTTGTGTAGATGTTTACCTAACTATTCTGTAAGATAAGAGGTGAAAAACAATAAAGGTAAAAAGCTGGAACCACAGACTCTTGGGATACTCTTAGCAGGAGAGCAGGTGTGGAAGGCTAAAACCAATCCTTAATACCCATAATCTGAATATAAATAATCAAATTCATCAGGGACTTATAAAAGAGGTGGATACTTCGTGGATCACATGCTCACAAAATTAATGGAGTCTCACCTGACTGATAAATATATGGTGAATTTCACTGGCTCACTTCTGATAAATCAGAACTAATCTTTAATCATGACAAAATATTCATAATCTAATCCTTTTATCAAATTGACTATCACTGCAGGAGTCTCATGTGTTTGCACAATTAAAAACCCCATGTTAGCTGTATATAATAAGGCATTACATTTGATGCAAATCCTTTTCTATTGAAATAGTGCCAAGCTGACAGCAGGAAGTAGCTGATAAGAAAGCAACAAGGCACTGCTGATGGCATTCTTGATAACCGAACACCTACTCATAAGCATTTAGTCTACAGCATGTTACCCAAAGTGCTCCTTTAAAACACACACACACACACACACACACACACACACACACACACACACGCAGATCAAGGAAGTGTCCTCGTGTTCCATCTCAGTCACAAAGGCAAGAATTATCTAAAAATAGATAGATACATGAGAGGCAGGAAGGAAGGGAGGGAGGGAATGATAATTTTATATCCACCTGTGATTCTGGCACTAGAACAGCAGAATAAGACATTATCAGCAATATAAGACATACCCTAGGTGTAGAAATACCTGTATTTGAAAGCACAGTAATATCCAAAATATACCACATCCAAACAATATCTAGGCAGAAAAAATGAACAAATGGATATAAATCATGTATTACTGCTGTTCTGATATAAAAAGACTGAACTTATTGCTTGATAATATAAAGAGCATAAAATCCCAGTGTTATTTTCCATATTGACATTACAGTTAAAAAAACAATTATAAACATATTTTATAGAGTATTCCATAATTTTGAGAAATATAAAGAACACAACCTTTTGGAAAAATCCTTTCTTCCTTAGCCTAAGAGCAAGCAGGGAATTCAAAATGTCCCAGAGGTAAAAGAAAGCTGATGAGATGCTATGTGGAATAGAAAATTTGAAAGGGTGAAAACAGAAGATGAATAATTCCCTTAACAGAATTACTCAGTATTTCCTCAACATATAGTATACATTTCATACCTCAGGCCATTGCTCATCACTTTCCCTCCTCCATCAGCTTTTGGAAGTTCATTGTACTATCTCAGAGATTTGGTACCATTATTTCAGTACATATCTTCTTTACTTGATTATAATATCTTTGAGGGGTTAGTGCTGTTTTAAGAATCTCTGAACTATGTACAGTGCATACAAACACTGCCTTATTCTAAAATTAAGTCTATAAATATCAATCTATAGACTTGAAAATATTCTTACCAGTCATTCGTAAATACTTTTAGAGTATTTAGCACATTAGCTAGTACATTATACTGTTCAATAATTATTTGGTAGCATAAATCAGTGAATAAAAGACAAAATATAATTTTCAGAAGCATAATACCATAACCATATGATATAAACCAAAAAAACTTTTCTGATTTACACAGTTTATGTAAGTTTTTAAAAATTACAATGAAGACAGACAGCTTCTATTCTATATTATATTCCTAGCCTGAATTAGCTTCATATCAGTACCGGGTCTGAATGGCTCAGTTCACCATGACCTATAAAATGTTAGACTCAAAAGCTTTAAATACGGCTAACACCACATAGAGGGCTGTGTGCTGTGAAGCAGCAGCTCTGCTCTTCTGAAAGCTAACATGCACTCTTAGACTAAAGATATAAACAGGGTAAGCATATTAAATAATAAATGACTAGGAAAACATCTTAACCACTGCAGATTAAAGACACAATATATATACTTTATTATATTAGGCACATTAAAATCTATTAAGCTATTTTGAGATGTTTACACGTTTTACCAAAGTTACAGCTAAATATGAGATTGTCTTAATTTAATAAGATCTATTTGAAGTTGCATATTTTATAGCAAGAGAATTTTAGCATTATTTTTATTTGCAAAAGGCATTCAAATACTTAAAGCACTACCCTTATACAGAAAATTACGTATTTTACGTTGGGAATAACGGAACGTTTATTAGCTACGTTTGATAATGTCTTTATTAAGACAAAGAAACACTACGAGACCTTGCTACTGCTCTCATCTTCGCCCCCTCAACTTCTCCATTTCAGCAACCTCGTTCATGTCAAAATGCCATTAGAACGTCTGCCCACTTCTAAACCTCGACAGCCTGAGCAAGGCAAACTGTTCTGGGTTCAATCGGGAATGCTTTCTTCTTCTTCTTCTTTTATTTATTTATTTTTTTATTATTCAGCTAAAAAGCTTCATAGAGCCACAAAGGTCAAAATACTACCTTTATTAAAGAAAGAGGCCCACAATGTAAAATGTCATTTTTAGACATGAATTGGGCATTTTTCTTTTCTTTTTGCCTTAACCTCAATTTAATTGTTCCAATTTTTTTAAAAAAATAAAAATGTGTTTAATTGCCAGATTCCTATAATGTATGTAACCAATACCACTGACAGAACTCGTTTTTATATGTAATAGTAGTATCTTTTTAGTTTGGGTAACCCTGGAAGTAGAATCTGAAGCAGAAGCCTCTGAGAGGCACAGCATGCTTTCAGAACTATCAGTGAAGCTATGAGGAAGAGGACTGGGTGCAGTGAGACGTCCAATGTGGCAGCAACAAAGGCCCAGCAAATTCCTCGGGGAGGCAGCTCTGGCCTCAGGAGAACCCTTCAGAGATGGCTCAGAATGAAGCAAAGGATGCAGAGGCCAAACCTTTGTACTCTGGCATTTGATGAGGCTGCCTCTGGGGCGAAGTGTTTAGGATCCCTCAGCCCACAGAGGCTCCTGGGCAGGAAAGCACTGTGAGCCCATCAGCAGGCAACTCCCTTGACAGCTGGGGGAAAGAGAGTGGCCTGAT
Source organism: Eonycteris spelaea (assembly GCA_003508835.1). NCBI lineage: Eukaryota > Metazoa > Chordata > Mammalia > Chiroptera > Pteropodidae > Eonycteris > Eonycteris spelaea. Next base: position 5,950,802 of record PUFA01000046.1, read on the forward strand.
CCCAAATGGGCTCTGGAGGGCACACTACAACACCCACCACACAACACTGTCACAGTAAAGTTTTCACGGTTTTTACTGTATTTTATCTCCTCGTATACACTGACATGTCAATCCTGTTTACTAAGCGATATTCAATGGGTTTCCTATACAGCAATGAACCTTAACAGGCAGTTTTTAATTGGCCCACATAGGAAACCACATTACTATTAATTCCACAGCTACAGCATAAAATAAAACCATTGCTTCTCTAACTCTAGAGCAATTAGACCTCTCGGCTATTTGGCTAACTCTGCTTCATGATACCCAATGCAGTTAATTATATTTTTTGATGTTAATAGTCTCTGTCAGTTTCAAGCATAACTTCTCTTTGATGAATATTTAAATTATATTTGAATAAAAAATAATCTTGGTTACATTTCATATTCAGTAATCATCACAGCTTAATAAAGGTCTGCTCTTCGAGAGTTGAAATAAATGGCAATGCACATATAAAGGTCCTATATCAACTTATTAGATAATATATTTGTAATTACTATTATCTATCTCTTTATCTGACATGTGTTTATATACATTTAAAAGGTATAGTCTCATTCACATTAACAATCTACAATCAGATTTCAAAAATTTCTTATCAACATTCTTTTACATTATATGTATAGAATTCCACAAATTAACAATGAAAATATCTTAGGACTGGGTCATAAGATAATTCAGTGTACAAAAAAATCACCAAATTATAAAATATCCTAGAAAAATCAGCATATATCCTCTTGCCTCCTATAGCTGTATTGTTTTGGTAAGTTCTAAGAGTAATGAGAAAAAAACCATTTGGGTTACTATAAGAGATTGATTATGGATCTTTTAGAAACCCATCGAACTTATTACTATAGGAAAATAACTTAAAATATTTTTCTCCACAAAGAGGCTATAAGAGTGGAGGTGGGGGGGGGGAAGGGATTGGGAAGAAAGTGTAAAAGCAAAGCCCATTAGCATAATTTTTAAAAATTTGTTTACACTTCATTTAGTTTAAAACTCCTTTCATCTAGTCTATATTATAATAGGAAGGTTTTAAGCCATTTACTTAACATAAACTGTGAAAATGGTTTTTCTATTTCAAATTTGTATAGAATGAATAAATAATGTTTTATCTACTTAATGCCCCTTAATATATTAGTTAAAATTTTAACTTTTCACTCTTTCTCCTCCCAAATCCTAAATTTTCAGAATACAAATAAGACACAATGAAATAAAATAAAAAAGGACAGAATGAAACGTCCTGAAATGCATGCATCGATCTATGAATGTCCAGTGGAAGCAACACTATGCCAATTTCTTGAAACTACCACATTATAAATAAAACAGGTAGGGGTGGGTTCAAGTTTTCTGGGTGTAAAGCTTACAAAATTTAGAGGTACCTTTAAGAAAAAAATTTAAAAATTTCAAGTAGAAAACTGGGTACCAAAGTGAATACTTGTTTAGGGAAAAAATATGCATCAATCAAAACATTTTTTAAAGGCCAAGAGATATCACAAGAAACAAAACCTAGAAAACTGCAAAACATAAAAATATAAAATAAATAATTGCCTGGCATTCCTTTATATTTTCCTTAATTTTTTTTCACTCTATAATCTATGATTGTTTTTTCATAACTATTTCATAATGTCACTTGCTGTAATTTTGCTTTTTCTCTAGAACAGATCATCACAATTTGTTATTGATTGGGATACATAAAGCATGTAACTACCATGCCACAGGTCCGGATGTTGATTGAACTGCTATGGCCTTTGCCTCAGAACCAAATCTCCATTTACTGTTTTATACATTTAATGACTCAAATAATATTCCACAGGCTAGCTTCTGGCTCCATACATTTCAAACATTATTTCTTCATCACTTGCCACTTAGTTCAGGTGCCATAGGACACATTCAAATTGTAACATAACACTTGGTCTTGCACCTCTACGTCATGATCAGTAAGGCAGTATTATGAATAAGAATATTTCTAGAGGCCATTTCTTCACCAGTATAGCTAGCAATAACTAAACTGTACACAAGTGTCTGCAAACCACATAAAAACACCCCACTAAACCCAGAAGGAATTTATCACCAACTGAACCACCACTAAACAAAATCCCCAAATGCTCTTGGCTGTTCCTAAGTGACCATAAATGAAGGGAAGTGTAACAAAGCAGAAGTCAAAGAATGAAATCAAAACCTTAAAAGATTGTGTTTACACATACTTTGGCAAATTTTACAAAAACATATGACCCCGTGAGTACGTGTTAGGGGCCCTAACAAAGCCTTGGAAGGAACGTATGCAAGTACAGAGCCCCAATGTTTAAGATTCATTAGCTTCATGATAAATCTACCTATGGAAACAGAGTAATATCTTCACAAATTACAAATAAGTTATCTGTGGTCTGAAAAAATGAACAGAAAGACCACGGCTATAATCTCAAGCCAACTTATATAGAACGAATCATTTCAGATACTCCTTCAAGGCCATGGGGACTGTGTTTCAGGTGAATTCCATATCTTTATTGGTTGCATATGACATGTAAAGAAATATTGGGAGAACTATGACATGTATTAGTTATATGATACACTTGACTAATTTATGTGAAAATATACAAGATTACAGAATCGCTCACTTATTTATATGTCTTCATTTCTTCTGGAAATGTCTGAGAGATATTAGCTCTAAATCTAACTGTGGAACAGCAAACAGCACTAAAAACTGTTACTAAATTGCTAAAACGTAATTTTTAAAAGCACATAGCAAAGTAAAAAGAATAGGTCTTTAAAATCTATAAGACAGATAAATGGGTATCAGTAAAACACTGTGAGAAATGTAATTACAATAATTGTCTTTGAACATGTACAAATTATAGAGTATCGACACTGGTGTTCTTGTTACTGCTCGGTGAATACGGTCTAAGGATGTGATATCATTAAGTGATATATGGAAAAATTAACAGGACCATAGTGAGTAACAGTTTAAGCTTTTTTAAATAATTTAATGTCAAATCTTTTTCTTTCTTTATTTAATAACATTAGTCATTAGAGTACATTATGAATGATACTAACTCACAATTGCTATCCTGCTTTTGATGTGACAAAACAGAGCTCCTAAAATGCTAGTAAGAAAACAAAATAAAGATTGAGTAAATAACAACTACAAATATTTCTCCAACAAATAATACATAGGCATTTCTTTTAACTTATTTAGAAACTTCAATAAAATATAAAAGGGTAATAAAAATGGAAAATTCTCAACTTTCCTCAAAATTATATTTGTTGTTGTTTATTGCATAATAAAATGTATTCAGAAATAAAGAGCATATTTTTAGACAAAATTATTCCAAAGCTTCACTGTATGTGTTAATTTCCTAGTAATAAACCCACCAATATGAAATTATACTGCATATGAAAAATATTTCCAAATTCTTAAGTTATAATTCATACTTTGTTCTTCATTTCTTTATACTGGCAGAAAATATGCGTTATATTACATTTCAGTAGCACTTGGCTTGAATTTTTTTGGGGGGGGATCTGAAGAAAAAAATGAATCTAAAGAAAAAATAGTGAATATGCCTTGATTTGAAACTAAAATTTCATTTCTATTCTCTGTAACTGTAATTAAACATCTATTTTTGTTTGTTCGAAGTATAGCTTTTTTTTAAAGGATCTTGTAGTCCTATTTATACATTGACACTAGAAGTATGATATCAGAAAGGAGATAAATGCTAAAAAGAAATCACATTTAGGTGCAAAACTAAATACTCAAATGGGTATTGAAATGAGTCTTATGTAGCACATCTAGTGTGTTTTCGTTTACTTATTTAACATTTGATAGTACATTTTAGTAACATAACACTAAATTAGACTTGGTTTCTGTCAATAAACATAATTTGTTTAAATTAACTTTGTAAATAAAAACCAATATTTTGGTGTGTAGTATTAGATGTTCTAAAGGAGTAAAAATTACAAGGTATATAATAATATATGTACTATCGAAATACATTTCCATTTGTAACACTCTATCTCTCAAATGAGAAGGCTAGAATAAATGATGAGACTAGGAAAAGCACTATAAAAAGATTATTAAAATAATATTGAAATTTGTATGTCAAATGTTACATTTGCTTTTATTTATTCCCTCTCAACTTTTGTCTCAAAATAAAGATAGTCTAAAATAAAAACTAAAGCAAAATCGCCGGAGTGAAATATGTCATTGCTTTTAAAAACTAACTTCCCTTTCCCTCATCCAACCAATATCTGTTCAAAAAATAAAATCAATTTCAAATTTTTAAGGTATTATTCAAGCTTCTTAATTTCACTGACTAATCTTTAGTAAACACTGAAGATCAGCAATATAGTGTCTACTTCCTAAGAACATTATTACATTATCGATCTTTGGTATTTACTAAATTATTTTGTATTATTTGGACATAATACAAAAGGTATAAAATATCAATCAGAAATATCAGTGAAAACCAGCAATTCACACTTGTACTCTCATAGTCTTCATTATCCAGTAGAATTATTTTAATTTTCATTTTAAAAGGAGAACAAAGACCTCTGTAGGGCACAAGCTTTGATGTGACACCGTTTCTTTCTTCTACGTTTGCTAAGCAGGGTTGTAAGAGATATTTAGATGATTTGTCTTCTAATCCATTCTATAATTTATTAGTCTTCCTTACGCACTAAATGTGAATGTTTAATATGGTTCATGTTTATTACTGCGAATAGTTTCCCTTTCCTATAATGAGTGCCTTGTTTTAAATGTCCAACAGTAAGTGATATGCAAAGTATGGGTCCAATTAGATATACCAATTAGAGCTTTAATGATTAGTTATTACTGTACTAAGGTTCAAGAGTCTATACGAGTACCCTCTCAATCCTTGGCTAAAGAGATATACTTTTAATTCCAGTAGTTGTCTTAAAACAACTCAGCCAAGAGTAAAAGAATGAGTCGACATTCATCACCTAACAGAAAATAACCTAAGTACATCACATAAAGATGATGAGATGGTAGCATCTGATTTATTAATTTTTCCTGATACAGTTCACCTTAATGAACAAATCGTTGACAAATCTGACACCACAGATAGATAAATGCACTTGGGATAACAGCATAAAGGTGAGATGCCGTTTCTCAGAAGTGGCACACTTAGCTCCTACGAGTATTAGGTACACTGAATAATTATACTAAGCAAGAGAGGAGTACTCCCAACCAGTTAGTATTTAAGTAAAACATACCAATCTCCAAAATATTACAAAACATCAAATGAGGTGAAAATGTGGATTGGGCAAATGTTTTTCCTTCAAAAAAAAAAAAAAAGGCCATTAATAAGGAAGGGGTATGAACATCTTAGAAAGTTTTGAAATTTACTGTTACCTATAGAGAGAGATCAGAAAACAAATTTTAAAAAGTTAATTAAATTTAAAAACTCATAAAGCTTTGACTTAAATATGAAATTTCTTTATGAACACTAAAAGATCAATATGAAAGTTGAGAGGGTTATATGTCAAGATGAGTATACCCACACTGAAATCTATAATTATGAAGCCTGCCAGAGAACTCTGGCCGAATTGTGACTGCATTTTAATGGATTTTCAGGCTTAGATTCTGAGAAGCTTCCAATATTATCAGTTCTCATAAAAGGGTTTTGTGTGTATGTGTGTATATCTAAGTATCTCCTTTCTTTAAATATTTTACATACACTGAATATCTGTAAGTATACTTGAAAAAATAAAAGTATATTTAAAAACCTAGATAACAAAATTATTTAAGAATTATTTATTAAGAATAAATTTTCATGCCACTAAGATATCAATCAATAAGGTTCTAGGTATAGTGATTTGATGTGTTAGTCCCTGTGGCAAAGATTTAACCTGGCTCACAAAACGAAAAGAGGGATATCACGCTGCCAACTCCTGCCCAAGGATATTTTTCAAATGAGGAGAATACACTGTAGTCCTCCACCAACCCCATCTGCAGTTTCACTTTCTGGGTTTCAGTTACCTGCTCTCAGCCATACTCCCAAAATATAAATTGAACAATTCCAGAAATAAACAATTCTTACATTTTAAACTGCACACTGCTCTGAGTAGCATGATAAAATCTCCCGCAGTCCCACCCCAACCCAACCGGGACACAAGCAATGCCTTTGTTCAGAGTATCCACACTGTGTACGCTACCCACCCATTAGTCATTTAGCAGCCTTCTAGGTAGTGAGACCGACTGTCACGGCATCGCAGTGCTTCTGTGCAAGTAACCCTTATTTTACTTAATAATGGCCCAAAGCACAAGAGTAGTGATGTTGATGATTTGGATATGCCAAAGAGAAGCTGTGAAGTGCTTCCTTTAAGTGAAAGGGTGAAAGCTCTTGACTTTATAGGGAAGAAAAAATATATGCTGAGGTTGCTAAGATCTACAGTAAGAACAAATCTTCTACCCCTGAAATTGTGAAGGAAAAAGAAATCTGTGATAGTTTTGCTATTGTACCTCAAACGGCAAAAGTTATGGCCACAGTGTGTGATAAATGCTTAGTTAAGATGGAAAAGGCATTAAATTTGGGGGTGGCAGACATGAACAGAAAATGTGTTGTGATTGATGGCAACATATTGCACCAGAAAGCAAAGAGCCTACAAAGAATTCCGCAAGGGAGCCCCTGAAACGAGTGACACCAAGCCATTTGCTATAAGTGATGGTTACAAAGATTCAGGAATAGGTTTGGTATTTTATCATCTCACATCATCACAAGAAGAGTAAGGAAAGTACAATAAGATATTTTGAAAAGAGATCATATTCACATAAATTTTATTACAGTATATTGTTATAATTCTTCTATTATTAGTTATTGTTAATCTTACAGTGCCTAATTTTTAAATTAAACTTTATCATAGGTATGCATGATATATATCATAAGCAGGTATAGGAAAAAGCATAGTACATACAGGGAGGGTTCAGTACTATCCACAGTTTCAGGCTTCCACTGGGGATCCTAGAACACATCCCTGTGAATAAGGGGGACTATTGTACATGCTGCAGTCTGAACAAAGCATACTGGCTGCAATAACAGTTGATTCCCCAAGTGTAATAAAAGAGAGTTAGAATACGATGAGTCCCAAGTTCCTCAGCATCTCCAACAATCTGTTATTTAATGACTCTCTTAAAATAGAAGCAAGGGCCTATGCTTTTCTTCTCCCATAAAGGGGCTCTGTGGTATGCGCTTTGCCTGGTAGGGTAAAAAGAAGGAAGGTAGAGAGGCAAATATCAACCTGCTTATTCCAGACTAAGGCATGCATGGTCCTTCTGAACAGCCTTACTTCTAACGGCATGCTCAGGGTATGCACTCAATGTTCCAGTCTCACTCTGCATCTACTATAATGTAAAGAGCCACGGAACAGAAAAGTAATGCACATATATATACAATAACACATTTCTTCAAATCCTCATGAACAGAAGAAACTGTCACCCTTTGGGCTGCTGCTAGGTTAACAATGTTAAATAAAATGGAATTATTATACTTAGAAAAAATAGATTGGGACACTGATAGGTTTGGAAAAGGTAAATTCAAGGAAAAAGTTACTGAATGGTATCTAGGATAGGAATAATTTAATCTGGTTCCTACATATTTCAGCTTACTTCTATTATCTCAGCTTCTGAGGAAAAAAATATAAGCTCTAAAATAAGTTTTGTCTCTTACTTAGCTTAATTAAACTGCGTACCCAGGTTCTGGAAGCTAGATGTTGAATTCTTTAACTTGTACCTCTACTATACAAATCTAGATCGTATATTTATGTGTTGCCTGGTTCCAGTGACAAGGGTACTACCCAATTCTTCCAGTCTGGGCAAGGCTAAAAGCTACTTTATTGATTTCTATCCTATAACACTCTTACTTTGAAAACCCTAACATATCCTTTTATTTGAGGTGTCTAAATAGAAAAAAAAAAAAATCTTCAGCATCAATGAGAAAAAAAAAAATACGCTGTTCATACTTTACTATTGGCTTATGAGACATGATCTTCCTGTGCCTGGTTCTGGATTCCTTGATGGCAACTTTACTTCTGGCCCTAAATGCAGATGTTCTCTAGAGCTTTTACATGTTCAAGCTACATAATCTCTGTGGGTAAGATCAACTCTTCACCTGCAAATATCAACTTAATGTTTATGTTTGCTTCAGTTATACATTCTTTTATCACTCTTATGAGTGCTGAATCTGTATAAACAATTGCTTGCAGAACTGTTTATTTTTTATAAACTACCCTGTTCCCAAATAAACTCAAAGGAGCTTAAATTAGTAGTATAACATCAAAAACATAGTAAATGTTATTTATAAGAAACCTAATATAGTTAAGCTATGTGGTTTTAGCCAGTTGCAATCTACATATGAGGGGAAAAAATTTGGCTAAAGGCTTTCAAGGAGCCAGACATGTTCTATAAGTGTAGGGCACTGTTCTGTTTTCCTTGGGCAACTTTAATACAAAAAAAAAGTGCCCATCTTTTTATTAATTATACAAAACACACCTTTCCTACCAGCAGGAAAAACTGAGGCATACATTCTTACTATCTTCTTGAGAGTAGTACGTCTTACTTCTAAAAACTCTGTGTGGTTGACAGAGGTACACTGATGAACATCTGATGGTATGAGATAAGACTGTAAAACTGGACCTACCCATGCACATTAATTACTAACCTTAATTTTAATATCAAAAACAAAAACAGTAAATATTCACTTTCAGACTTCTATGCCAAAAAGCTTAAAACTTAAGAACATATATAGAGCATAAATCTACGGCAGCAAACTACACTGATGAGAATGCACAGGGTCTTAGAGCGAAGAACATGAACAAAGGGAGTTATAAACAATACCAGATGAGGATCTGCACTTTAGACACTAATTAGATTGCACCTTATTGCTGAACAGAACCAATATTGCTAGCAAATACTAATTTGTTTATTCGTTCAATAGTAGAGTAGAGTTGTTTTTCTTTAATAAATTCAAAGTGTTAACTGTTTCATCTTTTTTAAGTCATTCCACTACTATTAATTTCAAAGAGTGCTTAAAAATTATCACTAATGGTGATTACTTTATAAAGTATTAAAATACATATTATTTTAGAAAGTAATTTCATTTCTCACTTTTTAAGATGAGCCATTTGCTGCTCTTTAAAGGCAAGTATACTATCAGTTATTAATACAGCCTTGATTTTCCACTTTTAAATGAACGGGAAATAGGAAATAGTGAATGAATAACAATGCTTTTACTACTACTACTAGTCAGAATTACAAGTATATTTACTTGATTCTCAACTGCTGAAGTGAGATTTTGAACCAGATTCAAAATTCTGTGCCCATCTCCATTATTACATGTAGAAAACGGGGACTTTCAAATTTAATAGAAAAATTCTAGTGCTTTTATTTGAGCTTTCCAAAGAGAAATTTTCTACATTAAAAAAAGTCTCTCTTTTCTATACTATCAAATCACATTTTTTGATGATTATAAATGAAAAAATTTTTGCCAAATTATTGGAGTTTGGTGAAAATAACTTTATTTGTAAATACTGAGCATTTTTAAATTAAAAAATTAGAGACAAGTATTCTACATTCTTTGTAATAATTCAATAATAATTCATCTGCAAAATACTGTCTACCTATTTTTCTTACAGCTCTTTAGAATTAATGTGACAGCCAAATATGGCAATTTCAATAGCCTGTTTTGAAATTATCCACTTCCACATACAAAGATAAGTTATCTAACAGCCACCTCTTCTGGATTCTTTTTTTTTGTACCAACTTCCACTGCTTTTTGCTAGCCAGTCTAGTAAAAACAGGTAATTATACAGAATAATTCTTCTCTTCCTATTTCTCTCTGGCCTACTTCTAAATGCTCAAATCATATCACTACCACTGAAATGCTAGATCAACATGTTAAGAATGAATAAATGATTAATTATTAGTGGTTGCCTTTATTGTCTCCCTAGGACAGGCAACTCCCAAATTTTGAAATACTATGTGCAAATTGTTTTTAAATAACTTATTATAGCACAGAGTCTATTCTTCTAAAGAAGCTATGTTTCGTGGTTTGCTCATTGGCCAGATTTCATATGCCATTTAATGAACTTTAAAACTACTTATCAAGTACAATTTAGGCAAATGAGACTTAGTTTTAATTTTTTAATAACTGCCCTTTAAGAAATAAAAATAAAAACATTTTGATGAAAATCTTTCAAAAGTATTGTATTATGTTTGGTAGTTAAAAACATCTTAATCGATGTCAACGTTTTAAAAAGCTATAAATGTGCAATCAAAAATATGCTGATATATATTCTCTGTGAAATTAGAGATTTTACAGCAATTCGTACCCATGTTTTTATGGTGTGATGTTTTTGAAAACCATTTTTCCATTTTTTCTTATCACCTTTTGATGTTTTCAATGTGCCTACACTAACCAGACTTGCCTAAAAAATTGCTATTCTACTTTAAGGCAGACTAGTAAATAAGCTAGAAAGCTAGATAGAAGGGGAAAAGAAGTAGCAGAGAGTGAAGGCTTTCAATAGAAAGATGAAGGGTTTTCCTAGTAAACAAAATGTAAAAAGCAATAATGTACAATAAATTCTGTGATGCTTAAGTTTTCTTTCAGAGAGTCTCTATGTTCCAAATAATTGGGATTGTGGATATTAACTGCACTAATTCGATCATAACTTACCACGATTTTAATATCTTACACATAAGAAAAGTCTAATTAAGATACCAAGAGTAACAAAATTTAGAAAAACAAAAGATGCCAAGAGTTAGGTGCTCTGTGTCAAGGCAGAGGAAAGGTGATACACACTGTCAGCAGTGTTTTGTATTCTCTCTATGTGTAAGGAGGCAATTGTCTAGTTAAGAGATATCACTTATATAAAGTTTATAATATTTTCTAACACATCACTTTTTTAGCATTTTATTTTATTAGTTTTGAATATAGAGTACACTGCTTAGACATTGAATATAGAGTACACTGCTTAGACATTATGAAATGATCCCCCTGATTATTCCCAACATATCATTTTTAAGACAAACTTAACCAACGGTATGTCACTCAAATAAATATGTTTATGAGAGAGAAATGAGGGGGGGGCGAAAGTTCATGCACTGTAGGTTTTCTTAAGTTGAATTTGTTGTTTTAATAGATTTTAAGCTAAAAATAAAGAGAATGAAGACAGGAAGAAATATCTGCAAAAGACATATCTGATAAAAGATTATGATCCAAAAAGAAATCAAGAATTCTTAAAACTCAATAAGAAAACAACCTGATTAAAAAATGTGCAATAGCCCTGAACAGACACCTCACCAACGAGATAAACAGATGGCAAATAAGAATACTAAAAGATGTTCAACACAATGTGTCACTGGGAAATTGCAAATTAAAACAATGAGAAACCACTACACATCTATTAAAATGACCAAAATCTAAAACACTGATGACACCAAACAACACTGGCAAAGGTGTGGAATAACAGAAACTCTCATTCACTGCTGGTGGAAATGCAGACTAGTACAGTAACCCTGAAAGACAGTTTGGCAGTTTCTTACAAAACTAAACACACTTTTGCCACATGATCCAGTAATCATGCACCTTAGTATTTACTTAAATGAACTGAAAACTTATGTCCACACAAAAAATCTGAACAGATTTTTATAGTGGTGATTTTTTCATAATCTCCACAACTTTCAAGCAATCAGGATGTCCTTTAGTAGGTGAATGGATAAACAAACTTTGGAACATCCAGACTATGGAATATTACTTCATGTTAAAAAGAAATGAGCTACTAAGCCGTGAAAAGTCTTAGAGGAAACTTAAATGCATATTACTAACTGAAAGAAGCCAATCTGAAAAGGCTACATACTGTATAATTACAACTGTATGACATTCTAGAAAAAGCAAAACTATGAGACAATACCAAGATCAGTGGCTGCCAGGGGTTAGGAAGGAGGGAAGAATGAATAGGGGAGCAGAGAAGATTTTAGATTTTAGGGTAGTAAAATTATTCTCTGTGATACAGTACTTCCCTCTTTCCTGCAGTTTCACTTTCCGAGATTTCAGTTACCCACATTCAAAAGTGGTCTGAAAATATTAAATGGATAACTCCAGAAATAAACAATTAAGTTTTAAAATTGCACACCATTCTGAGTAGCATGATGAAATCTCGGGCCTACCTGCTCCATTCTACATAGCATGAGAATCATCCCTTTGTCCAGAATACACATATGTATATGTTACCCAACGTAGTAGCTACCTCAGTTATCAGATCCACTGTTGTGGTTATCTCAGGGCTTATATTCAAGTAACTTATTTTACTTAATATTGGACTCAATGTGCAAGAGTTGTAACGCTGGTAATTTAGATATGCAAAGAAAAGCCATAAAGTACTTCCTTTAATTGAGAGGGTGTGTGTGTGCGTGTGTGTGAAAAAGCATATGTATACATAGGGCTCAGTACCATCCAGGTTTGAGGCATCCACTAGGGGTCTTAGAATGCATCTCCTTCAAAGGTGGAGGTACTACTATACCACAATGGTGACAACATGTCAAAGCTCACAGAAATGTACACCACCAGTAGTGGACCCTAATGTTAACTAGGGGCTTTGTGTAACAATAATGTGTTACTGTGGCTTCATCTATTGTAACAAATGTACCACTGTGGTGTGGAATGTTGATGGGAGGGAAGATTGTGTACATGTGGGGATGGGGATATGAAAACTGTACTTTCTGCTATTTTTGCTGGAAAAATAGTCTATTAATTTAAAATTTTAAAGAGAAATTACTGTCAAATACCCAGACATTTAAACATTCTTGATATTACAAAAATATTTCAAAATCTGAAACCCACCAAAAACAAAATTACATTTGAAATATTGTGTATCTGTACTCTTTATGACATATTAAAAAACAAAAGATATGTATTACATATTTTTCTGATATGCCAACCTATATAAAAATGATAGACATTTAAATGTTGTTGAAAACATAAAGTAAAAGTCAACATTAGCAGGTAAAACCCTAACTCAGTTTAATAAATAGGCTGAGATATGGACTATTCCCATCTACTTTAGAATTATCATGTTACTAATTTGGAGGGAGTCGCTAAAATGGAATAGTAACACATAAATATTTACCTTTGAGTCATAATTTTGAAGGCATCTGGGAGGTAGCAGTCTGTATTCTCCATCTGAAATGGGTCAGCATCACAAATCTTGTCATCTGTCCGACCGTAGTTAGCGCTCTCAATCATGATGACGTCACTGCCTGGACATCGCAGATCTATAGAATAACCTTCACAGGATAATTCTCGCCTAACTAACCCAAATGGTAAAGCTGCTCTGCTGAAACCTTAAAAAAAAAATTTAAATTTAATTAATTCATTTATTAAGTATATTATTTAAGTAAGGCATTTTCAAGTAATAAAATCAAGTTCTATATTCAAGAGATGTCACAAAAACTCTACTTTTTAAGTTATCCATTGATACACTTATTAAATAATTCCTTGGATCTTTACTATATATGTCAAGAAGTCATTGTTGGATATTTTAATATGTATCTTTAGCTGGACTAATTCACAGATAGAGACAATTAAAAATTACTCTAAACAAAATATTTTCTGTATAATCTAACCACAAACAGAAACTACGTGGCTCTTTTTGAGTAAATTCAAAGAAAAATGACAAATATATTCAATAGATTAATAAATATTGACAAGTTGTACAAATACAGGATATAACAACTAATCAAGAATCAGTTTTCATTAATGTAGTGGAATAAAAGCTCTATTATACACTGGTCTTATATTTTCATTTAATGTAGACATATTAATTCCTGTTAATAGCATTGTCTTAAAAATACTTTCATCTTAGCAGTTTCCCCCCAAAACAATTAAGATACTATCACAGTAACAAACTTATGGCACAATAACATTTCAATTTATACACACTTTATTTAAAGCTGACAAAAATCAGCAGATGGGCATTCAAAGGAAAGGGCACTGCTCCAAAGGAGTCCGCAAACTGAAACACCCAGAAAGAGGAAAATTCTCTAAGATTCAGTTTTGTCGTCTACAGTATGGAGATGACATCTGCGATGTTACTTATCCTAAGTGTGTAACTCTAAAATGAAATAATGTACATATAAATGCTTGAAATGCTATATGAATGTATAAGTATGGTGCATTAGGCAGAGTATATACTGCTGTCATGAGTGCTGTAAGATTCTCAAGTGGAAGAAAAGATTAGAATTTTAAGTTTAACCAGTTTTCAACTGCCCAAAGTAGTAACACAGCATAGCAGAAAGGGTAAAAGCAGAGAAAGCCAAGAATAGCCAAGAAGAACCATGTGTGGGGGAAGCACACCTTGCTATGTTCTGTGCTACCTGGGTTAGCTACCATATCAAAAACTTCTGCCGTTGCCTCATTTTTCATTTCAGTTCTTTAACCTGTTTTCAACTATAGCATTCCAATCATTTCAGCATTTTTTTCTTATCTCTATCCTTTTAATCACTCTGTATCATATGAATTATTCCTTATCCCCCCCCCCCATTTTTAACTGAAAACACTGACATTCAAACATAAACTGTTCCAAGATATAAACTTCCGAATTGAAGGGCAGGGTTGTGCCCAGGTCAACGCAATGCTATAACCTATCCTCTTTCATTTTACTGCACAATGTTGCCTCCCTAATTCAGTGAAATTGAAAGTCACCTGGATAAACATGCAGCCTTTCTAAGATGTAAAAAATCCTCCGAAAGGGTTATTGGGTTACACATTGGTATGATTTAGAAAATCAGCAATTCTCAAACTTGGCTGACTTCTCAGTTCTATTGAGAAAGCTAAAGGTGTAATTGTAATGGGAAAGAACAGTTCGTAATTTGGAGCAAAGAAATCTTCAGGGGACTGTGGCAAACCCCAACTTTGGAAGGTTTTCACTAAGAAGGCTTCTGATTCTGTGAGATTAGTCAAAGTATGTGGAGAGGTGCACTACCATTAAAGAAGGAATAAGAAATGGAGCCAGGCAAATGTCAAGGCAAACACTAACTAAATAGGCCAATCTTCCAAAAGTTCACATTTCCAGATACTGTCATACTGCTTATACAATAAATCAGCTTAACGTAGTATTACTATATTCATATTAACTGAAAAAATTCTTAGGGCTAAAATATTCTTTAGAAGCTAACATTTGTGTGGCAAAACCTCTGTGGAAATTCAAACAAGTAACATCATATGAAATTTTAGAGCACAACCTATTTTGAAGGCAGAGATGATTTGCAATTATAATTCCTCAGTAAATGAGAATAAATCATTTATTAGGAAATATTATAAGATTAGAACTTGTTATTAGAAGATTGTTTTAGAGCCATATTCACAACTTTTACTGTTTGTCAAAAACATCAGATTATGAAGCACCACAGTTTTAAAATTGAATCCTTTCATTTGTATTGTTGTTGATAGTCTGCAGAATTACAGGTATGGTTCTAAGTGAATTTTCCTCTGCTTTTGAAAGATATTTGAAACATTGCATAGTTGAGTGTTTTGCTATTTGGTAATTAATTGACAAAGAGGATTTTTTTAGCCTTATTCATAATATCCAAAAAAGGTACAGTAAGGAAAAAGAAAAGAAAACGGAAAAACCAGTACACTAATACTTCAGTAAATTTCCAATGCAGAAATGAGATCATGGTACTTATGTTTTCATTGCACAGAACTGAATGGGTTCTTAATGGTGAATACTGCTCTGTTTAATGCTACAGTGTCTACTGTTTTCAGTCACGTGTTCTCTTTTCTAAATTCTTGCTCTGTCACCTGTGTTTCTGTTGAACTTTATACACATCTTTACTGAAGTGCCTGTTATTACCACATGGTACTGTGCCTATTCTTTGTTAACATGTATCTTCCCTGCTAGCCTGCCATGATAGAGTTCTTAATTCATACTTAATTCTAGTGCCTCAATAGGTACATGATATATAACTCCAGTGTTGTCGAACCAACTCACTAAACTGAAGAACTAGTATTTGTTTAAAACAGTATAAATTGCAATATGTTTTCCATTGTAACATTTATTTCCTTGGGTACTGAAAATAAAAATAGTAAGAATTAAGAAACAGATAAAAAGAGGAATAAACTACTTGTAATCAGTGAAAATTGTGCCATCCTCAATAATATTTAAATTCTGTCAATTTATTATTTTCTAGGTACTGCTGAGGTTCATTAGTGTTTCTGACAGATTGGTTACATGTTTAAGAACTTTGTTTATTTAAACTCTGTGTTTTCAATCAGAAATAAATGTCGATAAAAAATATGAAGAGATAAATACAAATAAGTATTACAATAGCCAACATTTACATGGCAATTACTATGTTCTGACACTGTGCTAAATGCTTTGTATGGATCACTTTTTAAAATTGTTTAATGCTCACCACCACCATCAACAACAAAAAAGAGACAGGAATAGTAAGTCTTATAATGACAATTTTACAGAGTATGAAACTCAGGCATCAAATAGGAGGTAATTCAGAGTCTTATGGATTATCCTGCGTTAGATTTTAACTCATTCAGGGTTCTCAGATTCCAGAGCCCGTGATCTTATTAATGGCCATGAAGAGGAAAGTACTCGGTGACTTCACAAGCCACCTTGTGGATAATATAATAAGATTTATAAATTTTAATACAATCTGAAATTCACCAAAGAATGCTAATAAATTTGAGAGGAAATTATTACTGGAAAAGTTCACGAAACATATAGATAAAAAAAATTGTATTTATGAAAATGTAGTGATGTGTACCGTAAGTATAAAGAGAGGAGAATCTAGACTATTCAAATATGTACATATAAAAGAGTACTGAACACTAAAGCATGGTTGTGTGGGTCAGCCTGTGACCTGGACTTAGTCGTTTTACTTTTCCGGGTTCTAATGTATTTTTCTGAAGAATTAAACTAATTTCAGTCACATCAAATTTCACCAATCTATGATTCTAAATAGACAAGCTCCTTTTAATCAAGTACACATGCTATTCTAATATTTCTCAGTGATCAATAATTAATAAATTACTTGCTCTACTTCTTTGAAATATAAACATACAAGAGAATGTCAACATGGATGTATTGTGCCACAACAATGTAGACTGTATGGTGCTGTCAAGATAATTCTCAAAATTATATGTGATGACCTAGGCAGGGTTCACACAAATCACAAGCAGACATCTTCCAAGATTAATTTTTAATCAACGACTTAGTGGAAGAGAGAAAATCAATATGGTTCAATTATGTAATAAAAAAAAAAAGATTTACATAATTTTAAAGAAAAGCATCCCTTCTTTGGCCACTTCACACTATTTCCCTGAAAACTTCAAGGGGTATGGGTTCAGTGTCTTCCACTAGCAATGGTACCTCAAAGGAAGTTTGCAAAGTCTTAAAAAAAACTATTGCAATTAATATTAATTTTACAAATTCAATATTCTAAGTAAATCTTATAAAAAGGCAGAACAAAACTTGTACCTAAACATATTTATTACCCCTTTATTATATACAGTAATGACTTAACTATACTGAGTTAAAGGGAAGAAATCATCACAAGTATGGCCACTATTTCTTAATCACATTTTCTTCCTTTGTACATGAAGTAATTTTTCAAATTGGGTATTTTCAAGAACAACTTTTTAAAGAAATCATTTGCCAACACTATAACGACTGATTCCCAAACATGACTTTGCATCAAAGTCAGCTTGTAAATGTTTTTAAAAAGATAGGTGTTCAAGCCTCAATCCAGACCTACTCAATCAGAATCTCTGTGTTCAGATCAAGCTGGGATATCCTCTGGGGAGGAAAATGTATATTTATTTGCAACATACTGATATACTAATAACTAAGATGCGCCAAGAATTTCTCCAAGGCCTTTATAAAAGTTTTTATTTCTCTATTGAGATTCATATTTTTAAATCATTGTCATCACATTTCCTCTTAATTCTCTAATACACTTTTATTTTAATCTTTGAACATCATCATTATAGCCACTTTGAAACGTTTATCTGCCAAATCTAACATTTGGGCCCACATCAGAGGAAGTTTCATTGAATACTTTTTCTCCTGAGTATGGGTCGACTTCCCGGTTTTTCTGCTTACTTTATAAATGTTTTGTTGTTGTTGAAAACTAGACATTTTAAATAATATGCTGTTAGCAACTCTTGATTTAGATTTCTTTCCCCTGAGAACTTATTGTTGTGATATTTTCTTTTTAGTTTCATGACTGGATTTAAATCTGCGGAATCTGTCTGCCTCATGGCATGTGTACAGCTGCTAATCTCTGCTCATTGTTGTTATTGCTGCTATTACTTTAACTCTTATTTTTATTTTCTAGCCTGGCTTCCTAGAGATCACCCATGTCCCGGGCATAGCTAAGCGATCAGCCAATGATTGAGTGGAGACTCTTCACAAATACCATGACCGCAAAATAAGGTTTCTACCCTCTGCTGGCTGATCTGAATGTATGTCAGAAAGAATGTTCAAAGCTCAAGCCATTTTCAAGTCAGCCTTGGTTATTTAATTTCCACCAAGCTTCTCACTTCTCGGAATGTGTGTGTAGCTTCCAGTTAGTCAAGAATGCATAGAGAGCTTTTGGCTTTCATTCCCAAGACTGCCTGATTATATTTCAGACTGGCCCTCCAGTCTTCACACATGGGGCCACCACCTCAGGCTAGTGGAGCTATGGATTTCCACCATCTGTTGTAGAAGTTTTACTGAGAACACTGCTGGGCGTGGGTTTCCACCCTCTACTCCAAATCAAGCCAGCTCTCCCTGGCAGCAAAGTCAATGGATTTCAAGGCGAGCCTTGTCCTAATAAAATTACCACAATGATATGTATAGCTATGGAGTGGGGGGAAGAGGAGTGGACAGGAGCAACTCCAGGTTCGAAGGCTTTAAACTTCCAGAGCACGTACCAGAAATTCTATCAATTTCTCATAAATAAATGCCTCCCAATTTATTATTTGGCTCTGGCTAATTTTCAGAGCCACAAAATGGTTCTTGTTGACAATTCTGTTCAGTTGTATACTTGTTTGGCAGGGAGATGATCTTTACCCCATCATCTCCAGAAGTCCCTCTAAGGACTTTACAAATAATTACTGACTATAATAAGTCTTCAAAACAATTGTATGAAACAGGTATTGTTATTATCACTGTTTACAGAGGAGAAAATTGAGACACAGAAAAGTTATATTTTCCATGATCACACATCTGGTAAGGATGAAATCAAGGTTTGAAACCCAGAAATTCAGTTCCCAGATTCAGTTCCCAGCAGGTTTGAGGACTCCTTTCTAGAGCGCATAGTTAGGGTATGCTGGGTGCTGCTAGCCTTAGAAGAAGGGTGAGAGAGAAAATGGTGTGTCTGATGGGTAAGTAGTCAATGAAACTGCTCAGTCAACATAATCAACATAAAAGAAACTCTCAAATTAAAGCCTTTTAATCACAGTATTACCATGACATTTATTCTAAGCTCGATTTTCAATATCTTTCTATTTCAACAAAGAAAAAATAAGCATCCCAACAAGTGAAGTGTAATTCAATCCATTGCAACCCTCACAATCGAAGAAAAAACTTGTGGGAGGCCCTGTGAACAAAAAAATCAATACTGGAGCTTTATGCTGTGCAATGTGAATACTGACAAACAGCGGTGCTTAGAGTAAAATGAACAGTTTTGCCCCATTTTCTCTACTCTGAGCAAATGATTTTGAAAAGACAATTTCCTCCCCACCCCACTCCACCCCCAACCCCTGCCCAAGCTATAAAATTCCAAGCAATAACTCTCTGTGCTTTAGGCTAGTGACTGGATTAAATACCTCCCAGCAACAGGTGCAGTGACTTAGTACTAAAATCATTCACACTCAGGGAATAACTACTAATAAACAGATGCACTGCTACCAGATGGGAATATGTGAGACCAGAATTGGAATTCTATCACTAGATTTTGCATCATTTATGAGCATTTTTGCAAGAAAATATGCTACTCTGGCAATAAACAGTACACCCTGCTATAAGGTGAGACTTGTTATGGACTTCGAGCCCTTGACTGGAAACATTTTGCTTTTATAACATTGTCTCTATTTAGTCTGCTCTTCTCACATATGTGAAAAGCCATACATTCCTATGAAAGTCTTCTTATTAAGCTGTAATATAAAAACTTCAACTTTTCTAGTACTGTTTCTCTTAATTACTTTGAACTAAACCCTGTCATGGCTGTTACTGCTCAGGCTGCCGAGGGTTCCAGTAAGCACCAAGACTTTTGATTATCAGGGACCTCTATGGGACCGAGGCTGTGACTTCAAGCTCCATTGAAACATTAAGTCAGGCCAGAGTCTATTACCAGCGTTGGCATTAGAAATCTCTGATTTACTCCTGTTTATATATGTTAATGAGATTTCTTCCTAAAATGGAAATGAGAAAAATACTTAATAAGGAGGGGACATGATTTCAATGAGGCTGAACTCTAGCTCACAAGCATGCAGAAAACTTATTTCCATTTCATTATAATTTAGATGAAAAGAGGATGTTAAAAAGCAACCTAAAAGATAAATTATCTGACTAACAGTTCAACTTTTTCATTTATCCCTGTATATTCATGAGGTCATCAAAACAAAATTTTAAAAGGATATATAAACCTTTTCTTTGTTTATGAAAAGGCAGCATGTTAAAAACATTCTATGTAAGTTTGCAGAATGTCCCTCTATTGTTTTAGTTACTCTGTTAGTTCATTTAAGAAATAACTTTATCAATCATACCCTAAAACATTTAATTTTTTCATGACCATATAATTATTTTAATTGCCAGTATTATGTGAGGAACTTAAAACATATGGAGCAAAAAAATCTACATTCATCTTCAAATTTGTTCTCATGCCAAGATTAAAGAAATGAAAAGAATGCAATGTCCTTTTCCAGCTTAAGCACACTAGCCTTGAAAATTCACAATTATAAAGTAAACTTGGTTATTAGCATGAAGCACCAATCAAATCCTTACAAAAATATAAAGTTCTTGCAAAAGAAGGTGTTCAAACAATTTAAGATCTTAATGTAACTACAAAATAATCAATTCACCATATATAACTGATATGCCTCAGCCTCTTGTGTCATTTTGATTTACAAGCTTTTTTTTTTTTTAACATTTTGGATGTAGTTTAAATTATGAAACATTTCAACAAATGGATTTTTAAGAAGAATATTTGGTTTTAAGCAAAATCAATTTATATGCAAAATACTCATTTAAATTGGAATACACAAAAAATTCTTAATGCATGATGAAAAATTAACACACAATTAAATCCAATTACATAAACAGTATGGGTGACAAAACCTTCTTTGGGATTCACTAAAGAAAACAAAATTCTGTACACTATAGGCATCGAAGGTAAAAATTTATTTTTAGAATGCTATTTAGCAGTTAGGTTCACATACTACTACTTTGGAAATCCTCTCAATATTTTAAGGAGAAAGTATGCATTATGAGTTCTTCAAGACATTTTGGGATTAAATTCCTTATTAGAAAGAAATTAATTTCTCCCACTTAAAAACTTGTAAACCACTGGTTAATAATTCACAAGTGCCATTAAAATATTGCAATTTAAGAGTTATAAAATACTATCAGTTTAATTCTGAACTCTGAAAGAAAAATTACTGATAAGCATGTCTATTAAAAATAACACCTGCTACAGAGATGCTTTTAATAGTCTCAGCATATAACTTCTCCAAAGTTCACAGACATAGAATACTTTAATTCCTATCTACTTTTCCTTAAAAATAGATTTTGTATTAAGCCATGATAGTATCCTTATTATTCAGTGATTTTGTTTAAACTATTCCCTCTGCAAATGTTTTACTCATTTTTTCCCATAAGCAATAATTACTCTCCAAAATCCAGTTTAAGGCTTCCCTAACAATGGGGAAAGGGGAGCCTGACCTCAGGTTTGGGTCATCTATTTTCTGTTCCAATAAATATTTATTGAGCACCTATCATGTGCCTAGCACTCTTCTTGATACTTGGGATCTAACAGTTAACAAAAACGACAATGATCCCTGCACCTGGGTAACTTACATGAGGAATGAGTTCTCGTTGAGGAAAAGTATTGTCACTATCTGGTTCACCATTATAATGCCGAAACGTAGTAGTTTAAACTGCTCTCTTTATAGAGGGCATGAAATAAAGCTATGTTAAGTAAATGGATGTATGAATAATTTGGGTGGATCAACAACTATGAGCTCCTCTGTTAGAGCAGGCAACATGCTTTAAGGTCTCTTATATTCCTCCCCTACGGATGCTGAGTTGCTCAATAGAAGGAAGAGAATCCTATTCACTTCTGTATTCTTGGTTTCCAGCATGGTACATGGCACATAGTAGGCACATCATTTTTACTAAGCTTCATTTTATGCTTTATTTTATATTTTAATTCCTTAAACAAAAAGATGCTAAATATCCCCATGAACATAAAACAAAGAGGTTTTTTTTTTTTTAATAGGGGGAAAAAACACACACCACAATTCTTTTATATAGGGTAGTTTTAAAGTTTAAGCTATGCACATCAACTGAAAATATTTTGTTAAAAATTCAGATATCAATAGATAAAAAATGTAACAAAGATGACATATTCGCCAAATCAGTATGGCTCGACTATGATATGCACTCTTAAGTGACTGACCACCTGCTAGAGTTCAAAATCGTTCAGTAGTTGCGGTCCTTAGTCACATAAAAGCATCACAAAAACCAGAGGAGTAACCTTACTCCCCTCCCCCAGAAAGGTCAGGAAACACTCTTTACATTTATTATATTTTATGACTACTTAAAACCAGTTTAACATTAAGAAGTTACTATCAGTAATGATATTGTCATTCCCATTGTACTTATCAAATTAGAATTAAGTAATTCTGTATAGTTTATTCACTGACAATAAAACCAGAACATAATTACAGAATAGGTAACAAAATATCAATTTCATCATCTCCTCAGGTACAATTTATTTCTATTTCCATGTTGATACCTTAATACGATCTAACAATTTTTAAGTTTTTCTACTACCCTTCTGCTATCAGAAATTCTATTAGCTCCAGTTACCATATCCAAAATCTCAGAGAGTTTGTTCTTTAAAAAGGTTAAACAAGAAGAAAGAATGCAAAATTATATGACTTGTTCCTTACCCAGTGACACCCCCCCCCCCTATACTGGCTAAAGGACTTATTCATTTGCTGTCACTGTATTTAGTCTGATGAATGAAACTTTAGGGATGAAAACCTCACTTAAAGCACTCCCTAGGCAGTTCTCTCAGATCAAAGATAGAAGTTTATTTGTTAATGCCTTGTATTTAAACATAAACAAAAGTATTTTTTAAACCTATCAAAATTATTAACCATATTTCATTTTTTAAAAGGTACATTGAAGTTGAATCTCAAGGGAGACAACAATGTATAAGAATATAGGCTTTCCATGTCAATCAACTTATACTTGGCAACAATAAACTCTGAAAGTGGGAAGAAGTTACTAGTGTAACAAGTGGCTTCCTTATTAAAAGTATATATGAGGAGGCTAATTAATACCAATTCTGAAACTTATTTGAGTTAACTACATTGAAACTGCACTGAAGCCACCCACTCATTTCTCTCCATCCCAAACAGGAACAGAAATGTATTCACATTCAACCACTGCTAACTCAAACAAATGTCCCAGAAGGGAAAAGCTTTATATCTCTACATACATTCCAATGAGGTATTTATTTCTCACTTCAAGCAGTAAAGATTAAGACAGTCTGAAACCAGTCTCAACTCATATCTTGACTTTTCACAAACTCTTACCCACACTAACACTTAGATCATTTAAAAAGTGTTAGCCATTTAACCTTTCTCCCACTGAAAGGAGAAATATCCTTTTTCCTACATGATATAAAAGGCACTCTTCCCCTAAAACCTCAAAAGGCTTTGTGAAGTTAGACCTTTTTTAAAAAAATTGAACACAAATACTTAGGGAAGATGATAGAAAGATTTTCTGCTAAGGATAAGAAAGTATTTTCCAACAAGGCTCTAGAGGGGGGAAAAAGCTTACTGAAGTACTTCCCCACGTCAAAACAAATCAACAAACAAGCAAACAAAAAAAAAAACACAACTCATGAGGCCAAAGTTGATTTTTTAAATTTCCCCCTTTCCCCTTTTTAAACAATACTTAAAATTATATTTTAAATTATGCTACATACATGAAAACTTTTAAACCCCAAATCTGGACTGTCTGTCACTAATAACGTTAAGACTCTTCCTTTACAATTAAAGGTAATTTTTATCTCATGAGCAGTTATAAGATAAATTTCTAAAATATACACAGAGCTTATGGAAACAACTAACGAAGTGAGTCATATATTTAAAAAAAATAATAATCTAGTGAACATTGTAGTACTGTGCTATTTTCTCAATGTTCCCAAAACCATTTAAAACTATAAAATGACAAAATGAGTGAAATCAAATGCAGCGGTAAGCCCATTTTGCAAATTTACTTCAAAATGCAAACTCAAAATAATCCAAAGTACCACTAAATTAGAAAACAGCCATTTCTAAAATGATCTCTTTAACATCTTTCAATCCCACCTAGACATTTACTGCTCATTCATTCATCTATTTCTACTTGTGTCCTTAGCACACTTGATTCCTCCACTGTACTCTTCTGGACTAAGCCTTAAAAACTAGCAATTCTCAAGTTTTAGGCAACTCCACCACTTCCACAAACTACAGAAAGCCCACTGAGTGGTAAAAGTCCTCCCTGAAGCAAAGAGATGACTTACAAGAGTACTAACTGTGATAACATGGGTTAAGACAGAATCTGCATCCCAGAATGGTATGAAGGTTATCACATAATTCTTTAAATGACAATATTATGATTTTGATTTCATGGGTGGTTTTGGTGTTATTCGTGTTGTAAGGCTGAGGCTTGTTGAATTTTTAATGAAACGATGAGATTTTAAAGAACACAACCTATTTCCAAATCTGTGTCACCAGAACATTCGGGGAGAGGAGACAATGGATAGAGATCATTTTAATCTGACATTGTAAAGTTATAAAATGCAGCCTTAAAAAAGAAATACTACTATTACTCTGCAAAGTTAAAATGATATCCTTTCCTGTATTTGACTACTAAGCTGAACACCAAGGGAATCTAGAAACAGCACAGTGGCAGACCCAACGGTACAAGCCCGGCCTCAACATGCACGCAGCTCACTGTCATCTTTCCTCACCCCCACAGATACCCACAGTACAGTGGCAGCACAGCAGTTCCAACTTCTGGTTTCAGACATTCTAATAACACAGGTTTGGGCTACGCAGTCCACTTATACGCAGATTTTTTTTTGGCAATAAATGCTGTAAATATATTTTCTCTTCCTTATCATGTTCTTAGTATTCTATTTTCTACAGCTGACTTTATTGTAAGAATACATTTTGTATATCATACAAAATATGTGTTGAGTTGACTGTTATGGTTGAAGCTTCTGGTCAATGGCAGGCTATGAGTAGTTAAATTTGGGGAGAGTCAAAAGTTATACACAGATTTTCAACTGCGTGGGGTCCACACCCCTAACTCCCACAATGTTCAAGGGTCAACTGTGTAAGGAGTTGCAAGAAAAAGGGCTCTTAAGAATTCTGTTTGAGCCAGTGCTGATATGCTTTGGTATATTATGCTAATGCCCCTTTCCTGGTACTTTAAATACTTCCCTTTACAACATCAAATACTTTTAATTTCACCCTTGTAAAGCTGAATGTTACTGGATAAAAAAGCCCCCTTACTATTCAAGGCAGAAAAACAAAATAGAAGAAAAGCTTGATAAGAGTCTCAAAAACAAGCAAGTGCTCCTTATCAGAAAATGAGAGTTAGCTTAGGTAAACCTGATTTATAATGACAACAGTCATGTTTCAGAAAATTACATCTTCGAAGATAAACTGTCTAAACAAATAATACGAAGATTAAATACTTTATATAAGAATCGGTTATAAATCGTGATATCAATTTCAAAGTAGGTAAAGAAAAAGAACAGGAAAACAAAACAAACATAAGTAGCAAATAAACATATACAATGCTCCACTTAACTCTTAAGGACAAAAACAAACCCAAAGATTAAAATTTGGTGAAATTTTCCTCCTATCAAATTATCAAAGATTTGTTTGTTGGTGTATTGTTAAACAGATAACTTCATATGTTTCTGAGACTACCAAATTGTATAATCTTCCTGAAAAGAGACTTACTAAGTTCCTTTTATAAGAATATATTTTTTAAAGAATCAAAAAGTTTAACAAAGAGCTAGATGAAAAAGATATTCATAGTAATTAAAAATTTGAGACAAAGGACCAAAGTAGGAAAATGGTTTAAAAGTATATTGATGATATAGACTATGATATAATCCTAATAAACAATATTACAATATTATAAATATAACAATAAATACAAATCATATTTTAATAAATAATAATTAGTGATTTGGGAATGTGTCCCAGAGAAATTACGCCAAAGAATTATAAATTTACTTAGATATATGTGCATAGAAAAATAAAACTCAGGAGGTGGAATTCTTTTTGGCAAAGCAGTAGAGCAGCTCATCAAAACCACTGGGTTCAGTAATCAGGGAGCTGATGAAAACTGGCCACCATCTCTGAGGTACCAAGAAAAACTTGGGTTAAAGAAAGCAGGTGAAGAATATGGCACTCCGCCTCGGAGCGCAGCAGAAATCCTGTTCCCCTTCATGGGAACAATCCGAAAATATACCATCTTTCACCCTGAGAACTGAAGTGTTGCCTCACTTTCTAGGTTCTTAGCAGTTGACTCTGTACACCGATATGGATGGAGATCCTGGTGGTTTTGCCAAAGACTGCATATATCCCCTATTCCCCACATCACAATTCCCTATGGCATCTGAGGTACATTTTCTTCGGGTGATAAGAATGAAATAAGTATTTTGCTCAAGCAGGCTGTATAGAGGGTTTTCCCTATTCCCCACCTCTCCCAATTCATGATTACCTTCTAGCTGCTCATTCCAAGTTTTCTCCAACTCAGTCTAGGCTTCTTCCCAGTATATCTCATGGTTGCCACTTTGTGGATGTTTGTGTTAACTCTTACATGCTAAAAGGTGGATAAATGATCTATTTTTATGACATTTAACTATTTACATAAAAGAAGTGAATGGTACTTGTGACACCAAGGTGCTATGTAGGAAATTGCATTTATTTATTCCATATAACTTGCTAAAATGTAGAAAGTTATCTGTTTACACTATGGAATTGAGTCTTAAATAATTTATTCGTATTCTAAAATCTGGCATGTGCATCCCTCCCTTTGTAACTTTCTTCATGCAATTCTCCCCATTTAGAATTCCCTCTATTATGCTCAGCTTTTGGTATCCTCCTCTCATTTAGGGCTCTTGAGCTCCCTTCCTTTCAAAGCATTCCCTTCGCAGAAGATATAATATAAACCTATCATAAAACAAAAGGCAGACTTGATTTGGAGATGAGATCATAGCTTTTGTACTTATACAAATTATGTGTATAAGATTTCCAAATCACAATAACAAATGCTAGATTTTTGAAAGCTAATTTATTGCTAAAGAAGAAGAGCATTAAGGTGGGGTCACTGGTTATTGTAGTGCTCCACATGCCACTCTTGTATGCTAAGTGTTACTGAAAAGGCAGAGAGTAGAGCCAGCACACCCACATTCCTAAGGATGCCCCAAAGACTGTGAAGACAAAGAACCACTCCTGCCTTTCAGTGAGATGCTCTCCATCTCCTGGTGTTGCAAATTTCTGACTTTCAGTTTCTGCTCTGCAACAGTGTTCTGCAAGCTCGTTGACCATATTAACTTGCAGAAAATTATCATTATATTCCACAGGCTGGCTATTTCCTTGCTTCCTGTGTGCTTTAAAACCTAGTCGACTGCACATATATCTTGAAAGTCTTGGTCTTCTGGGACAAAAAGGCTATTTCTAGGAACTTCTAACCATGCTATTTCGCAATTGCACTGTCCAACACATCTAGATTTGAATCTAGGCTCGTCTGTTTACTACCCGCGTGATATTGTTTAGAGGTAAAACTCTAAGCTTCAGTTTCTCTATTCATAAAATTGGGATAATAACAGCTCCTACATCTCATGAAATTATGCAAGAATTCAATAAATTACTACATTGTAAAGTCTTCAAAACTATGTTTGGCAACTGTAAGTGCTCAATTTTGCCAGCATACTTTTCTTAAAAAGTGGTGCATTTGACACTTGGTTATAAGTTCTAGATTCCATCTCCAGGGAACTAAGAAACAGCCTAAGTGGCATATTATAAACCACATATAACTGAATAACTTATTACATGCAGATAACTTGCAGATTAGGAAATACCAATTATAGGTAAATTAGGAATAAGCTAGCCCCTGTTGTTCCCATCTCTCTTCCCTATACTTTGAGGAAACAAAGTTCATTTGCCAAAAGTGGGTACACACACACACACACACACACACACACACACACACACAGAGTATACTGGTAGACAGGTCAAGGAAAAGGACTATGACTTGCAAGAATTTAGAATATTCTAAACATAGTGTACATTATCTCAAAATTATCGCAGTGATCCTGGCTGAATCCATAGAATATCCTGATGGATTCTTACTTAAAAAACAGAAGAAATCTCCTGAGGCGTCTTCTCAGACCATGCACCCATGATATCCCACCTCACCTCCGAAACTATGTCCTACATACGACAATAAACCATGAACATTCTCTGCACTGTCCACATGGCTTCAAACTTAACTATTTATCTGTTTCTCCTTTTAAGACTAAAAATTCCTTGAAGGCAAGAATGAATACTTACTCCTGTTTTTATTCCAAGCATCTAGCACAGTGCCTTGGTTGTAATAAGCACTTAATACATATGTAATGTTAATTTTACAGCTCAGAAAATGGAGGCTATGGGTTATTTATCCAAGGTCACATTATCACAAAAGGAATCAGAAGACTGGCTTTAATGACGCTCTCACTATACTGTGGTACCTTGTCAAGTCCTATCAGGTAGTTATTTTATGAGATTCTAGGCCACTTTGCTTCAGCACCCCCTTTTAGCCTGGGGCATTGTTGTAATTTAAAGAAATCCCTCAAAACCCTTCCTAGGCATTTAAATTAAATCCATCAAATGCACATTTAAAGGAACATAATTTTTTTCATACATTTTCCACATGTGATATTAAACTTATTTTGTAAACTCTATGTTGGAATATATAAATCACTTACTTAGTAAAACTTCTAAGTATTGTACAAGTAGAAATTTTATTTGGAATTCTAAAAGGTAAAATTTCAGTCATCCAAAAGTGAGTAACAAACATTTTAATGATGAAAATTTCATTACATATAACATTGACAATTTTTTTTTCTTAACATTCAGTTGTCAGCATTTTTTATTACTCAAACCAAATGATCAAAGACTATAAAGCCTCTGCAGGTTTCAAAGGAAACAGACCAAAAAGTTCTATACCTTGGTCGATTACCTTGGTTACCTTTGCTTTCACAGTCTAGTACAAAGTCAGTTTGCTGAATAAGTTAATCATCTTACTAAAGTTCCATTTCATTATTTCTAAGGAAATATGCTTGCCCACACATTATTATGTAGTAAATATCTATCGGAAGTCTATACAGGTATGCCCTCTGTGGATATCGGAAAGAAAGAGAAAGTTCTACATAGGGAGCCACAGATAAAGTTTCCCTAAGCCATATAGAGCTTTAAGAGAAACTCATTGGCGTGTGCTTTCTGCAGCTGGAAAACAACTGGGTATATTTTTATGTAAGGGATGTCAACTTGCCAAGGCCCCTATCTCTCATCTCCTATCTCACTAAAAATTTAACTTTAATCAAAATAATCAGATGTACCCACTATTTCTAAATAGTCTTACCATTCACTTTTTTAGACTCAATATGTATTAAATATGTATTATGGGCTACAAAAATAAGAGATATGGTGGTATCAAAACCTAATGTTGATACCTGCAGTAAGGAAAACTATGTAACTCTCTTTAATAAGCAACTTTACTATTTCCTCTGGCATAATTAGGAATTTTTTCATGCTACCTTCCCAGTATCCATCATGCTATATGAATGAATTCACATACTTTTTAAAAATTTTATTTTATTATTAGTTTCAAGTGAATTCGCATACTTTTTGACTGAAGATGGAAAAGTCTGCACGAGGGCACAGATAGTTTCTATTCTGTTCACAACCATAATCACGGCACCCCAAAAAGTGGGTACTAATAAATGTTAACATGCCAAGAGTACTCTATCATATGTCCAAATGTTATTACATCAAATTTTAATTCCTTGAGATAATTCCACTTTTAATCTTTTAAACTCAATTCCCCTATTTTCACTGTATATTTCAATTTTTTTAGCTCATTATTCATCATTGAACATTTATTGAGTGGTCCTCATGAGCTAAGCAAGACACAGTACACTGAAATGGATTTTGCAGTTTCTACTTTTAAGCAGCTCAGTTTTAAATGTATAAAGCTGGAGCACCTCATCCAGTGTGAGAAAGGTGAACAACTTCACAAAAGATAGAAAACTATCTTGACAGGGAAAATGTCAAGGTAAGTTCCTCAGGAAAGGCAATATTTAAAAATCTCCAGTATCAAGAATACAAACTGAAACAGGTAAGAATCTGACCAGAAATGAAATGACAGAAAGACCACATCAAGGTCATTTTTTAACCTATTGCTGGAAGTATTCTGTGAAAATATGTTTTCTCACTAGAGTTTTTGTAGCAAAGCTAGCCTCAATTCAGCCACTCAACACTTCACATATATTTACTTGGGTATTTTGCAAACATATCAAAAGATGCTACAGTATTTCCAAAATACTAAAATGAAACTCAATCAGTGTGCTCTATCAAGACTTCAAATTAATTTATTTTACTTTTTATCAAAAGAGGAGTTTCTGACTCACTGTAACAAAGCAGCTCCTATTCTCACCATTTCATGAATGGTCCCTCTAAAATTCTCTCATAACTCACCATCTCCATACCTTGATTCTTTCTCTAGGTAGGCTGAACCACCACTCTGCCATGGGTTTGACAACTCTCGCTGGTCTTCACAATAAACTTCAAATGCTCATATATGGCATACAAGGCCTTTTTGAATTTCTAGCCACATCCAAAGTGTCTAGACTCATCTCTCTCAAATTTGTACCCCTAATGAATCAAATCATACTCATCTTTCAAAGCTATATTCTAGTGTCATGAGGTACTTTCTAAGCCTGACAATCAGAACTAAATCACTTGCTATCTGTGCTCTCACAGCTTTTACACAAACCTAAATTATTACACTTAGTAATTAGAAATAATTACAATTTATATAGGTACTATTCTCTCAGAGTATCAAGTCTTGCATCTTATTTACCTTTTCATTCCTAAAAGTATTCACACATGATAAATTCTATTGGTTCAAAATTGCAATCTAAATCTAAACAATTAAAATTTCATTTGGCGATGCTGGAACTAGGAGAGACTTTTAGCACGCCCAGCCCAATATTTCTTTTTACATATAATAAGTATACTCAGTATATATAGAGTATTATGTCTGTGGATATTGTTAAATATAAATACATTAGCCCACAGACATAATACTCTACACATCAAAACAAAACATACTTATTATGTTAACATACAATAGTTACCAGTTGGTTTAGTAAGAAATATGAAGCTTCAAGTGAATAGTCAGAGCCTACTTTGGACAAAGTAATGATTCTCTTCAAATCATATTTAATATCATTTATAAATTTACTTATAATAATCTCTAATAAACATAGAACAATATATATTCAGAATGTCTACCTTTGGCTAATTACACTAGGGGGCACTTTTCAACATCTCCAGACTTCAACGCTAAGTGCATCTTTCTGAGAAAGTGTGTCACATTCCTGGAATTTCAGAGCTATGGTGTTTTAATCCATTACCAGTTTTCTATCAAGGGATTACTGTCTTGTTTTTATTCCATTAATTATATATAGAATTCTCAGGCAGAAATACTGAAAGAATGTAAACGAGCTAAGTAGATGCTATTTTAATTTAAAAGAATGCATGCAAATAATTCATTTTGAATAGCAATTCAATAAAGGTTTAAAATTATTTTCTTTTAATCTGGCAGGTTTGCTGTTTAAATAAAAACCCCATGTCTAAAAGCTTATAACGTTTGATTATTAATAACGCAGAATAAGTAGTCATCTTAGAGCTTCATCTGCAAAGTTAGTAAGTTTCTGAGAAATATTTGGGAAGAGAAAACATAAGAAATATAAAATTATCTGATAGTTAACACTCTAAGAAGCTGAACCTCTGCTTTCTGGAAAAGAACTATTTGATAACTTTTTTAAAATTTAATAACCAAATTTAAAAGACTATAATTTGGGCAATATAAAAGAAAGGCATATAATAACGCAGATAATTGCAAAAACATGTATTTTACATCTAAAATGATACACGGAAATACAAATAGAACAAACTATTTTAAATTGCTTTCAACAAAAAACGGTAACATTCACTTGTTACAGCCCTGTTTCTCTGAAGATCCCCAAAGGGGATGATATTTATTAAGTTTTTAGTAAGTGTTGATTAACTACATCACACAAACATCAGATCCATTTAATTTCAGTTAACTGTTAATCTAAGTGACCTTCCTAACTTTTCACAAAGCTACAGGGCAAGCCTAATTTGTCTCTGTTTTAGAGTAACATCAGTTTGGGAACGTTTCAGTGTACATCTTAACAATAGTTAACAGGGCATTCAAATTTAGAAAAGAGAATTTATGGAAATCCCAATCCTTAATTAAATCACAGAATGAAGTTTTGAAGTAGTAAATAATAAATCACAATGAATCCTCAATCTGGTTGTCAAGGAAACGTCTCTGCCTCTGCCGTAATTGCAGTGATTCCCATCTCGCCCTTTCTGACACTACGCCTTATCATGCTTTCTGGTCAGAGACTGAGAAAGTAGCTTTTCTATTCCTCTCAGGCAATCATGTAACATGCATTGAGCTTGACTGAACAGGTCCGCGCGACCATACAAACGCTGAATTCAAGGCCTTTCCTTTCTATCTGGAGACAGTAATTAACTAGTGAGCAGCAGTACACGCCTACCAAGCTTTAGATAAGAAATGCGACCAAGGTGCCTTTGCAGTGATTAGCAGCAGTGTTTAGAGGAAGTTTTACTAACTGGAAACAGCAACCATTAATATCTTAATAGTAAACCTCAATTTTAAAAAAATTCCTCTGAAAATAAAGAAATGTTTTTAAAGAGATATAAACAAATATTTGCATTAAAACATTAACATTTATAAACCAAATAATAAAAGTAAAACAGTAAAATCAGTGCTAAATAGCTCAAAATGGTTTACTTAACTTTTCCCTCCTTATTACCCTTCTTATATTAATCATTTTTGGAGTTATAACTATTATAAAATAAAAATCCTGAAACAAACTGTCAATTTTACATCTCTAATTTCATACACCGCTTCTATTGTTTTCTATTAATTATTGTGATTTCCTTAACTAGATTCCATTAAAAATGTTTTCTAACATAATTTACTTGTTTTCAAAAGTACTCCTTTAGTTCATTTTGCTATATTATTTTGGAACATTACTTTTTAGATCACTCAGCTTTAAAGTTATCTCTACTCAATTCAACTACCAAACAGTACAAAAGCAATATTACAAATATACATTTTAATTCTATCAGTCTACATTAAAAATGTTGTTAATTTGACATTTACACTGAATACTGGTATCCAATTTTCTTGGTCCAACTGATAATTTAAAAACAAAATTAAAGTACTCTTTATAGTATTTTTGTACTCAGGTAGCACTATTACACTCTCTTTTAATTCTCTGCTTAAGTTCTGTTTGGTTTCACAAACAACTGCTGTTGCCAGCTGAGTTCCAAATAAGAGTCAATAGAGATAGTTTGAGCTGTCAACAAAAGATATTATTACAAAGAAAAGATACTGTCAATAAAACATGGCTACGACATTTAAAACTTCGAAAACAAATAAGACCAACCAGATTTGGACTATATTGTATACTCAGTACATCCTAACCGCTAACCAACTGGGTCAAATAAAGAATCTAGGAGAAAGTTCACCAAAAGAAGAAAAAAAAAATTAATAAAGAAAGAAAGTTTTGTGCAAATGAAAGTAAAACACGTTTTTTCACCTTTTTAGAACTAAGATTTCACAAAAGAAACAAAGCCCTTTATAAAATGGTTGAGGGTCTATTTTCTCAATTGTGCTATTCTAAATGTACTGGAGACACATTAATTCATTTCATGCAGTGGATGTGTCAGGTCTTAATTATCTACCCGAACTAGTTGAAAGGGGCTAGTAGAACATCTGATGAACTGTTAAGAACTGAAGACATATGATGCCATAGATACAAAAGGCATTTAATCTTTCCCTCGGAGCTATCTTCTAACCATAAATTAACTTGTATGTTTACAATGATCCTAATTTTTCAAACTGCTTTTATGTTTACTGTCTTATTATCCATATAAACAGCTCTGGTTATTTGGACATGTTTTGCAGAAAGTATAGTTTTATTACTGGGGGGAAAAGGGTTTTTTTTACTATATTTTTAAAAATAAAATTGACTTTCACTGTGATGAATATCAAAAGATCATAATCTCTATTGAGAACATTCTGGTTTATCAGTGACATATTTAACATAACCAAAATCCTTTAGTATGTTTGCTAGAAGGCAGTATCTCTTAGTTAGTAGTTGAAACCAGTAAACTCTGCAAACCACTAGGATTTGTGGGGGTGAGATCTTCTGCCTATTTAGCACCAACCTGATTTTTATATGTTTATTCAACTTTCTCCTTCTAGTTAGAACATGTCATAAATCATCATTTCTCTATCTTCACATTTTTCCTCAGATATCTAAAATCAGAAAAATAAACTGTGCAAAATTCTATATAGCCTAATGGCTTTTATAGTACATCCATCTATGTCATCACACCAGAAAAGCAGGGAGGTCAGTTGAAACAGTGGACTTAGGGGAAAAAGAGGAAAGGTGGGGTAGATCTCTATGCAATTTTCACTCTCAGTGAATGAAAATGGGTAGTGGGAAAAATGAATAAACTAGTGAATCAATCAAATATTTACTGACCATCATTTAGGTATTTCAGCAGAGTTCGAGACAGAGTCAGGGTAAGAGTAAGACACTGTCTTCACCTTGAGTAGTTTGAGGTATGTATTGGGAGAGAAAAGAAACAAATCCATACAAGGGTGTATAGATGTAAATATTCGATTATGAGGTATAGGCTGTGTGGTGCAAAAACTGAGGGTAAGGAAGACTGAGAAATGGAGCTGTGAAAATAAGATGTATGAAAAGGGGAAGATCTCAGCTTTAATTGAAGGATGAGCCAACAGACAACACACAGGACAACCTACAGTAAGAACAATCTCGAACAATCTCAAGGGTAGGTTCTGCTTCCTTCTCCTCTCCTCCCCTCCTCTTTTTCCTTCTCTCCATTCCTACCTCCCTCACTTTTCTCTCCCTCTCTCTTTCTGTGCTATTTGTAACAGGTTGACAAACTGAAAGCAATTTGACATGAAAAACACAGAGCTCGATATGTATTTAAATAAAGTACAGTAGAATTAATGCCTTACCAAAAAAAAAAATTATCTCATTAAGTTTTAACTCATTACTTTGAGACCTGGATCAAATTCCTATACCATTTAATAACAACATATAGCCTCACACTTGTCATATAAACCTCTTTATCCCATAATATGCAATTTGAGTATACTGGTATTTCAAACAAAAATAGGAAGAAGTGGGGTCGGGGTCTGGGGAGAATAATATCACTACAGAATTAAAGACTGAAAGACACTGTTGTACTGGTTAAAGTTGGGATTTGAGGAGTAGGACTAAGAGATTTTAAAACTGTTTTCTAAAAAACACTGTTAAAAAAGACTTAAAGCTGACTTAATCTTCCATCTCTGCACAAATCAGAGAAGGTTGTTTCATGTCTTTTACTCTTAGGAAGACAAGGAACATACAGCTACTTGAGAAATAACTCCCCTGATTATATGTGAGGCTCAAGTAATATGCTAAGAAAGCATTCCAACAAGGACATCCATAAGGATATTCAAACAACCACTCTGAAAAGGGCAAAACCTTTAGATGCAGAGAGGTAACTTGAAGAATTATTATTTTCATTGTTCAGATTGGGAATCAAATTTTAGCATACTTACAGAATTTATTTTTGTAATTACAATTGGAAATAAAATTCAACTGTTTTAGAATAGTCACTATAATAATTCCCAGCACTTCATTAAAGATATACTTTGGGTAAATGCATTTTAAATATTTTATTCTGGGTTGAGTAATTAATCACCAAATAGTTATGAAAATTAAAGTGCCTTTAAAATGAAATGGAAATTTTAAAGGGCCTTTAATAGAGTTGTCTAATTCGAATGGCTAATGTTCTAGGTAAGAAAATGATAGCCCAAACTAAGTCTCTGCCCATGCATACATATTTAGTGGCAGAGAGTGAAACAAATGATTTACTTTCAACTGTGATGATTCTAGTTACTTCAAACATTTATAAGTATTTTTAGTTTTCCCATTTGTTCAATAATAACTCTGTGTTTTAAGAACAGTTCAGTTTCTCCAAATATTTTGTAGTTATACTGACTCCGAATTTATTCATCACATGTTGCATTTCTAATCCTACAATGCTACTTTCAGTCTGGTCCTGGATTGGAAATAATTCATCGGTTTTAAAGCCAATAAGAGGTAGAGATCATTGCTTGAAGGAATTGAGGTACAGGTAAAATGAAGAAGCAGTACCTCTGAAAAAAAGTACTTCACCCAAAATCATTTAATTAAAATAAACATGTAACAATACAAACAAATATGAAAATAATTTATGGTGTGTGTGTGTGTGTGTGTGTGTGTGCACATGCATGTATATATGGATGTTATATATATATATATATATATATATATATGTTTTAAAACTTTTGATGTGAACTAATTGTACTAGAATTCTATAGAACCAAAATGCCACCAGATTAGCTAATATAATCTTTGTAAGAAAATATTAATTCCTAGTTTATGCTCAAGAATAGGACTATAAACCACATAGGCCTGTATTTATTTCGTTTCCCATGATGCCATTTACTCTAGCTTTTAGCCTTTTATATGACATTGAGCTGTTTTATAATTATAAAATAGTTGAAAAGGACAGCCTGTTAATTTAAAAGGAACACATTACAACATCTCTCTCTGGTACCATAATATTTTAATTTCTTTTTTGAAGATAAACCAGTTGGAAAGTGACCATCTGCTAGTGTGTTAGTATTATTTGGGAAAAGTAACAAATAAATGTTCTCTGCTGTGAGAAGGGGATCATTAAATAAAAGAAATCCAGAAGAAGCAAAATGAAACTAACAGATTAATTTAGTGCCATGTAAAAAAAAATTTCATTTACAACTTTCAAACAAATAATTTTTAAATGCATGATTTAATTAAAAGTATAAATAAATTCTAAAATCTGGTACACTAAGTCAAGAAAATGTAACAAAGCAAACAACTAAAAATCAAACTTACTATCATTCTTCTCATACGATTTATTCTACATCTATTCATACATGGATAGGTTATGTCCCCAATATAAATATCCCCAAATATATAATTTTAAAAAACATAACACATAGTAAGCTTATATTTCATTGGTTTTTTTTTTTCATGTGTTTTTTAAAACATTTGCCAAAAATGCGTATCATCAGTATTCATAAGGTGGGGTAAAGTGATACTTGTTTATTCACAAATAAATTATTTATAATAATGTCAAATCAATCAATAGATTTCTGACAATTAGTAATTTCTACACGTGTTTAATATGGGATCTACAGGAAGTGCATATGCTATGTACCTAATGAGCAACTCCATCACACGGAGTTATGTCAGGGAAGACAGAGCAAGGCAGGCACTCTCAGCGGTCTTCCTGTGCCTAAAGGGTGGGTTTTGAAAATAAAGAAATATTACTCACTGGAAAACTACACCGTCCCTGAATCTCTGGGGAAGCTTACCAAAGAAGAATAAAACTCCTCTCCGAACTGTAGTAAAATTTTAGGGCCAGGAACTGCAAATGCTCATTCATTAAAACTACACAGTATTTTGATATAGTAACAAATGGAAAATTTCAGATTTTTATAAATATTCCCAGTCTGTTTTTTTAAATCTTTAAACAAGATTTACAGAGATTTTTCTTTCTTTCAAACACAATTAAACTGCCTTTATAAAGGCTGACTCATGAGTAACACCAGTTAAACATTTTAAATGGTTTTGATTACTATTAAGCGGATAAGCCACACTTAATAACTTTAAAAGGCAAGGAAGGTATCCATATAACCATCTAAGCCAGTAGCCAAATTTCTTTTAATCTACTAATAATCTCTTTCCCAAAAATACTGTTTTTTTTTTTAAAAAAAAAGGGGGTCTCAAAGCTTTACAAATGTTCATTTCTTTATTCTCAACAGTACCATTATAATCCTCATTTTACAGATACGTAAAACAAGGCGTACAGCAGTTAAGTGGCCGAAGGTCTCAAAGAGGAGAGCACTCCTGGTTAAGTGAGACTGAACAGGCTGAGAATCACACTCAACCATTCTGGCCCCAGACCACGTTCTCAAGCACTATGTCATGCCACATTAGTCATATCAATCGAATCAATAAGTTTTGCTGCACACAGATAAAGGCAAACATTTTTTAGTTTGAAAGTCAATCCTGAGAAATATCCCACCTTATGTCATCTTAAAGTGAGAATACCTATCATAACAAATGTTCTTACTTTATTGGTAGTCTCAGAAAAAAAAAAATCTACGGCATAAATTTTCATTATAAAGTTGATGACAGGGATAAGCGGATCAAATCCCCACTGGGGCCACTGTCTGTGTGAAGTTTGCATGTCCTCTCATGCCTGTGGGCTTTCTTTGGGGCCTCTGGATTTCTCCCACAGTCCAAAGACGTGCACATTAGATCAATTGTCGTGTTTAAATGGTCCCAGTGTGAGTGAGAGTGGGTGCAGGACTGTGCCCTGTGATGGCCAGGGTAAGCCCAGCCTGGATCCCTGAGCTGTTAGGACAGGCTCTGACCACCCACTACCCTGCAATGCAATGAGTGGACTGGACCATGAGTATCTTGTTTCAATTCATCTTTCTTAAATGTACATATAGCTCACGTTTTATTTCAATGTTAAGTATTACAAGTGTTTTGGGTCTTTATTTATATGTTTGGTGAAGTTTTTGTGACCAGAAATATGAGATAGGAACTGAATTTGTTTATATCAATTAGACTACGGTAAATTAGTTTTAATATATGTAGTTTCACTTAAAGTTGAAGTTTCCAAGAACCTACTGATGACATTGAGGACTTACTTATTAAAATGAGTAATTAGGGAGAGTTAGGAATTAAGACTCAATATTGAAGGGTGAGAGGTTGGGTAGGAGTGGTTAAGATTAATACCCAGAGAATACTGTTTCAGAAAAGGAATCAATTCTGTCTTCAGTCCTATTACATAAGAGACTGAGTTGTTGATATATATATATCCAGCATCAGTCCATAGAGCTTGGAAACTATGGATGAGAGTTTTTGAAGTTGAGCTTCCATCAATAGATACCAAAAGCAAGGAATAACGATGAAAAGTTAAGAATTTTTAATAATTTTTCTCAGATGAGAGTTTGAATTACCTCGATTCTGCCACTAACTTACTATGTTAATCCTGAGCACACGTCAAATCATGACCAATTCCTCAAGTCAAAATGAAGGAGTTGGATTACATCTACTCCAAAGTCCTTTTAACTTCTACGGTCTTTAACTTCATCACTCAAGTTAAACAAGCGTTTATTGATACTCAGGTAACTTGTTATTACATGAAAAGCTCTTTAAGTGTAAATTAGGGATTTCTCTTGTGGTCAGAATGGTATAATAGAATCAATGGAAAAAGTAATTTTATATAGCACATTTGAATGAGTGTAAAAAAAGATCACATATTGTCCACTTTACCATTATTAAGAGCTTTACAGAAAAGTAGTGCATATTGAATATAGTATAATATATAGCCTTAAAAACAAATGTCGGCATTCCTAAGTATTATTTCACAGTAGAATACATACAAAGTTATTACAGGAGCAAGTGAAAAAAAGATCAATATACAAGCAACTGCTTTAAAAAAAATATTTCAGGAACATATTAAAAGCATACTATAAAACCAACCTGAATCCCACTATTGGTCAGGCATTAAAAACTTTCTATATCTTTGACTGCATTAATGTCATATAAAGTCATATGTGAAAAGCATTGACAAGTCTCACTTTTTTTCAATATTCTAAAAATTAGTTCAAATATGCTAACTTTTTTTTTTAAGTCAACTTTTAAACAACCTTAACTATTAAAAACAAAAAAACATAAAAATTCTCAAGGTCTAGATTTTTATTCAAATGAATAAATACTATTCCACAAGCACTTGATATACAGTATTCTCCTTTATGTACTTTAAAAAGTTGAACTACTATAGCAAATGCATAATTGATTTGAGGGGGAAGTTCAAGTGAAAGACATTGGTAGCTGTGCATTAAAGAAGCAGGATGGAAGAAAATGTACCTCCAGGGAACATTTTTAATGCAGTAATTAAAAATTATTAAAAATATAGGTAACACTCTCCATTTCACATCTGCAGGTATGCCATACAATAAACCCTAGATCCCCTTCCAAAAACTACGACAAAAGGGCGGTATATATATCACAGCACAAATAAATGGCAAACCTTTCCACGTAAACATGTAAGAAGTGTTCTGCACCCAAGCACTATATAAAGAATAAGATTTAACTGTTGTCCCAAATTTACAAAGTACATCAATAATCTAATCAACAGTGCAATATTAGATTCAAATATATCATAGTTCAAATTATACATAACAATAACAATGCAGTTAAGTCTACTGAACATATTCATAATATTGCTGTCACTCAAAAGCATTATAAATGTGCTTTAATAAATTTTACTTAATTCTGTATTTTGAAACATTATCCCATCCCCTTATGAATAGCTGCTCGGGCCAGTCAGATTTTCAACCAAATAGTAGAAAGATAAGTACTATTAGGGAAGTGAGCTGGCAGTTGAACAGTTGTTCACTCTGCCTGTCATATCTCTTTAATGCAACTCTGATTTGCCTTTGTTCTGATAGTAGCAAACAGCTGCTGGCTTGTAAATGAGCCACCATTGCTGGGTTGCCTCCCATTATTCCTCACTTTTGACAAGGTCACTTGCTGCAAGGATTTCGGGAAGAAAAGGTGTGCAGCCTACAGCATAAGAGTTTAGCTAGGTATTAGCTAGGTATTTTTCTTTTGGTAGCATGAGCAAATCAACACAAAATATAATTTAAAAGTTTTTGCTCATTGAGTAAGTCAAACATTTTTCCTTTAATACTAATTTCAAAAGCCTAAAGCTATATCACAAAAGTGAATGACTTTTCCATGAATCTGTAAAATCAACATGACAGTATAAAATACAGATTTAATCACAAAATATTTATAAGCACATATTAACTAATACTGGCATTGTTCCCCTGCTGTTCTACAATGAGAGTGTTAAGATCTGGAAGACAGCAACTGGAAAAACATTTTGGGGAAACTTGAGGATATCCTGGGTTTTTCTGACTCTAAATTTCAATAAAAATTTTATTTATGGCTAATTTCATTAAGGGTAAAAAGGCAGGGATTGCCAGGATCAAAAATTTCACAATCTCATTCAATGTTGACTGTTACCTTTAATGAACATTATACAATATATAAATTAATCTAGACTGAAACATATTATTAAACTGTTTGATCAGTATTCCACCAATGCTCCAAAAGGTATAATTGACACTATAAAGCAAGGTTCACCTTTAATTTTCAGCTTGACCTATGATCTTCAGAAGGACTTAAAGCTACATTATGACAACCTCATACAATTAAGTTGTTTCCAAAGAGAGGCATGCAGAAAAAGTGGAATAGCGAGTTTTCAATGTCATGATGAACATAAAGAGGGCATGCTGGAGCAGCTGCCCATCTGACATGAATCATAATTTGGTGGTTTGAAAGTTTATGAGTGGGAAAAGATTTAGGAAACTCTTTACACATTCTTACGATAAAATCGTCTAAATATCAAACAGCAATCTAGAGTTGATTATGCACTGCTCCATCTTTTCTACCTATGTCTAAAATTTGGAGTTTTGTATATTTTTCTCATCTTGATATATACAAGCATCAGAAGGAATGCGAGCCTACAGTAAACTTTATTAATGGATAACTAAAATAAAACTGAAATTCTATTCAGCAATATTGGCACTTTGGATGTGTTCACCAGTAAGAATTAGACATTTCTGTATTGTGGGATGGACTAAGAATAATGTAATTATCTCAATCTCTCTCATTCTCTACTCAATAGATTGCAATTCTATTTAAAGAATATACTAACCAAGTTTCCAAAAAATTTCTAGCTTCCTGCCATGTAATATATTCAGCAAAATTAGTGGGTCTTGACTTGTATGTAATGTAAGGCATTTGACTCTTAAAAATATTTTTACTACCTTAGGTAAGCTTATTGTGTATACCTAGTAAAGGCTACTTCATTTTCTCTAATTTTTAGGGATAACTCTGATCTACCTTTTATAATTTATGATGTTCAACTAAAATGAGATCTTCCACATTTCAATCAGAATGTGTCAAAGCACATTCACAAAGTACCACATTCAGAGACATATTAAAAAGTAAGTATTATAACTGATTTATATGTGATTATCCAGTATTAGGTATTCACATAATAAAAAATTAGAAGAAGCTAATGATAATTCCTTATAACAGCCTTTACTTACTACACAAAGATGTGAATACTCTAGTAATTCACTATTAAGAGCAAAGGACAGATTTGCAGCTTCATTTATATTCAGAGGCAGACAAATCACCAAAACTCTTTTACATCCTTCCATTTTCCTTACAGCGTGTTAACTGCAGGTGGTCTATCCATACTATCTTTGAAATAGGTAGGTGGCTTAAAATGCCTTTATATATCATTTAAGACCCTGTACTAAAAATAAACATGAGTTTTAACTTCATTTTCTCTACAAGATGCAGTAATACAGAATAAACATAGCACTTAGTATGTTCTTATTTTAATCTATACACCATATAATGGTTTCATAACCTAAATTTGCTCACTTTAATCTTGCATGTTCTCCAAAGAGTTAAGCATTTAAGCTAATAAATGCTGACAAAGTGACCTAGGAAGAAATTATGTTTTTGATATTCTTATTTATCTATTTTTACACACTATAGATTTGTCAGCATTCCTTTTAACTGATAAACACTTAAAACACATTTTTACCACCACCACAGTAAGAAAACCATGATTATATTGGCTATGAACTAGCTCTCAGGTACCTTTATACATGGACATGTATAAAAATATCTTTGTGTCTTCTGTAGGCAATGACTTTTCAGAAATAAAAGTGCAAAATATTTTTCAAGGGCATATGCCTCCTTCTACATAGTCTGACATGAGTATTACAGGAGACAGGCACAAAAGTCAATCAGCAACAATGCATTACAGTTAAAAAAAAAATCTTTGTGAGAGAAATGTCAATACAGAATGTCACAGAGAACACGCAGCACTACGAGCACTTTCAAAATAAAAATAAGAAAAATTAAAGCCACATACTTTAAAAATAATCTTTTTGAGAGAGGGAAAGTGAATCTCCCACTTTAGTCAGACTAAAGTCAAGACTTCTACAGAAGTCTCCATATCCATGAAAACGAACAACTCAGCAGGTTGTGGCCGATCAAGTTTTTGGTTACTACCATCACCTAGCTCATTTCCTTTGTGATTACAAAAAACATCTATATCCTCATCTTTAAAAAATGCTGCTGTTTAATTTATAAACAATTTTAATTTGTGTCTAGTGAAATTTTAATACTTAAAATTGAAAGGAACTTAAATTTGCCACCCTGATGCTGCCTTGGGGGATTTTAAGTTGTTTATTAAGAAATAAGACTCAGAACCTTTGGTCCTCCCCGCTTCCCTGCCCAAGAGACTCAGACAGAGTAACCTACTTTAGGAAGGGAGCCTGGACTTAATCACATTAAGAATCTTCACCCCAGCATTGGTCGGAAAGACTCCAAGCCTGTTGGCTAAATACCCCTGCGCCCCACTGCTTCTGAGTTCCCTGACCAAGAATGTGCCTACCATGTATTTTCCACTCTTCCTCAACTACCTGTAAATCGCCCATTCCCACTTCTGAAATTTAGTACCCTACCTGTTCTCCTATGTTCAAGAATGTCATATATACCCAATGTTGCTGCCTGGAATTTTCGTGCTTCTGTGAATTCCCTGTGCTCATGTATTAAGAATTTGATTTTCTCCTGTTAATCTGTTAATTTGATTATTAGCCTAGCTATAATAACTTAAAGGTGGGGGGACAAGTAGTGATTTTTTTTACCCCCGTAAAATCAATGAGAAACAAAGGAAAACCTATAGAAACATTGTGACCTTAAAAGTACAGTTTTATTTTTCATTTTCCACCAATAAAGTCATCATTTGCATTTAAGTTGTACAGTCCATCTGGCCAGGCCAAAAAAAATATATATTGTCTTCAAAAACGGCATGGAAGATTATCATTTACCAATGCTTTAAAAACTAGGTAAAAGTATACAAAGTTTTTTTAAAAATAGCTTTATATACATTTATACAGCCAATATAAATGTAAAAATTTTCATGAGCAGAAAAATGAAAAATCAAAAAAAGTATGTTTTGGGTTGT
This sequence comes from Eonycteris spelaea, assembly GCA_003508835.1. NCBI lineage: Eukaryota > Metazoa > Chordata > Mammalia > Chiroptera > Pteropodidae > Eonycteris > Eonycteris spelaea. Next base: position 5,995,726 of record PUFA01000046.1, read on the forward strand.
TTTGACTATGCTAACATGTAAATTAATAAAGTACAGCTACAAACCATTTTTATTTTAACAGTATTAACAACAACAGAAACCAGAACCTTGATTGTTTCGTAATGTTCTTTGTCTGCAAATATATGTAAAAATGCTTTCATTAGGACTAGTTTTTCTGACAATTTAATGTGTAGTTTATATTCCTATATCTTGCAAATAATTTCATAGCCCATAATTTTCAAATATGCTAAAATTAGATTATCATTATGGGTTCTTTCCAAAATGTGAAGCTATTATTTGAAATTCACCAAGATAAAATGTCCCTATTTCTACCTTTGTTTTACTTGAAAACTGATTCTGTAATTATGTTACCTAATAAAATCTTATATTAAAATATATCAAAATGTTTCCAGAAAGGATAAACAGGAACATTCAGTTTTTGTTTTAGAGCATTTGAAGTATAAATGAGAATGGAACACTGGTTATTCCTTATTTACAGATGAGTAGATGTGCTAAGAATTTAAGAATCCAAGTGTTCCAATTTAGATAATTAGGAATAAATAAAAGTTTTTGTACAAGTGTTTCCATTTCAACAAAGGTTAAATTACTGAAAAAAATGGATTTTTAATAATTTAACCACATTTTAGTCTTTTTATAAAAATTCTCATGAACATATATAAAGCTTTATGGACAGATACACACACCAATATGTATGAAATTAACTCTGAATAACTGTCTGGCAAAAAGCAAAGTCTTTTATTTCATACAAATCTCATGATGAGTGTTACAAATTTTTTGTTGTTCTTTCATAAAGGAAAATGTGCATTTCCTATTTGTTCAATTTTGACATAGTACAGCACCCAATGGTTTTCAAATTATATAGCTATTAAACATCATATTTGATGATGTAGATCAAATGATTAACATGATGTCATACAGAGTACAGACACAAAAAATGAATAAAAAAGAATCCAAAATTAAAACTGACCTGACAATGACTGAGGTCAAATCTCCTTAATAATAATAATAATAATAATAATAAATAATATAATTAATAAAAGCTAACATATCTGCTAAACAATACAAATAATGCACCTGAAATAATTGATCTTAATCTAATTTTAAAAGTCACACATTAATATTTTTATTTTCTAATCATTTAATAAACAAGTTTTGACTGACAATTTAATCTTTCCTCTAGAAACAGTGGTAAAATTGTATTTCCTACAAAATTATAAAGAATGGTGTTGAAGTACTCAAACTATACCTGTATGTATCTTTCCTATTATGGTATTTATATGTATATTCAGGTAGAATTTGCCTTGGCTGAGTCATCAGACATAGTGATCTAATACTGATAATGGGGTTGGTGGTCAATATTAACTGGATTTTATGAAGAAAAAAAAAAAGGAGATATAAGTCTCCACTAAAAAAGTAAACTGGTTTATATATCCTTATACTGTAGTTTAATGGAATGTAGCTTAAGGGTCTTCCAATTTTCATTTAAAAAAAAGGTTTTTTTTTTCCTAATCAGAAAACTCTAATTAGGTACTAATTTTTCCATTCTTACAGTCTTTGAAAATATCTGAAAATGAACACACTTTGAAGTGAAAATTAAAGAAAAAAAGAGGCACCTGGAAAAAAGTCCCAAGAATTTGACTTACGTAACAATTTGGTCCTCTTCTATCTTTGCCAAAAGTACCAACACTCATCCAGGTTGTACAAATCAGATACCAGAGAGTCGTCCCTGACACCATCTTTCTCATCTTCAAGTCTGGCTGGCTTTGATGTTTTAAGACTCTATTTCACTCCCTTTCTGTGTCTCTACTTTTAGCAGAATTATCCACTTATTGATCCTTAATTCCACTGCTATCATAACAGCCTTTCAAATCTCCTTGCATATTTTTAGTTCTACTGTCTCCACTTCAGAATCTTTTCCACTCACAGCAATCATAATAACCTTTCCGAACACTACCTGATCAGGGGCCAACCTCCAGCTCTCAGCATGAAGATTAAAATCCTGAACGCAGGCCACGGGGTCCCACTTGGTTTGAACAGAATTTTCTGAGCCCTCCAGCTACATTTTACTTCAATTAGTCAAATGTACCATGCACACTTCAGTTCTCCACACTAGGATAACTTGAGACGTCTGGTTTGATCAAATATATCCATTATACACTTCAACTATTCTTATTTATTTATTAAATGCAAGGTTTTAACAAAGACAGGATTACCACCCACATGTAGCCAACATTCTCATGCAAATAATAGGTGTCCACCCCATTCCACCAAAAAAGGTAAAACAGATAGATTCAGGTTGTAGTAAGTACAAATAAGGAAACATGAGAAGTTTGTGAAGTGGTATATGTGTGGATGCGGAGGGAGAGGAGGATGTTTAATGGGGCAGGTAACTTCTCTGAAATAAGAACATTTAAATTTCTATCTAAAGAAGAAAACAAAGTAATTGTTTGAAAATGAGGGAGAAATAATTCTGGGCAAAAAACTACAGGTGTAAAAGGTCCTCAGATGTTTACAGAACTAAATTAACCCATACATCTGAAGTCAAGACAGCCCACTGAAGAGCGGCTCTACAACAGGATGGAGAGACTCAACACATCGCTTAAAGGTTTATACCAATTGAGGCCTCCAAAGGGTTTATAATAGTAAAAGAAAGTGTTCCATTTTATATTTTACAGAGTTCACTTTTTGCGAAGCTGTGGAAATAAGTAAATGAAGAGGAGTACAGGGATTAAAGTGGCCACTGCACCAAGCAACCATCATTATAAAACCTACCCCGTCTATAATTTATTTACTAATGCATGCCACTCCCACATTTTAACTGACTGTAAGTTAAACCTTGTCTGGTTTTTCTACAACATCACCTGAGATATAGCAATGGCACCAATGAATATTATCAATGACACCCCTAAAGTGTAAAAGAAAAAAGCCAGTCATTTCTCTACCTCCCCAACCCACACATGCACACATACCACCATCCAAAGTGGAGTTTTATTATTAGATTCCAAGGGTATAAGATTTTGTGTCTACGTCACCCTTAATATTTATCTGGGAGCTGTTGCCCAGCTTCTCCAAAAAGTCTACAGGCTTTAAAATTTGAAGAACAATTAAAGCCTGCATCTTACCATAAATCTAGACAGTGGAGTTATCGGAGGACATAAAAAGATAACAATCTAAGAACAGAGAATAAAACAGAACCTAAGTTCTTCATAGAAGGTTAACTCTTGATATTCACTCAAATGAAATGCAAATGTCAGAATAAAAGTTTTTATAAATTTATTTATTCTCGACTTTGCAGTTAAATATTTGGTTTTCCTTTCTAACTGTATTTCGTTTAGGTACTTCATATTTAGCAATCCCAAGTAAGGAAAACAGTGTACCCAATCATATTTCTTTTCTTTAATGTTTGTGGGTAAAGATTAATCTGCAGGTAATGAGCTATTGTTTTAGTTATGTAACTTGTTATTTTCAAGCACAGAATTAAATATAAAACTTATTCACTGGCCTCAATTTTGATTACTCTCTTAAACATCGGTAAGGGCTGCCTCCTACTCTCTGACTTACTGATACAGATCTAAAAAGAGCTACATGGCACAGGCCCATGTGCACATAGCAAAGGAAGTCAGAACGCCCCAGGGAAGGAGTCTGGTTTGTGTTTAGAGACACCCAAAACAGGACTCTCCTATTCCCATAAGGCTCAGCAACAGCTCTACCTTGTCGCCAATAGAGCAAAACACTATTATATCCAGGTTATTATTTGTTATTGCTGCAAAGTAGATATTTTAAAACACTGAGATTTTACTAATCATCAAGAAATAATCATAACAGTAACTTATCACCAAAATCAAGTAAGATGCATCATAATTTTAAGATATGAAAATACTATAATTTTAAAAACAGAATCAATTGGCTACTATTAGATCACCAGAAAGATTTTCCAAGGTTAATTTTCTCTCCTCTATCCTAATGGGCTAGAAAGGGGAAAGTTCCTACTTAAATCTACTTGAGAAAAATTACTTAAATTAGTGGAATTTTTCTGCTTCCCAAAGTTTGAAAAAGCCACTATCCTTATGTAACACAGATGTCAAATTCTTCTGTCTAAAAACATAATGCAGTTCTTAAATAGCGTTGTATAATTTATTTGTAACCACAGATAGCAATTTATATTCTAGCAATGAAAGCATTTCCTTGCCATTTATAATTCTGTATTATGAGATGACTCTTGGTTAACATTTGTTAAGACTTGTATAAGATTCCAATTTATGCTGTACACAAAGTCCTTAGTAACTATTTCATGCAAAAATCCCAAACATCAGTAAGAGATTACTCTCTTTTGTGGAAGATATACAATCGAGTTAATACCTCAGTCATTAAGATATGCTTGCAGAAGTGCATCTAGTGTGAAAATGAAAACAATATTACAAAACGTCCTTATCAATAAAACAGATAGCTTTAATAAGAATTTCCAATAATTTTCATGAAAAATTGTATATAACTTACTAATTCTTTAAAATATGTTTTGAATGCCATTGTAACAAATAGAAATTAAAACTGAAGTGCAGTTTTAATTATTTCTTTAAAAAGATTTTTTTTGAGATAATAGTATTTGTTTCTCTATACACACTTACAAAAAAAGGCCAGGTTTATAAAAATTGTATTCATTCACTGAACCAATAGCGACTACATATACTAATGTGTGCCAAGTACTATTCTGTGAAAAAAACTTGAGGAAACAAAGGGTAAAAAATGACACATCTCTATCCTCACAAAGCTTATAGTGGGAGAGACATACAAATGAAGTATTTACAGATACTAGCACTGTTAAGAAAATAAATAGGATGATGTAACTTGAGAGGTACTTTCATAAGATGGTTATGAAAAGCCTCTCTGGGGGTTGACATTAATTAGAGCCAAGACCTAAAAAGATGAGAAAAAAAATCGGTGATGTAACAAGCCAAGGAATGAGTTCTAGGCACAAGAAAAAAAAATCTGGCATGTTCCAGAAAGAAAGAAGTCAAGTTCATGACACATTAATATTTCTTTCCTATTCCTCTAAAATCAGCATGCCGGAACAGCAAGAATATGGACTCTGAAGCAAAGCAGTTTGGATATGAATCTCAGTGTACTAATTTAAAAATTATGTGATCTTGGGCAGTAAGTTAGTAAAACATTTTTAGCCCCTTTCCGCTTATCTGCGTAGCGACCGTTGGCATAAGAAATCTTCAGCAAACAAAAACTGACGAAAGAATTGTTCCTTCCAAAACTGCATCACTTTTATCTTTCTGAACTTTCAACAACACCAATTGTTTTCTCTTTAAATTTAAAAATCTATGTAGAACATTTTAAATAAAATTATTTCAAACAAAATTTTCAGTGCCCCCTAAAATAAGCAATTTTTTATGGAAGGTTATGATGTAAACCTTCTCACCCTTCCCTTTAGTGATGAACTGTGTCCCTGGGAGTTGCCAGTGGGGCATACAGCAAATGTTACTTACAAAAGCCACCTCATCATTGGCTCCAAAGTAGCAATTAAAACTATTAATCTACATTTGAGAAAATATTAAAAATTAGGAATAATTAGAGATTACTTCCTAGAACAGATAAACTCCTAATCCATGGTACTCAGAAGAAAGTGAACTCTTATTGGAAAGAAGAGAGGGGAGAAATTATAATCTTTAAAGCAGAAACTATGTGAATGCTCTATATCCCCAAATAAAAGTGACCCAAAAAATAGCTGCAATGTAGTTAGTGAAAGCTGCTAAAAATGCTAAACTAAAAACTAAAAATTCTAGTTTTAAAACTCCACTTATCGTTCTATCAGTAAATTCTACACTCGAAACCATATAATCTTATTAACCAATGTCACTACAATAAATGTAATAAAACTTAAGGAAAAAGAAAATTAGATATGGCTCACTTACCAACTTCCTATTTCAATATATTTTAGCTAATAAGTCAGAACTGAAAGATGACATGGAAGTAACTGAAAAAATGTTGACCGTGTCACAACTGGTTTTATCTAGCAGGTACATTAAATTTTAGAAATTTTAGGAAAACACTATAATTTAAAACTACAGTCTTATAAATTTCATTTCTAAAGTTTTCACATTTTAGAAATAAGTAAAATAGATTACCAATCCCAAGATTATGGGGTATCTCATTTTCCTACTTAACTAAACCTATGTATAGTGATTGAAATTTTCATATTAACAAAGATGCAAATGAGGCTTCTCAAATTAAACAGAAACAGTATAATAATCATGCAAATAGTTTTTCTTAATTTTACTGTTAATAAGCCATTGGTCAATTCATTGCTCAGTTTATTCTCTGGTGTGATATTCTGCATATGTCAAAGACCACTATTTGGTGGAAAAAGAAAAAGCATTCTTCTATGCACTGTCTTAATGCTATATCAAACACATTCAATTTTTCTGAATCAGCAGATCTTCACTAAATATGTACACATTTGCCAAGTGATATGCCGCCTTCAGACACATCACTTGACAATTAATTTTGCAAGTAACAAAATCTTCATGTTTGACAGTTCTGAGGTTCACACCGAGTGTCTTATTGCTGAGGATAGAAATTAAGCTATGAAATATAAAATGACAACTTACTATTTTAGAATGTTTATGACTGTTGCCATGTGGGCCATAAATAAGTGCATAGTATAATATAAAATTAAAAGACCTAAAATGCTAAAAAATGTAAGTTTTCATAGTTTTAGTGACTTGTAATAAAGAACAATTAAATTCCAGCATTTTAGCTCTTCCTCCAAAATAGACTGCTGCTTAATGTAGTTCCTAAAATACTTAAAATTGTTGACAAATAAAACATCTGCTCCTATCCAGATAAATTTAATTCTTGGTACTAAGGAACTACACAAGCCTAGAGGTGATTTAATACTAGTGACACATAATTCAATAAGTTGGGTCAAATGTATTGACTTCTAATCTTTCAGTCAACTTCATTATTTTATTTTACAACTAATGTATATAACTACCAATCTTTTTGTGTGAGAAAACACTCTTGTTAATTCTGTAGCTGGCTCTCAATACTTCTTGGATGCCCCCTTCCCCTAGGTTTAACTGGCCCTAATGTAAACAATTAAATCTAGCTTTACACTAAATCAAATTTAAATGACAGCAAGAGACTGAGGTTTCCCCTCCCTTCCTTTTTTCCTTCTTTTAATCTGCTCACAGCAACCCACTCTCAGAAACTTGAGAATCATCACAGGAGAGAGCCTCTGTTGTTTCTGGCAGTGTTACCTGTTCTCAAATTGAGGGAGGGAGATGTGAAAAGGTAGAGGAGAAAAAATACTGTCAAACATGGTTCTGGATGGTTTTTTTTTTTTTTCCGTTTTTAGAGGAGGATTCTTTCTAGGATCATCATTTAAAACATGAGGACTTACTTGTGTTCTATCAACATAGTCATCTTCTGTGAAACTCATTCATTCATTAATCTACCCATCATTCATTAAATATTCACTTAAAAATAGTTGTGCCTTGTATGTTCATGCTTGCAAAGACATGGTCCCTGCCCTCATGAAACACATAAAACTAGCTTTCGATCAACATCTCTGTTACATGAAAAGAGTAATACCTTGTTAACTGTCAGAAAGGAACAATGAAGTGAAGAGCAAGATGAAGAAAGTACACAGAGGCTACTAACTGACTAAGAGAAAGTTCAAAAATTAGTGGCAACAAATTAAAAGAGAAAAATGAGTTGATAAAAGATGTTGAATCGTTATGGATGAGTGGATTTTTTTTTTCTGGCAAATTTACCAGTAGGGATAATGTAAAAATAACATCTATTCTTTGAAAAGTGTCTTCAAAACCTAAAAAGTACTTTCTCATCCATCTTAACCTCATTTTTTATTTTATTCCTTGATAACATAATATGATGAATCCATATTATTTTTCATTCTGTTAATACACAAACTGTTTATTTTAATTTTGGCAAGTGAAATAAAATCCAGGGTAAATATAACATTTCCTTTTTTATAAATTACCTTCTGCTATACTCTGTGATGACAAACATATATAGAAAAAAAAACTGATTTAGGTAAGGCAAAAACACTAAGTCTAAATTGTTTTATAACAAAATAACACATGACGGAAAATGTTCAAGATCTAAACAAAATATATTCAGGTGTTTGTTCATTACAAACAATATTAAATGTTAAAACATTTTAGAAGTGATACTGACAGAATCAATAAAATATAAATTTCTCCGAGTATAACAACACAGCACAGCAACTCCTTTAATCAAACATGTGGAACCTGCCATTACATTCTGACATCTTTTATCAAGTGGTAGATGAGTTCCTTAAACTGATTTAATATTATGAAAACATTAAAATCTTTACAAAATTAGATATGGTAAATAAAATACTTTAATACTTTATCATCCTATTAAATGTCCGTGAAATGTGCATATGTTCTAAAATTAATGAGGACGTGTAATGAAAATGATGTAAACAACTGAAGACAATCGTATACTTAACAAAAATCAATCCCGTTCATCACATGCTCAAAGTAGTATTACAAGACAAAGTCAAAAATAATAAAACTAAAGTATACTAAAGGCAAGCAGATTTTCAAAGTTAGAAACGAATATTCTGCTGTAGTAGACAACTTTATTTCAGAGTCAGCATAGATATTGGCCCCCTTCCAATCTAATTTCTTAACTTTTAGGATGATGACACTGGAGCAGAAAAATGAACTAACTAGATTCAGAGTTAGAACAAGATCTAAAATCTTGGACTGTTAGAAATAATTTTTTCCCCAAAAACCTCTTATGTCTTGTTACCATAGGACATTTTTCCTAGCTAACATGGAATGTAAGTGACTAAAATTATACAATAAGTGATTATAAAATTAGCTAGAGATATTATACATTTAACACTAGGGTGAACACACACACACACACACACACACACAGACAAATTCAAAGTAACAGTATGTTATTTACTATTTAAAATATAGGAAACCAATCAAGTATTTTTGTGTTTTGTTTTCGATTTAAAACAAATATCACTAAGACATGTGCCAAGAAAATGTTAGTCTGTGTGTCAAGATGTCAAATCTTTTCCTTTTTTTCTTCTGAGTTTTCTATGATGTTTGCTTAGTAAAGTTATTAAAATTTATATTTTATTTTTAAAAATCCCCACATAACATCATAGCCCAAATAACCAACCAAAGTATTAATCAAATATTCTTAAAAGTTTTGTTCTCTAATCATTTTTACTTACAAAATAAATTTAAATCATGTAGAGATAGAATGAAACATTTCAAAAATAGCACAACAGAAACAAAACTAATACTGTTGAAATGACATAAGTGATTTAAACAACACATTATCTTTTCATAAAAATAAAACTATTTATACACAATCATGTCAGAATTAAAGTGAAAAATGTTTTAAAATAATTTGATTCTCAAATTATTAAAATATCTTAAAACTCAGTCACTACATTTTACTTCATTATCTTAAATTCTGTCCATTATTTATTACTTTACTGGTAGTATTTTCTCAATCCTCATTGATTATCAAAATCTAAATGTTCAAACATAATTACTTAGACTCTGGACAACTTATTTCATAGAGGTATATGTCAAAATTATATTTATTCAGTCAAACATGTAAAAAAATAAACAACAAACTGCAAACTACAATGGCATGTTAAAATTCCATACCAGGCTAAAAATAAGCCATATCCAATTTAAAAAATAAGCACTCATTTACAAACAGCACTCTTCCCATTACATCTGGAATAAAAATGTTAAATGTGTCCACAGCTTATTTCTCATTTTTTTTAAGTTTTGTAAATGATTTTTTTTCAGGTCTTTGTACACTTGCTATCATTTTCAAAGAGTACTAAAATTTCACTGACCTTTATTTAAGGAATCATCCCCAAATTTGATAATTGAAGAAATAAGAATGCTAAATCAAATACTGACCCTGTTCCTATCTAAAGAGGTGAGGATGTATCATGCTTCAGAAGACAGCAAAGATTAAAAAATACATGGTCTTAAGTTTTAGGTCTAAATATTTTTATAATACATTTGTTCTTGCCCTAAAAGGAAGCTTATGAAAATAGTAAAATGATGTTCATTCTTAGTTTCAGTTCTTCACCCTACTAACCATGAAAAAAATGTTGCACCTAATAGGAACTCAATAAATGTAGCATTTGCTGAATGAAGTAACAAATGACTTTATAAATAAATTAAATCAAGAGCAGTAATACTATTAGCTCAATGGTATTAGTTCTATGTCCTAAGTGTCATTTGCTCTGGTCTCCATTCTGAAGTGTCACGTACAGAATTTAAAATGTCCTATACATGGCCTCAGTCGAACCAACATTGCTATTATCTCAAGAGAACACAAATAATTCAGTAGCTACTATACCTGCTTATTTTTCAGAGTTGGAATATTATAACATTGAACTTTCATCTCTCTCATTTCCAGTTTCATCTTCGCAAGTCCAAACATAGTCTTATTTCCTTATTCCCTTATTCCAAAGTATTAATTTAATATCTTATTTGAGTTAAAATGTTTTATCATTCCCATACATTTTCAAAGGTCACTCTCAAAATACCAGTAACACTAATGATTTAGATGACACTGTAGTGAGAGTGAAAAAGATTCACTGCTACATAAATACAAAAAAAAATTCTTCTGAGTTTCCATAGATCTTTAGATCAATGGTATCTATTGCCAACGACATTCTATCCAAAAAGTCACAAAATAGTCTTTCAAATTTTATTCACTTATTCAATAACTTATTTAAATACTATCATATATCAAGAACCCTGAAATTTGAAATTTTTAAAATGTAGTATATTCAAATCACAATATAATCTTTCAACTATGTTTACTGATGAGGAGCAAAAACCCTTCTGCACAAAAGCTGTCATTGTATGATAAATTTGAGAGCAGGTTCCTACCAGCAGGAACCATGTATGGTCTGATAGAGGCTTTCTACTTATGTGTGGACACCATGCCAAAACATGTAGTCAAAGCAGTTAAAAAATAAAGCTAAGTAAGATGTCTGGCACCACAGACAAAAAGCATATGTCGAATGCCTTCATTTTCATTTTCCTCAATAGGCTGCCTGGCGTCAGAGAGACCTAGCCTAAGTGTGAATTAAATAGTGTGTGTACATTTGTGAACCTTTTTTAAAGCCATTTCTATTTTATACATACATATTGCTTAAATTATGGATTTAGGCACCACACAAAATACATCTAGAAACACTGCAAAATGAAAACTTAAAATGGCTTTAAATTATGAAAATTGAAAAGCCTGAAGAATGGTGTATCAGACAGTCATGGGGATGAATGAATCACATCTCCACGTCTATTACTGATTTAATGCTATTGATTTAATGTTCAGAAGTTTCCTCAGGAACAAAATTGAGAAAATAATACAAATAGAGATGTTGGGATAAATGACCCAGGTCACTGAATAGGAGGCACTGAGCACAGTCCTTGATATCTAGTACAGATCCCACAAAGGGCAGTCATTGTTTTCAAATTTAAGTTAAAAGTACAAATTAGGGAGACATTAAACTAGTTGTTTCTGTAAAGCTATAATAAAAGTTCCCAAACTTTATTCATGTTTATTGTTTAATGATTAAAGCAAGCACCATGGTAGAAGTTTATTATAATTTATGGAATATTAAGGCCATATGGAATATAATAAACATTTAATTCTTAGATTTCTAAGATATTCTGTAAGTATGCTCTACTAATAAGTTTGTCTAAATCTGAGCTTACTATCATTAATTATGTTTTTAATGGTAGTAACTTCATTAAAGTGACCACACAAATTACCCATCAAATCTGTTCCTCTTTTTATATTTCTCATCTTGGAGAATTCATGATCCACTTTAATCCCCCCCCCCCACATTTACCACTCGCTATGCCTAAATAGAAATCTCCAGCACTGAGTTCATTCTAACTGAAAATGGTCTACCTATAAGGCACTGTTGAGGGGGCAAAGCCAATCTGACTATGAGATCCTACCAGCAACCTGGCATAACTGATTGAAAAAGACATGGTTCCTCAATTCAGGGGCAGTCAGTCAATGTATGATGTGATCTTGTACAACAAGAAGAGCAAGGCCCATGAGCACTCTTTCTCAAGAATCTGAATTGAGAAACAGGTGGGGCGATTCCAGATGAGAGCAAGAGGTGAAGCTGAGGCAGGGTGGGGGACAGTGCTGGGTGGAGTTTACTGGAAGTCATCCTAAAATTAAACTGTGAGGGAGTAGAAACTATGAGTAAGGCAAAGGGAAAAAGATCATGAAAAGACAGAGTAGAGGGAAAGAAAAGCCAGTTTGTATCCAAGAGAAGAGCAGGCAGATGCAACAGGAACCCATGGCAAGTAAACAGAGTTCCAGAAACTCCTGCTACTCCAGATCTTGGGCTATGCCAGAGATAACCAGTTTCCTTCCATCTTTCAAACTCCATAATGGCCAGCCAGGCAGTATGACTCGCCCTGAATCCCTAGGAGAGTCTGGTTTTATTTTATTCCCAAACATCCATTATGCTCCATTCCTTACCACCAACAAACTTAAATAAGTCACTCTTTCCTTCAGCAGTGATTTACTAAATCCCATCAATTCTACTTCTGAATTCTACTTCTCAAATCTCATTAATTCATTTCTTTTGATGTAATCTCATTGCAATTTTTTCCAACTAGTTACTTCAACAGTCTTATTTAAGAAAAGGGATCTAAATGGGCAGACTATAGGATGAATTCAGCTCACAGGTATAATATCACTTGCTCTCTTAGTATCAGAATTTGTTTTCTGAATGAGTTTCTAACATTTCAAAGTACGGAAATATAACACTAAAAACCAATTTCTGACTTTTCTTGGGGGAAAAAATCAGATTAATTGAGAACATACTCATATTAACAAAGTATCAAAATACTGACAAATTAATCACCTGAAGCTGAGTAGCATAGCATCTGTGTACTTCAGACAAGAATGCATTTTCCAGTTTTGTTTCATTTCTTATACTCTGCTTGCTTCACTTTTTTTGTTAAGCGTCAGGCCCCATAGAAACTTGTTCAATATTCTCTCTGCTTTGAACAGTAGACCTCATCCAACTCAATTAAATATATCTAGGGAAAAAATCTATAATCACCTTTGGAATTATTCAGTGATTATTCGGTGATTGTCATCTATATAATAAGAACCTCTTTCACATGATCTGGCCCATATTCATTAGTACTATTTCGTCTCCCCTCACCTTGCAAACACACTGAACCACTTATAATTCGCCACTTTTTTTTTAGTGGCAACACTGCTGCACATTCTAGTCCCTCTCCTAGAATACCTCATTCTCCTTTAGCTGGCCAGTTCTTACTACCCATTCTGGTATTTCTGCCAGAAAGCCTCCCTTGACATACCCAGTTTCAGCTGGGTATGCCCATATGCAGCTCTCTCTAGTTCCCTTGTGCCACAAGGTACTTTAATTATTATAAAGTTCATTAAAGGCAAGAACCATGCCCAGCACATAGCATAGTCATGGCAAACTGGACATGTTCAACAATTACATTAAGTGATTTTTTAAACATTTCTTTTCTAAGCATCAACAATTCTAAAAGATATGCATTTTCCCAATTTTATAATAAAAAAGAAAATGCAGACTCAAGTTAAATAATTCACACAGTTCACATAGCTAGTGAGAGTCAGAAGCTGAACCAATGGACTTTAGACTAAAGCTTGCTGCCCTTGAATATATAGCCTTTTTTGCTCCCATGGGAAACTCTGGTATAAATGTAATTTCACTACAGGATATGTCAGTGAAAGGAAACAGAGACCAAGTCAATACAAAAGACAATGATGTCTAATCCTAAATCAAAGCTGACAGGATAAATCCTATGATATGTTCAGCAGTATCACCAAAATGTGGCTGGCTGCTGAATGCCATGACAACTTCCACAGTCCTAAGCAAACTAAAAGAAACTGTAAAATCTTCATATTTTGAGTATTTAGCACTTCATTATCTTACCGTAATGGAAAAATGATTACAAAAAGAAAACCAAAAAGCAATCTACAATAAAAAATGTATTAAGAAAATTCAATGCCCACAGGATAGAGGCACAAGATAGATCATAAACTCTTTTAGAAAAATATTTATGACAGTCAAGAAAACATGATTAACAGAACTAATCAAAGGATAATTTTGTGATTCGAGAAAGGTAACATTATAAATACTTCAAGCACAAATTAATTTGAGGAGTACTTAGCAATAGCTTGTGATATAAATTCGTAACCTATAAAAATTCTAAATTTCGTTTTCAAACATCATGGTACTACTATACTACACAAAAAATTCTTGAAAAAGTAACAAAAAACAATTACATTACATACTAACAAATCTTTTTAGGAAGATCTAAAAGGCTGAAGAAACAAAAAAATTATCTTTAATACACTTTTAACACTTGATTTGCTTTCATTTTCTACAATTTTTGAAAACTTCACTGCTTATCCACATAGACTGTATATCAAAGTTTTTTTAAGAGACTCAAACACAAAGCCTAATTAAATGTTCTATCTTTCCTAAAAACACCAACCCCCACTTTTTTGCCCTCACTAGTATCTCTCGACCAACAAAATACTGACAAATACTGTTTTCAGTATATTAGCGAGTAAAGTAAAACCCTTGAAAGCAATAATCTTTTTCACACAGATGGATATAGATGTTTTCAATGTTCCGATATGGCATCTTCTTGCCACATGAGCACCTGCAGTCTTGCATTGTCCTGCTAGGCATTCCTAAAAACACCTGGGCAAGCTGTTTACTAAAAAAAAAAACTAGATACTGGATAAGATGAGGGATAATTAGCAAATAAAACTATTCCTGGCACACTCTTGACATTAGAGCAGAACCAAGCTCCAAACCGGCACCTGGTGAAGGGAACTGCTAGATGTGATAATTCCAATTTACACATTCAGCATAACATTCTGTCTGCCTGTCAATTTGAAACAGTTTCCTATTCAGTGATAACAGATACCCCACAAGAATGCAGTGTCAAATGCTGACATAAATTTTTTATGCACCAACTATTCCCACTCTCCTCTGGACCAGCTGCATATGCTTTCTTCACTCTTGGAGTGGACTGAGAGTTGGGTACTTTTTTCAACTATACCAACAACAACAAAAAGAAATTTATAGGGTAAATTTAAAGCATCAGATCTCATGTGAAAGAAATACCAATAAAACTTTCTTAGGCACAATTAAGAAAAAAAATATTAATGAAGTTATAAAAATTTACTGTCAGCTGATCTTAGCTTATATAGCACAGTACTTCTTAGCTGCCAAAAGCATGAAAGTTCATATTTCTACTAAGCACAGAATTTACTAATTCCCTTTTTCTAAATTGACAGAGAGAGAGAGCCAGATAAAGCAAGAAGAAGAGGGATAGACAGAGACAGCATGGTATATTGAATATTCATTTTCAAATACTAAATAAAGAAAAATTTTAACCTAAAGCTATGCAGATTTATTAACTAGTAATTTCATATGATCATATTTTGAAGAACTACAAATGGCAATTGTCAAATGTAATACTAGGAAAATTATAAACTTTTCTTATTTTTAATTTTCTTATTCCCTTCATATTAAAATGACAAATATATAAACCATGCTTATAAAGTATTACTTGTTATTTTTTCCACATGTGTACAAGAGCATATTCACAACTATCTCTCCCCATTATAAACTACACCCTCTCCTCCTTCCAGATAATCATCTGGATGATTATTCATTTGTCCTGATAACACAGCCATGGCTCAACCATTTATGGAACTCTCCTTGTTATATTGACCTATGAAATGGCAACGCATTCTTTTCCCTTATTTTCAGTGATGCCAAACTTTCATTTCAAGAATGGACTGACTGGCTTAAAATAAATATAAATCATTCAGGAATACAGTTGATAAAATAATGCTTCGATCTGAGGCACCATTATTGCTGCAGAACAAAAGGTGCTAATGAACTATTGGATGTGGAGTTCAGAAATAGCACGTCTGAAACCTCAAATCACTGCTGAGCATGTCAATGAAAGTTTAAATTTTCTGGGTTAGCCTTTTAATTACAAAGTATTTAAGACTAAATATTTAGAAGTACAGAATATATATTTTTAATTCATCATTTTAAGTCAAATGCTTTCTTCTTCAAAATTAATAAATACAGGTTCCCCCACTATTTGAAAGTAGAGTTTTCATGAAAGCTTTGTAAGCCAAAATAATATAAAGAAGCAATTATTATTTAGGTGAAAAATTTCTGAGTATTCTCAGACTCAAAATTTAATGCATGAACAACATCTTTATTTTGTTCACCACTATCAAAATGTTTAATTACGTCCAGTTTTACACTTAGTGTAACACCCTATGAGTTGTCTTAAGTTTTTCTGATACCTTAGGGTGCATTTTGTCAACAGATACACACAACAGATCAAGATAAAGCACAAATGCTCATAGACACAGTTCAAAGCTATGGCAGCTTGACGCTGAGATGCTGAGCATAGTTCCCAGGAAGGGGCTTGGCAGGGCTCTGGGTATGAGCTGCCTGTAAAATGGCTTGCTGCAAAACAAACGTTGAACGCTACTTTTGCTTTTTGCCTTTTGTTATGAAAGTGAAAATCCTCTATTTCTTTTGGTTAGCAAAAACAGGTACTAATGTACGTCTTTTCATAAAAGCACAGTGGCAACGCAAACTTTCAAATAGCAGGGATACCTGTATAAAAAAATATTCACTAGTTGCACTGTGTGCATGTACCTCGATTTCTGCTAAATAGAGAATATTATTTTTTTTCTAAAAGAGAGACACAGCATGTTAAATCAGTTATCCATTTGCAAATGATATTTAGGGAATAAGAAATTTTGACTGCCAGTATACATATGCACACACATATATACATGCATAAACATATATTTGTACATACATAAATATATATGTATATATACGTATATATGTATAAATTAAAAGGCATTTTATTAAGAGTTCCCCCAGCAAAGCCCTCAATTGTATAAACTATAAACATTTTAATATTAATAATAAAGTCATCAAGAACATATTAACCAAACCAGTAATATAGTTTTAAGTAACATGTCTATGTAAAATATTATAATAGAACACCATTATCTATTATAAGAATGAAGTTTCCTACTTATAATCTAAGCTACAATCAGAGAATTTTCTAGTTACTCAAGAAGACACAAGAATTTTCTAAATGATTAGAGACATTTATTACTAATATTTTTAAGCTGACTTCATAACACTTCGTAACATTTTCTCAAAGAATAGAAAGCAAATGGGTTAATTGTTGGAATTCAACAAAGAAGCTCCATTTAGGGAATAAAAGTCAACACTAGTTGACTTAGTTTTTGTAGGTTATCACTATCCAGATAATTAAAAAAAAAAACTATCAAAATTTTAAGAACTGAGGCTGCAGTCAGTAACTAGGGTTTGCTACCTTTAAGACTTAAAGTATACTCTGCTGTTAATCCCAAAGACCTCATTCCTGCAAGCTACTGTGAAAACAGACACATGCTTGGTTCGATATTCATGAACTCACCAAACTGTTTTAGGTGATCATTAGTGAAACTGCTGCACGATGAATGAAGTTTGTATTAAACTATTACTTTGACACTAACGCTCCTTGAATGTGCTTCTCAACTGAAGCATTTTTCTGAGTGCCAAAGCACTATGAAAAACACACAAATAAGGAGGAAAAAAGTGGTTCTTGACTTCAAGAAATTAACTGAAACATATAAAGTAAATATAAGATGTAACTACCATTGCCCCCCCCCCAAAAAGTGTTACATGAACAAAGAAAAGTACCTATACACCATTCTGTCCAATACGGTGGCCAAAAGCCACTTACAACTACTTATATTTAAATTAACATTAAATAAAATAATGTACTTTTTCAGTCACATTAGCCATAGTTCAAGTGCTCAATATTCACTTCTGGCTAGTGACTCAGTTTACAGAGCTGCGCTGCTATATAAATTCAGAGGATTTCTATTTACATGAAGAAAAACTCCTAAAAGCACTAGCTTTTGAAAATAACCTAAAGATGAAACAGAAAATGAGTAGGTAGAAAGTTGGATTTCTTAGCATTGTTTTTAAGAAACAATTAATATAAGTTGGCTGGAGTTACGGGAGGAAAACCTCACTTAAAAATCAAATTTGGGTCCTTGAATTCTGCTATGCCTTTTAGATTTTACTCAGTGAACTGGTCATAGATTTGGCAAGATTAAAGGAAATAATGCATATATAAACATGTAAAGACTGACTAGCGTAACAGATGTTCAAAAACTGACAGAACAGGTAAAGAAGGGAGAGAAGAAAGGGAAAGGATGAAGAGGAAGGGTGGAGAGACAATGAAAGGGTGCTGAGAAGGTAAGACAACAGAACTGCTGGCTTGAAACTTTGTTCACTAGACTAATATTAAACCGCTATGAGACTCTATTGAAATGTTATGGTTAAGCCTCAAAATGGTCTACTGATGTCAGCAAATGCTTTTTTTATACATTGCTCCTATACATAGATTAGTAAAGTAGCATTTACCACTAATAGTCATAGTCTGTTTCAGTCTGTAAAGGTGTTCACAATTACTTAATGTGGAGTCATTTAGGGAGAGAAATAATATTTATGAAGGGCAAGTTAAATATTGCACTGTCTAGTGACTGTAGCGTAATGTCAACCATATCCTGTATCCTGTACTTCTTGGTATATAGCATTTCAAATCTATAAATGGGCCTCTAATTTATGTTCAATTGAAATGTATTCCAAACTATACAAGGCGCTAGTCATTTAAGTTATTCGCATTTCTCCTCTAAACATATGTATCTGAAGCTGTCAAACTGTGTATCAAGAATTATATAAAGCATTTAAACATTATTTAGGAGTGTTTCCATTGTGACAAATATCTTCAGTGTTTTACTACATTACTAAAACATGCAATCTTAAGACACATTTATATGTGTCTGTGTGTGCATAGAAAGATAGATGTATTATCATTATCAAAATAAAGGCAATCTTCTCAAAAACCCAAAATATTATTTAAAATTAAGCTTAGTTCAATCTTTTTATTTTTTAACAAAATTACTAGAAACATTTGTTTGGACCTCGTCATAAGGGTTTCAATTTACATCATTATGTTTTAACTTGGCTAATCAGTTGAACAAAAGTACTTTATGTAAAATGATTCTTTTAGTTGCCTTAGCTACAAATCCCTGAAGGGTACTATAATTGAAATCTACTCACGTAAGTTAGGAATAATTAGGGCCCCAAATTAAGCCAAACACAAAGTTAATTCAAACAGTCAGCTACTGTCATTTAAATGGTTACGGAGTTTTATTGTTGCTTAACATTTCTGAATGCTTTTAAACATACCCTGTTCTTCTCATCTGTATTTAGTATTTTAGTACAAATAGAAATGGGATCAAGAAGCAAAGCTTCATCAGCCTTTTGACTACAGTCACACCTATATCCAGTTTTTTGTCACTAAAGGTTTTCCATCAATCTCTGCTATCAGTCAATTAACAATGCAGTTAAAAGAATGGAGTGACAGTTCTCAAAGGCAAGCTTTCTGGTAAATAAAGCAAGACCACAGAATCTACTGTGAGCACCACCAATGCAACAACAAAAAAAGAGCTTCTGAAAGCTGAACTGGGTAGTTTCTGTTTGCTTATACTCTAAAACAAAGCAAATGATTAAAGGAGCTTCCTGTCCAAAGCAAACAAAAGGGAAAAGATAATGTCGAAAACCCATGCCTGAAGGTGGGGATATGAAAGTATTCCTCTATTTTAAATAAATGCTAATCACTGTGAACTGAGAAACTAATACAATAAAAATTAAAACTACTGTAATATTTCACTTTTTCAGTGTGCTGACAGTTCATCATTGTCAGCAACTGTTTGTACTTTATCAAAGAGGAATTTTGATTTAACAAATATATGCCTATGGCTATATAACTTCAGAAGATTTTATTTGAAAGTTGCAGAGTTAGCAAGATTGGTTTTTATGTTTTATATATTTCAAGATAAAGTCAATCCTAATAGTTTTTAATCTGAAATAACACTAAATTTTTTTAAATAAATATCTTTTTCAGTCATCACTATTAAACAATGTTAAGCAATACATTTTAAGATATATCTTAAATATTCTTGAGTGACAACCTGATGAACTAGGAAAATACAACAATGATCTGAGATTAAATATTAAGTTCTACAGAAAGAAAGATGGACTGGCAATAAGTAGAGCTGGACAAAGGTGTGATCTCTGCAGGCCCTAGTTTCTTAAACTATAAATTAAAAACTTCTACATGGCTAATCTCCAGACTATGAGTCTCAGTCTAAAATTCTTCAAATCTATCAAAAAATAAAAATAAAAAATATGACTTCTAAGATAACTACATAGAAATCTGTTTAAATTTTGCTATTTTCTTTTAATTTGGCTTTAAAAGCTGAAGAATTTAATGAACTTCATGAAGAAATAAATGGAATTTGTTATCTGTATTATCACAAAATTAAAATAAATTATATCAATAACCTTTATCTCTGATAGAAAAAGTAGATTATTCCTACTACTCAAAATAAAGAAATAAAATCTTTGATTATGTTTAATACTACAAAGCAGATAAATCACTAGATAACCTTAAGCAGATAAAATATCTTCAAGTTGTTTTTGATAACCAGTTTACATTTGAGTACGCCTATCCAATACTTTTTTATAATGCTATTATGTCAGGGCATTAATATTGAAGTGAAAATGACAACAATTCTTAGAAAAATACAAATTGGATATTAAGACAAACACAATGCACACTTTGCATTGCATGATTTCACACTATTACTTTAAGAATCAAAAACGTTTATAGTTAAATGCTATTAAAAATAATGTTTCCATGTAACAGAATAAAAGTAGGACAGATCAATAGGGAATAGAGGGAACATTAGGGAGAAAGGGTCAGGCTGTATTGTTACTCTGGGATTTTTCAAAACAAGTCATCAGATAAAAGGTCAATAAAAAGCATATAAATTAAGATTAAAAGTGTAATATAACAATGTTCAGTAAAGTTTCAAGGTAGTTTAGTTTCTTTTTTAAATAATATAAATTATAAAACTGAAGGTGATGTTATCTTTACATTTCAACTGTGTTGCTAAGGTTAGAAACAAACCTCGATTTGCAATGGCAGAAAATACTATCATGAGAAATCTAATTTTCTAGACTAAACATTTTAATAACCAAACTCCTTGATACAGATGTCCTCTTACAGACGAACAACCTCAGCATCACCTGGGAGCTTATTAGAAGTGGCAGACTCTCAAGGCCCATCCCAGATCTCTGAATCAGAATCTACATTTTAACAAGATTCCCAAGTGCATTATACGTGTATTAAATTTGGGGCTCTGTACTACATAAATAAGATTAAAAACATCCAACTTGACCTCTCTTAAATTTCTTCCCCTCCTATACACACATCTCTTCTTCCTGAATCTTCCACTCCCTGTATCATAATACACATTCTCCTTTCTTATGTGAGTATTTCCTCTCCTTATATTAACATATTATATTGGCTTTGATAAAAACCTGAATTTAGCATTAGGCATAACTACAACCTGATGTAGATTTACTAAAAACAGAAAACGATGAAACAGGAAGGGGAAGGGGAGAGAAAACTAATGATTAATACACACACACACAAACACACACCGATTAGATACAAAAAGATAGGTACAAAGCAATAGTAAAAAGCACTCTATCGATAACCAGCAAAATAAACGAGAATATTACTTAATCTCTTTTTTAGATTAAGCATGTATGCAAAACAAAACTCCACATTATCTGAATACATTTTTTCCAGAAATTTGTTTCTTCACACTCCAGAATTCCTAAAATGCAGAACTTTATATCATTACGAGATATTTTGATCACCACTGTCATGTTTTTGCTTCTTTCTCTCTTACAAAACAATTATCCCTTAAAATACTTTATTAAATAGAGTAGCTACAGAAAGAAATCATTTTAGTAGAAAAGAGCATTGTTAAAATCAGAAGAACAGTGACATTTTTCATCTGTAGCTCTATCAGTATAGATACAAACTGTTCATTTCTTTTTTTTTTTAACTAATGTCTATTGTCCATTTTTAATTTGGGTATATCCCAACTTCATCTACTTTGCTAGTTGCAATCTGACTAATATCCAATGATTTTATATTAGTTCACTTCATTTTAAATTAACTGAGACCTTAGCTCTCACCTTTAAACAAAGTCAATTCCTAATGGATTAAAAACTTAAAAATATGTAAGAGCTACAGGAAATACTTAATCTTAAGATATAGATTTTAAGCATAAAAATAATAGAAGATCTCACGAAAGAAAATAACATCAAAAATTATGGGGGAAAAAAGAGGGGTAAATAATATAAAAAAATATTGATAACTTAAATCTGTGATTAGTGTTATTTTACAAAATGCTTCTGTTTGAAATTCCATTAAAAAAGTAAGCAGTCTGATTTCAATTAAAAAGCAATCAAATATGTTTTTCATAATAAAAATGACTAAGGATATAATCGAATGGTTTAAAAATAAGAAAAGCTATAACAACATAAACAGAAAAATTGGCAAAGGTAGTTAAAATATTCACATCAAAATTACAACTAGCCAATAAATAAATCCATAAAAAAATTGTTTTGTCCTCACAAATGGCCCCAAAATTATAAATTTAAGTTACAGACACCCTTTTCCACATATTAAAGTGTCGATTCTTTTAAAAATTTAAAATCAATGCTGGTAAATTGTGCAGACTGATTCTTTCACACGCTGGTAATCAAAATGAACACTGGTATAACCCTTCAGAAAAACCAATTTGGAAGATGTCTACAAGACTGATGTAATCAGAATTCTAAAATTCTAGATCAGGAAATAAGCACTTATAAAGGAAAATATAGATTTTCCTTATACTTGAAAGAAATTAAATTCAAATGGCCAATGGGTAAAGAGAGAAGATTAACTCATTTTTGACATATACATGACAAATTACAATGCAGCTGTTAAAATCCATTATCTAAATATATATATAATAACACAGTAATACAAGTTATGATAATATAAAGTAAAAAATCAGAATACACAAGTATATGGAAATGAGGAACCTAATTTTGTTTTATATATCATAATTTATTTTATCCATCATACCAAGAATGTATGTTGGAAACAAAAAGGAAATGTATTGTGGTTATATCAAGGTCCCACAATTATAAATAATTTTAAATTTTTATCTTAATTTTATTATTTTTTATCTTTTCTCATGAAAATGTATTGCATCCAAAATCTTAAGGGGGTTAAAAAGAACTTTTAAGAAAAAAAAAAAAAAACCCTCAAAGCAAGCATAATGGCAAACATAAAAGTCAAACTCAGTAGACTCCCATGCTGATAAGGAGGGATTATAAATGTTGTTTTTACTTCCTAAAGCTCTGATTTGGAATTCCCGTCTCAGCCTTACATTCAAGCCAAGAGATCCCAGGGCTGGGACTAGGTATTCTCCTGGAATCACTTCTGTCAAGTTGACAAAAGGAGTTCAAGAACAGGGTTGAAAGATGTCATGAGATATTCACTAATCCACACTGATGTCTAATACATGTAGACTGCACGGCTGTCATGTGTCATTCTCTGTCATGAAGGAGGTGAAAAGAAAATAAAGAGTACCACAGGGTACGAAGCATATGTTTCAGTAAGATACTCCCTTAGTAATGTGGCAGATAAATTGGTTCTTCAAGACATACCAGAGTTCTTTCCACATTAATACTCCGATTTGCTCATTTGTATTATCTTATTCTCTAATACCACAACCTAAATATATAATATAAAAAAATGAATGGTATATTAACTCAAAAAAGAAAGCAAGAGAGTCATCAAAACTAAAATTATTCAGTGACTAATTAACACAATTATCATTTGGCAAAATTAAGGTGCTACATGCTTCCTGTGCTTTTAATAAAGCTACCTTTATTACATTATTGATTCTTTCAAAATATAACAATGACTGATAAATGCCTAATGTGGATATAAAATCAATATTTCAAACATCTACTCATAAAAAAAGTTTAAAATCTCTTTACTTTTAGCAAATTATTTTTTCATAGTAACAGATTTATTAAACATTTGATGTAATCTCTTCTGTCAGAAAATAAAGGTTGATAAAAGCCAAGCAATACAATGCTACTGAGGTCTGTCAGGTGACTAACATGTATGACACATGGATCAGTGACACTTTACTACCCACAACAGACCTAGTGGTGAATATTTATCCACCATGTGGATAAATAAACCTTTTCTAAAACTGGAAAAGCAGCAAGAGAGAATGAAATAGAATAGAAAGTGGGAGGAAAGTATAAAGAAAAAAAATCAATAATCATGCACTGGAACCTAATTAATCTTCATATATAAAATATGGCATATTTTGACACTGAATACTGGTATATAAGATGACCAAAGCATATTTCAAGTTAACTTTTTTAAAAAAATGCCAGTTATCCCAGCAAGTTTAGTCTTTTTTTTTTCAATATTGAGTCATATCCAGAACAAATATACCTTCCTTGTGAATCCTGATAGTAGTACTATAAGGCATTTGGTGTTTACAAGATATGAAGCAATATTGTATAATTGGTAAATGGCATTAATATTTATATTTTTAAAACTGAATTACATCACTACCTATGCAGAAGAAAGCTGCTGCAATCAAGTTATAATGCATTCATTAATACAATAAGGAATATTTAAAGCGTCCTAAGAGCAATACAGTTAGGTACTCTCTTAAGGATTAAAAATCACATTGATCTGCACTAGAAATATAAAGAAATTCATTTTTTAAAAACGCATTGTTTTAAATCAGTTTTAATTTACATTAATTTGTGAATTTAAAACATAAGGTTATATTAGCTATGCAGCGAATACAGATATGCTGTACAATTCCTATTAATTTAATGGGAGTTGTGACTCCCATTAAATTTAATAGGAGTCATACGGCCTAATCCCCATGCACCTTGCTGAAAATTTACCTCCTAGCCTTCGACTAATCAAATATAGTGAAATGAACAAAAATAGTCAATTTTGCTAGACTGGGAAATCTAAAATCCCTACAGTAAGTTAATTCAGCATTATCATGGCAGTAGCCTTGTAGCTATTCCCAACAAAGAAAAGAACAAGGTTATCACAATGAAAAGAGACAAACTGAAGCAAAGGTTTAGGAACTCTAAAAATGTCACAATTACCCTTAACAGAAAATATGTTGTTTTTTCCAATCTGGAGCCAGTTTTTAATTTTGTTTTTTCTTTCTTAGTACACTGTCAAAAAAAAGTAACAAAATAATCCTTTTTTGATGCCTAAAATTATACCCAAATAGCTTGATCAAAGGAATAAAAAGCTATATGAAAAGGTATAGATATTAGCCCTCAGCAAACAACTGGTTTCTACTTCTGAGTCAATGAATTAAACCGTAATGTTTTTCAAAAAAGCTTTTTAAAGTTACTTTATATCCACACCCATGCACCCCAACATCTCACCTCATCTACCTGCACACATACAATACTACGGTGCTTGCATGAAGCTGAACGACATCTATGTCATCTTATAAATTTGTCAGAATGAAAAAGCTTGGGTCCCCACCCCAGACCTAGGTGATTCTGCTGCTCCTCAAGTTGGAGACCTACTGCAATATTTTATTCCTCATCCATGCTGTTTTCTCTCCACTGATTTGTCTTCCTCACCACCATGCTCACTCACCACTGTCTGAACCTAGCTTATTTAACTCCTACTGAGATTCAGCTCAAGCATCATCATCAATTCTAGGTGGAAGTCCTTCCTGACATACACTCACACCCAACTCAACCACCCTTCACCACAATACCTCTGTGAATGTCAGCATCACAGCACTTGTGGCCCTACTATTACAACTGCTTATTGTCCCCTCTCTAACTATTAAGACCATGACCTTCATCAAAGATTTATGTTATTTATGTGATAAATATAAAATGAGTGCTTATCATAAGCCAGGCATTATTCTAGGCACTTGGGGAAAAAAAAAAAATCTTTGCTCTTGTGAAGCTGAAGCTGCCATTCTGTGCGTACTATGTATGTGTGTGTATGTGCATGTGTGTGCAAAAATAAATTTTAAACATTTATTGTGTGTATAAATAAAAGAATGAAAGAAAAAAGAATAAATGAATATGTCTGAATTATTTTAATCCTTAAGTTTCACTTTGGAGAACAAAGTTACTATTCCTTCCAGTAAATTATGGCAAAAACTTTTTTCTAATTCATATTTAACCCTTAGATCTACTTTTATCTGCCACACAACTAGCAAAAAGATGCTACAGTCGAATATCCTTTTTAGTAAGATATCATTAACATAAAAGTCATTATAAAAAGTGCTTAAAGAATTTAAAAATACATGAAAAACTGTTACGATAGTTTTTCTACAGCTATATTCTAAAATTTTCTTGATGTGTATAAAATAAATATGTAACACTGTATCTAAAATACCTGGCACTTATACCTAGCATAATGTTTTTCTTTAAACTAAGGAAAAGTAACAATGTAATTTTAGATAATTAACTAAAATTTTGACTAATGAAATCTAATTACATACTCACTGCATAAAGAATTCAACCTGAAATACATTTTACTGACTTTGCTGAAGAACTGCTGTTATTTGTAACTTGTCACTTGAGTGAGCCTTCATATGTCTGACTTATGCTTTCCAGGGCTCCATTACATACCATAATTTAATTCTCTAGGACACAAAAATTCAATTTACTTTCCTACTTACTGATACATGATTCCACAGTGGGTTACTATGCTTATAAAAATCGGCCAAAAGAATCAAAACACACCAGTTCTCGACAAAACTGATTTTTGAAGGGCTTGAGGTCAGTTCTCTAAGAATAAAATCAATTCTAAGAAAAATTTACAAAATATTTTGAAAGTTTGGTCCTTTATAATCATTTTTCATTTGGAAATTCAAAACATAATTTTCAAAACCACACAGGGGAGGGGAGACTCTAAGAGTAAGTAAAACATTGTTTCTATTTTTCAAAAACAAGTAAACTTTAATGGTAAGGCTTGATTCTTAAAGAACTGGAAGAGATATAGAGGGAGATGAGCTAATTCTAACAATTAAAACTTTATATACGTAATTAGCTTTTACCGCAGTAAAACATAAAAATGCTTAGTGATTTGCTCTTATATACACACAAAACATGATGTATTTATAATGTTCATCTGTACAGATGTAAAACAAATCCAAAATTATGTTGTCTTTAAAATCATACACTAAAGTAAAACACTACTGTAAATGGGGGTGGGAGGAGGGTGCTCTGAAAAAGAAAGCATGGTTCATGGACGAATACAATACAAAGGCTTGTTATGTTTTAGAAAAATTAGTTGCTATTACTTAAAAATCTAATGTCTGGTTTGTAGTAAAGCCAGAAAACTGGCAAAACCAGGCTAAACCCTGGAATGGCAATCATGGGTCTTCCAGCAAGCACTTCCCTGTCTGCTGCATCCATGGGCCTGCTACGTACATTCAAGTTACTTTGCCTGCTTGGCCTCACAGATGTCAAGCCCTGAACATGACACTGAGCTCAAGAGCAGAAACTGTGCCTGGCGCATTTTTGAATCCTAAGCACCTGACTCAATTTAGTCACTCGGTAGATGAGGAAGGAGGGAGGAAACCACCTAGGAAACCTAAGTTTATCTGTAACAATCCAAGCACTAATATAAAAAGTGCTCATCTCTGTAAGATTTGAAAAGGTAACAACCATGTGAGGGCCTGGAAGAAACTTAATGACTAAATGGTTAAATTTATATTTTCTTGCCTGAGCTCTCACACCTAACTTGTATTGGTTTTCTCTATAGGTGTTCACAAAGCATTATGCTTTCTGGCAATGAGGGACTATCACGTCATATAAAACTTTGCTAAGACAAAACCATCTGATGCTGGAACAGTGTTCTAACAGTGCATTAACTGTGTATACTCCCATAACGAGCAGTGTGGGTTCATCCCAGGCTCTTTTTACCTGTAGGAGGGAACTGCTTCAAAAGCAACACCCCCTGGTCTGATGCGCCAAAAATGAAATTTCTCTTAACAGCAGATATGAATTCTGACCTGATAGGTGACACTAGAAATAAAACTGCAGTAGCTCATGAAAAAGTCTCTGTTTGCTAACCCCCTTCTGGTTAAGCTACTGTGCTAGCAAAGTGGTCTCGATCTTGATTGGAAAATTTTTCATTATGTGGATTAATGAACCATTGGTCCATGCCTGGAATCTTTTTTTTTTTTAATGTATAAAAATATTCAAACATAACAGCAGGCATTCAGTTAGGTTTTTCTCCCAAAAAAAAACAGATGCAAAATTAGAGACTAACACAAGATTTTCATAACAATCCAATAGTATCATTAGGATACTATTCATTCAGACATTTTACAATTTAAAGTTAGATTTGATGTATCTTTGAATTCTGATGCAAAGAGCAACATTTTCTAAAAATAAAACATTAACCTATTTGTAACTTTCATGTGTGACTTAAATCCAAGTGAATATTATTTACTTTCTGAATAGAAATATTATTTTAAAATATTCCTAAATTTGTTATTTTTGTGAATTACATTAAGTTATATCAACATATTGAAAGTAGAGAACTGGGACGGCAAGGAGAAAATAATGAAACGATTTGAGACCAAGCAATTCAAACAAAATTCTTTGGGCAAAATTAAAATGTTAACATTATGAAATTTATCAGAAACACATGGAATTATAAGCTTGTTTCTATCTATTAGTTGACAGTACGCCTCTCTCTACCTATCATTTCATTAACAGATATAAACGTGATCCATTAAAAATACACATAAAACCAATTTTAAAATTCTAAAATGCTTTCTTCAAGAATATGTAATTGGGACCAAAAAATCATTTTGTTTTATATACATTTCTCACATTTTATATTCTTTATAGATTTTACAAGTTAATATATTTTCATGCCGAATAGAATAGCTACCACTATCAACTATAATATTAAGACATCTTAACTCCATATTAACGTTGACCTATTCTGTAAAAAGCACCTGGAAAGGTGTTATTTTCACATGGAAATAATATGTAAGACTGAAGAAATAATGAATACCAGGAAATCCATATAGTAATTAATAAATGATGGTACAAATTATTTTATTAAGTCTTTTTAATTCTTTAAAAACCAGATCTATCTTCAAAAAGGTATAGATAAGCACTATAAAAAATAAGATCTTCCAGAATAGGCAATAATTTTTATTTTTTGAGCTATGACCACCCTTAAGAAGCAGACAAAACATAGAAGTGAAAGAGTTGCCACAAAATAGTTTCAGTTTTAGTAGAATAAATTTAGTCAATAGATGTAAAATATATATCAAAAGAAAGCTTTCATTTACTTCTCTCAGAATTATTTACAATAATTATAAATTTACGTAAAATGTAAATTCAGACTTCTATCACTTTGTTACAGCTGTGTAATGAAAATAATTCAATTACCGAAAAAAATTCAACATTCAGAAAATCTTTTTAACACTTATTTCTAAACAGTTGGTATTATTCTAGCTAATTCTAGCCACTTCTATATAAATGAGATTACATAGTTTAAGTTCTCCTGGATATAAAAAATAAAATTTAAATTCCAACTTACCTTCTGTATTCGGTAAGAAGCTGATTATAATGATAAACCACAGACTTCGCATTCTGCAACCAGAAGACACCATTATTGATCCTGTTAAATATTTTCTTTGTATTCCTTAATGAATCTAGTTATACATGCCCAGCTTCATCGAACCCAGCAATCTGCATCATTGATCCTCATATCTGAAAAACAAACAAATCCATCATTTACTCTATGGTCACGCTGCATTATAAAATCTGCAAAAATAATAACTCTCTTTCCTTCCCTTCATTCCCTCACTCTTCTAAATATTTTTTTAAAAGGTATATATATATATTTTCATCTGTACACTGGATATGAGCCACACATCAAAGCCCAAAAAACACTTATAGAAAACTAGAACATAAGAATTTACATAATAATTATATAAATTCCTAATGATGAATGTTTCTTTGAAAAGCTTACAAAGTCATTCTAGAATAATACATCTGTTGCTCAATATGCCATGTTAGTTTATCAAAGCATAGTTGACTCTTGAACAACACGGATTTGAAATGTGAGAGTCTACTTAATATCAATAAATACCTGCACTAATTTTGATCCACTGTTGGGAGTCCATGGAAGCAAAGGGCTGACTGTATGCATTGATCTACTTATTCCATTTTATAGAAGGGACCTGAGCCTCTGTGACTTTGGTATCCATGTGGGTCCAGAAACCAATCTCCACAGATACTGATAGACAACTTTAGGTTTGGCGGGGGGGTGAGGGGGGCAAAAGTTATTTGCAGATTTTTCAACTGTGTGGGGGTTGGTGCCCCAACCTCCACATTGTTTAAGGATCACCTGTACTAGCTTTAATACCTCCAACAGAATTTTATAAATACTTGCTTTTTTGATTTGTTTCTAGTAATAACAACTGTATTACCTACTATTTTATCCTGTTGTCTTGCAAGATACAGTTGAGATATAATGGAATGGTTAATAATAGTCAAGTCTCTTAACTACTTCATTTTAAAGTTTAAGATTTTCATATACTGTTTTTTCTTCTAGCAAGGTATAATGTACTAAGATCAAACCTACATTTGTGAGTTGGTCCCTCAACTGGACACAAGTAAAAACTCCAGACCATAATGATTTTATCTCCAAGGTTACATCTCTATTAAAAAAAAAGAAAGGAAAAGAAAAAGAAACTAGGAGGAATGGCAAAGAATATAAAACCTAGAGCCAAGTCTAATTTTGACAAGCCCTTAAGAATCCAGTTCTACAACTGGAGAGGATACAAAAACTTCAGGAATGTGACTTAGTCAGTACTTCTCATTTCCTAGAATCACATGAGACCAGTTCACTCGTTGGGTTCTACAGAAGTGTTTTTACTTCTTTTTAGGGTAACATGAGGATCAGAGTAAATAAGAAACTTATAATACACAAAAAAATGCAGGCAGTTCCCAAATATATCCAGCGTCCTTGTCTAGCTTCTAAGGGCCAAGAAATTACCTTTTTCTTTTTCCTTTTTAAGGGACATCTTAATTCTTTCTTTATATTAATTTTATATTAATCATCTGACCAAGTTTCCTTAAGCTACCTGACCTGCTGCAAATAAAAGTTTTTGAAAGTGGAGCAGTGAGGGAAATAAACCCCATTCTGAGGTTGTGTCTGTAATTCAAAAACAAAAACAAAAACAAAACTCAAATAATTTAGATGCTGTCACTGAAGCATAAAGTTCAGGGAAAAATTCCTAGATAACACTGAGTTCTCTATTTTACATTATCTGAGTTACTCTGCATTTGCTACATGCTTCCTGTATCATAAGTAAATCTATTAGAAGTTCACTATATTTTATTACCAGCTCCCGATAATGTAACTTCAATGGATAAGCAGTCAGATTTTAAATGATTTGGAGCATTTACCACGCTATAAAGTCACTATCTTTCTGTACCAACAAACACACTGAAAAGAATGTAAGAAATTAATCTGAAGCTATTAGCTAGTGTTTAAATATAAATATCATAAAGTCACAGATGAAACTAGCAAGATGTTTCTATAGCAAGAAGTTTATTTCATGATGCCTATAGTTTCGGGAGTTAAAAATGCTTCCCCGTAACCCAACATCAGCCTGATTTTTTTTCTTTTTTAGGCGAGGCAACCCTTGGTTGACCTCACAGATTGCAATGACCTTGTCAGCTCACAATTCCTTATGTTTTTTTTATTTTTTACGTTTATAGCACCTGTTCTGCCTAGATGGTCTCCCATCCAAGTACTAACCAGGCCCACCCTTCCTTAGCTTCTGAGATTGGACTGGGATCAGGCGTGTTCAGGGTGGCATGGCCACTGACAACATCAGCCCGATTTTTTCAGCTCTCTCTGGAACCTCTGAAGACAACAAGGTATCATGATTAGGAGAGTCAAATTGATATTACCCAGTTCTGAGAACACTTCAGATGCTTCTCTGTCCAAAGAAATAGGACAAAAACAAAGGGAAGAACAAGCTGCCTCTTCCGAATGCCAAACATATTTTTAAAAAGAATAATACATCAAATATTAATGTGATGGAGAGACACACGGCACACAACCCTGCAGAACTGGCTAGCTGTCTCTATTCATTTTTCACTCTGAGCTTTCCAAAGACTATTCAAAAGACAAAACCAAAAGTAAACATGCAGTTTACAACCACTGTGGCAAAGGCCCTGCCTTAAGACCGCAAGCTTTTTATGGAAAGTATAAAGAGAAGTCAGATAATGTCATTGCCTGTCACACTGAAAAGGCTCATCAATGAACAATTTCTTATAACCTATAGACTGTTCAATGACCTGGCGAAGCAATCAGAATAATTTTAATGTGTGAATGAGGTATATGCATCACTACAAATAAAATTAAGTGAGCCTTTAGAATGCCTGGGATTCAAGCAAAGAATTCTGACTGTCCACGTTAGAGTTGTAATGGGTACTTTCATTTCAATAACTAATGCATACAGGCCACTTGCCCACACGCACAACTCTTGAACACATTTCAACTTTCTTAAAGTGATCCAAGATCAGCCTGTCTTCAGTCATCTGCTCTTTGAAAGAGTCCTTGTTTGTGGGAAGAAAGGGAAGGAAGAAATCAGGGACTGATGACTGCCTTGTAGGAAGCAGCTGCCAAGATAGGAAAACCTCTGTTAGTGAGGGGAAAGAAGGAGGAAACCGCACAACCAGGATCTCTTTTGTGGTCTCTGGCCAGGCCAGAGTGTTTTATGAACAGACTTTGACTACAGTAAAATTTCAGTATATTCTTAAGTTTGAATTGAAACAATTTTAAAAGTATGTTCTAGTCAATTATGAAACAGTATAAATGACTTCTAACAAACAACACTGGTTCTGGAATGTAATAAAATCATGGCTTCTTTTATGCAAATAAAGCCGAAGTTTGTCCATTTCCCACTGCTGTAAGTAAAAAGAATATCAAATTTATTTTTCTCATTCTACAACTGATATGCAATCATTTTCACATCAGATACAATTATTTTCAAAAGCTCAATCTTTGAATGCAATTTTGAAAACCAAGTCAAAAGATTTTACTGTTGTGATCCAAATTAAAAACAATCTTCCATTTAAAAAAATGTTAATGAAAACTGAAATACTTAGCAAACCCCAATCAGCTAAGAATAGAAGGAATAAATAATCAAACATGGTGAAACTAATCCCAAGAAAACATTGCTCCTAAATCAAACTCGAGCCAAAGGATACCCAGACGCATAAACATTTACAGCTAACACTCTTCCTTCGAACTCTATACTGACCCACAAAATGAAGCTCAGGAAAAGCTTTTCACAATGCAAAATGAAAAGAAGAAACAAAATCAGAAAAAGACTATTAAATTTCTTTCAAGGAGGAATTGGGAGTAAAAAGGCACAGTGCAAAGACGAAACCCCTCCTGATGCTAAGGAACAGTTCATTTCTTAATAAAAACAGAAACAGACATTTCTCCTTAAACTATAAATAACTATGATTTTTAAAAAAAAAAAAATCAAAGCCACTTCTAATGCACAGCCTCCTCCTACTTTCTTTCTTATCCCTCAAATAAGAAGATTCAAACAATTTCAACCTAATCTCATTTCTATAAACCACACATGCCATTTTCTACCAAGCCTCTGTCAAGATTTTTTTTTTTGAACTAAGTATCCTATTACTCCGTCATGTAAAAAGTCAATTAATGCATCATTAATCCTAAACCTTCCAAAGCTGAACAATGACTTCCAGGAATATGCCGCAGCACTGTTTATATCCTAACAGTTCTTGATATTTTATACACTATTTAAAATGTTCAGTTAGCTATAGTCTTTCAGACAGTAACCTGCATCTATTTATGATGTACATTAAACATCCCATGCCTTAAATTGTCAGAAAAATTAAGAAAGCACCACTAATCAGTTTTATTATTGTAAATTTATGTAATATTACCAGGAAATCACATTTAACCTTATATTTAGCAAAAATAGAAAAAATAAAAACCATGTTAAACACCAATGAAAGAATATAAAAAGGCTTCAAATTAATGAGAAAAAAAGATAATTTAAAATCGTCTAAAAGTGGTTAACTAAGGTTGATATTCTATTAAGAGCAAGGCCACCATAAAGATTCATATCTAAAG
The DNA here is from genome assembly GCA_003508835.1 of Eonycteris spelaea. NCBI lineage: Eukaryota > Metazoa > Chordata > Mammalia > Chiroptera > Pteropodidae > Eonycteris > Eonycteris spelaea. The sequence continues at coordinate 6,030,066 of PUFA01000046.1, forward strand.
CTTTATCTTCGATTTCTATTCATGGACACTGAACTGCTATGAACAATGGATATTAAATCCAAAACCATAAGCACGAGAACAGGAAAAGGGAAGAGCCATCCAAACATTAGGCCTATCAAAGTTACTCCTCCTTGTTATTATGCACTGATGCTGTATAATATGAAACATTAATGCTTTGGGTACATCTAAAATTCTACGCACTAAATGTATGTCAACTCTGAATGAAAGCTAAAGATAGCTGTGCAAAGTCAGTGGAGCTTCTGATCTTATTTGTGCTATAAAAATCATAATCATGATAGGACAGAATTTACTAGCAAAAGAAAGCTGCTTTTCTATATTTTACCAAAACTAAACCAAAAATAATATCAATCCCACTCTGATTCCATGCAAAGGCTTAGAAAATGGAAAAAAAAATTAGTTGCATTTCAATTTAGCTAAACTTCATCGGGGTGTTCATTTTTCAGAAATATCTTCTTATGTGCGCTCCTAACAGGCCAGAATTTCCCCTCCTTATTAACACAGGAGAAAGCATCAACTCCCTTGGGAGTTTTCTTTCAGTAAGTTGTCTAAGCAAAACCTTTGCTATCACTAATTCGAAAGCTTTTTTTAGCTCCAGACATTCAATGTTTTTTGCATTTGCTTATTTTCTTTACCTCATGAGTACAGGGTTGGGGATGGGAAGGAAGATACAGATTTTAAAACCATGTGGCCAACCCCCAGTCGCCACCCTCTTTATCCGTTTCATTTCTGCGGACACTGGTTACCAAGTCTAACATAGTTTAATCGAACTATTTATGCTAAAGTACCTTTACCATTCATTATTGATGTTACCCTTTATTGAAATCTCTTTGTTGTGAAGGAATAAATTCTTCTATGAGAGGGCTTAGTGGAGGAGCAGAACGGAAAAGAGTTCAGGAAATTCAGGAATGCTCCTAGTAAATTACATCTGTTACTGCAGTAATATCTAGGAGTCTGCTGAGCATGCAAAAGAGGCTGGTAGCTGTGGACACTAGAGGCACAGTGCAGGGCAGTCTGCCATTCTCTTCATTAAAATCCTTCCAGTCGAAATAATAAAAACAAATGGCTGTCATTTCAAACCAATGTAGGGAACATTTTATGACTGAAAATAAACTTAAAAAAGCTACCTGCCTAGTTCAAAATATTACCTTATATGCCATGAAAACTTGAGAGCATCCCCCCCAAATTTTCTACCAAAAAACAACTCGAAAATTCATTTGTTTAAAATGTTATTTATTATTACAATTATAACATACCTACAACATAGAAGTTAGTTTTTTTCCACAGTTGGGGGAAAGGGAGAGCTATTTTTAAATGGCAGTCCTCTCCAGCTCAAGACATTATATTGCCCTTTAACTTTTCCATACTCTGGAATTCTCATGCAGTTTTTTGGGTACTATGGCTAAAAATATTTCCTGAGTGCCTATTATGTGTGAAATACTATATCAGATACATACCACTAATCCTTATGATGGCAATATTATAAAGGTCAGAAATATGAGGTTTAGAAAGAAAAAGTAACTCCACTAGCAGGTGGCAGAGCCTGAATTTCAATCAAAGCTATTTATAGTAGTCCCCTTTATCCGCAGGGGAATATGTTCTAAGGCTCCCCTCAACCCGATGGATGCCTGAAACTTGGAATAGTACTATATATACTACGTTTTTTCTTATATATACATACCACCTATGACAAAGTTTAATTTATGGATCATAAAAATTCCTGTGAATGTGATCTCTCACAAAATGTCATATTGTACTTTACTCACCTTTCTTTTTCTTTGACGATGAGACATGAAGTCGAGAATTTTCACCTAATCACTGAATGAACCTAATAAATGAACTAATCACTGTTCAGGCAAATAGAAAAGAAAAAAATCCATTGTTGCTCCAAAGATGAAATCTTATGTTTGGCTCACTGCACTGGATCCTTTGTTCATGTATCATTTTTACTAGCCATTCCCTGAATTGATCAATATTCATGTTCCCTCTTGGTCTATATATACAACCACTAAATGAAATAATAATGACCCAGGATCTGTTGTATATTAAATCATCAATACCATCATCAAAGGTTTCTTAGAAGTAATGAGGTAACCTGAGCAAATATGTCAAATGATCTTAAAAATAAATACAAAAAAAATTATAAGAAATTTTCAGTAAGAAGTTGAAAATTTTAAGTATATAGCACATTGCCTTTTGTAATAAATGATAAAACTCATTTACAAACTACGTCCACATATATAGTGTCATTTACACTTGCAATTCTTACTTCTAAAATAGATATTAACAACATAATTGCATGTATGTCAGTTTAAGTCAATGAATATCTAGTGATTATATTGACTACTGAAATAAGTGTTTTGATATTGGGTACTGAAATGAGTGTTACTTCTTTGCTTATTATTTTTATCTTATATGTTCATTGTTCCTGTGTTAGGTTCTAAAGGATTATAAAACAGTTTAAAATATGCTTGACACCTTCAAAAAATTAATAATCTTCTAAGAATTAAACACACAAGAAAATCACAAAGACCCCAAATATGAATAATTGCTAAATTCCCAAAGACTTAATGGTAATAAATGAATTTGTACAAAAATAATGAGAAAAGAAATAAAAGCAGTTTGTGGACCTGTATTTCCCTTGAGATGTGTACCAAGATCAGCTAATGACATCTTGATGAAAAGAGTCCAAGACTGAAATCAGGAGCACCCTCTAGAATATCAGCTTAACTTCCCACTGTAACGGTTTGGACAATTCACAAACATCTATGCTTCAAGTTCAACAATTATATACAAGGGGAGAAATATACAATAAATCTACTAGTCCGTTATTTTCCCTATAACTTCCAATTACAGGTTTATGGTTCCTAAATCCATCTAAAGTAACCTTAAGGAAGATTTTTAGGGCTACAGCAATATGTTTCACGATGGGCTTATCTCTTCTATCAAAATGTCTCAGCAATGATCCTGATAAATGTAATTTTAAAATTACATGTAAAGAAGTTACTATTTCCAAAACTTCTTTAAACTTACTTACAGATTATTACACTGGTGGCCATAATATAATAATCTGAGGCTTATTCAGCTCACATATTGCACACTCTGCCTCTGTGAGAAAACTACATATCATCAAAAAGCAAGATGACACTGCGGCCTTCTTCCAGGAAGAGGAAATTCCTGTGCCTTAGCCAGGACCAATCTCCATCAAGGCTTACGTTCCATACCATATATACTTGTATCTACATGCAACACTCAGTATAACAGCATTTTATTGAGCTGTACAGAAGAGAAATATGTCAATTATTTCTGAAAATTAACTTATTATTAAAATAAATAAAGTTGTAGTCTAAGTGAATGAAAAGAACAGACTCTTCCAGTGGCAGAGTAGGATGCTATGTGGTTGGCACGGCTGATTCTGATAGAGAGCATTAGGAGACAAATGGGAAGGGAAGAGAAATATTCATGGACAGAACTATAAGAAACAGTAATGACGGAGTCATTTTGAATAGTTGTGAAATATTAAAAAATAAAAACAAAAAATTCATTTAGTTCATTAAAAAATTAAAATATACCAAGTTTTACATGTTAGTGCTACTTCTCAATAATGGAGTGGAGGAGGTGCTATGTGATTTTTAGAAAAGGGTTTTTCAACTTGAAAATATAATCTATTAATCTCTTAAAATTTCAAGCAACATTAAAGTAGTGGTGTTATAAAACAATGATGTTTAATAAAAAGTAACAAAGGTTATTAAAAACCTGAGAAAAACTGAATTGAATTATCCACGCACTGAATTATTTGCCCAGACTCTCTTATTTGTTAAAAGACTAATGTTATTTTTTGCAATGTTTCAACAATTTTTAAAAATTTCAACCCAGAAAACGAGGAAAATATATCCCATGTTACTACCCCACAAATAAAGAAAAGCTTAAAATTGTGCTTAATAAGAATAATTACCAATGATAATAACTAGTGATTCTTCAAATCTCTTAAGCTAAAAACTATAAATAGTATTCCATATGTTTGGAAAGATGAGAAGCAAGAAATTATGCAGACTGGTATTAGAGAGCAGGGATCAGTAAACTTTTTCTATAAAGAACTAGACAGTAAATATTTTAGGCTTTAAGAACCATACAGTCTGTCACTACTATACAACTCTGTCATTGTAACACAAAACCCGCCACAGACAATGGGTAATGAATGAGCATGGCTGTGTTCCAGTAAACTTGACTACAAAAACAGCCCGCCAGGGATAGTTTGCCAACCCCCGCTCTAGAGGAACAGACACAAGATAAAGAAATGAATACAGTTCAGTCAAGTAATGAACTGACCAATAACCACCAACGTCTGCCAAAATAATCAAATCAACTTTACTCTGTTATTTTAAGAAATTAATTTAAATGCTAATGTAAAGTTAAATTAACTATGCTAGAATGAGAAAAACAAAATAAAGCAGCATTATACTGACTAAAACAAGTTAGTGTTTCAGTATATGTGTAACAGACTCATATGTACAGCTTAGAGTGTTTAGGGAGAAACTCCAGAAAAAAAATAAAGGACGTTACCCAATAACCTATCTTACTACTTTGTTTGGCAGGAAAGAATGTAAAACCAATCTAAACAGTCAGTAACGGAAGACTGAAAAAGTAACGATGTTTGGACAAGACCCCTGAGGTATTCTACCATTAGTATGAGGGTTTCAAAAAACTTGGTAAAAGTGGCTTCCAACTTCAAGCTTCTGTCACCATTGCTACTCATCCATATGAAATACTGGATACAGCCCAGTTCCACACTGTATTTAACAGAAAACTGAATTCTAATTTGTTGAATGTCTGCTATAAGGCCCAAATCACCAATCTTATTCCAAAAAATTATGAAGTCACAATAAGTGCACACATTTCTTATAGAATAAAGAAGCTTTTCAATTCCCTACAACGTGACTCTCCCCAATCAAAACACTTTATTACTATTACAGTAAATATTTATTTTCTGCAATCTACTGTTTCTTAAAATTAAAGTCATGCTGTAACATACCACAGAATAACATTTCTAAGCTACGATTAATAGGTATCACATGAAAATACATGAAGGCTAAACTTTTCTATCAATTTTACATATAAAACAAAAGAGTGGAGAAGGTTACAAATTTTTAATAAGAGCATTGTATTATGGTAGTAATAATCTAGGTGTTTTACTGGAAGTGAAGTGGATTACTGTAAATGAAATTTTAAAATGTCCTTTCCATTTTACAGATAACACAAAATGACTTTTTTTCATGTCTCTAGCGATAAGGATAAATTTGCCACACATATTTAAATAGTGCCTTCACACTTCCCACCCTGGCTCATGAATTAATAATTCAGTGACATTAATACAAGAAGATAAATGATAAAAAGGTTAAAGCACATGGGCCAACCATACGCACATACTTCTTTTAGCACAGTTAATATTTCTCTGCCAATTATAACTAAAACTTTAACAGTTTCAATAGCGTTTTTACAATCTAAGTAGCAGCTTACACACACAATTTCACACAATTCAGGCTTAATAAATCTCCTGCTGGTACCAAACAATCATTCTAGGGGATTAAAGTGCAACATCTGTTAACATTAATAATGTTTTATATAGTCATATGTATTAAAGAAGCCTCTACTCTATTATTAGTCTCCTAGAAAACCTTCTAGACCAATATACTGATCAAGTGTGAATTATACACATATTCAATTGATGACTTAAAATAACAAAGAAAAACATTAATGAGAAATGGTAAAAGAAAAAATCACATCTCCTATAAAGTAACAGATTTTCTTTGAACGACGCTTGCTGAATGTGCATGAGTGTGCATGTAGATCTAAACACACACAAATGATTTTAGCTCTGTCTCTAACTATAGTTTTTATAACCAAGAATCCTCTGGAGCATTATTCATTTTAAGTTTGGGGAAAATATAGCTTTGCTAATAGAAAAGGTATTTCATGTTAAGGTGGTGTATATTCACTCACTGTTTTATTGATTCTTTCTCTGAAATGTCTTAATCCCCTCTCATTCCTTTCACTCCCTCGCACTAACCTCTTTCTAAACTTCTGCAAAACTCTCATGGCTGATTTCTCACCGTCCATCCAGCTTGCCAACCTCCATTAGACTAATCTTCCTAATTTCATTCTAAACCATAAAAATGTGCAAAACTGGAACCAATCCTAGAGATCACTTTATATATAAGACGAAAATACTTGGGGTTGTGACTTCACAAAGGCAGATCTCTAAACTGACTGATCCTATATTTTTCCCACAAGTACATATATCATTATCTCATTGTAATTACCACAACAAACGTAGTGTCTCTACTTTAACAACAGAACAATTACAATTGGGGGATGCATGGTACATAGAGAAAGAGTAAAAAAAAATAACAATAAAAATAATTTTTTTAAAGGTGGTAAAAAGCAAAACTGGGGAAAAAACCCAGAGATCTAACTTGAAAATTACTTAATCTAACCCTTTGTTTCTGTCAAACTTTTTTGCTCTGTAATTCTAAAATATCTTTCAAATTGACTTTTACTCAAGATTTTTTTTACCCACAATGAAAGTATTTCCCTTCTTTCCAAAAATTCTACAGAGACTTGATAGGTTTAAAAACCACCCATTCCAAAAAGCCAATCTGACCACCTGAAGCTGAAAAAAAACCTTTCCTCCCACAAATTCTTATGGTGATTATCTATGTATCAATTGTATGGTAGTTGTTATTGGGTTACCTTATGATTCCTCTTCAATTAAGCTTTGAACTATTTTTAAAATTTCTTTTGTCAAAATCTTCAATATTTATCTTTCTTCAACATATCTCTCTTTAAAATAAAGCAAAAACAAATTTCAGGAAGCATACTTAGTTCAAGGCACTGAGACTGATATTACAAGCAATAGAATGATGCAGAAGATAAGGAAATGGGCCAAGGTCACAAATAACGTTACAAATTACTTTACTGTAATTAAGAGAGTAAGGGCTCCATATGGACCATGGCTTTTGCTCATCGCTTCAATCTTGATTCTGATGAGTAGTATAATATCCTAGTGATGGATACAGTAAATATATAATAAATTGAGCAAATTTCTGGAAAATTATAGTAATTTTTAATATATTTCTTTTTCAGCTAACATCTAAGCTTGAGGCAATTTGATATTGGGACCGTAAGAGGCTTACCCCCATCTCTGCAACTTTCTTGGCATACTTATGCTGTTCCTTCTGCCTGGAATCCCTCTGCCACCTGTTCCTTGGCCAACTATAATTCCTTTTCCAAAACTCAGTTTAGGCCCACCACCTGACTCTATGGTCCCTCCCCTTCCCTAAATCTCTACCACACACACCAGGGGAAAACTGCCACTGTGTCCAAAGTATAATGTGCCTAGCACTATCACAAAGTATCTGAAGTATGATTTTCAAATTCTTGTGAGCAAACTGAACAGAAACCATGGCTTTCACATCTATACCCTCAGTGCCAGGCACTCTTGCATAATGCCTGGCAAAAAGCACATTAGAAATGTTTTTGACAGAAAGGAAAGTAGGTAAATAGGAAGAGAGTGAGAGGAAGGGGCTGAATGAAAAAACTATAGGAAGTAGCAAACGTAAATAACGGAAAGGATAAAGAAAAGTGAATGGAATTCAAAAACTGAAGTGTAAAACAAACATATTTTAAAAAAACTGGAAACAAACTTAAGAGATCGCCTAGAATACATTTTCAAGGAATATTTTTCATACTTAAGACTATTTTTTAATTAAATATTTAATTAAATATTGAGAAATGCCAATTTAAAACACAGAAAATAAAAATGGCTATACTTATCACTGGCATAAAATACATTGTCATTTTTACCATTTATAAGAGTCAAATAAACCCCTCTCAAGGAAGGGTTTCAAAAACCTCAGTTTTAAAAACTGAGCCTCCTCATTATAAGAGTGAGGAAGCAGACAGGTCCACAAATTAGTAGGAAACTAAACCTGCAACTCAGGTCCAACTAAATTCCAACAGAATAATCTCTTGAAAATATTTGAAAATTTAATAGTGTCTACAAAAACAACTTATAATTTAAAATATTAAAAATAATTTATAACTTTTTAAAAGTATTATAAAACATGAGCTTTTAAAGTTATATTTTAAAACCTGATAAATTTGATTTTAAATAAAAAGAGGTTCAGGGAAATAAACAAATTTGATATTTCTTTTCAAAGCACACTAAAATTACAAGATAATTGCTATTGCAAAAATTTTTGTCAAGTAGGCTTCCACGCCTACAGATTTTGCTATCAATATTTTGATTCTGAGAAAACACTATTTCCAACAGTAAAATTCCTCTACAGAGTGAACATTTTTAAATAGAGGACAACATATGGGTACAATACTTTTATCACTATTCAAAACAGAGAATGAATAAGTTAAAATCCACATTTCTTTTCTCTGAAATTATGAGGCTACATTAGCATTCCAATACCAATCTTGGGCTTATGTCTCACACTCTATATGAAAAAACAGTAAATGTCACACTGGGAATTAATCTTCAGCCATCTGATATTGCCTATAATGCATGCAGCACTATAATTTTGTGTTTTAGGTTTGTTTGGTTTTCTTTAGTATTTACGATTTACTGAGACTGTTGAAAAACCATGGTGATGTCTAAATTCTTTTCTCAGACCAGAATTTGCAATTTAATCTCTTAAACATATGAGTCAAACAATATTGACAATAAAATGGCAGCTTGTTTACAGAAAGATATCTGAATGTTAAATATAAACTTTAACAGGTTTTAATAGACTGTCAATAATGTAATATATATGTCTGTCCTCATTTAGAAAAACACGTTTCTCACATAACGCTCATCAAACTAAATATAAGAAATTGTTCTGACATTTCATTAAATTAAAATCTTGAAACCCTACAGCTACGATGTATAGATTTAGATTTTATTAATACTTTAAATCAAACCATAGTTACCATTCAGTTTCATACAATGCAATTTATAGTGGTCATCTGCTGTGACTGCAAGAACACAATGAGATTTTAATAGGATTTTAATATGTCACTAGAAGACATTTCGGAAGGCAAACGACCACCACCTCCCTCCAAAAAAGCTACTATTTCACAAAGTAAAGGCAAAGATAATCCGCCTGTGATATCTACCCACCGAAGAAAGGAATTATTGAAGAAAAGCTCCTGGAATACTGGAAAATGTCCCTGATGCTAAAATTTGGGCCACCTTTGCTAAAAGTTTATATGAGATAGTAAATGCTATTGTTTGTTTGCTAAGTGAAAAATGGTTATATCATGGATTTATTAAAATATTTTGCTGAAAGTTCTTTACATAATTTTTTATCACCATTAAAAATGTCTTTTTAAACATTTCTATAATATTATGGTTTCCTTAACCAACTAAATAAAATTTACACTACAGTATCAACAACCATATTTAGTTAATCTCCCTTTAATTCGTGTTGATTACCTTATGCAAATCTACGTCTTCAACATGACTGATCCATCACCAGTCAAAAAAAGAAGTCAGCCTTCATATTAGGACATGTGCTGACAAGTATCCTCTTCTGACTTCTTTTTTAAAACTGGCAATACCTGGGAGAATCCTAATCTTTGAGATGATCTGGGAAAGGGATATGGAGCTATGATTAAGGGAGAAGAACTACAAAAAAGAATCTTACTTGCATGTTTTCCATATGGTAATTCAATCAGGCATCAATTATAAAAGTAAAATGAAGAAAACTATATCCTCTTTACTTAATCACCTAGTAAAAGTGGAAGCAGAAAATACTGGTAATTCCAGGTGGATGGGAAAAGATCAACATTTCCTGTTTTTCAATATCGGAACATCCACTTTGACAAAGGTCAGTCAGGTCAGTCACTGATTTACATCTAAAGAAAATAGCAATGATAATATAAACCTTGTAAAAAAAATACTAGAAAATTCTAAGCATAATTGAGAAAAGGAGGAAGAGAGAATCTCTCAAACAAAAATTACAGGAAAAAAATGGAACAAATATAGAGTGAAAATTAATTCTAAAAGACATGAGTCACTTAAATATGAAAACCAATGTAAACCAAATTTAGTCCACATCAATAATAATAAGCATTTACTGAGAGCTTTCCATCTATGTGGCTCTATTAAGCAATATGATAAAAGCATCATGCGCATTATCATATGGAAGCAAGAAATACTTTTGGATTAACATGGGGAAAAAATCAGTTCTGTTTCATTATTACCTTTATCATTCCTACATCCATGACAGGAATATGAAACTAGTGAGGTTCTAGAGCAAGTTACTGTGAACTTCCTTACCATAATAATTGTTCAAAAAAGATATTGAGTGCCTACTCTGAGTTAATCACTGTTGATAGGTGCTGATAGGTACTTTTTAGTTGTTGTTCAGCCTTGTTACCGATAATTAGCCAGATACAAAGGATCTGCTATAAAACCTAAAAGTTATTGCAAGTCTAAATAACTGAAAATCTATTGAGGATACTTTCATTATTCTTATAATGAACAAGATGTAGCTGGGAAATTTCCTGTGTACCAACAGAATCAATGTATAAGTTCATGATGCCAAGAGAGAAAGCCACAGTAAACTGCCATAAATTTTTTTAAAAGCCTCCAACTCCTAAACTTTCAGAAAAGAGGCTAGTATCTAAAGAAACCTAAGAATAACAAATTAGTTGGTTAAAGAGCTGTTAAGAAGGTCACTAAAATGACCTTGAACAAAGAGAACATCTCAACAGATCTAATCCTTACAAAAATATTCTTTCACAAATAAAGATTCTCTCTAACCAGATTATAGTAACTGACTTTTATAGTCTTGGTTACTTTATAGAAACTTCAAATAAAAATACAAATAAACAAAAAAACCTACAATCTTAGGTATAGCCTTAAAATTTCACATAAAATTTTCACTTTAATCAGCACTTTAAAATACAGGAATAATCATTTATAAACATACATAGGTATATACTCGATGTTATTTAGAAAGATTTAAAAGCAAAATTATTTTTTTTTTTTGCAAACATCACATTAAAAATACACCTATCAATCTGACACAATCTTGGGTGCAGCTGGTTTTCTTTTGATTTAATGCATGCACCTCAAAATATTGTCAGAAAATGGGCTTGCTCCCCATCCCTGGCCTTCAAGGAGCCTAAGGGCATGAATGAACAATCTGTCTAGAACCTAGGTTTTGATTCCTAGGGTCTTCCTGTATCCCACATTCATTCAGTCACCGAATTCTCTCCCATCCTTACAAAAATCTTCCCATATGTTCACTGCCGTTGCCTCTCACTTTGACCGTTATATACCTTCCAACTAGGTTTCTATTTCCTCCAGGATTTCCCCACTCTACTTTAGTGGTTATACCACTCTGAGAGTTAACAAATTAAGTTTATTTGCTTTCTCCTCAACAAATATTAACAGCTTTTATAGTACACATAATAAAATCTAATCTTAGCAGATTAGGCTCTTCAATAACATGTCCTAAACTAGTATCCTAATTTCATCTCTTTCCACTTCCTATGCTTGTCATACTTTCCATACAAACTCTTTAAGGCATCATTTTCTGCCTCATTTTCACTGCCTTTATCTCTAACCTGTCCTCCTCAAAAATCCTTCATCTGACAAAATTCCCCTCTCCCTTCAAATCTACAAATATGGGGTCTCTTTTCGCCATACTACTTACTCATTTTGAATTCACTTGAACTACCCTGTATTTCCACAGCCTTTCCTCTACATTTCATCTTGGCATGTCATTAAAGTATGCCTTATATTGAAATTATTTATGAAAATGTGTTTCTCTCATGAAAGTATAAGCACCTAGAAAACAGTTCTTCTACAGTACATTTTGCCAGCCAGGGCCTTAATAAATGGCTGTTCATCTAAAATGACTAGAATTAAAGCCTAGAAGTTAATAGATAACTAGATTAAATGTGCTTATAGATAAAATCGTTCTTGTAAAGGGTAAAATATAATCAATATTTTAAAATACAGATTTTAAGACCAATGCCAGCAAATGCATACTTTTGGTCTGGCAATTTTGGCAAACAGTACTAGAAGTTCTGTCATGTTTTTAAAGCCGCGTGTGCTGCCATAATAACCTCTGTGGCATGGTAGGAAATCAAAAATAACATCTTGAAAGTAAAATCCAAGGCATTTTAAATGCTGTGAATTAGTAAAGTGAATCCAAGTCCTCACCTATCATTTATACACATGCAACATTGTTGGGAATGCTTTCTCTGAAATACAGAAAAGTATAATGTACTTTTAGAAAATGTACCTACATATGAAATAACAGATTTTTCAAAAAATAATTTGCATATGATTTTTATTTTATTGGGACTCTCAAAGGAATTCTTGCATACAGTAATAATTTTCTAGTACTATGCATGCATCTTAATACAGTGTATCAAAACTGAGAGAGGTAGGGTAATGGCAAAAACTGAATCACACTGGCTTGGTGGTTATTGTCTGGCTCGGAGAAAACTACAGATTACACAAAATAGAAGGGTGACAAGGCTGCCAAAAATTAAGACTGCCTTCATTCAAATATACCTTTATGATCTTAGTTGTACCCTTTCAATGTCCCTATAAATGAAAAGTTGGCTTAAGTAGTTTTAGATATATTAATAAACTCTTAAATGTAAATTAATTCCAAAGATGGGAACATCTGCCTTTCAGTTAAACAACCAAAGATAAAGGCAAAATACTGACCGTTAGAGTTAGAATTAAGAACGATTTTCTATTTTCCAAAACTTGTAATATTTATATATATTAAACCAAATACTGTGCTGTTCTAGATTTATTGATCAATCCGCTGTGCTTGTGCAGAATCAATAAAACTCAAAGTCCATATAAAGAAAGCTCACTATTAAAGATAGGAAGCTTCTAATTTCCATTGAATTGTTAAAAATTTTTTCAATCTCTCCATTAATCTTGTAACAACAATAAAAACAGACTGATGTCCTGCCCTTACAGCTGTTTCTATATACCATAGTGAGAGGTGATTTAAAAAAATTTAACCTGGATGTTAAACTCCTAAATTTCATCAATTTTAACTGCATGTTAAAATGATGTAAAATATTGAAGTTTTAATAAGGAATTAATATTCAAATAGATTAAATGGAGCTTTAAAAATTCAGAGAGGTATAGTGATACTATTCAAAATTTAACCTTTATAAGCAGTGTTAATGAAAACTTTAACTAGCCAAATTTATATACTGTTTCCTGGAACTCTTCCTAGTTTTTTAGTTTAACTTTCAACTACTTGAATTGATACATGTTATAGTTCTCTATCTAAAAGTCTATCCTTATACATGGTTGCATACATTTTTTTTACTTTAAAATATCTTTTACGCAATCAATTAAAGTTGACAAATTAAAACAATAAAATTACCACAAAAATTTATCTACATCTTAGATTCTAATAGAAAAGGAGATAAGAAGAGAAAAATCAATACTTAAGTCTTACACATAATGCAATAATTTATATATTTAGGTAACAAACAGAGCCTGATTTTCAGATCGCATTTCAGAAAAATGAGATCAAGACGATGATAAATCCAGCCAAGAACTACTACATATACTTCCTTTACCAATTTTGGTTGAAACGAATACAAATAAACCAAAGTAGGATGGCAGGCCAATCACAGGCATAATTTGTGCTATGTAGTTGCCCATACAAATCTTTTTACATGCAAACTACCTTTTTTTTAAAAATCATCTTATTCATAACACAAATTTAATTACAGGATGGAAGTATATATACATTCCTCAGTTTGTCACCTGACACACTTCAATGAAAAATGTCTATATTTTACTTGAGAAAAAAGTACATGAAATAAAATTTCTATTTTGTAGGTTGAATAAGAGCAGACAATTATAAAAAAAGATTGCTCGTGTTATAATGAATTGATTATTTGACCAAACATTAAAAACATATTTTATAAGAGATGAATAATGCCAAACATGAAAGTATGGCAAATAGCCCATTGAGAGCTTAATATATATTAAGTTATACTGAAACGCTCTGAAGACTACCACCATATCATTCCACATTAAATAAAAAATGTTCACAATGATACTAATCCCTAAATTTATATCTTGGCTCTTTTTAGGAAGATAAACAGCAGCTTTCCTTGGGAAGTCAAGTGAAAGATGTGATTTCTTTTTTAAAAGAGGAGGCCCTCAGCCATCATTTTAGAAATTAGTAACTTCAAATTATTAAAACATCTAAAGAAAACATGCTATCAGTAGAAATAGCAAAAATTATAAAATAATATACAAGATACTGAAAAGGTGTTCATAAGAACAGTGCAAAAAAATCTGATAATATCAAATTTATAAATACATGAGTTTGTAATGACTAATAAACAGACAAAATCGATTTTTAATAAAGTAAGCTAACAAATTAAAGCTATTTTTAGGTTTATTTTCAATTAAAAGTTAACATTGTGATTTAATTGCAACCTTGTGGATTTACTCCTCTTGATTTCCACAGGCAATATAGAGAAATGAGGCTATTAGTGTATGTAATCTACAAGGTTCTCAATATCCTTAAAATACTTAAGCAATGGTTACTTTACAGGCTATTCAATTTAGTATTGTTCTAAAGAGCTCTAATTCTTACTCTGTAATTTTTTAGGAATACTCAGACCATTAAGAATCAATTCTAAATGTTTTTGAAAAGCACAACTCTAGAAAATGTGAATTCTAAGATACTTAAGATTAGTCTCTTTTTTTTATCATGTAATATTATTAACAGACTAATAATTGTTTTAAAAGACATCTATTCTTAATGAAACCAATGATAGTTTTCCATGCCAAAATGTTGGGAGAATTTATGTACTTCTTCACATTTTTGTACCACAGTACAAGGGAATTAGTAAGAAAATAAAAAGTGACTACATTAAAATAGGCAAAGTATAAAAGTTATATCGACCACCAAGTTTATAATTGTCACCCATTTTATAAAATATTTTATAAGCATGAATCAACCTCAAACTCTTGCAAAGAACACAAAGATAGAAAAGTGCTTTTAAAATGTATTCTTAAATACTTTAATGCATTGCAGTTGCTATCTGAACCTCACGTGGCAAAGAGGTAAAACATACATTTTCTTGAAGTGTAATTCAAATAACTGCAACGGTCCAGGTTCTTTTTGCATTAGCCAATAGCTATTGTGGGCCAGTTATTACTACTAAGATATAACAAAGTATTTGTTACGATGCTCTGACAAATAGTAAAATGCTGGGCTAAGCCATTTCCTTGTAACTAAACTAACTTGTTCTTTAGGGTGTCTGATAACAGCAATTGCCTTTCTGTTTTGACTTACAATTGATTCCAAAAAAATGCTTTTGAACCAATAACCTGATTTAATGAGCATTAAATATAAACTAATTTTTTAAAAGTTACACAAAAATGCAATGATTAAAATTTTTTTAAAAATATAAATCTCAAAAGATGCAGTTTTACTAATCATATTTATATCAAAACATGAAAATCATGTAAATGAGACAAATTATCCAGAAGTAGAAAATATTATTTTTAATTTCAGATATATCCTTAATTGTTGTGTTTACTTTTATGTAAAGATAATACAATAACATTTAAATTATGGAGAAATTTTGTGATACCTTACAATTCATTCTTTTTTAACATGAACAGAAATTTGATATTCTAAGATTTTAAGATTTCACTCTTCGGTACAGCTCTGAATTAGCAACATCATTTGAATGCCACAAAGTCATACTAAAGTGTAAGTAATAAAAAGTAGTCTTTTAAATCTTTGCTAGATTTTAGTTTGATGAAATCAAAAAGACAAAAAGGAATGTCTTTGAAACATTTTTAAAAAGCAAGAAAAACTAATATATCTATTTTTACAATTAAAATAAAAACATTAATTTGTAAATCCTAGTAATAAGGCAATTTTAAAAACATTTTTTTCCAACATAGTTATTAAAACATGCAGATTCGGTTTTGCGTTCCAGACTCTTCAAATAGGTATATACATTTTTGAATATTTTTTAGTTACATGTTTTGTTAACTTCCCTTCAAACTGCTAACATGTTAGGATATCTGACACTTGGTTCAAAGAGTATAAAAATGTATCAGCTTTTTTTAAATAAAAACTTCCACTTTTATATTTAAAAAGATGATTTCAAATCTATTTTCATAACATATTTTACCCTTATCTGTAAAATCACTCTTCATTCATATTATATTCTGCTCATAATATAGCTTTTTTTAATCTGTTCAGATGTAACAACAATTAATACATACACATTTACTCAACAGATACAAATGAGCAAAGGATGATATACCGTAATTCATATTATTATTCTCAAAAATATTTAATAAAAATTTCTTTGATTATTCACAAAGAATATCAGGGTTATTTTAAAACAAACTGCAGATCAATTAACTTTCTTGTTATAAATGTCCCCAATAAAACAATACTTTTACAATAACTTTTCAATAATACATTTTCTTTGCAATGGATTCAAATTTCACTAATTTTAAAAACTACTCAGTAGTCTACCTTCAAATTTAAGACAGAACCAGTAGAACTTACCCTAGCTGTGCCTTTCCAATAACCTCACAGAAGTTATGCACTCCCTGACAGTTACTGTTCCCATTGTAACAATTTTCCTGAAATGAATTCTCTAGTAACCCTTACCTCACTGTGGAGGGAGGTGTGGTATTTGAGAGAAAAGGATAATGAACTGTAATATTAGATTCCATTTTCCGGTGCCTTTTATATTTAGACCAACTATGATAAGAAATCTGTTTTTATCATTTTAAGAACGCAAAGTTGGCAATACAGAATGCCTATCAATAATTCTATAGAAAAGGAGCGTTTGTATACTTTTGTGAAACATACCATCATAATCCTATTGAAGTGTAATTGCTGCTGCAAGCAGTCTCACCCTGATATGAAAATGCTCTGCATAAATGTAGCATAGACTTGTTAAGATAATACATGGCCATGCTGACAGGGTAATACTTATATAAAAGCCCATGCCAGTACCATAAATCTCTTTATTAGACAAGTTTCCATACTTAGAGGGTCATTCTGTGCAACAATAACAATGTGGCTTTTCATATTAGTAAAGATTAGCTAATAAAATAATAAATCCACAACAATAGATTTCATTAAGAATCAAAGCCTCTTAAAATACAAGTAAATATTTTTATTTATCACATCATTCCTTGCTAAGGAAAAATGAACCATTATCTCTCTTTTCATAGATGCATAAGTAGAAAACTCTTTTTTTTCCCAAGTAAATTCTGAAATAACTTCACTATACCAAAACGTAAAAAATAATTTTAGTAGAATTTAATATAATATCCTAGCCTTAAAGTTCCTGACCAAGTATAAGCACATAAGGTGAAAAATTTTGCCAATATGATCCAAATGTTCCTAAAGGCTTTTTTTCCACCTCGATTATCAAAACACCTAACCACAAAACTCTCAAGTATTTCTGAGAATGCAGCTTTCAACTTCTTAGAAATTAAGTTGACACAGGGTTCATAAACAGAATTCAGTTTTTAATCAAGTACTATCTATCTTGCCTGCATTCACTTTTATCCAAGTAAGTCAGCAGTTTTAAGTCAATACTGATAGTTTCCCAGTTTAAATTTCACTGCACTAGTCAGTACAATATCGCACAAGTCAGTAATCCAAAGTGGTCATTTTTATTTTTAGAAAAGAACATATGAAAGTCATCTAATTTGATGTTAATTAAAGGTAGAGAAATGTAACTTACTACTGCTTAGTGATTGTTTTGTAAATTTTACATAACCTAGAACATTTTCTTTAAAATTTGAATATTTCTTTTAACAATTATTAGTTATTTAAGCAAGACATGGTTCTGCAGTCATCCTCCCCAGAGCACGAGTCAACCAATAAAAACATAGAAGCTCAAAATGAATCTGATCATTTATCTTCATAATCTTTCAAGTTATTTTTACTAATTAAGAAAGGGTAAAAAGGACATTTGTTAATCTATGAATACTGGAAATGATAAATACCTGGCGTTTATTATATTAAATTTCACTATAATTGGCTAATCCCAAATGCTTTTCTTAGAACAATTTTTCTCAAACGAAAATAAAAAATATGTTAATACAATATAATTTTCAAATGAGAAATTACCAATTTATCCTGCCTTGATTATTTTATCTCATATACAAGCTCCCTCTGCAGGTAGTAACAAGGGTTAGCAAAAATATTCGAAACATGTAGGCAGTTGCAGGTCATTATTGTATAAAAATACTGTTATCTAGCACTGTTCCCTCCTCCTTACCAATTATATGATTAAAATACCTGCTCTTGAAAATTTGTGGTTCAACATGATCATTCTTGTCCCTCATCTTGGTTAAGAATGCAGCTTGAGCAGGCAAGAAACACTAACTTTTCACAGTCACCCAAGAGCTAATCTCACAAGGTGTATTTCAAGGAAAAGAAAACATTACCTCGCTTACACAGC
This sequence comes from Eonycteris spelaea, assembly GCA_003508835.1. Taxonomy (NCBI): domain Eukaryota; kingdom Metazoa; phylum Chordata; class Mammalia; order Chiroptera; family Pteropodidae; genus Eonycteris; species Eonycteris spelaea. The sequence continues at coordinate 6,048,603 of PUFA01000046.1, forward strand.
ACCAGCCTAAAATAACAGACCACCCAAAACAAAGCTTATCTGTCCAACCCGTTTGTCTGATGCATCTTCTGATTGCAAAGTAAACAATCAAAGGCATTTTGGGATCAATTTATAGTAAAAGATGAAAGATCAATTTTAAATGAATGCAGTAACAAGTACATTTTCTACTTATTTGGAATAATCTAAAACTTAAAGCTGGAGAGTATTTACGTGTGAAAAATAAATCTATTTTAATTAATTCATTACAAAAAGGAAACTGATTTGGTTTGCAAAATGTTCTTTACCCCTCCGTAATATTTTTTTCTGAATTTGTTTTAGATTTGTTTACATACTCCCCTCTGCCATATCCCTTTCCCTAGGTGAACAGAGATAAGGTACATCCCTGCCAAGGAAGGAAAATAAAAAAGTTAAGAACCATTTTAAGGTCTTAGGGACAATGTATTACCAAAGAAAACTGTTGCAAAACAATGTTTGACACCCCCTCTTTAAGATGTCCCCATTGAAGAAATATGAGGCAAATTTGGTTTGACTTACCTATAAATGAACTGACAAGCTTATAAAAGTGATTTTTAAAAAACTAATATCCTTATTAAAACAGAAAATTGTAAAAGATGTACTAACTTTCATGCTAAAACACACAGAAATATGCAGAGTATCAGTCATATTTTTCCATTTAAAGAAAACATAGTTAAGGGAAAAGGTAACTTACAAAAGCAGTGTTTTTAGTGAGTTTTTACTTTAAAAAATAAAATTGTTTCACTTATATTTTTATATATTGAGGCTGCAGACCTAGTTTAAAACCAAAAATATTGAAAGTGGCTTCCATCAAGGCTCTGGGTATCACACACAGCATTTGCAGCAGAAAAAAACAAAGGGGAGAATGCCCCTATTACTGTCTATACAGTTCTCAAAAGGAAGCACAAAATATCCAAACAGTATCTTTCTCATGACAAAACAGACCTTTGAAAAGGACAAAAACAGTTAAACGTCAGTAAAAATAAAAATGTCAAGGACATCATAAGTTTAGTAAATAATTTTTGTTGATGCACATGAAACAAATTGTAGTTTTAGAATTATGTCCATCTTTTTTAAAATGAAAAACAAGATATGTAAAATACATTAATTCTTCATTTAATCCATTAAACTTTTGTCAAATTCTATGAAAATACGTACAATCACTGAGATGCAAATGCATAAGCTTACAACGTCACCAAAATTAATGTTTTCCAAATCGTGTTGGGCGTTAACTACAGAACTACAGAAAAGCCAGATTTTAAGAATTAAAACACACCACAAGCACTTTGAGATTAAGAACACAAAGATGAATGGATAAAATATCATATAAAAATGTGTTCTATAACTTCTAATTAGTAACCACAGTAATAAACAGTAAATAATGGTAGGCTTTTAATGCAGAGGAATAAAATTTCCATATGGAAGGCACCATGGGAATAAAGAACTAATTCCAAATCGAAATACTCTGCTTCAAAGTAAAGACACAAAGAAAATCATTTCAAAATTATTGTCATGAAAAATTTTAATAGAAAACTGATTAAATCAATATAATCTACATAAAACAGAAATATATCAACTAAAGACACTATCTAAAATCTTGTATTGATTCATCCAATGCATGGAGAATCAATGTCATAGTATTTAATTTTAAGATTAAATGATGACAATCAGAACTCACATTATAAATGAAATAGAATTCTCTTTTGCTTTCTCTATAGATACACTATTGACTAACCTCTACAAGGGAAAACATCGGTCAAAAGCAAGATTACCCTCCAGCCTGCCCCCAACACACAAGAACCATTTTTGACAGTAATTGGGGTCAGAATATTCTGTCATCTAAATCCAGAGCAACAATCTGAGGTGTGGACTGATGTAAAATACCTACAAAACGATGCAAAGTGTGGATAGAACAAGCATATCATGGTCTAAAAGACAGGAATGATCTTTGAGAACAAAACAGAGGTTAAATAAGTCATATATTTTTCAAAATCAGTTTAAAAACAGCTATCTTAATCATACATATTTCGCATTTTAAACTTATATTTGCGCTAATTTTTAGCCAATAACCTGTCAATACTGACATTTACAAAGAAAAATACAATTTGCAGTTATTATGTACATGTGTATACATATATATTTTGACCAAGAAAGGAGTTCAAGATTATATAATAACTGAAGGAACAAATCTAAATTATTTTCCTTTTATTAAGAGCCTCATGGTGCATTCTTCTTCACTACAATGGCTAAAGATTTTTTTTCCAGAAAAAGACACAAGGTTGTATCTGGTCTTGCTCTAACAAAATATGTGTTTAAATTGATTTAAGTCTAATGCTAACCATCTTTACAACTTCTCCCATCCCTCATGGCTGAGAACTAAGTTCATTTTTATTTCTTTTTATATTATCAGATAAAAAGAAATTTTTAAGTTACTTAATGCATCTTAAAACAGAATCAAAATTTGGTCATTATTTCAAGAAGTTAACTTCTACTTAACTTGTCTGCTTTTTAATATTATTTCTACTTTTATTAAAGTATTGAGTCTATTCTCTAAAAAAAAGTCTCCCAAAGATTTTTCAGCTTTTAAGTATGCTTCTTTTAAGGCAACTAATTTCAATACTGAAATTCGGAGATTAAGGTGTAATCCCTGTGTGTGAATTTTAATGTTTTTAATGTACTTCTTACAGATTGGAAAAATCAATGACAAGACCAACAAGGGCTCATTTTGCTCAGCATACGTTCTGTCAGGTAGTGATTAATGCTGTGCTCTGTAGAGGGAGACATTACATCCGGGCTAAAACAGACCTAAATTTTACCCTCAGGCAGAAATCTGATTTAAACATCTCTATTTAAAGTGACATTTGTCCTCCCTTTTCAACTGGTTTCCCCAGAAATTCCAGGAAGTTGACTTCATGACCTAAAAACAGTCGGGTGGCTGTAAGCAGCAGTTGTGCCTGTTCCTGCACTTTGGAAAATCTGGGTGCCAGAATGAATCAAGGTGGTTGGTAGGTAATAACCAGGTGTCCAGCTATCTGCTACGATAAATGCCATGTCACTTCACTGTTACAAGTTCTGAAGTTTTAGAGTTCCATACAATTCCAGTCAAGAGTAAAAACTTCTAAAATGTGTTTCTGTTGCTGATAATGACCTAACTATCGCTACTAACTATAGTGGTATTTCACTATGCTGATCTGAAATATCAACTGATTGCAAATTTTAGAAATCCAGAAAATCAACTAAAAAAAACAAACCTCTAAAACAAATTAGAATATGCAAGTGGAAACAGTTCCTTGTACGTCATCTAACAGCTTCCATAAAAAGAAAAGGAAAAAGGAAAAAAGTTCACATGACAAATGTCACCAAGTAAACTAGATGTATGCATATTAAAACAAGCACCAATATCCTTATACTGTGAAACATGGTTACTTTTGATATTATGAAGCTATTTAGACACTGCTGGCAAGTTCCTACTAACCAAGGTTATCTAATTTCTGTTGCTTTTCAACATAAATGATTTTTTTTTCTTTTAGCCTGTCTGGTAATTGAACAAATTTATACAACTGTGATGGGATTTTACTTACCACCAGACAATGCATAAAATCCTCTACGAAGACAAACTATACTACCTCACAAAATTGCATTTTTGTTGTAATTAAACAAATCATATTTAAACTTGCTCTGTGCTTCCAAAGCAATCAATGGCATTTTTCTGTAAACTGCATTTTACTTGCAGGTGTTAAGTGCTTGGTTCGTTCATTCGATCTACCTTTTATTTTTTAGATAATTTTTATTTGCAAAATATGAGAGGTTTTTCCCTAATAAATCATTTTTTTAAAAATTGTTGGATAAGAATATTGGAAAGCATCTGCAAATTACTGCCTACATTTAGTCCATCAGATAAATGACCTACAAAGATTTTTTTTTAACATTTTTGGTTGATTGGGACCTTTTCTTATGACACGATGATCCACTTAAAAAAAAATACCTGCAAATATCAAAACCCATTAAGAGATGTTCACAGTTTGTAACATATACTTAACGAGACCTATATAGTAAAGTAAAAAATCACAATGAAGTCCTGAATAAAATTTAGGAATTACAGACTCTCGTTATAGTTTTACTGCTTTAAACCTTATCACACTGGGTCAAGAAAAGTGTCATTATTTTAGGACTCTAATTCTCTAATACCAATAATTAACTACCTCTAGATTAAATAAGACATTTCCTTAACCTTTTTCTTAGAGCTTTAAAAAATAATAATAGTCACTACTTGACCAACATTGAATAGCAAAAGAATTTCAGAAAAAGTCTCAATTCTTCTGATAACATCAAGTCTAATTACAGTAATCTTGGTGATTAAATACTTTTCAACCTTTCAACCTTTAATCAAGAACTATTTGAAGAGATGAATATTTGGGTGGGGCTATGGACTAATTAGAGTTATGTAAGAGAGAAGTTAAGCTATGGTTTTAATCTCTCTTTAAAATAGAATATGGTTTAATCTTTCTTGAAAATAGTTACAATACAGTTACCTATTTAGGTAACTCGAACTAATATTTAAACAAAATACCTTAGGAACTGATATGAACAAAACATAAACAGGATTTTAAGTCCTTTTCAGGTCAATCAGCTAAAGTTATTATTTTTAATGCTGGATCAAAATGATCAATTTGTGCTCTTTTTTAGCCAGGCATTTTTGCAAATAAATTTTTTTATATAATTATGCAATTTACTTCTAAAATTCACTAGCTTAAAATAATCCCACTTTAATTTTATATGAACCTTTTCTACAGAAAACCAGATGTCAAATGTGTACCTGTCCTTCAAGACATAAAATCAAGTACAGTGAACATCAAGAGAAAAGTGATCTTTGAAGAAACTTTCTGTAAAAAGTAATTCATATAACACTAAATTCTTCAAATTTCCAAAACTGTGTTTCATTCCCAATCTAAGTACAATTGATCTGTGCTCTCAAATATCAATTGGGCAAGGGTATAGATTCTTATTAAAACAAAAACAGATTTCTCCCAGGTAGGTACAAGTGTGTTAAGCCCATACCTTGGAATAAACTGTAATCCTCGCTTTAGCTCATACTAGACCTGTCAATAAACTTATTTGAACATTTATTTACTAAAGTCAGGTCAAATACATATTTTGATAGAAAATGAAGCAATAACATTTATTACTATGACATACAGATTTCTAGTTACCTCCTGACCTTCCCAACGTCTCAATCTCAGCTCACGTATTCCGATATTATTTAAGACATTAAAATATTACTTTAAATCTCTTAATGAAACACAGAAAGTGTCAATAATGATCAAACAGATCTAAGTAAACCTTGGTTCTAAAGCTCTCTTCTTGCTAATTTTAAGAAAGGAAACGCCCAAAAGCTTGGTGTTAACGTTTCTGCTGATTGTGAAAATTGCAGCAATAAAAACTCCAATTGCTTGTCTTAAATTAAGACTTCTAGTACTCCATGTGAGATCCCTATGTTTATACTAGTTTTTATAACATCTGAAAGTTTTGTTGTCTGCTTTGATGTTAGTCCATTAATACAGCAGAGAATCAAAAACCTGGAAAAATAAATTTATTGGAAATTCTCAAGTCAAAACCTAAAGTAATTGGTTTGTTCTACCCCACATGATTCAATTTTCTGATTTCCCCAACTATCTGCTCCCAGAGCTATCTGCATTCCTCAATTTGTTTTCTGTTGCCAACACATAGTAACCCACAGTGATTGAAAATGGCAGCTGAAGTGCTTCTACAACACATTAATTTTTCTCTAAGTAGTCCAATTTTGTCATCTAAATGTTGAAAAATCTTCTTTTCACTGCAATTTACACCTTTAGAGGTTTGGTGAATTCAGGATCACCACAAGGTAAAATGAAGAGCAGTGTTTTCAAGACAATTTTTAGATTATCACTAATAGCTCTGAAGAATAATGCATTTTCTTTATAGCACTCTGCATTCAAAGCAAACTAGTTAACAGCAACTTAAGTGCAATAATAGCAATTACATCAATGTGGGCTTTTTTTTTTTTTAAACCTCGATTGTACTTTAACAACTGAAGGGATCAGATAAATAAACTATCATAAAATGCTTTCAGGCTAATGATATACAATTTGAATGCCACTAAAAAATATCTCAATCTGGAAAAAATTATCATCCTATTAAACTGAAGGCCCAAAATGTTAGGCAATTAATAATATTTTCCTCCAATATTATTTGAGTTAATATTATTCACTATTAAAATAAAAACAAGGCATTCTGCACATTAGTTTTTTTTCTAACAAATCTCTCCTCCAATGACGGGATATCATCAATTCACATTCAAAATTAACCAACCATCAAAGGTAAAACTATAAAACATATGAGCTTACAAATCTCCAAAACCTTCTCTGAGATTCATTATCACCTTAAAATATGTTTTAGTAAATCTTAAGCTAAATAAATAAAAAACAGTACTTCTCCAAAAGCTGAAGATAGTTCTCCCTTGACCCATCTGTTCCATGAAATAACCCAAATGACCCAAATACTTGTTTCGTCACTCATTATACTCAGTTGTTAAAAGAAATTCAAAGAATGAATCTCTCGCATATGTAAAAAAGGACTAGCAAATACATTATAAATATTAAAAAAAATAAACCAACTTTAAGCTAAACTCTAGTTTAACTCTTTGATAAAACACAAAACTTTTGAGATAAAATATTTGAACAGAATTACTTTCATTTAATTACAACTCACAAAAAAATTGAGTCACTCAGAAATCTTAAACTTACACTGGCAATAGAAGCTACATTAACAAAATTCATGTTACATTTTAATAATCAAAATCCTCCACTGATTTTTTCCCCTACTAATTTAGCAAGCATATTAAAAATAGCATTTTCTAGGTAAAAATGAATTTGCTTTTATCACAAGATTTCTATTATGTGATACACTCCTGAAAAGCCTTTCTTTCCCATTTTATTAATATAACAAAGTGTAGGCCCTAGAAAAGAACTAAGTTAGTAAGAAAAGTTTTCTCACTCTCTCTTCTACTGAAGGAACCCCAAAAGACAGGCAACAGTGACTATCATAAAATAAAAGGTCACCTTTTTTCTAGGAACAAACCATTTATCAATAGAAAATAATTGTCTTGCCATTTGCAAGGGCTCCACAGTAATAGACAATGTTTTTTGCTCACATAATTACAAAACAGTAAAAGTTCAGAAACACAGCCTAAATCCACCTCCCTATTTTTACCCTTTACAATTCTCATTGCCCTTTGGGCCTCCGCTTGGAAGCAAATGGAAGACAAGCTGAAGTTTTCTCAATTGAGCTGAAGCTAAGAAACCTTTGATATGCTAATAGTCCCCTTCAAACGGTAAGAATTCACACTTGCATTAATTCAAACAATTTGTGCAGAATGATGTGAAATGGCACCTCTTTTAGAGGCAAGCAACAAAAGGAGAGAATTGGAATGTCTGAGGAAACTAAACAACAGAACATTTGTTCTGCAGTATTCTCTTCATCTCGCATAAATTTCTTGGAGGATGGAGGGAGGAAATACAGAAAGTTCCATAACACATCTAACGAAAGCAGATTTTCTTTGTAAAGTGTTTCTCAAATATTATAAGATACTAAATCTAAAGTTAGAGTTACGTTTTACCTAGGTCAAAGGAGTCCCATCACAACTTGGAATGTTGCCAAAAACATCACACAAACCAATCTATTTTTCTACTATGGATGCATATTACCTTCTTAGTGCCCACCTTTTAAGTGTCGCCCAAGATCAAACCTGATTTAGACATCCCAACAGGCAATTATTTACCAAACGGATGTGACTTTTCTTCATTGTGCAACTGGAGTTGAGCAGAGAGCAAACTCGCTGGGGCCCGTTCGAGACACAAATACTGACAGGGAAGTGAATGAACCAACCACGTCCGTTAAAGCTATACCTCTGGAAAAAGGAAGACAGAAGTGCACGTACTGTACAAACTCCAAAAGAAAATTTACGAATTGGGGGTGGGGGTGGGGGCGGGGAAGAGAGTGCCTCAGAACCTGGCCTTTGTAACGGGAACCATATGGTTGGTGGCGGCGGCTCAGACACTCCCAGGCTGCTGGAGAAGCTGCTAACCAGCCTGACACCTTTCCTCCGTCTGAATCCGAGACTACACAGTTTGCATCAGGAAGAGCGGAATAAGTGGGCCGGGGAAGGGGAAAAGGGTGATAGGGGAGAAGTTCATAGAAGATGGGGAAAGAAGACGGACACCAGCGGACTTGTCCCTCCAACTATGCTTTTAGAGGACAGAGTAAACGGAATATAAAAAATACAGTAAAGACATACGTTCCTTAGCCTCCACTCAGCGACACTTTGGCCCAAAGTTAAAGCTTCCAGAGATTTCCCCTACCCCAAGCCCCGTAGTGCGACAAAAGGAACAAACTTTCCAGATTCCAAGCGAAGGAGACTTGCGAGCGTGCTTCCCACTGCTGGGACGCTTTTGTCGCTTCGCTCGCCCTCGCCTCTCCAACAGAGGGCCGGGTTGCTCCAACCAATCAAGAAGCCCACGCTGGATGAGCCCAGGTCTCCCCTTTCCTGGTGCTCCTTCCATGCCTCTTTCTCCCCGCTGCTCCCCACCCAGCACCCCAAACTACCAACCAGGCTTCCCGCGGCTCCCAGACGCACAGCCACCCCAGGAGCACACACCCCGTAAGTTCTCCCGCAGGCCCAGCGCGGCCCGCTGCTGCCCTCTCACTGCGGGTCGGGGAGGCTCTCTGTCCTCCCCAAGGCCCGCGGGTGCCCAGCCCCGCCACCCTCCCGCCCAGCCGGGGCGCCCCTAATCGTTGCCAGCCCCAGCAACGGCCCGACCACATCTGGCTGCGCTTTGCTGTCATCCTCGCTTCTCTACACCACCTAACCACCGACAAGAAGAAACAACAACCCGCAACAACTCAGCCCAACCCTCCCCTCCGTCCACTTCCCTGAACTCGCTCCCAGCGCTCGGCCTCCCCGCTCCATTTCCAGCCCCGGGCGGGTCTGCAGGCGGGCGGGACGGTGGGGGACAGGGCCCGCACCCCGAACACAGCGGAGAGCGAGCCTCACATTTCCTCCCACCCCAGATGCGCAGAGAGGACGGACGCAACCTTCCGACCCAAGCTGTCCTAAAATCAAAATATGTACAACGCAATCCTACTCCCTCTCCCCCCAGCGCCCCCTGCAACTAAACTGATGCATCGAGAACGTTACAGTAGCTCCCGGAGAAAAGGAGAAGCAGGCTGGACGGGACTGGGAGTTCTGCGTATCGATTTCCAAGGAGAGGAGGTGGGAGGGGTAGAGGGAGGGGGTGAGCAGCCCGAGCGAGCGCGGGTCTCCCCCTCGGCCAGCCGAACATAAACAAACAGCCGAGCCCCAACTCACCCGCGGCTCCCTCCACCTCCAGCATCCACCCCCGGGCAGAAGGCGCAAAGCAAACAGGTCTCCGAAACCCGCCACAGAGGCACATTGTTCGCTCCTGCGGCTCTTACCTCGGTCTGCGAGCGCGCCCCGGGGGCGGGCCGTCTGGCGCGGGAGCCGCGCGGGGAGAGGCGCAGAGTGCAGCGGCGACCCCGGCCAGCGAGGACCGAGGCCGGCCGCGAGCTGGTCGCCGGCCGCCGAGTCCGCGCGGGAGGCAGCGCTGCGGCTCGCCGGCCGGACACGGCGCCGCGGCTCGGCGCGTCCTCCTGCTCGGCCGCCGCCGCCGCCGCCTCCTCCAGCCAAGCAGCCAGCGCCGGGCGGCTCCAGGGGTTAGGTCAACATTTTCCCGCAGTTTCCCACTCGCCGCTCCGCGAGAGGAGTCTTGAGCACACACGCACACACCCCCAGACCGCACGCTCCCTTGGAAAAAGAAAAAATTCGGGAAGCAGAGCGAAAGGGGTGGAGCAGGCGAAAGCCCGACAGAGGTGCGCAGACTTGGGAGTCCCCTCGGAGCGCCAGCCGCGGGGGGGCGGGCAGACGCCGGCGGCGCGAGGCCAACTCAGTTTGTCCGGCGAAGCCCCTCAGCCCGCCGTCCGAGTCCGCCCGTCCGGCATCCCCGGCGCCGACCCTGCGGCCTGGGGCGGGAGAGAGCGCTGCCCCTCCTCTCAGTTCGGGTCTCCGGGCCGAGGCTGAGCGGTGGCCGCTGTCCCGGGAAGGGCTGAAGGCGAGGGCTCGGGGAAGCAGGGAGGTGCAGGGAAGAGCCACGCCACGCACAGCAACGGAGGGGAGATGTCCCCCAACGATCCCAAGGAATTCTCCGGTAAGCTCCCGATTTCGCTCCGGCACCTCTGCGGGTGTGAGTGTGTGTGTGTGTGTGTATGTGTCTGTGTGTGTGTGTCTGTGTGTGTGTGTGTGTATGTGTGTGCGCGCGCCGAGAGAGTGTGAGGGAGAGAGAGGGAGAGAGACGGGGGAGTGCGAAGTCCTGACACAGACTCACGGCGAGGTCTGAACTGGAGTCACCTCCAGCGTCCTCCTCCTCCTCCTCCCCAAACCCCCACTTACCCCCCACCCCGCTGAATTCGGCTAATCATATAAACATATTATCGTGTACGGTGGCAGAGGACAAATCTCTCCCTCCTGATTTTTCCAGCAAGGGGCTCAGGCAAACTCAAAAGAAGATTACAGGCAGCTAAGTACAAAACGTGGAGCAGATAATCTATAACTCATTGCCGCCCAATGGCCGTTTTCCACTCCATTTGAGCAGCTGCGGCGGCGGTGCGCCCGAACAGGGGGAGGGGAGCGAAAGGGGACACTTACGGGCTGGAGCTGTTCGGGTGGCGGTGGCCAGGCAGCCGCCCGAGGACAGGCCGGCCCCGGCTCCGCCGGCGGGGCAGCCGCAGGGCTGTCCGGGCAGCGGCGGCGAGGGACGCGTGCACACGGCCGCAGAACGCGCTCGGGAGGCGGCTTGCGCGGCCGGCGCCCCTCCCCTTTGGCCTTGGCACCCCCCACACCTCCAGTCCCGGGGTTCCGCATCCAGCCTCCCCCGCTACGGCATCAACACACCCATTCACCCCTCCCGCCACCCCCTCAAACTCCACTCACTGCGCGCTCGGTCTTCCGCGCGCTCCGCTGGCGCGCGCACTGCATTCTCTCCACACACACGCACTTTAAAAACATTTATTTTATTTCTGGAACGGGGTGAAGGGTATTTGGGAGAGCGCGGCAGAGCCAGGCGCTCCAGCCTAGGAGGCGGGGCGCAGGGGGCTGGCCAGCGGCTCGGGGCCCCCCTCTCCTCTCCCCTCCAGGCCCGGGTGCTTTCTCCTTGCCTGCACTTGAAAGAGGCGCCCAGGATGCGTCTTTTACCCACCCTGTCTCCAGGTTTTCTCTTTTTTCCACGCTGCAAGCCGGAGGCCCCGAAACTTTTAGTTTCCGCAGCCCTCCTTTTGTGTGACTGCGAGGAGGAGAAAGAACGTCTGTTCGCCGCGACAGCCTCCGTCCGGCTGCGGCGCGCGGGGGACGCTCCAGGGTTAATGTGTCTTTGATACCTGAGATTTCCGGCGCGCTCGTTAATGAAAGTTACATTTTTTAAAATTGCGATGACTTTTTCTTTGTAGTCACAGAGAGCTAGCCAAACTTTGGCTTTATTGACTATATTTCACTAGAGCGTTTTGTTTGTTTTTGATTAAACCCACCAGGATAAGCAGAGGAAGGAAAGGAGACTACAAGGCTCTTTACTCTCAAGAGCGTTCGTCGTGCTGTTAGGTCTGTTTCCCTCATTTCCTTACATTGAAACCGCTTTTGCTCTTGTCCTCTGATCACACTTCCTTGCACCTCTCTGTTGGTAGTGTCAACGAACAGCCTGGCAGCGCCAACGATGCACCCAACGTGAAGAGAACAGACCACGACGGGGCAAATCACACTTGAAAAATGTTTAAAAGCCAGTTAAGTGTCCTCTGCATACTAAGAAAATCAAAACTGGATTTTTTTTTTAATTATAAAATTTCTGAGCTGAAAGTGACGGAATTTTTAGGTGTAGTTTTAAATCACTGATTACCCTAATGAATGCAGACGTCAATTAAAGAAGCATGTTTGCATTGGTGTTCAAGAAAAACTGATTCACCAAGATTTAAAACCTCTAGAAAACAGGAGGAAACTTGAGCTTCTTTGCTTTCAGAAACAATATGTACTTTTTGTTGCTGCGGGTATGTTGCAGTCATCATACTTCAGAAATCATTTCAAACAACAATGTTATTAAAATGTCAACAGCAGATCGTTCAAAAAACATGAAGACTCTAAATACCTATCAGTATTTTGTTACAAAGTCAGATACTTGTACTACTAAAGTAAGTTCAGCTACTGATCAAGTTTATTCTTATAAAAAATCATAAAAATATATAAGAGCAAATAAATGAAACATGCTCTTTTGATTGATTTGTTAAAATTTCCAAAACAAGAATCCTTGATGATCAAATTTTTTTCTACTTAATGTCTCGATGTTTTAATAGTCTCACTATTCCAAAAGATAAGACAAGCCACTTAAAGCTTTTGTGCTATAAACTACATAAACACTTCCATTCGGAATGTCTTAGATAACATAATTGAAATATTATTGACACAGGATATAAATTAGTCCAGTAGAAAACACACTTATGCAGAGCTGGTGTGAAACCTTATAATGTACCTGATGTTTTATGTTTTATATGATAGACCTACCTAGGAAAATTAAATCAGGCTACTTTAAAACAGTTGAAAAGAAAGCAGAATTATAGAATTCTCAGACCTCAGAGGTCATTTATATCATGGTCTTTTTGGAATTTGAAATTATTTTATGCATGATCATAAGCTAAAATATGTTAAACTAATAACAATTTGCATTTGCTGAAAGATTTCAGCCCTTTCTTTTGTTTATCTTTGAAGATTTTTCACTTATCTGGGCATGATTCACAAGAAGCTCCAATGAGTGCATAGATCAGTCTAATCTTGTTTTCTTTTGGGAGTCAAAACTTGGTCTGAAGTTTTTATTTAGTGAGCTTAGTAAGTAATCAATAGAAATTTTGCTTGAATTAAGCTGGCCATATGTTGGCTTATTTACTTATTTATTTAACTCTCTCAGAAAGAATCTTTGGAAGAACTCACTGCCTACATTTCATAGCTCTGACCTTCTTTGATGCTCTGGACATGAGTGAGTCACTCTCCACTGTGTTCCTAAAGAGACTACATCAAAAAATAGGATACATGGGAGAGGGAAGAAGTTGTCAGAAGTGGGTTAAAAATGACAGGGAATGGAAAATGCCTCATACAAGTTTTTAATTTTAATTCAATAGTATGTGTATTTTACAAAGTTCAGAGGGTGCAACACCTTTTTTCTAAGAATATAATAAGTTTGCTGTTTTAAAAATTACATCTAAAGGTATTCCTTCTCTAGAATAATGTTTTAAATATTAAAGAATTTTCTTAATTCTTTCCTTGCACTTTATACATAATACTTCACCCTTCTTTGTATCCATAAAGAAGAATTGAAAGCGCTTTTAATTGCATTGATATATCCAAGATTAAGCTGTTAGCCACAAACCTGCCATTACAAAGGAATACTTAAATGCACACACATCCAAAAAACATAATTTGCCTGACACTTCATGACAATTCAAAACATAATTTATAACAATACAGGTGTTATAGTAGAAAAAAAATGAAATGAGAGGCTTAATAATGTCTGCAGATGTTAGCAAGTTAAGGGGAGCTGGAGTATGTTATGCATTCCCTACAATCCAATCAGTTTAACTACTCAATCTATATTATTATTTAAGTAATGGCAAAATCATTGACTTATTCATAATACTTGCTAATTGTTTTTAAAAATAAATTCTGCAAAGGACAAAGGAAACACCCATTTCCATTTGTTTTATGTTAAATCAGCATCTAACCACTCATGGTGATTTCATTCAAAGAAAACAGAAGGAACTCATTAGCTTATGTGGTTAGAGAGATTGATGGGCTTCAAACATTTTAACCATACATGTTTTTTCCAACTGCAGAAACTCATGTTTTTAATTTAAGCAACTTTAAGAAACTAAAGATTATTTTATTCAATGGGTTCACATATTTCTGATACAGAAATTATGCTAATTTTTAAAACTACATACCATCCAATCATCTTTGTTTAGAAGGAAGTAATGAAGTACTTGTCACAGTACACGTTTGAAGAATGATAGTTGCAGTACCAAATAAAAGATTCTGAAGAACTATGAAAATGGACATGGTTGCAAAGTATTGTGATTAGTATAAGCCGGTAGAACGTAGTAAGTAACTTCCTCACTGCCCCATTCTAGCAAACTTGTATATAAATAACACTATTCTAAAAGGGGCTAAGGTGGGGTGGGGAGAAAATTGGGGTCTTGATAGTGGGCCAAAATTGTGTGAAGTTTGAGCTACACAGCTGTGGAGAACTATGAATGAGGGTGGGTTGCGTTCATTATGGGGAGCATTTTTGCCTGTGATGAGAGCGCTCTGGGAGTTCTAAACAAAAACAAACAAACAAAATATGTGAAACTGGTCTAGTTTCTAATACAGAAAAAGGAGTAAAATTAGCTAGATTTCATCCTAAACTTAATTAGTTCCCTATTCCTTGTTACTCTTGAATGATGCTTGGTGCTGAAACTAGTTTTCCCTGCACTGGAAAATAAATATTGTAAAGCTCTAGAGAAGATCAAAGCAGTATGTGAATACCAAACTTAACTATAACTGGTTGAAAGTTGCTAGCTTTGTTTTTCATTTTAGCTTTGCCACGCATGTAGGCTGAAAAGAAATCAAAACTCATTTTCCATGAGAGCAGAAACATATGAAAGCACTTGGCAAAGCCAATAAGTTTTTAACTATTCTCCCAACTCTCTCTAGGCTGGCTAAATCGTTGTCCAAGAAGACCAAATTCTATGTCGAGATGCAGTCTCCAAAAATAATGACAGTTTAAACTATAGTATAAAAATTATTATGGTGTCTTAAGTTTAATGATATTACTTAGAAGTATATAATCACATACATATATTTTTAAGTACCTATCATTTTATAATTAATACTTTTTAAAAAAATATCCACCAATACAACTGGTAGCATAACTCTATGCACTTAGAATGTTTATATATGTATATAAAGGATTATAACATTTTTATACCATTATCATTATGATACTCTAAGCACATTTTTAAAAACCCCTCATAATCATTGCTCCTCTGAGTCTCACAGAACTCAAAGTTCCTCTTCCTTGCCGTACATTGTTCCTATAATGCTTGTTAATTTCTCCACCTTGAGGATCTTCTATAACTGGGTCTTATAGATCTTCCATCGATGTTTCTTGTCAAGCCATGAAGTATAACTATAAGAACATTTATATAAATGCTATCTATAACTTCTTATAGTAATTATTTTGCTCATCATAAATACTCATAACCAAGTGTTTTTTAATTAAAGCATGTAGTTTAAAAATAGGCCTGTTTATCCCTTTTAATATTACGCCAAACTTCTATCAACAAAAAAAGTGAAATTTCCTTAATTTTTTAAAAATTATTGACATTAAACTAAAAGTAAACCAAGATTAAAACTCTTTGTTTTAAATATAAAACATTTAAATGGGCAGTTCCTGGTAAAGCACCATGCATAGCTTGGGTGAGAACAGAAGCAAGGCAATCTTAATGGTAGAGGCAACCTTACCCTCTTGAATCTAAACCCTCATAGATAACCAATTAGCAATTTCACAGAAATCCAAATTGAATATTTAGTGCTTCTGAGAACATGACTTTGATTATTTGTGTCACAATTCATTGTAGTAGAGCAAAACTTGTAAAAGGCTTTTAAGAGTCAGGAAACAAATTCACAAATGCCCTCTTTGCATTTCAGAAAGTGAGTCAAAGTGTTACAATTATGTGACACTTCTAATATTTTCATAGTACAGTAGTGTTCTTAATTGTTTAACAAAATAATACTTGTAATATATGATCTTAATATTTTTAACAAAAAAAAATTGTTTCATTTTGAAGACATTTTATAGTATAAATTTGTGTAACAAGATGTTCCACCTTGACTTTGGTTCATTCTTCTCAGTGTATGTATTAGCCTTTACTAACATTTTTCATTATTTTGTTCTCTAATTAATAAGACAGTTACTTTTTAACTCATATGCTTTATTTTTAAAAGGCCTTATTTGTTGTATATATTTTAGTAAAAAATTTGTCTAAGCATGTGGAAAATAGAACTGCAATTTGCAAGGATTTTTCTTCTAAACCTAGCTTTAATCATAGTTTCCTGATAAGATAATAGAATGTTGCCATCTCTATTTTCAAAAATAATTTAAATCTTTATAATTGAGTTTTCAACTTATTATAATTCTTTACAATGCATTCTTAAGGTCACTATGAAATCAATCACTTAGGTCCTAGACCAAACAATGATGTAATAGTGATATGTTTTGTGATAAGTAAAAGTGCTTTAGAGAAGAATCCATTTTCTTTAAAATTAGCATTCAAATTTAGAACCATACTAAAGTAATAATTTGGTAACGATAAGGTTTTGTTGAGTGATACCTAGTGAAAAAATTTTGTTTTAGGTTAAAAAATAAAAACATATAAATAACCTCTTCAACTATTCTACATTAAAAAGAAATTGTCAAAACATCACCTGGATAATATATTCTTTGAATGATTTTGTTTCAGTGATGGAAATCTGTTTCACTGAACCATCCACACTTTTATAAAACTGTCCTGGTTACCAAAATCACATATCTACAATATAACTACAGAGGATTATTAGTGTATTAAAAGAGTGCCCCCCCCTTCATTATGGGAATGTAATTTATGACACCAATTTAATTAGTACTATGTCCTTACTACCTGAATTAATGACCCAAAATTTCAAAAAAACCCACATATATATCTCATTGTTCAGACAGTGTAGAATACACTGCAAGAAAAACTAATTTCCTGTTTATTATCTAATGATAATTGAAACACAGTTAGTCATTCTAATGCTAGGTTACTGCTGTATATAAAGTGGCATGTCTCAAAGAAACACAGCATGGAAATAACATGAAAAATATTTGTAGTTTGTTAAAATAAAATTAAGAAGAGTTAACTAAGAACATTAGCTATAAAATGTACATGTTTAAGAAATCCAAGAATATAAACTATTTTAAAATAATATGGATCCTCCAGAAGACTATCATTTATCATTTAAAAATAAACTTATGGGTAATCAATTAAGGAATCTGAAAAATATTTTTTAAAATGAATTTTGACATTTTATATAATTACTCAATATTTACTTTCTCTCCAATGAGTGCCCTATTGCAAAATTATTTTAAATTTGACATATATAAATCAAAATATTTTATGCAGGTATAGGTTTGAGATGATAATACCAGCCATTTGTTTATATTAATATTTCATGGAATGTCAAAAATAGATTACTAAGTTGAATACTTAAATAAATATCTTTAACTACTTAGGTAAATTTATAGCTTATCAAAAATTGGTAGTAAAATATTACACCTTATAACTGAGGGAAGTCTATCTTTGCCTCAATTTTCCAGTTAATGAAAGAAGTGTTTAAATACTCTGTAGTTAGATTATTAACTTCTACAAAACTGAAACAGATGTGTGTCTTACTATGCCATTAAATTTATGATTTACATAGAACCCTTACATAGAGCTGAGCAGAGGCCAATGATTCTAATTTGCTCTAGATTTACAATAACCTGATCTGGTTTTTGTAAGTATTGAAACACTTTAAACAAAATTAGAAAGCAGTTGTGCTTTGTGTGATTAAAGATGCAATTCCCTTTGGAGTAATGAGAAAAGTTAGAACATGTTTCTTTCTTTATGGATATTTCTATTATAAACACAAGTGCTATACATTATATATTATTGTTACTATGATTTCCTTGTTTTTAATTATAAAATAAACCAATTGAATTTCACTAGAGTCTCAAATTGAAACTATGCCAAAATTTCGCTTGAGAATGTGCACTGAGCTCCATAAAAATCCTTAAATTTTTTCCCAGGGTCTTAAGGTCTTGTTATAAAAATACTAATTCACCATAATTTTCTAGAGCAAAACATCTTTCTAATTAAGACCTACTCAGCAAAAAGACTTGAGTGCTAAATACATTTTAAACCCTAGAAAATGACATATATAAAATTGGTCAGGAGTAATTATTACTGGATTCAAATAAATTACAAATAGAAAGAAGTCTATTTTATCTCATTACACAAATAATGTTTACAGCACTGTTATTTAAACCTCCTTTGCTTGTTGAATTATAACCCATCAACTCCTAAAAATCAAATCTATAAAAATATTTTAAACACTGAATACTGTTTCCTTAAAGGTCAGTCAGAAATGTTTATATAAATATTATAAG
Source organism: Eonycteris spelaea (assembly GCA_003508835.1). NCBI lineage: Eukaryota > Metazoa > Chordata > Mammalia > Chiroptera > Pteropodidae > Eonycteris > Eonycteris spelaea. The sequence continues at coordinate 6,066,965 of PUFA01000046.1, forward strand.
CATTTGTATGTATATATGTATACAGAAAATAAGTACATGCAAAAATATTAATTCATTAAGTTTATCTCTCATAAAACCTTTATTAGCCCTTGAAGTCTTTGCCACTTCATATAAAATGATTTATCTTTTGAATAACAAGGTTCCATTAATCTGTTTGACAAAGGACTTTTTAAATCATTTAAATAATTTATTTGAATGAATTATTTAAATTCTGTAAAATCTCTCTATATGCACATGTATATGTATATATCTGTGTCTATGTATTTGTGTTCTGGTACAATATCACAGAAGAAATACAAAATAGATTTCAGAATACATTGTCCTTGATACCACCAGTGTGACTTGGTGTTGCTGCTGATGTGTTCTTCGATCATCCACTGATTGCACAGGACCCCTGTTAGAGGACCATTTGTGCTACATTTGGCATAACAGTGATTTAATGTCAAAGGGACATGCACATTACTTTCTAAACTCATTTTTAATTTTGCATTTTTACTGAGATTGTAGGCTGAAATATCTTTTCAAATTGTAAGGATAATAAAGGCAATTATTTAACATTCATAGAAAACCTACTTTCCTCAACACAGTGCTCTAGGTGCTACTGTAGAGTGGAAAACATATTCTCTCCCCAGAGAAAGAAATCATCTCTGGAAACAAAGGGCAAATACACAGGGAAAATTTTTAAAAATACATGAAACTTTATGAGCAAATACACAAAACTAATTAGGACATAAGGATTTATATAATATGCTTAATATGCATGGCATTCAGGAATTTCAACTATATGTTATTTTTCACAGACTATTACTTCACAAAACTGTCTCGCAAATAGATCTTATTATTCTTTTTTTCCCCTGAAGATTCATTTTTATTCTTAAAACAATGAATATTTTTTATTCTTGAAACAATTGAATCATTCCCCAACGTTGTTGAGATTATAGAATAAATTATGATTATGACAGGTTCTCATCAATTTTATTTTTAAACATGCATGCACTCTCTCTGTCTCTGTCTCTGTCTCTCTGTCTCTCTCTCCCCCTTATCTCTCCCTCTCTCCTTCTTTCCTTCTCTCTACATATATAGTTTTTATCTTCCAGTTACCTTTCTTATGGAAACGCTATCCAATTTTTCCTTTGGGATACTGTTCCCTCTCCTTTATATTAGGCTTTAAAGGGTTCATTCAGGTTTTATTTTAATTTGACAACCTATCGTTTTAACAGATTCTTTTTAGCTTTAATTTCCTAGGAAGGTCCTAATTTTATGCATATTAAAATCTCAATCTGTATTGTGGCATTTAGTGTAATTTGAAGCCTCTATCTTCTCCAGTCCTTCTCCCATTTATCCAACTGTCTATAAACCCAGATGTAAGACTATACCATTATATACCCATTACCCACAAAACTCAAACTTTAGTAAGGAGCTATGAGAGGTCCTCAGCAATCTAATACAACTTTTAAAGTTCCCTGATATATCAAAGTAGCATCATGAACCCTTGGGAGACAATTGTCTTTAAAAAGTTTAAGATACCTAAAACTCCTTTCTGGCACTTCTTCTCTAGAAATAAATACCTCCTCCCCTTCCCACATTCTTGTATCTAGAAGTATAAATGGCCCCCAAAATACCTCCAAGTCGTATGATGCATGAGTTGATATTACACTGTTCAGAGTGGTATGCACCAATTAGACAAAATAATTTTGAAATACTTCACTTACTCTCAGAATTATAAAGAACAGAGACCTCTTTAATGTTTAGTAAAGGGCCTGAGCTATAGTTGGTTATTGAAAAGTATTTCTGGAATAAATGATTTAAAATCCCATAATCATGAATACTATCATATTTAGTTCAATTATAAGGCTACTTGTTACCCAAGTATTGTAGCGCTGCTTTGTTGAAATGGATATTACAAATCAAATAATCTAAGAATATACAAATTTACTTATCACAAGTGTATATATGAACACAAATTTACATTGTTTTTAAAAAAATATTTACAAAATATATTAGTCTAGTACTTTGCTATCTAAGAAAATTATACTAAACATCATTTTCTCTTTCTTTGATGACATGGAATTTTTCAGTATTGAAGGATCATCAGAATGAGCATTGATTACCATAATACTTATTACACATCATTGTATTTACTTATTTATTCCTCTCCTACTAAACAGTAAGCTCCTTAAAATTTCCCTAAACTTTCTATACCTAGCTCTTAGCATAGTATACAATAGAGGTCAAAGAGCTGGCCTATATAAAATGTAGCCAACGTCTAATTGACTGGTCCCACAGATGTTGCCACACAGTGTGTGGGTTTTTAAAAATCTATTATTTGTCAACTTTTAAAAATTAGGAAATTTCAATCAAAATATGGATTTCTAGCTTCTGAAAAAAAAATGAAAAGACATAGCAACATTCGTCACACACTTCATAACAACGTTAGCAGAAGAGGGCTTCTCTTTTAAACAAACCATGCACTCCCAATCATCCACATTGGCCATCATTCCCTATTACCTCTTTGAAACCAAGGCAAAGTATCTTGTGCAATAAATCGGCCCATTTGTAATAAGGTTTTGTGTTCTGCTTTAACAGTGGTATCAAAGGAAAGTGAAATGTGTCTACACCTATATCCCTAAAAAATAGGAAGTAAAAAGAGGAGTATGTAATTCACACAACTACCCTTCACTCAAACTTTCTCTTCCTGACTTCTATAAACATTTAAATTTTTGAGTTCCAGTGGTCAATAATTTATATGTGAACAAATGTGTGACTTATGCTGCCAATATCCATTATAAGATATGAATTATAGTAATATTGCTTTGCTATGTTTGAAAGATATGCATATATACTATCTCATTTGTGCACTTACTATATAGCTCAATGTTGAAGTTATAGTGCCCCTCCATTCTTACTCATTGACTTAATCTTCTCTTTATTTATATTCACTTTTACTAGTTTTCTCTTTTTCTCCCCACTTGACATCACTTTCCACCATTCTTCCACTGAGGTTTACTCTTGCACTTTCTTTTCTTTCTATGACCTACATGAAAGGTACATTGACACTAACAAATCACGATGTTGATTATTTTTGTATTACCTAATATCTCATAGTTCACCAAGGGAGAACAAATGTAAGGAATCAAGCAAATGTAAACAAATACCCTTTTAAGGGATAATAAACATAGTTTAAAAACGTATTCGCTAAACAAATAATTAAGACATGCTTGTATAACAGAAACAGCTAAACACTGTTTTAAGCAAACAAGCTAGGACTTTACTAAAAATAACTAGAAGTAACTGATCTCAGATATGTTCAAAAATATTTTCTTTATATCATACTTTTCAAGGGGAATATTTATATAGAATTGAGATTATCTACTGAACCTGAGTTAGGAACTTTTTTTACTATACCAAATTTATGATATGTTTTTTACTTATGAGTATTATTATCATTATTCCTAATTTGACTTTCTAGTTTATATTTTCATATATAAAATTTTAATATGCTTATAGGTCAAAATATTTTCCCTTGAAAGATAACTCTATTTTACATAAGTATGCCAACTGGAAAATATGTTATAATTAATTACTCCATAGAGTAAGAATCACCTATATTTTAAACATGCTAGTTTTTAAAAATTCCTATAAATTATATTATTTCCATAACATCCTTTCTATCAGTTAAAATTTTTGAGTAGTACATAATTTCTGAAAAGACCCTTTGTTCTCATTATAATAATCTTATTAAAATATTGTTTTCCTCTATTTAGCAGTTTTAGAAAACTTTCAACTGTTCTTTTTTAAATTTTGTTTCAGACTACACAAACACCTGCCTACCATTTTTATTAAAGAATTATCTAAGCAGCTTCACTGTTAAAACTTTGTTAGAATAATTATATCTGTCAATTGATAGGATAGACTCCATTTAAAAGAAAATCATCACAAATAATTTTCACGTAACGTAGAAACTGATGTTGGCATATATGATTGGATTCTCTTCATATTAGATGTTTTTTCTTTTTCTTTTCTTTTAGTAGGCAAGGCTCCTCTAAACAACAAAAATAAAATTGAGCTCCTAGTAATCATATTTATTTTTCAAAAGCATATCTTCTTTCCCTTTTCACTTTTCCTGCGAAATTGTAAGATAAAAGATAAATTGAATTCATAAAAGTGGATAATTAATTTGGCCAATTAACTTAGTTTGTGCCTACATAAAAATTATGAAACATTTTTACTATTATTTTTGACTCTTCAAAGAACACATGCATTGAGAAGTGAAATTTCTTGATGCTTAATCAGCATCCCATGAGGCATATCTAGCCGAAATCATTTTTATTCACTTTTTACTTAAAATTCTGCAATTTGATATAGTCAAAAATTTGGTAAATACCATTTTAAATCACTTTGCTCTGCAAAAGTTTTTGAAACACCACCATTGAAGTGCTTGACATATTCTTTCAAAAAAATCCATAGATGTTACTTTTTAAAAATAAAAACTGTATTCAAGATTAACCTTTTCTTTTTCCCTTACCTTGAAAAAGATCTGTTGAAAAAAATCTGAAAAGGCTCTTATAAAGTGTAACTTCACTTAACTTTGAGTAATATTAACTTTAGAATTTTGTTTTCTGTTTGTTTGTTTGTTTGTTATAGAAAAGCAACTTTACTTAGAATTTGGACCAGACCACCTGAGATCAGATCTGAACTCTACCATTTTTAAGCTCTGTGTCCTTGAGCAAGTTATGAAAGTTCATCTTGAACTGCTTCTTTCCTCATTTATAAAGTGGGAATAATTATTACACATATTTTAGAATGTTGTTGTGAGAGTTATATAAATTAATACAGGTAGTAGCTGGCACATAGTAAGTCCTCAAATGTTTGTTGTTATTTTGGTACCATTAATAGTACAAAACAGTTGCCAACTCTTCAAAATGCTGCTTACATAAATGCCTAAAATTGTACAAAATAATGTGGAACAATTTCAAACATTTTTACATATCCTAATACATTGGGTTGTATTATAGCAAATAATTTTAGAAGTACATTTTGAAATACATAGCTTTATATTAACTACATATAAATTTATTATCATGTATGCCATTGCTGTTCCTGGTACTTTTGGTTGTTTTATTTTAAGTTAACAATTTGAAAAATCCACTCACTCTTAGTTAGATTCGTAGCTTATGATTTTTATTGTTGTTTTAGTCAAAAGTGCTTAGTTTTTTCTTAAATCCGTAACATTAGAGGAATATCTCGTTAACTTTACTGGATTCTGAAAGCAGTAAACACAATTAAAGACAGTTACCCATTTGACAACCTAATTTTTATTTATTAATTTATAGCCCTTCGTATTCCAAAGAAAATTTTAGGAGATTTACAAAGAAATGGAAATAAAAGGAATAAGAGTAATTCAGAATGGTGAAGCAAAGAGAAAATGAAGGTCACAAATTGAAGAGCAGGAAAAACTCTTCAGCCTTTAGTCTGCCTAAGAGGCACACAAAAAGAAGAGCTGTTAGAAGGTTCCCAGTGCCCAGTAAATGCATGACCTGATAGAACCCTGACTAAATGGCGAAGCTGGCCAATTACTCGTCCACTCACGCCTCTCTACTTATGGTCTGTCCTACCCTGTCTTCTCCATTACTGAATTTGAAACAGTCTAGTTTGGGCTCCACTACAAAGATGTCTATCTTTCTTTTCTCTATTCCAACAACAACGCAATCTCCCCAAAGGCTAATTCAATTTTTTCCTAAGCTAAGTTACCTAAGGAATCCTATACATACTTCCAATGGCTACTTCTGGCAGATTCTTAACAGGAAGGAAGGCATCAAAATCTCTGGACGGACCTGGGGGAGTGGGAAGAAAGACTCAGGTGATTTTGGGTGAGTGTTTCTCATTTCCCCTGCCAACCCCTGGGAAACATTGCCTTAAAGCAACAGATACAGTATATGTAAATTTAATGAATTAACCCTTCCAATTAACCCTTCCTAGCAGGAAAAATGATATATTCAAAGGAGAGACAATGGCCCCATTGGGTATAACTAAGATAAACTACTAGTTAGCTAACAGCTGGGTTCTAACTCGGGGAATAGTTTACAATTATTTTTTTTAAGTATATCCATTTTATTGTAGACCACAGAATGAATTTGGGTGTTAGAAATTGTTTCTTCATCAGTATACTGTACTGATGAAATAATAAGCTTGACTTCTCTATTTAATGATATATCTTCTTGGATTTACCTTTGTTTATTTTTACTAGATTTTGTTCAAGAGGAAGCGGGGAGCTGGATAGGGGATGAACATGAATGAAGCACCATCCATGTGTTGGATATCATGAGGACATGTTAATATTACTTTATTTTAGGGTTGACATCCAGCTGGCATGCACTGGTAAGGCTTGCCGATAGTTTATGACCAGCATCTGTTCTGATCTATCGGTGCCCAAGCCCAACCATTTACATATTACTAAATGTTTTAATGTTACTCCCACTATATTTAATCTTCAAAATAAACTTCCAGAAAGGTGAGAACACTGGAAGCTGGAGGCAGAGATACTATTCAGGATCCCTGACTTTGCCTGCTCCTCCCCATCCTGCTTAGAGGAGGTTTTCTTAATTTTGTTCAAGAACAAAAAGATCCCAATGTTTGTAAGCCTTTGCTCACATGAAAGTGCCTAGGCCATGAGTATAAATTCTTTTAGAGTAATGGGTTTGAGTTGTTTTTTTGTTTTGGTTTGGTTTTTTAATGTATTTTTCAACCCTGGCAATAGCTGTGTGGCCCATGGGGAACCAGAGGAAGAGAAAAACCAAGCCAAAGGTGTGTTGTGTCTGCATGCACCTGCTAATGATACTAATGACCACCTGAATCCAGGAGGAATCCACTTTATTAGTCTTGGCTAAATACATTAGGAAATGGCAGGTGTGCATGTAATACTTCCAGCCCATCTATAACCAACCTGAAATCTAAAAGTCTTATGATAAATGAGGAAATCGTGACAAAGGTTAACTTGCCTAAGGTGCCTGATGGTAAAAGAACGATTTGAAGATGTGTTGCTGAGGCTCTAAAGCCTACATATCTTATTTCAACTTTCTTTTAATTGAAAAACCTTTTTCTCTGGAAACAATCTTACATAGCAACCCAATATATAATAAGAAACAAGTAGATCTGCTCTGATTAAAGCAAGATAAAGGCCACAAGTTCACACTCAGCCACTGCTTCCTTACTACTTTTAGCAGCTCCTAAAGTACCTCCACAAAATTCAGTGTTCTGTTCTTAAGAGTTGGAGAAACATTGACTTACAAAATGCTGCCATCCTCAGACCCATTCCGTGTTTCTCACCTTGGTAAATAATTCATTCAACAAACATACTGTGTAGCTATTGAGTGCCAGACTCTAGGAACACAAAGATAAACAAATAGTCCCGCCAACAAGAAGCTCATAGTCTTTGGGAGGAGAAAAACACAGAAAATAAATAAATAAAACCAAAACAACCACTGTTATTGAGCCATTCTGTATCAATTCTCACAACTGTAAGAGATAGGAATGTTTAGCCTTTTAATGGATAAGAAAACTATCATCAGAGAAGAGGCTATATTGTCATGCATCCCTTAAGTGATAGAATAAGGAAGGATTACCATCCTGGTCCCAGAGATGTCTAAACCCAAGCTCTTTCTTCTGTGGGATGCAGCCTGCAATTTGTTGTAAATCTTTAACAAAGTAAGCACATTTTACCTCAAGTTTAAATTTTAAATGCAAATCGCTTAAGAAGGAAAAAAAACCAGAGAAACCTACAGATTAAATCGTTAAAATAATTATCATAATAATACCACTTTATGTAACCACTATTATTACATACCTATTATCTCCTTCCCTTCTCACAACAACTCTGTGAGGCAGGAAGGGTAGATAATATTATTTGGATTTCACAGAAGGAGAAGTGTTTGGGCTAGTCATGGAAGGGAGTGAAATTTACTGGCCAATGAAATAAATAAATAAATAACTATTTCTTGCAGTTACTATCCCTAACTAGCTGTGAGACTGTGGGCTAGTCAATTCACCTTTTTAGGCCACAATTTGCTCATCAGTGGACGTTCCAAATCTTTCATGCATAAATTAAGGGCCCTTTAATTTGTCGTGCGATAGATAAATCTGTGAGCTAGTATATGGCCAGGAATAGAATCCACCTTCCATTCCAGAGCTTTCTAAAATTTCATGCCACTTCTTAATATTAACCTGTAGGGAAACTTTCTGGTTTCTTGACATAAAGTTTGGTCGTATAAACAATTTAATTTTATACCCAATCTATTTAAAATTATAATTAGGCCACATTGATTGAAAGGTGGGTAAATAGTCTTTGCTGATTAGTAGCTATGAACCTACAAGTAAAATAAGAACTTGCGGGTAGAAGAACACTGGAGAAAAATCTAGTATTCTAGATGTGCACATATTGAGAGGCACAGAGACATGATAGTACTACATGACTGCACTAGAAAGTTCCTCACAGAAGGATGCTTTTCCAGTGCGGCCTACAACATTATCTGGGCAGCAATGTGTCGTAGTGTTAGGGACTTCAGTTTTGAAGTATCTGCAGAAATGACCATTACTCAAAAGCAAAACACTGACAATTTCTTTACTGGCCTTACTGATAATTTCATTTCCCAGGAGACAGAGTTGAGTAGTCAGGGGAACTCCTACTCCATACCCAATTCTGAAGGAAACCAGTAGGTAAAATGGAAATGATTGGAACCTTGGGGAAAAGCAACCACGCACTCTTAGAGTTTCATTTAAGTTGTGTTCTGCCTATGCAAACACAAATGATTCTAATGAGCAAGAAAATGGGGAGGAAACTAAAGAAACCAGTGTGCTGCACAGGGACCTACCAACAGGCTCTGAATTTAAAACAGCATGTGCAAAAGATGGTAAAAGGGGGCACATAATCAAGCACAAATATATGAAGGTAGCATGAATCTATAAAAATAAAATCAACAAGACTAAAGCACAAAAACTGGGGCTTGGAAAGATGCTGAAGAGAACCAAAAATGATTTCCTTAGCATGAAATGAGGAAGAAGATCAGCATAGAAATAGGCCTGTTTTTTAAAGTTGACATAAAATTCATTCATGAAAAAGAGAAAGCAAAGCATCTTTACTCCTTTATGTTTCTTCCCCGTTGGTTCATTCATATTTCTACTCACATGTCACCTCTTCAGAGAGGGCCCTAACCACCTTTTCTAATTCTTTCTGACATTCTCTAACCCTTAAACTTTTCATTCTTCCAATCACTGACTGCCACTGTTTTACATACCTAAGTGTTTTTCTCTTATATTGGGATGTAAGCAATATGAGTGTAGGGAATTTGATTTTTTGGTACTGTATATATCAAGTACTAATCAATAAATATTTGTTGGATGAATAAAGTCAAGGGCATTAGACACTGACTAAAAATTGAAAGCCACAGTAGGTAAAGGAATTACAATATAGATAACATTTTTTGAGGACTTAGTATGTGTCATGCACTAAATATTTATATATATTCACTCATTTACTCATTAAATCAACCATATAAAGCATGCACTATTATCTAGTTGAATCATTGGTCCCCAATTACACAACTAGAGGAGTGTAGAGCTAGGATTAAGTCAACATAGTTAAGTCCAGTCTGAGCACTTCACTTATATGCTATACTGGAGAACCTTACTGGCCTAGCTGCCAATATGTCTCCTGACCTCTATGAATTATACCAGAGACTTTGTAGATGAGATTATGAATGATTTAGCTGATCACTTTTGAGAAATGGAGAGAGGATAAGAGAAGAATATGTTCAAAAAATGACAGAGTCTGCAAAATTCAGATCCATGAAACTGATGTTGCTTGGAGGGGAATAGCCTAAATTATATTTATAAAAGACTTTTTGCGAACATGTTTAAAAAGCAGTTATTAGGAAAAAGTATGAAATCAATAAGAATAGCTATTCAGCTCAATCTCGTAGATTCTTTTCTATAAAGATTAACTTTACAGTATATCAAGTCATTAGATATGATATCTGGATTCGAGGAAGTCATTTAATAAAGTCTTTCTTTATATCTTTGTGGACCAGATGGAGAAGTATAGGTTAGGGATAGTTCTATTATACATTTTTATAACTGACTGAATGATTATATTCAATGACAATTTTAAGTTTCTTGTCCCCTGAGAGGAAGGTACGCTGCAGGCCTTTGTTCTTGGTCCTGTGTGATGTGCACATATTTATCAATGGCTAAAATTAATCTATAATGCATGCCTATCAAATATCAATCACATGCCCTAATTTAGATGAGTAAATGCATTGTATTGTAAGATCAGGATCTAAAAGTTCTTAATAACCGAAAGACAAAATCTAACACTATATTATTTGGTTGGAGTAATTGTGAGGTCCTGCCTTGAGACCAAAATACCAACTGCTTAATTTGATTTGAGGGATATGTGACTTAGCAACAGTACTCATGGGGTGGGGAGGAAGAGAGAGTAGCTTTAATTGGCAGTGAATCAACAGTATAATGTGGTTCCAAAAAGGAGAATGAGGAGCAAGAAAGGAGAGAAAAATGTGGGGAAGGGAAGAAGGAGAAGAGGCGAGGCAGGAGCAGGAGAAGAAAGAAGAAGTAGTGGAAGGGAGAAGGAACAGGAGTGAGAGGTAGAGGGAGCAGAAAAGGGAAGGGGAGAGGGAGAAGAAATAAAAATAATTTAGGCTGCAATAACAAGTTTAGGATTGCATATAATAAGAGGACATAATATGACTCTATTTCGAGTTGTTTCGATTACCATGTTCAGTTCTGAGAGCAGTGATTTTTAAGGAAGATGAATGGAAAGATTATAAAATTTCAGTATTGAGCAGCCTTCATGGAAAGGGAACTTAAACTATCTCATATGAGAAAAGGCCGAATGAATTGAGGAACTCTTAGCCTGAAAGTTGTATCTGATAGCTGTATCAGAAAAGTATAAACAATAATAATAATAGTTATTATTATTCAGCATTTAGTATTTTCTAGCTAGGTGTTAAACATTTTACATTAATTAATGTTCAGCACAACTGCAAGAAGTGGGTTCTAGTTACAGATTATAAATTGAGGCTAAAAGAAATTAAGTAACATGTCCAAGGCAGCAAAAGCTAGCAAGTAATAATGCTTGACTTTGAACTCAGGTCTGTCTGTCTTCAGTATGCCCTCATATCCTCTACAGCAGATTTCCCCCATTAGAAGGAAGCAAAATTATGTATGTGTGTATGTTTATATATGTGATGATAAGTTATATACAATAACAGTGAATCAAAACTATTTACAGCAAAACATCTAGAAATAGATATCAGAATTTTAAGTGTGATTGTATTGGGTACTGGTAATATAGCTTTTTTCTTCTTTTACTTACTTTCTAAAATTTTGGAAGTCTCTTTACTAAGCCTATCGTAATTTCATAAATGTCTCACCTATATGTTTTGAATTTAAAAATATGCAGAAGAAGGATTAGCTTTATTCCAAATGGCCCAAAGAAGCTAAATTAAAATGCTACAATGTATAATGAGGCATTTTTTTAGTTTAAAAACAAAACCACTTATAGTCAGAATTTTTCAAAGACACAATATCTTGATGAAAAATTGCTTCCTGTTCCTAGTGATTCTAACTAAGTTTGAAAACACTAAAACTTTATTGTCCTATGTGATCAAAATTATAATCTGAAGAATCCACAATGTTAGAAATATGAGCTAGGAAGAAATAAGCCAAGGACTGAGTAGTTGGTTAGTATATCACTTCATACTGACCCCTTTCAGTCTGCTTAAGAGGCCTTTTTTTATAAGTACTTTTAATAAAATATTTGTGTAATGAATACATGAATGTATACATTTAGAACAGGAAAAGTAGACCAAAGATAATATTTAGTTTTTATAACAGCCTTTTTATAAAGTATTACAGATAGCAAAGACTATACTGAAAGAAGTCATGCTCATTTGTTTACTCAAGTTTCAGAGTACTACTAGCTGTTGACATCTGAGCACAGAATAAGTGGTCCCTGCAGGAAGTGTCTTTTGGGCATGACCTCTACTCACACACTCTACCTTTTTACTCTCATTCCTGGCTTTTGTAAGCACCCCTCTTTTTTTTTTTTTTTTTACTAGGACTTCTGTTAACTAACTGAAGACTCCACAAAATCAGGAATCATGCCATGTTTTAACCTTCTATATTCTATAATGCTTGATATAATAGACATAAAACAAATATTTATTGAATCAATCAGTTTGGCAGATATATTCAGCAAGTTCTACTTTTGTTATATAAGTATGGTCAGAAAGAGTGCCTTGGATTTCAAACAGCAGAGTTTATTTCTAAGGGTTGCCATTATTTGTTACTTTTTGCTAGCGTTATGTTTCCTACCTAGGAGTAGATACAAAGACTCACTGCTTCATCCTTGAAGCTATGGGTTTTTTTTTTTTTATTTGAAGTGAGAAAAGCAGTATGTTTTTTTTTTTCAGGGTATAAGGTTGTCAATTTTTGCCAAATGATAAGTGCATAAATTAAGTTTATAATATGGTAGATTATAGTAGAATTTGACATGCTACTTCCTCCTTCTCCAAGATGAATGCTAAACCCACTTTCACACTTGTGGCCCTACTACACAATTCGTATAAATGTGAATGGGGCTCAGTCACAAAATAACTACAAGGGCAGTAAACATTTCTGCCAATTCTTTCACATAGTTAGAGACAGTTATGAGCAAACTGGATAGGCTTCATTTATTTTTAATAATATACATATTAAAATATCTATTTATGGCATTTTTGTAGCTTCTTAGAAGAAAGACATATTGTAATCAACAATAGATATGGACCTTTAACAAGAAAATTCTTGAAATACATCCTTAATGTAAAAGAATCACCATTTTATTTCAAAAAAGTGTAAATAGATTTATTATTTATAAAACATTATAATGGAAGACACAGTAAGAAGTAGTGGAGAAAAGGCTGAAGTAAGTAGTTTTGGGTAACCTGTCACATGACCATTAATAAACGATGGGCAAATAAAGTAACAGATGTTCATTATTCATAAGATCAATTTAAGAACATGTTAAAAATATCAATTTCTAGCTCACATGCCTATAGATTTTGATTCAATAGATAAAATCTGAGGCCTGAAACTCTGTAACTGAAAAAATGCCACCCCAAATTCTGATGCACAGCCAGGTTTAGGAACCATAGACTATACACTTGGGAAAAGAATAGAGTACATGACAGACTTTGTCCTGAACAAAGTCACAGTTGTGTGGGTTTGCTAGCATGACTATGAATGCTTGATTTAGAATGATGAGAAGCTGATATTTATTTGAATACTTTAAGTAAGAGACACAAAGCCTGAAGTAAGGTAGCAATAGTGGGAACAGAGAGAATAGCAGATATTTGAGAGACATTTATGGGTAGGTTTGGCAGACAAGGTGGTTTCCTCTAAGAAATCTCTCCCTGCCTTATAGATGGCCATCTTCTCCCTATGTCTTCAAGCGGTCTTCCTCTGTATGTGTCTGTCCTAATCTCTTCTCATAAAGACACCAGTCACATTGGATTAGGGCTCATCCACAATGACCTCATTTAATCTTAATAACTTCTTTAAAGACTCTCTGCAATTACAGTCACATGCTGAGGTACTGGGGATTTGGACTTTTCAACATGTGAATTTTGCCCCTAACACTTAACTAGTAAATAAGTTAAATTGACTAGCCAGGTCCTTACATAGCATAAAATGTACCATAGTAGTTATGTTCATCTCTTAAATTTCAGTCTCTTTCTCTTCCATTCAGGCTATCCAAATCTCAAGTAGAAAGTAACTGGAAAATAATATACATCCAGGAATGGCTTCTTGATAGTATTGTATTCCCTCTAAATGCCAGAAGCTTAATTGTCAAAATACTAGTGTTCCTAAACCTTGTCAAAAGAAATAAATTTAGATAATCCTTCTTACTTTGGCCTCAGGAAGAAGTCAGAAGGAAGATCATGACAGGGCTTTAAGAGAACCCACTCAGGAACTCTGCACAAGTCCCTTCCCTTGTAGCAGAAAAGGTATTAAAGTTATTATTCATCTATTGCTCTCTATAGCTATCAGCATACAGGGAAATCATCTCAGAATTTAATTTTCTTTATAAAAGTGTAGTTATCAGGACTTTGGGTTGCAAGTTACAGAAACAACTCAAATAAGCTTCAGCAAAGGCAGTTAACTGGTTCATGGACCCCTAGAAAATGAATAACTGGAAGTAAGGCTCAGAATGAGCCTTCTTTGGGATCCATCAACCAATAAATTTTTACATTGCCTAAGAGTCTGTTCTGTAATTCCAGTTTAAATTACTAGGACAGACTATGATACAAACTATGAGGAATTTTTATTTTACATTCACAGAATTGATTTTAAAAATTAAAATATCTGACAATATTAAGTGCTAACAAGAATACAACACTATTGGAACATTTATCTTTATACTCCTGGTAGGGGTGCAAAACTGATATTTTATATAAAGGTTAGGAATTACCTAATTAATTTGAAATGTTCCATATTCTATGATCCAGCAATTTGTTTTCAAGCATATATTCTAGAGAAATTTCTCAACTTTGCACTATTGGCATTTTAGTTCAGATAATTCTTTGTTGTGGGGGCTGTCCTGGGCCTTCTAGGATGTTTAGAGCATGCCTGGCCTTTACCTACTAGGAGACAGTAGCATCCCCCAAGTTATGACAACCAAAAATGTTGCCACACATTGCCAAATATTCTCTGGGGACAAAATCATTCTAGGTTAGGACCATTTACCCTAGAGAAATTTTTGTACATATTCACTTATATGTTCAAAATTCATAGCACAATGTGTAACAGTAAAAAACAAAAACAAAATACTGGAAGTAACCCAAATATCCATCAATGTTAAAAACAAATTATGCCATAGAATGGAATACTATACAACATTGTAAGCTAATGAATTATAGTTATGTTCTGCAAATGGTATTTATGATTTGTCATTTCTTATTATGTATTAGAAATTTTATTTTTACCTACTAAATATAAAAAAAGTAAAGAAAGCAAGTATTTTAACCTTATAAACTTTATAAAACAATTCAATACCAGAAATGTCTTTTTATTTATTTCATCATTTTGATTTGTGTATTTGAACCGATATAAAATTGTAATAAATCATTTCAGAAACTAAATTTGGATATTGCTTAGGAAAGTTTGGAGGTTAAAACAAAATGGATTAATCACTCATCAGGAACGACAGTCTGTTTTCAAAGTAATGTCTACTAACAGATAACATATTCAACTAAAACTAACTGCTTTAAAAGCATGGTTTCTTTTTTTAAAGAAAAAAAAAGATAATCTAGTGGCAGTAATTCAGTGCACAGAGTGAACTCCCTCTTGTAAAAGCCCATCAATTGTTTTTTTGCTAATTAAGATGAATATTATTCCTGTGAAATGAACCAAAAAGTTTGTTCGAAACTGGAAATCCCAAAAGAGATCTATAATGTACAAGAATAATTGCATGCAATTTTAATTGAAGGAAAAGGAGAGACTGTTTTTATCTTTGCTTTTTTTTCAAAATTTTAGAAGTAATCTGTTGGCTAATTAATAATGCTTTAATATTACTATCATCTGACCTAAAAATTGGAATTTGATATATCGGAAAATGTGGAATTTTAAAAGATAAATGACAAAATGACTATTGGCTGTAATTAACTCCAATATGGAATTTTTGTCATTAATGAAATAAGGAAATAAATTTTAATGATGTTCTCAGAATAAAGTATATTATATTGTTGATTGAAGATTGGAAGACCATTCATAGAAATATGCATTTAATCTTTGTTCATTAAGTACAGTCAGAATTGGGAATGAGAAGGACGATCTATTTTGTTAAATGCAGGTTAATTACATTGAGAAGTTTGCTTTATTTAATAGTTGGCATTTATCTCTAATCTATTTTAAAATTTTGGTAATGCTGAAGATTTATTCTGCTTTAAAGTTCAGTTTTAATAGCTACATGTCAACAAAATATATATCTACATTTCAATTTAGTTCACCTAGTAATTCACAGCTTTGGGTATTTCCTTAAATTTGTGCACTTAAAATCAGGAAAAAAGATAGTTTGAATGAGCAGATGTTTTATTAATCCAACAATTTTTCACCGACCTTGCTCTTGGTTATGGACAGGAGGTTAATTTTGTTTATTTTTTTTCTAAAACGTCACAATCAGTTGTACTAAAGATGGTATAGAAGGATGCAAAAATAAAATTATGAATTAAAATTTTTGATTCTCCAATATCTCAGATTAGCATCTTAGCAGCATAAAACTATTAGAAATATAAATTTCCATGTACAAACAGGTGTGAATTGGTACCCACTCTTTTGAAAAGGCTAATGCTGGATTTCCTCACACACTATATATTGTTATCTCATTCAAAGCAAAGTGAGGAAAATTCAAATTAAATGTTTATGTACATTAAAAAATAATAATATGAAAATATTATCAAAATACACAATATATAATCCCTCATTTACATGATATAATTTGGATTAGACTCTGAATATAAGTGAATTTTGTGAATGAATGAAATTTCCTTTTTTAATCATTAAAACCTTTTCCATCCTAATAACTCCAAATCTTATAATAAACTGTGTAGTAAGTTTAAGGATATATAATTTTATTGCAAAATTCTAAAGCCAGAAAAGAATTTAGATTTTATCAAAAATCTTTTAGTATAACTCCCTGATTTAACAGATCAGGAATTTTAAACCCAAGTATATGAAATATCTTATACTCAAAATCATACAACTAGTATTTGATCCCTCAATTCTTATTTCTGTTGAATAGGTGCAAAAAACCTCTAACTATTCAATCCATTCCTCTCTTGTCCCTCTACACTTTCATAATATTCTGGAAAGGATTTGGAAAGCATTAATGTGAATAGTATTAGGTGATTGCTAGAGCACCTTTTTTTTCCCCTACATTTTTTCTTGAAATTATCTGCTTTTTTCTGGATAAAATTGCTGGACACACGAGATATAAATATAATTGATACCTTTATGCTAAGTTTTCACCCTATAGTAAATTACTCTTGAGAAGAAATCTTTAATCTCAAAAATATTCTATTAGGTGTTCTATTTATGTTTACTATTAATTTTTTGGTTTATTAACATTATTTAATTATTTTAAACATATTTTAGGTTAAAAGCAATTCTTGTGCTAACATTTCTTTATACTTGTCTAGTTGTCTATTATCCTTTAATTTCTTTTAATCTTAGACCTTAAAATAATTCTGCACTATAAAGTTACAAAGATGACAATTGGTTGTAGATGGGTAAATTATACAGTAGATTTTAGATCAGAGTTCTTTGTTATTACTGAGTAGCTTGAGCTATTTACTTAAAGTGAGTTTATTTTTAAAGTTTTGCCTTCATGTTTTAGCCTTTTCTAGCTAGCTCCTTTCTTCTGAAAAAACGTTCATAAAATACCAAATATAAAAACAAATGTAAAATTGCAGATTTTTTCATTTTAGTTTTTAAATGTTTATTTTTTCAAACTTATGCCTGAATTCTAGCAGTACTTATGTATTGTAGTAAAATTTATAAAAGTAATAGCTTTATTTTCACTTCAAATATTTCATTTTTAAAAATTTTTTATTAATCTTCATTTTATATTTTTAGTTCCTTCTGGAATTAAGTGGAAGTTTTCTTTTTAATTGTATAAGATTATTTTGATTATGCAGTTGTCATAATGGGGTATTTCTTCAATTTTGTATATGCCCAACTCATAAATAATAAATATTCTATTTTGTATAGCCTATTCCTCAAAAAATACTTTTGATTATAAGAATAATGCATATTTATTATAGGAAATTCAGAAAGTGAAGAAGGAATAAAGACTATTATACTATTAAACTACTGCTTTGCGTGCTTTTTGTAAATCTATTTTCTAAGCCTACAATATGATCCCAATTCTCTCTCCCCTTGATACACAAGCACACATGCATATGACATATAATGTCTGCATTTTGTGCCCTGCTTTTTCATTTAACATAGCACTTTTTGATGATTGGTTTATTCAAAGTGATCTTTTTTTTCTACAATGAGAAATTCCTTATTTATATATGGAATATTCAAGAACCACTGGGAGGGAAACAAGCTTCATATAGGACAGTAATACTTTGCTGAGAAATACAATTTTACGTTGACTTTTTCCATTCAATAAGACAATTTTCATTTGAATTATAAAGATGTTATAATTAAAAATAAAACTAAATATTATGCTTTTAAGTCATCAAAACATACAGACAACAAAACTATATGTCTAATAAAAACATGCAATAGCTAGCTAGCCTAGAAGTTATGATAAATGTTCTTAGAAAACAAATACTTTTAAATTCACAGATGCTGCAAAGCCCTGGTCAAACATAAATTACAATTAGTTTTTATGTAACAGTAAAAATTCCAAAGGATTCTTACTCACTCTCAATATGTATCACAGATATGCTTTTTCTTTCTACTCATAGAATGTAACCACATTTATTTCTATATCTTTGTATATTTTTAAATAAATTATCCCAGAAAACAAAATGTTGAATACGCTGTGTCAAATGCAATCCACCAGAGAAAGCAAAACCTTATATTCCCTCTGAAAAGCCTCTAGCATCATTGCTGAGAATTTTGAAATAGTTATGGAATTTGAATGCAACATCTATTTATTTCAAGAGTATCAGCTACCTTGTAAATTATCAGATCATTCAACACATTTAACAAATAATACTCTACTTTTATTATAACTTTTTCTCATTTGTGTTCAGTACTATCGAACATAGAAAGAGCTCTTTACTTACCATTCTGGGAAAGATGAAATTTATCATTGTGCTATAAATACCCTGGAAAGCAAAAAAAATATTATTTATTATATTTTCATCCACAGGGATCCTAACTGCCAAATGTAATGCATCAGTAGTAAAACAAAAAGTAAAGCAAACCTATTGCAGAAAACACAAATTCATATTCTAAGAATTCTTGAGCGTTTATTATGTGCCTTTGGACAGAGCAACTTTAGGATTAAGTGATTGTTGTGATAAGTACTTTCAAAGTCAAGATTAAAACATTTATTGTCAACAAAACAAATACAGAATTAAAAGGATATTGTCGATAGATTTTTTCCCCCATTCTCCTTTTTAGCTCTGTTGAATTTTACATTGATACAGATGAAAAAGCTATACAGTACCTAAAACTCTACAGAAAAATTAAAGGGCAGTTTCCTGAAGTAAACATTAATGATAATTATATTCATCTGTATGTAAATAAACTTTCTGTTTGGAATTTTGAACTAAAAATTTGATGTAGAATCTTAGAAACAAAATTAGGAGTCAAGCTCCTACTTTGCCACACTAACTAAATGATAATAAAGAATCATCTATTTTCTTATTATTTTCTCTTGATTAAAAAAGATTTTAATTGCATCACATGATAAAAACTATATTTTGAAATGGTATTTTATTGAATTTTTAAAGATTAAAAAATTTAATTGACATTTACTTTCACCTTTATAATTAGAATAAAAATAAACTCAATTGTTCTAATATAAAGGAGAAAATATACTTTTCTTATATCTGGATAATTAATGTTATTCAGTATTGGTCATTTTCTTTTTCATTCTTTTTTTTTTTTTTAAGAATCATAAACTTTATTTAGAGAAAAACACCCTGAATTCATCTCCCTCCTCCAAAATTAGATAATGGCAAAGGAAATTTTAATACATAATGGATAATAACATTTTAGACCCTTCAATATTATTTTTTAGTGAAATAATTTTGAAAAAAATTATAATGTATTAATATAATTTTAAATCATTATTTCAAGAAAGATAATGTTTTTATAAATGAAAACTAGCTCAAATTTAAATTTACAAATATTGATGTTTCCAAATTTACTGACTTTTTACTGCAGAATAGAATTAAGATTTGAAGTATATCCTTAGATTTCACATGGAAAATATCTTATTTTTTAAATATTTAACTCTTAAAGAAACATTTGGATAGTAAATTCGGAAGTCTGAAGTTCTGTAATGATTTAGGAATTTTCCCCATATGTGTGGTTTCCTTTAAGGAAACTTCTTTTATATTCAATCATAAATATTAATAATTTATTTCAAAATTTTATATTTTTGATTTTTAATGAAAGATTTTGATGGAAAAAATTTTAACTTAGAACAATTGTATGTGGTTTTTATTCCTAAAGTATCATTGATACAAGTTTGATATTACAACTCATATTTATAATTTTTGAATGGCAAAAAAAGATTATCAAAGTATTTTTAAGCACCAGCTCCTGAAGAGGGCAGCACGTTCTAGATATTATTGAATTCCAAGTTCAAATATGACAGCTTTGGCTTTAGTATACTTTTTTAAAGAACTAGAGGGGGAAAAAATGGATATTTTTTATAGATGTCTGCTCCCATGATACAATAAACTAGCAGAAATTACAGGCAGCTGCAGTCCAAGGTCAAAACTGTATTTTATTAAAAGAACATTCAAATTAGACACCTAAAGCAATGTATTTAGAAAGGGTACAACAAAATACTAGTAAGACTTTCCATGAGGAATGTGTTTTATCTTAATACTGAGGATAACTTTTCCTATTGGCAGTGCATTGACTGTCAAAACTATTAAAGGGGTTAGATTTAATTATCTCACTTCTTGAACATTTCATCTCAATTGCTATGGCAACATTCAGTTGCCTCAGCAGCAACGCACTTAATCAGATATTTCCCCTTCATTTCTCTATGAGCCAAAACCATGTAGTCAAATTTACAACCAAGTCTTGATGAATCTGATAACGCTTCTAACAATTTAATGAACAACTTGCCTCTACCCACACATAAATATTTTGTAACTATTGGACAAGTATAAGACTTGATATGAATATGCATTTGGACTTTCCTACTTCATTGATTTTTTTTTTTTGTGCTTTTGCTTTTTCTGTCACCATTAGGTTATTAGAAGTTTTTACTAATTCAAAACACATTCCAACAACTCATAGGTCACCTGACCTCAACAGGAGCTTGGACAAGTGAAGGAAACAACCTCCAACATTCCAATATCAACCTTCTACAAACCTGTTGAACTATTTATCTTTTATCTGAACATACTTTGGATTGGCACATCAAAGAAGCTTTTTCTATTTCTTGGGATCAGGTAAGAGAAAGAAGGATAATCATTGTAGACAGGGAAAACCTGATACAAGAGGAATACCATAGAATATTAAACTTAAATTGAGGGCCACGCATGAAGAAAGTTTGGTACAGCTTCAGTAATACAATTTAATGAGCAAAAGCATGGTATATTAAATTGTTGATTATATTTTCATAAATGTTTGGAATTTTGCAAATAGCGACTTTTTAATTGGATACTGTGTAATATTTTTCTAAATTGCAATTAAGGAGCAAAGTGATCTAAGTTCGTCTTAACAGCTCTAAAGAAAAACTTAAAACAATTAGAAGTGCTTAAACAATGGCAAAGGTATGAAGTGGCAAGTTCCTTGTCTAGGCATATTCCATAAACTGTTTACTTATGAACTCTTTATTTTCTGTTGCTTGAATTCTGGGACAACATTATAGAAAATGTAGTAGAACCACTCTACAAATTTAGATCTGGGAGTTAAGATGAGTCACTTCTTAATGAATCTTTCAACTATCAGTACTTTATGTTGGTATGAAAATCTAGCAATGATCTGCAAACAGCATCTTCAGCAGCAAGTTTGCAAATTCTATTCTAGAGAAATGGTCTAAATGAGAAAACCAAACAGTTCTTAATGAAGAGTTATCTAAAATCCCCAAGGAGACGTGTAGATCAGTTCTAACTGGCATTCTTTCAAGAACCTCAATAGATAGATGTCAAGGAGTGACCAGAGGTGAAGAATGAGTTCCCCTTTCAGTTTGACATTGCTCTTCTACCTAGAGCTGGGGTGCTGCCAGACAATGCATACACCCCTGCCTACGTTAGACTTATTCTCTGGATGAAAGGAAGATTTGGGCGCTATCCTCAGGCTCTATATTCACTTAAGAAATATTAATTGCTCAAGTAAGAGTCTAGAGTTTTTCTTCTATACCCAGAGAAATTAAATGTTGAAGAGAAAATTGCACATCAAGTGGGAATGTTCATCTTTGGCAAGATAAAGGAAAGTTGTAATCGATTAGAAGACTATATATATGTAAATTGATGATTCTTGAGTCAAAGTAACACATGCTTTTTGTGTAAAACCATATCCTGTAAATTTTCTATAGTTTATGTTAACTGAAAATAATCTTTTTGCTTTGTTTGGCTTGAAATTTTGGGATTCCAAAATTTTGTTTGGGATTCCAATGGCACAAGGAAACTGGAATCACAATGAAGGAACCAAGGGGCTCACAAAAGGTCTTGCATAATATCTAACCTTAATATGTTCCAGTGCAATTTGGAGCACGAAGATCTTTTTAAGAATTGCTGTCTACCAGAAGCATCTGTTTTTATCTAAAGAGCTGATAAGTGGTTTTGCAATAACAAGAAAGTTAACTTTTACTTTTACTCTCAAAGAATATGGGATGTTGCATACTTCATTAAGTTTTTATCTCCCCTGCCCTTCCAGGCCTCTTTAACTCAAACCTTTACATTAACTTATGTTGTTTAAAATTCCACCTGCTGAGATTTTGCTGGCAAATGGTCTTGAGACTTATTTCCAAAATGCTCACCCACAAAAGCTTTTACTAGCCAATTCCATTTGGTTGGCTGTGCTCCAATACAGTCTCTGGCGAACACAAACATTAGCTTCAGAGAAAAGAAACTTCCATGGCACCCTGGAGGAATCTTTTGATCCAAAAGACACTACTAGTAAACTAAAGAGTCATTGCAAATTCATGAATGTTTCCTTATGTCATGGATAGCAGTAGGAGGAAAGGGCTGCATTTGTGCAATGGTTGTTCCATGTGTATAAACCTCGTCCCCAACTTGAGATCAAAGACTGTCTTCGATCAACAAGTATTTATTTAGTGCCTACCATGTCTAAACTTAAGGAGTGAGAAAAGGACAAAGAAGAGCTATTTAAAAATTCTCTTTGTTGAATGAATGAAGAAAGACATATTGCTGGCCTATAAAAAAAAACTAACAATGGTTTATAGAATTATGAAATAACATGAAACAGTTAAAAAACAATATCTCTTGTGGTTGTCTTGTCTCAATCAGTTGAAATGTTTAATCTATTTTATGCCACAAAAAGTTTTAATGTATTTCAATAACATTACTTTCTTCATTTAAGTAGTTTTAACAATAAAAATAGCACAAATTATGCAGCTTTATGAAATGAGGTCCTGCGCTCCTACGTCTACGCACTTGTGCCTTGCCTGTGGAGCTTAAGGTAACTTTACTGAACTATTACTGCTCTGATTGTGAGCTTAATGAGGGCAGGGAAAGTCGGTTTTTGTTTGCATTCTGGCCAGCGCACCAGAGCCTGGTAAACAATTATAAGCATTCAGAAAATGATTGTTCAATGAATAATGAATGAATAATACATAAGAAGAATGAAATGGTGTTGACCTAAATACAAGAAGTATTCAGCACAGTTAGTGTGGCTTGAAATGGTCTTAATTTGATGGAAGAAAATGAGACTTTTCATAGGACCTTCAAGAAAAATGGGACTTACTAGGTAGGAAGGAATGAAGTATTTCTAGTGG
The DNA here is from genome assembly GCA_003508835.1 of Eonycteris spelaea. Taxonomy (NCBI): domain Eukaryota; kingdom Metazoa; phylum Chordata; class Mammalia; order Chiroptera; family Pteropodidae; genus Eonycteris; species Eonycteris spelaea. The sequence continues at coordinate 6,090,684 of PUFA01000046.1, forward strand.
AGTTAGGAACATGAGCAAAGGGGTTGTTTTGGATGCAAAAATATTAATGAAAGAATTTAATTCTTCTTGATGGGACCATGGGTTATATTATAGGCTAGTGATTTTGTTTGGTTTAGATTAATGGGTATTGTAGAGCAACATTTCTCAAACTTCAATTTACATACCTGGGGATCTTGTTAAACTGCTGACTGTAGTAGATCTGGATTGAGTTGTGAGATTATCTATTTCTAACAAGTTCCCAGGTGATGTTGGTGCTGATGCAAAACTCTGAATTGCAAGACTGTAGAGGATCCTTAAAGCTAGACAGTCACTTGGGCTTGATATAGCAGGCATTTGAGAACGACTTTATGTTCTCTGACAGTTACAAATGACAAAAATTGCATTTAGGAAGCTTAGTGTGTCAATCTCATGAAAACTATGCTAAAGAAGAGAGAATGTGGATATAGGAAAACCAGCTGTATTACACTTTATCTGCATATTTCAAAGATTTGGTGCTCAATTACTTGTTGATTGATTAGTTTGTATGGGCATGGTCATTTCAGAAACACTTTCTCAGTGGAATAATTGTGAGTCTACTGGCTTTTTGAAAACAAGTCAAGTTTAGGTAAAATCTATGGGGAATCATGAATGTTCTTCTCTTTTCCATCTGGAAAAACTGTATTCCTTCTTAACAAGACTTGACATGTTAGCCCTTCTGTTCTTATCTTTCTATAAAATTATAATTATGCCCTCACATATATCTCTCAAATTCTGATCTTACTATATAATAATGATGATATTAATAATAATAATAATAATTAGCAATAGTTGTACAACTAGTGTTTTTTGAGTGCTTATTAGTAGTGCCAGGCAAATTGCTGTTTCATAATTAAATCCTTATAACGATGTGGTTAGGAATACTGTTATTTTCATCTTCATTATGAGTATTTGCATGAGGTAATTTGGTGTCAGCTGCATACAATAAATACATTTATTCAAAAAGAATCAATCAAAATGTGTTTTTAGAAATTACTGATTTTTTAGTGTAGCTTCTATTTTTGCTTGATATGCTGGTCTTTGTTTCTTGATCTCCCGTAATTATAATAAGTCCATGAAGCCTTATTGTTATTTATTGGCTTCTATCGGCACATCACAATGCATGACCAGGAGGAAGTCCCTGTGGGCTGGCAGACATTTAGACATGGGGCAAAATCTTTTCAATGAAAGGCCAGCAAATCTCAGCTAATCCAAGAATATATAAATAACACTTTCATTTTTATGTAGTACATTTATTCATAGTAGACAATAACATACAATATGCATATCATTTTTTTTGTTCATTCTTTTTCTTTTTTTTTTAGGAGAAGCAACCCTTGGTTGACCTCACAGCTTACCAGCCCCTTTTTTTTTTTACACCTACAGCACTCTAGTTCATTCTTAAAGGCATTTTATAAAATATAGATGAAACAGTTTTTAAAATATTTGTTTTATTTATGCATGTCGCTTTTCTAATTTTTAATATTCTGTACTCTCAATTTTAATAAATTATTTCTTTTTAACATGTACCAATTAGGACACATATTATATACCTATTTGCAAAGGCACAATGTCCACTGGCAAGGAACTTACAATTGGTACTTAAGAAATCAAAATGAAAAACTCTTCACAAAATAATCAGAATATATAAATAACTCAACTTCCATTTTATTTGTCGCTGTGCATTATATTATAGAATATGTTTTATTTTACTTTATTTGTATATAACCAAGGAGTACCTGAATCCATTAAATGATTTCCTCTGACATATTGATATGCTTTTATACCACTCTCTGAATTGATGAGCATAGGCGTACTCATTCTTTTGGTCCCTCCTTATAAACCTATAAATACTGTTAAGTTTTTCACATAAATTTATATTCAAAGGTGGAACCTTATTATCTGTCACAGGGCTGTTATGAAGATGAACTGAGATCACAACTAACACTGGGTGTGTATCAAAGCCAGCCTGTTTTAAATTTATCCATCCATTCAATCTTCTCAACAGTATTAGCTTGAACCATATGAAATCGCCATTCCTATAGGTGAGAAACAGTTAAATATCAGCAAAATTATGTTTCAACCTAATACAAATGTTTCTCTCATCTCACAAATGAGGAAATTGAAGAACAGAGAGGTTAAGTAACTTGCCTCAGGAGAATCATTGTTTTCCCTATAATACAACTGAGGAAACTGATTCTTAAGAAAAAATAAATGATTTTTCCAAGGATACCTACCATTAGCTTCTCAGAGAGATGGATCAAGAGAGATACATGCTTACACATGTGGTAAATTTTATATTGTTTAAAAAGCTGAACTATTTTTGTTGTTAGATTATGAAGTGTTCTCTTTCTAGCCTCATGTTGTTTCTCACTCCCCAATAATCAAGGATGGCCAGGAAATGATGCCTCTAGTTATCAAGAAACAAGCTTTCATATTGATTGTCTTCTGAGATGCTTTGCTTCCATCCCTGGCTTTTTCTGTTACCAACTCAATGATTACGGTATGGTGCACAGTGGTTTGTTCTCAAATCGTTTCCTGTGCTGTCCTTGGAACAAATGATGTGCAAGGGCTACTAGAGATAACATGTAAAAATTCATGAAACATTATCATCTCTCAAGTAGCACATGAAAATAATCTTCAAACATAATTTAATGAGATTTACTTTGAGCTGAAACCACAGATATTTTTTAAGTATATACAGCAGAAGAAAGAGGAACCTAAATAGGGACATCTGGTTATCTTGATTTGCTCTTCTGCTCTATTTGCACTAACGTCTCAGACATTCCCTTGTAATAAGCTAGGCACTTTGAGACAGTACTATTAAGTGGCTTTTGGTACACTGAAATAAGGCCAGGAGAGACCCTCTTCAACCCTGGAATAAAGAACACTAAAATCTTTCTTAGCTCATCAGCATGGGCTCCTTTACAATAAAGTATTTAAATACTGTGGTCGGTTCCTTTGTAAAAATTTTAGTAACATTTTATCTTTATGTTTCTCCTGGACACAGACAGTATAGTGGTCACTAGTGCATGGCTCAGGAGTCAACCTGTGTTCAAAACTAGACTCAACCTGTATTTGAAATCTCTGCAACTTAACTACCTGTGTGACTGGGCAAGCTGCTTAACATCTCTATCAGTTTCCCATAAAGTGGGGGGCTATGTTGCACTTATTTTACACAATTTAGAAGTATTAAATGGGATAACGTAAGTAGTATTTAGAATGCTGCCAAACATGCTCAGTATTTTAATGGATATCGATTTCTCATGAAATCTTGAGCATATCTTAATTTAAGATTTAGAAACACAAATGCTTTCATGTGTTCATAAAATGCTTAAACATCCATCAGGAACTTAGGCTAATTTCCTTAAGAACTAATTCATCACACTGCTTGCATTAATCTTATTCCCACTGTATTTTCTAAGTATACCTTAACTCCCCCCTTCCCAACATTTACGTACACTCTCAGTCTTCTCAGAATAAGTACACTTTATCACCAGTTACATCTATTCTGTCTTTACCTTTCTCTCAATATTGTAAGTATTTCATTATTTTCCATATCATTTACTGATAACTGCTATATTACCAAAACAGACATTAGCTGCTAAAAAAAAAAAAAAAAAAAAAAAAAAAGCTATGCTGGGTTCTTTTCAAAGCACAGAAAAAGTCTTCCCTAAAATTAAAACTGATGAACTACAAACACATAAAACACATACCAAATCAAATTAAGATCTATACTACTACATCTATGGGGTTACAACAACAAAAAAATTGCATGTGGATATTACACATGGTAACAGGGAAATATGTGCTAAGAAGAAAAAGTAAAATGTGAATTATAAGTCACAGTAAAGGTTAATGGAAGACTGTTAGCTCTGATTTTCACTTTTTCTTATGGAACTTTTTAATTACTGCTTTTCTAATGCACTTACATTTGCCAGTAGTTCTCGTTTTTATTCTTCTAATAATAGTTTCTAAGATACATCCTATAAATTACCCCTTTCCTTTTCCTCTCCCTCTTCTCTTTAAACAATTCTGAGAAAGAGAGGGGAAGAAAGCAAACTGTAATTTTAAGTAACTCCTTTGGATTAGTTCATGTGCTCTTTAAAAAAATTCTCTAACTGTCATTAGCACTGTTTTTTTCCTGCCCCCATTCTTATACATGCCAATTTATCAGCGGAGGCTATTGCTGCTGGCTGCCTTTTTTCTATTAAGGCACCAACTCTAGACAAACAAGCCCTCTCCATTCATACCCAACATTCTTTACTTCTTTAACTTGTTCTAATTCCAGGTTTCCTCTAAGGGCCCTCAGTTTCAAAACCCTTCATTAGGCTGGCCAAAAGTACTTCAATCTTTCTGTTGCCCTTTACTCTGTAAAAGGCTAGCTTTCTCCCCAAACTCATTTGTTCAGTTTTGTCTCTTAACTTCCTTACCTCTTACATCACTTTTTTGGAAGGACATTGCCACCTCCCCCAACTTTTTTAAGTTCTCTAATTCCTGTCCTTCTTTTCTTTAAGGCACTTCTGGAAATCTGACCTCCAGATTAAGTAGAAGAGATGTGTTATTACTGAAGTTGTCACACAATTTAAAAGATGACTATAGGTCCTACATTTGATAAAATGACAATAAATCACAATTCAGAAATCTTGGAAAAATAATTCTTTGGGGACAGAGAAAAAAATTTTGGTAGGAGTGACTCCATGGAAAATTATTAGATATAGAAAGAATATATATATGTATGTAGGTATATATATTTACATACATATATATATTATATATTTTTTTCATGTAAAGATACATTCATCTGTTCATTCGTTCATATCATAAAATGTACCAATCCCTCACTATGCTGAAGACTGGAATGATAATAAAAATCCTAACAGTAAAAAAATTTTCTTTGGGGGAATGTTATTTATGAAATAATTTTTGTTGTTGCATTTTTCACTTCCATTCTTGATGCTATTCAAAGGCAAACTCTGCAAACAGACATCAAACACTTGATTTTAATTGATGAATTCAATGCCTTCTCCCTCAAAATCCTCAACCAGAGTAGCTTATGATAATGAAGAGATGGATTTGTAAAGTAAAATGTTGACTTCTTGTGAAGATGGCAGTGTATGAAATGCTGTTTTCGCCTCCTTCCATGACCACATCAAAATTACAACTAACCTACAGAACAACCATCATTGAGAATCACCCGAAGTCTAGCTGAACAGAACTTCTACAACTAAGGACTTCAAAAGAAGCCATCTTGATACTAGTAGGAGGGGCGGTGACAGAGAACAGATGTCCCAACCTATGTGTGGCAGTTAAAAATCTGGAGGGATATCTCAGCTGCAAAGGTCCACCTGGAGAAGTGAGGGATTGTAGCCCTATGTAAGACCCCCTAGTCCGGGGTTCCAGTGTCAGGAATAGAAATTCCCCCAACGTCTGGCTATGAAAACCAGCAATGATTATGTCTGAGTGAGATGGAAGGCTATGGGAATCCCAGGCATTCTGCTTAAAGGGCCTGCACATAGACTTACCTGCTGAGAAGCTCATTCACTCTGAGCTTCAACTGCTGGGGCAGCAGCTTGAAAGATGCCAGGGAGGAACTGAGTTGTCTGGCTTCAGGGAAAGGGCTGGAGGGACAGCTTTCCCCCAGACATAAGTGGTGGCAGAAGCCTTTGTTTCTCTATTGAGCCCTCCCTAATCCCAGTGTGCAGAGCAGACAGCTGCCATAACTGAGTCTCCAGCAACCTAGCTAACACTGCTTACGCCAACATGGTGATTCTCTGAGACCCCACCCAACTTGCAGGTCCTCTCAAGCCATTTCTAGTGGCTTTTCCACACAATTGGTCTGTCTTGGCTCATGCTGTAGACTTTTCTAAAATCTCTCAAAGGTTCACAAAACCCAAATAGTAGCATCTGGCTTCAAAATGCCCCTTACCTCTCTCTGAGCAGCCCTAAGCTTGGCAGTAGTGGAAGCCGGCCTCAGTTTGAGGCTTGGCCTCTCAAGGCACCTGCAAACCCAGCACAGGTGGCAGCCATCTGCAGATTGCTCAGTGATTTATGCCAAGTAGCTCTTGTAAGGGAATAGGCTACAGCTGAATTTGACCTGTGGTGGAACCAATCCCAGGAGGCCCTGGGGCTGGCATACCTGGTGGCTGGCTTCGGACCAAACTGGAGCACCACCTAGGGCCACTTCTGAAAATGACACACACAAAGGCAGACTGGGCAAGCACGAGAGCCCTGCTAAGTAAATCCTGCTCCATAGGGTCAGTCCCTGCACCATCGTTCCTCTATTGTAGTCACTGGTCAGTCCAAGGGACAGTCCCACCCATTGATGTGTAAACAGCAACTAAGCTCAACTACAAAAGCAGGGCACATACAACCCACACAAGGGACATACCTGGAACACCCAGCTCAGGTGACCAGGGAAGCTGTACCACTGGGCTCCACAGGGCACCTACTACATAAGTCTACTCTACTAAGACTGGAGACATAGCAGTCCTACCTAATACATAGAAACAAACAGAGGGAGGCAGCGTAAATGGGGAGACAAAGAAACATGTCCCAAATTAAAGAAAAGAACAAAGCTCCAGAAAAAGAATTCAAACAAAATGGAGACAAGCCATCTACTAGATGGGGTTCAAAGCACTAGTTATAAGGATGCGCAATGATCTCAGTAAGAACTTCAACAAAAAGATAGGAAACATAACAATGGAGATAGAAAACTAAAAAGAACCAGTCAGAAATGAAGAATACATTAGAGGGAATCAACAGTAGATAAGATAAAGCAGAGGATCAAATCAGCAATTTAGAAGATAAGGTAGCAGAAAGCACACAATCAGAACAGCAACAAGAAAAAAAGAATCCCCCTTCCCCCCCCCCAAAAAAAATGAGGCTAGTTTATAGAGCCTCTGGGACAACATCAAGCATACCAACATTTGCCTCATAAGGATACTAGAAGAGAGAGAGCAAAAGATCAAAAACCTATTCGAAGAAATAATGATGGAAAACTTTCCTAACCCAGAGAAGGAAATAGACATACAAGCCTAGGTAGTGCAGGGAATCCCAAACAAAATAAACCCAAAGAGGCCCATACCAAGACACATTATAACTAACATGCCAAGGGTTAAAGACAAGCAGAGAACCTTAAAAGCAGCAAGAGAAAAGTAGTTACCTAGGAGCTCCCACAGGACTGTCAGCTGATTTCTCAATAGAAACTTTTCAGATCAGAGGGATTGGCATGAAATATTCAAAGTGACAAAAAGCAAGGACCTACAACCAAGATTACTCTACTCAGCAAAGCTATCATTTAGAATTGAAGGACAGATAAAGAGCTTCCCAGACAAGAAAAAGCGAAAGGAGTTCATTACCACCAAACCAGTATTACAAGAAATGTTTAGAGGGACATCTTGAAGAAGAAAGAAAAAAAAGAGAAAGGAAATATATATATATATATATTATATATATATTATATATATATATGTGTATATTTATTATATATATATGTATATTTTATTATATATATAATAAAATATATATACATATATATGTATATTTTATTATATATATATAATAAAATAGCAATAACTACATATCTACCAACATTTACTATAAATGTAAATGGAGTAAATGCTTCAATGAAAAGATAGGGTGGCTAAATGGATAAGAAAACAAGACCCTTACATATGCCGCCTACAAGAGATTCACCTCAGTTTGAAAGAGAGTCACAGACTAAAATAAAGTGATGGAAAATACATTTCATGATAACAAAAACAAACAAACAGAAAAGCTGGGGTATCAATACTTAAACCAGACAAAATAGATGTTAAAATAAAGGCTATAACAAGAGACAAAGAAGGATACAGTAATCCTACTTCTGGGTATTTAACTGAACAAACCCAAAACACTAATTTGAAACATGTGAATCCATATGTTTTTTGCACATTATTTACCATAGCCAAGATATTGAGGTATTCTGGGTGTTCATCAATATATGAATAAATAAAGAAGAGATGGTACATATCTACAATGGAATATTACTCGGTCATGAAAATAACAAAATTTTGCCATCTGCAACAACATGGTTGTATCTGTGGGGTATGTTCTGAAGGGAGTAAGTCAGACAGAGAAAGAAAAATGCCATATGTTTTCACTTAGATATAGGGAACATCTTGATGGTTGCCAGATGGGAGGGAAGTAAAAATGGGGAAGGATTAAGAAGTGTAAATGGGTAGTTACAAAATAGTCGTGGAGATGTAAAGTATAGCATAAGGAATATAGACAACAATACTGTGATAACTATGTATGGTGTCAAATTGCTGCTAAATTTATTAGGGTTATCACTTTGTAAGTTATATAAATGTCTAATCACTTCGTTGTACACCTGAAACTATAATATTGTTTGCCAACTGTAATTGAAAAATAAAAAAATATATTAAAAAAAGAAATGAAAAATGAAATATTTTTATCTTTCTTTTTTTCTTCCTTGCTTATTCCATTAGTAAAGAAAAGTCCAAGGGTTTGGCAAAAAGAAGAAAAGAAAGATAGCCACATGTTGGATAACAAACCTTCAGTGAGTGAAGTTGTTTATGACTCCTAAGAAAACTGCATTAACTAACTAATTATGTTTCATATGTTTTTACAGATTTGATTTAAACAACCTCTTTTTAAATCAAACGAACTTGGTAGGGAACATATTCTCAGTTTAAAAAACAAAAAACAAATAAGCAAGTCACATAGCTAGTAGGTAAAAGGAGGACTGAAACTAAGACATAGGTTTTCCATATTCCAACCCATTTTTTCCATAATACATACTTCTGCTTTTTAAAAATGCATATGCTAATGTAAACCCACAGCAGTAACACTTTGTCTTTTTTCATACAAATAGTAAAATATACACCACATTCACAGTTAGCTATGTTTTATATATTTCATAGATAATACGATATTTGAAAACAAATTTTTATCAAAATCTTTAGTGAAGTTTGCACTTTCCTTTTTTGTATTCAATTTTTTGATAAAATTTTAATATATATTTATATTGCAGTAGGAAAAGAAGCAAGTGTACTTATATTTCAAAGTGAAGTGAATTTTGAAATGGCTTTGACATCAAAGATATTCAAATAATCACAACACTGATAACATTAACTTGATTGAATATTGCAATCTTCTTGGTTAGAAAATTTAAAAGTTGTCTTCAGATGATTTCTTTTACTTTGAGAAATATAGCTTCTAAGGGGAATTCAGTCAGGGGCTATTAGTATGTTAGCTTTTAGAGAAAAAGTGGATAGAATTGTGTAATATTCACATATACCTTAAAATTTTAAGTGCAAAAGATCGAAGTCTTGTAAGTGAAGTAATACTTGATAAAATTTAATTGAATGTATCTAATTATATGTTCTGAGTATGATCATTAGTATGTGAAAGTTGATGTCAGGATGTGGATCTTGAAATGTAAAGACTACAACTCCCTGAACTAAGTTTCAGTATCTTAGTGGTTAGAACTCAAAATGCTAAAATATACTGCCCAAAGGTTTTTTTTCTGCAAGTAAAATGACTCTAAATTCAAAGGAAAGCATAAAATTACTTTCCATATCCTTTTCTTTTCCTTATAATATACCTTTCTGTATCACTGGTTTCTTTTTGCCATTTCCGGTATCTATTTTGACCTCACTCTTCAACTTCATTTCACTCTAAATTTTCTTTACCCTTATTCTATAACCTGTCACTTTTCTTAGAATTCCCTTGTCTCATCTTTACCTGAGATTATCCTCTAGCCTATAACACATGAAAGGGATATAAGACCATTCAATGTTCTGAAAATATAATACTCGAATCAATAGCGTGTGTGTGTGTGTGTATGTGTATAATTTTTTTTCATATGAAGCCTTTCTTTTTGTGGTAATAGAAACCTTTAAACAAGTCTCTCTCCATTCTGTTCTATAAACCATCACTCTGCTTTTTCACACTCAACTTGTAGGTTTTGACCCTCCTTGTCTATTACTCTCTTTGAGATCTGAACTTCTTTCATTCCTTTTGCTATATTGCATGCCTTTCTCCTCTCAAAATCACCCTTTCTTTCTTCAGCAGCTGATCTTCTAGATATCTAAGGATGGGATGTAGAGAAGAAAGCCAACCAAATGGTTTAACTTTCAAATACTAAATGTGAATGGTGCCTGGAGCTCTAAGTGCAAGTCTATACTATAAAACAGCACCATGGGGCTTGAAACCTTTGAGTCATGCCTCTTTGTATATCTGAACTCCATATCTGTGTCTGAATAAACTTGCACTTGCCTCAACTTTGTTAGGATTCTTCAATGCAATTGTTTAGGACTAAAGGCATTGTAACAGAAATGTTGCCATGCCAGAGAGTTTGACTTAGCTTTACGAAAATAACAAAGTAAAAAATTGGTTTTAAACTATATTGGGTAATGGCTACTACTCAGAGCTCAAAAATAAGTTACCACTTCAGACATGCTACTAAATAAACTAAGAATCCTATTCAAGAAAGCCAGAAACTCAATGTGCTTTATTCTCATTCAAGCAAAGCTGTTAAAGTGAATGTACATCCAGTAGTGCTATGTACTCAGTAGGCATTTAATAAACTCATTTAATGGATGGAAATAGGATAATAAGAATTTTGTCAGAGAATCATTTGGAAGAAAAACACATGAACTACACTCTTTCTTTAAAGTGACTTCACCCCAAGAGTTCTCCTGTTGAGAAACACAGTAGTATTATAGAGATTTGCTTGGCATGCTGGGTAGAGTGAGTCTAAGCTTGATGTTTGTGGGACCTCTGCTGAGGCGAGTATCTCTTTCTTCGTGTACATACTTTATCAGTCAATACGTATCAATCACCATTAACAAGTTAGGCTCATTTTCTACTTTTCTCTGCCTCCCACAGTGTGGGGCTGGGATAGGAAAGATTAGTTTTCATTATGTCATAATATGAATAGTAAATAAGATCTTATTCTGGCTCCTCACTGATTTAAGCTGGGACATTTCTTGAGTGAGTTGATAGTTTTGTGTCTAAGGAAGAGGACATGGGTTTGATGGACTCTATCACACCATTAATAATTTATTGAGCACTTGCTATGTGCAAGCACTAGTGAGGATGCTTACAAGAATGATCTCATTTTCAGCTTCCTAACACATCTATCCCTTTTTCACAGATGAGGAAACTGAGGTGTCATTCAGTTAAATAATTTGCCTAAGTCATGCAGCAAGTGGCGGAGCTGGGGATGGAACTCTGCAGTTTGATTTGAGAGACGCTCTCCACAACTAAGATTTCCTTAGGATGACCGAGTTAATTAATTCAATCCTTGTTGTGTGAGGTTATGGTTTTGTTTTCTTTTGTTTTCTGTCTGCCAGGACTGCTTTGCTGGATCGGTTCATACTAAATAGATTGCCTTGTCTACAGTTGCCAGCACAAAAAGTCTTTTTGTGAAGCTCTTTCTCTTGGCCTGATTATTCCAAAGGCAAGAGTACCAGCATTGTCAGGAATTCACTAGGCCACTGGTCCCTGGGGCAGCAGGCATAGAGAAGCACCTGGTGGAATGAGTTACAACAGAAGTAGACCCAGTCCTGCCAGCCGGAGCCCTATAACCAGGTTAATTGTTGCGAAAATAGGATCTAGAGAAATAATTGCTCAGGTCACCAGGTTAAAGGTCCTAGATAAAAAAGGACAAAGTTCAGGACCTAAGGTGAGGCCAAGACAGAACAAAGAAAATGATGTCAGAAACACAGGTGTTAGACTGCATCTGGAAAACAAGGGTAGAAAAATCACACCACAGCTCAGGCTCACTATGTAAAATGGGGAAGAGTCAAACTTCCAGATGAATAACAGAAAGAATTCCCCCACTGCACTTGGTGGGAGGGGCTCTTCTGCTGCTTGCCCCAAGTGCCATGTCAACTCTTTGTGCCTGGCCTGTCTACTTTTCTATAAGGTCCTGATGGTGAACATAATGCATATAATCTTTCAGTTTCAGCTATAGGTTCCTAAACAGGTGGAGAAGTCTCTAGAAATTTGTGGAAAGGTTTTATTTTTCACTCTGCTGTTTCACTGACCTTTCTTGTGCTGGGCTGTTCCTGCTGGTGGAGAATCAGATTGAGACTGAAGAGCTTCAATAGTTGCTGAGTATAACACTAGACATCACTGTAAAAGGATAAGGTCTAGCTCAGAGGATCTGTCATTATTTAAATCCTGAGAATTAGGACCCCAGGCAAGGGAGACATTTGTTGGTACTTTGCTTATCAGTTAGCTCAATATTCAATCTTGACCTAAATCCAGATCCTGCCAAATTGTATGGGACCAAAAAGACATCCTTGGGCAATGTTGATACATTTTCTGCATTGCGGGCTACAGAGTTTGTTTATTTTCTGACATTAGTATTTATTTAAATTTAGATCAGAGGCTACTGTGACCTTTCTTGCCATATTGTTTCAAATTTTGTATTGTAACGTGAGTTTCAGTTAGTTCTCTTTAGCTATAGCTGATATATCAAAGGGCAGTTTGATAATTTCAATCATAATATTTTATGAGGTAGAGATATATTAGGTTGAGGAATTTAGCATCTTCTAGTTTTGCAAATATAAATAGAAACAGATGCATTGTTTTAACTTTGAAGGGTAGACTTGAAAAGTTCTACTTGTCAGGGCGACTCTAGAAGCTCCATGGCTAGTATCCTATTGGTTGTTTAGGATACTTATATTCATGCACTCAAATCATGCTGACAATGTTATAGGCTCTTGAGCTAGAACATAAATCTATTCCATGAACTTGAGGTATGCAAATATGTGAAAATATATGAGCCACAGAAATATTTCATTTTTCATAGTTCAGACTTATAAGTTAGAAAAAACTGGGCTCCATCAACATGACAAAAGTTATCAGCTGGAGCCCTGGTGAGGGGTTGAGATTGAGGGAGTCTTCTTGAGCTATAAATGCAGCAGTGGAAAACCTTATAAATGGGTGATGCAAGAACATTCACAAAAACTCTAGCTGTTATCCCTATATTTATTCCTGATCTACTAGTCTTTAGTAACCACTCATAGTCTGTTCATGATAGGCAGAGTCCAGAACAAAAAGAAGCAACCAGGATCAAATGGAGGTTACTAAGTACAGAGATCTGGATCTAAAGGAAAACCAAGATTACAAACTAAATGTGACCTTTTAGATCCATGTCAAGGAAGACCACATTCCCACCTAACCAGTGAGCTGTTGGTGAGATTGGGTTCAGCAGAGCCTTGAGGGAGGAGGTAAATTGTAAGAACCACAATTGATATGGGATGTCTGGAAGGGAACGGGTGACCTCATTCCTCTGCCACAGTTATGAGATGATGCTTGGGAAAGGCATTCCTACAATATCAAGAGCAGATACCTCTTCTATCTGCCTCTTGCCCTTCTCTATAACTGCCGCCATGAAACATGCCTAAACTCAATAAGTTGAGCCCTTTCAGCACAAAATTGTTCATTCCTCATAGCCCCAAGATACTCTTATCTGTCAGTTTGGTGCAGCATAGTGAAATGACCACAGCGTGGAGTCAACTGATATTAGTTTGAATCCTGGCTTTGACATTTACTATCTGTGCCTCCTAGGGAGTTTACTTATATCTCTTTAAACTTTAGTGTTTTATTGTAAAATGAATAAAATGGAACCTATCTCACATAGATGATGAGAGTTAACAGATAATATTTACCTAGTATAGTGCCTTGCACATGGAAATCATCAGAACATGGTAGCTGTGTTTATTATTTCCCTGTGCCAATACCTATATTAGTTTCTTGCAGCTGTCACAACAAATTATCAAGAACCTAGAGAAATGTGTTCTCTCACAGTTCTGGAGGTGAGAAGTCCAAAATCAAGCTGTCAGCAGGATTGGTTTCTTCTAGAGACTCTGAGGGAAAATCCTTTTCATGCTTCCCTCCTAGCTTCTTTAGCTGCCAGTAATCATTGGTATTCCTTGATTCACAGACACATTTCAATCCCTGCCTCTTTCTTCATATTACGCTCCCTTCTGTGTCTCTGTGTCTTCTCCTTTTCTATTACTTATAAGGACATACATTGTTGGATTTAGGGCCCACCCTAATTCAGGATGATCTCGTCTGGAGATCTTTATCTTAATTACACTGGCAGAGACCTTATTCCAAATAAAGTCATATCCAGAGTTTCCAAGTGGACCTATCTATGGGGAAACATTGTCCAATGCACTATAAGACATGTGATTAGCTGAATTATATCCCCCCAAATTCACATGTTGAAGCCTTAACCCCAAACCCCCATAATATGACTATACTTAGAGATAGGTTTTTTAAATAATTAAATTAAAAAGAGGCCATTAGTATAAGCCCTAATTTGCCTTGTGCTTTTATAAAAAGAAATGTGGATACAAAGGGAAACACCAGGAATGGATACACTGTGTAAGGACACTGAAAAACTAGGCATCTATAAGCCAAGGAGAGAGGCCTCAGAAGAAATCAAACTTAATGGCACCTTGATCTTGGATTTGTAGCCTCCAGAACAGTAAAAAAAGAAATTTCTGTTGTTTAAGCCTGTGATATTTTGTTATGGCTACCCTAACAAACTACTACAATGCATAAAATCAATGATTACCTGCTTTCTTCAGTTCCTTTAGGTGTTGAGCAGTTTACACATGGAATCTGACTCCTTACAGCATGGTTATGAACCCCGTGTTTGAAGTGATCTTACAAAGTGAGGGAAGCTCACCTTCCCTCCTGCTCAGGTACTACTTAGTACACCAGGCAGTGTCACTTCCCTGAAATTCTATCTGTTTTGTAGCTGAATTATGTGAAATACAGTGAATACAAGTACCTGATAACTAAAATTCTGTAGTAGCTCAGACCATCATAATGAATATTATGGTTGTGAAATCTAGATAGTATAAAGGATATATATTAAAGAGTACTAAAAGTTTCTTTAAAAAAATTCTTGTTATAAGCTTTTTCTCATCGTCTACCTTTCTTTTATGCAATTTAAATGTAAAATAATCTGGTTAATTGACAATTTTGATTAATAAAGTAAAACAAAAGTTCTAAGACATATAAATGGTATTCTACTCTATTTCAACGTGAGTCATTTTGTGTTACTCACCTATTCTACCATCTTCCATTAGCAAATGCTAAAATTTAGCCTTCCTGAGCATAAACTTTGCATTTTTAAATTTATGGGTTTCAAAATACCCTAAAATCTTAAGTGTTATCTTTTTGAACTAGCTCAGCATGGCTGTTATTTTAGATCCTTGTTTTATTGCTTTTGTAAAGAGCTCTGGGATTTTTATGAAGGTGCTAAACTTAGAGTGTATTCTTAATAACCATTTCAGTTATCGTTATCTTTGTCATTAAAACAGTACATCTGTGAGCCTATGTTGGCATTCAAATAACATTCATAAAAATTAACAGTAAATATTAATAATGATATTGGCAAACTGTAAGGCAGAAAGCAAGAATGATAGAGTTATAGAGTTATAGTTCACTCGAGCAATTCTCTGGCAAGTATAATTTCAATATATTTATTGTTGAGATATTTATCTGATGTAGTTCTTATGACTGGCATATCTAGAGATTTTAGGGCAATACATCAATTAGTGCTCTGGGGGTTGATCTCACATTGTACTCTCTTAACAATAGTTGGCAGCAGGTAACATTCCTTTCTTCTGTGACCTCTCCAAGGTCAAGATAATAAATGTGTGGTCCCCTGTTCACTTCCCTTTGAAAATATGTAACATTTCTTACATGTTAACAGAAATAAATAGTTTACTGAGAAAAGCAAGGGACACAGAGACTAGTTATATTCTAGTCTCTACGGCTAATGTGTGAGTATTGAACAATACTTGATAGCATCATGATTCAAGTGCCTTGAACAGATTGTCTTAGTCTAGATTATAAGTGCTACAGGGGCTGAATCTCTCTCATTTGCCATTTAATCTCAAGTGCTTAGCACAGTACCGGGCACCCAGGAGGTGATCAACAATTTTTAATGGGTAAATTAATGAATGAGCAATAAAAGAAATTGAATGTGAGCTCATTGAAAAATAAAAATAAAAATAATGAATGAGCACACTTCATAGTGTGTCATTATTCTTCATTGGAAAAATATATTTGTTGCTTAGTCAAGAATGATAAATGATATTGACCCCCACCTGGTGAAATCAAAACATAAAACAAAAATCACATAGGTCATGTTGCCTCAGGCTCAGGCAAAGAATTATCAAGATGCAGAGAAAATAGCAAACACACACACATCCATGAAATAGGAAGTAAATATATATATATAAACAAAGCATAAAGCAGTTCAAATGGAATATATAAGCATGCTGTACCAAAAAAAATAAAAAGATGATAGAATATTTGAAATCTTACTTAGGAAGTCTCTGGAGGAAATGCAAAATCAAATGGAGTTCATTGTGAAATAATCCTTGGAGGAAATAAATTTTGAAACAGAAATTGAAGAAGCTGAGAGTTCTCATTTAGTAAGAAGTACAAAATTGATAGATTAGGAAGCCACTGTAAGAATTTAAAGAGCCTAATGGAATTAAGGAATAAGATTATGTGGGTTAATTTTTTAATGAACTCATGCAACATAGAAACATTTAAACAGGAAAACTTGATATAATATATGTACAAATGTTTGAAGAATGTATTAAACATAATACACTGATTCATTTCTGTAAATAATATCCTTAGGTCCTAGCCAGAGGGAGGCTGGATCAGATAATGGTTTTCTGAAGTCAAATTGTTGTACTTGCCTACACAAGCCTAGTTAATAATCCTTCAAAATTTAACCACCTGTGAGTGAGATGTTGAGGAAGTAGTAATAAATAAACTTTTACTGAACCTCAGGGAAATACACTCATAATTTTGCCCTACTTGAATCATGGGAGGGTAATTGTGATACCTTTGACAAGGTTTTTTTTTTTATGAAATTATAGGCTTTGTCTGTATATATTAGGTGAAGTAGAGAATCAAGTCGACCAATAAAGTTGAGTACAGAATAAAATGACAAAACAAAACTTTTCCCTCAATTACCTGAATCATTAAGGTAAGAGTTTTATAAAGAGTACATTTTCTAAGTTGAAAATCACATGATATCACTTATATGTGGGATATAAACTAAAAGCTACAAATGAACAGGACAAACAAACAGAGACTCATGGACACGGACTATAGACTAGTGGTTACCAGAAGGTAAGGTGGCGGAGAGGGGATGGTAGACAGGTACAAGGGGTCAAATATAGGGGAATAGGGAGGGTGAAGTGTGTAAAGGGGATCAAATATATGATAGCTGAAGGAAACTGGACTTTGAGTGGTAAACACACAATAGAATATACAGATGTCAAATTATAATGTACACCTGAAAATTACATAATTGTATTAACCAATGTTACCCAAAAAAAAAAAGAGGAAAAAATAAATAAATGATGAGAAAAAAAAAATATTTTCTAGATTAGTGGTTCTCATTGTGTTTGAAACAAAATAAACAATATCTGTTGACAGGATAAATTGCATGTTTCTCACTAATTTCTTTGAATGTGTTATGATAGTAAAACACAAATTTCATTTATGAATATTTCTGACCTCAAATATAGCATAATGGGCCACTTCTGTAGATGTGAGGAGCAGTTCTCAGACACAAGGGTTGGTTAAAGCAGTGCAAAGCATCTCAAAAGATATTTGCAACAGTGTTCCTGTTTTGGCCATTGTATGCTTTTCAAACAAAACTATGAGTGTAATTGTTCAACAATGTTTTCTTGTAAAATATGGTTCTTCTAACTGGAAAAGGTTAAGGACCACCGAGCTAGACAATTGCTTGGATCTGTGCTCACAGTTGTGATTTTCCAGGATCATAGATTTAACCTTTGGCTTCTTGTGATTGATGCTTATCACGGTGGCCAAGAACCATGATGATACCATCACCATCAGTCATAAGGAAGGCTGTCATTTCACGCATATTGCCACAATTGAGAACATATCTGAAGAGTGGAAGCAATGAATAGCGCATGGCCAATCCCATAAATTTAGCAATTTATCATATTATAAGATCTAGAGTATATGGGTAGGGTGAAGGATATTAATGATAGAGATGCTTGATTTAAAAGTTTATTGTTCATAGCTGTAACTTAAGTGTAATTATTTTCTTTTTCCTCAAAATAAACCCTAGTTAGTACTGGAAGATTAACTGTCAGAAATTACTTAAATAAGAAGGAAAATGATTTAGTTTATTCCATCACAGATTTAAATTACAACAGAATCGAAGGAGAGAAATATGAAAATTATGAAATGTAAAGAAAATGAAAATATGGAAAAATACACATATAATAAATCACTAGTTCAGATGAATCATTTTGCTTGGTAAGAGCACAGTTAATAATGGATTATCTCCAAAAATATGTGAAGTATGGCATTGCAAAAGATAGTTGTTTTCATTTATTTAATTTTTGCATGGTCAGATAATTTTGAGAAAAAATAGTATTGCAGAAAGTACTAAATTGCTAGATACAGCATCCCAGTTAAAAATAACTACAAATAGAAATCTTTACATGGTAGAACAAAAAATAAACTTAAAAAAATCGTTTCTGTGGAATCAAAGATCTCTGACAGGGACAAATGGCAAAACACAGGTTGAGAAATAAATATAGAGAAGCTTAGCCATAAAAGGAAAACTAAATTAAAAACAAAACAAAACAAACACTCTGACTACCATAAGTGATTTTCAAAATGATGAAGGTTGGAAGATTTTTAAAAAATTTATATTCAAGTTAGATTAGTGAATTATTACATAATAGGAGCCACTTCCTACCTATATTTGTATACCAACATCTAACACATATAGGCACAATGTGACATCTACCTTTTGGGATATTTGCCAGTCCGAATTAGTACTAGGTTCCGTATTTGAACTAAGAGATCCTTCTCTATATCATCATAGAAGACTGGACTGGGGACAAAGGGAGGAGAGATACCTGCCTCCAATGGGTGGATCTGATCCTGTCTTTAGAAAATTTGGAACTGGAGCACAGTTTAATTAAGTGTTGGGATAGGAAAGGGATGCAAAGACAGTGCAGCATGTTGCAAACACTGAAGCAGAGAAAGTCACTTGAGAGAGAGGGGGAAGAGAGAGGGAGCGGTGACAGGGGGCGGGGAGAGAGAGAGAGAGTCAGTCAGTCAGTCAGTCAGTCAGAGAGAGGCACTAAGGGGCAAGAGCAAGAGAGGGGAGTAAGTAAGAGAAAAGCAGATGCTCAGTGAGAGGCAGCCCCCATGAAGTGTTCTTTTTCTGTATGTCAGGGTTATGGTTCCACATGAAGTTTAACTGGAATTCCCAAACTTGGATTCTGTGAGTTTTCTCTATAGTTTTAATAATAAACTTTTATTGTGCCTAAGTATTAGGCTTCTGTATAGAGCACAGAGAAAAGATAAAGTTCTACAGACATTAGTGGGGAGAGTTAAATATTAGGCAGAGTCATAACACCTCTCTTCTTTCAGGTTTCTTTATTTGGTGATTTATTAAAACACAATACCTGCATTTATTGGTTCTATATATGATGTAATAATAAAGTGTGCTTAGTAACTTCTTTAAGTCATATGGTTTCTTAGTGGACTAGTATATGATTTCCAAACACATAATCTTCCTAGTAGATTTTGCTTAGTCAAAGCTTAAAGGTTTGGAGACACTCAGCCAAATTAGACTACAAGTTCCTTACTGTTTTTGCCTAAGTAAGCATGATTTGACACAATTTGTACTTTTTATAGAAATAAAGAAGTTAGAATAAAAATTGAAAGAAAAAAAAATCCCAGAGTTAATGAGGGTTTAGGGAAATGGGCCATCTCATGCTTGAATTATAGCAGGAAATACACCAATATTCATTCATTTAACAAATATTTACTGAATGTATTCTAGATGTCAGACACTGTTCTAGGCCCTGAAATTTAGCAGTGAACAAACAGTCAAAAATCTCTTCCTGCATGGAACTTGTGTTTTTCAAAATGTTTAAAAATATACATATCCTTTTAACTTAAGAGTTACACTTTTTAGATATATATGTATATATATATATATATTCACACAATGAAAGACAAAAAATGCAAGATTTTTAAATAATATATTGTTAGGTTAAAAATTAGGTTAAAATGACTAACTATAGTAGGCTTTCATCCCCAGGAAAAATGAATAAGTACCCATATACATATATTTTTTTTAAGTCAAAAGAAATGCATGTTAACATATTAAAAGTAGTTGCCACCATGTGATAGGGTAATAACTTTTTTCTTATAATGTCTCCATATCTCTAAATTTCATATCATAAATCTGTATAATTTGCTATCTTTTGCCTCAAGTATAAGATACATGAGGTTCATATTTTTGCATGTTTGAAATTGAGAATTATAAGCCCAATGTGGGCAGAAACCTGTCTGTCTTGGAAACAGTTGAATCAATGAATGTGTCAGTGTCAAAAAGAAAATTTCCATACTTCAGACAAAGGAGTACATTGTAGTGCAATTGTCATTGTGCATGCTTGACATTAAGAATGCTTAGAAGCTAAATAATACTCTTGTCAGTTCATCTGAGTTATCTGTGTCGAAAATCCCACATAAATTATAACTTAAACCTAGATCCATATATGTTGTTTAAAAATGTATTTTGAAAAGATGAGCATAGTGTACATGAAAGCTAATTCAATTAATGGTAGTGAGTCCCTAACAATAGCTTGAGATGGATGCTCATTTAAGCTATATGTCCAAAGTTCCTACTGTATTCGTTTTAATTAAGGGAAGAAAATGAAATAATTGAGAATAGAAAAACTGTAGATGATATGATACAAGCCATACAATGTCTCTCAGTCCAAAAGATGTTAATAAAATTTTAAGTTTTAGGGTATAGTATAGTAAATATCTGTTGTTTTCACCCCCTTGGCATCTATATTTACCATTTCTGGTTAAATAAGACTTCTCCTCAGAAAAATCTCTCCTTTTGGGTTCTACTCCTCAGCCCAAGTAAACTAAATAGATTTGACCCACACACCAAACTCTAGAGCTTTGCCGTACAACACAGTAGTAGCTATTTAACTCAAAATTACTTAAAATAAAATTTAAAATTTTGTTCCTCAGTTGCATAGGCGCATTTCAAGTCATCAATAGCTGCACACGATTGGTAGCTATCGTACTGGACAGTGCAGATTATAGAACATTTCCACCATCCCAGGAAGTTCTCTTGAATCATGCTGTGGGGCTTCAGTAACTTCATAAACCCCACTTGAGTGGCCACAGTGATGAGTCCATGGAAGAACATGTGACCTAACCAGGTTAGTGACTTTGTAAGGATCGAGGGAAAACAGCTCTCACAACTCAATTGGGATAAAAGAGAGGCTATGAGATCAGAGCTACCAGTTTCTACAACGGACAACCTGCTGAGTATGGAGACCGCATGGAAGAATAACTGCCCACATATTAAGAGAAACCTGACCATGGTGATGTGTTTTGAGTTCGTGAACCAACAGTGGCCTAAAGACTACTGCAGATTTTTAAGTTACAAAAGCCAAACATTATCCTTTTTGCTCAAGATAATTGGAATCTGTTGTCGTTTAGATGTATAACTGAAGGAGTATTGACTGAGATATATAAGTGAAGATGAATTAACTGAAAAGCAGTGTGGTTGTCACTTTGAAGCCACCATAAAAGCTCAAAAGTGACGTCGAGAATGTAAAAAAAGATTTTGAGTCAAACTTTGTAATTCAAAGATGAGAGTGATCTGCAATTATGTAGATAAATGTATGCTATTGTCATTTAGCAAAAAGAAATTTTGTGTGTTAATTTGACATGGTTTATTTTCTGAAAAGCTGTTACCAAATCAGTTGGAGTGAGTTGCTATAATTGATAGCTTCTTAGAATCTATGAATATGATATATATTATGTTAATATATAAAACTTAGGGAGGATAATAAATTTTTCACATGTTCATCAGCTTATATATTCTCCAGATTTGGTTTAGAGATGCATAGTTGTTACATGATCTTTTCTTATACTGCTTGAAGTGGCTTGTGGTTAATTTTGGTGTAGCCTGCTTCCAACTAATAATCAAATAGTCTTTTTACATTAAATAGTACTCTTTATGATGATATAGACAGAGATTCGTATAACTTATTACTAAAATTTTGGCATATCATATTTAATTTTATATTTCTTTCTCTGGCTTCTTGCCCTGATTTTGTACCCATTATTAACTGCTTTCAAGGTCAGAATAAGTAGTTTAAAAGAACTGTAATGAAAAGGTGAAGAAAATGTAAAGACCCAGATTGTTAACATTAAGTAAAAAATAATTTCAGTGCAGGTCTTTTCAAATGTGTGTGTGTGTGTGTGTGTGTGTGTGTGTGTGTGTGTGTGTGTGTGTGTGTATTGCAGCTAGGAGAATCATTTCGCCCTAAGTTGAGCTAAGTTCTCCACTTTCATTGTGATAGCCTTACCAACAATTTGTTTACATATGCTTCTATTCAATTTTCATAATAAAACATAGTTAACAAAAATGCAAATGCCAACAAGATAGATGTATTTTTAAAAATGGCAGGGGATAATGTGGGATAACTGGACATGTTTTCTAATACAGTTCACAAAATCATGTTTTGTCTTATATCACATTCCTTAAATAGACTAACCAGGAAGATAGCCTGGTTAGAAGAAGACAGCCCATTTTCAGAAAGGCTCCCTTATGTATCATCAGTGAGATATGTTCAAAAAACTCTCTGAGTCAACATACTGACAGTGCGCAGGAAAAAAAAAAAGACAAAAAAAGACAAACTCCACTAGCATTTGGGCTGAATACAAAGAACCATCACATCCCAGACTTAGGGAATGATATATGATGCACCTGGAAAAGTACAGTTGGTTTGGATAAACTCAATTCCAGAAATATGTAGAAGATTGGAGAGAGTTAAGAGAAAAAAAATAATGAAGTGACTGGGGAAGTGAGGTTGGGTGGGGACTTGGGAGGAAAGATTAGGGCAACTGACTAAGTAACTTTTAAGATTTGACATAAAAAGAGCCAACAGGTATTTAAAAAAGCAAATACTATAGAGACAGAGAATTTATTTGGAATGATAAAACCACAGGAAAAGAAACAAAACTGAGAAAACCCAAATTCTGACTATGTATAGAGGAAAGTGAAAAACAAACAAAAAGTAGTAACCTTTGCAATATTCTCTTAAGGAGTTCATAGGAGCCTTTAACTCATGGCAAATTCACTACTAAATGAAAAGAAGCCCCGGGTGTTGGAAAAAGATGATTGTAAGGAATGGGTGGTAAACTATTTGACTAGAGACATGCTTTCCTACTTAGTATTTCTATAAATCTATTATAATATGAAAATTGAAATTTATGTTGAACGAGGACATATTCCATGACATGCAGTGAGGTTTAAACCAAACTTTTAAAGAACCCATTATTACACAGTTTGCCCTGGGATCTCTGACTATCATAGTGGAAGAACTGTTTTTAATCTGCAGTGTTCCAAAAACAATTCAATTAAAAATAATAAAAAATCTGAAATTTTGCCCACAAGGGTTAATAACTATAGAGGTGTCCAACAGATATTCAATCACAAAAATTCAAATGCTCTTTTCATTAAGCCTCTAGTGTCTTTTTCCATGGCTGGACCAACATAATTGTTTTGGGGCTAATTTCTGAGGCTATTTAATAACACCTCCTGCTAGACTTCTGTAAACTCAGCAAGAAGAAGCATCCAGAGTAATAGAAAAATACTTGTGCTCATTTTGTAGCTCAAATTCATACTTTTCTTTACAAAAGAGATCCTGCTGTTTGAGTTTGGCAACTGCCATACCAACTACATTGGGGAAGATTGGATTAGGAGGCAAAGCTGACTATGTAGTAAAGTCCCCATTCTCTAGCAGGATTTTTATGTAAATTCCATTACAGTGAATACTTTTGCAGATAATGAAATAGATACGAAACACTTAGAGGTTTCTAAGTCAGCAAAATAATGAATAGAATAGCCTGAAAATCGCTTTAATAATCTTTGACATTTGGTCACTCAAAAAATGGGCTTTGTATTCTTCTTTTACATAGGGTTTCTCTTTTAATGCTACATTCTAACAGCTCATAGCTCTACAGGTTATTGCTAATGTGTGAACATGAACTACAGAGTTCATCACACTTCAAATTTCAGTAAGTGGCAAATCTTGCATTTTGTTTCCTTAAGAAAATATGAGCATTTTTTTTTCTGCAAAAATACCATTCTTATATAGAAAGGGCAGTGCCAGAGGGATATGCTTTTGTAATTAACTAACCACAAAATTAAAGTTATGTAGATTGACCTATAATTATTCTTTTATATAATTTGTGATGACATGTATGAGTAAAAGTGTGTTTTCAAAAAACCAGCCTCTAGAGACAAAATGTTTTCAAATTTCCAAATGGATTTCTCTAAGCAATAGTCAATGACTATAACAGAAACAGTCAAGAAAAATATTCTGTAGCACAATGTATGAAATGGATTCCTTACCTTCTGCTATTGTCATTTTAGTTCCATATACTATCTTGTGCCTGAAGGTGGAATTCCCATTATAGTGTCAGTGGAGAATCCAGGCATGAGGTAAAGGAAACCCAAGACTTTGGCAACAATGACACAATTCTCTAAGTGAAGCAAGAATGTGAACAAAGTATGCATTTCAAATATAAAGTATTCTGGTGATCCATTATCTCATTAGTAGAGTTGAACTTTTCAGGAAAGTATGCTCATCTTTATTGTGGATGACTAAACTACATGAAATATTCCCTTTGGTACATTCAATAATTTCAGTCAAAATAGGAAGCCTATTGACATTTCACCTCATTGCCAAACCAAACAAGATTAGTCATATGAACCAAGTCTCACTGGTAGATGAATTTTAATGGTGAAATGTCAAACATGATGTATGACCTTTGACTTGTAGTTGACCTTTTGGGAGCCAAAGGAGAGAAGTCCAGCTTGGGTTCCTATGGACCTAAATGGAAAATCATATTTGACTAGCTAATTACTTACATTCTAGAATACTTCACTCACATGTGTTCAAGTGTTCTGGAAGCAAACACTCAAGGACTTTGTTTTGGGAAGTTCTGATGACTTATAGAAATTGCTAGGTGAAAAAATGGAGACACTGTGACCAACCAATGCTAAATAGAGGCAAAAGGCTCGTGTAATAACAATATCGAGTGCTTACTCAGCCTTATACTGATTGCTTTACATGCATTATCCCATATAAACTTCACAACCAGCTTATGAAGTAAGTCTATTACTGTCCCCATTTCATAGATGAGAAGACTGAGGATCAAAATTATTTAGGACTCTGTTTCTCTGAAGATCAAATGCTATGCAGTTGAGCTGAATTTGATCCTATGTTCAGCATTCTTAATTGCTTTAATTATGTTCTTCCCTTTGGTCTTCCCCATCATAATGACCACCACCATCAACAACAAAAAAGTAATTTACCTTCTATTCATTGATATAAATCAATACGGTATATACATTAAATTTTAATTGAGATATAATAGGCATATACACTATATCAATTTCATAATGATTCAATATTTGCATAGAATGTGAAATGACCACCCCAATAAATCTAGTTATCATCTGTCACCATACAGATGATAACTTTCTTCTCTCTGCTCATATGTTTTAACATGTTTATTCTTGTAATAAGAAGTTTTAAGATCTACTCTCTTAGCATCTTTCAAATATGCCATATAGTATTAACTACAGTCACTGTGATATACATTACATACCCATAACATTTATTTTATAATTGGAAGTTTGTACGTTTTGACCCCCCTTTACCCATTTTGCCCACCCCTGCAGGTCTCTACATTGATTTTTGTGGCTTTATCCTTTTATTGTTACTTTTGATGGCTTTTAACCTGGTTTAATCTAGGTCTAAGATTCTGATTTTATTGTTGTTGGTGGTGGCGTGCAGCTTTTTATATGACCCAGACAAACCACAGTTTCTTATCCTGCTTTAATATCCTTCTGAGAGATATTTCTTTAAAAAATGCTGACCATTTAGGGAAGAGAAGAGAGAGATTTCTTACTTTGTTGTTTTCCATTTTTTCATTCTTCAGATAGAGATTCTTATGTGATTATGACCATAACAAAATATAGTTTCTGGGAATATCATTATATTTTTAAATGACAATAGCAGTAGCCAACGCATGAGCACACACTAATGTCAGGCCCTGTTCTATATGAGAAGTTATTCAGCACTCACAATGCTGTGGAGGAAGTATTATTGTAACCATTTTATAGATAATGAAGTGGAGCTCCAATACTCTAAGAAACTTTCTTAATGTTATGCAAAGTCTAGAGAAGAACCGATCCAACACAGATCTTTCTGCCTCTAGGGACCTTGCTCTTCCCTTTACTACACTGCCTGCCATGGCCAGAGCTATGAACTATTCTAAGCTACTTTCTTTAAGGCTAGAAATAAACTTTTAAAATCTGACTAAAGTGTCTACGGTCATGTCACCCTGAACAATACCTATTCCATCTGATCTCGGAAGTTAAGCAGGGTCAGGCCTGGTCAGTACTTGGATGGGAGACTACCTAGGAAGACCAGGTGCTGTAAGCATAAAAAATAAAAACTAAGGGATTGTAAGCTGACAAGGTCCTTGCAATCTGTGAGGTCAACCAAGGGTTGTTTCATTAAAAAAAAAAAATTGACTGTTATAGATGAAGAGTGAAGGTCATTAGTATTAGATGCAATCACATAAATGTTTGCCTTTCTTTCTCATCACTTGCATCTTTCTTCTCTCTGCTCATATCCCATTTTCATATAGAATGATACATATTTCAGTACTGTGAGCAATTGTGATGCTCTGGGGATTTGGATGTCTTGGCAGTGTTGGCCATAGGTAAAGAAAGAGAAGAAATAAAATGTCCTTAACTTTAGTGTTGCCATGCTTAAAGGTGCATGTGGGAACAGGATGCCTTGTTTTCCTTGATCTGTTTGGCTTCAAAAACTCAGCTATTAATGTAATACCAGATTCTACTAATGTGTACAATGGGGCTAAGAACTCTGCTTCCTTTGACTTCTGTTCTTCATTATGTTCTGCGCTCTTGGTCACATAAAGAGACAATGAAAGAGAAAGCAGGGGGCATAAGAGATATTTCCCCCAGCACTTGGCAATTTGACATGTTCGCAGATCTATATTTGTCTCTGCCTCATCCTTTTGAAGGTAAGCTTGTGGGGAGCACCACGCACGTCATGTTGCATTAAGCGCTCAGCACACTTTTACTCAATGCTTAACATAATAACTATCATATTCATTCAAGAGAAAAGCTTTCTTTTCTTATGTCCAGCCAACTGAAAAGATTCATAAGGATGATTTTAAAAGGTTGAAAGGCAACGTTAAGCAAAAAAATTTACAAGATGCACACACAGAGCAAAATCTCACAGTAGTAAAATGCACTATACGAGTTGTTGCTCCTTTGTTTAGACCTAACGTCTGGATAAAATGTTTGTTCAAAGCTGGTACATATTGTATCACTCAAGAATATATGTATGTCTCTTTAGAATTAAAAAAAAAAGAAAAGAAAAACCCATCTGTTTGTGAACAAATTGTACTTTTGAGTGGCCCTCTTGCTTGAAAGTTTATAGTACTTATTTTACCAAAAAGAAAAAAAAAAACCACCTAAATTAGCTTTCTCTAGAAAATAAATCTGGATATGATCAGGAGCCAAAGTAAGAAGCATAATATTCCAAAAATAATATTACAAACAGCTAAAGTCACTTAACTTTATATAAATCTATTGAGGAGGAAAAAAAATGAGAGCAGAGGGAAAAAAGACTAAACAAAGCAGGTTAAAAACTGGAGGAGAGAACTCTTACATAAAAAAAAAAGAAACAAAAGAAATTATAAGCTATCTTTTTACTGGAGAGAAATTAATAGGATTTACACCTATGATACATTGGAGTAGAAGCAACTATAAAAGAAAAAAAAAAAACATGCTCAAACCTGTACTTAGATCAAAGTGGAGTAGCTACCTGCTACAATTATATAAAACTGTCTCGAGTTATTGTTACAGGATTATTTCTGAAATAGGAAAATAATTAAGTATGCAACATACTTCTCAGAATTTCCCCCCTCAATCAGTAAGTAATAACATTTCAGAACACAGCAAGCGCCACATTCATTAACTTTTAATACTGAATTAGATTTTCCAAATCTTACTTATTCCCTTAGAGTTTTATACCTGACTTCTGTTTCACTGTGTATAAAATATATCTCAGATAATTATTTTTTTACCCTACTGTTATTTTTTAAAATTGCTAGGTAAAGAATATTTCTTAGATATCAAACCTGCACAAAGGTGTTTCCTCTCTAAATTATAAAACATTTATTTAAGGCAAAATGATTGATAAATATTTTAAAATAAATAAGTATCTAAGTGCATTTATTTTACGAAGTTTCATACCACAGAGCCCCTATCTCTACCTAATAATAAGTTAACCATTTATCCCTTCTTGTCTGAGGCAATACCAATTTATGCCTTTTGTTTTGCACAATTATTAATAGTATTCCTTTTACTCTTAAAGGTATCCAAGTTTAGACAAAAAAGTATATAGTTACTTCTAATATACAGGTAGCATGGCATGAGAAGATCTCAGGCTTTTGAGACAAGTCTTCTAGGGTCTGTGTATATTTCTGTCATTTACTCACAGTGTAATTGTGGACAATTACTTATCCACTGAGACCAATTTCGTCATCAGCAGTGTATGGATAATAATAGCTTATAGACTTGTTGGGGTAACATGAATGCAATAGTGTTATGTCTGTATACATATACAAATGGAGATGTAAGATCACCTTATAATACGTTGTACTTAAGGTGATGAATTCATGCATGATGCTCAACACATGGTAGATACACATAAAATGTAGTTTTCATTACATTCATTCTCATAATCATCATTATCATTTGCTATTAGTGGCTGTTTGTAAATATTAGAGTTAATATTAGAGTCAATTGCTTCTCTCTAATCTCATTTTTTTCTGGTACTCACTACTGTCACAAGCTTTAAGAATCTACCACCAAAAAAAAAAAAAAAAATCAATACCACCAAGGTAAATTGATGCTCCAGTGAGATGTGCAGTGTGTGCTCTGGGACTTAGCTTCCTACTGATACAATTCTGCCTGCTCCCAGGTTACATACACTACTCTAGTTTGAGAAAGAGCAGAGACCTCCTAGCTAGATACAGCTGGCTTAGAAGCAAGTTCTGCACTCTATGTACGTTGTGACTTTTGGCAGATTACTTAATGTCTCTGAACCTCAGCATTCCGGTTGTAAAAATGGCAATACTATAAATACCTATCAAACTGTTTGAGAATTAAGAATTTGATCTATGTCAGTTATTTTACATTCTTTCTGCGATAATTAATATAGTTAGTAAAATCTAGCCAGGTCATATTGATGAAGACCTGTTTGAATTTATTTCTGTTGGGACACATAGCCCCAAAAGCACATCTGGCTTACCACAAAAAAATGTCTGTGCAGTACAACATGGAAACTTATGCAACTATGCAGGTTCTCTCTTCCAGATTTGCATAGCAACTCAATCTTTATTGGGCATACATGATTTTGGGAATCCAGTTACCATATAGGAACCACATGCTTGAGATCTATTTAGCCTTAGAAAAAGTGTTGTAAAATGAGAACAGAAATAATATTCTGAAGCACAGAATTAAATCAGCCAAAGACTTCATTCTTCACTTGGTTGATACTTAGGTATAGTTAGGATCCCACTCAGACATAACCTCTTCTGGGAAATGTTCCTAAAAGACTTTCCTCTATCAGTTTACTTATTTACAAACCTCAGAAAATTCATATTAATTTATCTATCTTCTCCCGTAACCTTTGAATCTCTAGAGTAGCAGTTCTCAAAGTGAAATCAGCAAATCCCTCAGGGTCCCAGAGACCCTTTTGGAGATTTGCAAACCAAATCTATTTTCAAAATATACTAAGACATTATTTGTCATTTTCACTATTGTCTATTATTTGTCTCTATTTCACTAAATGTCTATTGACATTTGCACTGATGATGGAAAAGCATTGGTGTATGAAGCTGCTATCACCTTGAGTGAAGGCAGTGGCATCAAACAGTATTATAGCATTGTAGTCATTATATTCTTAATCACACTTGCACTAAAACAAACAAACAACAAACACAAAACAAAGAACAAACAAAAGATAACATTCTAATTTCAATTAAGAATGTTCTTTAAAAAACAAGGAAAATTAGTATTCCTTTTATAAAATCCAAATCCATGAATATATCTTTAATATTCTGTATGACAAAATGAGATGTAATTAAAGAACTTCTGCTGTATACTGAAGTATGATTGTCTCAAAGAAAAGTACTTGTGAGATAAAAGTTTGAGTTACAAGCTAAGATGGCTGCTCTTTCATGGAATACCATTTTTACTTTAAAAAACAATTAACCAAAAAATTTGGTCATTCAGACTTGGGGATTTCACAGACATTTTTCAAAAAGTGAATGAATGCAAGCAAGTCACTTCAATGAAATAAACTAATGGATTTATTCATAATGGTAAAATTTAAACATTTAAGCAAAATTATAATCTAAAGAATAACTTGTATCTGCCACTGTGAACTCGACAACTTCCCAATACATAGAAAGTCTCTGATAAGCTTGGTGGCAATTTCAATGATGGTGCTTTAAATCAAATTGTTTTATGAAACATGTCAACTT
Organism: Eonycteris spelaea; assembly: GCA_003508835.1. Taxonomy (NCBI): domain Eukaryota; kingdom Metazoa; phylum Chordata; class Mammalia; order Chiroptera; family Pteropodidae; genus Eonycteris; species Eonycteris spelaea. The sequence continues at coordinate 6,121,461 of PUFA01000046.1, forward strand.
TTTAGAAATCTGCATAATTCATTGAAATGATGTTTTCCAAATGACCAATACATTGTGTTACAAAATCATGTATTAATGCTTGGGTAAAATATCTATTCAAAGTGTGAGATAAACCAATATATTTCACTGAAACAGGTTTAAAAATTTTCTTTGATATGGTTTCAGATTCCACTATGCAACTAACCACTAATAAACTTACTTGTCGAAGTTTGGTTTAGTTTCAAAGAATAATATCACATTTATCTAAAAAAGCTATTAAAATAGTCTTTTTTTCAATGAATGTGCTAGGCTAATTTTCTTCATATACTTCAAACAAAATGTATTATAATAGATTGCTATTGAAATAGTATGAGAATTCAGCTGTCCACTCTTAATCCAGACATTAAAATATTTGCAAAACTATAAATAATGTCACTTTTCAAAAAATATAGTTATTGTTTTCAAAAATATTTTTTTATAAAAATGTACTTTATGTTAATATGCAATAAGTTTATTGTTATTTTAAATTCATTACAAATAATATTAAACATTTTTCAGTTTTAATTTTAATGTAATAAATACTGAGACCTATAACCTATATAAACAAAAGCTTTTGGGATCCTCAATACTTATTAAGAATGGAAAAGTGTCTTGAGACCAAGAAGTTTAAGAACCACTGCTATAGAGGGCAATGCCATTAATCTCTCTATCCAGAGTGCCTGGTATTCACTAGATGCTTCATGCATCTTTATTTAATAGGGTGGGTGATGAGTAACTAAGTATTGTATATAATGCCAGAAGAATCTTATACTAGAATAGAAAATATCTTTATGTGAAATATGTGAGGACTCAATAAGATTCAATTTAATTTTTACCCCATCATTGTTTGTTGCCTCAGAATGCCTATTTCCAAAACTGAGATAAGGAAAGGAAAGATTCTTTGGTCACATATCATCACTTAATTAAATCACTCAAAAATATTTATTGGGAAAATACAATTTGCAAAGTATGGTATTGATGGTGATGAAGGGGACAGGGAAATAGGTTATTTTCCTTAAAGTCCATTATCTGGCAGCCAAATCAAAGAATTTACTTATTAAATTATCAATTTATACATTTTACAACAATTTGTTGGGCTATGATAACACATTTTGAAGATATTTAGAAGTTTTGGTTGACTGTTTTTTGCTTTATCATTGTTTTAAGGCATATTTGGTATCCACTTCTGTTCCAATTTTCTGTAATAAAAACTGAAGGCCTGTTAGTGGCACTGTGGAGTGGAGAGGGAATTTTGATGGGCAGAAAAACAGGAACCTGAGGTGACAGAGTGAGGGGGAAACAGAGTTTCAGATTATTTTATGGCTTAAAGTCTCATAGAAACAAGAATCAAGTTGGAACTTTAAAAAAACTCTAAACTCGAAAGGTTTTTGTTTTTTTGTTTTTTCGTATTCCTGTTTTGCCTCCTTCGAGACAAAGTGAATTCTGCTCTCACCAAAGGAAAAAACAAAATAGGGTAAATATATGAGTTGATAGATGTGCTAATTAACTCGATGTATATGAATATCAAATCATCACAGTGTTATTTGTAAATTATACCTCAATAAAGCTAAAAAAAAGAGGGACAAAGTTGACTCTCTTAAAAGAGAGACTATCTTCTTGCTAACTCTGAACGAGAAAAGGTAGAAAGAGTTTGGAATACACAGTACTTTTTTTTTGTCCTACTGAATGAAGGAAATAATAAATCTCTTGCCAGGAAAAGGGCACCTCTGAGTTGTGCCGATATAGTTAACACACTATTTCTAAATCCTAAAGCTCCCTAATTAGTCAAAATATGCTGTTTTACCCATTGCAAGGTGCCTTCCCCGTTCATTTTAATATTCCTGAAATTGGGATAGGTTGGTCAATCAATGATATATTATAGTTTCATTGGCAGAGTTTTATATTTTCTTTGTAGATTATAAAATATTAGTGCTTCTTACCACTGATATCCTCTTAGATTCAATGAAATATAGTAGCCCAGAAAAAAATATGAAACTTGATTTTACAGTTATATGGTGATGGCATATTCAAGATGTGGTCTCTAATGCCTTGACATGAATTGGCTCTATTTCCCTTTTCTGTCTTCTCAGAAAATAAAAGACTCATCTAATGAACAAATAAGCTGATTTGCTTCAAGGCAAAGTAAGCAAGTTTAAGTGACACTATTTGATCCCTGAGAACTTCAGGGTTTGGTATAAAGCTTGCACAAGTTCAAAGGGAAAAAAATCCCAGATGTTTAGATAAGGTACAAATAAGATGTGGTCACAAGACAGAGATTTCTATATAAAGAGCGCATCCTAATTTTTATGCTTCAAATAGTAAATGTTTCCTCGGCTTACAATTGAGTGTGTGAGTGTGTGTGTGTGTGTGTGTGTGTGTGTGTGTGTGTGTGTGTGTATGCAAACAACAGCATATGTAATTTTCCTCTGTATTACCCCTCTCTTCTGAACTGCTAAGAAAATAAATGTGTGCAAAAATATTTATGCCCACATCACTATCTATACATTGGTTAAACAATCAGAAGTACTCTGCAGATGCATGTATGAGAATTAAGAGCATTCTGACTTCTTCAGTCAAGATAGTCATGCTGTTCTGGTTGTACATATGCATAATGGAAACAAAATTGCTTTAAATAATCAAAATACACAAAGGCACATTTTTTTCAGAGCGATGGGAAATAATCCTGACAAATGCTCGCATTCGGTAAATTATGAGCTCACCAAGTTACTTTTGCATAAATATAATGAAAAACATTTTTTAAAAATTTAGTAAGCATATAAAGCAAGGCATTCTATTGGTAATGAATTTCTTTGACAGATAAACTAACAACCATGCAGTGTAAGTTTATGAAGGTGCTTTCCTGAGTGCCTGTGGAATATATACATACATATATATATTTTTTCTCTATATATATACACATATATACATATATACATGCATTTGTATGTATATAGAGACAAATAAAAATTCTGCAGAATTATATAAGAGGTAGAGATGAGTCTAGAAATATCAAGTAGCTACTTATATTTTGAAAAAAGGAACACAAAACTATGTGTATTTGAATGCTATGTTAATATAGCACACAAATAATTCACATTCCCCATATATAACTCTTTGATAACACAGAAATTACCTATTAGGTAAACACATAATTATATTCTTTTCCAATAATCTAGACACCACAGCACAGCTGCATACTTATACAAGAATCAGTGCTTAGCTGGAGAGAATTTGTGGGTGGCTGGTAAAAAATGTATTTGAATAGGACAAAAAATAATTTTTATTCACAGGTAATATGGCACTACTGGTTACCAGCTTGCTTTGGGTGGGTCTGAGCACTGAGCACTACAACATGTGGATACAACAAAGCAAAAGCCAAGAAAAATGTCCATTCGTTTAGAATTTTCTAGAATAATTTGTTTCTTACGCTAAATATAAGGTAGGGAAACAGATTTCACTGCATTTTCTACATGGATAGCAAAGCTATTTTTAGAATTCTGTAGCCTTTAAAAATCACCAGTAGCTGAACACACCTTTATACAAAAGGAGGTTATCAAGGCCTTTTCAAATGGGCTTGCCACACAAGACAAGAAATTTGAACACACATTTATGAGGGTAAACTGTGTTCAAAAAGAGAAAAAGGGCCAGGGACAGTGGAAGTAGTGAAGAGGCCTTTCTTAGGGGGAAATTCTTTTCATTTCAAAGCATGATTGTCTTTCATGGCCTTAGTCATCTTTGAACATCAACTTTTCCCTACTAACTGAAGGCCGCCCACCTTCACTTGACATCAGGAAGTAAGAGCTTGAGAGAAACCAGAACTACAACAGGTCTCTCGTTGGGTAAAATGGCATAGCCACTTGCCTCATTTGTTGAGGCAGTCTTTATTCCTCATCGTTTCTTCCTTTAGTTTAAAGGGAAACTCCTAAAAAGTTTAATGCTTTGCTTTAGTTTCGATATTCAAATATACTGGAAATATTTGTTCAGAACTTACCATCTAGCAATATCATTTCTCTTCCCATCATTTTAACGAAACCTCTCTCCTGTTGTCATTAATGACTAATTAATTGTGACATCCAAGTTCTCATATTTCATCTTCCTTGTCTGTGTCTCCTCCTTGTCACCTGATCGGACTCTCCTTCCAGAGAGTCCTCTCTACAGACATTCTCAGTTTTCTTTTTAATTGTGTAACTGCAACATTTGTCTTCTTCCTCTTCAAACTTTTCATGTATGTAATCTAAATATTTGTCCCTCACCCTCTTCTCTCCCTCTGTCTCTCCCTTGACAATCTCATCTATTCTTTGGGCTTTGTCTGCAGATGGGCCCCAAAACTCTATCTTTGGCCTTGTCAGTTCCTCAGAGTGCTGGATACAGGTTTCTACCTGCATACTTCTCTTCTCTACAAGAAGAGGCTCTGTGGTACCTCAAAAACCTCATTAAATCTAAATTGAATTCGGTATCTTCTCTCTTACATTTCTATCTCCGCCTCATGTTTCCTATTCATTTTTTAAATGTTTTCACCAAGGTTTGAAATTGCAAAGTCAAATATGACAACTTTCCTATCTGTTTCTATAATAACTTTCAAAACCCTGTCAATACCTCCTCTGAGCTATCTCAGCCATTTTGATTTTCTTTTTCATCCCCTCTATTTTATAGTCTGTCCGAGTAGCCTCCCAAATGATCATTAGGCTCTTCTGTGGCCAAACTACTTTGTATATTGCTGCCAGAGAAATCTCAACAAAATAAAACAAAACAGAACACCAGTTTGTTCATGTTTATGTGCATTTTCATTCTAAATGCACTAGCTTCATCCATTTACTTTGCCAATATGTTTCTTTTCCTACAGAGAAGAAATATTTCTCTTCTTGGTGCCTCTATGTCAGCAGGTATTCCAGTCTAACAGGTTTTGTCTTCCCATTTCACGGTGAGCCCCATAACTAAAGGGCCTGATATGTTGATCTTCAAATCTACTACGTATATTGCAGTGACTGACATAAAGAAGACCCTCAGGAAATCTTTGACTTCGTGGTTGGATGGAGTATTATTTCTTTGCTTAAAAACTTTCAACATTCCCTATTTTTTACATGCTACAAATTAGTTAATCCATAGGATCCTAAGATTTGGGATTTGAGAAAGGTCAGGAAGAGAATAGCAGAAGGCAGGGAAAAGGCTTAAACAACAAGGAAATTGAGGAAAGCAGCAAGTGGCATGCCTGAAGCTTTCTGAGACAATGTTTATCCTGACCTTTTGCCTACTGAGGGCTATCTGATCCCTGGGGGCCCAGATATCCATATGCCACAACCACCAATCTCTCTAGGAACCTCAGAATATGCAGTGCCCTGCTACACCACACTCAGGCCTGCCATTCCCAGGGGATGCCCTGTGTCCTTTGGCAGCCGCTTAATGACTTGATGCCCCATGCTCTGGTCTTCTGGCAGGAAAACTGGAATAGCCAGCTGAGCCTACAAATACACCTGTCCTAAAATGCTAATGGTAACTCCAGACATATCGAGTGAAGAGTTAGACCTGTGGGGCCTTTCTCTCTTTGGCAAGTGACACCTGGGTACTGTATTTAACACTGGTTTTCAGGAGATGCTGCCCTGATTTTTGTGCCTAACCCAAAGAGTATGAGCCAAGAGAAATCTGGGTTATGTAGGGGGAAAGTAGAATGATAAGGGCAAGCTAGGTAGCCCCATACAGCTTTCCTTTCTGTTGAATAAATACATTTACTATCACCAGCAAGGCCACAAGTAAGCAGGAACAAGTGGGAGCCCCAGACAGATGGTAGTCCCCCCGCCAAAGACTAAGCTCTTTTTTGCATTAATTATCTTATTTATTTTATGTGTAGATATCTTCCCCACAGTTCCTCCCTCGGTGTATAATACAAGAGTGCTAAATTGTAAACAATCACTTTAGGTATACTGGTATTGGAGAAAGTAAACTTATTGATTGTGAGGTGTTCCAAGCCTATTCCCACCACTCACTTTACCTTGGCATGAGTGAATGTCTGAATGAACCTTTTGCAATGGCCAGTTTCCATTGCACCATTGTTCCTCATTTCTTCACCTAATTCATTGTAAATTATTTTGCTCTACTTTTGTTTTCCTTCTTCAGTATGAAAGTAAAGTCATTTTTATCTCTGTGTCATGTCCACTGTTTCCTGTGCCCTCCCAGGAGTTGATGTCACCAGTGTCTTCACTATGATCAAAGGCATCTGGCTCATACTCTCACAGCTTTCCTTATCTCTGCCTCAGATTTTTCTCTGTCACCATTTCCTTTTCCTCTCCTTTCTCAGAGTAAGATTTTAAAAAAAAAGAAAATTTCTTTGGCTAGCATAGCTATCTGGACTTTTCCCAATTCCTACCAATTAAGGACACACTTCCCCTTCCATCCCCAATTGCTCCTCTTCCATTAGTTCTTTTTTCTCCTACAAACATGGTCAAATCTCTTTTCTAAACTTTCCCCCCATTAATTCTTTTCTTTTACTTTCTGAATAGAGATTCCACACATTTGCTATTTCCCATTATTCTCATGCTCATTCTTCTCATGTCTTAATATATATATTCTGTACTCAGGAATCTGTGCATAAAGTTCTCATAGACCTATTCACTGCCAAATCATTAGTTACTGCCATCCCATCCACAGTGCTCACTCTGTAATAGTCAGTACAGTTGGCCACTCTGAATCATCCTGGGGTGTTGCACTTCTACACTAGGGTATAATCTTTCTTTTTGTCTTTGGCTAGAGCTTTTTCAAATTTCCTGAACACTTTGTCTCTACAAAGTAAGTCATTTTCTTTCTGTTCTATATATCTTTCCTTCCTACCTTGTAATTATTTCATGAAATTACTTACATCATTCGAGAATATAAGTCCTTTCGTATATCACCACAAGCCCACATTAGAAGTCATTTCCTATAGATAAAATCCTCTAAGATATTTTTCTCTTCTTGGTAAGATGTCAATACATCTGCATACCAAATATTTTTTAATATTTTGGTCCAAGTCAATCAGGATACTCGCAATTCATAGTTAGCCCCTGAAAAACACTGTTTCCAAAGTACCTTATTATATATCATGGAGATGCTCTTGAGTTGTCACTATTCTGGATTTTCTCCTTTCTTGTATATTTTTTATATGAAGGGTGAGAGGGTTATGACCACTCTGAAAGTGAAGTGGGATCTTAGGTGGTGCGTATGAATGTTAACTGTTACTTTCTTCCTTTGTATGTACACATATACAGTATGTACAGGAAGTCTTTGGCAGACATTTTAGGAAGGAAGGGCCATGTCCTCTAGTTGGTGTTCCTCAGTGTGTCTTATACTGAACTGATTGAGAAAACTTAGGTAGATGCTGCCTCTTTTGGGCAGACCAAATTGTGTGAAGTGTCCTATATTCACCTACATGATATGTCCACTTTTATCCTTGATAAATGACTATTCTTTCAGAGAAGGATAGTGACAGCCTTCCTCTTCAGTCTTTTCTTATGAAACTTTTGGGCTTGCCAGATAACCTGTTTCACACATTCTTTATGGTTTCCACTTAACCCTGGCAGCAGAGACTGCTCCTTTCACCTTAGGAATGGCGTTGAAGAAAAGTCATAGAGGGAATTAGTCCCTTCGAAAGGCCATGAGAACTGTTTTTATGAAAGGCCATGGATTCCAGTTTCTGCAATATGGTCTTCTCCAAGGCGATAACCATTAATTTCATGTTTCCCAAGGAAATCGAATTAGGTTTCTTCAAAAATACTTGAGAGATGGCAAATGCTGGAACTGTGTCTCTCTCGCTTACTATAGTATATCCTCTGCTTTGTAGTATCTGACAGAAATAGGTGCTCTACAAATGTTTGTAGAATTGGAATGCATTGGCAGATTCCTTATTTTCTTATATCGTTTTCTAAAGAAAGCATGGCATATTCCTAGGGTTGTGATTTAGGAAGATTTTTTTTTCCCCAAGGGCATTATTAAGAAGTTGGGAATTTGGTTGAAGCTGATCTCTTCTAAGAGATTCAGAGGTCAGAATGGAACATCTCCCCTTAATCTCACAGACTAGAGTTAAGTGTTCTCTTAAACAATGAATCCTTTCCAATGCATCCTTCCTCTGGACCTAGCTGATGCCAGACACAGGGTAGTAGATTTGATAGACAAATAGGCAATTCGACCATAACTATTGCTTTATTCCTCCCCAGATTTAGTTATAAATTTACCTTTTTTTTGAATACAATTTCATCGATATGAAAAATGACCATTTTGGATAATTACATGAAATGCCAAATAGAAATATCTTATAACTGGTATAAATGTCACTGATATCAAATAGTTATAAATCAGCATCATAGAAATGTTTCGTGTACCCTCGATAGTTTTTTAAAAACCCAAACCATTTTATTTTAATCAAGAAAAAACCAAGGTATGTCTGAGATGAAAATGACACATGTATTTTTGTGCTTATTATTTAAAGAAAGGAGAAACATCTGAAATCTGTTTGCTAACTACAGTAAAATACAAATTAGCCTGCAGGCACCGTGTGTGCTGTACCCTGTCTGCTTGCCAGCCCTGCTTAGTCCCAACGTATTAATGAGCAAGTGGAAGTATTTGAACAATCAGCATTTCCGCATTTGCATGCAAACTCTCATGCTGTGTAATTATACACAGAGCTGGCACTCAAATTAATTAAAGCTGATTTCTCTGTGACTGCAAACCGGTCATATACTCAGCTTTGCCTTCCTATGAAGTCATCACTCTACATTCAACGTGACACTTCTGTCCCTGGCATTCTTCGTAATGCTAATGTTCGACAATTGTTAATCTGGCAATATTTTAGAACGCAGCTGACAATGGCTGGGTGTTCTTGTACTTTTCTTCCCCTCCCTATTTTTTCCCCTTCTGGTATAAAGATAAAGAACAGCTTTTGAAAGGCTTGCTTTGTAATTATCTCAAATAATAATGCAAACAAATTACATATATTGTTTCAGATGGTTCCCTCCCCTCTTTTATGACTCCACCCACTTGATTAGTGCTTATAAACTTGAAAAAAAAATTGTTTATTTGATACCAGCAAACAATTAGTTTTGATGGTTTCAGTCTAAATTTTGAAAAGGCTTTAACAAATGGTGTTTTATTTTAATAGATAAAAATCTCATAATTCAGGATCAGGGAGATTAAGAGAGAAAGAAGCAGCATTGACTGCTAGATTTGATTAAGACTTTTTTTGAATCCTCATCAAATAGAGCAGTATTGCAACAGAGACTATTATTTGCCAAAGAGATCCATAAACATTAACTTTAGGACGGAAGGCTTTCCTCAGCTCTTCCATTATCGAGTTATCTCCCTTTGGTTTCTCAGTTCCTCAGAAGGAACTGCTTCTGCGACAATTCCTTTGAAAAGCCATGCTTAAAGCAATTAAGATATCAGTACAATCCTCTTTTCATTAATGTAAACCTCCAAATACAGGTGGCTACTAAAAACATTGTCATGTAGGGCACCGGGAGATGACCTGCTGTGACACATCTCTCTATAATCACTCCTTACCACTCAACCACAGCTCATTATCATCCTCATTTCTCTGTATTCCATTAGCCAGAAACTACAAGACAACAATTTCAGAGTCTGAATATCCCTTTTTAGAGTGGATGCCAAACGATTTTATCCCTTGGATTCAAGAGCTTGAAATAAACTGCCAAGAAAACTGCCTGGGTAATCTACACTTAAAATAGAAGATCCAGTAGGAAATTTCTTTATCATCTATCTCTAGTGATCAAACCAAGAGATTGAATTCCCCTTACCTTATCAGTAGTACTTCAGGGTCCACACTGAACATCAGTTAGTGAGCTCCCTTCAGATTCCAATTGGCATACAAGTGAGAAACGTCTGAGAGACGTCTGGGGAGATCACAGTCACAATACTATTATCATGAACCAAAGCCTGCCCTTCTGTCCTGTCTTGAATTTCCTATGCAGACAGGTGTCATATTGACATGAATTTTGTTGCCAAGTACATTTTAAGAGGTGGGCGTGGCTGCGATCATGTATCCAGTTCCACCTGTCTCTAAACTCTCATAACCTCCATTGCTTTCAATATTTCGCTCAGGTACCCAGTGACTTCATGAGTTAGTTACCCACGCACGGGGCCCGACTAACAGAGGTGTGGGAACAGTATCGAGTTCAAGCAGCCTCGTCATTGTAGTACACAATGCACATTGCTACTGGCAAATACCTAATTGCTGAATCAGGATAGGGCTGTACTGAGCAGGACTGGGCAGTTCTACTGCTTTCTGTTTGTTTCCTTTTTAGAAACCGTCCTCTTCTAATTACCCATTGAGCAAAAATAGATTCTTTTTTTATGTTGTCATTAAAAATATAGCTTTTTTTAAGCATAAAGAATTAGTATATTATAACCTTTCTTTTCTTTTTTATTTTTTTAAAGTAAGCACTTGCAAAATAAAAGGCAAAGAAAATTGGAGTTCCCCAAACAACTAAAATGAACATTACTGCATGTGTTGCAAATTTCGTCCTTAAATTTTCTGAGAGCAAATCAAATACATTTGTTAGTTATGATTCTTTTGCTTCTTCTTAAAAGGATAACAGGAGAAGCACTCTGTAGACTTCTTAAGAAAAGGGAATCATTTACTTAAGGAATATTAGTAGGTAGCAGGCACTCAGTGTTTTTAATTGATGGTGGTATTAAAATATTTGATTGGCTACATAACTTTTTATAGGCATATGTATAAATGGAAGAGGCAAGACAAGAATTTAGAAGCATGCCAAATTATATGTTTTATTCATTATTATAAGTATAACATGACCAGAACAAAGTCTAGAAAATATAGGCCCAATAGATGTAAACGGCGTTTCTTTGATTTATAATTTCCACCCACTTTATCAATATACTCTGGAAGTAGTAGGATATTAATTTTCTCAGACCCTTTAATTCCTCAATGACATTTAAATCAAGCAAACTGGTTTTGTTTTTTGTTTTTGGATTGATTTAATCTCAAATACCAAGTTCAGTCCAATTGCTACCCAAAGCAGGAATTTCCTATATAATATCATCTTTTGTTCAAATTGCTCACCATCTGGCACAAAATTGACATGCAATGGTATTCACTGAATTTTGCTAAGTAAATCTTTAGTGGTACATTTATAACTACATATGTGGACATTGTAAATGATATAAATCAACTAACCTGAAATCTCTTGAAGGCTTCCTTCCTGTACAAGGTTTATACATGGTTTGCACATAAATGTGAATGGTAATAATTTGCTAAATAAATTGAAATTAAATAACTTTTAAGAGAATATACTACTAAGTCTAAGATGATCCATTCTCATTTTAGATAGAGATCTTTCTTATTTCTGACCAATATCTTTCTAACTTGCGTATTCTTTGGTATGAATTTTTTTCTGAAGCTTCATGAAGCTTTGAGGATAAATTTAATCGCTAGTCTACATGAAAGGTATTCAACTATTTGAAAAATGGCTATCATTTTCCCCAAAGTCTACTCTTTTTTCAGACTGAACATTCCTTTAATCATTCTAATATGAGATGGCTTTTAAGGCCTCTCACAATATTGGATAGATTCCAGTTTGTCCATGTCTCTTCTAAATGTGGCATCAGAACTGAATGCATTACTTGAAATGTGGTCTAATTATGCAAAGTACATGGGTCCTGATACTTGCCTTGTTCTGGACTCTATTTTAATAATTCATAATTTTATAAAGGCAGGAAATACACTTCATTAAATTGCAAGAGGGGTTGGCATCATTATTATATTCTCAGTTCTTGAACTTCTACAAAACTAAAATGTCCAAATGGGATTTTTTGTACCAAATTCTGTCTAATTAAATTTCTTGCAACTTGTTATTGTTACAATAAATATTTTGGATGGAAATAGTGAACTTTATATCCATCCATACTAGAGCTCATCTTTGGTACTTGGCCCATTGTTCTAATTTTTTGTGACATTTTTGAATTGTGATTTTGCTGCCCAATATCTTGTTATTATATTTTATTTTGTGTCATTCTTTAAAAGACAACTGTGGCTGCTATGAGCCAGGCACTATGTTAGGCAGTGATGATACCAACAGCAAGAAGACACAGTCACTTTCCCAAAAGAGTTCACAGCAAAGAGACTGCCAATTTAAGTGTTATGCCTTCAATGATTTCTTTCAAATCGCTGGCAAATAAAAGTGCCAGTGTGCTTCTCAGAGATCTTTCTTCAGATTGACAATAATCAGCCTTAGCTAATGAGAGTAAAATATAACAGCTATCATTTTAATTGAGCACTTAAATTTAAGGATAGGTAAAAAGCACTTTATACACAGTATGTCATTTAAGAAGCATAACATCTTTATGAAAGATAGCTTTAATTCTTCATTACAGTTGAGGCCATTGAGGTTCAGGAAGTTTATGTAACTTGCTCAAATTTCCATAGCTGATAACTTGCAGGGCTTCAATTTGAACCCCCAAGGCTCTGTGACTCCAAAGTTTATTCTTAATAACTCTTAAAGAGGTGATTCTAACATTTTTGGAAACTTCCTAGCCATACTATAAACTAGTTCTAATTTATCTCCTAGGAATGTATATTTTGATTAAAAGACTTGCCAAAATTTAGTTATATTCTTTTTTTGAAGAGTAAACGTTAGCTAGAATACTTGAGGCTGCTTTGTTCTTAGTGAAATCATACTGATTATTAATAGTCACTGCCATCTTCTCAAAATGCTCACTTTTACTTTAATAATCCTGTCTCAATTTTTCTAGAGACTGTTGTCAAACTCATTGGTTTGCCATTCTCAGAATCTTTCCTTCCTAATAAAATCAGCACCAACTAATCTTCAGTGTTCTGACTCTGCTCCATTTTTCACGATACCTCAAAAATAAGGCAGAGGTTCCATGGACACATCTGAAGTTCTTTCTTTCCAGAAGATACTAGAACTTATCTATGGAGTTATCTGCTTCACCTTCTTGGGGTTCACTTATTGTCATGGGAGTTATTGAACATAAAGAGAAGATTGAATTGTTCTGCACAAAGTCTTACACATACAACACAGTTTGAAAATACGTATTGGGAAAAAAAAAAACTACATAGTGGATATGGAAAAAAAATCATCCTTTATAAAAAAGAAAAAAAGACCACTACTTTTTGCCTTCTCGGAGGAACACTATGTCTCACACATGAATGATTCTTTTGTTAAGGAATATAACTAGACAAATCTGGATGAGACACTTATATTGAGAAAGTCAAGGTCCTTCTGGGCATAACCTGATGGGCAGTGTTGGATAAAGCGAGAGCTAAATTTCTTTCTAATAAATTATGAACAATTTGTCAGTCTGGGAAATAAGATTTGGACATGGAATGAGGAAAGAGATATGAAAAGTATAGTGGTGTGAGGTGTTGCTCAAGAGCATGGCAGAAAGCCCAGAGCACAACAGAGGAATACAGCCAGGGAGAAATTCTGGTGCTGCTCACACTCAAATCTCAAAACATAGCTGCCTCAGCGTTGGCTAGCCCAAGATACGACACAGAAATGACAATATAGGACAGGGTCCTTTTCTTCAAGATAGAAATATAGTAGATGATCCTAATTCTGTAAAACGAAAACTACCTTTAGAAGAGTCAATAACTTCTGTTTGGTAACTTTTATAATTTCAGTCTGAGTGGGTATGAGAAAATAATAAAACTGTGTCCTCTTATAATATTCTATTGATATGACTTTTCCCTGATTGTATATCATACTATATTTTAAGAACTGTATTATTTTATAGAATAGTTTATATCTTTATGACATAGAAAAGCCTAAAATTATTTCTGATAGGTAAGCATAGAATGAAGGTATACTTTCAAGAGAATGTAGAGTCCTCCAAATATGAAAGATTTTTTAAAATGTTATTTTATCTAGAAAAGACTAAAGCATCAATTTCATATGAATTTCATAGGAATAACCAAAGAATTAATAGGAAATAAAGGCTTTTTGAGATAATTTTTCCCAAAAGAATATTGATAGTATTACCCTCAATATTCATAAAATATTCTTAATAAAATAAACATTTATTGGTAAATAATCAATTTTGATGGAGAGTATATAAAATAACTTATATTATATTATTAAGAGATGCATCTATACACAATATATGTATGTATATGTCTGTATATAACAGAAAACTTAAGATTCACAATTTTAATCAATGTTTGAAAGTAAAAATATATTGCTGAGAACAGTTCTTATTGATAATATGCAGTATTGGAAGCATCAGAACAGTAGTATTATGTTAATGCATTATGGCTGGAAGACGAACCTCACTAAAAAATTCAAGAAACTGAATGCTAATAGTTAGTTGCAGAAGAGTAATTATAGGACCTGGTCTAGTTTCATTATCTGAGATGAGTGAGAATAAAATGTAAAACTGAAACATAAATATTACATGGCATATCATGTTTGTTTTTTTTAATTATCTAAGTTTTCATTAATAGTGCTTTGAAATGTATGATCCTTTCTTCAATGTTAGCTAGTTCAGAGAAATTCTTGTATGGGCTTATATGCATTATAATAATTCTAATAGCTAACTTTTTTATTACTATATGCCAGGTACTTTGCTAAACATTTTACGTATATTATCTCATTTATTACTGCCACAAGTCCATAAAATATATAATGTTATCATCTTCTTTTGATAGGAAGAAACTGAGATATAGAGAAGTTAAGCAACTTGTTCATGCTCACACTTAGCAAATAATTGAGCCCGGATTAAAATTCAAGTAGAATCTGGAGACTGTCTCTCTATTAATTTGTTTTGCATCTACTGTATGCTTTCTTTATGGGCCCCCTATTTCTTGAATTTTTTAAAAATTCAATTTATACCCTCCTGAAGGAGAAATTCATCTTCATAATTTATTTTGTAATGCTTAGCACTCCTTAGTCTCCTACCAAAGTGAGCATAAAATATACTTGTATCCGTTAGGACTCAACATATGGATCAACTTACTTATGAAACTTTTGTTGACTTCAGTGGGCAGATCTGACCCTTGTCTCCTTTGTGTCTCCTGTACCCTGTACAGATCCCTATATAGACCCATAATATCCACTGCATCTATTTTTTAACATATCTACTTATCTCCAGGGCCTAGTTTAGTATTGGAACACAGTAGGTGTTAAAGAACGTTTGTGGAATAAATCAATAACTGGGACTAGTCCTTATCTTTTCGACATAATTTTTTAACACATAATTTTCCCTGCCAGGCACCAATTTGTCTTCTGCTGGTGGAAGCAGAGTATTGCCGTCTCTAGACTTCGAATTAACGCTTTTTTTCTGTTTACAGAAGCAGCAAAGAAACATGAGTTACTCTACTCAAGCTAGGAGTATTTTTGATAAATAAGGTAAAAATAGTGAATGAACAGTATTGTGTTGGACTACCTCAAAGAGATGTTTCCCAAAGTTTGCCCACATTGCCTATGATAAATGTGGCTCAATGTCATTCTCTCCAAAATCTTTATTATTAAGTATTTTGACCCATCATTTACACAGTGAAGGAAGCTATACTATTTTTACCCCAACATAGACCTGGGTGAAGAGTAGTCAAGTGTAGATGAATGCATAGGCCTAATACTACTCTTTTTCTTTATTCACTTACCTGGCATTTACTGAATAAATGAGAGACTGAATAAATTACAGCATGGGGAGGGGTGGGCAGCTGCAAGTGTGCTTAGAGGTGGCTGCAGAGAGTAGGGAAATGTTGAGTAGACCATTAGGATTAAGATTTAGTCAAGAGAGGGGAGAGTGGGAAGCAGACAGTTTGAAAAGCAGAAGGAACAGCATCAACCATGTGAGGACATGGGAGCACATGACTTCTTGGGCAACTGAGAAGTTCAGAGGAGCAGAAGTTTCTTGACAGAGAGGTGAGAAGGCTGTGCTAGGAAACAGTCCACTATGATCATCTTATAATAAAAGAAGGCAGCAGTAGAACCGTACTTTAGGCCTACCTCTGTCATGACCTCAAGACATGGCCTAATGAAAGTCTTTTTACTTCATGAATGCAAAAATCAAATTCTCAAAAAGGTCATGCAAGATTAATGAGTGAGGAGATAAGGCAATAGGAAGTAGTGGTACTTTACTGTCACGGGGGACACAGGCCCAGCATTATCCAGGGGTATGAAAACTTTCAGCTTTTCTCAGTAAGCCAGGTATCCAGTTTTTTATGTGAAATATCCAACTTTTAAAGGATTGACAACTAATTTAATGTTTTATTAAATATCATTCTGGTAAAATATTCCTGTTATCACTTTATAACCCCGATTTTAATTTTCTCTTCTATAGCCTGACTCAATAATATCTTCTCTATTTTTCTCAAAAGATTATTAGAAAGATCAAATCATCTTGTAGATAAATAGAAAATCATAATGTGCTACAACAATCAAAATATTTATAGCATTACTAATATCATCAATTATCATTTTTTAACATGTTGCTTTGTGTCTTGCTTACTTTTTTCCATTTTAATTTTTATCTAACAATAATCTAAAAAGAGCATGGCATGCCATAGACTGACATCATAGGAATCTGTCCAACACTGCTAAATGTCAGTGAAGATTGGCTGATTGGCTCGCAGCTCTGTTTCAAGATATATGAATATTAGCTCTTTCCTTGGCAGTAGGATGGGTATAAATGCTTTAAAATACTTCATCTAATTTGATTATTATATACATATATACACATATGTGTGTGTATGTGTGTATATGTACATATATGTGTGTGTATATATAAAAAGCCATTTCGCTTCACCTATATAACTCAGGATAAACAAAAGTCTAACAAGAAAACTCAAAGTAGACGTCACACAAACAAATTGGTATGAGCTATCAAAATACTCTCTATTTTAAAATTATTATTTCTTTTCTACAAAGTAGAGATTCTCATGTAGTTACAGAGTTTTTGGTCAAAGTTTTGGTTATCTTTACCCAATCTGTAGGCTAAAAAAACAAGCACGGCTGATACCAATAAATACTAAAGACAGATCCCAGCACTAAAGGTAACAATTATATATTGGCGCAGCACCCCAGTTAAAGTTGCAGAATCTCTTTCTTTTACTTTAAGTCTTTAAACAGGGTGTATCTCATTTGTCTGAGATGATTTTAGTACAGTCCAGCCAAACAGTGACCTCTCAATGCTCTGTGCCTGTCCTTATGCTGGTTGAGATGTCTGTACAATTTTCATAAAATGCATTCAGATTCTCTGTAGTATGTGTGCTCTTTTAAGAAACAAAAAAAATCTCATAAGCATCCCATAAATTTTACCCTGTTGCTGACTGGAATTTCTTCAGAAGCAGCACCAGAACAAGCAGGTCTTCTTTAAGTGCTTCTGTAAAGACTTATTTCAGCAGCTGTGGTGGAAGCGTCCACTGCAGGCAGTCCAATAAGGTTTAGATTAAAAACGGGAAATAAACCTCTTGAAGTAGAAATCTGAATGTACCTACCAGCAAGAGTGAAATGAATCACATGTTTCCTGTAGGTGACATTTTACTCTATGACTTAAGGAATCTCAGCAGGAAAAATGTAGGTTTGCCTAGGGAGCAGTATAGGAAAAATTTACAAAGAAATGGAAAGCTTACAAATTAGGGAAGCGGGTTGCCAATTCTGTGAATTTTTAAACTAGGGATATTTAAAAACTGAGCCTTCTGTATGGAGAACCAAAACAAACTTTTACATTTTCCAGAAATAGGGCTACAACTCCATTTCATCCTCTCCAAGATAGTCCTAGATTTCGTGATGAATAGAAGTTGGGTGCTGAATTTTACATTCTGAATGAGGCTAAAAGCAAACCGAATACTGGGAAGATCAGATCTGTGGAATCTGCTATTGGTAGTCTGGGTCACAGTAGGAGAAAATTGAAAATACTGTGTTCCTGCTCCATATCAACTTGTTTACCTTTTTCTTTGTCCTCCTATTCCTGTGAATAAGTTGGAGTCAAATAAAAAAAATTGGGACAGAGTTAGAAGAGCCTCAGATGTTAGGGAAGGAAGAAACAGATCGCCTCCACAGATTGGGTCTTATCGGGAAAGTGAAAGGGCACTGTGTCTGTGAAAACTCCAGTAGGACTATCCTCAAGAGAGTTGCAAAACCACAATCTGATGGAGCTTTAGGGAATCTGTGAGATCAAATCAGTCAAAAATACTTAGCCTAAGTCTCAAACAAACTGGTTCCTTCCAGCTTTTTGATGACCTTTTCTCCCATTCCACACACAGAAGTTACTTTCAAAAGTTCCATCCCTTCGTTCTGTCACCCACATGGGTCCCTCTCCAGCCACATCTGCCCGTAGGTAGAATGGGCTGGCAGAACAAACAGATTTGGTTGTGGTAGCTTGTCATATTGTCAAAGGGTCACAATCATTTGTTTTTAACCTTTGCACTTATATCTCAAAATGAGGATGTGCAGTATGTTTTCAAAATCGGAGGCCTCACATAATGATGTCCCCTTTTACAGATCAGTTCAGTTACTTTTCCCAGTTAATGGTTGCCGTAGGTCTGGGAACTTCTTAAAGCCAGAAGTACCTTAAATATAATAGGTGCTTAACAAAGTTGTGCTGCATAAAGAAACAATTCTTACAAATTTAATGTCTTCTTGAATGCTCATTTTAGCATAGTTACAGGGTAGAGATAAAGAAAGAATTATGATATCCCAGACAAAGTACCTAGGTAGACTTACAGTATAAACTTAATTCTAAGTCAGACTAAGATCACTATATCAGGAAAATGACAAATTATATTATTTTAGCAATAATGATTAGCCAGTGTAAACTACTATCCTTCTTTTACATTAAAGGCACTATTTGAAAACATTCTATATAAGGCAGCAGTTCTTAAACTTTTGGAGATTATAAATCCTTTTAGGAATCCAAGGAAAGCTACAGACTCTTTACTGAGAAAAAAATGAACATTTGCATCTACTCAAGAAACAAAGCAAAACAAAACAAAACAAAAAGAAATGTTGTTCATGAACATTCTGAAGCACATTCATGGACAAACCTGTATCTCAGGTTAAGAACATTCAGAAAGGCAAAGCCCTTGAATGGTGACCTTCAAGGTCCAGAAGAGGGTTTTCAAGAAAAGCTTTATTTCAGGATTCAGAACAGTAGACTTCCATACAGCATAATCACAAATTCCATCCATTCCAAGAGACCGAATTGAAAGCAACAAATATGCGTGTGAAGCTGCCCCCTCTCTGCGGAGGTAATGGAATTTTCATGCATACCCCATAGGGCAGAAGAATTCAAAGGCATTTGTTTAAACCAGATGACGTGCAGCAATATTATGGCCACATCACACAGTCCTCACATCCAAAGAGACACACACGGTAGGTTCCCTGTACCAAAACACTTAGACATAGTAAAGGGCCGGGGTTTGTGCCTGGAAGCTCAATGGAAAGCTGAAGATATTTCCTAAACAAATTAAAGAAGAAATTACTGTCATTAATTTCTGATTCTTTAAAATATTTTTTCCTTGGACCTAACATTTAAGCCGATCACTAGTCATTCACTGAGATTCAAAGGCCAGGGAAGAACTTGGGGGAGAAAACAACCTGCATCTTAGTTGTCCTTTCTGACTCCACCCTCCCCTCGCCCCAGCAACTGCTTCCTTCCCCTAATAGTTTCCTCCTTGCAAAGGCAGAAAAAAAATATTGAACTTTCTAACCGAGCCAGCTTCAAATTACCAAACTAGAAGCTGGAAGGTTGCTTTTTAAAATGCTTTTGTAGCCAAACAGATGTACTTCTAAATTTTACTTTACTTTTTTCACTGGCTTCCCTTCCACTATATTTAGGATTCGATGCTCATTTTCTTATCATTTTCCATTCCGTTGCTTTTGTTTCACATTTGAGTAACTGTAGGTCAAATGTACTCCAGACTATTCTGTTAAAGACATGTGAAAATCAAATAGAAACTGTATGATTAACGATATGAATCATCTGTTTTTTAAAAACAGGAAGGTAAACAAGTGCTTGGCGAATCCCCACCTGCTTTGCTGCTGTTGTGGTGCTGTGCATATCATGAAGAAAACAATCCCCCCTTCTCAAAGCTGAACTAAAATTAGGCTCCACCTGCAAGATGTTAATGAAAACTTACACAGCTGCATTCCAGAAACAAGTTACCCAGATTGCTTTTGGAAAGATCTGTGTAAAAGCAAACTTGTTAGCTCTTCGCCTAATTCCCAAAATGTAGTATTAATTTTAATGGCAATTATTAGCACAATAACCAACTGATAAGTAATCTCAAAATAGATCTAATATTATCAAATAGGAAATATACTGTCATTTTATCCACACATCCTGCCGGGCTTAACCCCTTACTCACAAATGCATGCTTCCTGCCTCTTTTGGCACTTGCATTCAAATGGAAGACTTGAGAACAAGTGAAGTCACTGGAGTAGGCTGCAAACAGTTCCACTTTGCACGGAGGAGTTCCTTTATCCACATGCTGCTCAATGGAAAGAAAAATGGGAAGCACGTGCTTCCTTTGCCCTTGATTTCTTTTGCAGATTTTTAAGCTTTCTTTGGAAGAGAAGTTTCAAATCGAAACCAAATCACATCAGACTCACACTCACCCTTTCTTGCAGATTTAAGATCTGCAGCTCCTGTATTCTCATAAGAGAAGATGATCTCTACTTTTATTTACAGGTCAGGTCTTCACAGCTCCATTCTATAGGCCAAAGGATTCAATTTTGATCCGCATTACTTTTCCAGGTCATATTCTAGTACTTATCTTCAGAGAGAAAGATGTGTTACAGTTTAATTATTTACTAAATTATGTGTGTCAAAAAATTAAAGAAGCTGCCATTTAAGGATGAAGAATCTCTGCCTTTTCAAAAATCACAGCCTTGAAGAAAAATCCTCTTCATCATTTCCTTTACTTGCAATTTAGTCTTATCAAAGGAACAGGAAATGCCTACAGCTGCTCAGATTTGATCTGGGTTCCCGATGTTGTATGTATTGTATAGAGTCTTAATATTTTCACAATTACACCTTCTTAAAGGCTCTTTGGAACAATTTTTTTTTTTTTAAATGTTTCGAAGTCAAATAGGCGCAATTAGATTTTGAGCAGCAAATTCACTTTCCGTTAGAGATTAAATAATGAAGAAAATAGCAATGCTGACAAGTAGGCTGCCTTTCATTACCTTATCTGATTTCATTAGCCTAATTCACACTTATTAATTATTGGCCTGATGAGATCATCAATGTAAGTACGCCAGCCTCATAATGGTTGCATTTAGGGAATATTCTATCTTTTTCAAGACTTCTACGTGGCCCTCGGATGATATTCCCATTTCATTTCCATTTCAGGCTGCTGCCCTGCTCAATAAATGTATCTGAACCGCCTATGAAAGCAACACTGCCAGAATAAACATTTTGTTTATTACATAGCCCGGCTTGCAACTGTCAACAAAGAAATATAAAAGAAGATTTAAGTTTTCATTCCTAGATAGTGAACTCCTGTGTGTTTCTACAATGCAGGTCATTACAGACTCGGCTGCCCCCTGAGATTGAGCAATTCTCGTGCACGTTTTAACAAAGGGCTGCGGATCTGGCAGTGTGGGAGTGCACTGGGCCACTTAGATAAGTTTCATTCACTGTAGGAGCCCAAGGGAACAGTGCATCAAGGCAGCTGCTCTGCTTTCGGTTCATGCTGAACTTTACACTATTTTCCCTTTAAGTTGCTACTAATCCCTTGGGTTTACATGTTTTTGGGGGGCTGCATTAGAGACAAGCAGTGTGAAATTGCCTGAAAGCCTCCTTATAAATAAGACTTACGATATAGACCAACTCTGTTGATGAAAAGACTGAGAGAAAGGCCTGTGAGGGCCCCAAGAGCTGTTTTACAAGGCTCCCACTGTGATCTCTTTGGTCTCTGTCTAATGATTGCTAAAAAAATTTACTGACTAGGTTAAAATCACCCTAGCCCCAAATCCAGTTGGAAATGGAGGCTTAGCAGAGACATAAATCTTGTCTACATATTTACTAACCAATATTGCTTGTTTAAATCTGATCTCTTTCTAGAAAATATCTTACTCCTTTGACAAACAGAAGGAGAAAGCAAAAAGCAGGGAAACTGGGACATCAGAGATTGGAATATCAGACTGAGATTCCGGGGACTCTGAACTTGCTTTCTAAACTATGTTCAAGGCACCGCGTGGGTTATTTACATGCTTCATCCACTTAGGTCAATTCTTTGAAGTATTATTGTTCCATTTTAAAGGTGAGAACACTGAGGCTAGTAAATGGCAAAACCATTCATTTAGCATGGGAATGTTTTAGTTTAAAATTATCACGATTTTTTTCTTACTGCTAATCAGAGAAGCTAAAGGAGGTACAAAGAGGACATGAAACGACAACAGAAAAACACTCTTCCCTATTTTTTCCCTTGGGTTTTTCACTATCACCAGTGGCTCTCTCATGTTACTCATGCTTCTGGAAATCGGCCTGAACTTCTCCCCTGTTCCTTTCATGAAAACACTAACTCCTCTTACACCTCCCATTTCTCAGCACTCCATTCCATGCCCCCCTTCAGTTTGCCTACTCTAAATCCTACAAACAGCCATTTGGAAACAATTTCGAGGTCCACCTACTTTCCCGTGCATCTGTCTTTTGTGATTTAGAGGATATGGACTGTATATTTTCTACTTGTCATGCTTATACCCTATTCTCTGTGAGTACCTAATAAATGCTGAATAATAGCAGCTTTATGACAGTGCAGAACCAGAAACACAGGTTCCTATATTTAATATTTCATCACTAGCAAGGAAAACTTATTCATTGTCGGCACTATCCTAGGCACTGAATGAAGTTACTTATAAAAGGCAGTGTATTTTGTACACAAAAATATTTAACTTTTCTCTCTTATTTTCTTGAGAAAAAAAATATAACAAGAAAGGGGGGATTGCCACTGAGTTTTCTCATTAAATCTGCAGCATACTGAAGATACATGTTGGTGCTTTTTGAGGAAGGAGGGAACAAAGTACAGAGTATGCTGAGTGAAAACTCTTTGTAAGTCAGCGATGAAGTCACAAACTAAAGTCTATGGTTGCATATGTGCCCTGCTTTCCTTACGCTTTGATGAAGAGGGAAAGAATGGACTGTCTAAAATTTGTACTTTCTAAGAATAACAAAAATACCACTATGTTCATGCTGTGTCTAAACAAGCAGAGTAAACTGAGACATTTAAACTTGATAATTTAGGCCGAAGAGTCATTTGCTTGTAATATCAACATAATTGACTCAAAACGTTGTTTTGCTTTTTTTTAAAAAATAGATTTCCCTAAATAATGAGCTCAGTTTCTTTCCTTTTCTTTCTTTCTTTTTCTTTCTTTTTTTTTTTTTTTTTTTTTTTTTTTGCTCCCTTTTGTGGACAAAGGCTACAAATTAACTCATGAGCAGACCTACTTTAACATCATCAATTTGTTGTTGTTCTCAATCATTAATTCACTAAATATTTATCAGATACTACCTACACATTCTTGGCTCTATGCTATACAGTGGAGCTCACAGTCCAGTATAGAGACAGACATGTAAACAAGTAATTAATAAAATATGGTGTGCTGTAATGGAAATAAGTTTTATAGGAATGATAAATTCTTCCTATGTGCTCTGAGAAGGCAACATGTGGGAGGTGACATTTCAGCTGTGTCTTAAAGATGAATTGTTGTTCATTGTCAGAGAGTGAGAAATACATCATAGACTAAGGGAAGAGCAGGTATAAAGATAGAAGTCCAGGGAAAAGGAGAGTGTAGTGTGTCTGTTACCTAGGGTATATAATAAGAAATAGTAGAAGATGACATTCAATTACCAAGTGATGAAAGCCTTTTTGGATCACTCTAAGGAGATTAATATATTTTATGGGTATCAGGAAGTCATGAAGAGTTTTAAGCAGAAGGATAATATGATTATATTTATTTACTAGAAAGAGAATTCAGCATGAAGAATGTTTTGGCAGTAGTTGAGTTTGTAGGTAAGGGTGAATTACATGGCCATTATTTTAGTCAAGGCATAAGGAAATGAAGGGCTTTCCTTGGGAAGTGCAAGAGAAGCTGAAAAAATAGGTAATCGAGAGATATTCAAGAGGTAGAACTAAGAGGACTTGAAAATTAATATTTTATGTGGAGGAAGGAGGTCAACTTGAATAACTGTCTAGATGGTAGTACTCTTACAGGAAATACTAACTTTTTTGTACTCCAAAATTTCAGGAACTGTACTGAGTTATTTACATATGTCAAATTATTTAAATCTCACAATAACAATGTCACATAAACAACAGGAAGTTTTATTCCTGTTACACATGGAATTCAGGAAGGGTGAGACTTGCTAGTTGCCCAGTGTCACAGCTAGAACTCAACGGAGTTGGGATTGGAATCTGAGTCTTCTCAAAAGTCAATATGTTCACACGTTTCACCGTCTTTAGGTATCATTAATTAAATTCTGTATTAAAACTGTGATATGGATTTCAAATCAAAATAAATCATAAATATGATTAATGAGAGTTGTGACAATTTAAAACTTCCTTTTTGAGTGAAATCAATTCTTTTTCCTAAAAATGTTTATCAGTTCTGGTTAAATGCCTGAACAAGTATTTTTGCTGCTCAACAACAACAACAAAATAGAAAATAAGCTTAAACTTTTGTTAATTGGTTTGTAGTAAAAAAAGAGTGACATCTTTTGTTAAAGACAAATTTTGTCATGGAATCTACTGAGATGAGGCCTAATACATGGTAGATTAGCATACGTTTTCAAATAACTAATCATTTGATTTCAATTCATTGGAGATTTGGCTTTCAATTTTTCAACATTACTGATCGAAAGTACATAGGAAATATATTATTAAATAAAAATATTTCTAAAATTAGCTGAGAAAAACTTTCTTTTTTCCTAACCAGCACAGTAAGTTCTTATTACATAATAGGTTACTAGATAGAAAAAGAATAGTCTGTGCTTTTCCATGTTGAGGCCACTTAATTTTTTCTTTTTTTAATTTCTATTTCTCAGTTAGCTCATCTCATTTCAGTATGGTGGGTGTTGTACTTCCTAGTGTGTTCTTTTGCTTTGGTGGTGATTTGGGAAGGTATTTATTTGAATGAGCTACCTACATCTGGCCTGAAATCTGTGAAAGAGGATTGAAAAAAAAATAACATGGCCTTTAGCACTTTCTTTTTTCTTTCATTCTTATTTTATTTTATTTTTAAATTCTTCAGACGAAACATTTTTCTGCAAGGATCTTCTATATACAGTTGGAAGATGCTTTTGATATGTAGATCAAGCAAAATGGTAAATACATAGCCTGTCTTTTCAAACATTCCCTTATTCTATAATGTGCCTGTCCTGTCACTGTTTTGATTTCCATGAGGCCTGCCTTGGGTTTGCATTGTAACTTGGTATCTTCCATTGTCCCTTACCACAAAAATGCCTTTTAAGGAACTACATTTGGAATTTAATCCATCAAGCTTTAGCTCCTCTTTCTCTTTCTTCCTTCTGGAAGATTTAGGGCCTAAGTCTTTGCTTTGATTTTTTTTCTCTGACTTTGAGGGTTCTCACTTTCTCTTGTAATTGCTACAATCTGGTGTCCCCTTTTGCCTGGGAGTAAACAAAAACAGAAACAATCAGTGAAGAGACATGAGCTCACATGTCTGATTTTTGTTTAATCTAATGGATGGGAAAGTCTGGCTCTTAGGAATGAGATTTTTTTTTTTTTTTTTTTTAACCATACCATGCAGCCTCAGGTTCAGGATGGCCCTTATGCCAGGCACAGCAGTAAGTGCTCTTTGCATTAGAGTCCTCCAACCACCTACAAGGCAGGCTGTGGGACCAACTGCATTTATTTCAGTTGAAGGAATCAAATCCAAAAGAGATGAAGTATCATCTTTCCCAGAGTCATTCACCTAGTAAGGGATAGAAGTGGTCGGTAGACCCAAGTTTTTCTGACTTCAGTACCTGAATTTAAATGACTAATTTACATTTTATCATCTTAAAGCTTCCTAATTTCACTATAAAACAGTTTCCTCGATTGGAGGTGTAGATTATCTTTATGTCATTTCTTGAGTTCTAGTACTCCAGAGAATATTATTTTCTCTGATGCCTGTGGAATTGTAACAATCTTCTAAAGATAGGGAAAATAGAAAAGTTGCCAAGGTCACTCATTAAAAGAAAAAGGAAAACAGAAAATAAAATACATAAATCTATATATTTTATTATAAAAAACTTATATAAATTAAAATGAGCTGGAGGATAAGCATTATTTAATGCTGACTCTTATTCTCTATTGGTCTGTCTTATTTAGTTTCTTATAATATTGAATAGTATACAGAAACAATGATTATGTGTGTTCTGTATCATGTGTTAGTTTGGCTAATACACTATTTTGTAAAAGACAAATACTATTTTAAATAAAAATGGAGGTAACGACATAGACATACAGCAATACAGATCCTCTGAGCGATACTTTAAGTACACATAATTGTATTTCTTTTCAAGGCAAGAGAGGTAAATGCTACATGAAATTTTAAAAATAAGAAAAATACCATTAAATTTAAAAAATTTTCGGTATTAGAGATTTATTAGACACAAATCATTTTAAAATGTGACTTTATTTTATCCAAATTGCATTCAAATGTTAAATTTTGAAATATTGCCAGAGCTTTAATAATTTATGGAAATCTTTAACCATGGGTCATTTCTTAAAAGGTTATTATGATGATTTGGTGAACTTAATAAATACAGTGGATCATCCCACAATGCATTCATTCGCAGTCATTGACAATTATAAAGTTTCAATTCAAGCATTATACACTATACTCTATTATTAGAAAGCACTGGGTTATGCTCTTTTGGGGAAATAACAATAAAAAATACATTTAAATAAATGTATTAAATTTAAATAAATTAAATAGATTAAATGAAATATAAATAATAATGATTTGTTTTTTCCAGGAACTCGCCTTCTAGTAGCAAACATATCTAGTTGCATCTCACAAAGCTTATATATAAGACACATTGTTAGATATACCTAAATTCTATCGTCAGAGTATGAAAGAGTGAGAGAGTAATTCTAACTTGAAGAATTCAGGTTTCCTAGAAGAGAAGGGATTTTACTGGATTTGAAAAATGGATGGGATTTTTATAGGTAGGTATGACATCGAAAACCAATATTGGTTACTTTAAGATCAAGTCGAATTTCTTTAAGCATGTTTTTTTTTTTTCTCATTGAAAAACAAAGTAGACCCATTTCTTGGAAAAGGTAGGTATTTGTGTCTTGAAATAAAAATTTTAAATGGTGAATATTCTTTGTTTAAATGCCAGAAGTAAGATCTTTTTCTTTCTCATTATGTGAAATAAATAAGGCTAAAAGCTGAAAAATTATAAAAGTCACTTGATTAAATGAGGCAGCAAATAACTGCTTCCTAAAGGTCTCAGCTCAGTGTGTTCTTTTCCCCAGGGCTAGTTGGAACTAGTCCACGGTTACAATTTCTCCATCATATGGGTGGTCAGTCAATGTGGTGCCAGCAATAAAATGTGCAATCAACTTTCACATGTTTTTAGACATTCCCAAATCACTTTGATCATGACTAACAAGAAAACTGCCATTTCAGTTAATAATCTATAAAGTCTTGAGGGAGATTTAGTCCAATACCTGGTAGAATATTTCACATTTTAAAATAACACAATCTAGATATCTATTTATCCTTAAAACATAGTCTATTTTCCATTATGTAATCTTGTTTCAATGTTTCAATGACATTTTAACTTGTCATTTCCCAGGAGTCCAGGGACTTTGATAATTGAAATTAAGTTGCTTTTGAAAACACATATACTTTAGATTGTATTTCATCAAGGTAAAATGGAAAGTGATAACTTTTATGACAGTTCTCAAAATTACCTTTAGCAATGCAACCTGTGGCACCCTTGTCCTTTTGCTCAATAAAAAGAAAAATAGTTATCATGGCAGAAAAGATACCAGAGTAAAATTTCTCTAAGCCAAGTGCTGTTTTAGCTGGTGAAGGTGTTCTTAAGTATGCATGTTTCATGCCACAGGGCACAGATAACAGGAGTAGTTAGAAGGGTACCAGTGGCAACATCCATCCAAGAAAGCAACATAGAAGAGCTTGTTGAAAGCAGAAAATGATTTAGAGAGGAAAATTTCCAAGATGACAGCTGTTTAATCTAATCAAAACCTTTTTTTCTACACCAGGAGACATTTAGTCTTCCACTGTCCGTAATGCGTATCTGAGAAATCAGTAGGGTTTAGAAGGCTGCTAAAACAACACTTGATAGCCCGATTCGAAGATAAGGCATGATGACATCACAGATAATGGATTAATATGGGGGAGGAGTAGGTATGAAAGGATGTTGTCTGGGACATCATCTGAGATGAGAATCTTAAACAGTGATAAATTTAAAAATTGTGTCTCTTTAATTCATGCTGCTGTGTGATTTTTCTTTTCACACACATTAGTAAAATTTTCCATCTCAAAGTAACAGCATGCACACACAGCCATACACAACTGAAGCTGGCACTATTCACATAGGTCTTGCTACTCAAAGTGTGATCTACTGACAGGCACCGTATAGTTAGTGGCTTGCTGGAAACGAAGAATCGGGGCCCCACTCCAGACTCACTGATTCAGAATCTGCATTTCAGCAAGATTCCTGAGTGATTCTCCTGCACATTGTTTTGCAAGCACTGATTTAAAAACAAGCATTAAAAGTTGTACAGCTCTCTCATTCTTAAAACTCACAAATTTAAATTTCAAGCCATCACAAATTTTCCCATTGTCTAAGGTAGTATAGTTTAATGAGTGGTAAGAGCAAGTATTTCCAGAAATTCCCTGTCCAAAGGCCTGAAGCCCACTTCCAGGGCTAACTTGGGCCTTTCCCCTGGGCCAGCCCTGTTACAGGAGTGTCTGTCTGGGGTGGGGTACAGGCAAGAGATGGAAGCTAGACATATGTTTGTTAGGCTCCTTGCCCTGCAGAATGAAGCAGGGGGTGAGAAGGGGGCAGGGCTGGCCCAAGTTCAGGCCTCCATTTGTACTCTTGCTCAAGCCTTGAATATGTTAGGGGGTATGGTAATTATTAAAAATCAATAAAGTTAATGATTTTATGAAATAGTCCAGTCTTGAAAAAAAAAATAATGGTCGCAATGCCTTCCACCCCTCCTCTAGTGCCCTGGTTGGCAGGATAAAGAGTGCTAGTCCAGATGCCATGCCCTTCCTTTTCATCTATATTCTTTGCTTCCATTCACACTATTGCTAGTGTGGCACTGCTGAGAACGATGTTTCCTTAGAGACTCACATCTACACTTGGGCTTCTAGGCTCTGTGCCAGAGGAGTCTGACAGTGACACAGAGGGCAGTGTACTTTCCTAGATATACAAGCATAGCTCTGACCGCCATCAGTGGGAGTTCTAAAATCAGACCGAGAGCAGAGTACAGCCTAGAATTGGAAATTTGTCTTCTAGGTAAGGCCACATAAATGGCCTGGTTACAGAAGAGTCACTCTCCACAGTTAAATAGCAAATGCATGGAGAATTTAGAAGACAGTTCATTCCCCAAGTTCTAGAAGGAGAAGCAGGTGAAAAAAAGTTGAACTACAGCCAATCATTAAAGGCATTTTTTAAATCCCTTAAAAGAAATTATGTAGTAAGTTACCTGTTTATTAAGAAGTCTTTTAAATTAGCCATTTTATCTAGTTAGAAGATTCTGAAAATAAAGAAAAATTCTCTGAACACTAAATACTTTCCTTAGATACTATTTTTCTATCTGCTCCCTTATTTCAACCCCTCATCCAGATCTCAGTTTAAATGGGAAGCCTTCCTAGATTAGTTTAGGTGCCCTCTTTTAAATGTGCTCAGAACATTCCGCATTTCTTCTTCATAGCACCTATTAATTCTAATTGAATATTTGGATAATCACGTGTATATGTTTGTTTCTCCAGGTAGACTGGAAGCTTCATGGAGACAAGGCCATGTCTGTCTATTTATGTGCCTGAAACACATTGGACACTCAATAAACAGTTGTTCAATGAACTCACTTAGTAGCCTAAATACAAACTCCAAAAGTCACACAATGCAAAAAAAAAAAAAAAAAAAAAAAAAACCAATACACCCACACACTCACACACACACACCCCTTACTGTTATTGTACACCTGAAACCTACTGGATTTTGTTAACCAATGTCACCATAATAACATTTTTTAAAAAAATTCCAAAATTCTCGTAATAAAGCACATCTACCAAGAATTGCAGATTTGCTGATCCTCACCCAGACCTACTTACTATTTTGACACAATGAAGTAGATTTGTTTATCTGTTTTCCCATTACAATAAAGTCAAGTAGTAAACTAGAAGGATAAGGGAGTTGGATAAAGGAGAATTGAAAAAGGCCAACTTGATGGATAGTTTCACAGAGGAGAAGACTGAAGATAAAAGAACTGAAAGAACGTAACAATGTGGAGCCACAATTAGGGGCAAGATATTGCAAAAGGTACTTTTGTAAAATTTCAGAATCCCTCAATTAATGTTGATAATTATAAATCTCAATTAAAAAGATAAATTATATTCCATATATGCTTCTTAAGAAGGCAAAAAAAAAGTATATATTTTGGAAAATTTTTTTATAAATAAATTATCTAAAAGCAAATATGTAACATAATAAAAATAATACTATCCATTATAATGCATTCTAAAGTTTATAAATACTTTTCTATATTTTATCTTATTTGATTTTCATAAAATACAAGAGAGGGCAATCTACAATTGTCAAGAAAATTTGCTTATGTGGAACACCTCATTCCAGGGTGAAAATGATGAATTAGATGCTATGGCAATTTTCTCACTGAATATTATGGGTATTTAGATTAATTTTTTTTTCAGAGAATTGTTGGAGATCTGATTATGATTTCAAAAAGTTTTAAAATCTAACTTGTTTTCAAAAACAATTTACTGAGAATTAGACATTATCTTTAAATTAAGTTACCCAAATCTTACAACAGTGGTGCATAAATAATATAGAACAGATCTTATAAATATGCAGTAGATGCAAATTTTATTATTTATAATATTTTAAAAGTAGATGTGTTGTGGATATTAACTTATAATTTTACATTAACTATGCCCTTGTATTTTCACAGTGTTCTTTATAGAATGCTGAATTAAATACACACACATACATACACACATTCACATAGACCCTCAAAATTATGCTTACATTAAGAATGTAAAAATGTATTTTAAATTTTCAAATGTTGCTGGTATCCAGAATTCTATTTAAAATTGCAATTTTAAATGTAGAATTACACCTAAAAAGTACAAAGTATGTCAGTGATGACAGGGCGTACTTGTTGACAGACAAAAAGTCTCAGAAAAGTTGCTTAGTCAACAACAGTTGTTGCATCGCGATATAAAACCATCTTTCACAACACGTTAATTTTATGGTTCCTTCTACAGGAGATCAAAAATTAAATATATGCAAGAACATAATTAGAGGATTATGGCCAAAGCCAATGCACAAAGGGAGAGATTTGCAAGACAAAAAAAAAATGTGTTATAAGCAGTTTTTTAATGACTGCTTTAAAAACAAACCTGAATTATAACCACAATTGTTCTCTTGTTGTGTGGGAAAGGTCACATGAAATAATTCCTCTCTGATTTTATCCACTCAATTCCATCTACCCAACCAGGGAAGCTTTTGTCTCTTTGATTTGACAGTGCAATGAGTACAGCACCACTCTTTCTTTTGTTATAGTTATGAACTTGTCTTGGTCTGAACAGGTAATCAAAGGCAAAAAATATCCAATCAGTTCTTTGTAATGTCATAAAGAGCCAAGTAGGTAACTGCATTTTGATTTCAGTGTGTGCACTATTAAATGTAAATGATATGACTGCTTCTAGCTCTTTTGCTTTGATTTTCACACTTCTTTTTCCAAATCTCACCTAGTCAACATTTACTTTTGTTGTCAAGGATACAGTATATATCTTCAAAAAACAGAGACTTGATTTCTGCTAGAATTAGAGGAGAATTCAAATCCAATCACTAGGATTAGGTCCTGTTTAATAAGATAGTGTAGGGTGGTTGACCATAAGGCCAATTGTTAGCCAGGAGCTTGAACCAAGAATGAAATTTCAGGCCTTTGGGATTAAGCCTGGAGAAGCTTTCCTAGAGCTTCCAAACATTGTCTTTCGTAGCAAACAGTGAACTGCTTCAACTGCAACTGGGTTGTCATATGTTTTATTCA
The DNA here is from genome assembly GCA_003508835.1 of Eonycteris spelaea. Lineage (NCBI taxonomy): Eukaryota > Metazoa > Chordata > Mammalia > Chiroptera > Pteropodidae > Eonycteris > Eonycteris spelaea. The sequence continues at coordinate 6,153,727 of PUFA01000046.1, forward strand.
TGGGCCCTTATAGGAGACACCAAACAGATTATCATTTTTACATCGGGGCTCCTTAGAGAGAGAAATTCCTTAATAGTTGAACTAGAAGGGTCAATCAATACAGAGATGCCTGCAGGTGACCAGATAATAAATAGATAGATAGATAGATAGATAGATAGATAGATAGAGAAGACTAAAATCAAACATTGACGATGTCCTTTAGCATTTACTAATCGATGTGTTTTTATCTCTTGCTAAATAGTTTATATGAAGGTTCAAACATTTTAGCAGCATTATTACGTATGTGTGTTTATGTATGTATTTATCTATTACAGGGGTGAGGAGATTCAGAGGGGTGTGGAAATGAACAGAGTTCACAGAAACCACTTCATTAAAGATGACAAAACTTTACAGATGTCTATTTAAGATATTGCATATTTTTAGCAATTTGGTCTTTTTTAATAAGCTAAGAGCCACATGAAGTTATCTTATTGTTTCTTCTGAAATAAATGCACTTTAGCAGATGTAACATGTCAAAGTATTTCCTTTCCTTAAGAGCCTAATTTCAAAGTTGATTTAAAAGGACAAGTTACAATCTGGCAGGGCAATAGGTTTACTAGGTTGTGCTTGCTTATTTATTTGTTTCTTTAAGGATTTTCCACAACTTTGTCTTACTTAGCCCAGCCATTAAGCTTTAGGCAGGAAACTTTATTTTCTGGACTGAGGAGAAACACATGAACAACAGGTGAGATCATTATTCGCAGGAATTCTTTTCTTTTAGTTCAGCTGACTGTGTTATGTGTCACAAGAAGAGTTACACTGAACTCTCAGAATATCACAGGATATCCTGGAGGTTATTGTTGTAAACTAGATTCAGGTTTATAAAGGAATTAGTCAGTCATGGTATCCTAGAAATGGAAGGTATCTTAAATGTCTGCACGTAAAGGACTGCCTGCATTGTTGTTAATATTGGGGAGTCTCTAGACAAGGTTTCTCATTCAGATATTTATGATTTATAACATCTACGTGTTTACCTAAAATATTTCTCAAAAAGAATATCAACCTCCATTTCCTAGACCCATAGAGGTGGAAGACCCAATGTCAACTCCAGTTACTCCTTCCAATGACAAACATAATTGCATGAAAAATGGCATTTTGAAACTGAAGTTGGGATTAGTAATGCCTTCATACAAATTTATTGCATACATTGCTGAATAAAAATAAAGTGCTTCTGAGAGTACGTATTAATATATTTGAAGAGGATGGTCTGAAAGGATCAAATGTTTTATCATATACATAAAAAACACGTAAGATGTCAATTTTTAAAAGAAAGTGCTGCTTATATAATAAGACACTTTCTCTGTGATTTTGTGGTACTTATGATCATCATATAATGTACCTTTGCATGTCCTCTTCTTTTAATAATCTTTATGAGAATTATGTTTACTTGGCAAACTCTACTAATTTATAAAGACTCACTTTATTCATCAATTTCTGAAGTTTTATTTCTTTTTAACAATCCATGCAGAGTTCATTATGAATCAGTTTTTTCTCTGTGTCATTGCTGTGCCTTGATCAACCCTTTCTTATTGTCTGAGCCACACAGTATTTATTTTATTGCTGTACATTCCTCCCCCTTCTGACTACAATATCCTTGTGGGAAGGGACAATGTCAGACTCATTTTTTATTGTATTGTCAACATCAAGTTCAGTACCTGGTACATCATAGTGGATCAATAAATATATATAAAATAAATGAATGTGACCTAAACACCACACATATTAAACCAGTTTCAGTCTAAAGTTCTACTCAGATAAATATAATAAATAAATTAAATGAGTTCAGACATATATTTATGGGTATCCTAGAACTGTATAGGAATGGAGAGAAGGAAATCATAATGCAATACTATTATTCATAGACTAAAACAAAAGCAGTTCTTTAAATTTTCTAAATTATCTGTGCCCTTAGAAATCTTTTTAGATTTTGGAAACTTAGTGTACTTTTTTATTCACTCTCTGGTAAGCAAGGCAATCAACTGAGAAATTTCTTGAATCTGTGCCTGGTTAGGGAAACTCATGAGAATAGAAAGAATTTGATTCACAAAAAGGTTTGGTGCCATTCATGGAATGCATATTCTAATCACTACATGCTGTTTTTTTTTTTTTTTTTAAATGGCACTGATTATTTCAGAAGGAAGCACATCAACATTATTATAGTGAAACTAGAGTGGAATTATGGGTTTCTCTGCTTGAAAATTTTTTATTGCTTTTCTGAGAGGGGTGCACATTATGCATGCAGATTTTAACCTACTCTCAAATTATGAGAACATGAGAAAAATATTTTTATTATAAATCTGGGATATAGTTCAATCTACTACATCATATATTTTAATAATCTGAGATATGTTAAGATATGAAGAATAGTCATTCTTTTATTTATTCACATAATAAATATTTCTTTGACTATTATAAGGCATTGTGTTGGGCACTATGGAAAATACAAAGATTTTAAAACACGAACAATTATGAAATACAAATAAAAAATAAAATAGTAAGTAAAAAGAAAAAAAGACACCTAACATTCAATGTTTTCTTTTGACAATTGGGATATTTTATAACCTATATTTATGCTAAGGACAGCAGGATAAACAGTTTACAATGATTATGATTCTTCTAACTTTGTGAACATAAAATAAATCAAAGATGGACATCCTTCCTTCCCCCTTTAAAAATCAATACAATACTAACCAATCTTTATTCACCATACTTATTTACTATACTTAAAAAAAAATCTATAAATCATATACAAGAATTGCTATGAGAATAAGGGGTCAATTCTTTTTTTTTAAATTGAGGTATAATAGATATACAAAATTATATTAGTTTCAGGTGTAGAACATAATGATTCAATATATGTATATATTGCAAATGATCACCACGATAAGTCTAGTTAACATCTATCACCATACATAGTAATGGAATTTTTTTCTTGTGTTGAGAACTTTAAGATTTACTCTCCTAACAGCTTTGAAATTGCAGTGCAGTATTGTTAACTATAGTCACCATGCTGTATATTACATCCCCGTGACTTAATTTAAAACTGGAAGTTTGCACCTTTTGACTAGGGAGCCAATTCTTAACATATTCCCTTTCATTATTATGCTTCTAAACTTGACTTTAACAATTAATTTGGCCAGCAAATGGACTCTACAATTGGAACATTTAACAGCAAGAGCAAATGGCCAAATGCTCACCACCTGCTCAAGCTGTCTTGCAATCAATCAGGCCTAACTTTAAGAAACAACCAAAACACAATGATTAGTTAGGAAGATGGACCAGTACACTGTTACCAAATGGCATGGAAGTAATTTTACCACCAATACTTGAAGAACGTTTAAGCAGACTGTATTCCTTTTTTTCTTCTTGAAACTAGAGTAGAATTATGGGTTTCTCTGCTTAGAAATTCTATTGCATTTAAATAATACTTATCTGGTAGGTATTCAAAATTATTTACAGACACTGAGAAGGTATGCAGTTGGGAATGAGGGTGAGTTAGGGAAGCAAGATCCTGTTGTTTTCAACCCATTTGACCAGAATATGGTGAATAACTAGGGTGACCACATAATTTATTGTTGAAACCCAAGGGAAAGGGGTGTTATTTTTAATTATGTCAACTAATTGTATAAACTGGGACTATTCCAGGCAAACTGAGATGCATGATCAACCAATGAATAATTAGCCATAACTGGACAATTTTAAATGAGTTAAGACAGATTAGTGAAGTTAGTTGTTATATATAGGATATGTAAGGTAAAAGTTTTTAAAGTTTGGACCATGAAGTTGATATTCTAGTCTTTGAAAAGCACGTAATTGACTCAAAACAACTTGCTCCACTGTATCTTCTATGGTAAATGATGTATATTTACATACTTTTCCCCAAAGAATAGTTTAGGATTCATCATCTTTATTTTCTAAAAGCTTTTGTCATCTAATACTCTTATAGTAATACAGTTTTCTAGCAACTAAAACACTGTAATGATTAGTAAGAAAGATTAATAAGGCTTGAAGCCAAACAGAGACCATTAGACTAGGAGTTAAGAAATCTGGAGTATTGTTTTAACTCTAATGCTTACCAAGTAGGACCTACGTTCTCTCTGACTTAACTCTTTCATTGTTAAAAATGTGATAGTAGTAGCACTAGTGAATTTCCTAGGGATGGCTTAGGGGAATACTTTAAACATGCAAAATGTTTTAGTTTAACTTTGTTATTTTTAAAATCTTTGTTGTGATAAAGAAGGTAAAAGAGGAGGTGTAAAGAGTCTGAGAACATAGAATTCAAGTAGTTTAAATAGTATAAAGAGAACTACATTTAAATAAAACGGAAGGAAAATAGGTATTTCCGACTAGAAAGCTTTCAACCCTTGTTGATTTGCTAATACTTTCAGAAAGTGTTATTTCTCCCCGAACTCCCCTCTGACACTTAATTGTTATTGTTTATCTGCATTCCCTACTAGACTGTATGCCTTGTAAGGTCCAATTACATTTTATCTATCATTAAACTGCATAGTGTCTGATTTACAGTAGATATGCAATAAATACTTTTTTTACCAAATTTATTTATGTTGATAACAAATGGAAGAACAGAATAAGGCATCTCTATTTGAATATTAATAATCTCTGTTAGGTCTTTGTCAGTTCCATTTTCTTTTGAATTTTATGTTGACCTTTTTCAAAGATCCCTTTTCTACTAAAACCTGGAAAAGAAAGCTTATAAGAACTACAAAAAGACCTATAAATTTTCAACATAGTATACCTCTTCACTGTGTCACAGGAACAACTGGTATGGAAATTGAAGGTGAATGTGGCTCTGTGCAAATAATCTATTCACTTTTGGAGATGTTAGCTCAGTTGGTGAGAGGACAGCACTAATAAGGGAAAGAGTGCCGGTTTTATCAGCTTTACCCAGAGAAAAACTACCCCAGAGTCACAGATTGTACCTTCAAGCTCAGCGAGTTCTCCTGGGTCACAAAGAGAGTGCAGATTACTCAGTACAATCTATTAACGATTTGGAAAACAAACAACTGATGGTAGATCTAATACACAAAAGACAGCACATTATTACTTTGCAGAGAGCTAAAACAGAGTGAACCCAACAAACAAGTATAAACTTAAGAAATATACTTTTTTCATCTGTTCCCTTTAGACCACAGATCTAAAATGGGCGTACCTAGTGAAGGAAATTTTAAATCCAAATTCTTCGAATATATCCAAATCATTACTGGAATCTCTGCTTGGAAGGAAGAAAATATGACCATGTGGAATTGATAATAGAATGCCAAAAGGGCAAAAATCAATCTGAAAATCATCAGTAGTGATCACATTAGGCACTTTCAGGGTGATATATTCTGAAAATATTTATGTATTGAAATAATGGTTTTCTTTGCAAAAATCTGCTTTCCCACATGCAAACAGCATTTCATTGTATGTGAAGCTCTGTTTTTCCAATAAACATTGATTTATGGCTCACTACCTAAATTAATGCCAGAAAAAAAAGTAAGTTAGAAATATTTTTGATATATTCTGTTAAATTCAGTTATGAGACATCTGATTAGAAAGTGGTAAACCTGTCAGATGTACTAAAAGAAAATGTTCACTAAGAAAAAGGTAATGGGAACATGTAATAACCATCTACAAGTCATTCATCAGTCATGAAATGATACTTATTAAGATCCCTTCTACACATGGCAATGTTCTAGTGTCACAGATGTTGTATATCTTGTGGTCAATCCATTTCTTAAATGAATGTGTTCTCTGGGAAGGTTGATAAAAGGAACCAGTTACTACTTTGACTGTATTCTCAGATATGAACAGAATCTAGATTTAGAAGAGGAAGACCTAGACAGGTTAAAAACAAACAAACAAACAAATGAACAAACAAAAACTTTATACTAAACTCTTGTAGAATAGTTTTTTTCTCTGGGTTCAAAGTTTACTGTTTTCATTTCCACTGGCATGCTCTTTATAGAACAGGTGCAACAAATACCCATCACTATCTTCTCAAAAATGCAACTAATAGGCATTTAATAAGGCAAGTTGCATATTAGAAACAAGTGTTTAAAAACAAGTAATATTTATGTATACAAATAAATAATAAGACATGATTAAACATCAGTGAATGTACTACATGATATATGGTAAAACTATAGGGCAGTGAGCCTATTAATAACATTCTTCTAGGTGCAGATAGGCCTTTGACTTGCCATTCTTTCTATTTTTATGCTTTATAAATAACTTACCTATTCTCACAGAAGTAAAATGATGACACATACACCACACACACACACACACACACACACACGCACACACATCCCTCTCTCAATTGATTCTGCTCCTCTGGCAAGAGAAGAGTTGGAGACCTAGGTACTTAGTGGGCAGAGAGAAGAAGTGCTACTTTTAGGAAACTTTAACCATGAGAGAATTCCTTTAGCAGATCAAATTCACCAGATCGCATGCTGTGCTATAAAACAAAACTGTTTCATACTGGAGCCTTGAATTACTGTCTCCCCCTGATCGAAACTGCATGGTTTGGACATGGTTCCATAGTGTAGTGGTTAGTACATCTGCTTTACACACAGAAGAGCCTGGATTTGCACCCCAGTGGAGCTATGGTCCATGGTCTATGGCCATGCCACCTTGAACAAGCTCGATGTTTGATCTTGGAAGCTAAACAGGGTCGGGCCTAGTTAGTACTTGGATGGGGGACCACATAGGGAGAGCATGTGCTCTAGGCATAAAAACAGCAACAACAATAACAACAACAACAACAACAAACTGCATGGCTCTAAGTACATTTTTAAATTATGTAGGATACATGGCAGAATGTCTCCAAATGCTGCTCCTTAGTACCTGTTGCTGAAGAAGATTCAGAGGTTAAGATATCTAAAGTTTTCTCAGAAAACGTTGTGGTAGGTGGTATAATGGAAATAACATTAACCAACTTTAATTGAAAGGCAAACATCTGGCACAAAGACTCTAATCTCAGGAACTGTGTTTAGAGATTCAGGAAGCTTAAATACCTTGCCAAGATCATAGAGCTAGTTAGAGATGGAGATGGATTTGAATCTTTGTCCATCCAAATTTAGGATCTCTGCTAGACAGATTCAGGTTTGAACTCTCTTTCTATCACTCACTAGCTGTGTAAATTTGGGCAGGTTTCTTAACTTTGACGAGGTAGGCTTCTATTTTCATGTTTTAAATTGAAAATAATGCTTACCTCATAGGATGTCTCTCTGCGTACTTGCTTGAATTAGCAGTAAGGCTGTCAAGGCCCTGAGCTAGTTGCTGTTAGAGACACACTATCCATAAGACTTTCTCCTCCCACAAAGTGTTGGAGGTGTACTGGGAGACAGAAGACAATAACTTATTATAGGGTACCTGTAGACATTTACCCCGATATGTGAAACATAAAAAAGGGATACCCTGTTTGAAGAGATGTGGGTGTGTGTAAGGAGGACACAAGTCCACCCACTCAGTCTTTCCCAGACACCTCTGGCAGTCTGGATTGGCTCCTTTGAACCCTAGGGCTCTGAAAGCATCATTAGGCAACATAACCTCTGGGGGACTTTGAAACATAAAATCTGGTTTCTACTGTAGGTGCACAAATATCTGTAATAAAAGGCACAAATATGATAAGATATATGTCCATTTAGAGACAGAGAGATCACAGTTGCCTGTTTCATGAAGAGGGAAGAAGAGGGTCAATGATGACATCACCAAGAAGATGGCCAGGAATGGGTAGAATTTGAAAAAGCCGAGATCACCACTGAAGAAGGAGAGGAATGAAATGCATTTAACAGAACTATTTCAGGAGGAAAGGCAGACTATGAAAAGAAAGGAAAGGAAGGGAAAAAAAGTACAAAGCATCTTGGAGATGTGTGAGCAACTTGACTTAACTGGAGCTTCTAGTACACATGTATAGGAGGTAGGAGAGATGGGTTTGGAAACCAGAGACAATAAAGGACTGCATTAAGAGCGTGGGTTTCGGAGTCAGACAGATGTGGGTTTGAGTTCCTGTTCTGACAGTAGTTGTGGGAACAGGGGCAATTGACTTAACTTCTATGAGCCTCAGTGTCATCTTCTGGAAAATGGAAATAATAATAATAATAATAATAGAGCATTATAGCTTTTTTTTTTTTTTTAGTGCTTATTTTATGCCAGGCATGGTTCTAAGCATTTACAGGTATTAACACAGTTAGTCCAAATGTGTTAACAACAACCTTGTGATACAATCATTCCCACAAGTTTTCAGATAAAAAGACTGAGATGAGAGAACTTAACAAACCTGTCTATCAAGTCACCTAGCATATCTTGTCACACAGTTGATAAGACAGTGACTGGAATCTGGGCATTCTCTTTCGGGAATCTCCCTTATTAGTTCAATCATGTACGTCATAGAGAATGATGAGACCTAAATGAGATAACACCTATAATATGCCTAGTGATGAGGTTCAGCACATGCTATCCTTAAAGTATGGCACCTTGGCATATTGAATATTTTAAGCTCAAGGAGTTTGAGAAAATGGCAGAAGCAGGAGGATCAGAGTCCTTCCCTCCCACCCCTCTTCCTTTACCCTGACACAGATTATAAAACCCTCATGTGACAAGTATGTTCTCTATGACCGGAAAAAAAGAGCATCCTTTCTCAGAAGACAAAGTGATGCCAAGAACCCTACACACAAGCTTTGCTATTGTCCCCACCTCCTTTATTACACTTCCCTCATTCTTCCTAACCTATCGTTTTTCTACAAAATTGCCTACTCTTTATCAAATCTAACATAAATATACTCAGGTTTACTGTTTCTTAAGGTTTTCATTTCCTTACGACGTCGTCTCTCATGTTATATAAAATTTGCATTACATAAATGTGTACGCTTTCTCTTGTTAAACTGTCTTTTTCAGTTTAATTATCAGACCCAGCCAGAGACCCTAAGAAGGTCCAGAAAAAATTTTTTCCTCTCCTGTACTAGCCAAGTGTCAGGCATAGAGTAAGGATTCAATTGAATAAGGCCTCACATAAAAAAGAGAGGAAGGCAGGGCAGAGAAAGAGGTTGAAGCCAAGTCATACGAAGTCTCTAGAATACCATACTTAGAGCAATTTTGACATTTTCCAGCTGGTAATTTTAATTACATGTGGGATTGCAACAGGCTTGTGCTGTGATTTAGAGAGATTTATCATTCAAGATATATCAGTTTAAAAAGAGAGATGAGTAGAGACCAATTAGACTTTTATTGTAATAGTCATTAAATAGGCTGAGAAAAAGGTGGTGGCTGTGGAGATGGAAAAGAGGAAATATGTAAAAGCTATTGCAGAGACAAAGATGAAAGGTGAAGCAAACAAAAGATGACTCAAGGTTTCGAGGCTGGGTGATGGGAATAATGCTGCTGATGCCATTAATAGAAACGCAGAAATCAGGGGAAGAAGCTGGGCCTTGGGGGGAAAAAATGATGAGTACATATTTTTTTTGCAGACTGAGTCTGAGGTGTTGACAAATCATTTAGGCGGAGATACACAGTAGGCAATCAGCTTTGCAGGAACTCAGCTCCAAAGAACAAATATATAGCAATATCTAAACTTTTCTTCTCAGAACCCTTTGGATTAAATGTTTTGAGAACAAAACACATATATAATATGTGTAATATATATATATATATGTATATATATATAAAATGTGTGTATTATATATATAATACATGTATAATGTTTCTGTATATTATAAAAGATGTACATAGAAAATAATAAACAGAAATAGAAAATTTTTTTTCCTATTTCTGTCTTTGAGCAGCCTCTGGGAGGCAAGGCTTCCTTGTGGAGATCACTGAAATATTCTAAATCCCTTTCCAGGGTTAGGAAGAAGCCTAAATGCATTGTACTAAACAAAATGACTTTCTATTGCTTCTTCTCCTGTAAATGAAAATCTTCCTTCTCTTGACAGTACACATAGGAAAAAAAGGACTAAAGACTTCATTGTCCTACAAACTTTTACTTGTGTATATGGATGTCTGTATATAAGGATATTCAATGTAGAATTATTGATAAAGGTGAAATTAACTTAAAGGTCCATCAGGAGGGGGAAGATAATACAAATCATAACACATCAGTCTACAGACTAAAGAATTAAGGTAAACCTACATGTACTGCAAGAGAGAGGACTCTCCATGACATATTTTTAAGTAAAAAATAATTTGCAAAAGAGACAACATCTTGATGAGGTATACTTCATGATCTATGAAGTATTTGGAATATGAATAAATTTATATTATATATATATATATATATATGCATTTGGCATAACATTGCATCTGAATAAGTTTCTAGATCAACTACCAGTTTATAGAAATTACAGAGAACGAAGGAATCTGTTAGATAACACCAAGGGAATGCAAGCAATAAAATCCAAACAGAAGGGATCTCTTTAAGACGGATCATCAAATGACTCAGTTTATTCAACAAATTGTAATAATAAAAAAAAAATGAGAAAGAGCTGGAAGGAAAATTTAATTAAAGAGACTTAAAAATTTAAAAAGGGACAAAACTATTGTATTTTAAGAATGGCCGTTTAAGTAATGAATTACTCCCTCTATATTGTTTGTTCTTTTTACAGTAATGTGTTCATGTGCTATTTGTATAATTAAACATAACGTTTAAAAAAGACAGAAACATAGTAGATATAGGGTGATCTGGTGGAATGGAAGTTCTAGGTAGGTGTTAAAGTGACAACCTTACTTACCAATAAAGCTGAAGATGGATTTACATTTATAAGGTTACTGTATTCAGAGATATATAATTTAAAAAACTTCATTTAGGGAACCATAGTAATGTAGTTTTATTGAAGAACGAGTGAAATGAGTTAGGTTCTAAGTTTGCTTTCTCTGAGATTTGTAAACATTCTTGCCTTCTTTCTGTTGGATTCCCAAATAGCATAGCCAAATATGTAAAATTTGCTGTCTTTGATCCTTGGGGCTAGATCTAAGATAATATAACCAAATAGGCATTAGCCATGTACGGGAAAGGTATTAACGACTGAGATGAATATCTCCTGGTTGATGACAGGAGCGTTCTTTTAGTCAAACTGATGCCAAAACATGACAGACTAATGTCAAAATAGAAAGAACATCCAGTTCGAAAGGATAATTGAGCTCAAGAGTAGTGGAATCTTACAGTTACTGAGAAAACTAACGTTTCGGTATTGTTTATTCTCCACACCGTGTCCAGTAGTTTTTCCAGGATCGCATCTTTATTTGGTTGCAGAAAATTTCGCTTCCTGAAACACTGTTATAAACAAATGCCATTGTTTGTTAAGCTTATCAGCCAGATGAGTATTTGCTTTGCTGCTAAGAACTTGTTAATCTGTTAGCAGGCTCTGGCTCAATCCATTTTTAGAAGCTCTTTTCAACATATTCTGAGTTTGATATTTAGATGCTAATAGAGATGATAGAAATGGTGCACTTTGATTTTTTCCCCCCTAATTCTTGTAACTAGTAGAGAACTCTAAACTGAAATAAAGAAAGAAAAAAACCCAGTGTTCATCTTTCCTTTTCCACGACCAACAATTTCAAGCTATTTTGCAAATATAGGACAGCTGCTTTATTGAGCTAAAAAAAAAAACACTACAAAATGTAATGATAGTACTTTGGACTCTATTCTGATCTCCCTTAAATTCCACACAGCTTGGATTTTTCTGTAATTTTAATGAAAATGTAGCACTGCACAATCTCTCTCCATTTATATTTATGGCACTGTCAGTATTTTCCTTCTTAGCAACTGAAGCACTTCTTGGGAAACATGCCAGGTATGAGAGGGAGGGTGAAAGCCAAAAATGGAAAATGGAGGTGGGGGTGGGGAAAGGAACTGGACTAAACAAACACACTCTCCACTCAGCCAGCTTTTTAAAGACTTGCAAATCACTGGGAAATGGGGTACAGAAGTTCAAGTAGGATTAAGGTAGCTTAGCAAGCCTAAATGCCACTAAACATAGAGCAAAATAGAGCTAGAATCAAACCTTAAAAACACTGCTGATTTGTTAAAAACTAACACAATTTCATTAATTTTAGTATGATATCAAGTATATCTTCTTATTACTTAGCTACTTGGGACTTGATAATCATATGTAAAAGTCAGTAGTGTTTCTTGGTACTGGTGTCAATTTCTCAATTAACAAAGCCTTCTTCCTTTACCTGCCATGCTCCTCTTCTGTTTTCTAAGCAAAGATAAATCATTCGTTTACTTCACAAGTATTCGTTAAGGGCCTGAGCGAAGAACCAAACAGGGAGGATTTTCAGTTTATTATCACCTATGTTATAATTCCATATTTTGGAGAAGTTACATATACACATAAACAAAATGCCCTTGAGAAGAGATGGTTAAAAAAAAAGGGGGGGGGTGCCTATTTATATCAGTGAGAAATAGCCAAATAAATTTGGTTCCATTTTATAAATCACTTTTCACATTAATTTTCACTTTAGCCTGGCATTCTAAGTATTGTTATCAACCTATTTTACTAATTTGGAGGGAGTTTTAGAAAGGTTAAGGAAATTGGTGATCTTCATTGCTGAGTGCCAGAGCTATGACATAAACTTGGGTCTTCTGACTAGAATTAGTGCTTTTCTCATTATGGTGTAGTGGTTGAGAACATGTGTTCTGGAGTCCAGAGGATTTTGGGTTGGCCACAGATCTGCTCCTTACCAAGACCTTCTACAAGTTGCTTAACCATTCTAATCCTGGTTTTTCTAAAATGGAGATCATGATAGAGTCTCCCCCAGAGGATTGTGGGGAGGAATAGCATAAGATTTGTGCTTAGCACAGAGTCCAGACCCCTAAAGGATTACCTAGGATAGATTAACCCATCTTTCAAGCAGGATCAAGAATTTCCTATTAGCTACTTATAGAGCTTTTAAACATAAAGAAACTCCAATTGGGAGGAACAAAAGGAACAAGATGTCTGGCATTAACTATTAGCATGTCTCACTGGTCAGGACTAGTATTGAGAGTAGGGTGTGCCCAAGGAAGACTAGAGCTTCAGCCTGAAAAAACTTTTTCCACATACTAAGAGATTGCTTTGAGATATAAGTCAGCAGATGCTTTAAAATGCAAATATTTTGGGGTAGAAAGAACAAGGTGATAACATTTCTCAATGATTACCCTATTATAAATTCTTTCAGTCAAATACTATCTTATTTGTGATCTCCTGCACAGCAAGAAGGAAGGGGATTCTATCTCTCTCTCTAAGAGAGAGAATCAGGTAGAAGGTGGAATTTCTTTGGCTGGAAAGGTGGAGGAGGCCTGAGGGCCCTATGTGCTTTGGCAAGGAGAGGCAGGGCATTCCAAGAGAGGGAAGAAGAGTCTGGAAAATGTGGAAGAGCTCCAAAATAAACTTTCTTTATTTTGCGATTTAGGTTGGGAATGTTAGCCGCCCGGTACCAATAAAAACCCTCTCCTGGTTTGCCTTCTGGCACCACTGGCAGCGGTTGACACCTGAGCTGGGTGGGATACCTGGCCAGAGCAAATCCTGCAGTACAGCCGAGTACACTGGTTCCAAGTGTCCAGGCGATTGTGCAGGCAGACACTTGTCCAGTTGGATGAGTCAGAATCCCTGGGAATACAGAGCTTGTTTTCTCCCTGAAACCTGCTTGCAAATTTTATTATTTAAATTATACCTTTAAATGTCTTCTCTGAAATATTTCAAGCTGGAAAGTCTAGGAATACCTCTTCCCCATTTCTACTTAAAGGAGTGGTTAGAATGAAACCTAGGGTTTATGGAAATGTCACTATGTAACATGTACCCTAAGAGCTGTGTAAAGCCTCCAGGTAAGCCATCTTTCAGCTAGGATCAGAAATTTGGTTCTCTTTGGAGCCTGTTAACTCTTCAATCCCCTCTCCCAACCAACTGCAATCCATCCTTGTGGTATCACATTTTAACTACAGTGAACCATGGCATCTGTATATATGATTTGTGCCCCATATTCCTTTGTTTTTCCTCAGTAAACAGAAAGAATCTATAAAGGGTTCAGCCTCCAGCATGTGGATGCACTCAGAGGTGAGCAGCTGCAGCTAAAGGAGGTGGGTGGTCAAAGGCGGTACTCTGGGCCAGAAGTCCCTGAACTCAGCCCAGAGTTCTGAGTTTGAATCGAAGCTGTATGGACTGCAGTTTCCCGACCTATAAAATGTAGAAATCAGATTGGCTGGTTTGTGGTTCTAATCCTCTGAATTGGTGAGATCCTATCCTTGATATAAAGGTGGTTTTTAGTTTGGCTCTAAATTAGCAGCCACCAGCCCCTTGGTTCTGATCTCACCGCCGGCTCTGGGATATAAGAGCCCTTTGCTTTGAAATCCCCCCTTTCAGCCTCTATTTAGAAGGAGAAATCCCCAAATACTAGTTTATCAACACCTCCTATCATCCCCACATTTGGTTTCCTTTGCATTTTGCCACCCGGTGACCCACGTCTAAATAGGTGGAGGTTGCATGAAAAGAAAAAAGCAGAAAGTTGTTAGAGCTGAACTGTAGATCAATGGTTGCAATTTTACCCCAAAGCAGGGCTGTGCTTCTGGAAGAACTAAGATTTATTGGTTTCAACACATGAAGATGTAAAATGTGCTGTTATCGCATCTCCCCAGAATGTGTACTGGCACCAGCCTGGGGAAATTGCCTGGAATAGCAAATTCCTAGTTGCTTCGTCAGTCCTACTGTCCATTTTCTGCATCCAAATTTCAGCACATTACCCACAGATAGATGCTGTCTTATTGGGAGTGAACCTTGAGCTATTATGCATTATGAGTTATATCGATATTACTGATATTATAGCTTGAATACTTGCATATTTAAATGAAGTGAAATGCATTCAGAATTCTGCATTTAAACACAATGCAAACTTTCACTTACGTATTTATATTTATTAAGTACTAGTGGGTGTAGTACACTGTAAAATGATGAAGGAAGATTATTTGCTGGAAAAAATCTGGATATTAGACACAGAAAGAATTTGTGTGAATTTTGTTGCTGGTGCTAAATTTACCTTGAGGATGATATTCAAATTTTCTGAGCTTCCACTTTCTTTTGGGAGCAACAATATTCTCATAAGGTCTTTGTGAGTATAAATGTGAATCTCAGACATGTATAGGAATTTTAAAGTATTGTTTTATTAGTTTATTTCCTTAATAATAATTACAGCCCCCATTTTAGAGTTGATGAAAGCAGTTTCATATATAGCATAGCATTTTAATGCCACCTTGTGAGGCTGATAAGGCATGTTAGCTTTATTTAAGAGATAAGAAAATAAAGGTCCAGAATGGTTGGAATACATTTCTTCAAACTGAATTCTTGACTCAAAGGTCTTCCTCAGAGGCAGTGTAAGCTTAGAGGAAGATATTTCTCATCAGTAAACAAACAACCATGCCTTGCTAGGGTTCCTGTTAATATAAATAAATTTTGTTGCAGAATTCTATTATCTCATCTTCCCTGAACAGCCGTAACGCATTGCCTTTCAGAAGGGAGTTTAACACATTTGCTACTTGAAGAATTCTCTGATATTGTGATAATATGAATAACAATCAGCATAAACAAATATTTTCTAACCAGAACATTGTGATTTTCCACATGTCAATAAGTCATTCCTAGTGAATCATGACCAGAGCCTTTAATAGGGTGATTTCTGGAACTATGAAAGCCCCTAGTCTAAGAAACTCTTTAAATTGCCCTAAAGACCTTTATTCTGCTTATATTTGTACTGAGGCAAGTTATACCAGATTCTTTCCTGAGGAAAGATTTATTGCAAGGAAGGACAATATTCAAACACCTGTAGGGTTGTTGGGAGGGATAGAGACCAGAAACTATGATAAGAAGGTCTAGTGAAGAAAAGAATGATTGAAATCAAGGATGACGTAACATTTTTACTACTTAGATTGACTTAAGTGGTTTGATAACATCGAGTATTGGCTGAAGTATGGAGGTTTCTCATACTCTGTTGGTGGGAAGAGTGAATTTGTATGGTGACTTTGGAGGATGAATTGGTAGTCTATTAAAATTAAATTTCATCTCAGTATCTAACCAAAGGAACATCATACATATGACCAAAGAGTAAAAGAGGAAAAGAAATAGTTTAAACACCTAGCAGAGGAAGAGTAATTTAATAATTTCACTGGACAGAGTACATTCATATCATGACATCATAGTAGTACTTGTAGCAAATAAAAGCAATTAATATATATCGGCATCAAAATATAAAAAATATATACATATGGAACCATTTTAAAATGGAGTTGGATCTGCCATTTACATCTACCAGAGGTATTACCTTGCATTTCTTACTCCTTGAAACTTTGGAATGTTAAAACTAGGCAAAATAACCTTTGAACTGCGCCTAAAGTAGCATTATATTCCAAATGATTGTCTGGTATGTCTAGTGGACTAAAATGAAAGACATTCCAACAGCCTCACTTTACATCTGAGAATACCTGAGAGGGTGAGAGGTAAAATGACTTGCCTCGAGTCATTCAGTAAGAGAGAACCATATCTCCACAGTTTCACTCAGTTGCTTTGTTTTTCAGAAAGTTCGGTGATGATTTCTTTTGACAGAGAAATGCAGGCACTCTCTCCTTCCCTAAAGGATGTCAGAAAACAACCAACTATGGAATAGGCCCTCAGTGAGTAAGAGGATTATGTTGTTTACCCCAACAACGTACTGTCAACATGTCAACCGTTTATTAGGTCATCAAATTGACCTATGCTGTTAATACCAGTGGGAGCTGGGAGTATACCTACTTCAAAGTCTAGTGTTGCAAAATTATCGGAGGAAGAAGAACAGTCAACGACTGGAAACGGGACCTTGGGCTGGTTAAGAGATGATCCTTAGCTTATTCTACCATCAGAAAACTGTTACTTATCTTTAAAAAATATATTTATTTCCCAATTAGTTTTCCTCAATAGAATTACCAGATATTCAGTAACCAGAAGTATAAAATCCTGTTTTTTTTCCTGTCTGTCTGATAAAATGAAAAAATGAAAAGAGAGTGTGTGAAGTTTAAAAAATTATTTAAACTTAAAAAAATGAATTAAAAAGATATCTATAACATCAACATTTATGACAGAGACCTTAGTCAAGAAAAGAATCAGGAGGGCTTGTGGGAGGAGCTCTCACACCCATGTCTGTTGCTGAAGCCCTAAGGGTAGAATTCTGTTTTCAACAGACCTTGGTTATAACAGCCCCTCCTCTTCCCCTCTGTGAAAGGAGCTTCCTGCTGCTTCTTGCTCTGTGTGTGTGTGTGTGTGTGTGTGTGTGTGCGCGCGCGCGCGCGTGCGCATGTCGTCCTCCATACCTGTACCTTTGGAATTGGAATCATTTTTTTTCCTGAATAAATCCTTTTTGGTGATGGAATATCTAGTCAACTTTTGTTTATGGTTGGCAATGATAGTAACATTGTTATGTAAACAAATGTGTTACCTTTTATAAGATATATTCTTAGGCCAACAATGTTCCCTAGGTACACTGCATGTTGAGTTTAAGTTAGTATTTTCATAATTACTTGAGAAACCTGCATAGTTCCTCTTTTAAATGCTTTCACAGAAAATAATCAGTTTTAGATATTAACCTTGTGTAGACCAATTATCAGAATGAATTCAAACTGAAGTTTTGAGTTTTCTTCAAAATTCTATGCAATTATTTAAAAATAGTTACTTCTAGGAAGAATATAAACTAAATTAATATTTTACAGAGAATAAATTCAAAATAGCCGCTGAAATAAGCAAAAGTTACAAATATTAACTCTTTATTCCCCATCCTTCTTTGCCAAGTCCCTTATTTCTGAGGAGGACATCTGGAAATACTATTCTTTAGCTTCAGGAGAAGCGCCTTCCAGTCTTTCTTCAGCTGTGCTAAGTAGAAAAAAGTGCCCTTGGAATGAGACCAACAATGTTTCAAGTTCTTTCTTCACCACTTACTAATTGTAGAACCTGGGTCCTTATTTTACTTCTCAATTTTCTCTTCAGAAATTGAAAATTATAATTCCCACCTTAAAGGTTTTTGAGAGTTAGAGGAAATGATTGCTCCTTTACCTTACAGGTATTCGCCCTCTTGTGAAAAGCACATAGCATGATGCTTGACTGAAAATGCACCCAGGATTTCGGGGACCAGCCTCTTCTTCTTGGGTCAGCACAGTGCTCCCCAACTTGTTTTAAGAAAACTCCAAAAAAGGACTTCAGGGTCAAATAAATTGGGGGGAAGGCTGCATACTCAGTCCCCCTCTTTGGTATAAGAAAATGCACATAACATATTAAAAGTTCTAAGGAGGCTTAATCTGGTGTTTTCTAATTTTATTGGAACGCAGATTTTCTTTAATCTCTAGAGAACACAAATTAATGGTTCTGGGGAACTCAGTATAGGGAAAACTGGGCCAGAAAATTGGATAAGTATGAGTAATGGCTTTAAGGCTCCTGAGAACAGGAGAAAAGCTTGGAAAAAAAATTAGGGACAGCTTGTGTCGTCGTCCATTCCCATTAGAGTTTCCTCCCTTTTTCCAATTAGAGTCTGGGTCCCTCAGAGGAAGGCTTTCAGACTTTCCTATCTAAGAATCCCTAATGCAAGGGACACTGAACACTTATTTTATTATGAAAGCCCACAAGAACCTCCCATGTCACTCCATAAAATATATTTGTTTAAATATAAAAAACAAAAATTTTAATTATTGAAAAGTAAATAATTGAATACTTTCATGCAGCACTTTTTTTTTTTATCAAATTTATGTTCTTGGGAGATATATCATATTTCACACTTATTGGGTGTATAAATGTAGACTCCCTGGGTTAATACTGAATGGCTGTAAGAGGAGTACATATACTCCAGTATTAGAAGCAAAGCCTTAAGTCAGCCAATCAACAAACAGTGAATGTTCCATCTAGTCTGAGTACTGTTTCAGGGGCTGAGCAAGGAGGCAGAGAGAATTTATAAGAATTTAAGGAACTCTTACACTCTTGCATCCCATGAATGGGTACGGGACTTGCATGCTGAATGTGAGGGGAAAAAGCAAGACAACCAATAAACTCATGTAGTGATAAATAAGATAACTTTTAGCATGAATTAATGCTATGAAGAAGATACTACAGTGATAGAGTGACTTGTGGATGCTACTTGAACTAGAGGGTCAGGGTGTCTCTTTGAGGATGAAATATTCAGGTAGAAGCCCACTGATAAGAAAGATGCCATGAAAAAGTTTGCGTGAAGAGCTTTCTAAATTGAAGGTAGAGCATCTACCAAAGCTCAAAGTTTGGAAATGGCTTGGCATGTGTTTTAGTTTGGGTTTCTCAGAATATATCCAGAGATCAGGACTAAGTATATGTACTTTATTTGATATGTCACTTCATGAAGCATCAGAAAAGAAATCAAGAAAGTGAACAAGGAGAGAGAAAGACCAATATAAAGAGTATGCTATAAAAGGATTACTGCTATTGCTAATGGGGGCTTATTTCCACTGGAGTGGGACCCCTTTAAGGAACCATTTGAAGCTCACCTCAGAATCTTCCTACTGGAGGGCTAGGAGGCTGGGCCGTGTACCTGCCTTCTTCATATTCCACTGGCTGAGTATTATTCTTGGGGCGTTAATTCTACTGCACTTTTAGGTTGTACCTGTGGAGGTCGAACAAACTCCTGACCTCAGGCAAATAAAGACGCAGTTACTCAAGATAAGAAATTGTCGGCATGCTGAGAATTCTTAGATTGCAGGGAAGGTGGTGGGTGACAGGGTATCAACAGTGTCAGTCTTCCACAGAATATAACTCAAAACTACCTTGGTTGGAGTGTAGTAGGAAGAAAGTGGAGGGAAATGAGTTCAGGGAGATAGGCAGAAGCCAAATGATGTGCCTGTAACATTGCCTATTTTTAGTCCATTTATAATAAGTAGCCATTGGAAGGTTTACAGTGGGGAAATGATTAAATATGCTCAAGCTTTAGAATGATGGCTACGGTTTTTTTGTTGTTTGGTTTTTGGTGGGAGATGACCTTGAAGGAGGCAAGAAAAGAAACATGATGATGGATTAGAAGGCTATTGCCATATTCTAAGCAAGAGATCATAGTCAGTTGGGTTCAGTGTAGATTACTTGTCTTCATTTTACTTAATCTATAAGCAGTATTTGACACCATTGATCACTTTTTCCTTTAGAAATATTTTTGCCTTGGCTTTCAGAAATACCACTTAGTCTTGATTCTCCTACTGACTCTCTGGAACTCTCCTTCAGTCTCCTATCTTGGCGTGCTCCAGGGCTCAGTTCTAGAACTTTTTCCTCTATCTTTGCACACTCTCTAGGTGATCTCATGTAGTTTTATGGCTTTAAGTACTGCTGTGCCCATGCCTGTTTCAAACGAATATATCTCTAGCCTAGTCTTTTTTCATTGAATTCCAGAGTCCTTTATGTCAATAGCAACTTTATTATCATTTGAGTGTTAGGTCTGACCTCTCAGACCTAACACATCAGAACCTGAACTCTTGGTCCCCTACAAATGGTTGTAGGAATTAAGTTTATAGTAGCGGAGATGGTAAAATCAGTTGGTTCATTAAACATTTTAGAGGTAGAGCAATAAGACTTAATGAAGAACTGGAGGAATCAAAGATAGCAACTCAGTTTTGCCCTGAACAACTGGATAAGTGGTGGTGCTCTTTACAAATGGAAAGGAGTAGGTTTCCCAGAGAAAAATCAATGGCTCTGTTTTAACTATATTAAGTTTGAGATACCTGTCAGGAACCCAAATAGGATGTGTGAGGTATTTAAGTGCTTCATCTAAAGGAGAGATTCCCTCAGCCATATATATATTTTAAAAAACAAAAGAATGTTTTACAAAGATGTGGCCCAAATAAAACTCTTTATTTGTCTCTGCAAATTTGAACTACAGAGTTGAAGAACATGTCTAACACTTGAACACTTAAGAAAGAGTAGAGGATGATATGGATTGATAAATACTCTGCAGTAAATTTTTATTCACAGGCAAGTTAGCAACTGAAAAGGTTAGGCAATCAAGGTCAAATAGTTTTGGTATAAAAAGTCTATTATAGACAAGTCAATCTTTTAAAATCTCCTGTTCGAATTCCTCCAAAGACTTTCTATTTCACCTGGAATGAAAGTCCTGACTGTGTTAGATCTGGTTGCCTCTAATTTTGGCTTCTGCCACCTATTCTCCTCTTCCCCTAACACAACCCCTCGTTAACGCAGGTCTACTCACAATGGCCTTTTACTCTACCTTAAATACTCTACACTACCTACTCAGAGCCTTTGCCCTTGTTCCTTCCCTCTTTCTGGAACCTTCTTCCCCTCAAATACATGTATAGCCTTTTTTCTAGCCTCACTCTGGTCATGCTCAAGTTTCCTACACAAAAGGCCCTTTTTAGACCATTCTATATGAAATACCAACTCTGTCATTGTTTATCCCTTTACCCGTTCATTCTTCTTTGTAATTTTATCACTCTTTGCTTTAGCTTATGTATTTATTTGCTTATTATCTGTTTCTCTTATTAGCAGGTAAACTCAATAGACCAGGGTTTTACTTCATCTGTTTTGTTTAATGCTGTGTTTCCAGATCCTAGAACATTGCCTAACACATAAGAGGTGCTTAATAAGAATTGATTTGGATAAATGAACAAACCATTCCTTTTAAATTTAAGTAATAAAATATTTCTTATGAGGCTATAGAATAGACTGTCACATAAGAAATATTTGATGGACAGGAGAAACTTGCTGTGATAGTAAATCTCATAGTCTACATCCAAAGAGCTAGGCAGGTAGGCCCTGTAATCAGCATGAGGAAATCTCTCAAAATTTAGTGGGTCCCCCACCAGTCATTTAGGGAGTAATTCAGAGCTCCAGCGTCTGATTCAAGGGTAAGGGTTGGGAAGGAAGAAGTTAGGTGGTAGTAACCATACTGGGTAGACTATCAAGACTAAATCTCAGGCAAAATAGAACAATTAAGGACCTAATTATTATAGCTGAGGTATATATTTGACCAGTGTTTCTCAAACTTTGTTGTACATTAGAACCAACTGAGGAGCTTTAACACTCTCTGAGATTTTACCCCATACCAATTGTAAGGTAAATGCGTGACATGCCCGAGAGAAGTTTTAAAAGCAAGCCTTTATTGAGAGCGCTCCCAGATGAGGTTCTCTGGTCCAGAGAGGAAAGAGGCCAGAGAAGTCGTGCCCTGGGACTGGAGGGCTTAGTTTTATAGGGTTATGTGGGGGAGGGTATAGATTGGGGAATGTCAGTTGAGCATCCGAATTAGGGTTGTGGCGGATTAGGGCGTGACACCAGGGCTTTAGGATGGGCCCTTGTCCATTGGATGTCAAGCTGGGAAGCCTCCAGGCAAGCCCCAACAACCTAACATCAATGAAGTCAGAATATCTGGGGATGGAGCCCAGGTGTCAGTGAGTTATTCTAAGATGCACACAAGTTGTGCTATTAAAGTACAGAACCCAGACTGGCAGCCATGGCATTAGTAGAACTTGTTAGAAATGAAGAATTATAGTCTCCAAGCCTACCTACAGAAGCAGAATCTGCATTTTAACAAGATGTGAGTGATTTGTCTGCACATTGAAATTTGAGAAGTGCTAATATAGACTACAGAGTCCCACCTGGGCAGGAGAATAGGTCATTAATCCTCAATTCCCTGAAGTGAATTAGAGGGACATGAGTCTACTAGGTTCATTATGCTTTCTGATTTAGATCAGAGTTAGACCCAGAGCTTGAGAGTGGGTGTGGGTGTAGTGGGTTTATAAATGGAGAACAAAGGGCCTTAACTCTGGGATGAAATCAGTTAATGGAATAGGAAGCCGGAAAGGATTTAAATCCAGTGTGCAGTTACTGGCAGGAGATAGGATTGGAATGATAGGTTAGTTCCATACTGTAAATGAACCATAGATGATGATGGTGTTGAAGAAGGTGAGCGACATGATCAAATATACATTTTGGGCTCAAATTGACCAGGTGGAAATTCTCAATCACTCCTGGAAAAAAAACAAAAACAAAAAGAAAAAACAAACAACAACAACAGTAATAAGATGAGGATAGTGCAAGAACAAGTGGGAATTTTTTTCACTATTCTTTAATATTAATGTATGTCCACAAGTCTTGTAAGATTAGATTGTGTAGCTTATTATTTTAATAATCCAAATATTAAAAACCAACTAAAATTAGGAGACCATGAAGAAGCCAACAGTAGATTAAAATTGTTTTGCTTGGTTAGCTTTGTTAAGATTCTGCTAAATTCTTTTCTTCAGAAATATAACTTTTTATTTCCACATCAATAGCACCGTTGACATGATTTTTTTGCCACTTCGAATAACTATTCTTACAACTGCAAACTTTAAAGTTGTAACACATTTTACATATTTTAAGAAAGTATTGGCATATTCAAAAATTCCTTGAGGCTACTAATCAAGCCCAATATATACCTTCACATTCATGTCACCTCATTTTAAATGCATGTACTGGTTTCATTATAAAGAGTAAGGAAAATGTAGAAAAACTAAGTGAAAGAAACTTGAGGATGACCCAAGGAATCTGATTTGTGATGGAAAGAGCCCTGTTTCCTATTACAAAGTATTCTGTCATATGTATTCTACATTTTTTAAAGTTGAAATTGGGCTTTGACCTTACTAAACCATAATCTTTCTGAGGTAGGTTCAGATTTGAGGGCTTAATGTCTTTCTTACCATGGACTAGGTTCCCAATAAATATTTGTTGAATACATGAATAAATCATTATCAGATTTTAGTGTGGAAGGAGTCTGGCTTGTCACCGCCACCTTCTCTGGAGGAGGACTGTCCTTGGCTGATGGAGGCTGCTTTTCCTTGGAGGTTTACTTCTGAAACCACAGCTTTGCCTTGCTTTCTCTCTCCACTGCCTTAATTTGCTTATTTCTCTTCATGGGTGTCTCCTGAAAACATTCTTAATATATCACTTGCATTAGAACTCTTATCTCAGACTCTGCTTCTAGGAAACCTAACCTAAGACATTATGTATGCATGTCTAATTATTATATACATATGTGCATATTTCTATGATTATTATACATATGCATACATGTGAGTGCATATGCACACAAAACTACCCACATTTTTATCTTGTCCTATATTAAGAAGTGCATTTTACATTTTGATCTAGTATAATAGATTAATAGATATATGTGTATACACACATTTATTAATTTAACAACAAATGTTTATGTATTGCCTATATGTGCCAAGCATATCTGTCTTATTTGTTGGGGAAACAGCATGAATATGGAATTTACATTTATAACACAAAACTTTACGATATGTCACAAAGGCTGATACACTGTATTCTATTCTAATATTTTCTTTTGTAATCTATTATATTCTATTCCTTTAAAAAATGTTGTTCATGACCATTAAATTGATTTAACAATGTGCTTGAGAATTGTAACAATCAATATGAAAATATTGCCATAGTGTCATATCTGATTTCATAAAGTATAAGGATGTTTTTGTTAATATCTCAGGCACTCAAGTATGATATAATCTTTAATACCAAGAAAAAATATATGTAACTGGCATATGCATGATATTATTATCTTTTTCCTTGAAAGCTCATATGATTCAACCTTTATTTTTATTAGTGTTTCTTTTCAAAATACCCTTTTCATCTTCTTCAACTAGAAGTCAATAAATGAAGCTTTTGCCCTATGTCTAAACTGTCAAGGTCTCTACGAGAAAATTTGCTTTAAAGAAGTAGGAGTTAATGGTCACTCTTGCACTATAAATTCTTTTGGCAGATACTCTCTAGCTGGTAGATATAAGGATGACTTTCTCCTTGAAAACTCTAATGGGACTTGGGAATAATATACAATCTGTGATTCAGGTACGATCCTCCAAATGTAAGAGCTTTTAGGCTATCTTAAAACCTTACCTAAAATAAATCACATTATTTCTGGTTATTTCTTAGAGAAGTAAAGATATCTAATATAGATGATATATATGTAAAAGAACTTTAGTTTTGAGCTTAAAAAATCATTTTCTTCCTGAGAAGAGGTTGTGACAAATGTATGCCATATGATTGATTTAAAAGTGAGGAAGTCGTATGTTTTCTACAAATGTCCTTCTTAGAGAGAGACTTAGAAAGGCCAGGGCTAAAACAGTTGTGAATGGTGGAAAGCAAGCATTCTCCTAAGCATGACCTTAATTTAAATAGTAATTCTACTAAAGAAATAGGTGGCATAGGGCTTGCTTATGAATTTCAGTTTCCCTATCTGTAAAATGGAATAATTTCAATTTCACAAGGCCATCATGAGAAAAAAATATGACAGTATATTGAATGATTGGCTTATTGTCACTCAATAGACACTCAGTAAATGTTCTATCAATCAAGACTCATCAAGAAGGGACATTTAGCTAGCCTGGTGAGAGAAGTTATAGAAATCATAAAAAGTTCTCTGATTGTTTAAACACCCATTGGACTTATACATCCAAACGTAGCTCTGGGAGGCATCATATAGTGTCTAGTGATGATGTCCTCACTCCGAAAAAATTTTTAAAACTCCTCTTTAGGAGTTTCCATTGGAATAAATCTTACTTTACAGTCACATATTATGGTTGATATTATTCAGCATTTACCCAGCTGGATTCTTCATTTTTCTCATCAGGCTTAGGTCTCAATGACCTTGTGTGGTACTCAAAGTCCAATTCAATCTTAAAAAGTTAAGTTATATTATATATAAAAATGTGATGCAGGACCTGAAGGCAGCATCTAAAGAGGAACTCTGGAAATGCTGTGCTTCACTGCAATTAATGTGATTTTTAGACTATCAGCTTAGCTTGACTTGTCAGGAAGCCAAGAAGATACAAACTACTGATGGTGATCGTCATCAGCTTAACCAAAGATGGGTCCCAGCTGCTCAGGATCAAACCACAGCTGTGGGCTGGGGCTAGGCCATGGACTCTGGTAGTGCACTGAGGTCCAGAACTTGGAATTTGAGGCTTGGGAGCTTGTGAGAATCCAGAGCTTCAGGGCATCTCTCAGAACTCCAAGCTTGGAATCTGTTTTAGCTGAGATATCTGGATATATGCAGTTCAAGCTGTCTTGCTGTTTTAAAAACACCCTTGCTACTCAGAATCTGCTTTTACTAAGAATGAGGCAGTTCCATGATGATCACAGGAAAAGTTATTTAACCTTTCTAAGCCTCAGACTTCTCATATGGAAAATTGAAGTAATAATAGTACATTCCAGGAGGGTTGTTGTGAGATTACATAAGATAATGAAATAAAGTGCTTAATGGAGCATCTGACACATAGCAAACTCTGAATAAATTATAGCTATTATTATTATTTATAGCAGCTGAATACAGCCCAATCTACCTTTGTGCCCAGCTCAATGCCTAGGAAACCCAGCACAATTAGAGGCCTGTCCCTCTTGGATTTACCCAAAAGGGGATACTAGACAACAATTACTGGGTAACTTTTAGAATATCTGGGGTTCAGATTATGGGAGAAGAGAAAGCCATTAAAGGCATAAAGCTGGTTGGATAAACTGAATATATGTATTTAAGTATTTTTTTAAAATGGTCATATGCTTTTATATCACATTTGGTATGGGAATATGGATTCAGTTTTCATGACATTCCAGACTTCTGAATCCATTATCCATTTCTAGACTAATAATAATAGTAATAGGAATACAAATAATAGCTAACATTACTGATAATTACTTAGGGTGCTACAAAAACCCTTTGAGTGAGATGTATATAGGGTTTGGCATCCCTGTAATAAATAAAATATCAACACAAAGAGATTAGAGCAATCACCCACCATATCTTTAACTCAGCTCTCCTCACCTATGCCTTCAGCATTCAGTGTTCACCAGTTTGTAAGGAATCGTTAAACTGTGTAACTGCCAATTTCCTCTTCCCACCGGTAAAGTATAGGTACATATGCATTCATTTGCACATCAGCAAATATTTATTAAATGCCTGTTCTGAGGCATTGGTCAAAAGACTGAAGTAGAACATTCCTTCATGGACCATTTAGTCCAGAGGCCTTGGAATATCTCAAGGGTCCACTCCCCTGGCCACTTTACTGTGTTACAATGAAGAATCTTTTCAACTAAGTTGTCCATGTGTCAGGTTTACATGTTTAAAATGGTGATAACACTTTTCTTATTTTATAGCTTTTATGACAGGTAGCAGGTCATTAAATCAATAGCTCGCTAGCCGCAACAACACTGCTACCTTGCTCCTTGGTGATGTCGGTTTTTTTTTTTTTTTGGGGGGGGGGGTGGTATTTACCAGCCAAGAGGTGGAAAAGAGCTGAGCACTTTAAGGAACGTAAAACTAGGAAACCAAGCCGGAAAGCCACACATCACTGATGGGACCTTGTAGCAGGACGTTTACGCTTCTGTGTTTTGGGTCTCAAGTTCCTGTAGCCTAACCCAATTTCCAGGCATTCAGAGGGTGTGTCACTTGGGATCGTTATTGTGTCATATTGGGAAAAATATAGCTGAGATCGCTGCAGGCTAGTCACTCTTCAAAGGCAAATGAAAGGAAGAAATTCCTCTCTGGCAACTTTTTAAACAAAGAAATTTTAACTATGTAATAGAGTCCACAATTTACTTATTTCTACGTATGATGGTTGCTGCCAATAGGGTCATGGTTGCTGGTGGAGTGTATATTTTAATATGAACTATTTGATGTTGGTTGTTGTTGTCTTTCAACTCTTAGGTTAAACCACTCTAAAGAATGTAACTATAACATATAACAAGGGTAAAAATATTTAATACCTGTTGAAGCACATTGGGAATGTCTATTTCAAAGGAGTAAGAGCTTAAGAATTGACTTTCTCTGAAGAATACAGTGAGGCTCAACTCTCAGGACAGAGATCTGGCAGCTCTGCTGTTTCTTTCCATTAGTAAAATACATTGATAGCTGCTCCAGTCCTTAAAGCCTAGAGAAAACTGACAGCCTTACAGAAATGATCGAGTATCTGATGTAACTGTTCCTTATTCATTAACCCTAGGAAGAAAAACATTTGAAATAACAGGAAGAAAAATACCTATATTCCTGATCACCCAACATGTCAATTATTTCTTTTACTGTGTGTCAAATATTCTGGAACCAAAATCTATTTTTACAAATAGGGGCAAGGTAATTTAGAGGAGAGAGGGAGGGAGGGAGGAGGAGAGAGAGGGAGGAATGAGAAAAGGAGGAAGGAAGGGAGGGAGAGTGCGAGAGTATGATGTGTCTCCCACCAGTATTTCTACGCTCTTTATATTCTCATTAGTTTTTCTCCTGATAAGCATTCTGCCTCATTCAGGCAGTATATTACACTGAAGAATCTTTTTCATTTAACTCTCCCGTGTCTCGGTTTCTTTATCCTTTAAATGATGATAATGCTTGTTCTGTTTCATAGTAAAGGTGTTAGGATTGCTAGTATATCATAGATAAAAATATTTTGAACTCCCCAGAAAGACACAATACAAAGTATTCATATTGTCATCATTATCACTAAAGATACTCTGTACTTTCCTCTTATTGCTTTCTTAGCTTCCCAGCATCTGGCCAAATAGTAGCTTAATGATAGATATAAAATAATAGAGCTGCAAAAGAACTAAGAGATTGCCTTTTCTTTTATTCAGTATTTTGTAGTGGGGCTGAGACATTAAATAACTTTTGGGGGGTTACCATACTTTCCTGCTCAGCTTCCTCAGCTATGAACAATTTTCAAGATTATGCTGTCAATTCTCCCTATTTGCTTATTTTCTTAGTGGAAAGAATTATTTAAACTTGAACTATAGTCTCTATCCTAAAGTTTCTAAAACTGACACTACTACCTCTGAGAAGTGTGTTCTTCAATCTCATACTTCTATTTGTTTTCACAACTTTAACAATTAGATAATTGTATTCGTTTCACAGAGTTGCTATGATAAATATGATCCCTCATTTGGTTCAGAGCAAAATTGTGCCCATTTAATATTTCTCAATGCCTCACTTGTCAGAAAAATTTAAAGTCCCTTCAAATTCTATCTCTATCCTGATTGATTAAATAAATTAAATTAAACATGTAAAATGAGATAGTATATAAGAAACATAAAACTAACAATGCAGTTAAAGATTATTAAATAACTTGGTAAAACATGCATGGTATATTGTTAATTCAAAAATTCTAAAGGATACATGGTACCGTATTTTGAATATATATGAATATAAAAAGACTCGTAAAATATTGGACAATATTAACTGTGGACATTTTTCATGCTGTTGTTTTCGATGACTCTTATTCTGCTATGGTTTACTTCCTGAAATTAAGACTTATTAGTTCTATAATGAGGAATAAAGAAATTATCATGAAAAATCTTATCTATGTAAATTTATGTGCCTCTACTTCTTAAGATTTGTTTGCATATCGAAAATGGGATGAGATTTCACATGGTACTTTGAAAGGTAGAGCCACTCATTCTTGCAAGTCACCAGGGGCAAATGCAAATGCATGAAGACAACTAGTTGCAGAGGAGGAAGTGAGCAAGTCAAGTCGTGTCTTTGATCCAGACAACAGCGTGATTTTGCCCTCCATTTTTTAAGGCTATACAGTGAGATTATTAATTTCCTATTGGTGCATAACAAATCACGGCAAATTTTGAGACTTAAAATAGTACAGACATCTATTATCTCACATGTCTATAAATCATTTGTAGATTTAAGAGTTGAGGCATGGTTTATTGGCGTCCTCTTCTTAAGGTCTCACAAGGCTATGATCTTGGTGTTGGCTAGGCTACATTCTTATCTGTAACTAAAGAAACATCTACTTCCAAGATCATTAGGTTGTTGGAAAAATTCATTTTTTTGCAGCTCTATGAGAGAGGGCTCCAGCTTCTCACTAGCTGTCAGTTGGATGCCCTTAGGTGCCACCTGCAGTTCCCTACCACATGGCTCTCTCCATATGGAGTTTATTCCATGGCTGTTTACTTCTTCAAGGCTAATCGGAGAATCCAGTCTGCTAAGACAGAATCTTAGGTAATAGCGATATGCCATTAAGTTACATATTTATGAGCTAGAAGCAAATCAGAGTTCTGTCTACGTTCAACGGCAGTGATAGGTCATAATACCTGGTCATGGAGATTATGCGACTATCTTGGAATTCTGCCTACCACATAAACCAAAGCACTTTGAGAAATAGCCAAGAAACAATCAGAGAAAGCAAGAAAGAGG
Organism: Eonycteris spelaea; assembly: GCA_003508835.1. Classification (NCBI taxonomy): domain Eukaryota; kingdom Metazoa; phylum Chordata; class Mammalia; order Chiroptera; family Pteropodidae; genus Eonycteris; species Eonycteris spelaea. Next base: position 6,183,952 of record PUFA01000046.1, read on the forward strand.
AACTTCCCCCCAAAGCCCAGTCCCTTCCCTCCTCAGGCCTTTTTAGGTATGGGCTGCTCTCCTAGATAGCCAAATAGAGGAAAGCTCTTTAGCTTTCAGAAATCAGAAACAACCAGAAAAAGACACGGCTATATAAGCCACAAAATCACCAGAGTATAAGGAAAGAAAGATTCATAAGACCTTGCCCACTCCTTTGGAGATTCTGATTCTTTTTCAGTTTTATAGTTGATTCTGATGAGCCTTTTCATGCTTCCTAATGTATGGAAGGCTTTCCTTTTCCATTCACATATTTAAAGCATATACAAGCTCAGCTCTGCTTCCTTGTTCACACGAAGCCTTTTCTGATACTCCAGTGCTTGCCAATATTTCCCTCCCCTGAACTTATATATCTGAATACTTACTTATAAACATTACCACATAGGCTAGTGAGTTTTTGAGTTCTCTTTCATATGTGTGTGTGTGTGTGTGTGTGTGTGTGTGTGTATTGGATTTTTGTCCTTCTAGAATAGAGGTCTTATATCATATTTATACAAAGCTAATTCTGAGTATACCACAGGTATATACTTAGTTTCATTAATTGGTTAAATTCAGAAAATAGAGATGGAACACACGTACTTTATTTCTATAGAGGTAGTTAACTTATATTTAGAAAACCACTGTTTTAGAGAACAGTCTAGGGAGGCAGTATGGTACAGTGGAATATTCCCAAACTCAACGTATTTATGTACTAACTACTTAATTTTTTGGTCATATTTGTATATTTCTTGTACTACAATTTACATAATATTTTTCTATAAATTAAATCTCACTTGACCTAAATAATACTGCAACAAAATCAATTACTTCATATAATATTTACACATTTTTCAATTTCACCTGAAAAAATATAAATTGAAATGAAGTATTATCCATGTGCCACCTACATTATTTTCTGTACCACCAATAGTGGTTATACAACTTTCTGGAAATTGCTTATATAGTGCAAGACATTTATAGTCTCAGAATCTGGGTCTAACTCTTTTAGATCTTGGCCCTCTGATTTCTAAAATATAGAATAAGGACAATAAGTAACGATTAATGTTTATTATTAAGTACTATGTGCCTGGTAAGGTTCTAAGTATTTTATATGTATTCTTTTATTAAATCTTTCAAAGAATCCTTTGTTATTATCCCCCGCTTCCTTTTTTTGTTTTTCTTTTCTGGACAGGAAAATGAAGGCATGGTGAAATTAGGTTACTTGCTCAAGGTCATGCACCTAGTAAGCAAGGATCAGAGATTTGAATGCAGTCTGACTCTAGAGTGTATTTCCTTAACCACTTTATACACTGCTTCCCTGGTTTAATCCGGTATTATGAAGATTAAATGCAAACCAAAACAAAACGCACGTGTGCGCATGCGCACACACCCCTATCTCACATAGTACCAGACCTAATTTGTAGAATGAATTCAATACAATTTAATGATCTTTCTAGAAGATATATCAGTATATTTTATTTCTTCCTCTCATGGGGATCACAAAATGGCGTTATATCAATCTTTAAGTCTCAGACTGGAGAAGTCTGATGCCTTCTCATTGAGGCAAACAAAAAAACTTCAGACAACTTTCCAGTGGGATTAGAGAACAGAAGTGCATCTGATTTGAGAAATTTTATATTGATCTCTGACACAACAAAGGTGGCTTAAATTGACCTTCCTGAAAGTTTGCAGGTCATGAAGACCAATTAGTTGCTATGGTGTCAATAAGTGCAAATTGCTTTAGATTGTTGGTGAATAGGGAAATCTCCACTGGGTCAGTGCCTAGGGCAATGAGGTACTAGAGGCACTGCAGGTGGTTTTAAGGCAGACATTAAAAAAATTCACAACTCTGCTGGGCTTTGGCAGTCCACTCAGAAATGGTGATGTGTTCAGTCCTCTTCTTCAGCCGTAGATACAAATCAAGGTGCTGATCTCAACCTATACATCATCGTGTAGTCTAGATTAATTTTATTTTAGAGATTGTATTCTCTTTAGACATAGTACAGCAATTGAGATTAGACAGAATTGCTTACTTTGCAAAACCTTTATCTGTAAAACATCAACATATGACTAATTAATGATCCTTCTCACCAAGCAGTCTTCATTTTAAAGGACTTCATTTACAGTTAACGGAAAAGAAAATTTATAAATAAATGTCTGAGTTGAAATGTGAAAACCAAATGTTCAACCTTTTTAAAGAAACAATTCAGCACTCAACCTACATATGCCATTATGTTACAGTAACAGTTAAAAAAACTCTTCAAATTAACGATGCATACACTGTCACAATACACAGAGTTAACAGGGATAATTAAAAGTATTTTTATTCAGTTAATGAGATAAAGTGTCACCGTTGAGAATGATTACCACGAACTTCTGTAGATAGCATAGAGCAGAACACCTTGTCTTTGTAAAAATAACTATATCTAACAATTGCAATATGTTTTATTCATATGGTGTTTACGTCTGAATGTGTCCAAGCTATTTGCTAGGTGAACAGTCACACTTGATAGATCCAGGAGGGAATTTCTTGGTACAATGAACAAAAAGAGCTATTTTGTTCTTGTGCTCCAACCTCAGACCAAGGAAAAAAAAAACTGTCATAAAAATATGGTCACCTTTCTGCCTTTAAAACTAAGCTGGTGCCTGGGGAAGAATTTTCAGAATGTAAAAAAAAAATTGGTGACATTACATGGGAAACTTTCTGTTCTTCCCTTGTAATAGTCAATCTTGTTTAGACAGTAGCCTCTGAGTAGCTTGGGAACAGTGCATTATGAGTGATGGCAAGGGATTCAGGGACAAGGGATCTACAAAACTATTATACAATGACCAACAACTGATGTTTCTTTTAAAACTTTACTATTTAAGCATTGTTTCCTGATGCTTTGATATAGTGAAATGTTTATGTCAAGTACCATATTCCAAATTACCTATGATAAAAATAAATCACTTAATATATCAATTTAATGCTCTTTTATTCTCCTCGCCTTTCCTATGCTGCAAAGACAAAAACATACTCCTTATAATTGGAATGGAAACCGGCCACATGGCCTTTAACAATAAAGCTTTTTGTTATGTAGCTGTAAAAATTCAACAATTGAAAATAAAAAAGGCTATAACCAAGGGGAAGGTCCATAACCAACTACGTTATGCCCTGGGGTGTTGCTCCTTCCACATGTCAAGGGTAACCTTAGGTCACCAGCAGAAATAAGACTGGGTGGAAGTTTTTAGTTGTCCATTTTAGTTCCAATGACCCTGGCAAAGGGCTGCTTACTGAACTGTGTTAGTCTGTGGAGGTAACTCTCAGGGGAATATTTTAGATTATGCTACAAGCATGGTGTTTGCAATGAAACACGCCATTAAAAAAAAAAAAACATTGACATAACAACAGAGATCTGCTACATTCCTGGTACAACTAAGAAGCCAAGTGGATTCTTGAAAAGGAAAAGTTTCCTGGTGTCAATTGTGTGCCCTTTATCATTGACATACTTTGTAAATCCATGGTCGTTCACATCCCAGATGGAGATCTGGTACTCAAAAGCAAAACAGGAAATGAAAAACTAAGTCTATTCCCAAAGCCAGGAAAGAAAGCTACTCTGCTGGCGACCTGGGACATTTGCAATAGATAACTCCAGTGATAAATGCCTGTGAGTGGTATTGTCTAATATATTATCAACAGCTGTACAGACTGATATTCAATGAACTTGCCCATGGAAGTGAGTACCAGACCTCACTGGAAACTAGACTCGGATACTAATGAGTAGGCAGTCTCAGACGGAAAAGGAAAGGATTCACAGCACCAAATACTTGGAATTAGGAGCCTCATAATATAGAGAAGAAGCAAATCGGCCTTAAGAAATGAACAACTAGAAAAGTACAATTTCTCCAGAAACAACTCTATCCTCACTGAGGTGAATGTGAAGGGATAGGATCTGAAAAGAGATATTAAGCCCAAATAGGTCATGTATGACCAGAAAAAGCCAGATGTGGCAAGATTCCAAACATGGGAGATGAACTCAGATGATTAGACCTATCTCTTGTGTAGGGCAACTGAGGTAGCTTCCCTGGGTCCTGCGCTTGTCTGTTGGAAGGGAGTGGAGTGGGAGGAGGCATCATGGCTTATTTCTCTTTTCCGAAGTTCATGAAAACTCAGTTCCAAAGTTTCTGTCAGAGATCTTGTAGTTGTCAGCAGTGTGGCTTCCTTCTATATTTGATGATTTGGGTTAGGCCCTGCACTGTTGAGATGCTCAGGCTCTAAACTCTTCTAGGGATGGCTCTGTAGGTGACTATGTTATCAGTGAATGAGGCTGACTCTGTTTTAGGTTTTGAATTGGGCGGAAGCAGGGAAGTATGAGGGATAAGTACGCAGTGAGATAAGGGGTCTGATGGAATGATTGATACATGCAATCTGAAGCTGTCTGCTTTGAAACTCCCAACTTAATCAGCTGAAGACAGGTCTATAGTAGAACCACTAGCTGAGATGTCATTTTGGATATAGGAAAAAAATTAAAGTGCAAGAAAACATAAGCTGTAGATTATTTCTCACTAGTTATTCCTCCCAACTAGAGTTTAGCTTCCTGGAAATAGAGACCAACTATTCTTCATTTAGTTAGATCCTTAAAAAATATTTATCAAAGAGATGAATGGAAAGGCAAAACTAGGCACCAAGATAAGAACAGTCTCCAACATTTTGTGTTTATGTTTGCTGCTTTTTAATTTATTGATATCTATTCCTGGAGTTGCTTCTTGCAATGGGGACAGCCTTTCCCCTTTCCTTATGCATGCTATCCCAGATGCCCATGAACTCTTGTTTGACTTCCTGAAGAATTGGAATCTAGGTGTACAACTGGAGGTGGAGTTGAGATATAGAGAGGCAGAGGTGACCTGACTACTTAAGAAGATATCTGTGACTAACTTATGCATTGCCAGATTTACACAAAAGATCTCTGCATGACCAGTGTCTCTGTAAAAAAGAGATTTTGATGCCATGAAATCTGGCTTTGGAACCCCATCTTCCCAGTGCGTGCGCGTGCGCACACACACACACACACACGCACGCACAATACACACTCCCAGTCACTGTACTATGGAATGAAGAGGCTAACTAGGTCTATCATTAGAACATTCGTACTGAAGAGCACATTGAACAAGAACCCCTTGATTTACAGGCGCCTTATCAGGTAACATCTTTTTTTAGAATCCATATATGTGCTCTTGTGAAGGATTAAACCAAAATGGCCAAGGCTTGCAGGACGAAACTAGAGAGCCCTGGTCTTGCCTAGTTAAAGAGAAAATGTTGGTCTATCTTGTTCACAGAAATGGACTAGAGTATATCAAGGAAGTTTCAAGGAGTTTAGAGGTATCACGCCAATAACAATCAGCATGTTGAACTAGGTGACAGTGTTCAGGTGGGGAAGTGCCAGAGGCAGTGATGAGTCTGGTTTTATTTAGCGCATTTAATAATGATCTGGAAGAAGGAGAAAACACATTAAAATCACAGATTATACTAAATTGTCAGGTGGTGTAAACACAAATGAGGGCAAACAAAAGGATAAAGAGAATTTAGAACAGAAATGAGATTCTGTCAGAAAAAAAATGTGCTTTCACATCTGTGCAAAGTCTCTTAAATCAGCTATGGAAATTGTTTTAAAAGTCATTTAGCTCAGAAAATGTTCATAGGCATTGCTCACATTTTTAAGTGCTAACCTCTCCCCACTCTTGTTTTTATTTCATTGGACTATAGTGTTTATATTTATTATTTAAAATACAGATCTGGTCATGCCACTCTTCTGCTTAAAATCTTTTAAGGTTCTGGAGTTTTTCTACAGGATGGGGTCCAAGCTCCTATCCCGAGGGAGACCCTTCTTTTACTATTTGTGTTCATCTTCTCAGCCTCTTTCACATGTCTGTCTGCTTTGTACTCCTCATTGCATCCAGGCTGAATTATTTGTAGCTCCCTGATTGCATCCCACCTTATTACTAACTGCACCATCTGCTCAATACTCCACTCCTTCCTCTTCTCTGTGTCTTCTAAATATGACCTTTAAGATTGAGTTTGGGCCTCACTTTTTTCATAGGCTTTTGTACACAGAAACATCCCTGGCCCTGAGTTTGGTTGGGTGCCTTCTTTGGTACTGCCATCACACCCACTGCCCACTTCTAACATAACATGTTGATGGTGATAATGACTATGTTTATTGAGCACTTAATTATACTCCCAACTCTGTGGTATGTGTTTTTATGCATTGTCTTTGTAATCATCACAACAACCTTAGGAGGCAAGTATAGTGATCTTAGTTCTGTACATAAGAAAATTTTATGTTAGGTTAAGTAACTTGCCCAGGATTGCACAGCCAGTAAGTGGCAGAGCTGGAATTCAAACTGCTTCCAGAATTCACTCTTTTATAAAATTATACTATTGCAGTAATTTGTTTCCTTGTCTGTCTCTCCTACTTGTGTAAATTTCTTGAGGACAAGGACCATGTCATGATCACCTAGTATCTTCAATGTCTTGCATGCTGTACCCAGCTTAATAATAACAATAACAAAGAATTAATATTTAATGAGTGCTAATTATGTGCTAGGAAATCTAGATGTATTTTTGTGTGCATTACTCACAAAACATTGCAGAGTGGAAAAAGTCATTTTTCGTTTATACTGGAAAACCTGAGGCTTAGAGGGTTGAGAAATATTTTCAAATCATATAGATATGTCCCTAAAGCCCTCACTCTTTTTGAAATATCATTTTACATTCTCATCTGGCACAAAATAGGCATAAAGTATCTGTAGGACTCCACAACAAATAATTGCCAATGAACCTCAACTTAAATAAATGAGAGACCCAGTATATGGATAAATATAGGCTCTCTGTTTAATTTGTTAGGCCTGTTGATCTTCTCTACTAGAGCCCATTCCAAATCTCTTTAAGCTTAGGTCTCATGGGTACTTGCTTATTTTTGTGGTTAAATTGAACATAGGTCCACACACTATTTTTGGCATCAAAGTATTTTGGCTCTTACTATTGTTACGTCTCAAGGTTTTCTTACTTACAAGGATCAGCAAGGATGGTGCCGGTAAGATATAGTGAAAGGCATGTTGGTCTAGATTAGAAAGAAGGCTCTTAATCAGTTGTGCGACTGGGTCAGTCATTTTTCCTCTGCTTTTCAGTTTTCTCTCCTAGAAACCAGATTCCCAGGTGTTGAACTGTGGGGCAGCCATATCAACATCACCAGGGGAGTATTTGATAAAATTGATTTTTGGGTCCATTCACAGAGATTGAGATTCTGCAGGTTTAAGGCAAATGTTTTTGAAAATTCCTCAGGTGATTTCATTGCAGTGAATTTTTGTATACCACAGGACTTTTTTTTTTTTTTTTAATTTGGCTAAGGTATAATGTCATTTATTATCCAGGCTCACTTCTTGAAGAGGCTCAGGAGAATATATTTTTGTTAAAATTAGTAATTTATACATATACCCAAGGCTTTTAAAATGAGGGCCTTGCATGTGGTAGGCTCAGTGCGTGGGTTTCACATTTATTACATTCACAAATGAGGCCTGTGTTATTTGGCATTTTAAAAAATATAGTAATAAACATAATGGCTAACATTATATAGCAGTTAAAAATTTTTTGCACATACATTACTTTATTCTGTGTTCACTTCATAGATTATTTCCCTTTTACAAAGTAAAAAGCCAAGACTTTCAGACTTGTCTAAAGTCATAGTGCGAATCAGGAGCATAGTCAGAATTTGATCCTGTATCTTCTGAACCTGAATGCCATGATGTATTAAATTCCTCAGTAACTACCTTGTACTCTGTGACTCTTACAGTAAGGCTTCTAGTCTTTATATGAACAGGAACTACATTTTATTTTCACGAAGCTTTTAGATTCTTAAGATAAGAAGGATAAGGTTTTTGATTGTAAAACTGCCGAAAAGAATGGATGGCATAATGCTGCTGAAGGCTTTAGTATGCCTCTAGCAATTTCCACAGATTTTTAAAAAATTTGCTAGGCTTGGTGGAAGAAACTGGCTTGAAAATCACTGGTTTCGAATTTGTGGACTTACAGATAAATCCTGATCTATATGTTGAGGATCTCATTCTATGATATTGATTCCGCTCCCCACCCACTCCACAGAAGACTGAGTTTCTCCCTCAGTCTTCCCCATTTTAATAAATGGTACAATAAACAACCTAGTTGCAAAAGCCCAAAACTAAGGTTTTGATTTCTTTTATCTTCACTCTGCTTCTTAATTCCTATTCAGCCGTTAAGTCCAATTGGCTCTACGTAAAGATATCCTAACAATGTCCATTTCTCTCCACCTTCCTCTCACCATCTTCCCTAATACCACCTTAAATTAGAACACCATAATCTCTTTTATGAACTGCAATAGCCTCCTAATCATCTCGCGATCCTCTCTTACCCCTCTGCAATCTATTCTCCTCACTCAGCAGAAAGACCTTTTTCGGAATGTAAAATCCCATGTCACTCCCCTACTTAAAACTCCCCGGGAATTTCTCTTTCGTTTGGAATAAAATTCAAACTTCTTAACATGGCCTTTGGCAATTGAATTTCTCTTCATTCCTCTCTCATTCTGAATAGTGTCGCATGGCGCTAGTCACACTAAGCTTGTGTTGGCACCTTGAACGCATCTAGCTTACTTTTGTATCAGAACCTTTGCACTTTCTTTAACCTATGCCTGGATAGCAATTCCCCAAGATGTCTAGCTGCTCTCTTCACTCTGATATTAGTTTGAATATCTTTAGGTATCACCTGTCCTGGTCTTAGAGACCTTCTCAAATACACCCCAAATCACTAACCTGTTTTGTTTTCTTTATAGTACTTAGAGAGGTCACACTATAATTTACATAAAATGTATTAGAATAGATCCTGTGATCTAAGGATGAGTTAGTTGAAGTTACACCCAGATGCAAATAGCATTCTAGGATGAGTTAAAGTTACACCCTGATGCAAATAGCATTCTAATCAGGAGTTCTCTCCCCCTTGGGGGTGGGAGGTTGGGTGGGAAGCTGTTAACACTGGACAGAAGGACCACACTCCAGAGGAGGCTACTAAGAGCATTTCTGCCCTTTGGCTATCTTGGTCTTTAAAAAAATTATGCTAATTAGCATAGTGAATGACAGGGTGGATTTTTATTGGTAGAATGCCTAGTGAATGTTAGAAATGGACTCTCTCTATTAATAATAAAATTAAAGGTGGATGTGTAAAAAAATTTTTGACTATATCCCCAGTGTGGCATGAATAAGGTATAAAAAAATTGAAAACACTTTCTTCTTAGGATTAGAATACAAAGCCTGTTGTCCATATCTCCCATCTCTTGCCACTGGTTTAAAGGACTTTTGCTAGAAGCTGACTGAGAGGGTAGCAAATTTCTGCTTCTGGGATACTGTCACATCTATCTGGAAGACAAAAGGGATTCTATGGAAAGTAACCTCAGGGTGATCTGATCATAAATTCCTAATGAGGCAGTTTCTGGAAGGTAGTCATACACCAGGCATATAACTTCATTGCATTAAACAAGCCCTGTCCATTATTTCTTTGTGTCTAGGTTAATAAACCTTTGAAATACCTCTTTTCAGATCCCTACTTCTAAAGCTAGACCACCTTCAAGATAGCATGTAATTTTGTTAAGTATTCTATAATTCAATACTAGCCTTGCTGTCTCCCAACTTTATGTAATCTTTCTTACATTCCCTCCTTAATTCCAAATGCATAAAAGAAGCTATACACTGTCATTTCTTGGAAACATTTATCTCAGTCTGTTGAGATTCTTGCTTCCAGGTATGTCCTCTATTTGGCTCAAATATATTTTTATAAACATTTTCTACAGATTTGGACATTCTTACATCAACAATCTTGAAGGAACCTTTCTTGTAAGATGGCGGGGATACCTAAAGAGACAGAAAGGTGGCATTCCTTCAAGCCAAAAAACAGTTTTTATTTGCTGTGTCATGCCTGTTTGCTAATAATACCTTTTATTTAATAAAGTCCTTATGTGTGGCAGAATTTGGTGTAAATCTTGCTTAATTTATAACCTAGGGGATGTAGGTCACCCTCATCCATTTTAAATTTGTGACAGTACGCATTATCTACTAAAAAGAACCCAAGACTTGTGCATAACAACAGGGCTTGGTTTACAAAAATTGTATGATAATATTCACTCGCATATTTATTTGTTTACTTGTTTGGTATCTCTCTACCCCTGGGCCCCGATGTAAATCTCCCAAGAGCAAGGGTCTTAAGTGATCTCTTCACAGAGCCATGACCAGAGCCTGGGACATAGGAAACACTATTTCTGTTACTCATTAGTTATTTTAAATTTCTGAAAGAGAATGAAAAGAGGGGAGAGGAAAAAAAGGTAAGAACCATGGAATGAAGAAATGGGGTAAGAAATGAAGAATAGGTGCACGGAGAGGAAATCAACAAACAGAAGGGTCCTTATCTTTAATAAGGAATGAAGAAAAGTTGTAGTTATGCTTTCTAAAGAATGTTTCTTGGAATACTGGTCATGTAAGATACTATAAAAAAAACATATTTAGTGATTAAATAAGATTAGTAGGAACTACGCAGCCCTTTCCCTCAGATATCCACATCATACATAAGCATATTAAAGTCTCTGAGATGTGTTTTAGGGACACACACACACACACACACACACACACACACACACACAAAACCACTTTGTTTTTACTCAGTATTTCCCAAACTCATTTGAGTATGGGATTCTTTTTTCTCTGTAACACTTATTAACAAACTCTGGAAAACATTTTAGAAAAGCATAAGGGCTGTAGATTGGAAACTGACATAGAAAATACTAGTGATTTCATTATCCTGTGGAGCTAGTTCTGGGGTAAGAGTCTAACTTTCCCTTTCCGGTGCACCTCATGGATGGAGAGCACTACATCTGGGTTATGAAGTAGCAGGTAAACAACTCTCAGTCTATTTCTACCTTCTGACTCACCTTTCACCCAGAGAAAAGAAGATAGACGAAATGACTGAACCTTCCCGAAGCAGGAATACTGAGAGATAACTGGAGCAATCATGCACTGAAAATCGGATATGAACGTGCTATCCAATGTAGCAGAAAAAATGAACCCATGAGAGCTAGCAGTACAGTGAAACCCACTTACTACATCCTTTTAAAGATCAGTCTAATGCTCACACATTCTCAATGCTTCCTTTCCTTGGCCCTGGGAGAAATATTATGAAGGTGTTTCACTTTAGTGAGGTTCATGAGTTTATGGCCTTGAGAATGCCCTTGAGAATAAACTCTAGAGACTGAGAGAGAGAAAAAGAAAAGATACTTTTAATGAAGGTTGTCTTTGTCTCCTTTCCATAATATTTCAACTAAAATGTCTGAATTACATTTCTCTGAGTTCGCTATTTTCCTTCTTTTATTATTTTACATTAACTAAAAATCAAATCATGTTAGAGAGTTAGGCAAGTGAATTTGGGAGAAATTCTTAAAATATAAATACTCCAAAATATAGACAATTTCATTGCTAAATGTTAAATAACACAAGACACATATGAATGCATGCAAAGGTAAAAAAAATAATAACAGAGAAAAAGTGTTCTTTTTCTACCTCTTGAACTTCGTATATACGTGTTTTTCTTTCAGCTTGGAACTTTTCGGTCTCATCTTTGCCTCACTAATTACCATTTAGTCTTCAGTCCTCAGTTTAGATGGCATTTACTTTGGCAAGTGTTTCCTGACCCACCCACCTAGTCTAGAAGAAACTGGTCAGGTGCCCACATTATAACTTCCCTTATCATACTTGGTTGTGTATTTAATTGCCCATTTCTATTATAAACTCCAGGGTGGCAGGGACCACATGTGTATCATTCATTGGTTAGTCCTTAGAGCCCAACAAATTGTCTGGCAGGAAATTGATGCTTAATAAACTGGTTGGTTAAAATAGTTTTGGTTTAACCAGAACGTAACGTAAGTTTTGATATCCAAAGTTGTATTTGGGGAAACTTACATCAGCATAAATATTAATTCCATGTTCATATGTATACCAACAGTCACAGTCCCTCAGAGAAAGGCATGTTCCTGGATTGGCTCCAGGGTATTTTAACCCAAATTCAAAGAAAAGCTTAGTTTAAGAATTTGGAAATTAGAAATTAAAGACTTAATTGACAAAGTTTCTGAATTAATCTTGAGTTTTGCAAGTTTATAGAAATGATTCACTTTGTGAAAGCATTGCTTTTAGTTATAAAGTCAAAGTTAGATGATTAAGAGGCATTTCATTGCTTAAAAGAGTTTGCTTTGCTGTTTTCTAGTCACATGATTCTAGTCAGGTACTTATGTGAAAGCCACAAGTAAATAAGCAAATAGATGAAAGACTCATGTTACATACACACATATACAAGTTTTTTTCTAGAGACTTTCATTTGCATGTGTGTTTGTATGGCCACATTAGTATGTATGTGTATGTGAGAGGAATGAAACAAAAGAGAAAGGAAGACATAAAGAAGAAAAAAAGAAAGACATAGGCAGAGAGAAAAGAAACTCAGTTCATAGCAAAATTTTTCGGTTCCTGGTATAAATAAATTAACTACACAAAATCAAACAGATATTTGATTGATGTAAGTTAAACCGAAGCCTGTGTGTATGTGTGTGTGTGTGCGCGTGCACACGCACGCATGTGCATGCTCATGCTTATGTAGGGGCCATTTCTTGGTAGTCTACTGTGTTCATTGACTTATACAGCAGTTATATCAGGTGTCTATAATCTTCAATAAAATTCTTTTCTATGTAAATAAAGTAAATAGTAAAGCAAATTGCTGATGACCAAAATTCAGTCACACACTGCAAAAAAAAAAAAATCTGTAAAATGTAATAATTTGGAATTTTTAGTGTAATTGGTAGCTATGTGGCAAGTAAATGTTTATCAGCCAATCAAGATTATACAGAATGGTTTCAAAATAATAAAAACCAAAAACAAAACCAAGGATACACAGGGTAGGAATTTGAAAGAAATATTAGGCTCACATGGAATATGAATGGTGCTGGGACAAGAAGGAAAACAAACTATTCTGTGTGAGAATAGAATCAAAGAGAAGGGAGAATATACATTTTTTTAAAGTCACCTCTCAGAATGTTCCATTTGAGCTCAGGACAAACTAGCTTTACTTTACTCTAAAAAAAGCTGCTTGAACATTTGGAGAGGTACAAAGAACAGAAAGGCAGAGGTGCTCACAATAAGCTATAAATCTTGATGCTTAAATTGAGTGGGGGGAGTTGGGACAGTATGTACAGTGCAGTACTTGTTAATAAAAAGTGACAAATGCTGTTCCATTTGTGAAAGTCATTTACAATTGGCCATTAATAAAGGGGTTGGGATGGGGGAGCCTCTTTAAAAAGTTTTAAAATTCAGCCATCAGATTTGGTCCATTTCATTTAATTCCATTTTATAGCTTGGAGTTGATTTTATTCAAATATGTATAAAGATCTCAAATGGAAAACTTTTTGGTAATTTGCATGGCTATCTTCAAGACTGCAAAATCTAATAATCATCAGACAATAAGACCAGACTCTCAGCAATGTAAACTGGACAAAAATGACTGATAAAGCAGCCCTGGAGAAGTTATGTTTCTCCCAAGATAACCCAAATAAGTGCAATGTCTTGCTCACAAGTCGATGTTCACAAAAGTAGTTGATGACATTCCCAGAGAGACTGCTATGGTCTACTCAGGACACACTCTCCCTATGGTGCTGCCTTGTACCATGAGGAAATAATCATTTTCATCTTGATGAAGGCTCTCAACTTGTTTTATTACTTGGGGCTTAGTTTAAATTCCTTTTCCTTTAACTGCCTTTGGGGTGACTTTTAGATTCCTTGCTCACTTGATATCATGAAGATCCACTGGGTCCTATAACTATTATAATTGTGGTCCATAACTGCCTTTTTGGGGGGGCTGTCTGCTCTTCTCACTTAAATAATATAGTTTGTCAATGGGCACACATAAATCACAGACAGGATAGTTTTTTCTCTTTCTAACTTGACAAACACCAAGCACATTAAAAATTCAGCCTTGTAATTAACCAGGGCCGAATAGCCACAGGCAGGTTTGATACAAAAGAATTTGCAGCCTCGAGGAAGGGCTCTTTGTGTTGATCTCTGATGACAGGAATTACAGCATTCCCAGGAATTGCTGCCTCTATGTTGTCCTCATCTGTAACCCTAAATCATATTCCCAGGTAATATAGTGAAAGACCTGAGGCTCTTTTATCTGTAATATTTCCTATCTTGGAGGCTAAAATTAAATTATGTCCAAGTACTTTGTTACGTAATCTAAGGAAGAACCAATTGGTGGTAAAAAATGAATGAACATATTAAGTCTTTCTCAAAGTGTGTGGGTGTGATTCCATATACCTGCCCTCTGTGTTTTAGTTTGTAACAGATATTTTTTTCATTCCCACCCCCCCACCTTCTCCTGGGACATCTTCAATGTTGACTCCACATGGTTAGCTGAATCCAATGTGCCATGTTCTCTAAGTGAAGATGTCGCTGCTCTCTTGGAATCAAAAGATATGATTCGACTTGTCACCTGGGCTCTCATAGAGGATCCCTTGGGTAGAGTGACCAAGTATCTTACTTTGCCAAGTATCTTGACTATCCCAATTCTAGCAATGAAAAATTTTATCCCTAACCCCAGTCCTGAGCTTGATAGACTCTCAGTTCTTAGTACTTGCTCACGAAAACTCAACAATGTGAGATGGTTGCTTGTGGTTGGCGCTGTTGTTGGATGCTCTGACAATTTGCTTTGACCTTAACTATTTATCTGATTCTGCTGGAAGGCAATTGTGCTTACCTGTGTGCTGTCTTCTAACCCAAGAGTTTTCAAGCTGTACCTCACCAACTCCAGGAGTCCATAGAGATCTCTGCACAGGAAATTGAAGCCAGGGAGTTCAAACTCTCCTCTCACCATTTAAACCAAAATAGCTCCTCTACATTCTGTTTAAGACATTGGGTTCTATGTAAAATTCAATAGTGAAAAGATGTTTTTTTTGTAAACAAAGTTCAACCATTGTCCTAACCAAGTTACTAACTTTATTTAGACTTCAATAAATAAGCCAGACTGCATTTAAGAAAAGGAGAGAAATAGGACTAGCCTTTGATAGAGTAGCCTTTGCTTTCCCCTCTTTTGGTTGAGGGTAAAAAAAACCCTCTGTACTAGTAGTCATATGTTGATAATTGTCAAATATTTTCCCCAACTGTCTTTTATTTTAGAGCTTTTCCATGCTCTCTGATAACACACACTATCATGTAGTAGTCCACATGTGAATATTCCTCGGAATGTTGGGGGTTGATTAATAGTTTGGGCTGTGAAATACAAGAAAACAACATTAGAAGCTTGCAGTTTCAAAATATTTCTTAGTATGTCAGAGATGTATAGTATCCTGTGGGTTGGCCTTGGCATTGGTATATAGACATGGTGTTATTATAGGTTAATTTAGTAATGAAAGGTATTTATTACATAGACATGATCTATATTTTCTGGAAAACAGTAATTTTGTTCTGTAATGAACATATTGCATACAGAAACACTCACAGACACACACAGACACACACACACACACACACACACACACACACACACACACCACAGGTTTAGAAAGAACCAAACCTTGAGCTAGAACTTGGAAGGGGAGCAGGATAAGGTGTCAAGGATACAGATCAAATGGCTAACTGAGATTGATGACATTGGTGAGAATTGGGTTCGGTTATAAGAGAAAGACCTAAAAATTCAAGTTAAATTTGGAGAGAGGGACTAAATATTTCAGGCCAAGGAGAAAATGTTCTAATGAACATTCAAAGAAGTTGGAATAGCCATTAGAAACATGAAGAGGGAGAGAGAGAGAGACTTAGCTTTAAGTTATTGATTCTATTCAGCTTTCCAGTCATTCACTAACCTTCTAACATTATGTGATAAGATATTAACATTAGCCTTCCTTACTGTTCCTCCAATGATTCCTGCAAGTTCCCATTTTGGTGGATTTCCCCCTATGTTAGTCACTTCATTTTTAGTCTCTGAAATTTTCTGCATCATTTTTTTTTAACTGAAAAAAATTTCAAAAGATATTGGTTTGAAACACAAAAAGAGGTAGTGGTTTTTATTTATACGTGTGGCTCCTAGAGTACAGTTAACATTTGGAAACAGTGCCTTGTTGATGCCTGCAGCTTCTTCAGTCCTATCACCCAGACACTATCTTTTCTCAGTATCATCTCTTGAACCATTTCCTCTTCCTTTTTTCTCATTCTGTTTCTTTTTTGCCTCCGTGTTATGTTTGTGTATGTGTGTGTGGGAGTGTGTGTGTGTTGGTGCTCACTGAAGTGATATATGGCTCTTTCCTTCCAGAGTAAAAACATAGGTAGGACAATGAGGAATTCTTTCTGAAATATGAGAGGATCACTATTGTTACATATTTGTGGAATAATGAGAAAACATCTGAGGGAATTTGTGAAGAACATTATTAACTTGGAATAGATCAGTCACATTCCCAAATGAATCTAGAATATTTCGGTGGTTTTCCTGGTACTGTATTCTGTTAGGGTTAGGTTTTAAAAGTTTTTATCTATCTATCTATCTATCTATCTATCTATCTATCTATCTATCATCTATCTATCTATCTATCTATCTATCTATCTATCTATCATCTATCCATCCTACCCAATAAACCTGAGGAAGAGTCATTGGCAAAAATAAAATGAACTTTGTCACATTATGCTTCTACAAGGACATAGGGGGAAAGGGTTTTATGCGAATGTGCTAATATGATTCTAAGTGCTTTTAAATGGTTGGATTTAATTCTCTTGGTGGCATGTAATTCCTGAGGGACATGCACCAAATTGATAAGCTCGGTGCTGAAGTGCGCTGTCTCATCTAGTCCCTAGGAGTCTCTGACTGAAGTGTCAAAATACAATTGTACACCAGCGGTATTGCTTTCCTATAGAAGAAACACTTCAGCACACTATTGACATCACAAGTGAATTAAAAGACTCACCAAAGTTAATATTCTCACATTATAACAACATCTCCTATAAATTATTAAAGCCCACACAATTTATTATCCATGTTAGAGGGGGAAAAAAAGCAAGTTGAATCATGAGCTGTGCTACTTAATGATTTATTTTTTTGGTCTTCAGTGCGTTGAGGTTTATAAATCATCCTGCTCAACTCTACATTGCACCAAGGAAAAAGCAGTTGCTACCCGTGCCCTTCTCTCACCAATGATCACCTATGCACAGGGTGGAAACATACTCATTACTTTAGCATTTATCAGCAGCCTCTGTGTTTCAGACTGGCTGTGCCTTTTCATTACTATAATGCTTAAGCATGGCATTGAATGAATATGATTTAAGGCTTTAAATGACAGATCTAAGCTTTTTCAGAAATAAATATTAACCTCATTATTTAGGCAAGGATGCTGAAATGACTTGTAATTTGTCTCAAGGCTTCTAAGTAAATCAAGATACACTTAGAAATCTTGTGCTCTCAAGTCTGCTCCTCTAGCCTGACTACTATCTTGATCATGTTTTACGTTTTTAAACAAATAAATATATTCCACCGAGTGGTACATTTCACCTCTAGCTTTGCTATTAACTTGGGGAAGCCATTTAAATTCTCAGAGATTTGTTTCCTAATATAATAAGTTTATTTGTATTAAATAATCTCAAAATTTCTCTTCCAGATTTAAAATTCTGGTAGTGATAGCATAAAACTGCAGATTGGACAGTGATTTCCCTTGCTGGTGGAATTCCCGGGCAGCCTATGAACATTTGCCCTGAGCATTTCTTTGATTTTGCCCTAAAACAGCTCTAAGAGGACTGGGGTCTTTGCTGGGCTGGCCTGCCCTTTCTTGTTTGTGTTGGCCATAGAGCAGAAGAAATTTCATGAGGAAATGGGATACACTTGAAAAGAATAAGAAGTTAGAAATGGGTTAGAACCACTGAGCTTCTTCTAGAAATGACGAACAAATGTAACGTGTCTAAATAGATCTTTTGTGTTTAAAATTCAAGGTCTATGGTGACCATTTGGTCTGACTTCTTGTTTTCACAAGAACCCTTAATGAGGAACCTTAGTCTTGGTACATTCCCATCCAGGCTGGAGTTCCTTGGTGTATAAACACTGATTTGCGCTCTGGAACAGTCACTGCATGTTAGATTTTGAAAATAGTGTCACATTATATCACTGTTCTAAAGTTAGTGGTAAAATAAACATTCAAGTGTAAACTAAAAAGGCATGTAAATACACGTTGTTTTAATACAGTTACTCTTGTAAAAGCAATTTGATACACATACTTCTTGGAATTAAAATAATAGACATCAATAATGCATGGACTACACAGTTAATTTGTGTTGCATAAGTAAACACACACGCCTGCACTTTTTATATGGAGTCTCAAAACTTGGGAAACATAGTTTGAACTTTAAAAAGGTGTTATTTTAGTTTACATTTGATCAATTTGCATCAGTATGCCCATCTCTGACGTGGCCTGAATGAAATTCTGCTTTTTCTTCCACTTAAATATGTAATTTTGGGGACATCACCTAAGCTTAATCACTCAGTTTTGTCATCTAAAATATGGAGACAGTAATCCTTAGTCATTTCATAGGGTTGATGTGTGACTGAAAAGAGATCATGTATTTATGAAAGTACTTTGTAAACAATAAATGTGTATAGAAAGAAAAAATCATTGTTTTAATTTTAATTGATAGAAATAAGGATTAAATACAATGGAATTCTCCATTTCTAATCCAAGTAGAAATGTGGAATTTCACTCATTTACTATGAACGCATTTCTCAGATGACTATCCTTTTCTAGCTTGAAGAGATTGTAGGATGGATGGGTGGGGTGAAGGAAGGTACTCACTTTTATTTCCCACCTCCTAGAAACTGTATCATGTTACAGAAATCTTAGAACACACAGTGACCAAGGCTAATAGTTTTGCAACTTGCTTGTTGATTAAATTCGGTAAGCATTTATTGATTTCCATCTATGTGGTAGGCCCCTCCACAATCAGATGGATGAGTGTAGGATAGATTTACTAGTTATAGGAAAATTATTTTCCTGTGTAGGTATCTTATTCCCAAATGACTGAGTGCTAGGATGTGGTAAAATGGTAAAGTTAAGTTTCAGGCATTGGTTGCCTAAGGTCCTTGTACAATCAAGCATTGGAATTATTGTAGAAGTTGAAGGATAATTGCCTCATAGCAGAACAAAGGCTTAAGCAGTCTTTGCGGAAATGTAAGGTCCACTCTCCTCATTAGATAGAATCATTGAACCTTATGCTACCCTATATATACAATGAAATCCATAAGTACCCACCGAAGAAGGGAGGCATTTAGATGAGATCTTTAAGACTTATGTATTGTGTATCATGGATGAACATGAAAGGCTGGTTGGCATAAATAGCCATTCGTTCTGTCAACAACATTAATTGAAAACTCAGGGGTGCATAAAGCCCAATTCTCATTTATTGTGTAAACCACAGAATATCTTCAAATCTGTATGCAAACATTTCTCAACTGTGAAAACCCACTGCTACTTGTGAGTAACTGATGCTGATATGAAGAGGCTGTCAAGTAGTGACACATACACAGTGGCTGTGACTTTTCCACATGTTTGCCTAAGCACCACTTGTTTGTCATATTTTTCTGCAATGTACATATCCTTTAAATGTATTATGGCACTTGTAAATACTAACATTTCTTCTGGGCTCCTTGAAAAAATTCCTCCAATTAGACTGAGAACCTTGGCAACATATTTTGACAGGGTATTCATAAGCTCACTGTGTAAAGGACCATGTATTAATATTTATGTGCATTCTGTAAAAACCATAGGTTTTGAATAATTTCATTAGATAGGATGAATAAATCTTCAATTACTGTAACAACTTTTCAAAGAATACTGTTTTCATTTTAGTATATTGTATTTTCTCTATTCTCCCTCTTAATCTATACTTTGAGCACAAAGAATGTCCTCTATTTTACTCGGTCAGAGAACACCAAACAGCAAACAGTCAAGGGCTAGTTCCCTTCCTGGCCTTGCCTATACTACCTGTGTGACTTGGAATGATAAATCACCCAACCCTGCTGAGAGTGGTTAGCCGACTCTGTCCTGACCCACCCATGTTTCCTCAGTGTTTACCTCTGCCCCCTAAAGACTGCTTACTGGGAACACCTGTGAATCTGGGACTGAAGAGTTCTGATTTTGAGAATATCCTCAGTTTAAAAAAAAGGAAGCCCGAAGTACTCTAGAGTTATCTCTGGAGGCCAACTTCAACCAAAAAGGGATAGAGTTGCTGGTGGAAAAATTTGCCAGCTCTATGCCCCTTGGTTGGGCTGAATTGTGTTTCACACCATTCTTCAGGGTTCCCCAGCAGGACTGAGCTCCAGTTTCCAAATTGGAAAACGCCTTGCAAATGCACTTTTTGTTGGCTTTCTTCCATTCCCTGTCTCATTCCTCACTCCCTGTCAGTGTTTCCTGGGATCAGCTCTCATATAAATTACTTGCAGTTGAATCCTGTCTTAGACTAAGCTTCTGGGGAATCTAATCAAAGTAGTTAAGTTTCTCTTGTGTAAAATTAAAACAATAATACCTGTCCACATGGGTATTGTGAAAATCAAATGAGATAATATGTGTACAAAGTGCTTTGAAATTTGTGAAACACTAAATAAATTTACATGTTAATCATCATTTCACGTTATTTAATCATTGTTGCTTTGTGTTTTTCACACTTTAATTCAGAATATCAAATATTTGCAAAGGTAATTCTTTAGCTGTGAGCTAAAGAGAAATATCTGAAAGTATAACATAAGCTAGGAAGTTACTGACAAAGTGTAGAGGATTCGCACCATGGGACGAAGGGAACCTTTCAACTACTACTATAATACCACCCAACACCCACACAACCCTCTTCCCAAAATGACAAATATCAAAGACAAAGGATCAGAAAAGAGACAACTGTTTTTTTCCTATTGTCACTTACTTTTCTAGGGATGAATATCTTTCCTTCTTCTCTTTGGAAAGTGTCTTCTTATCTTATCATAAATTTACAGGGCAGGACCTGTATTCCCCCCCCCCCCAGGGACTATATTTAAATCTTTGTTTTGTAAAGTGCTTCGAAAAGTTAATCATGTTATTCAAATATTCAGAAAGATAAGAGAAAATCATTTTGCTGGCCAAAACCAGACAAGTCGAGGACAGAGGAGAGAGTTTAAGCAGCAGCAGCTTCACGCGGTAGCATCCACTCATTACCCAAAAGGCACGTCGAATACTGAGGCAGCGAAGTAAAGACAGGTTAGCCCCAAGTGTTATCTCCCAGATAAAAGCGAATGTATGGGAAATTTTTCAGGGAGAAAAAATTTCAAGCCAGAGGTTTTTTTTGTTGCTTGATACACTTTAACAACCTCACTCAGAAACCTGTCTAGGAAAAAAAAAAAAAAATCCATGCATTGTGGATGCAAAATGAGGGAGGAGATGTAACTCAGATAAAGAACTGCGGTTGGTAATATATTTAATAGCCTAAAGTGATATGAAAGCTAATGCCAAAGCAATATATTCATGTCGCAGGTTCATGTAATTATATCTTGCTGACTAAATGAGTTTCATTAACTGAATGAAGAGCTGAGCACTTCACTTCAGTTTTATCACAAAGTAAATTTTTTAGATATTAATCGATGGTGACCACATTTGCCCCAGAACTAAACACACCACAGTGCAAATTTAGTTTTAGCGTGTGGTTGACTGCTGTACTGAAATAATGATCTTTTGTAATCGTTAATGATTTTAGTAAAATTGAGCACATTCACAGCAGTTACAAGGATATTAATAGGTCTGTCTGTCATTAGAGTCACAACTTAGGTCCCGTCAAAATATTCTTGAGATGTTAAAATAGGCGCATTGCTCACAATCTTGTGGCTCTCTAAATATTTTTACTCTTGGTTTTTTCCTGGGAAGTTACAGTTAAGAAAGTCCTCTATACTTGTTCCCACAAAGTCTTTTGCTAATCTTAATTCATATACTGACTGACTCTGTAATTCTTGGGTCTTAAAAAATTCTTATTGCATTTCTCATTTTTAAACCACATTTGGGCAGTCACATTTTTTTTTCTTGCTCTGTTAACTCTTAGCTGATGTTGCTAGTACAGCGCTTGTCATAATGGGTTATAGGTAGTTGCCGAAGTGGCTGTCGCCAGCATTAGACTTTGAGTTCCCTGAAGGCAGTAACCACCATTTCATTTTTGAATTCTTAGCACCTGTCATAGTTCCTGGCCTTGAGTCAGTGCTCACTGAGTGTTTGGTGATTAAATCAAATAGACACAATGCAGTGTGTTGATACTTAATGTGTTTGTTGATTCACATGACACAAGTTGTTCCTTATATTTTACTTAAGTCTTCATTAAAAGCATGAAGCTTTTTTTTTTTTTTTTTTTTTTTTTTTGAAGAATGAGGTTTTAAACCAGAAAAACATAATCACATTTGGGTAGAAAATAACTTAGTTTTCCAGTTTAATTACCTTTCAAAAGCTGTTTGCTGTCCAATGGCTTATAGATTTTAAACATTTTCTTCCTGAAGAATGGGATTTTGAAAGATTTCTAATTTTTTTAAAACAGATTTTTACATTGCCAAGGAAAAGACATAATAAGTGAGACCCATCTTTCACCTGGTAAGTGTGAAAATTCCTACAACATCATTTGTTCAATTTGAGCCACTGATTTTAAATAGAAAAAGAAATTGAATAAATGTTTTTAAAAATCCTAACTGTTGAAAAGTTCTGTAATATAATCTAAAATAAATATACTAACTTAACATTTCCTTATAAAAAGGAAACTGGTAGGTTTAAAAACCATCTGCAGAATAAATATTTATGGAGCAGAATGACAATTTGATTTATCCAAAGCATTGGCATACATTTTCTTAGTGTTTAATGAAGTACTTCCACTTACAATTCTTCAGTGAACTGAAAGAAGAATTTCATTAACTATTTTTGAAAGATAATGAGGCCATGATCCCTTTCCAGATGTTTCACTTGTCAAATAATTGTAATCTTCCTTCCAAACCTCCCTGGTTGCTTGGTTCCTATTTCCTTATTTATTGAGCAGTGATTTATAAAGATAAAGAGAAGTGGTGATGTATACAGGTGAAGAGAAGTAGAAATGCTAGACAGACATTGGGGATCAGTTATATGTCAGGTGGGTCCAAAGCATGGAATCTTGTGCTCTGGACATTATTATCAATTCAGAAGTAATTTTATTAATTGAGAAGTTGGTAACTTGTAATCTCTTGAAGCATTGTATATAAATATATAATAAACAGTATTCTTTATGCATTTCTATATATACAGTCACAAATCTATGTATGAAAATACGTAGAATATTTTCTGTTTCTCTGAAGGTTCTTGTTTATGGTCAGCCAGGCTAAAAACTTCACAAAATTAAGCCATAATCTTACTTTACCAAACATTGTAGGTTCTTGAAGCTTTATTACTAAAGGATAATTATTACCTCCGATGTGGACAGAGAAAAAAGATTTTCATGATTCTTGCTTAGATGCATAGGATACTTTCAACTCTTTCTCTATAAAAAGGACTCAAGATTATGACTCTGCAGAATTTTCCGTGGGGTCTAGGAAGAAGGCTTGGATTTTTGCTTATGAGAAGACTAATATAATCCTATTTTATAGTATCCCGAAGTGCAGGACTTAGAGGAAATAGAGCCCATAACACAGTGCCATTAAGGGTGCATGGTAAAAGGAACATTTATATATAACAATAAAAATGTCGAATCACTATATTGTAGACCTGAAATAAACATAACTAATGTAATATAGTATTTCAACTATACTTAAAATCAATAACTAAAATAAATAAAATTTTTCTTGGTAAAAAAATATAACAATATATATAAGTTAATGATTACAATAAATGTTACACCAGTAATAATAATAATAATAATAATAAAACTAACATGTACTAACTGTGTAGTATGTACCAAATACTATTGTAAACACTTCCATGCATACATTTTTCCCCCTACAGTGACCTTCTGAGGTTGGTACTAGTATTAGCTTCATTTTACAGATGGGAAACTGAGACACAAAATTTTAGGTGACTTGTTCAAGTTCCTACAGCTAGTATGGGGTAGAATGGGATAGAAACTGAAGCAGTTGGGGCCTGTGGTGATTGCCATTATACTACGTAATAGTGAGCACTAGATGATATGAGAGCTGTGATCTATTTGCTTTGCTTCTTGGTACTGCCTATGTTTCTCTTAATTGCTCCTCAAGCTGTCATTCAATTCTATCTGCTTTGACTATGTTAGCTCTAGTTATGACGAATGGGCTAAACAAAATGATAATTGGCAACACCTGTAAAGTGTATTGCAAAAACCAACAGAAATTATTGTCCATCGTTTTTTAATATTCTTTGTATTTTAACCACCCCATTTCCATCCCTTAAAAATTAGTGAAAATGTTCCCAGGCTATTAAAAAAAGTTTAATTGGGGTAAAAGGATTGCCCCAGGGGAGGAATAGGGAAGTACTCATACTCCAGTTGCTGTGAGTGTTGGTTACTAACAGCTGACCTCATCTTCTGAGAAGTGAAACTGCCTTGTTTGGAATATTCTCCCACTGGGGCAGCCAGCAGCCAATGATTAACTGATATAAGGAGTATAAAAGGTCACCCTTCCAGGCTTCCCCCTCTTGCTACAAGAGTGGATTAAATTCTAGCACTTCAGAGCTTCCTGTGGAATGAGGCTCCCACGGTTTTCAGCTGAACACACATCCTTGCTTAGCTTCTTCTCTTGCCCCCTCTACTTCCTCCCTTCGCTTTTCCTAAGAGCACTCCCTCAATAAATTATTTTCATAAGAATTTTTTTTTAAGTTCTGCTTTTAGGGAACTCAAGCCAAAATGATGGTACTGCAAGCAGACCTAGGAAGCAGAGTCTAAGGTAGATTCTGGAGGAGGATGGCAATGAGGCCCCTGTCACTGGTGGTAGGTACAATATTGTTAGTCCCTGACATTCCATAGCAGTGTGATTATTAAGATTAAAAGTCAGCATACTGTGGCTTGTGGGACAAATTCAGCTCACTGTTATTTGTAAATAAAGTTTTATTTGAACACATTCATTTATGTATCGTCAGACGGAGTTGAGTATTTGAGACAGATACCGAATGGCTTGCAAAGCCTAAAATATTTACTATCTGATCTTTTACAAAAAATGTTTGCCAACAGCAGGCTAAAATGTTTACCCATGGTGGCAAACTGGGTTGAGATGTGGATAGAAAGTGATACCTTAGCTAGTGCAATGTCTCTAGTTTTGGGAGTTGAAGGAAATTGGAATTATAAGGACTGTAGATTTGGGCAGTTAAAACTAAGTATCATTGAGATATTGAAGAGAGAAAACGACATGCATTATTAATACTGAAATTATCAAATTATCAAAAACTTAGCAGCTAAAAAACAAAACATATACTTACTATCTCTCTCTTTCTATGGGTTAGGAGTCTGGGATGGCAAAACTGGCTCCTTCTGATGTATGACCTTTTAGAGGGCTACGACTTGGGTGTCACCCAGGACTGGACTCTCATCGTAAGGCTTGACTGAGAAAGTGTCCAAGCTCATGTGATCATTGACAGGATTCAGTTCCTTGTGAGCGGTTGCCTAATGGCCACCCTCAGTTCCCTGCCACATCGTCCTCTCTCCAAAATGGCAGATTAATACCTCAAAACTGATAAGAGATAGGACGTGGTTCCATAGCGTAGTGGTTAGCACATCTGCTTTACACCCAGAAGGTCCTGGGTTCACGTCGCAGTGGAGCCACAGTCCATGGTCTGTGGCCATGCCACCTTGAATAAGGCTGATGTCTGCTTACTTGGATGGGAGACCACCTAGGAAGACCAGGTGCTGTAGGCATAAATAATAATTTAAAAAAAAAAAAGAAAACTGACAAGAGATGAATTATGCTAGCAAGAAGGAAGTGACAATCTTACATAGCCTAATCATGAAAGTTACATCTCATCTCCTTTATCATATTCTGTTGCTTAAAAGCAGGTCACAAGCCTAGGCCGTACTCAAGGCAATGGATTATCCAATGGTGCTGCTGGGGGCAGGGTTTACTGAGCGCTATCTTGGTGTCTGTCTGCCACAAGGCTCAAATCTATTATTTAGAATTTAAAGCAAATTGTAAGAGTAAGAAAGACTTATTAGAAGTATTTAAAGAGACACTCATTTCTTTAGGTAGAGGGAAAACAGATTTAAAGAGACAGTTACTGTCATAACTGCAAAAATGGCAGAACTTTAAGGAAGGCTATACTCCCAGCCTACACAAGTCCAAATTCAGGGCCATGGAATAAAAAAGAGTGGATGCTGAGGTTTTGGATGGATGTCTGGGTAGTCGAGAACCTTAAATCTGCACATTCCCCTAAACACTCTGGTTTGTAGCAGTGGCTAGGAGGCCCTTTTCTTTTATTGGAGAAGAGAACTGTTTTCTCAAAGACTATATGGATGTCTTAGATGGGCAGGTTTCTTACAAGGCATACTCAGGACCTATCTGTACTTTTCCTCATGGGAGTCAGATTGATGATCTGGGACATATTTCAGCACATCTTGACTAGGAAAGTAATGGCTTACAAAATGGAGGAGATAAGTTATACACCAAGAGATTTCCAGGAGTTGGCTGACATGTAGGCCCAGAGAGTAAACTGAGAGTGAATCTGAGGGTCCTGCATCAAGGTGGGTAGAATATCAGGCTATATGGCGGTTTGCTGTTGTGGGTTACTCTGTTGTGACACAGAATTTACCACCTTACCAAGACCCAGGATGATAGGTTTAATATAAGACTATGACAGCTCTTACTTGCTTGAAAGTGTGATGGCTCACATGAAATGAAGTAGAGATCTCACCGCTTTAGTAATAGATGGTGGAGGAAGGAGGAAACAGTTTTTTTTTTTTTAAAGGGCATGCAAAAATAGGCTCATTATGTAAGTCTAAAAATTCACATTTGACTAGGTTCCCCAGGAGGAGGGCTTAGAGATATTCTGTTTATTAACAGAATCAGCTGATGACGGTAATTCAACAGTGGAGCAGTTTAGTCCTTCTCAGGCCAGGGATATCAGGCAATGCTGGGGTTCACGGAAACAATGGAGATGGTAGGGTTACAGATTAACAGAGGCTATGGGGCTGCATGTTAAGTGTCAGAAGCAAAGTTGGTGCAATCACCACAAAGGGAAGTAAGGTTGGAATTGTCTATTCTACAGGTGAGACGGAGGCTGTTGCAAAGTCTCTATGAAAATGGCTACCTTGTGTAAGGGCAAGACAGATGGGCAGCTAACAAAGACATTATTTGTGTTTGTAATCAAATAAGACTTAAAAAATAGATGAGCAAAGGGCTGAGGTCAAGTAACACAATGGAAGTTCTTAATCTCTCACTGTGTCTTCAGACGTGATCCAGTTCTCAGATTCCAGAACCTACTGATTGAAGGAGATGCTGAGTCCCCATGAGAAAGGAACTTGCAACATGACAGCAAGTGTGTGATACCTCAGTCCTCCCCAAAAGGATAAGAACATTTACTCAGAAAATGTACACTGGGGAAAAGGGTACTCAGATCTTTCTGGGACTGTTTAGATATAAGATAGTATCATCACGGGCCTGCTGTTAGAGTAGGGCTATTTAAATGTCAGGAAATGAATGCGTCCTGACCCAGATTTATTTCATGGTGTGTCTACTCCCTCTACATACTCTCCCAGTTGTCATTTACCTAGTCCTTGAATGTATAATTGGAATGGACCTATTAGGAATTGGTAGTATTCTACCATTGCTTTCTTGATTAGCTATTGTATTAGCAAAGCCAAACAGAAGTCCTTGAAACTATCTCCTCTGCCAATTTAGTAAATCAAAATCAGTGATCACATCCCGAAGGAAATTACACAACTTAGTACCATTGTCAGAGATTTAAAGGATGCAGGGGTAGGAATACCCATCATACTCCCATGTAATTCATCAGTCTAGGTGATATACAAACTAGAAGGGTCATGGTGAATGATAGTGGACTATTGCCAACTTATTCAAGGTATAGTTGCAACAGTGGCTACTATGCCATATGTGATATATGCACCAGGGCAAGTTAACTGGATACGAGGATATGTGGTTATTATTCTGGCAAATGGGTTATTTTCAATACCCACCAGGAAGGAGGATCAAGAAATAGCTTACATTGATATGGATGAGCAACAACGGTCAGGTCTTGTCTCAGTGCTATGTTAATTCTCCAGCTCAGTCAAAATATAGTCTGAAGAAATTGGAACTGTCTGGAGATTCTGCAGATCATTGCATTTGTGCACTATATGTGTAACATCATGTTAATTGGACAAAGGAACTCACTTTATGACAAAGAAGGTATGGCAGTGGGCATGTAGCCATGGCACCATACACACTTTAAACCAATGGATATTTTATGGTGCTCTGTTCCCAACAGGTAGAATACACGAGTCCAGGGACCAAAGGGTGGACGTAACATGGACTTCACTCACCATTACTTCCAGTGACTCATTACTACGGCTTTAGGTTTTGTGAGTCTAGAGGTCCTATGTCCCAATGGGAGGAAACTTCGACTAGGGGATATTGCAACAGTCTCAGTAAACTAAAGCTATGACTATTACCAGGTTACTTTGGGCTCCTTGTGCCAGTAGACTAGCTGTACCCCAAAAGTTGTGATATTAGCAGGAGAACTGACCTGATTATTGTGAAGAGGCAGCAATACTGCCCCATATCAAGGCACGGAGCAATGTGTTTGTCACTCAGGTAATCCATTGGGGCATATTCTCATGCTTTGTTTAATTGTAATGAACAAGTAGAGCAACCATGATCTGATTAGGGCATGGTAATCAGGCGCTCAGATGCCTTAGAGATGATCATGTGGTTTACCTCTCTAGGCAATATACCTAGACCTGCAGAAGTACTAGTCCTTGAGGAGAAGCATCTAAAAGGGGGTTGCCCATGTTATGACCTCGAGGTAAACTACAGTAGGAGAAGCTGTAGTTTGTTCTGCTAACTTTGCTCTTATATATTAGCCCAGAAAATGTGACTAACCGGAATCCTGGAGAAGTCATGCCTCGATGGAATAAACTTAATGTAAGAAGCAAATGGGTCTGAGCAGTGCAAAGGATGGGCAGTGGTGGTTATTGTTGGCACCTCTCCCGTTCCCCAGCTGCTGTGAGTGTTTGGCTGCTAACAGCCCATGGCTGCACCCTTGCCAAAGATGTATCCTTAGCTGAACGGTGCCAACTCACGTGGGAATTACCCTCCCTGGACATAAGACGGGCTATCCCTGTGGTGTAATTCATGTTCCAGAGCTCCCCAAGAGACCAGGCTAAGCTAAAGCCAGTTTTTGACTGAGACCACATATTCTTGGCTATCTTCTTTGGCCTATTGTGCTTCTCTTCCTCCCTTCTCCAGAGGGTACTGAATTGATAAACTATTTTCAGGAAAATTCAGTCTTGGGCCCTGCTTTAGTAATTCTGACTTAAGACACCATCTCCTACTATTAACTATATTGAAAAAATCTTTTTTCCATCTATATCACTCTGACCTAAATCTAATAGTATAAAACTTGTATAGATTGAAATTGCCAATTAAAAAAAATTTTTTTTGCCCTCTCCTTAATTTATTAGTATAGCCAAGGCTCTCATTTTCAATTTTCAACTTCACTATAACTGATGACCATTTTTCTATTCTTGTTATTTTCCAAGCCTTCTGCCCTACTGATGCAACTATCTTTTAAAACACAATTCTGAGCATGTTACTTAAACATTTTGGTGACTTACCACTATATCCTGGGTGAAGTCTCAACTCTTTAACATAATATATAAGGCTTTGTTTATTTGGCTGCAATTATAGTAGATTCTTACTCTACCATACAGGCTGTACACCATGTACTACAGTCAGACTCAACAACTTATTCCCTGAATGAGACATACTCTGGTTTGGATTCATGCTATTCTTTCTGCCTGGGATGGCCCCTCCTCCCTCTTCTGTTTGTGAATACCTGCTTATCTTTTAAGAAACAGTTTAGTTATTAACTTTTCTGTGAAACTATCATTGACCAACCCAGCACTTCCTTCCAAACTCCAGGAAGAATTAACAACATCCTTCTTTGGGCTCTTATAACTAAGTATACACCTATATAACTTTTGTTGTTTCAAGAACCATGTGACTTATCTTTGCATCTGTAATAATTATCATATGGTTTAGCATAGTATTCTCAAATACACGTACACACACAAACACACATATAAATCGAATGAGAAACTTGGCTTATTCTCAGATAGGTTCTCTGCCTGACATGTTGTTAGTTCTATTCTAATTCCTGCCTTCAGTCATTTTTCTCTTATTGGAAATTTGGAAACTGAAGAGAGCCTTTGCACAACTGTTCATTCATTAATGTCAAATGGCTGGCCATACCTTCAGTCTCTCATTGTACAAGTCTGCAGAACTTTAAATCCTACCCATTCGCACACATTCATGTTCTCTGTGATTTGCAACAAACAGGGGCTGACAAACTTCCAAATGGCAGTAGTGAGCCTGAAATTTAGCAAGGTGACATAAATGAAAGCCTGTATTGCATCTCTTTTTGAAGGTGGTAAGCAAGCATGGGAAAATAGAGAAAACACTTTACAAGGAGTAAACCCTACTGACTTTATGACTTTTTTGCATTGTAGTCACTTTGGAGGCCAGTTTAATTGGCCAGTGTTTTTGCCATCTAGACTTTCAGATAAGCAAAAAAAGTGATGCTTTTTAAGTTTTCAACTTTTTCTTTAAATTATCTCTTTATATCTTTGAGGAGCCAGATCATGGGTTTAGCTTTAGGAAGTCAAATAAATATACTTAAGAAAAATGTACATTATTGAAAATTATACTAGTGATCTTGGAATAAACCAGAAAGCAAAAAACAATAATAAAAGCTCTGCTTTATAGGAACTCAATGGTTAATGCGGCATAAAACCTGGTTATGAGAATCTGACCTGCTAATCATATTCATTGTTTTTCTCCAGCCTCATTCTCAGCCTTGGCTCCTCCAGCTTCCTCTAACTTCAAAGGAAACTGCATGGAGAGCCAGGGCACACAATAGAAGAATTGGCCCGATTATCCCTCTCTGTTTGGAAATGGGTAGAGATTATAAATATGTGCTCTTCTTTCTGTGCTTTGGACTATATAATGTCAATTACCTCAAGCAAAACCCCCTACCCAGGCTAATGCACAGATTTAAATTACATCAAAATTGTAAAAAATTAGAAGCAAGATATAAAAAATAATCCATAATGTTGTAAATAATGTAATACATGTTTATTTTCATTGGTTTTAGCTGGTATAAAAAAAAGCAAATTAGTTTAGGGATTTAAATTTTATATTTATTATATCCTGACCTGCTTTTCTCTTCCTTTGCCACTTTATATTATGAATGAGGTAATTAAAGAGTCTACTTCTTCCCTTTTTCTACTATAGCACGTGTTTGCCTCTTTAAACATGTTTGTGTCTTTGTGAATGTGTGTGTGTGTGATTGGTTATTTTAACCAATGTTTGAAAATGAAGTTGTAATGCTAAAGGCCAAAGGAATAAATTAGCCTGACCTGGTAATTAAAAACCACATATAGGTATTAACCAGGAACCACTGTTGGACTTTCCATTCTCAACCCAAAATGAAAAGGCAAGCATAATAACCCAGATCAAGACTTACACTAAGTGAAACAAAATAATGAAGGATCAGGGATTCTGGAAGGACCAAAGTTTGAACAGGAGACCTTTAGCTCTTCTGCCTGCAATGCATAATAATACGTCCTGTTTTTTTCATAGGTGCTTACGATTCTGTGAAAACGAAAACATTTATAACTTCCATGTGAGTGACTAGGTGCTCTGGCCCCACTCTTCTGGTTTAGGATTATTTCCCACAGAGGTGAATCAATACAATTTAAATTGCCAAATAAAAATAACAGCACAATCCCCAAGGAAGTCTTTATTAAAGGCTTAAAGCTGTGTCCTATTAAGCTTCTGGAATATTTGGGATTGTCCAAACTACTATATATATATATATATATATATATATATAGAGAGAGAGAGAGAAGAGAGAGAGAGAGAGAGAGAGAGAGAGAGAGAGAAAATTTCATCAAGATTGTCTTGCTGTTTAAATTTCTCTAATAAAGAATCAATTTCCCTTCTGAGAGTCTAGATGGACCATAAGTTTCCATATTAGCCAATCAAGTCTTATAACAATAACAATAACTGGAGATTTGATCTCAAAAAGATTTAGTTTGAGCTATTTCTGCTCACAAATGTAGAAGATTGCACTTAAGTAACATGAGGCATTTTTTCATTACTAAAGAGTTTAGAAATGTATAAAATATAAATGAGTTTTTTATGAACTGAATGATTTAGTAAGCCCCAGCTTTAGTAGTTTGTCATTTTTTAGCCAGCTTTTAGGCTTGACTTACCAGTGGCCCAAGAAAACAGAGCAAGAAACTTGAATGCAAACCTTTCAGCCAGGTAACATTAGGGTTTATAAGTGCCAATGAATGACATTTCCTCATGAAAACTTTAGAAATTGCCAATGTCGCACATTTTATTAATCCATGTTTAACCTGAAGCTTAGAAACTAACTCCCCTTCTTCCTGTCCTCAAAATTTCTATTACCAACTGTACTATGTTGAAGTTTATATGACAGGCCATTTCAACACTTTTGTTTAGTTAAATGGAAGTGCATCACTTTTAAAGAAAAGCTCTATTGCCAAAAAATATAAACAGCCCTAACTTTGATTAATATAAATATTTAAAAACCAGAACATACTGTTACATCTTACAAAAACAATTCTGATGTAGCTTGATGGGAAAGAAAAAGTGCTTTCATACATTAGATGAATCCAACAAAATACAGCTGCAGAACAAAATTTTAAGTAAATATGAATTGTTTGTCTTTTTACAGAGCTCTGGTATTTACTTAAATGGAGTTATTTTAGAACACTTATGTTTCATTAATAACAACTAAAGTGTTTTTTTTTTTTACAGTTTTAGTTCTGAAGTATTTGATTTAAATTTCAAAGTCCTCTAATTAAAAAATACCATTAAAATTATTCCTCCTGCCCAGTTTAGGATTTTGCTAATAAGCCACTGGACAAGAGATGTATAAAATGAATAGATGAAGAAAAACTTTGACAGCAAAAGCGAGGTCTGGAGGATGAAGTTAGTTTATTAGGCCCCATTTGTCACGAATGGCCCTGCTGCACATATAAAAGCAAATCCCTCTACCTTAGAAGATTAATTCTGAAGGAGGCACTCTTGGGTCAAAGTATACATAAGCGTGTGCCTAATCTCAGAGAAATCAGGCTATTTTCTCACAGCAATTAAGCAGAGGTCTGGGGTTTCACCCACAGTGTATTTAAACACAGGATACAATTAAACCCCAAAGTATTAATATCTTTGCTCTGCAAAATTGCCCAGGAAATAGATTTTGCCCTCTTCCAAATGAAAAGCAAGGCAAATTAAGAGAATAACTTGATTCTTAGCTAAGTTGCTTGAAATAAGTGTTGTATTTTCTCCTAATTGCAAATGTCTCATGTACATAAAGATAGTTCTTACTTTACAATAGGGTAAGAGTTATAAACTTTTTAGTTCCTTTAATCTAAACAAACAACGAATCTTAGAGGTTTGCATAAAAATGCACTGTAATTAAATTTCTTATTCAGCATATGTTAAACATCGACTCCTTATAAAAATCTAAGAACTCACTGTTTACCACCAACAAAATGTCACAACCTTTGTAAAGAGTAAAAAAGTAAATATATATATAAAAAAAGTAAATCTTAAGCAATCAAGTGTTCAGAGGGATTGGTTTCTGCAGAGGTTTTTCTTGAAGTCATTTTATTAATATACTCATCTCAAGTCAAGAGCTAATTTTATAGAGAAAATTATTGCCAGTTTAAAACACCGCTTCAAAAATTCTAAATATTAAAAAAACACATACAAAATGACCTTTATTTATTGGGCATTAGTTTCCTAGTGGCAAAATTTTAATAGTATCAAAGTTATATTAAATAAACCACCACCTTTGTACAGATTTTGAAAAAACCCTGATATTAAAAACATTTTTCTTCATATTACAATTACTCTTACTTCTCTTTTGTCTACACATCAGATTAATATTCCATTTTATTGCCAAACCAAATTATCTTTGAATTTTTTTGGCGAAAAGTAGTAGAGGGAAGTTGGTCTTAGAATTGTAAAAGAGAAATAGATTTTTATTTATATTGTTGAATCAATATTTATTTAATTTATATGAGTTTCTAACAAAATAGTTGGTGTATGATCCAGTGAGAAATTATAGTCCATGACACATAGGCATGTTCTTAGAAATTCAGAAAACTGAAAGAATAAATCAAAATAGAATTAATTAGATGTAGGATGGTATGTATATATGTGTGTGCACTAACATACTTTCCTATTTAATACTCTATTGTTGACCTTAAGTACTTAAGGTCAAGTGCACAAGGCAATGTCTCCTTGAAACCACACTATAAATAGTTTAGGCCCTTTTTGATGTGTGCTGGAATATGTGAGAAGGCATGCAATCTGAATTTTATGAAGGATTATTTTAATAGGACCAATGACTCTAATAGTACTTCTTGCTGACATCACTGGTAAATTGGTCTACCCTAACCTTTAAAAGTGCAGCATATCCCAAAATGAGTTACTTATTAAACAAAAGTCTTTTTTTGAGTGCGACTGACCTTTAAATGATTATTTCTCAGCACTTGCAACAAAGAGAATCTCACCTCTCACCTTTACACTTTTGATGCTATGGGGAGGAGATCCACAACCTTTTCACAACACTTAGTGTGCAGTACAACATGGAATTACAAACGCTAATGAGCACTTTTTTCTTTAAGGGAGGAAGTCCTGCTACTTTATTAAATTGTTGCTTTGCAGTACACAGAAGCTATGAAAAAGTATAACAATAATCATTTATTGTGATCAACTATTTTAGAAAATATAACCCCAAAGCATCAAGGAGTTATTTACTGCTAATGACAGTTTCTACTGAAATTTTCTTTCCTCAACTTCCAAGGGGTGTGTGTGTGTGTTGGGGCAGCTGTGGGGGTCTATGATTTAAAGAGTTGTATTTGATTAAAAATATATTATCTTTAGGTTATGATACTTTTACAATATTTGTCGTCAATTTAAGCTACACCTATATGTAACCAGCACAGTACTCCTTTTCATTAACTGGGAGGAAAAGCTTTTGAAACTCCAGAAGTATTGATGGAATACACATCCTGTAATGTTAGTGATTTTATGATTTAAACATCTTTCCTTGTAAAGATGTAATGGGTATAATCAAGTCATGATTTTCCTTAATTAAGTGGAAATGGTAATTATAAACTTTATTCTCAGGAATCAAATCCAGCACATATTAGGAAGAACTAATGTTTTCTGGGATCACTTTACTAATATAAGGAGATCCACATTATTTCAAGTCCCAGTAGTCTTTTCCTGAGCAGATAACCTAGTTTACACTTTAGTAGAGCTGCTGAATCTAATAAAGGTTTTGTTAGCCTAAATATTTTCCCTCTTAAAAAAAGTATTTTAATTTTGAAAAATTTCAAGAAAAAGTTTCTTGATCTGAAGGATTTAAATATTGTTAACAAGCTAGCATGTCTGTTATTTTACATACATTTTACTGTAATATTAAAGTATAAGTAAATATTTATGTTTCAGAGTAAATTTTTTTTCTTGCAAAGCTGATCTTATTTATAAAATACTATTTTAGAAAGATGTTGGATTCTAAAAATTTTTAAATATTAACTGTCCACAATAAAAAGCCATTTTCCACCTGTGTGTTCTTTCTCCCTTCTTTTCCCACATCTCTTAGAAAGTGAATATATTGGAATGAATTACTGAGCTATTTGAGAATTTTTCCTAAACAATGAAAAATAACTGTTTAGAAACAATGTTCACTCATGATTCTGTTTTTGGCTCTGACTTGGTAATGTTTTCTAAAGCATGAGGGGCAGCAGCCACATGCCTTCATTAGAGAAATAAAACTTAATGTCCTTTGGAAACATTGGGCTCTAAAGAAAAAAAAGATAGCAGAGAGATGACTCATTTGAATCCCTTTAGTTTAATTCACAAAAAGGCAAATCAATTATTTTATTGGCATATAATCACAAAGAATAATACACAGACTTAAGACTAAACAGACTCATTGTCAAGACTTCCTGGGTCTTATTCATTAATTATCATGGCTGCCGACAAACAACAGATGAAAATCAACAATGCTGGATAAAATAATCATCAAGGGCTTCTATGTCTGTAAACTATTTAAATTCTTGAAATTGAATATTTATGATGAGTGATGCTCCTTTAATGTGTACCATATTTTCACCAGTTCTTAGCCAAGACTGCGTTCAGAACCCCCAGGTGCTCCTGTCTTTTTTCTACATCCACCTTTCCCTTGGAGTCATCATGGCCCTCTCTGCTAACATCACGCCTGATAGAAAACTGAACACCAGTGTCTCTTCGAGCCTCTCAAGAGCCTGCTCATTTTGTGATACCCTGCTCCATCCTTAACAGTAGTTCAGTTTCACTGCCCTTTCAAAGGCAGCCCCCGTGAAACAGTTGTGAAGTTTATTTTGCGCTTATCAGTACAATGTAAACCAGTGTGGGCTTACCTCCTTGGGGTTAAGGAACCCACATTGTCTGTGAGCACAGACAGCACTTTTTGGCCACAGATGTGACTGGTTAACTGTACAAGCAAGGAGGATAAATCCACATAACAATACTTCATTCACCAAGGAAATCTGCAGTGGATTACAGCTTCTCTATGGTTAAGTCTGGTCTTAATTTAGTCCTTTTATTCAGTTTTCAACCACAAACGAGCCCCTTATGAGGCATTCACTATGCAGAATTGACAACTCTTTTTATCTACTTGAAAAATATTTTTGGATAATAATTTATGGTTACAAAATATTTTAAGCAGTTTGAATAGTTATATTATATTCTTTCAATGCTTAATGATGCAAGATCCCCTGTAAAAATGGAATGCCAGGCAATCTGGTAATTTTACATACAGTATTCATAACAACAGAGCTATTTGGCCATACAGAAACACAAATTTAAAAAAACTGCATATTTCATAGGAAGTCTTATAAAGACTTATAAAAGCTCTTAAACTGTATCTCGGGAGAAAATTAGAATTCAGAACAGTGTCTAAAGGCCCTATGTATATGGGTGAAAAAATAATTTTGGCAAGCACTGTATTTTATTTATGGATTATTATGTTTAAAATAGCATATTTTGAACACCCTTCAGAAGGAAAAAAAAGCTGCAGGTCTCTCTGAGGACACAAGGGAGAGTTCATATGCTACTTATATTTTATACATGAAACCAAAATGTGTGGGTAGGTTTGTACTTTTTCACCATCAAATGTAGTCTCTTAATTTATATTCTGCATTAATGCCATCTTTTTTTTTTCCAGAAAAAAATCTATCTGAAGGTGCTCATTATTATTGGGTAAATGGTCATTTTCAAGGACTGATTGCCAGTAACTGCAACTACTCTGAAAACCTCAAACAGGCTGGAAAACATCATATACCTTTCAGAAGTGGGAAGTGCCAGTAACAGAGTTTGTCATTTTAGATGCACATCTTCTAGTATTGCCAACCAGTGACCCTGTAACTGGAAACGGGACCCATGTAAATAAGATGGAATGTATTTCATCAACAGAGACAATGAAAGTAGTGTGGTTGATGTTCTTTGATATGACAAGAGTTCCTTTGCGTTGCTTCGGATTAATTTAAACCGTGGTTACACAAAGCTTTATGACTTTCCTCTTGGCAGAACTTGAGCACTTTCAGACTCATTGATACAACGGATTCTTCCCATTGCAGAATGAACTCCTGAAGCTTAACAAAGGAAAACATTCAACTGAGGTACTTGCTGTGTTTTCCTCATTAGTGGCTACACTGTCTTGAGCAGGGGATGAGTGTTTGAGGAAGAGCATCCTTGGCATTAACAAGAAGGGACATTGTTTTTACAAGGAAGAACCCTTTATGATTTTCTAAAACATCTCTTCTTAAGTGCCATAAGTAAATCATACTTTAAAAAACCCAAATTATGTGTGTGCTTCAGGGGAGAAAACTACATAAATGCGCAATAGAAAAATAATGAACTGTATCACTTTGGTTAGTTAAGCAATTATTGCTTTTTTATGGACTCAAATGTTGTTTGGTTTTCATCATAAAAACAGGTGG
Organism: Eonycteris spelaea; assembly: GCA_003508835.1. Lineage (NCBI taxonomy): Eukaryota > Metazoa > Chordata > Mammalia > Chiroptera > Pteropodidae > Eonycteris > Eonycteris spelaea. The sequence goes on from PUFA01000046.1 coordinate 6,222,298, forward strand.
GTTTGCTTTTTTAATTGTTGTTGGTTTGTAATTTTGCTCAAAAGAATTATGTTATCGTTCTTTTAGAAATGGTCTTGTTCTGTGTTTAATCTGATAGCTGGGTTTCATCACCTTCATAGATGTTCTAATGAAGGTGTAAAAGAAAAGTTTAGAAAGATGGCAAATTAGATGCAGAAGCACTGGATTCAAATGCCACTTGCTATAATTCCTAAATCATTTCTATTAGAATTAATTTCATTAATAATACCACAGCTACCTTCTGTTGTTTATCTCAAACATATTAACATATAGATAAGAGCAACTTCTGTAACGGAATACAGAGATTTGGAATTATGACAAGAGCAATGAGCTAGCTTAGATAATTAAAGCAAAAATAGTTTCTAATCACCAGCCGTAGGTCAATGAACATGATTCTGAGGAAGATTTGGTGCATTCTCTCTGATCCGTGTGGTACACAGATCCGTTATGTTCCTACACCACTTACATTACACCTCGTGTACCTGGATGCAGTTCTTTTTTCTCCTTCTTCTTCCTGTCAAGGATTATATGTGAAGTTAGAGTGGGAGGGTCATTTAACAATGAATGTCCCCCTTGTATAACCATTAAGAAGCTATCCAGGCTAAATAACTTGTTGTTTTTTAAGTCACTGTACAATTTCAAGGTTTTAATGGTCCTTAAAATATAATATCCTGTGTCATTTATTTCCTGAAGTGGAAGCTAGTGCCAGCCTTTGGACTTCATGTAAAACAAGTGGTTCAATGCGGTTTGAAGACAGAATGAAAACTTGATAAGCAATTAATCTACCTTGAATGCTTTCCTAATGATTTGCACCTTTTCTTACTGATCATAAAAAAAAAAAATCTAGATTTATTCAGAAGAAAATCAAATAAAACATACGCCCAAATATTTTTATAGTGCATTTGTTAGCATGAAACCCACACGGTGGGGCAGGAAAGAACGAATCTTTAAATGATTTAAAAATAAAGGTGTTTCTGGTTGAACAGTAACAACTTGAATTTTTTCCCCTGTGCCTTGAAGCTATGGAGAAGGGAAAGATTTGAAACAGGAAACTGGATAAACGAGCGTAGAGAAGGGGCTAATTTTCTAACATGATAATCCTGCAAATGACACCTGGTTGGGGAAAAGTTGTCATAAGCTGACTGCTGATTTGTAGAGGCCTAGGCTTAAAAGTTAGGGCAGGCCAGAGACATTATTGAGACTCAAGACTCAGCTGCAAAACAGAGCTGAGTCTGACTGATGATGTGTGTAATACAGCCAGTGTATTACCAAGGAGCCTGGAGAGAACATAGACAAGTCTTGCCAGTAAAGACATATTGTCTGAGAGACACTGTATGGGCAGAAGAGACTCTTTTGGAGGACCATGTATTCATGCAGACTGAAGACTTGGGAGTCCAAGAGTAGAAGGGAATGCACCTCAGTGGTTAGTGAGGTCATGAGAACTAGAGCCTGGCGCAAATTCATGGAGGATGTCGATAGTTGAGGGCTGTGGCGGAAAAGTTCATGACTTTTCTTACTCATAGAAATGGCAAATGCAAAGATATAGAATTCAATGAAAAGTTGAAGGGTTATCAGAGCACAATGAACAGGGACAGTAACAAAGCCAGAGAGCTTGCCTTGAGTAAATACCAAAAGGCATCTCAGGAGCTTCTGCAGGCTCGGATACTTTAAGAGATATTCCTTGTAGGAAAATGATAACCATGCCTGAAAAGACAAGCATCAGATCCAACAAGATGATGTGTATATCTAAGATGGGGGCTGAGACTGAGATCATAATACCCTATTTCTTAGTGATGAAGTACTGGAGGTTTTGCATAAGTATGATAATTGCACATATTAATGTACACACATATATACATATACCTAAATTAATTGCCTGGTAAAATATATATAGCCTTCACCCAAATTTTTGAGTTAATCAAGAATAAGAACACTGGTTGCCAAAGTCCCAAGGTATAGAACATTTATTCAGGTGCCAAATAGAAACACCTGAAATGTGGGTGTGCCGAACTAAGCATTCCATCATATTTTTGGCACTTAGCGAAGACTGGCCTCCATTGAATCTGCCACACACTGTAACCTGGTTGAGCACTACATGCCTATCGTCTGAATGGGGTTAGTCTCTGATTGGAACATTGCCAAGTAACCCAATTTTAAAATAGCACAAATTTTAATTATATGTTTCATTTAACTGACACCTGTCCTTGGAGGCTGTCATCAAAATCTAACAAGCTATGATGTGGGAACTATTATTATCTATGATTTGTAGAAAGGCAAAAATAAATAAGGAGAGAAATAAAGAAAGGCTGAGAGGTTTATGGCATGGTAGCATTGGAAGACTAGAGGTTCTACTGGTGAAAAAGATGATCACATCAATTACCTGGAAAAGGTATAGAAAATGAAAACCCAGATCACTGAATTTCTGGTGTTTCAAGTATGATTGTACTAAATAGCCACTTCAACCATAATATCATGTTGTAAATAAAGTAGACCATTCTTTCTCTGGGTAAACTGGGAAAAAATGCCTCCTGAGTAATATGCCTGAAGCTGAGAATGCGTCCTTTGTAAAAATAAGTTCTACCAATTTAAAAATCTTGTACTATGTGTCTTTTGCACAAGAGAAAAAGCGTGATGAGGGAAAGGGATGGGGTGTCTATGAAACAAGAAAGCTAATGCATTGATAATCATTGAATTTTGATGATGGGTATGTGGGGTTTGTTAAATTATTCTGTTCACTTTTGTGTAATTTTGGAATTTTCCAAAATAAGAAGTTAAAAGAAATTCAATTTAGAGAAACATTTAGATACTTGTACAATTTTGTTTGGGCAAATTAATTTATTTTATACCACAAAAGATGGCCATATGCAGGACAAAACTTCTTATATTAATTATATTATATTACTCTGCTTATGTTAATGATCTTACTGTATACCAAGTCCTCCTAAAAATGAAAACCAAAAAATTAATATATATTTTTTTCTAGCTTCTGCATTTATAAGCAGTCTTTTTTATAACAGCCTTAGTTTCCAGACTGAATGCCAAATATGCTTCCTGTTAAGATCAAATTTAGCTTTAAAATAATTAGCCCTTAGTCCTAATTCTAATGGAAATGTAAGACTTAACTATTCAGTGATAGTAACACTTTTAGATACTGCTGCTTACAGTGATCTATGTGAAATAATTAACAGACTGTTTCTTATAGATATATGCAGAATTTCTCCTAAACCAAAGGCAAAAACAATAATAGAAACTACTGCCTTTTAACCTTTTCATGAATTTAAATAAAAAATGTGTACTGAACTGCACGTTAATAAGGCCTGTTAAGCTTGGAAGAATATTTTACGTTCATCTGTAGTTCATCAGACAGGTTCATGACCTCAGTAGAATTGCTCTAGCTCCTGCAGTTTTTAAACTGGCGTGGGGGAGGATGTGAAATATTATTTTACGATTAAAAAATTTTACTAGAATTGACAGAAACAAGGAAACACATTCTGATATTGAGTATATGCTCTGAAATTAGCACATATAAAACTAAAGATATTGAATGGATTGACTTTTATTCCTCCAGGAACCTTAGAAAGAAGCAACTAAAGAGAGCTAAATATAACACTAGTTTTTCATTCTTAATGTAGGACATTTAAGGTTCAGCCTCTACTTTGTGTCTGGAGGTACACACAAAGGGAAACCACAGCCTTATTTCACAATTTTTTAGGTTATAAGGTAAAGCCCAAAATATATAATGTTTCTTACTTAATTTTTTTTTTTCTCACTAAACGGTATCTCTTTTGGAAGTGTCCTAGTGTTCGTTTTTATCCTGCCTTCCCTCATATTTCCTGTTGAATGACATCGTGTGAAAGCCATTACTATTCAGGGTATCGCTGCTAGCAGAGGTCCCACTAAAACGGTGAAGTAAGTCCAGTTGCATCTCCATCACTCAGCCTGAGAAAATTTCATCCTCAGAGCTGATTCATGCTACTTCTTTGGATCCGCCACTGGCAGCACAATAAGGGATGAATGAAATAAGCACTCAGCAGCTGAATGCCCTTAAAGACCACTTGGGAACTTTATTTGGTGCCAAATAAAGTGACCTGCCAGTGTCAGCTGCGGGAAGCATATTGTACTGGGCTCTGCAGTCTGTCCCAGTTGCCTATTCATTTCTGAGGAAATTTTCAGGTATTGAATTTTAATCCATGATGCCCAATTATAATTTGAGACCCTTTTACATTAGAGACTGGGCTTCACCCCATTTGGTAATTAAGTCAGAACTGCCTAATATGTAATTTTAATTTCCGAAAAGCAGGTGCTTCGCTTGGTCAGTCACCAATCTCTGATTTTCCTTCCTTCTTTAGCTTTAACCATTTCCATTTTCATACCCCTCCCACCCCCCGCCCCTGGCTGCCTTCTATAAGTATTTACTGCATATTAGATGATTTTCCTGCTTAAGCCTGTAGGTATTTCCATAAGCTTTTTTTTTAAAAAAAGTGCTTATAAATTAAAAAAAAAATTATGTAGGTATCCATTTGATCTCCACTTTATAATAACTTACTATATTGTTTTTAAAAGTAATTTGAATAAAGGCTTGTTTACAACATTATCTAACACAATTATGAAGCAAGATTCTCCAGAAATAATTGTCTGCATTAACTTTCTTTGTCTTCTGTTTTTACCAATTCAGTTAGAGACCTCTAACAATTCAAAAACTATCATGGTTGGTTGAATTTTGTTAAGGCTCTGTGCTTTCTCCTAACAGGACTTTATTGTTTAAAATAAATATTTGAGAGAGCACATAAGTCAGATACTATCTAAAAAGAAATTGCCCTCCACACACATGCACTAAGATGGTGCAGTCTTATCTTCTAAAACTACTTTGTGCAAGATCGAGCCAGTATCAATAGAGCCAGCAGAGAAGAGATTGTGAAACCAGATGTCAGTTTGTGCCGATGATGACAGCTTCTTTATCCATTCCATTGCTATGAATGAGCTGCCCATTTCACTCTTTTCATTCCCACACATAAATTATAAAATACTGTTGAAATATTGTTCCTATGACGGCCATCGGTAGGGTTGAATTTAAACTTTGGTGGCCACAGACAGACATAAGTCATTGGAAAGGGAGGTAAGTAAAAGGAATGGAAAGCAAAAACACAGAATATTAAATGGGGGAAAAAGAGTTATGAAGGAATAAGGAAGAGAGAGAAGTTGAAGGAAGGGAAAGAAATAAGAATGATTAAGTTGGGAACACAGTTAAGTGCTGCCATCAATTAGCTTAATCTGCTCCTCCTTTGGCAGGTCTTCTGCTAGCTGAGACCAAAGATGCCTCTGCTACCTGGCTGGACTCCCCTGAACGCTGTCACATCCTTAGCGAAGGATTAGCAATGCCTGAAAGTCTTTAGTGGGACCATGGGCCAATACTATTTTTAAAGAGTAAAGCAACCCAATTCTGGGTTTGAAACATGCAAAATTAGAGAGCTTTGCAAAAACACTCTGTTACCTAACAGAAAAATGTATTTGGTATTTCACTTAAGGAGTCAGCTCTCCTAGAATATAATAAATATGGTTTGATTAAAACATATGTGAAATTGTTTGTGATTGTGCTTCTAAAACAATGTTCTGAGAAATGTCCATGTTCTGCTAGATATTAACTAATCTTACCCTTGTATATATTTCAACATAATAAATCGTATTTGCCTTCTGGGTGAGTCACCATGTTTATTACCATATTATAGGCACTGAGAAGTCTTGCAGTAAAAAACAAAACAAAGCAAAACAAAACTGTTTATGTCGAACCCAGCATTTAAAAATAAATTTGGCTATGAAAATTTTTTTCTTTAAAAGGCTATTAACAATTTGCATTTTCTGGGACATGGTTATAAAGCAATGTATTCCTGTATTAGTATTTATGATTTTGTTTTGAAAAGTAGAATTAGCTGAAGTACATGGTAGGTATTATCTTTGGAATTAGAATACTAAAGTTTAACATGTCTTTTAATGTGCAGTTCATTAAGTTGGATATACATCTTATACCTTATGACATTGTTTATTTTCGTCATGCCTGTTTACTTTTTGTATTCCTATTAGTCTCTAAGCACATTAAGTGCCCAATCCATGTTTTGTTTTCCCTTGTATCCCTGAGAACTTACACTATACTTGGCACATTATAAGCACTCAATATATTTGTTTGAATGAACGAATGAACATTGTAGTAGAAATTGGTTTAATCTATAGATATAATTACATTAGAATACTCATTTCAAAAGAAAACAACTCTTAGCTTCAAAATAAAAAATAACAGAAGTGAAGGTTGAGAATGACTAAATCGAACTGGTCTTTTGTAGCTTTATCAGAGGCCAATAAATTTCCCACCAATTACTCTATGGTCTGATGATTCATTGCCCCTATTAGCTGGTGTATTTGAAGTTAATGTCATTCTATTCTATAATTTTCCAATTTGTTTTTTAAGTCTTTATATCTTTAATTATTTTCCTATAGATATTTCTTACTTGCCCTTTACTTTTTTTGTTGAATGACTTCTTAAAAGCAAAACTAACAGTGAATTTCATATACTCTAACAAAATTATAGAAGAGACAAGAAAAGGCAACAAGGGTCTAGGACTGAAGAGCGTGTGGTATAGAAAAGGTAAAAGAAGTAAGACGTTTAATTCATTCAATAAGTATTTATGGAATGCCTATTCTATGCTGGACACAATGCATAAAATCTAGACTATTCAAGGTCAGCCAAAATGACAAAATATTCATCAGACAGATATCGACAGAATTAAGAATTATCAACATTTCATCATCCCCAAATCAGTTTATATTCTAGAATGATGTAATATTTTTAGAGCAATGATTTATGTCTAAATTGTTTGTCTTGTCTGTTATGCTGTTTTTACACAGGTTCATCTTTTCTTATCTTTATAATGCTGCCAATTTTCCTAAAATTATGCAGTATTTTATGGGCCAGGACAAAACTACTTAATATTATTGTGTCGGGTAAAATATGAAGTAATTTTAGTTACCTTAAGTAAAAGTAATAAGTATTCAGAAGTCCACCTAAAAATTGGTTTTGACCAAGAGTTGTCAAACTATACCTTTTTCTATAGGCCAAATCCGACCTATCATGTGTTTTTATAAATAAAGTTTTATTGGAACACAGCTATACTTATTCACTTACATATTTTCTATGATTGCTTTCCTGCACCTATAGCAAAGTTGAATATTTGCAACAGGGACTATGTGGCCTGCAAAGCTGAAAATATTTATTATCTGGTCCTTTATAGAAGTAGCATAGACAGCCTTTAGTAATTTGGATTAGAGCAAAAATGATAATTTGGGTAATCACAAAATGATCGGTCACTTAAAAATCATTCAAGATCTCTCTTTGGATGTAATTGTGTTCCTATATTTGATTATAATGTGAATATTATTCTGGAAATTCTTATCTAATAAAAATAACATCCTCTTCATTCAAGATCTAAATCAGTAGCAATTGGAATTCCATTTCAGTACTGTTCTCTTGTTCAATATCTGTAAGTATAGAAATGAAAAACGAGAATGTCTAGGTTTTATAGCAATACCGGGAATGCAGAGCTTGTTTCAAGAAGCAGTACACTTTAGTGGATATTTTAGACAGACTAGAAGATTGTTTATTTCCTAATATCCACTTTTTTGTGTGTGTAGTCTCATTCTACACAAAATAGGGCTGACTCGTGTAATCAATAGGATATTGCAGAAATTATGGAGCGTGACTTCTGAATCTAGGTCCTAAAAGATATTGTGATTTTTGTCTTTTTTGAAAGAACCAGCTACTATGTTGAGAGGATGCTCAAGCAGCTCTTTGGAAAGGTCGATGTGGGAAAGAACTGAGATATCTGCTAAGAGTTGAAGAGGAACTGAGGCATCCAGCTAACAACTGTGAGTGAAAAAATCTTGGAAGCATATCTTTGAGCCCCAGTCAAGCCTTTAGGAGATGACTGTAGCTCCTGCTGACATCTGATGACAACCTCCTAAGAGATATGGTTCTCCTAAGAGAAACCCCCAGCTAAGTCAGTCCTGAATTTCTGGCCCTCAGAGTCTATGAGATAATAAATGCTTACTGTTTTAAGCCACTAATTTTTATGATGGTAATTTGTTATGCAGCAATAGATAACAAATACAGTATATGAGAGTGTGGGCTCTGCTGTCATACGACTAATGTTTGAACCCAGGATCTACCATTTACTAGATGTGTGAACTTGGGCCAATTACTTAACTATGTTATATAGTTTTCTCATCTGCAAAAGTGAAGATTTAATTGTCCATATCTCATAGAATTGTTGTGAGGAATTCAATGAGATAATACATGAAGAAACTGCCTGATATGTAGTAATTGTTAAACATGAATTATTGTTTTTAATTATTGCTAGAACTGACTCCAAGTATCCACCTAAGAATTTTTTGAAACCTTGTTTTTTTTTTTTTTTTTGTTTTTTTTTTGTGGGTTTTTTTGGCGATGAAGTGAATACATAGCAGAATTTTAAAAGACATATCCTACATCCAAGAATTTATACAACCTGGAACACCTAAAGTGTATGTGGTAGGTCAGTAAAATAAGTAGTTAAGAGGCTATTGTCAATACACCTGAAAACAGGATACATATTACTACTCTGTAATATTACGTATGAACAATAGAGGATGAAGAACAGGCTGTTACTGAAGAACATAGGTAAAAATACATAGTCTAACTCCAGCCAAAAATTTTAAGAAACAAAATGACAAATGTAATTTTTGGTCTAATTTTCTAAAGCCTAAACCACACATATTGGTTGTGTGTGTGTGTGTGTGTGTGTGTGTGTGTGTGTGTGTGTAAAAATAAAAGATAAATTGCAAAATAATGATTCTTTGCAGATTGTTTGAGTTATCTAACCCTTCTTTAATCCAAGGGATTATTGAACAAAACCAATGTTCATTCAGAAACACTTATGAAATCTGTTGTGGATTACAAATATCATCAGTTAAACCTGTTTCAAATTTATTGCTTTCATTCAGGTTAAATAATAAAAGGGTCCATTTGTCCCTCTACATGTATATACATGAATTTAGCTTTCATCATTCTCTACAAGTTTAATCCAATGATTTATGTTTTTTAATGTATATTCAAGAAATCTGTTGAAGAAACCCATCCAGACAGACAGAAGAGTTAGATGGGATTAATACGATGTGTGGAGGATTTTAAAGCTGGTTGATTCAGTTCAGAGGAAGTTAAAAGGAGAAAAAGAATTTAATGCTGTAACCTTCCTTGAGGTTCTAATCATTTTAATGACTTCAGCAAAAGAGAACAGGCTAAGATCAAGAAAGTCCAGAGAGAATGATTCCTGTTTCTAGAAATACATTACATGGAAGAAAAGCCACTGAAGTGTGTTTTAACAGTGGAAAACATCATTATATTTTTCTTAGAGAAAATCTGCCTTCTATTTAAATCATTATATTAATGATTAAATTTGAGTTTTCAGAAATTGATTTTTCTTGTTGAAGCCATTGTATTTCACTTAACACAATAACCAGCAGCAAAAACTTCCTTCCTTCCTTCCTTCCTTCCTTCCTTCCTTCCTTCCTTCCTTCCTTCCTTCCTTCCTTCCTTCCTTCATACCTTCCTCTTCCCTCCCTCCTTCCCTGCTGTCTGTCCTTAATTTCTTTCTTCTTTCTTCTTTCTTTCTTTTTTTCTTTGTTTCTTTGTTTCTCTCTTTCTTCCTTCCTTTCTTTTTCTCTTTCTTTCTTTCTTTCTTTCTTTCTTTCTTTCTTTCTTTCTTTCTTCTTTCTTTCTTTCTTCTTTAAATGTTTTTCAGTAAGACAATATATTACCTTGAAATCCTTAGATAGCAAGTTCTCAGATACAAAAAAAAAACAACAAAAAACAAAACTGACTTATTATTGATGACTTTGAACATTTAAGCACATTCAGTTTAAGGCTTGCAAGAACTAAATATTGAAATATGGGAAGAAAAAGTATTTTTCCCTGGTAAAGTGCATTTCACTCTATCAGGTATCTTGCTTAAATGACCTTCTAATCTTTACTTACCTTAAAATTTTCCTTTTGTAATATTTTACTGCTTCACTGAACTCGATATGAAATTCTACATATCTCCACCCCTCATTTTGTTAACTTCCATTGTTTAATGGGACACCTTGGGCCATAAAGTATTTTATGTTCATTAACTTATAGAGAGGAAGAGAAATGCTATCCAATTATCAGCATTTGGTACAGAAAATCAAGTACTGTACTATTTTCTTGATTCTACCCATGACATAGACCGTGCATAGGGACATGGCATGAGAGGTAGAATTCAGTGCTTTCAATAGAAGTTTGTATGATGATGGAAATGTACTAGACCTGTGCTTGTCAAAACCGTAGCCACCAGCTACACGTGGCTATAAAATGTTTGAAATATGGTTAGTGTAGCTGAGGAACTTAATTTTTAATTTTACTTATTTTAATTTGTGTAAATTTAAATTGCACTTGTTGCTAGTGGCTACCATATTGAACACTACAGGACTAGATAATTATGACAAGGTTTTTGAAAAGACCAACTAATTCCACAACAGTTGATTATCTTAATATATCGCTCCTATGACTCTTATTCTTACACTGAGAAGGTCTGAAAAGATCTATATTTGAGTTGTTTTTAAATTCTATAGACATAAATTTGCTAGAGAATGACTACTCTTTGAAATGTTTTGTATATACAGACATTATAAGATTTAACTACGTTTTGCAAAAAGTTGAGTTGCTTAGATGATATTTAATTTAAATTTAGTTGTTCCAAATTTATAATTTATTAATATAAATGAATTTATTTTTATTTCAATACCATATAATTAGTTTGAAATTTTTTCAAACAAGTATCAAGAATTATTTTGAGAATAAATAAAATGCTATCAGATTATTTCTTCTATGAAAAAGTAAAATATTTGTCTCAACATTGTCTGAGACATAATACGCCGGAGATACTTAATATGATATTATTTTAAATGTTGCTTACATGATGACTTGAGTTCAAGGAAATTTGTGACGTGAAAGGGTATAACGAATGCAAAATTTTCAATAGATTGTTGCATTTTTCTAATTGGCTGGGGTTGACTTATTATATTAGTATATGTTTTATCCTTATTATTTCAGTTGTGAAATTTTTAAAACATCATTTTATCATTTGGGGGTCTCTACCATGATCTATTATAAGATCATGGGCAAGCCACTTCAATTTAGTTTTTTATTTGTTTGTTTGATTTCAGTTAAATGGGTAATGACATTATTTTCTGCTGGTTAAGTTATTTTTAAAACTATGTGATAACTAAAACTAATTAAGAATAATCTAAAGGCAACCAATATGCATTTATGAGGGATAGAAATAGTTTCAAAGTTCGTAGAAATACCTTGGAATTTCCTTCCTCCTATAACTCTCTGTATACAAAATTTTTGTTTTTTCCATTTGTACTTGTCACCAAAACCACAGAGTGTGCAGTATTTCAGTATTTTAAATTCATTATTTTTCTTTCTCAATTTTTGTTCTCCACAGATTAACTCTATCCATGTACCTCATAAAGAGCTACAATAAAACTATTCTAGTGCTCAATCTGTTCTGCATTGCCTGTCAATCACGTCACCTTCCAAGGTACTTCACTGCACACAAATCTTGTTTGAGTCAAGTCTACTTTTAATCAATAGATCCTTATAGATTGTTTTAGTATACCTAAATCACTTCCCAGAAAATATCTCACCATCTCATTTCTAATGGGAAAACATTAGATGAGATTTCAATCTGGGCCACTAAAGAAGAAAAGATAATGTACTCTTCTGGTCCACCAGGGGCCTAAAGTCCATGTAGTTCTTACATGAGATGGGAAAATGTTTTCTTTCAAGTCACAGACAACAGGAACATTTTAACTGAGGGCAGTGTGGAATGAAGGAAAACGGCTGAAGGAATTGCATGTTGTCAGGTTGTTTGAACACTGTTGAAAGCTTTTGCTTTGCCTTGAAACCTCTGCGGTGTGGTCAAGGCAAGCAAGTTCTAAGAATGCAAGTGACTCTCTGAAATGCACTGCCCGGAAATCTTTTTTTCTCTCTCTCTCTTTTGCAAATCAACAACAAATGTGGCTACAAGTGGTACTTTGGGGTAAAAACGCGGTCCATTTATTATCCATATTCCTAAGGTATTTATTGTTCTAATAAGATAGTTAAGCAGTATGCTAAGCAGCTGTTCTTAACAACCTTTAGCTAAGGGGAGTAGTGATAACATTTGTATTTACATGTTGCATTTTTCAGTTAACAAAATACTTTCATATAGATAATCTTATTTAATCTTCGTAGTAGCATCATGAATGAGCCTTTGCTAGGTAAGAAAGTTGCCTGTGTTCAAATAGCTGGCATCTTTAGGTGTATCTTTAAACATGGTCAGAAAATTCCAGAAGCTGCCTTCTTTTCATTATATTATACACAAGTGGGTTACCTATAATTATCATTTTACTTTTCTGACATGTTAGATGAAAATTTAGTTCTGAAAAGAAATTAATTTTGGTCTAGGTGACTTCTGGGCAGACAGATTTACACTATTTCACAGGCCATGCTGGAAGCTGGCATGCTGCACTCTGCATAATGTTAAACTCTGACTGAATTAGGATGAAGTGAATGACATTCACTCAGGGATTTAGCTTGAGTCTAATGTATATCAGAATCAACTGAGCTTTTAGTCCTCAATATCCTTTGAGAACACTTTCTTGACCGTGGTGGGCAGCTCCTAAGATAGCTCTTAGTGATCCCTTTCTCCCTGTATTCATGTAAAATCCCCTCCCCTAAGCATGGGCTGGGCTTAGTGACTTGCTTCTTATGAATAAAATATGACAAATGAGATGGCGTGTCACTTCTGAGATTGAGTTACAAAAGACTTTGGCTTCTGTTTTTCCCACTTTCTGTTGCTTCCTCTCTTGCTTGCTCATCCTGCTGGAAGGTAGCTGCCATTCTCTGGGTTGCCCTATGGAGGAACCATGTGGCAAGGAACTGAGGAAGGGTCCAGCCATCAGCTAGGGAGAAACTGAGGTTTTTAGTCTAACAAGCCACAAGGAACTGGATCTTGTTGACAACCATGTAAGTGAGTTGGGAAGTGGATCCCCTTTCAGTCTAACCTTGAGGTGACTTCAGCTCTGGCACTTATCTTGACTGCAGTCTTGTGGAGGACCTGATCCAGAGAACTTAGTTAAGCAGTGCCCAAATTCTTGACCTAAAGAAACTGTGAAATAAAATGTTTGTTGCTTTTAACTGCTGTTTTGGGAATAATTTGTTACACAGTAATATGTAACTAACACATTGATTTAACAGAATTTCCTTTTTCTATCCTTTATGTAGACAATGCCACTCCTCTCTATCCAGGCTTACTTTTGGAAAAAAGATTTGATGTCAGTAACTATGAAAACTGCATAGTGGGTAAGATCATTGCTTTGGGATTAGAAACATCTGGGCTGTGTCTGGATTTCCCATTTGCAAGCTCTTAGATCCTGGGAAAGTTATTTAATACCTTCGATCCTCCCTTTCCTCATCTGTAAAACAATCTATCTACACTACCTACCTCATAGGTGTGTGTGTGTGTGTTTTTTAAGTGAGATTATGAAAAAACAAAATAAAGCAAAATGTTTAGCATCTAGTAAGCACTCAGAAAGTGTTTGCTATTTTTATACAATTATTTCTTAATTTGGATTTAAATCTATTAACTGCATCTACCCAACTTTAGTTTTGCATGCTTAACACTTATTCCTATGGAAAGAATTGATAATCAATGGAATTTTGTAAGTATCAATGGACAGACTTAAGCTATTCCTTTGGATAGGAGGAAACAAGGGAACACAGAAAGCAGGTGAGTGACTTCTCTTATTTTGCTATTGCTTATTGATGAGAGATATGGTCAGGTTAGTAGTGGTGAGAAACTATATTATTTCCCATACCTTAAACTCTGCTTTATTTATTACAACTATGAGTATTTGGGTATAACTGCAACTTTTTTGCACATGCAAATACATTGAACAGAAAAAAGAAATTTGCTACTTATATGATATCTCTGTTTTGAGATTAAGCTTCTCATAGGCAGGATAGAGATTTACCAAGAAAAATAGAGAAAATGCTAGCATTAGAGTTAGGAGACTTACATTTTATTTTTTCTTTAAGTCTTTTTTTCCTCATTGGAAAAAAAAAAGGGAATTTTTAGCTGTGAAATTCTGTAATTCTGTCTACATTGTAAGACACTTAAGTATGTATAAAATGCCATCTACATCATGCATGTCATTAATAAGACAAACAAAACAAGCTAATTATATATTCACCATTCCATTCCTTGAGCATATCTCTTTCTTATCTCTTATCTTTCTTTCTCTTTTAGGTAATGCTTTCCAAAGCAAGAGGTTGGTAATTAACCTCAAATAATACTGTTCTAATCCCTAAGTAATCAAAGAACTACCATTAAAAAAGGAAATAATGGTGATCCGAATATCAGGAGGAGGAAGAGCAATAAAAACTATTCTGAAATATTTTGCAAGACACAGAAATAATCTAAGTGCATGATAATTAGTGTGTACTGTCTTAAAATAGAAGCCAAGTTACAATGATTTTCATTAGATGCTTCTCAAATCCTATGGGTGACATGAACCCATTTTCTCTGTCACATTTCTGAAGAGATAATTGCAGGAAATATTGTAAACAGTTTAACATTTACAGGTCACATTGAGAAATGTTTATAGATATTGACAACTAAATACAATGTATCACAGTACCAGGCACAATGTGGCATCCACCTAACAAGGAGTCCCTGAAAATCAAAGTCAAAAAGTCAAGCTTTGCTTTGGCTCTAAAGAAATATAGAAATATTTGTTGAAAGGGTAAATGAATGAATGAATGAATAAAATTCATTCAAAAATTATAAGTTTATGTGAAATATTATAGAAATAATATTTATAATAATTAATTTTGCTTTCATAATTTTAAAGTTTCTAGCACCAATCCCTTAGATTTAAAAATTAAATAATTAACCCCAAATAAGAAAATTATTCTGTAAAGACTTTATTAGAGAGGTAGTAAATATGAAAAACATTTCTTAATATTCACAGAATGTTGGTATCAAATATTTTTTAAAACACTAAAAAATTGATATTGTTTACAAAGAAATTAAATTCACTAAAATCTTAAGAGAACTATCTACTGGGAAAGAACAGCAAATAAGCAGTTTCTATACAAATTAAATTTTATAGCTGGAAATGTATAATTTAATGTTTGGGGCTAAGTGGAAATGAATAAAATTTATTTCCATTTTTTGAGCATAAAATATACTTAAACGTAGATAGAGAGAAAGTTTACATTAGAAAAAAATTGATTTCTTAATCTTTGTTTGTTAGCTATTAAGGTCATTAAACATATACAGTCTGGGTGTAATTATTTCTAGTCTTTAAATGAAAATATGTGTAAGTGGAGTAGATATATATGCCCGTACTTGAGAATTTATATACAGAACAGAGTTACTGGTGTTTCTAATTGAATTGCCCTTCTTACTTGCTTAAGAGCCTCAAAAATTTTTAAATTACTATATATTTTATCTATGCATTTCTCTCCTAAATGGCCTCTTTTTTTTTTTTGCATAATTTGGTTCCGCCCCCACTCATATTTTCCCTATTTTCTATTCAATATTTATTAAATTGTACTTTTCTTTACAAGCAGAAACACATATTGGTGATAGTGAATATTGCTTAGGTTCTTTGGAAAGTCATTTATGCACTTGTTCTTATACTTTAAAAATTATATATATAATATTTTAGTTTCTTAAGGAAGATTTGAATCAGAAGTGTTTCTATATACATGATGCAAAGTTTTTTTTGTTTTTGTTTTTTTTTAGTGTGTGTGGTTTGCCCAGAAAGGCATGAAGTTTGTCTGAACATAATAAAACAAAACAAAGCAAATCTTGCGCTTCTGTATGGTCTTTGCTCATATTAGAACTAGGACAGGGTAGAGACCGTTAATTATTTCATGAAAATCTTATAACAAATATAATATCAGTGCAAAAGACGTAAATTTATTGGATTTAAATAGAAAGAAAAATAATGGTGAGAGAGAAAAAATGAGAACTCTTACAACTAATATTTATTTAGCATCTATTATGGGTCAGATACTTTTCTAGGTCTTTGGGTTATATCAGTAAATAAAATCAACAAAAACTCTACCCTCTTGAGGCTTATAGTTTAGATGGGGGGGGAGTACTTGGGTGATGAGAGAAAGTAAATAGCAAACATAATAAATAAACTATATAATATTTTGGGAGGTGAAGTGTGTTAAAGGGTAGGGAAAATTGAGAGTGTGTATGGAGGTAGAATGAGGGTATGGTTGATGTAGGTGGTATGTATAGGGGGGCAATTATAGTGATATTTCAGCAAGGTCTTGAAGAAAGTAAGGAAATTATCCCAACAAATATCTGGGGGGGGTGGGGAATCCTTTGAGGTAAAGGGAATAACTTTAACAAAGGCCCTGTGGCGGAAGTGTGTCCAGTACATTCAAGGAACAGCAAGAAGATAACTGTGGCTGAAACAGCAGCAGCAAAAGGAGAGTGAAGGAAGATAGGTTGATGGATAACGTGTCTGGGGATGGGGTGGTAGTACAGATCATTTAGGGACTTTTAAACCATTGTGATGACTTTGACTTCGACTCCTGACTGACCAATTTTTTGTTCTTATCTCTTTTTCCTCCTCTTCCTCTTCCTTCTCTACTTTACTCTTCCTCCTCCTTCACCATGGTCACCTTGTTGGCATTTATTGAATACTTATCTTGATGTGGACAATAATATTCTGAAGTTAAAAGTATTTCCATAATTTTCTTATTCATATCATTTTTTATTCAATCGAAAACATGTGCTGTATTTCTAATATGTACAAAACTATGTGTTAGGCACATTTGAAAAATAGTGACTATAGTCTATTGGACACTGACTCTTGAATATGATTCTCTAGATCATTTTTGAACGAGACACAATACTAAGTATTTCATGTGTATTAACTCAGTCTTCCCAGCAACCCTGTAAAATTAAAGCTATTATTTTTTTTTTCATTTTAAAGATGAGGAAAATGAAGCACAAAAAAGTTAAATAACTCATCCAAAGTATACAGACAGTAAACCATAGAACTAAAACTTAAACCCAGGTATGATTGACTCCAGAGTCTGTGTTCTTGGCCATTCACAATACTGCCTTCTATTGTTACAATGCTTTACAATACCCATGCTCTGAAAGGTTTTGTTTGTTCATTTGTTCATTCACCAAATATTTGTTAACAACCTACTGTCTTCTCAACACTGTTAGGCACTGTGAAGATAAGACAGCTACAAACCTCTATGGTGTCTTTGTGTAAATCAGTAAAGGGTGTCTCTTCCTAGAGGCACTTTGCTTTTTCTGTCAGAAAATTACTGTAATATTCTGCTCTTTTAAGAACAAGATATTTAACATCATTACTGAAAATTTTCATAATAAATATATGAATTTATTTGCAAGTCCAAAGGTCCAATAAATGTGAAAGCCAGAATGTTAAAGATGTTTATAATGTACATAATGTCTTTGTGAAGTGTATAAGCTGAAGTGCTGTACATGACACCCTGATGTGAGCTAAATAAAAGAAAAAACATTGCTCTCTAGAGATAGGAAAATAACATACCCATAGTAGGTCAGAAAACTCATTTACTTTCTAGAAGACCTTTTGTGGCATTATTGATAGACTATTTCAAATTCTTACAATAGGAATTCAGATAACTGAGCAGATAACTGAGCAACTGACGAAAATTATTATTTAATAGTAATAAGACACTAAAGTTTTAGGAGCATATTTCTGTCATTCTTTTGAGATTGTCTCTTATTCTTGTCAGTTCTATTTAGTTAAAAAAAATACCTGTTGAATTCTGAACAAGTGCAAAACTATAAGCATTTTTTATAAACATGGACTGTAGCCCATGGGCACACATCATATATCGTGATGCACTAGAGTGCTGTCAAACTGTACGTGATACCATTTCTTCATAGTATTTATATCCATCAAAACTGACAATAATCAGTTGCCTGCTTAGAAGAGATTTTTCTCTCATCAAGATCAGAGCATACCTATGCCATTACTTTGATGTTAATTAGCACTTATCCTTAAGAGATTTTAAAGTGTGACTGGTTACTAATTCCATCTTCACAAATGAAGAAAAGAAGGTTCGAGGAGGCTAATGGTACAGCCAGGTTTCAAACTCAGGAATTTCTGATCCCAAAAACTACCAAGTCAGGTTGCCTCTGAGGACATAGTAGCAGGATGATCAACCTCCAGCCACCCTTGCTGATTGATAGAAAAATTGGAGGTGAAGATTATGGAAGGAAGAGAGAACACATGGCCAGAATGATGGACTAGTAAAGATCCTACTTGTGCCAGTTTCCATCTTGCTTACACCTACCCCCAGACCAGGCACAACTCCTATTGTTGGCAGCCAATTCAAATGAGTGAACTCTGAGATATAATTTCAAATCCATGAAATAGTCTCAGAATTTGCTGCACGTTTCATTATATCACTTTCTTTCTCCATCTGTACTTATTTTTAGGCATAGATGCAGTGCTTTTGAAAGGGTAATTTAAAGATACCATGGGGGTGTGAAATAAGAATAACAAATTCTTATTGAAAATTAACCAGGAGCCAGGTATGATTATCAGCACTTTACTATATTAATTAGCTCATTTAAGAAGTGAGGATCAGGCTTTTTGTTTTCTTTTTCTTTTTCTTTTCTCTAAAGACAAATTTTAAGAGCTTAGGCCAAACTTAGAAATACATCAAGAGCTGAAAGAGTGGGTAAAGGAATGACTATAAAGGAGTCTTTGCTCCTCAAACTCTCCCAGGTAGCAACGTGACCCTGAAGGCATTGTCAACAAACCAGTGGATGAGACATTTCAGCCACAGGAATAAATGAAAACACGCTTATGAAAGGTGTTCTGACTTCATATAGTTCCTTCATTCAAATGGTCACTTATGTTTTACTTATTCATGTAGTTTATAAATGACTAATTTGAGAAATTATCTTGTAGCTGATGAAAATTATTTTTGATTTTTTTTCACATTTCCTTCCATCTTTTAAAAAAATCTGTTCTCTCTACACTATTAAAACATCTCCAGAACAAAAGCTAAATTTTATATTTTTTGAGATTTTTAGTGTTTACCCTCTACTTACACATGAAAGACTTCATTCATTTATTCACTGATGATTTTTTGGCGCACCTACTATGTGCCAGGCACAGGGTTGAGTGAGGACATATGATGACAAGTAAGACACAGTCCTTACTAAAGTTTTCATTATGATAGAGAAGCCAGGCAATAAACAGTCAATTTCATTAAGTACATACACATTGTAGGTTAGTATAGTGGTGCTCTGCAGAATAGAAGGGAATTGAACTCGATCTAAGGGGATCAGGGAAGACTTCTCAGAGGTGAGAAATATTCTGCGATCATGAAGAAAGTAATAGTTGAGAGGAAAGGGCAGGACAGGTGAAGGGAACTGCAGGAGCCAACGCCTTAAACTCATCAGCAAGTGCTGCCTGTTCTGGGAACTTTAAATATTTCGTTATAGTTAAAAGAATAGTGAGATCTTGCCTGATGAGACTAGAGAGGCAAGCAGGAGACAACTCACAAAGGGAACTCCACCAATATTTGTTTTTGATGTTCCTGAGGCCTTTGGTAGATGACACAATTATAGCTGGAATCTCTATAGGTGTGGCTGAAAGGTGTCTACTCAGACCAGTCATTATGACAGACACCAAGTGCCTCTCACAAAGGAGAAAACAAAGGCATCGGGGTGTTCTTGGTATAAGTTAATCCAGGGATGAGTGTAAAATGGGTGAAGAATTCAGGTGTTTTTAACGTCTGTGCCATAATTGTTAGAAGGAAGGTGAATCTGGTCAGTAGACGAATACTTTACCTGTTTTCCAAACTGTTTGGTATCATCTGTGTGACCTCTAGATAAACATAACCTGCATCTTATAAATTATCGACCTATACATAAGCAAAATAGGTTTTGTTTAATTTGCATTGTGCAAATTAAGCATCATCTGAAGGTGTATATCCCATTACAAGCAGCTTTAGCTTCTCTCAACTTTTCCTGGTCCTAAAAGCATTCCTCCAATTTGAGCTAGGTACTGAACTTTAAAGAAGAGTCCACTGTAATAACAGTAAAGTTTAACGATGCATAACTTTGAAAGACTGACAAATTCCCAGCCAAAGTATTGATTATTAAGGATTTATGGAGCACATGCTGTATTCTGTGCCATTATGGTTCATTTTTTGGCTGGAAGAAACATGTAAAATAGATTTTTAAATGAGCGGTAATAGCCAGACATAAAGAAGGTATTGATGTGTGTCATGAAGGGTGAAATAGCATGCCAGATTAAAGCATATAACTAATCAAAAACAACACTACCCTCTATTACTACAAACATAAATTTGCCTTTCCTTTTAATCACCCCTATTATTTACCACTTTACACATTTACAATTTCCTTTCTTCTAGACTTCTTCTGAAGAGCATTAAAAATGTAACATTTTTGCATAGTTGCATATACTGCTTTGGGGGATACTAAACTTTCAAAACTACTTGCTTAAACTTGGCAGTCATTTGCTCTTATATGTACATAATTCCTTTTGTAAATATTGCTAAAAGCTTACACTCTAATCTTTATTGCATAAATATAAATAGCAGATTTAGTAAATCAATATTTAAATATTTTTATGAATTCAACAATTTTAAAGTAATACTAAAGATTTTTGTTTGTTTTTTGGAAGCATAAAAATTTATTCTTCTTTTATACCTTCTCGCTAAGCTCTTTTCTATTCCCAAATGATCTCATGGAAGATGTCCTTACACCTAAGTTTTAAGAAAGGATAGAATTTATTCCTTTGGTCTGCTTCTGCCTGTTTTTGTCTTGATCATCTTAATGCCTGTTATGACTTAGTTTCTCAAGAAACGATTGAAATGTAAGCTTTTCTTTTTTCCCCCAATCAACATTTTGTTTTGACATACAAGAAGAAGTGGCTTTAAAAATAGTAATTTAAACTTTGATTTTACAATTCACTTTGGAATAATGTTTGTTATTAAATGTGTCTCTCACCCACAGAATAATCAATACAGATTGTGTAGTACATTATGAGAAAACCGTGTCAGAGATTATTAGAAAAATTAAATGCTTTTAGTTTTGCTTACATGAGCAATATATGAAAAATTAACAGTTTAAACCGTTTCAAGTATCTGACCAGACAGCTTTAGTCAGAACTCGTGGTGTTGTGACTAGGCTCTTTTTTTCTTTTTTCTTTTCCTTTCTTCCTTTCCCTTGCCCTCCCCTCCCCTCCCCTCCATTCTCTTCCCTTCCCTTCCCTTCCCTTCCCTTCCCTTCCCTTCCCTTCCCTTCCCTTCCCTTCCCTTCCCTTCCCTTCCCTTCCCTTCCTTTTTCTTATTCTTTTTCTTTTTTTCTTTCTTTCTTTTCCTTTTCTTTTGCCCTTTCCCTTTCTTTTTTCTTTTCTCTCCTCTCCTTTTTTCCCCTTCCCTTCTCTCCACCCCCCGCCCCCCCTCCCCCGTCCCCTTTTTCTTTCTCTCAGTAAAGCACCATTTACCTCATCTGGTTAGCATTCACCTTGTGAACATCGAATTACCTGAAATCCTAATTTGAAAGACTAACATTGATAGAAAGATATCCACATTGGGATGTGAGACCGGAGAGAAAAGGAAATTGAGTAGCTTTGGCTTTCTCTGAAAAGTAGTGCTATGTTTCTATCACATTCCAGAAACCTTCTTAGAGCTAGAAAGAGAGGTCACCAGGTCTAATTATGCTAGGGACCAAGGATCTCAGGCACATGTATGTTTCCCCCAAACCCAGAAACCCCATGAGAATAAGTTAAGTCTGTTTTTGAACAGCTGCTTTTCAATGATTTAGGAGTTTATCAGCCTCATAAAAAGTAACTTGGCAGGAAAAAAAAGGGTGAGACTCTCAATAGACTCTTCTCAGGCCCAGTGAAGCCTGAAGAACTCTTCAAGGTCTTCATCAACAGCTAGCAAAAGAGTGTGAACTAGTACACTCATCTACACCACAAATAAGTTCTGGGAGACCAGAGAGAGGTTGATCTTTACTTAGGCAATTTTTCCCCCCAGGCCAAATGCAGACAAATTTGAACAGAAAGGCCAACTCCTAGGTGGAAGATTAGAACAAAAGCTCAGAACAGGAAAGTGAGTTCTTATCTCCAATACAGCATCTCATGAGCAATGCCTGTTTATACACTACAGTTTATCTGGGGGTATTCCAATTCATGGTGTCTATTTCCATAGGTTTTTCAACTGAAGATTTCTTTTTAAGAATAATTTTTAGTTCTATTTTTGTGTTAGAAGAGCTAAATTAAAATATTTTTTTCAGTATAAATTTTAGAATTTTTTAAAATGTGTAGCCACATTCAAACATATTTAAAATGTAGAAGCTGTTATTCATATTTGGACCATAATTTCCTGTTTTTTTTTTCATTTTCAATTTTTATTTTTCAAATCAGACCAGCATGAGTTAGATATTATGGACAGACTATATAGATATGATGTGTACATAAATGTACATAATAGTAGCAATGGTTGTGCCAAACTAGTTTTACTGAAATGGAAGATTTAACAGATGAAATAGGAAATATGTTAATGTAAGCATAACAAATTTTGCAAACGAGCTATTCCTAAGGCGACACAAATTGCTTTGCTTTTATATTCCCACAATTGTTTGTTCATTTGACAACTAACATTCAGAACCCATCTTTGATCTTGGAGGACTCGTACAAATCAAAGTATAATAAATACTTAACACTTTGGAACTTAAACTGACACTCAGACAAAAGATGTCATCTCACAGAATCTTTGCCCTGTTGGATATGCAGACCTGATATCTGGCTTAGATTTTGGCAGGCTTGGGAAGAGGGCAAACTTGTCTTCAGGATTTTCAACTTTGCTTTGTCCCACATTTCCCAGCAAGCATGAGAGACCCCAAAATTCGAGTTACCTTTTATTAAGGATTTATTATGTACTGTACGTTTACCTGTGTTATTTCTGATCCTTATATCAACTGGCAGGATCAGTATTTTATTCCCATTTCACAGATATGAAAATAAGGCTCAAAGAGTCTTACATACTTCTAAGGGGCAGAGCTGGATTTTAACCCCAGGATGGACTTCAAAGCCCCTCCTCAAGCTCATGACATAATTTATTATGTATCATCATGACACTTAAGGCTTCCCTGTAGCGTTCACACCCAAACTTGTTCTTCCTGTTTTGACTACAGATTCCCTTTGGCTTTGAGGCTTTGGAATACAGGCAGTCATAAATAGTTTTCGTTGTTTTCTTTCTTTCTTTTTTTTCTTTGTGTGTGTGTGGGGGCGGGGAGTGGGGAGATAGGAAGATGGAAGGCATACATAGTTCTACTTCTATTACTTTTATTTGATTTTTATTTTACTATTTTATTTAATTTTCATTACTAGAATTCTATTTATTTTCTGACAGGGACCTTTTGGAAAAGATACCTTCACCCAGAGGAGTTTTAACAGGATAAATTCAAGCAGTAGGCATATTGTTGATCAGGCAGACGTGACTGCCAATTTAACATACTGTTAAGATTAGCCATTTGTGTTGGCTCAACTATGTTGTGAAAACTCCCGTTAGCTTCTTGGAACTACAAAACATCTAATGAGAAATTTTCCTTATTTTCTTTGTGAATATTGGTCATTTGATTCTCTTTAAAATATAAACTGACATCTCTTTGGTTTGTCATAGAAAATTTCCATTGTGAATAAATCCCCAAAACACACTTGGTTGGTAGAGTAGCACAATGATCTGTTAAAAATCATTAGAAACCAATATTTCCATTAAAGACATCTCTCTGAAATTTGCTGTGTGACTTAGGGCAAGCTCTGTAACCTCCCTAAACCTTTAAATATAAAATGGTGATCATGGGGATCAAGTGAGATAATATCTATACAAAAGGGCTCTACAAGTTGCTAAGTATTATACAAATGTAAGGGCATTTCTGGGCATCATTCTTAATCGGATTCATTCCTTTCTGAGCATTCCTGCAATATAAGGCATTGAATTGAGCCTTCCATTTGTGATATCCTTTTGACTCTACCCTGTAAAGGAAGAACTAAGACTCCTAGAATTCTCTCTGTAATTTACCTCTGCTCTGCCAATAATCAATATGTCATGAGCTCTGCAAGTTTCTCTTTGGATTTTCTAATCTTGACTAAATGGTAAATCCTTAAGTTATTAGGTAGCAAGGGCTCATTTATCAAATCTTTAGAAAGAAACTTCCCTTTTTGGAATTTTTTCCCCCTCTCCTATCAGTTAGTAGTTTATCTTTTCTAATCACTGATTGCTGTCTAGGTTGTCTACTTGAGATAGAAGACAGGGAGTAACAGAACCATATGAAGAATGATAAATGAAGATATCTCTCTATTCCTTCTTTCCCACTTCCTCTTTACATTTGGGGTAACAGGTACCTCTTAATGGCCATTAATCTGCTTCTTTCTCTAAAAGTACCTTAGTGCCCCCTGCAGGTTATAGAAATTTCTCCTCCCATAATCTTGTTTACCCATTTTTTTTTTTTTTTTTTACCTATCCTGACACCACTAGATTCTTCTCAAGGTCACTGGAATTCAGGAGGACTGTTTATTTATAGTATTCTCCGGAGTGTACTATCTAATGAAGGGGTTGAGGAAAAATGACCTTAAAATGGTGATTTCGATCTTATGTGCAATTTAAGGGTTGATCCGACATATGTGGCATAAAATTGTAACTATGAGACCATTTATAGGTGATAAACTTAGAGGAAATTAACAGGTGAGAAATCTGAAGTCTAAAAAGGCCAAGTAACTTTATAAGTCTTCCAAAACTATCTTGTGATGGTTGTAAGAGTAAAACTTGGGTCTCCTGGCATATACTCAAGCACTCTTCCTTTTATTGTATTTTGAGTAATTTCTTTTCCATATTTTAAAAAGTGTCTATTTTGTCCTCCACCGTGTATCTAAAAAACCTAACCCTAAGAGCTGCTAATGTCATCCATTTGGCTTCAGTAGGCAACTGATGAATTAGAGCTTCCAACATGCCAAAAGGATCTGCTTGGCAATACTAATCCAATTTGTAGCCACATCCTGGTGCTATTGCAAATGTCTCAGAGGTCAATGGTATGATTTAGTGAGAACTAGAAAGTGCAATAAACATGGAAGAGGGCTCATTTCTTGATTTACTTGAAAGTTGCCTAAAGCAAAGTACTCCAACATACAACCTTGTAATAATCCTTGGGCTGAAAAGGCAGAAATTTGTTTTTGTTTGTTTGTTTTTATGATCTTGAAATTCTTGAACATTTTCTGAACCACCTATGTCCTGATATGTCATTCATCCCAAAATTATTAATAGGCATTATCGATCCTAAGTTTATCTTGCTTATTCTAAGTGCAGAATGTCCATTGACTCAAATCCTTCATGATCCAAGGATTTGTAGTTCAGAAAAGACTTTCTTTTTTGAAACTAGGTATTTGGACTATAATACCTGAAGAAACCGATTCTGCATTTTAATCTAAATCCTTGGGGAAAAATTCCTGATATATAATTAAATCCTGCAGATCAAAATTAAGGGTAAACATTTCTAGATGTAAACTCTGAGAGACCAAATTAAAGAAGACTGTGAAAATGGCAAGTCTTTAAACCATAAATGTATGTTTGTTCAGCTTCTGGATTTCCACTTGCTAAGTAGTTTTAAAGCTACTTAGCAGTATTTAATTGACATTTTACTCACTATTTTACTTGCTTCAAGTCTTTCATACTCAAGCTCTTTCAATTATAGCTTGTACATAAAAAATTACCTTAGCCTGATTTTAAATGGCTAAATATTTTGATGTAATTTCTATTAGAATTTGGTGATATTGATATTGCAGGTGTTGGAGCAGTATTTTTCAACTGCCAATTATGACCCTTTAGTAGGCTGTGAAATCAATTTAGTTGATGGTGATCAGTACTAAAAAGGAAAAAAAAATAATAGAAAGAAATAGAATTGCATGGGATATAAGATAATGATCATTGTTATGTGAAATGCTTTCTTCAGTTATGTGTGTATCTGGATCGTGACATAAATTATATTTCTTATGTAAATTGTAGTCAAACTGAGAAACACTATTTAGATGGCAGTGGATAAGGGCAAGAGCTGCTTACCAACTGTGTGAATCATTCTGCGTGATGGTTTCTTCTCTGTGAAATAAAACTTTCATAATTGGGTTGTTGTAAGACTAAGGGAAAAATAATGTTGGTATACAATATACATAGTAAGAACTTAATATTATTGTTATTTTAGTAGGGGTTATAATGAGAATTATTATAAATTATTATAATGAGAATTATTATTTGAAATCATACTTGAAATAACATTTGAATCATTTGAAATAATAAATCAAAGTACTTACACTTCTCCCTTAAATAAGGTCTCCTTGCAAACTTTTACCTCCTGAGCATATAGCCCCAAGGGAAGAAGCTGGGCATTCCTAGGTTCCAACAAAGAAGCCATTGATCAGTTTTGGATCTCATAAACTGACTCTTTTGAGACAATACAGTAGTCATGGGATTGGGGTTATAAGAAAGAAAAGGATTTTCTAAATTCCTTTCTTTTTCAACATATTGAGAAGCTGGCCAGACTAACAACAGTAGAGAATCTTAAATGAGAGGAGGGCAGGACAGGTTAGGAAGAAGGAGAGAGAGAAATGCTTGGCTCTCAGTTCCCATTGGATTCTGGGTAGAAGAAGGCAGAGAAGTAGGTGAGCATTGCTTCAGTTTCCTTTCTTCAAAAATTCCTGGAAGTGAGGGTTCAGTGGGAGAGAAGTGTAGAGAGGTTCTAGATAGGCTGAGGGGAATGCTGAGGAGAAAGTGGCTTCTGCCTTCCAAAAGGATATTGGAAACTATTGCTTTACTGGTTGCTTTACTGGTTGTTTAAACTATTGCTTAAACATGAGAACTGTTACATCAAATTAAATTTAGTGCCTTAAGATGGTTTGGTACAGAAAGGTTGGAGTTTAAGCTCCTTAGAGTCTTGCTCAGCTCCTATATGGTGTGGTAACTATCTGGAAGTTCCTAAGTGTCCTGTGGAATGAACCAGAAAGATCTGGTTGAAAGTAGTTGAAGACATACCTGGCGACTTTGCCAAAGGAGATCGCCTAAGGGGAATGAAGCCATCCACCATAGAGCAAGGTTCAGTTCAGAGTCAGAGCCATGTGTTCAGGAATACATGTGTATACATTGTCAGTGAAAGTGGAGATGGGGGCCAGTTAGTGAGGGAAAATGGTGCTTCAGAGCATTGTCAGAGTTGAATGAGTAAAACACGAATGATTATCACTAAAGGCAGTTTCCAGCAATGGGGGTATCAGAATGCCCAGGGTATGGATGAGTCACTGTGGAGATGTTATGAGCTCTGGAAATAGAACAAACCAGGAGAACTTTGTGAGTACACTCATGCACTCCAGGACTCCACCTCCCCTAAGGCAACATATACCTCACTCATCCCATATATAACCAGGTGGAGAAGGCAGAACTCTGTTTCCCTGACACATTTAAGCAGATTCTGGGTTAAATAAAGAGAGAGGTAGAACTACTAAGTAAGATTAATCAATAATTTAACTAAAATAACTTTTCTAAACTATCTGGTGGGTGTGGGATTGTGAAGAAAACCTGATCAGTTAAAAAGAAAGAAAAAAAATTCTTTGCACATCTGGGCATAATGTGAATACATTTATGATGCTTCTGAATTGTCATTATTATTGTGTCACATCATGGGAATTAAAATTTCCTGTCTTTATTTGTATCATGGAGTATTTGGGTAATAACTCCTTTGATACATAGGAGCAACTACGTAATTTATATACCTCTACCAAAAACCTCAGAGAACCAACCCCAGATGATTATTAACTAATGAAAAAAGAGAAAAGCCAGTCACTGTTTTCCACAGTGCTGGGCAGGAAAACAATGGTAAAATTTTTAAGTTTAGAGAAAACTTTTTTGTTTTAATAGTCAGTTGAAATTCAATTATAATTTTTCATATCTTAACTTTTAGAGTTTTGTCCCTTTCCCACAATTGTAAGGGAAGATGGTGGTGGTGATACGAAATGTTAAAACAGGAAAAGATACGATAAACAGGACCTTTTATTTCAGGGCAGAGATCTGTTCAGAGATATTCCTTCTCCCCACAAAAACTGGCAGGATAAATGGCTGTTGTAGGCATGGAGAGTAGAGGGTTCACTGATAACCAAGGCCAACAGACCATCTTGTAGCGACGGTCAGGGCCAGGCCAATATGTGTCTTTGTGGCTCTTGCTTTCCATACAATAAGAGGCAAGATAATATAGTGGAAAGCACTGGATATATTGATAGTATGAGGGTTGGAACCTCTCTTTCCACTTAGATAAATGCCTTTTGTTTTAGAATCATCATTTCCTAGGCACATGAAGTCAAATTACTTAATCTTTCTAACTTTAGTTTCCTGTTGTGTAAAATGGGGATAATAATTAAAGCTTCCCATGAGGCTATTGGAATTTAAATGAGATAATTCGTGTAAAACACCCGTCTACGGTCTAGCCAATATTATTATTATATCCTTTTGGGTGGCTTTCAACTTGAACCTCACCACCTATGTGAAATACAGTAAAATATTTAAGTGTTTTGAACTGAGATTCCTTTAAAAATTTTTAAAATGGGATTAACTCGCATTATATGAGTGTTTAGAGAATATAAGAGATATATGTCAAGCTTGTCTTTTTTCCCCCCTTACTTTCTTTTGCCTTTCTTCTGGTCAGTGCCAGAGAAACATCAGGGAGATGGAACAAAGGTGTCTTTGAGCTCATGTCCAAACTGTCTTGCAGAACTAGCAGGCCTGAGATCTTAGTAAGTGACCAAAGAGAAAGCTGATGAGAAACTGATGGCAAGAGCATCACATGGAGGGAAGTCAAGAGTAAGTGCAAAATTAGAAATAAGAATCACGCTGATCTCTAGGCCATTTGATACATAACTGTCAGAGATATCTTTCTAAAAAATCCTGGTCTTGCTTAAAACAATACAGTGGCTCACTATTGCTTCCCACGGAAAGTCTAAATGAATTGAAGGCCACCTGTGATAAGGTTCTGGCCCCCTCCCCAGGATTATTTCCAGCTGTGCCCCTCCATGTGCCCTTCCTAGTGGGGAAGGAGGGAAGGAGGAAGTTATTATTGTAGCAGAATTGGCAGAGCTTAGCAAAACAAACAAAAAACAAACAAACAAACAAACAAATAAATAAATAAAATTAAAGTTAGATGGAAGAATGGGAGTGATGAAATTAGAGAAAGAAAAGTCACCAATGCCATTAAGCTCTTCTTTCCTACTAGATATTAAATTAATTCTGGAGCAGTGGGTTCAGAAAAATTGTGTCCCCTGATGTGTATTTCCTAGATTCTAAGACATAACTGAGCATAACATACATCATAAATTTTATAATGGGAAAAAAGGAAACATATAATGTATATGATACATCTTGGGTTTAAAAACATAGGGAAAACATTCTCTCTTTTGTTCATTCAACAAATATTTATTGAGAACCTAATACATTCTAAGCCCTGTTCTAGGAACTGAGGATTTATCAAGGAAAAATGAAAGTAAAAATTACTGCCTTTCTGAAGTTTTGATTCCTAATTGTAGGAATTCAGAAAATAAACATAATAAATTACTTAATTATGTAGATAATAAATGCAATGGATGAAAGGTAAAGCTTGATAAAGGGAGTCATGATTAATTGCCAAATGGGTAAGGATAGAGGTTGGCATTTTAAACAGGTTAATGTAAGTCCTACTGAGAAAGTGCCATTTGAGCAAGTGACTTGAAGAAATTGAGAATGAGCCCCTTGGCTCTCAAGGGGAGGCCCTTCCGAGCAGAGAGAGTAACCAATGTAAATATATATCATTTATGGTAATATACATTCCAGGGTTCTACAGTCACACAAATTGGGGAAATATAGTCCTATATACTATATCCCTTTTCTTAGAAGTCAAAATAAACATTAGCATATTGTTAAGTCATTGTGAAAACAAA
This sequence comes from Eonycteris spelaea, assembly GCA_003508835.1. Lineage (NCBI taxonomy): Eukaryota > Metazoa > Chordata > Mammalia > Chiroptera > Pteropodidae > Eonycteris > Eonycteris spelaea. The sequence continues at coordinate 6,252,484 of PUFA01000046.1, forward strand.
ATAAATGTTTTCAACTTTATTCAACTCAGCATATTCTAAACTTGTAAGATAACATAAACTATTGTTAATGGACATTTGTTAAGATTTCCCAGGATATCAATTTTCCATAGAACAGTGTAAGACATGTTGAATTAGGGGAATATAGTTTCTTTAGTATTATTTGTTGAGAAATATCTACTATAAAATCTGAATAATACATTGTTGAATTATGAGTATCCTTTATATTTCTTTTGAGTGTTGGAGTATTATGACATGGTTTTTAACTAGACATTCAGTAGTAGTAATGCCATGATGCTATTTATTGAATTTGATAATCAAAAGAATAGGCCATTGTATTCTTGGATTTTATGTCTCTCTCATATATTAAATGTTATATGAGTGTTATTGATCTTCTATTCTGAAATTGCCTTGGAAATCGGAGCCTAAATGTTTAAATTACATCTTTACCCTGTATAAGTTTGAAAAGTTGGTTCTAGGTGAGAACACCCTTTTATTCACTGCTGAAGCAATGCATGTCATCTGTAACTACTGCCTCCTCTAACAGCAAAAGAATGTTGAGAAGCAAGTCCAGCTGATTGAAATTACAGGGGGTATTTAAATAGGCAAAGTGCTATTACTCAGCTTAGCATGTGTCCAGGATATTAGAATCACCATTCGCTACTCCAGCAAAAAGTGCTCTGAGACTGGAAATGGCCAAAAAGTATCAGGTCGTTAGGTTCTTTTTAATTTTTTTTTTATTCTAGTTCTTTACATATTCAGGACCATCCATGTTACCATCCACAAGAACTGGGCTTACTGCTATGAATGTGAAAGTCTGGTAATTTCTGAACCCGGGGTATGGAGTGAACACCCTATGCCACTGACATGAGGCTATCACAAGAAGTTCTGTAATGTTCACAATTTTTGAAACTTGCCTCAAAGACTAATTTAAGTAGCAAAAGTATGATGTCTTTCACCCAGGGCTTTTAAGAAGGAGGCAAGTTTCTCTCAGGGTACTCCAACATATTGCTTTCAAAAGATATTTCTAATACAACGTACTTATTATTTTAAATGAGATCATTTGCTACATTTGATCTTTTCTTCTTTGAAATTAAATCAGTTTTTAAAAAATTTCTAGAAAGCAAATAGCGTATGTTGGCCATCTGTGAGTTTCTTTCTAATTTAGGCAGAAGTGTTTGCAAAAGTGGATCTATGAAGGGGCCAGAGTTCGGGGTCTCTGTAGGCAGGTGTGAGAACTTGGAATATTCTGGCAAACTCTGCATTGAGTGTCCTTTAAATCTTCGTACTGCCTGCTGTAATCTGGCACCTACCCCATGCCCAAGACTTGGCCTAAATAAGGAAAAACGTAAATATATGGAAAATAATAAAGTACCTTGATTACTGGCCCAGGAAAATCAGCCTGTTAATATAATAAGAAGCAGCAATGATACAAAAATATCTTCAAATTTCTGTTCATTTTCCCTGTTAATTTGACCATTTATAAGGTGTTAGGGGATGCTCTATGAGATTATTGATATGGTTTTCTGTAAATTAGTTGTCCCTCCTAAAAAATTATAAGTTCCTAGAGTGCATCATGCATCTTTACACTCCCATGCTGGACATATGGTAGGACCTAAAAATGTGATTGTGCACTGGTCAATTGTATATAGTCTTAGGTATAATCAAACCTTTTAAATTGCACTTTGTAAAATATTTTTTGTCTCTCTGTCTTAACTGCTACCATTTCTCTCTGGGTTACCGCTTTTTCTGTTTTCTCTTTTATTTCCTTTCACCAAAGCAAAAGTAATGTTAAACTAAAAGTTGATTTACATAATTACCTTCTTTGAACTGCTTTAATGTCTTAACCTTTCCCTGAAAATAAACTAGAAAACATCTGAATTTCTTACCAGAGCCTATCAATACCTGTATGTTCTCTGTTTACTTTTCCATTCTCTTCTTGGTCACTTTTCCTCTCCTTCACTCCTCAATATTATCTAGCCTTAGTAGGCCTTCTTTCCATCTACCACCCTATCCCATCTTATAACCTTTCCACAGTCTATCTCCTCTACATGGAATGCTCTCTCTGTCTCCACAATCCCATGATTTGCATAGTCAGCTCATTCTCTTGTAAAGCTCTCTGGTCTTTTGTGATCTCTCTATCTAATGCTGGTCACTGTTGTTAGTTTCTTATTTAGACATTTACATATTTATTTCACACACTTGCTATAAGATACAATTATTTTTTATTTTCTGCATAAGGGAAGAAATTGTGCCAATATTGCTCACCATTATATCTCAAATGTCTAATTCAGTGTCTGGCATGAGGTCAGTGTTCAATACTTATTTGTTTACAACAATGATGTCAAAAACATGTAATAAAATTTTCATCATTTTCATTAAATTCTGTGTTCTTATCAATAAATCCATGCATATATGGTCAATTAATTTATGACAAAGGAAGGAAGGATACATAATCGGGGAAAGGACAGACTCTTTAAAAATAGTGTTGCGGAAACTAGACAGCCACATGCCAAAGAATAAAACTTGACAGTGGTCTTGGCATTGGCATTTTTGAATCTGATACCAAAAGCAAAAGCAACTAAACAAGTGGGACTACAACAAACTAAAAAGCTTCTGCACAGCAAAGGAAATCATCGACAAAATGGAAAGACAACCTACTGAATAGGAGAAAATATTTGCAAATCATATATCTGATAAAGGGTTAATATCCAAAATATATAAAGAGCTCATACAATGAAATAGCAAACAAAACAAAACAAAGCAAAACTAAACTAAACAATCCAATTTAAAAAGTGGGCAGAAGATCTGAATATTTTCCCAGAGAAGATACACAGAGGGCCAACAGGCTCATGAAAAAATGACCAACATCATTAATCATCAGGAAAATGAAAATTCAAACCACAATAAGATATCACCTCAGATCTGCTGCAATGGCTATTCTCAAAAAGATAAGAAATATTAAAGTGTTGGTGAGGATGTGGAGAAAAGGGAACTCGTGCACTGTTAGTGGAAATATAAATTGGTCCAGCCACTTTATATTTCTGTATCTCCAAATGGAAAACAGTATGGAAGGTCCTCAAGAAATTACAAATAGAAATACCATGTGATATACTTCTGGGCACTTATCCAAAGAAAACAAAAACATTGACTTGAGAAAATATATGCACTCCCACTTATTGCAGCATTATTTACGATAGCCAAGATAGGGAAACAATCTGTGTCCATTAATAGATGAGTGAATAAAGAAATTGTGGTACACACACAAACAAACTGGAACATTATTCAGCTATAAAAAATAAAATCTTGCCATTTGTGACAACGTGGATTGACCTCACAGGCATTTTGCTAAGTGAAATAATTCAGACTGAGAAAGACAAGTACTGTACAATCTCTTTTATATGTAACATATAAAACCACAAATATCTAAGCTCATGGATACAGAGAAAAATTTGATGGTTGCCACAGGTGGGAAGTGGAGATTGATGAGGTAGTGCAGGAAATAGACAGTGGTTATTCCAATTAGGATAAAAGTTGAGGAGAAAAGTGACTAGATTTGGGAACAGGTAAAAACAAGCAAGCAAACAAACAAACAAACAACAAACAGCCCCCTGCTGGAAACATATAACGATAATATGATATATAATATGATGATATGAAAGTGTATTTAGTAACTACTCTAGAATACCACTGACCAATCAAAATGGACTTGGGCAGTGGCCATAAAAAAAAAAAAAAAATCTGTGTTCCTAATGATTTCTGAAAATAATCAATCACTTACAGTAAGCAGACTGAAAGAGTTTTAAGGAAAAAGGTTTTAACATTGAGTCTAGTCACATGATATCCTAAGCATTATAATGCTCTGGATTTCAGAAACTTGAAATAAACCCGTTAAATTCCCTTTTTCTCATTTTTCAGATAGAGAAATAGAATCATAGAAACTAAATGACCTGGCTGGGATCTCGAAGCTAGTTAGCAGCATGGCCAGAAATAGAATTTCTAGTTTGGGGTTTATTTCATTATGGTACCTATTCGGTAGAAAGGTCTCTACTAAATGCTTAGAGTTACCAACAATCTGTAGTTTTAGCATCCCCAAAGTAAAAACACTAGTTTCTGGAGAAAGTGATGCAAGAAAAAGTCGTCTGTGTAGAATTTGTGATTTGCCTTTAAAGAAAAAGATATTGCCTTTCTCTTTTATCCTTTCCCTTTCCACCGTTGGAATACAGATGTAATGGTTAGAGCTAGAGCAGCCATGCTGAATCCATGAAATGAAAACCATATATGTGGAGAACAGCAGGGCAAAAAAAGAGAAGCAAGCAGAATCCCCAAATTTTCAGTCTGTCATATCAGTCCTGGAATTCTTAGGAAAACTTTTACATGAAAATGAAAAATCTGTTCAGTTCAGGGTCCCTTTATATAAGAGTCTACTCTCATAACAAGTATGATTTGCTACCTGTAAGTGGTGTATTGGTCTGAGAAAAGCCTTGAATGTGTGACATTGGGTGATGGGTGGCAATAAAATAGATATTAATGGTTAGAAATCTGATGATCTTTCATTAGACTATTGCAAAATATTTGGTAAAATTATTATCTGTGATATGTTGGAAGTTAGACAAGGTGCCAACGTATCTTGTAGCTCTAGAGCTATCTATATGAGCCATACTATCCCTGGAGATATTTTGGAACTTGTGGCACTGGTTTTGGTTGTTACAATAATTAGAGGAGGAAATTTTGTGGTCAGGAATAGATATTGGTAAATGTTCTTCAAAGTCGAAGAAAATCCCGCACAACAAAAATTGTCTACATCCCTCATAATTTTCAAACACTCTGTTAGACATTTCTGTAAGTGAAAAATCTGTTTGTAATTATCCAAGTCTAGAACCTAATTCTCTTTTACATCGAACACACTGATTTTTTTATTAATGCAAAGACTATTTGAATTGAGAGAGGCTTTAATGTTATCTTATTCCAAAGAGATATATACCACTTCTAGTGTAAATGTACCTGAACAGCTACTATAAATCTTTTCAGAAGTTATGAATAAATGTTTCACATTTTGCTCCCAAAAGAAAAAGCATGCATTTCTTTACCCCTTTCTGTTTTCTTGCTGGCTGAAGGCAAATGTGAGGACTGGAGCTGGAGCAGCCATAATGAGGCAGGAGACAGAAACCACAGTTGAGGATGGCCTAACAATTAGACAGAGAGAGCCTGTGTCCCTCACACTGCACAACTACCATACACTGAGTCCTGACCATCTAAACTACTATGTGAGAGGGAATAAACTTTTATATAGTTTCAGCCTCTCTGTTTCTTTATTATAAGCGCTTAGATTCCTATTTAGATGCGAAGAGCAAAATATAAATAAAATCTAGCACAAGTCACAGACTTTCGTGTTAAATATTCAATTTTAAAAACATTTTCAATGATAAATGAAGAAAAACAACATGAATATAAAACCAAAAATTTGAAAAGAATGTTTTATTTATTTATTTTATATTTCACTGTAATCAAGAATACAGCACAAGCATTAAAAAACTTGGGAATAGAAAAAAAATAGCAGGTTCATTTCTGATAAGGATAAAGTTTTTAATTGGAAATAGTGTTACTATAAGTTCTAATTTATAAATAAAAAAAGCACTGATATATGTGTTTCTGGCATAAGCATGATGCTGTTTTTCTATTTATGTACATATGCAAATACACAAATAAGTATATTAAGTTTCCAAATGTATACAACACCATGCCACCTTCCCAAATCTATACAATGGACATATTCCACAAATGTAAAAACAGTGATTTGAAAACAGAATAAAATCAGGGTAAAGGATTTGAAATTGTTTATGTGTTTAACAAGTGTTTTTCAAAACTAAAAGAGTTCTTTGTATTTAAAGTGCACAGTGATCTTTTTTGAATAATTATCCTAATTTGTACTAATTATTGACGTATATCTGGGATAATTATTATTTTCTCCATAAGTACTCTCAGTGTTCATAATCTTATTGTTGAATTAAAAGACCAAATATAATGATGCAGTGCCTAGTTCCTGCCTTGCATACAGTAGGCTCTCGCTACAGGTTTAGCTACTTGAATGCCGAATGATTATATTCTTGAATAGTGTATAATTGCTCTGGCTCCCGTTTTATCAATATATTATATTTATAGACCAGACCAATGAAAATATCCCCACAAAGTAATTCAAAAAATTCTTTCTATAAGTCTGACAGTGTTCATTAAAAAAAACCAAAACAACCAAAGAAAATAAACAAGGAAACAAACAAATGAACAAACAAACTTGGATCATAGTAATTAAGTGAGTCTCTAAGGAAATTCTGAAGATAGAGATGAGAATAGAAATCATGGCTGCTGATTCCCCCGTTTCAGTGCTTTGTTTTAGCTGACCATACTTCCTCCCTCCTTAGAGAAAATCGATGCAGAATGAAATTATCTCTACTCATCTTTGGTAAATAAATAGCAGAAATCTTTCTTGTTTCAAGACACCAGAGTGAGACAACTGTTCACGTGAAGAATTTGGTTTATTTATTTATTTTTCAACAGCTCTTCAACTTTCCATGTAGCTAATTTTTTAAAAAGAAAAAATTTACATAAAATAGCAAACAGCAACTACAGAGATTAAATGCAATATTAAAAAATTATTTAGAGGGTATTTCACTCAAATATATATTGATACACATTATTGATAAACAATGAATGCTTTCATGTTTATTCAAAGATGTAATTTAAAAAGGAATTTGGAAGGAATTAAAAATTTAAGGGAGACGAGCAATAAAAACAGCAATTTTTAGGTGGATGCCTATTTTTAATAGCTAAACAAATCACCCTTAAACTGCACATCTGAGATCCATGTGCTTACATCTGTGCACATATGAAATCTGTGTAAAATGACTCTATTTACAACATTCTTATGTGCAGTTAAGAAATTTTACAAATTATGTCTAAAGGTACACTTGGGGTGTCCATGATGACATTTTTACATGTGCAGAATGTCAGGCTTTTCTCTGAGTGTTTCATATTCTGCTTCTCTAATTTGTACTTAGATTTCAAACCTACTTTGCAGGAACTGTATCTAATTCAGTGCTCTTTGCACCATCAGTTATACTACTTGTACTAAATAACTGTATATCATCGAGTTCCTTAAAGTAAACACAACACAATTTCATCTGCCAAAATCCTGCTATGCATTTATATGTTGCTTTTAAAAACACATAACCCCAAGTAAATCATTTAAATATGGTCTGCTGTTTCTTCTCCCTTATTATTTTTTCTGTTACTTTTATTTCCACGTCCTCTCCACCTTTATTTCTAGATCAAATCACTTTTATTAAAAATTCAATTCTTTGAAAAGATAAGTTCTCGCTTGGTCTCTGACAAACCTTAATCATTCAGAGAAAGGCTGAAAGAAAAAAAAGAAAGAAGAAAACACATTTTCTCTCTCTCTCTCTCTCTCTCTCTCTCTCTCTCTCTCTCTCCACACACACACACACACACACACACACACACACACACACACACACGATAAAGTAGGATCGCATCATTGCAGAACAACATTCCAAAGATAGAGACATTTAAATATGGAATGGTTAACAACAGAACTTTAATTTGAAAAAGATTGAAAAGCCAGAGATATTTAAAATATTTTTAAATCACTCTCACATCTTCCTTTGTTGCTTCTTTTCAGCTCTTTCAAAGAAACTTGACAGCTCTGAAAAAACAAAACCCTTCAACAGTTCTTGAAGCTTAGAGTCTCAGTCCTCAGAAAAGAACTCTTTCTGTGCTGTACTCACTTAGACCAGGCTTGGACTAAAGTACTAAAGAACAGCTCAGTAGCAGATATTTCAAATCACTAAGATTCATCCACAGATGCCGAAAGCTTAGAACCAGTAAACCCTAATCTGAGTTAAAAAAGAATTAAAAAGGGGGAGGAGAGAGGAAAGCTTCTCAAATGAACTCTCTTGTCATCAAAAAACAAAACAAAACAAAAACCAGAAAACAAATTTCAGCTAGTATCTGAATTAATAAATACCTTTAAAAATAACTTGCATTTGATTCTATAACATTTGAAAAAACTTTAAAGAATAATTGTATTTTTCTGTCCTTATCAGACATGAAATATTCTCAGGCACAAACCATATAAAGTATCTCTAAGATGGGACACAATTCTTAGAATCTTGTGTTTATAGAAGTTGGATCAGTAGGGTATAGTCAGAAAGTCAGGAGTTCAAAAATCAGAAGACTTTGCTAGACATTTGCCTCAAACACTAATTAAATCTAATTTGGACAAGCTATTTAATTTCTAAGTCTCAGTTCCCTTATATAAAAAGGGGGAATAGTATTATTTGTCTTGCTTTAGCTCAAAGTTATTGTGTAGATCAAATTAGATACTATACGTGAAAGTGGTTTGATGCTGGCAAAGCATGCTGCAGGTAAATAGTATTAACTTCTAATACAACTCTCATCAGCAGACAAGGTAAATAAAACCCATTGTAGTTAGGTGACACCCACATCTTAAAGGACGGCAGGACCAGAAAGTGACTCCCTGTGTTCCCCTTCTTTTCTGAAGAAAGCCATGTGATGATTTTCTCTCAGTTTAGGGATTTGAAACTCACAGAATGAGCAGTCATTCTGCCTGGACTCTGAAGTGCCTAAAACAGTGGTTTTCCCTTGATGTTCCTGAGACTCCTAGGGTGAAGTAGGGTGGGAGGAGGAATTGGATATAGAGTTTTTTTCTGGGAGAATGTACATCAGCTTCTGCAGTAGAATATATTGTATAGTTTATGCACATTTGTATTGCTGCTATTAAGATTGTTCAGATAAAATTCATCCGAAAACATTATTGAATTCAAGGTACTTTGTATTTTTAAAAATTAAAAGATCCTTAAAGTACATACAACCACTAGGAAAAAGACCCCCAAGACCTTAAAATATTGGGAAATTTGGCCTAATACATTTCTTCCTATGCTGGAAAGTAAGTTGGGAAAAATTCAGGAGGATATATTTATGGGCAAAAGTATGTGAGTGCATCCCCCACCCAAGTGTATGAGTCCACTTTTCTTTAAAAGATGATTATGCAAATAATAAAATTTTAATTACTCTTTAGTTGGTAATTGTTAGAATATAAATTATGCTATTTTATTAATTGAGTTTCACAACTATTTTAGGTTTCCAGATGGTAAGAATAACTACTAAATTATTTCCTAAATATATTTTTTGTTCAGCCTGAAAAATCCCTTGGAGTAACTTGGTAAAATGGTAATCTCTGAAAGCCAAATTATTATTCATAAAAGTTTAGTGTTTAAGTTTAGACTCATACTCAATATATGTTGAAGTTGTGGAAAATTTTAAAAGAGAAAATGTATGCTCTGAATTTGGTACATAACTCTTACAAATCCACACGTCCAGGAATTCTCCTAGCGAGATAACTTGAAAAATGAAGGGAAAGTTACGATAATCTCATTTAATGGGCTTCTGAGGATTTATAACAAGATTCAATTATGTATAAAATTTTAAATGTAAAATAGGAAAAGTGCAGATAAGAATTACTGCACTAATTAGTAATAATAATAGAGCTACAATTTTTTTGAACTCTTATGCATGTTTAAGCTTTATAATAACTCTGACAAGTAGTTATTGGTATTCCCATTCAGAGGATGAGGAAATTAGAAACATCAGACCAAAGCCATGGAGCATATAAATGGCAAAACTGAAAATTCGGACTCATTTCCAACTCAACCCAAAATCTGGATGTACACTTCTGTTATCTGGTATGATGAAATGGCAACAGGTAAATTTAAATAGTTTTTTTGCACCAGCTGAACCTAACGTATGGTTAGAGGTTAAGAGGTAGGTCCAGGTTTTATGGTGTCTAAAGCATATAAACATTGAAGAAATTAAAAATAAATTATATAGGGGCTCATGCAAGTGAGGGGTCCATTGCCCTTCCTGATAAATTTATATTGGAATTGGTTTCAGGAATCCAGCCAATGCCTAACCCAGGGCCTCATTTTAGACCTGATTCTAGACTTATTTTACATGAAGAATTACCACTAGGGGTTTCAGCTAGGGATTAGGTAGACACTTTGTTTTCTACCTTTTTCTGCTCTAACTTATTAAGGGATGTAACAAAGTCTCTTCCATAACAGTGTTTCATTAAGACATGGATTCTTAGCAGCAAATGCCATTGTTCTTATTTGAGGCTAACAGCTTCAGGACATGAAAGTTCAGTTTTCTTCTTAAAACTACTACATTATTTACTCAACACCCTAATTATTTGTCTGTCCACTACATGTTAAGTGTGTTGCTAGTTTCTAGATTACAACGGAAACCCAGAGAGATAATTCCTACCATAACAAAACTTCTAATTTTCGAAATCTCTGTTAATTCTATCACTTCCACTCAAATATACAGGTTCAAAAACTAGGTTTAGTCCAGGACTTTTTTTCCTTCTTCATATATACAATCTATTATTTTGACTTTTTTCCCCTATGAAATGTCTTTTGATTCATTCCTAATTCTACTTTTCTACTAGCAATAGTCCCTTACAGTTGGATTATTAAAATACCTTCTTTAAAGTTTCTTCTTTCAAAAATATTTATTGCATAACAGGTATGCATTCAATATAGTGCCAGATACTTATCCTTCTAAAATATGTTCTTTTTCCTTATCAGTCCAACCTCTGTACTAAAAATATTACACTTCTCATGTCACACAAAGCCTCTGGAGGTTTTGTTCCAGTGTTATAAGAAGCTAAATGTGATGAAGATGCTCACAGGAATGTTTTTGAGTTCACACCATGCCAAAAAAGGAGCCACTTGAATTGATTTGAAATAAGATGCATGCCTGCATGGACTACATCCTGGGCCTGTACTGATATGAAGAAGAAGCTGAAGCCTGGAAAATGTGAGAGGAGGCTCCCTTCACCCTGAACCCCTGGGCCTGCTATACTGGAAAAATGATTGGTGATAAGCAGCTATTGATTGAGTCCAATGTGTACTGAGTCACAACTCTGTTCCAAGGCATTCAGCCCTGTAGCCTTCATCTGGCCCAGATTTACATCTTCAGCACTCTTTCCTTTATTAGTCACCCTCATGCAACAGTCAGGCCAGTCTCCCCAACTCTCTAGCACATTATATTTATTCCTCCTTGTGTAGTTTCTTATGCAACTTCTTTCATAAGCCCCATCTCTCTCCTTCCTGCCCTAAAACAAAATTCATGATATCGCAGGTGTTATCTCTCAACGACATTTAGTTTTTGGTTATCCGTTGGTGACTTCCATACATGTCAGCCATTTAGGGTGCCATCGTGAAACAGTAGGCTTTGGGGTCAGGCAGCTGGATTTAATTCCTGAATCTACCATTTACTGACTTTGTTGCATTGGGCAAATTAATTAGTCACTGTAAGACTCATTTTTGTGTAAGTAAATTGAGGATAAACTGTAGCACTTGCCTCATAAAATTGTTGTGAAAATTAAATAAGACACTGTTTAATGTACCTGGCATATACGATATACTCAGTATACATTGTTCTTAGTAGTATTCTTAATATTTATCTTAATCAGCATCTTGAAGATATCTATGTTCCTCTATATTCTCCAGAGCACCTAGTACAGACTAGACAAAGATTAAGCATTCAGTAAATACTTAGTTGTGCTCAATATATGTCAGACAGTTTGTTGTAACTAATAACATATTATTCTCAGAAGAATGCCACAAGACCCATCTGAAACGTGCTGCTTAGTCTTGCTATGGTCTATTATTAGCACCAACTTTATCCTATTTTTCTGGCCTCTTGTCATGTTTCATATTAAAAGTCATTAAATGCTCTGGATTCTTACTTTAGCATTTCTCCCAGATCTGTACCTCCCTGTTGTTCCCACTGCCCTTCACCTCTACAACCAGCTGTTTGCTGCATCGACCTCCCCTTGTGGGGCCACAGCTCAAACTTCCTTCCTTGGATTCTATTCCCCCATCACTGCCAGGTTAACTCCCCAAAACAGTATTTTTCATCATGTCTTTCCTTCACTGCTCATTTACTGACCTAATAAAGTCCACACTCCTCCACTGCTTTTTAAGGCTCTTCATAAATCTTTTTTCACCTTTCCTAGCAACATTTAGATTTGGCTCCATGTACTCTTAGTTCTAGTCTGGAAATCTTATTCATTCTCCTCTTAACACACTTTTCTTATTTCCTCTCCAGAGTTCAGCTTCTGCTATTTTCCCCACTTAAAATACCCTTTTACCCCCACCCTCCTCATCAGTACAAATCCTGCCCATCTTTCAAGATGGACTTAAAATTCTATTTTATCCATAAGGTTTTCTTTCTATATCAATCAACAATGAATAGCCGATCTCTCTAATCTGGCAACACAGTTATGAAGTGCTCTCTCTATGCTTGGTGTTCAGATTACCACTATGAATAAGATTAAGGATCTCTTTCTAATTTTGAAGAATCTCAGTTGCCCCTTTTCTAATTTCTCTAGCACTCATTTGAACACTAATTTGGGTTCCAAAAGCAGGTTGCTATTTTAATCCCACTAACACAACTTTAAGATGAGGAAACTGAAGTTTAGGGAGGCTGTATGACTTGCTCACATTCGCAAAGCTGATAAATGATCTTCATTCTTTTTGAGGTTCCTGAACAGCAGGTCCATGTTCACTTGTTTAACAGAATAAAAGAATAAGTGCTCAATTTGAATTTATTGAATACATGTATTTTTTTTTATATTTTATTTCATATATTTTTACTTTTTGCTTTTGCAATTTTTACCGCTAGAATGATTTAAAGACCATTGCTTTTGATATTTTAATACTTCCAAAATATATCCCATAATCTGATAGCCAGAGAGAATGGCTGGAGCCCGAGATATCTCAAAAATGGTCAATACAACTCCATAAAATCAAGTAAATATAATGTGCATTACAGCAGTATAAGTAGGTGTGCTTGTGTTAGCTTTGCCCTTGGACAAACTTACTCTAGAATTTCAATAACAAACAGGCAAAACTACCTAATTTCATTTTTATTTCTTAAATATGGAGAGTCTGTATATTTCAAATAGACTTCCCTTTGGTAATGGCAAGGTAGGTTTATTTACATAAGCAAGAGCTGTTTTTGAAGCAGGAAAAACACAAACACTCCCTGAAAATGAAATCTCCCTCTTGAAGGTATATTTATTTTAGAGAAAAACCTCAGTAGAAGGGACCCCTAAGTTGGGCCTCATAAAAGTTTAAAACAGAATGCTGTTAAATGTTACATTTCTTTTTTTTTTTTTCACATTCAAAGTAATTTTCCTTTGAAGATGTATGACGTTCTGTTTTTTCTTTCATCATATTTAGTTAAAAAGTTTAACTTAATTTTACCACCAGATATTGATTTTAAGTCGTTTGCTACTATCAAGCTATTACAGTTAGATGAATTTGTTGTACAAATTTCATGCGAAGGGGGAAACTCTTGTAGGGAAAATATACACATTACATAGTTAAAGTGCCAAATAGCTTATTATCATTTTTATTGTCATAACTTGTATCATTTCTGGACCATTGTCACTAGTCATTAATTCTCATAAGGTAGAAGTTATTTTGCATGCCTATGTGTTGCAAAATTGCTTTCAATGACTAATAAAATAAGCAAATATTAAGTGACATGCACTCAATAATACAAGGAAACAATAACCTTGCAAATTTGCTTAACTTTATTTCTGTAGCTTTTATGTAATTGTCTAAAAATGAGACAGAAAATTCTGTATACTTAAACTTGGAAGATACAGTGAGTGACATCTCCATGTTCATTCTTCTCAATAAGTACCACTTGCTGTGCCTCAAGATGAGAATATATTTTTAATTATTAGGACTTCACTCATGTTATGCTTATCGTCCCTTAGTATGCATTTCTTATTAACTTCACTGTCAAGTAAATATCAACCCATGCATTAGGAAAGAATGTCAAGCGATTTGAAAGACTCAGAGAAAACCATGGCAAAAGTTAGAACATTGATCCCGTACTGTGCTGGGAAATGTCTAACCACTGGCTCTCTTCCTCTCTGACTCTAAAAAAACCCCCTGGTTTGTAGTGTTTGCTGATTTCCTTGGGGTAAATACTCTCACCAGAGTTGATTTCAAACTACAACACAATGTCACTGAGCATAGAATTGGGAAGATATTTTATGAATTATGTCAGAAAGTATACTTAGGATGTTCATTTTGACATTTTTACATGTGTAGAATGTTAGGCTCTTTCTGGGTTGCTTTTTATTCACCCTGCCTCTCTAAATTGTCTTTAAATTTCAAGCTTACTTATTTGAAAGGAGCTGGCTCCAACATTTCACTGAGACATTCTCCCTTTTATTATAAAATATATGCCTGATATCAGTCATACTTACCAGTATGACTGTTACTCATAAACTCATATGTTTAAAATTTGTTACATTTACTATTTTTTAAATATTAATACACTCAAAAGATTCTTATCCAAAAGATAAAAAGTGTGAGAAGTCTATCACTCCTGTATCTTAGCCACCAAGTTTCCTTCTCTGGAGATGAACAACGTTGTCAGTTTCTTGTGTCTCTATACAAAAATATTCTATGCAAATGTGTATACCCCATCCCTTCATTTTAAAAACATAAGTGGTGGCATACTATACATACTGTTTTACATCTTTGTTGTTGTTAATACATATTGACAAATGTTCTATATTTAGATATGAAGAGCTTCCTCATTTTCTTTTACACCTGCATAAATATTACATTATATGGTTGTTCCATTATATCTTCCAACTCTCTCCCATTTATGTGGATCTATTTAGGTTACTTCCTATCTTTCGCTTTTATACACACACACACACACACACACACACACACACACAAACTTCTAACTATGGCATTCTAAATAAGTGTGGTTTTGCATAAGGTATGTGTATAGCTCTAAATATGTTGTCAAATTAGTTCCCAGAAGTGTAATTTCGATTTCATATGGTTCTTATGTTTGTATGATTTATTTTATTTTATTATTACTTTTTTTTTTTTTTATGTTCGCCAATTTGCTTTTCATAGAGGTGGAGAAGAAGCAGTTTCTCCACACCTTCACCAAAATAATGTATTATCAAACTATTGGGTCTTTGCCAATCTTACACATTAAAAAACAAAAAAACAAAAAACAAAAACCTCTAAAAGATTTTGAATAGTATTTCCCAGATTATGAATAAGATTAACCTTCTTTTGTTTCATTTAAAAGATATTTGCTTTTCTATGAGATTTCTGTTCATTTCCTTTCCAATGTTTTTGTGTAATTTCTTTCATTTTGATATATGATATAAATAGATTATGGATATAAATTATTTTCTCACATGACTACCCTACTTTTTTCAATATTCTTTATTAACTAATTAATCTTTTCCAATGATCTAATATGCCATCTTTACATATTGAATTCTCCTATGCTTTTGTGTTTTCTGGACTTTTAAACTATTTTATACTTGTGCATTTGTGTGTGTGTGTGTGTGTGTGCATGTGTGTACACATGTGCATGTCAATATATTATTTTAATTATTGAAGCGTCATAAGATGTTTTAATAATTGCAAGTCTAGTTTCTCCTTATGACTTTTTAAAGAAGATTTTTCATGAATTTGTTTGTTTATTTTTTATATAAATTTCAGCACCAGTTTATCTCATTCCAAAAATACTTGGATTGATATTTTATGATAGAATCACACAATATTTATAGGTGAACTTAGGGTAATGGATCTTTATGATGCAAGTCTTCTTATCCAAGAACATTGTATGCCTATCTATTCAAGTCACTTCTGTTTTTCAGCTTTTAAAGCTTTATAATAGACTGTTCTTTTTTTTTTTTTTTTGGTTAAATTTAATCTGATATTTTGTTTTTGCTGTTGCTATTGAGAAGCCAAATTTTTATTGTACTTCAATTTATAGTTCTTGAATGACATAGATGGGAAAATGAAAAGTAGGACATATTTTCTAAAACATATTTGGAGATGAAATTCCTACTAAATATTTGAATGTAAAAAATTACTAGAAATGAATTATGGACTTCTCGTTGAATAAGAATAAGGTTTGTATACTCAATTTATTGGACTGGAAAATGGAAACAAATCGAATAAGGGTTAGCTTTACAATTTAAAAGGTAAAATACAGATTTTATTTCTTATAATTGTATGTTACTTCACTAGTTTAAATCATTTTAAATGTCAACTTTTTTGTTCCCTTTTCCCTTAAAAGGTCAGCAAGTAAACAAATATAAAAACAGCAAAAGTACAGTTTAAACTATATGCAACCTGTAATCAACTTATAATTTCTCAGTTGATACTTCGCTTGCATTACAGGAGAATTCTGGGATTTTATTCCTCCCTGACGTGGGCTGCTGCCCACTCCTGTTACCACTTAACCAACCCATATATGTGTACTCACTAAACGGAGACAATCTCTTGAACTAATATGTTATGTTCATAATGTTCCCCCAATAATGTTTCTTCTGACTCCTATCTCAACATATTCCATAATCACAATGAACCAGCAATTCTTTCTTCTCTTTTCTCAAGTTTCTTGGTCCTTACCATTCCACCAATTCTTAGCATTGATTTTATTAAATCAGTACATAGTTTGTGAACCGAAAAAAAGGGTATATCTCATTTAGATGCCAATGATAACATCTCCTCAACACTGACCACAGCAGACAGAGGTTAATACACACAGGATGACATTAAATTGTACTGCTTATTTTGTATACTCAGCCAAAAGAAAGGAAGAATTTAATTCCTCCACATCATCTTTTCCCATGTCTCAGTAGCCTGACACCTTCTTCAATCACCTAACTAATGTGCGGAAAGAATAAAAACTCTTTGAGAATTCAGTGACCCAGAAAGTTACAAACCAAAAATTATGAAGCATCAAATGACATGCTATTTATCATTTTTCTCCTTCATAAAATCTACCACTTAGAGACTCTGCTAGGTAGCTATATTTAAAAAGGTTCTCTGACTGTGGTTTATATGACTTTATGTATATACATAAGTGTAAGATGTTTTCATTATAAAAATTTTACTTGCTTACTAAAGAAGCTTTAAAAAATAAAAAATGTAGGAAAAATCCCCAATTCATTTATATTCCTAAATTCAAATACAACCTCTCTTTTAAATCTTTTAAAAGCATATTTTTACCTCTATGTTTTATAAATAACTTATGCTACATATTAAAAGTATTTTATAATATATTTTAATAGTGAAGTAGTTTGAAGATAAAGTATAGAAAATACTGTAACAGATTTCTCCTATCATTATGTAGCTTAATTATCTTTGAGACTAGAATATAGCAGTAAGTTCATGGCTTTGGAATCAGACAGATGTGGCTTCATCATCTGTATGTCTCCCTCTATATGTTCTTCATTTTTTTCCTATTGACTGAATTGCTGAGTTTTAGCTGAGTATATGATCTCCCAAAATGAAGATGACATCTCCTTGCTTTCTTGCAGTTCTGTCTACTGTGATATGAGTGAAATGGTGTATGAAACTTCCTGGCTTTCTATTAGAGTGAGGAGCTATGCTCTTCCTTAGCCCCTCCTCCTTTCTACTAGCTGGGATGCATGTATGAAGGCTGGGGTTTAAATGGCTATCTTGATCCCAACAGCAAAATCACTCTCCTGGAATGGAGCAATGGAAAACTGGAAAATCTTGGGTCTCTGAGATTTTGTTAACTGCTATATTTGTCCCAGACTGCCTATCATGGACTTTTATGAAGAACACTTTATATGTTTACTCTGTAGGTTGGAGAAGTTCTAAGTCACTCATAGCTTTATCTAAATTCTAACCAGTAAAATTGCTTTCGGTACCAAATAATAGATAAACAGTGATTTACAACAAAAGAATATGTACCTTTTTCTATAAACAAACAACAACAATGACTAATCATCAAGGAAGGCAGTCCCAGATGGCTTGGCAGCTCAGTATAGTTGTCAGGGGCCTAGATTACTTTTCTTGTTTATTTCAATATTCTCATCATTTTGTTCTGATTCTTTCATGATCCTCAAATGGCTGCTTCAGCCCTCAGCCTTATCTATTTACCTAAGTATGTTCAAAGGCAAAAAAAAAAAAAAAAAAAAAAGAGAGAGAGGAAAAAAAGTTTGGAGAAAGCTATTTTCAAGAAGCCCCTGGCAAGTTTATTCTTAAATTTTATTGACAGAATTATATCACATGCTCATCCTAAGATTTTTCTACTTGCAAAGGAGATTGAGACTACTCTAAAAAGATTAGATTGTTCTTGATTCATTTCTGGGGCTGTTCACCTATTTCTCAACAAAATTGGGGCTCCATCAGCAATAAAGAAATAATGGCTGAAGGACTAGTCTTTAGCTGCATCTGTCTCACTAGCCATATGATCTTGGCTTTGTGGCATTATTTATGTAATGACATGACAATGATGCCCAACTCAAAGGAGATCAAAAGAGATACTATTCAAAAAGAGCTAGTAAAATGCATTGCTCATACTGGATGCTTAATAAATACATGCTAGTTATTATGACTATCATTATTTCTTTGAATCGATGTCCTTAGTTTACTTAACTAATTCTATAACAAAGATATTTAGATTATTTTTTGCTTTTTTGGCTACTATAGATGATTCTAAAATTAATATCCTTCTCATACAATATTTTTTTCTCTGTTTAGGGTTATTTTCTTTGGTGTACTCCTGGAAGTATAATTACTGGGTCATCCAATATTAGGAGAATAAATTGTGGGCCTTGCGGGATAGTATAGAAATTACATAGAAATCAAGAATTCAAACAGTCCTTATGTCTTCCTAGGCAATATTCCGGGCTACACTTGTACACTTATATACTTGTATACAAGTATACTTGGCTTTTGGGAATCATGAATACATAAAAACAGAATTAATTTTGAGATGTTCAGTTTGCCATGGTTTTGAACATTTGTGTTCCGACAGACATCAATGTGGCATAGCAGAAAGTTCACTGAACTTGTCTTCAAATTTCTGGGTTGAAATTTTTGCATTGTCACTATCTGTGACCTGGGGCATAAGCATATTCTTTCTGTCTGCATTCACTCATCTGTGAAATGGGGATAATAAAAATGGTCTGCCTACTTGAAATGAGTTATTACTCAGGGATATTTTGGAAATCATTAAAGACTCTAGACATACATATGGTTATTAGTATCCAAGAAAAAAATAGAGATAGGAAAAAAGAAATGCTTGTAATTTAAGAAAGTAAATATTTCTGTGTTCTAGACATAGTTCTTAGTACCTGAACTATATTACCTCATTTAATCTTTGCAATAAGTTTAAGAGATAAATACCATTACTATGGTCCTTTTATAGTTTAACAAAGTGAGCCACAGAGAAATTAAACCACAGGCATTGTAGATTTGAACCCAGGCAGTTTGGTTCTAGAAAGCCTAGGCTGAATCACATTACCATGCTTCCCGTCTTGTTAAAAAAAAAAAAAAAAAAAAAGTTAAGATCCATGCTTCCTCCTAATCATATCAAATGAGAAAATTTTCATCTGAGTGGCAAGCCTGTGTAACCAACACTTCCCATTCTTCTGCTTAGTGGGTCCTGAGTGTAGCCGCATTGGGCTTCACATAATGTAGAACTTAAAATGGGATTTGGCATGATAACAGACACAGGTTGAGCTAATTTTCTTTTTTGTGGTTTGGTGTGCTGAGATGTCTATCGATATAAAGTTCTCTGTGCGATCGAATGTATTCACAAATGTTAAGGACTAACGAGACAGGAAGCAATCAAGCTATTCCTAGGATAAATTGTGAAGAGGGTGCCATTGGTTATTGATATGCTTATCTATTTTATATTTTATAACAACCTCTACTCCCTCTCTGTGTCACCATGGTGCCTTTCCTGTTCTTCGTCTCCTCTCACCTGTTTCTTTGCCTGCCTGGCTAGTGCCTGTTGCTCAGAATTGAGCTCTCTATCTTCCCCAGCTAAAAACCTAGGTTTTATCTAATTTCCTCTTTAGGGATCTAATCAAAAAATGTATTGGTTATCTAAGGTGTTAACAGAAATGAAGCAATGTGCTAATTTTCCAGAGATAAAGTCATTTTAACATATAAGGGGTGGCAGCTTAATTTGCTGATGAGAAATTTTAGGCATTAATGGAAATTGGTGGCTGAGGAAGAATTATTGAACGGGATATGAAACACCCTTCAAATCATGCCAATAGCTGACTCTGTCTCAGATAGGAAGCAAGTAAGAGAAAGAGGTATAAAAGAAGGGGAAAAAAGCATTTTCGGCAGGCAGATATCATGCTGGTTTTCTTTAAGAAAGCAAGTGCCAGCTCTGCAAACCTCTCTCACAGTGAGGAATGGCAATGACCAATAACATACACAGAGTCTGCTTCTTTTCTCTCTTGGTCACTTTTTCCTTCTTTCCTAAAATGAGAGCATGAGTCTAAATCCACAGCAGCAGCCATATGTTGATGACTGAGGTAAAAGTTTAAATTAATCTCAAGCAGCTTGGTTCTGACATCCTTAAGCCACTAATCAACACCAACAAGGCCTACCTCTGGGTATAGAATTATATGGGAAAAAGTGAACTCCCTCATTTGTTTAAGTTACTCTTTCTATTACTTGTAGCACAACATAATTCTTAATCAATGTGACCTCTAGGTAAAATGGGCTAAAGACATTTAAAATGACCTTCAATGAGTAACGTGCATCTTTCCTGTCTAAACGTATCTGAAGTATTGACTATTTATTAAGCACCATGGTACACAAGATGCTTTGCCAGCACCTGACTTCTTATATGATGGCAAGAAGATGATATTATTAGAGTTTGACAAGAGGATGCTAAAGCTTAGACAACTTGGGCCTTTTGCTTAAAATCATCCAGTGAGTAAATAGAGCATTGTGTAAAAATGCTGGGTCTTTTTCTGAAGAACATATATTTTTTCACTTAATTCTCATGCCTTGTCCCCTAAACAGGGATAGAGTGACTGAATTCTCTGATCCCTTCATTTCTATTCATTCGCAGTGATGTCACAGAGGATGACGACTCCAGTGGAAATTGGTCAATGCTGGACTTAGAAGAATTGCCATGGAAATTGAAAACATTTCTTACAATTAAATATTATTTTATCAGACAATCAGCTTTCACTATAAAATGGTCTATATTCATGGAAAACAAATGGAACTCAGAGAGAGTTCTACATAGACCCTAATTTGGAGTAGTGAAAAGGGTCTTGAGTAAGAAGCAGGAAAATAATAACGCAGAAAGACTCAGGAAGGAAACACAGGAATCTAAATATTAAGACGGAGTCTTGGAACAACACATACATTTTAGCTTCTTTGGATTCTCACTCTACTTTTCTTTTATGGCCACCCACAACATGGTCCCCAACCTTCTGACCTTGCAAAGGTGGGCAACTGGTCCTGACAAGAATCAGATAAAGTCATGGAGACAGGGCCATACCTCCACTGTCATTTCGAAAGAAAAAAAGTGTGAAATAATGCTATTTTTATAAATATGCTTTAAATGTCTAAATGTTTTGACTAATCATTTCAGCTTTGGATATTAGCCTAAATAAGCAATTATTGACATGAGTGAGGATTTAAAACAAAGACGATATTTGTTGTAGCATTGTTTATGTAACCAATATATTAGAACAACTTAAATATTAAAATTCTGAGTCATTAAATTTGAATAATTATATTCAAAATTTAGATTATTAAATAGTCCATTCCAATAATGAAATACCATTTAGCTATTTAAATGGTGGACTAATCTTCTATTGTTCTGTACTGATAGCGAATAAGATAGTATGTACTGTATGACCCTATTTTTGTAAAAAATATAATGCATGCATGTTTATGTATAGAAAGTACAATGGAGGGAGATGTATGTATGACAAGTGTAAATGACATTTACCTTTGGGAAGAGAGGTTTCAGGAATTTTTAATTTTCTTCTGATTACATACATTTTAATTTTTGTACATCAAAATGTTATTTATATATATAATATATATATATATATATATATATATAACTTTTGTTCTAAGAAAAGAAACATTCAAAGCGAAAAAATAGTAAAAACTATACAAGAAGTTGCATATGCAAATCAAGTAACACAGTGAATGGCCCACTCCTACACTGTTTGTAGACACTGCCATAAAAATGCCAGAAGATTGTTATTTTGTAATAACAGAAAACTTTTTTTCCCCCCCGAGGTTATTGCTCCTGAGAAACGTAATGCTGTTCTCTGAACAGATTCTGATTAGAAGGCACCAATTGTCATATTCTAAGCAGAGGCAGAACCACATTATTAATCTGAAGTAATTGTTTTAGACCCTTTAAAATAGAATTAAAAGCAACAAATGCAATTTTTTTATACTACCTTCCCTAATACACTAATACTGTGGTTTAAATTATTTATTTTCACTGTTGCCTATTCTCCTGCCAGTGTTGTCTGTCTGCATAGTGATGGGTAGAGAGAGACACCACTGACCAGAAAATATGTCATCTCCTGCACACTGGCTGAGACTTGAATGGAGATTGTTGAAAGATGAAAGAAAAATAGATATAGACTTTCATTGCAGATTTCTTTTGCATTAAATTATAAACAGTATACTGTAAATATTTAAGGCAGGAAGGAGTACCGGAATAAAAAAAAAAAACCAAAAAAACATTTGACCCTGTTTCTTTTCATTGTCTCACTTTCTCTCTACCACGTCAATATCAGAACTATATCGATGTACTCCATATTGCCAGGAACATATGCATATCTGCAAGTATACAGCACTGCAGCAATGATAAGACAAATGCTTTATTAAATTTTATGCCTGATGCAAAATTTTAAGTTTGTTATCTTCAACCCAAATTTAATATTTTGGGGTTTTGGTACATAAAAGCTTGACAAATCAACTTTCTGTTCTTGAGTTAAAGACAAATCAAAAGCATTCAGAAAACTTCATGAACATCAAATGTCGATTGCAACACAAGATTTTGATAGAACTCTAACTAAATCTGAAACATATGGATTGAATTTTCCTTGCAATATTCTAGTGTTTGGAAGGAAAATCTGTGCAAAAATGTGTTGTGGGTTTTCCGAAACTCCCAAAGTTGAAAAAACATTTTGATTTATTTAGATTTAGAAATGAGATAACAATTTTGCACCCTGGGAAACTTAATTAAGTACCAAATTTAGTTTAACACCGCATGGCATGAGGGCCTGAATGAGCGAATTCTCCTTTTCAGTTGTATTAAACTTTTTTTAATACACTTGAAATATGGAATCTAATCAGTGGAGAATTCAAGAGGTTCCTTTCTGGGGATCTAACCATTCCATATAATTTCTATCAGCCTCCCTTCAAGCCATCTCCAATAAACATACAATAAATAATAAACACATATAATATACAAACCCAAACAACTGTACCACCTAAGTAAAAACTGTGAGGTTGTTATACAAACTAAAACTCCAGGAAAGTTTCCCTATTCTGCAGAAATTCTTGTGTCTCCACAGAGTTAAGCACATAGGAATGCAGATGGACATCCCTGATTGCTTTATGTTGGATCTTATCTCATACCTCTGTATTTTAGCTTGATTTGACTGAACTACTTTCCACCTCTCAGTAAAGTTCCATCAGAGAAACCCATGACCTAGCAGTTCACACCTGCCTTTTACTCTGCTGGGTTGTGGGAATTCAGAAAAGATCACAGGCAGGAGGAGAAATGGGCTAGAATAACCTTTAGAGAAAACTGCTTTGCCATGAACCACTCTACTGGTACTAGACTTTGGTTGCCGTCTATTGGGTTGTCCTTCAAATTTGCAGCTGTTTTAGAAATGTCTCCTCTTCCAGCTTACGAGTCCTTTCCAAATTAGGAATTCAGTAAATGGAATTGATTTAAGGATTCCTTTTCTTGTTTTTCTAAAAATGTAAAATCATTACACATGAATACAAAAGCAGAAAAGCTTAAGCTCTTGATTCAGGCCCTCTTTGGATTATGTTTTTGTATGGGATAAGTAAACTGGAGTAAGTACTTAAATTCTGAAACTCATTTTCCTCCTCTGTAAATATGGAGATACCAGTATCTTCCTTACTGAGCTATTCCAAGATTTGATAAAATAGAATAAATAGTTTATCTGGTAATTTTTTTTTTTTTGCATGTAGTAAAACTCAACCTTATTTTCTCTTGCCATTTCTTCTAATATCTTAATGACTACATTTAAAATATATTTTTGTTCAAATCATTAAACAAATCATCAAAAACAAAATAAAAATCAAACAAATTATCAGAAATAATACCCATTGTCTGTTACAAAATTCTCTAATTTTTGAAGCCAGGAATACACAAATATTACAGAACATCCACTCCAAAACCAGGAACAATTGTTTAAATTTGTCATTAACAAATTGAGAACTATTGAGGGATAACTGGAAAATAAAAAATCTCTCTCTTTCTAAAACCAGTAGGCATTGAAAAGAGACAAAAAGAATAAATAACTGAATTACAAAATTTTAAGGAAGATAGATATCTTCATTCTTCATACACTATATATAAACACATATATATTTCTAAGACCATAGAAACATTACAAAATGTAGAGAATGATGTTTTTTTTTCTCCTTTATTAGTTATCAAAAACTGCTTAAAAGATATTTGCTATTAGTGAGCACTGGGGATTAGGTAAAAAAAAAAAAAAAAAAAAAAAAATTAGCCAGAGAAAGCAATGATTCTGATTAAGTAAATTCCATTGAACTCTTTCTAGTAAGCATTATTCAGGTCATGAATGCTAATTTGTCCTGCAGGGGGCTGTGGGTAATTGCCCAGAAAAACTATCAGCTTTATTGAGTTGCTACAAAACAGTATCACTGAATGGTACACTGTAAAGGAAGACAACCTTGATATGTACTCAAAGAAGAAGGTATGTTTTCCCCGACTGAAAGATTTTATAGACTAGATAGAAAAGATAATTAATGGCATTTTGCTTAGAAAAATAAAGGCACATCAATATCACCTTCTGTTTAATAGTCAAATAAAATTCCTGACATGCATAGATATATATCTAAGAAGTGCCACCAAAACACCCGGACAATTTTAACTTTCTGTGTATTTAAAATTATGTAGAATCAGAACCATCCTAAAAAATGAAGCAAATATGGCACACTGGCCGCATTCCAGCAACTACACAGAACTGCTGACACTACTAAAATCTAGATAATTTAGTCCCATATGGGAATCCATATCACAATTATATTGTCCTGCTCTGACACAGCCCTGATTTTGCACTTCTTTAAGCCTGGCTTTTTATAATTTTACCTCCTTTCACCAATAAAACAATTTGCATTCACATAGTCTTTCTGGCTAAGAAAGAAAGAAGAAATCTGTTACATGACCTTGGTATTTTCACAGTTGATTACAAGGAAACAAACTCTTTGACTAACCCACTCTCTCATCTTTTTTAATTGATACACTATAACCCGTTGCAAACTACACACAGCAGGCTGGAGGCCCACATATTAAAATGAGGGTGTGTTTAAAATCACTTTGTACATTTAGCACAATGAGGTAAAATACTCAGTTCACTTAGACATACATCATGGAAAACACCTAGATATTAAAGAAATAGCATTCTCCTCTGAAAAAAATGGAAAGAGCTATTACAAAATGTAGGGATTTAAAAAGTTGTTTTTACAACTCCCTATCTTTTACTGAAATAGTTTGAGAAATGTGCTTACTTGATTCACTAATACTTATTCTGACAATTCATAAGTTTAACAAAAAAATAACCTTTTCCAGAACAGTTTTCACTATAATTCAAATAGTGTCAAAGTCAAATATTCACATGAAATATGTTTTCTTTTTGACTCACCTTGCCTCTTTTAAAAGAAAACAACACAGCAGAGACATGTGGAAAATATAATCATATCAAACAAACTTTGATGGAAAAAGTGAGATTACTAATTAAAAAAAGATCTTTTGGCCACCTTTCCCATACACAAAGAAAATAAAGGTGTAAGTTATCTATAATTATTAACAGCAATACTTTTAGAGAACTGAAACATTAAAGAAGCAGTCCTAAATTTCCCTTGGCATTAGTATATTGTAAAGTCTGTGGTTTTTCTTTATTTGTAGTCTTAGTAGAAAGGAACACAACACAATCCTTTTAATGTATCAGTAGCATTTTAGTTTTTATGATTATCGATTTTAGAAGGATTTTATTCCATGCTCAAAATGATCAAGTGACATTATTTGGCAGTAGCTAACTGAGATATTTCATATTGTTTTAGATATAATACAAGTTTTACTTTGAGGAGTAGGGATAGATTTTATTTGTTAAAACAAAACAAAACAAAACAAAACAAAAACAACTTTGTCCAAGATCAAGAAACTCTCCATATATCTATATAGTGTTTGTTTATCATTCACATTTAGCACTAAGATATAGTTAAAATTTGAAACTTTGATAATTCAGAGTTAATGTGATTAAGCTTGCAGGGCATGCTCTTCATTTATTTTCTTGTGAAAACTTGTGTGAACTTGTATATACTCACATATCAAACCAAGAAAGCTATTTTTTCCCTGTCAAATAGTTTTGAAAAGGAGCCTGAAAAAGGCACTGACTATGAAAAAAGACAACCCAATAATGGAGAGTTCAAATTGTTCATGTGTACTAATAATGAAATACACCAAAGTATTTTTCATTCTTTCTACACCTTGACAATGACAAAAAGGAGCCAGCATCACTTCTACCCTGCAGGGGATTAAAAGCAGCTCTCAGTTTTCACTGTAACTATAACCTATGTCTAATAACAACCTTTCAGTAGAATTTAAAAAAAAAAATCAATATTATCACCAATGCATATCTTCTCTGGTTCTAGCCTTGAGAATATAAAATTGGTTTTTATCATGGCTCATTTTAAGGGAAAATGAGTACCGTATGTATTTCATATATAGTGTTAAAGATTTTGAATGAGTGTGTTTGTCAGGTTAACACTTCTGGTTCTAATAAGGAATTTTGTTTTCAGACCTCTTTTCATTATTCACCTAGGTCCTCGTCTACCATCCTCATTCTGAAAAAAATTCCCTCCGGTCCTCAAAATTGGGCTGCTAGAGTACTTGCATGTTCCTGTCAAATTTGCTTTAAACGGGAGGATATGCACCTGAGAAATATTATTATATTCTGCTTTCACATTATCATTATCACTTCTAACACAGCTAGTTCTGTAAGCAATAATTATTAACATGAATGTTAGTTCAGACTAATTTAGTTCATTAGCGAGATAACTCCTTTGATTCCTAAAGAGGCATCGTAACAATCAGTGGATAGTACTAGCCTGTTTAGTATCATCATTCATTTCATTTTTTCTCCTACCAGTGGTATTTGTTGAGCGAGCAGAAACTGCATATGTAACAAAGCTCTACAAACTTTATTTCTGGACTTGACTGTATGCCATGAGAGACCAGAGGCTTCCTTCATCAGTCACCCTGGAATTCTCTCTGTTGGGCGAGGATTACGAGAGCCGTCCTGAGCATGTATTTCACTAAATCCTCACATACCATTGAGAGTAGCTGCTGCCTGAACAAGTTCCTCCTGTTTTCACACAAGACGTTTCTGGCGCAAACAATTCAATAGAGAGCCGGCCTGGCACAGTGAGTCAGGGTGTCAGTTCAGCTGCACGCCAGTTGTCAATCCATTTGCTTTGCATACAAGATTGAAAATAGCACTTTTTTTATTTGAACTAGTTCTTCAGGGTCTGTGTAAGGGGGTCTTTTTTCATTCATGTTTTTAATACAGTTTCTAATATCACAATGCCTCTATTTAGGAATCTGGTAATATGATTTCTACCACAATACAGGCAAGCACTAGGTTTACAGTAGATTCATAGGAACCGTATGTCAAAATGCTGTCTATTCCACATCAGTTACAAAGCACTTATCTGAATAAGGCAAAAGGTCGATACAGTGCAAGATGGCAGAGACGGTGGTAAAAGGAACGTGCCAGGAAGCAGCTTTTGTTTCTCTACTATTATGGGCAGCATCTTTTTTGCCATGTCACTTATATATTTTTTTCCAGGTGAGTTACCAAAAAAGGAAGACAATACGCCTTGAGCGGAATGAGGGCTATGTGGCCCCAAAGACAAGAAGCAATGGCCACCAGACTGTAAGGTGCACTTAATGTGATGTCAGAATTACTAGCAGGCTTGTCAGCTTTGTATGTCTTTGTGCATTGATTTCCAATTAATTTTGGCAGTTGGGGTACTCCATTACTCTAGATTTTAATCATTCTGAAAGACAAGGATTTGATATACCACAAGGAGTGTGGCAGTGGTTGAAAGAAAGAGGAAGCAGTGGGTGAATTAAATCGAAATGTGATTTTAACATGAGAAGAGGGACAGAGAAGCTATGATACTGCATACATTAAAAGATGGATGAACCGCTCCATTAGTGGATCAAAAGTTTCCTGAATCGAACCTAAAGAAAAAGCACACGTGGGCTGGGAGCTTTTTGAGCTTAGTTGTTAAAACTAAGCCCTGGAGCTATTTTCCAACTAATATTTAATATATATTCTTGGTGAATATTTCATCTTCTAAAGGTTATGTCACTGGTAATCTGGAAAATAAATGAAGGAACAGCGTCTGTAACATTCCTTGTGAGATGACAAAACCCTCATTTGTGGTTCCTATATTGCCCGTTGGTGCATTCTGTATAAAGTTGGCAGGGCTGGCTTCATAGGCATACAGCTTGGGCACAGGGCCTGAGGCCAGAAGGGAACCATGCTTGCTTTCATGCTCTGCTGTCACGATTTTGAAAGTCTTCTCTCTCTTTTTTTATTTTTTTTTTTTTAATTATAGGGCACACTTTATTTTGTATGGTATAATCAGAAAGATATAAGATGGCATCAACCAGTGAGCATCTTGTTTTGAAACAACTTGTGGAAATAGATTTTTATCCCTTTCTTTAATCCTAATTTGATGCTGTTAACCAATTCCGTTATTTAAATTGACTATTAAGATTGGGATCAATTTGATTTATCAGAATATGTTTCCTATTAATAGGGCTTTCTTTTTATCCTGCTTCTGTAACCTTCATTTTTTTCCAGGTTTATTGAGATATATTGACATAGAACATTGTTTTAGGTGTACAATATGGTATAAAACACATATTTTACAAAATGATTATCAAAATAAGGTTATTTAACACATCCATCACCTCATATAATTACAGCTTTGTATGTATATGTGTGTGTGTGTGTGTGTTTGGTGAAAACATTTAGAAGCTAGTATCTTAGCAACTTTCAAGTAT
Organism: Eonycteris spelaea; assembly: GCA_003508835.1. NCBI lineage: Eukaryota > Metazoa > Chordata > Mammalia > Chiroptera > Pteropodidae > Eonycteris > Eonycteris spelaea. The sequence continues at coordinate 6,281,779 of PUFA01000046.1, forward strand.
ATAATGCAATATCGTTAGCTGTAGTCACTAAGCTGAATAATATATCCCTAGAACTTAATTATCCTATAAGTGGAAGTTTATACCCTTGACCAGCATTTCCCCATTGCCTTCAAGTCCCAGATTGACAACCACCATTCTTCTCTCTGTTACTGTGAGTTTGGCTTTTTCTTTCTTTCTCTCTCTCTTCTTCTTTTTTTCTTTTAAGATTCCACATATAAGTGAGATCATATAGTATTTGTTTTTCTCCGCTTAACTTATTTCACTTAGCATAATGCCCTCAATGTCTACCCAGGTTATCACAAATATCAAGATTTCATTTTTTTAAATGACTGAATAATATTCTATTATATATAATATTCTAACATATATTATATACATATAATATTTTATATATAAATCACATTTTCTTTATCCATGGACACTTAGATTATTTTCATGTCTTGACTATTATGAATAATGTTTGATGGATATAGGAGTGCAAAAATCTCTTTGAGGTAGTGATTTTATTTCCTTTCAATATCTACCCAGAAGCGGAATTCCTAGATCATATGTAGCTCTATTTTTAATTTTGAGGAACTTCCATAGTGTTTTCTATAATGGAAACACCAATTTACATTTCCATTAATAGTGCAAAGGGTATCTTTTTCTGCACATTCTTGCTAGCTCTTGTTATCTCTTGTCTTTTTGATAATAGCCATTCTAACAGTTGTGAGAAGATATCTCATTGTGGTTTTAATTTATACTTCCTTGATCATTAGCGAAGTGGAGCACCTTTTCTTATACCCATTGGGCATTTGCATGTTTCTTTGGGAAAATGTCTAATAAGTTCTTCTGCCCATTTTTTAAATCAGATTATTATTATTATTGCTATGAAGTTGTAAGAATTCCTCATATGTATTAGATATTAACCCCTTATGTGATATATGGTTTGTAAATATTTTCTCCCATTCCGTAGTTCGCCTCTTCATTTTGTTGATTTTTTTCTTTTGCTATGCAGAAGCTTTTTAATTTGATGTATGACATTCTTAATAATTTTATCTTTGAAATTCTGTTGTGAAGCAGAGTCCAATGAAACAATGGAGTATGCGCATGAACAGAGGAGATACATACAACATATATGTTTATCATCCCCTGCCGCCCCATTCACATAGAACATTTGTGAAGCCTCATGAACACAAAATTCTGGTGGACTCATTATGTGTGAGAGTTCAGTGAGTCTCAAAGTGAGTACAAAGGACATGTGTTACAGAGGATGATGACAGAAGAGAACTAAAATCCAGGACAATATGTAGCCCTTTTTCCTTTAAATCCTTTCTTACTTGTCAGTAAAACAGAGAGTGATGGTACAATGTGCATACATCAAGAAGTAAAATAAAAACAGTTTATAGTTAGATTTGAATAGTGCATTCACTGTTCTGGTAAGAATAAAATGCTTATACATATCCAGGTTATAAAATATGAATTGTGTAATTTCAGCAATTCTATGTGACTTAAATGCTCTTATATTTGCATTTAAAATGGGCATTGCATAATACAAAATTGAATGGTAAAATTTATGTTAATAATTTACACCATTACTTATTTAGAATGAAACTTAACAGCAAATAAACAGGAACAGAAGTCAAGAGAAAGAGACTATGGAGGAAAGGAAATCTGTTTATTTTATAATCTTTAACACCATTTTCCTCTTGCTTTTTGAACAACAGTCCCCACATTTTAAATTTGTGTTGAACCCCATAAACAATGTAACTGATTTTGAAAGTAGGAAATATTTATATCAGAAAATAGAAAATGTTGTGTGTCCCCAAGTAGCATAAGGTAAACTTCCCACTTTTTAAATTATTTTATATTTGAAAGAGCATTTTTCAATCTTGATTATGACAATAGTAATTGGAGTAATTATGGTATTGAGAATCCACTTAGGCAGGAAACATGTCAATCTCCCACCATTGTTCCACTCAACACAGCTCAGCAACTCAAAGGCTACCTTTTTGGTTAAGACAAATGATGTATGGCCAGTTGCTCCCACATGCTGCCTCCCTCCCTGGGAGCAAGATAAATGGCTGCCATATAATGTGAAATGAAGGAGTTGAGTAAGATTTCCAAATCGTGCGGCCACCAAGGAGAATGCCATTAATTAGAAGCCAAGGAGCAAATAATTTGTAAATGAATTAGTAAATGAACATTACACTAGGGGTTCCAAAGACTTAATTTGCTTTTAGAAGATGAACAATTTATGTATGCACACTGGTAAAATTGATCTATTAGAACTGCTTATTGCTAGTGCCCTCATCTAGAACTTTCCTATCAATATTGTCTCCTTCTGTTGGGAAGAAGGTGCTGAGGTGGGAGGTTCCTCTCAAGGGGAGTATTCACTCTCACATTTCTCTGTGGTCTCCATTGGTCCCCCTGTGATTGATCGAATCAGTACATCTCACGTGTGCCTCAAGTGTCATCTTATCCTGACCACCTTTTCTAAAATAGCAACCTTTTCCCCTTGCTATTGTTTTAAAAATTTTTTCTATCAAGTCAAAGTCTTTGTTTTTTTCACTATTTTGTCCCTATGGCCTAAAACAATGCTTGGCCTAGAGTAGGTTCTCCATAGACACTTGTTAGATCAATAAATGAGTATGCAGGCTATGTGTGTGTGTGTTGTTTTTTTTTTTTGGCAGGGGGAGGTGGTGGGGGAGGGATTGGAAGTAAAACGAGTGTGAGAAAGACTGGATTAAACAAAACTCAACTATCTTCTTTATTGACATACTTAATAGAGCCTTTGATATAGCTCAATGTTCATTGCCAGTCTTCAATGGAGATTTAGTATACAAGCCAATTGGAATTTGGGACTCGATTTTTCCCATTTAGAACAAATATTCTTTGAAACACATTTTAGAAATTGTCATCTTAAGTGGTAATTTATTGACCTCACAGAATTTTAAATGAAGATTTTACTAGATTAAATCCACACCTTCCCTTTAGGTTCTTAATATTTTATGAGGCAGACTTTCATGGGCTGATTAGAAAGGTGTTACCATCCGGGGAGGTCCTGCACCTTCCAGGCTCATCATATTCTTATATTTCACACAAAAATAAGCTCACTTTTGACCTGTATTTGATGCAAATACCACAGCTTTCTTTACTCTGCCTTTTTGTTCTCTGCATTTCCTATAATTCTGCATGCTCACCAGTCTCTCTCTCTTTCTCCACTTTCACAAGAGGAACAAAAGGACTTGATCTACATATAATGATCTTTGCACAATATTTAGCTCCACCTTGTACTTAGTGGTGTTTTCGAAATAATTTTAATGAAGTGGTGTAATAATATCGATCCCATTTTAAAGGAGAAAAACTGAGGTAGATGTAAGAAAGTAAAAATAAAACAAAATAAAAACTCAGATTTTTTTTAATTCCTGGTTTCAGAATCCTGCTCTCATAATTAATGTTAATGTAGAAACAACGAGACGCTCTGTACCTTGATCTGTGAGCCAAAATACAAACTATAAGGTATATAGTAGTATACTTTCAGAACAGAGTGTGAACTATCAACAGAACAGGATTGCAAGTTACAGCAACCTTAAGTAGAAATAACTTTTATGCACTCTTAACACAAACAGGAGCTGAACCAGAGAGCTAGTAAAATCACATAGCAGAAATACTGCATAACAGTATACCTATAAGTTATTGAGAGGTACTTCTAGACAAATTTGCAGATGGCGTTGGTAAAACCCATAAAAATGTACTCATAGTTTAAGGGCTAAAATGTTACATTGTGTAGAGAAATGAATGGATTTTATAAATAAAAACACTTTCACACTTGCATTTCTCTAATACGTGCATCACACCTGTACTCAAACAATTAGCATTACAGCAGCAGGGAACCTTGCTCCTGAAATTGTAATGAGGAAATCTAATGAGGAATCCAACACGTGGGAATTTCCAACCTAGCTTGAATATAGTGCCATCAATTTGACATTCACAACTTTGAGATTTTACCCTAAAGTTTCTAAAGTTATGTTAGTCCCATTTTGATAGAGTTAAATGATTAGTTTTGTATATTAGATAATTTTTGGGGGGTGAGAAGAGGTCCTATTTTTCTTTTAAAAACTTGCTTTTTTTATTGTGATAAAATATACATAACATAAAATTTACCAATTTTACTATTTTTAAGTGTACGGTTTAGTGACATTACATACATTCATATTGTTTTGAAACTCTTACCACTAATCATCTCCAGAACTTTTTCATCATCCTAAACTGAAACTCTGTACCTATTAAACACTAATGCCTCATTTCCACTTCTCCTGGTTCTCTAATACCTCATTCTACGTTCTGTCTGTGTGAATTTGACTATTCCAGGTACTTTATGTAAGTAGAATCATATAATATTTGCTCTTTTGTGCCTGTGTTATTTCACCTAGCATAATGCCTTCAAGGTTTGACCATACTATAGCATGTGTAAGAATTTTCTTTTTGAAGGCTGAATAATACTCCAATATATATGTATATATATATACTACATTTCCTTTACCCATCCATCTATAGATGGATATTGGGTTTGTTTTCACCTTTTTGACTACTGCGAATAATGCTACTATAAACATTGGTGTACAAATATATGTTCAAGTGCCTACTTTCAATTCTCTTCAATTCTTTTGAGTATAAACTTAGAAGTGAAATTGCTGGATCATATGATAATTTCATGTTTAATATTTTGAGGGCCACCATACTGTTTTCACAGTGGCTACACCATTTTACATTTCTACTAACAATGTGCAAGGGTTCTAATTTCTCCACATCCTCACCACCACCTGTTTTTTCTTTTCTTTTTTTTTTTTTTTTTTTTTTTTTGGTAACAGTCATCCTAGAGGGAAAACTTGCTTTATTTTTTATGTTTCATAAACATTTTCCTGATCATTTTGTGTAAAACTCTAGTTATGTGATTTCTTAGTGATTGACACTAGTTGAGATTTTTTTAGTCCAAGAATATATTATCTTTTCTTTCTCATCAGATCTGTTAGTTTTTTTTTAGGGGAACAGAGTAATACTGCATGTTTGTAATTGAAGATTTTGTATTTATGTGTATCTATCTATATCTGTATCCTATATTGGTCTCATTTATCTACCTATATCTTTCTATCTCTATCTCTATCTAATATCTATCTATCTATATCTATATATCTATACCTATACCTATATCTATCTATCTATATTTATATCTATCTAATCTATTACCATCATTCTATTTGCTTTTGGTATATTATCAATACCTACTAGCATAAGAATAATGAAAGTGAGTGTAAAACTACTATTAGAAGTGTTAAAAAGGTAGGCCAAATTCTTTATTCTGACACCTCATTTCGTATGTATTTCTAGAAGTGGTGGGCTTTTGTTTTGGGGCTTGCCAGTGATAGAATTATATCTCTTTTTAACTTTTTGCATTCAGGTTTGCATCACACTGCATCACACAACTTGATAAATACAGATACTTCCTGCCTGTGAGGTTCTACAAGGGTATAGATTCAAGGCTCCAGTGATGAATCATTACCTTTGTTAAGACCAACACCATTAAGATGCTCCTATTAAACAAGACAAACAGGTAGCTCAATATTTTGTGATAATTTTTACAATTGGTTTCAAGTCCCATTCCCTCTTCTAAATTAAGTGCAAGGAGATCCATCATCTCAACCAGTAACTTCCATGTCATGTTGTGCAGACCTCACCATACAGGCTACCGTGATCATGTGTGTGAATCACAGCTGCCTAAGGCATCCGCATATGAAAGCACAGCCTAGACCTAGCTGATTAAGTTGTAGCATAAAACAACACTTCAGTAGTCAGGAGCATGACAACCCACTATAGTTTATTGGACCAAAGAGTATAACATCGTAATTTACTTCTCTAATACATGTCATGTTCTCTCTTATTGTTTCCCCTTATAGAGTGAAATATGTAGGTTAGAGATTGCTATACAAGCTTCATGTGTTATGCCCCTCCAAAATTAGAGGGTAACAAACTGTCTTTATTATCCTGTGCCTTTGGTAAGCTGCCACAAATCACAGAAACCACTGCAGGTGAGCATCTACTGGTTTAAAAAGTCAAGGCAAACTAAAAGACTTCATGTCTCTGCCTGAAGCTATTTTTGAACTACAGTACAGCTAGACACAATTATTATACTTCTGGCCCTTACTTTTTATTGTACGTTCCTAACCATTTTTTTCTTTCTTATTGACAGGAAACCAGGATTTATAAAGTCTGGCTCAATGCAAATATTTAAAGACTTAATGTTTTTCACTCCCCCAAACATAACAATATAAGTTGAATAGTGTTTTGGTGAGTTTATTTTTCTTTTTAAACTGGAATTCATGGCTGTTCTCCAGCTCAAAATGGCACTAGTCACAGATAATTTAAAGAGAATAGCTTGCTTGTTTGTCAAGCAAACATGTGTAATCTGATGAAATTATTAATGTCATAGTGTTAACTCTCTTCTCATAAATACAGTTAACAGTGCTGACACCAATTATACTCAAATGTTCCGGCTCTTTACTTATTCGTTCAATCTGTCAGTCCAGTACGGGATAGACAAATTGTGGTGGGCACTTGACAATGCACAAAAGAGATATAAACCTCTTCTGATTAAACCTTGATGAAAGATTAAATGGTTTTGAATGCTTGCCAGATCCTTATGATATGACATTTTTAACCAATGGGAAGAAAAAGTTCTATTCAATAGAGGTTTTTAAGAAAAAGATTGTAAAGTTGACATGTATATGTACATATGCATATGTTAGATAGAGTAAGAAAGATCACAGTCACTTGTCTTGAATTTAAATCTTAGAAACAAGATAATATTAATCATGATACTGGCTAGAATTTTGTAGTCTTTTTTTTCCTAACCGAAAAAAAAAAAATACATACTTGAACATTACTGATATTATTGTTCTCTCTTGTCTTCAGTCTCCCAATGGAATAGTTGCTCATAGTATCCCATTCATAATGAGTGGTCACTACTTTCATTGTGTAAAATTCTGATTACAGTTTTTTTTTTTTTTTTTTTTTTTTTTTTTACCATACCTATCCTGTTAGCAGTCAGGAATGAGTAAATATTTAGAGTATGCATCGATCTTTTTATTGTTAAACTTAGTTCACATCTTTTCATTTTTGGCTTTAAATCAAATAAAAATAGACCAGTTTATAACAATGGCTAACAATTACATAGCACTAACTATATCTCAGTAATGTCTAGGCACTACTTTAAATCATTTCATCCTTATATGAATGACTACCAGTATTTTCTGTCTTTTGGAGATGAGGAAACAGGAACAGAAAGGTTAAGTAACTTGCTTAAAGTAACACAGCTAGTAATGAGAGTGCTAGGATTTGTTTCTAGATATATTACCACAAAACGTTGTAATAAACTTTTAGAAGCAGAACCTATCATTATTCTTATCTTCTTAGATTTACAGATGATTATAAAGTCTTTTTGCTCCATAGATTAACTTTATCCTCTCAAATTTCCCACCCTGCATAAAGAAATCCTTAAAGAACATCAAAAAATAATTATAGTATAGATTTTTAAAACCTATTGCATCATAGGCTGGTAATTATTAATGTTTATATTAAGAAATACACTACACTGAATATTTCTTTAAATAAAAACAAACAAACAAAAAAATCTTTTTGCATTTCAGTACTGTTGGCGCCAGGAGCAAATTCATCCATTAAATGTGAAAAGAAATGAGGAACCGTGATGAGGTGAACCTAGCTACCTAGACCTTTTTGTTGGCTTACTTGGAGCAGATAAATTGAAATAATAAAGAAAACTGGCAGCTTTCTACACAGCGTTATTGCTGAAACCTTGTTGCAAATTCAGAAAAAAACCTATAAAAGTCATTTCTGGCCCTTTTCTTCTCTATATATTTGGTTACAGAAATTGTGTAGTCGTGTTCTTTCTTTTTACTATTCACAACATTCTGCAAAACTCGAGTGAGGAAAGATCATTTTAAGAGGTGAAGAGGGTTTAAAAATAGTTAATAGAGGGGAAAAAATATCAGGTAGAAAGGTGAGAACAAAGCAAATTCGCCAAACGGGGGAAAATTGTTTACCTTTTCAATTGTGTTAAACAGTTGTTTCCCACTCTGAAACTTCATTATATTTATTTGTCATCAGGGTAATTGATCTACACTTGTTACTAAGCCTGTTGCTTGCTTTCTGATAAACGAATTCATTAAGTTCATTTCTAATCTCTGTCTTCTAAATTCAATAAGCACTATAAAATTTCTTTCCTTGTATGGGAATTCAAAGATCTTTTTTTTCCCCCCTCAACAGCTTGAATTCCTGTATTCTGATTAAGATAGATGAAGTATTTGCATTCTATCCATATTCATAATCTTCTTTCAGACTAAACCTAAAATACCACATTTGTTGCCCAGGCAGACACAGGCAATGTGTTCAGATTCTTCTGTGGTTTTTGTTTAGATGGATAAGGACTTATTCCTTTTCAAATACAACAGAAGAGGTGGTCACTACGTGAATTCAGGCTGTTAAGAAACTGGAACAATCATTGTGTCTTTTGTATGTGACAGAAACTGTAATTAATGATTTCCTCCTTTTTTTTTTTTTTAGCTAAAGAAAAAAAAGAGAGATGTGCAGTTGACAGACATTTTATTAATAGTTTCTGCCAACTTGCCATGCATAAAAGGTTTTATTGGTTGCAATACCAGTGTAAGAAAAAGTTCTTTTTGATGAAATGTTCAAGATGGTTGTTTTATGGATGAAAAATGAAGGCAATCTGTCTACCACCACTGAAAGTTTGGGTTTCAATAAGATTAAAACTATTGTGACATTTCCTATTGTGTTATTTAGCCATCTGCCTCCTACTGGTCCAATCAATGGTGACATTACCTAGGTCCTCTCTATTTAACAGAAGACCTGCCAATATTGTGTCTCATGGTTAATTTACAAAGGAAATTTATTATTGATAAAGATGATTGCATATTGGTGATTGCTGTTCTTCCTATAAAGGGGAAATTCTTTTGTTTCATGCTTAGGGTTAAATAAATATTCAGCTTGACAAACAACAGTGAATGTTTGTACCCCCTAGAAATCTAGAAATTGCAAGGAAGCTATGAGAAATGTACAATGACAAACTTCCATCAAATGTGTCGTGCATACACACAACTTTATATAAGCATCTATGTGAATTTAAGTAAGCATCTATTATTTTTTTGCTCAGCATTTAATTAAAACCACATCTTCCAAAATGTTTTCTCAATATTGGCATGTTAAATTTACCTAAATTAGAACGTTTCCCCTTTTAAAATTGTTTCGTGCAAGTTTTTCTTTAGTGTAGATGTATTGTTTCAATGATTTCTGCTAATCAGTTGAGAGGAGAAACACATTTTACCATATGGATTCACCATAAACCAGTGAAGATACTTTATTGTACCTTGCTCAGTCCTTTATTACAAAGGGGTGAGAAGAAAAGGGATACTCAATATTTTAAAAAGTCTTTGGACTTCGTGGCAACCCAAATAGAATTTAATTAAGAAATGTGAAACATAAGGTCCTAAAGCGTTGTAATCATTGACAAACTTGTAAATATACCTGCTTTATTTTGCTTATAATCATCATCATGATTAATTTAAACAACCCTCAGTATTTGCCCATATCTTTTACAAACCTCAATTTTTAAAAGCTTTAAATAGCTCATATTTTGGGAGACGGTAGGCAGCTGGAAATGTGCTCTTTGAACATAGATCTTCCAGCAGTCGTTCATTTCTCTGGGAATTTTTATGTAAGCTCCCTTATTGGGAATATGCTAATGACACCCACCATGATTGCTGATTTTCTTTGAATCGTTATTCCTCTGTGGGCAAAGCAATCAGAAAGGGAGAACAGGAGATTTCCTTCTTGCTTGTGTGCCTTCTTCAACCATCTGCTCTATCCTGATTCATTTGAATAAGATCTGCGGTTCTCAGATTCTTTACTCTGACATTCTAAGGTATTCAAAAGCTTCGATGAAGTTAACAGTTATGTATCTGTGTCACAATGTGGTTCTTTGGTGAGTTCTAAGGGTAAATCTTATCCAGAGTTTACATGGGCAGATTAATTTTAAAAAATAAAATGATAATGTAGGTTAGCAGCTTCATTATTCGGAATGGGTCAGTTCTGAACACTTTTGCTATTAATGGCTTTGAGCAGAGATGTTGCAGAAAAGAAGAAAAAAATGTAACTGATGTAGTAACACAAAGTATTTCAAGAAAATGATTGTTGATTTGAAATCTCCCAAGGTGAAGAAAAGTAAAACTGAGGAATTGCAAAGAGAGAGAGAGAAGAATATTTGTGAAAGACAAATGTTAATGAATACTTTTTTTTTTTAAGTAACATTTTTAGGCATTCTGACAAGAACATGCTTGACTAGTAATGAAGACTTTTGGGTGCCAGTTCAAAACCTCCCACCAAAGTGCTTTGTACACTTAGGAAAGTTACTCAAGTTCTCTGAGCTTCTGTTTCCTCTGCAGTGACATGAAATCAATGTTCTAGGAAATATTAAAGGTTTCTCCACAAGTAAAATTGTGAGACTGTTATTTATTTCCATGAAATACATTGCAGATAATGGAAAGTAACTCTATGGTTTGGCTTTAGCATGGGCATTCAATCTTGCCCATGGAAAAGCCATTTCAAAATATATGAACCATCGTCAGAAGAAGGATTCAGAGCTTTTGGATTACACTTTTAAAATTGATGAGAATAGACTAAATTTTAAAAATGGGACACCATATTGTGCTTCAGTTTATATGGAATGGATAAATTGCTAAGAATGTTGCTGATTGATAGAAGCACGTCTTCTACTTCAATGAGTAAAAATCAGCAAGATTCTGACACTCCTAGCAAGACAGAACTAACTTAATATGCAGAATTGGCATTTAGGCAAGAGAGTTTGCAAAACGTGGTACTATTAAGTCAGTGAACATTGTCAAAACATGAAGAGATGTAAGTTTGTGAATGTTGACACTCTTTGGGTATTCAGCTCATTTAAAAGTGAAGAGAGCTATTAATGTAAATTGTTTTGGAAAGTGCCTTGATCTTGTCCTACTCACCCAAGAATTCCTCTTATTTTCTCCACATCAAGAATCAGACTGAAGACAATTCAACTGCCCCCATATTTTAAAGAGTTGAGAATTTTAAACAGGTACATAGTATCTAGAGACCTAAACTTCTGATGAGTCTGCTTGCTTGTGCTGTGAATGACCACTGACCACTCTGTCCATCCTTATAAGGGTAATTCTTTTGGTGCTTTCTCTGGCAACCATTACTGATCTGTGTCCTGGTTTCTGTTTGATAGTTGAGGATTATTACAAACTCAGCGGCAGAAGCCAAAACAAATAGAAATTATTTTACTGTTGTGTTTCAGCTGACCAGAGATAAACTTGTGCCCCAAATAATCTCCACTACCTTCCTTCTACATATCTCAACAAAGGGAAGAAATGTACAACCACTCTGTCTTCTTTTCTGATGTAGTATACAAATAGAACACTTTTGAGAAACAGAACTAAAAATAAGAGAGCACGAGCATATCTTAATATTTCATGAGATAAAATTCCAAGGGCCTGAAATTAAAGATAGGCAGGTAGCCAGTGATATAGGGAGAGAGATCTCTATTGCAGCCCTTGATTTGATGGACAGCACACATTCTTTCTCTAAGACTTTAGCTTTTAGCTACTGTAATGCACTGTCTTGTAATTAGATGGGCGGGGTAACCTGATATTGTATCTGCTCAGCTGTCATCTTATTGCATTTAATTTTTTAGAATCTTGCTTTTTTGTTTGTTCCTGAACTATATTTCACAGATCTCCCTGATTGAATAACTTTGTCTCTTTTAATGGTTAGAATTGCATAGCATTTAGATGTGGGTATTTGTCACTAGTACTAAGATTATAATTAAAAAAATTTCTACTTTTGCAGGTCCTTTTTACCTATCACTTAGATATACTTCTCTATTTGTTTCTAGATTTAAACATAAACATTATGTATTTGATGTCAAAGAGGTTATAATCCAGTTCATTTTATACTACTCATAAACTTCTATTCTCCAAATAAATGAACTTCCTGTTCTGTTTCTGGATGAGGAAGAAATCCAGAAAGGAAGTATATTCATCAGTCTCTATGTCAGCAAATTTCTGATCGACGTCAGTAGTGTACTCTGCATCAGCACATCGGAACAGTGTCTGGATGGCACTATTAAATGCCTTGCTGCTTGAAACATATTTTTGAACCCAGAATATTGAACATTATATCCAATTTTGAGGATAATTTTATTCACATGAAATTAGTTTTTCCAAGTTTAGAAATGAAGCATTCTTAGTTTAAGTTTAAATATTGCTCAGTGATGATTTTCAACGATTAGAAACACATTTGTACTCTAACACATCTAGGCCCAAGTAGTTCTCATTTAGAACTCATTTTTTTTTCTAGCAATAATCTAAGTATTTCTGTTTTATTACATTTCTCATTCCCATGTGATCTTGGTCAATAGACTGTCGTTATCAGAATAAAGTTCTTTACATTTAACTGAATTTTGAAGTTATGAAACATACACACATCTACTTGAAAACCGATATTAAAGAAGTGAATAGAATTTAAAGTGTTCTTCAATTCTTTGGTCGTTTTACAAAAATATTTATGTAAAAGTGCCTTCTCTTATGTATTTGCCTCTTGCTTTTCTTCTTTTGTTAATTCGAACCACATATGCAGAGTCACAAGAGTTTTCAACATATTAGGTAAAATAAGCAAAATATTAGATTGGAAAAAGGTGAAAGGAATATACTGGAGACTGGCAATTTTATTTCCTACTAGCAATAAACAAAAGATTATAATTAATGGACATGCTCTTTATTAAACTATTTCACTGACAAATATATTAGTATGTGTAACTAAGAAACTGGCAGTTTCTAAGTATTTGTGAGGACAATGTGCTTTAGACTGATATGTGTATACATTTATCTACACCTCCTCTTGAGCTTGCCTATTTTTCAAACTCTAGAGTATAACCTTGAATTGGTCATATGAGTTGACAGTGTTATTGAATATACAACTTCAGTTCCTCAGCGATCTCTCTCATTTTCTAATATATCTTGATATATACTGGTTTATATTGCTTAAACTTCATGTGGGATTAGGCCTCTTTCATCTTTCCTTGTTTTAAATTCATACAACAATTAGCTGCCCATTATCTACACCTGGTAGTCTTATCACTTCCTGCTACATTTCTCAAGTCTTAGATACTTTCAAACAGGTGTACATTTTGTTGAAGTTACTTTTCCTCTGCTGAATCAACATTCATAAACTGGAATTAGAAGTAAAAGTACTTAATCACTTGGAAATCAGCCAAATATGAGGAAGGTTTTCCAACTCATTTATCCAAAGCATGAGACATATCCATGTGCTATCTGAATGTACAAAGAACATGGGGATAATTTCTATAACTCTAGGGGTGAGAGATAAATTCAGAATCTACATGTTGTACTCTGAAAGAACAACAGGAATAATGATGTATAACTTGATATCCATTTTAAATAATTACCTTATGTCTATTAGCATTATACATTTTATTGAAGTTTTGTCAACTTATAGTTGATATTGTGCATTGATCTATAAATCAATGGATTTACCTCTTAAAATCTCAGATATGTGTATTTTTTCTCTCAAATATGTAACACTTATTACAAAGATATTGTTTTACAATTATCTTTAGTTTGCTTTCGGAGACGACTTATGAACCAAACAGAAACATCAGCTCTTTTCGACCAATGGGGAAGATGGTAGGAATTGGAATAGAAATATAACAATAGCCTGGTCCTGTCCTTGAGGAGCTCGTAGTGAGAAGAGCAGCCTTATACACATGATGTCAATAAAGTACAGCAAAAGCCAGATAGAAGGATGCGTACACATGGGTTTTGATCATGCATGCCTTTTCGAGCTTGTTTAGTCATCTGATTGACTAAACAAGGCTACAATAACTCTTGCCTGTTTTCAAAACCACTCCTCTCAGAAATTACAATTTCCTCCTGAAGATGTTCAAAGGAAAGATTCATGTACATTTTCACAAGAAGCTAGCACAATGGCTTATCTGTAACAGGCATTAAAAAAAAAACCTGTAGAAACTGTATATGAGGAAAGTGTTATATATAAGGCAGAGATGTTGGCTTGGTGGGTGTTTAGTCATGTGGAAGTTAACCCTAAATCTTTACTTTTACATGCTGATGGCTTTTGAGCTGCAGTTCTTCACTTCATTCATCATTTATACATGATTCCTTGATAGGTGAACCAAGTTGGACTGCTAATCAATTTTTGCTTGAGTAGATCTGTTTTTCTCTACCCCACATGTTTGTTTATTCATTATGGAGGCTGGGGTAGTATTCCTCAGCAAACTTTCTAATGCAGAAAGGTCACAAGACTCAAGTACCTGTTGAAACCTGTGTATATTTTACAATAGTGCTAAGAAATTATTATTTCTCTAGGAAACATGTGTTCATTGCTCTTAAGGCATCTTAGAAAATAATTTTTTAAAATATTGCATTTAAACCAAAGCATAGAAAAACCATTTAGACTACATAAAAAAAACATTTCGATGTTCATCTTTTTATTTGTTTCAATACCAAATACACCTCGAAGTATACCATTTTAATATGTGACAGAAAGTTTTTATTATAAACATTTTTCTGAAATTACTTGAAATCTTAAAACAGAGCAACATGACTCCAAGCTTTTTATTTGAGTTAATTATTTTTGCAGGTAACTAACTTCCTCTTATAGTCTTTTATATTTTTCCTTCTGAATTCTGATCTCAAAAATCTCCTTATGATTTTGATTTCTTTTTCCAGTTTCTAATTTATTTTTTTTTTATTCTTCAAGCACTTTTTTGTTTGTTTGTTTCAATTTCTTGCTTCTCTTCTCTGGACTCAACTTCCCTATCTAAGATGAACTAATACTGTTCTATTGAGGGACATCTGAATATCATAGTTTGTCATAGCAGTCAAGGCATAGTGTATATTTATCTCCTATGAAGCTTTTAGTTTTTCTTCTGATTTTTCCCTCGAGTATGGTTTTTGGCTTAATTACTAAAACAAAACATTAAAGAAGAAAAACAAAAATAAAACTAGATTTTCCAGACATTTAATGGTTAGAATCCATCATTTGCTTATACTAACTTCATTAATATTTCCTTTATGGGGGGAGTATCTGAGATATGTAAACTTTCTAGTTTTAAGGAGTAACAAATAAATTATACTTGGGAATTTCAAAATTGTTTTCTTAGCACAATGCATGGAAAGATAAAACAAATTATTGTAACAATACATTTCCATCTTCAAGATGGCTGTCATTTCTTTTTAAGAGGTGTACTTTGTGTCACGTTTTCCTGTTCATAAAACAAAGAACTAAAACGTTATCTACATCATGTACAAGATAACCTACTTACACAGCTCGTAATTGAAATAAAATTGAACAGCATCATAGTTTAGGGAAGAAAACTAAAAGTGGCTCTCCCTGCTACTGGTTTTGCTCAGTACTAAAGGAAAATCCTTGCAAGTGTTGTTTACACAGTACGAAACCCTTGTAAAGTCATAGTGGAACAAGTCTGCTATCTGACCCAGCCTTAAGGGCTCCTTAAACACCTGCGGATTTATGGAGTTCAGATGCCTACAAGGGTCTGTGTAGAAGTTCATTCAGAAATCTGGAGCCCAGCTAAAATGATCTGTTGACATGGGCAAACTGTTTTGTTTCTCTGTAGTCCAATCAGGCTTTTGAACTAGAAAAGAGATTGAGATTTAAGAATGTACTCTTTAAATAGATTTAATAAGAAAATGCAGGTGTATTTGGTTTTTTTTTTTAAATCTACTTGTGTGATTTTGATCAATTAATCTTTGAATTTTGTTCTTAAATTTAGATTAATAAAAGCCAAATCACCAGAGACTTCTTTCCCCATATTATGTGTGCAAAAGTAGTCCCCAGCAGATACACACATACATCTGGTGAGTGGAGTTGGCCCTTTTATATTGAAGACTTATGCAATTTAAAACATGAAAACCTATACCCTTTAGAAACTTATATCCTTTAAAAATGATCAAATATAGCCACAGAGTTGTCTTAATTAACTCCACAATTGCTTTCTTTTGGGGATTTGATTGAGTCTTTTGAAAATCAGAAACACCATGATTTAGAGAATGTTCAGTCTTATTTTAAAGAGTTTCAAATGAGCTTATCTTACAATTGTTAAACATGTGTCTTCCATTTTCATCCTAAAAGTTTTATGAAAGGAAATATGCTTGAAAACACCTTGTTTAAGCTAAAACATCAAGCACATCCAATGTAAGAAATAAGCTGGTCAATATCTTTCTTATTTTTATTCTGTAATCATTCTGTGACTGATAGAATGTGTAAAAATGTGGGTAAGACCTCATTATGTCTGGCTTGTTGATTCTGTTTACACATTGCTTAGTTGTTTTTTGTTTTAGTTTTGTTTTGTTTTTGCTTCTTTAAAAGAATATATATTCCTATGCAGTTTTAGGTTTTATGTAGTGTTACGAATTACCTTGAAATAGATATTACTGTTTAGCAGATTGGCTCATATAAGTACTGCTCTGTTCCCTTTTATTGTTATTTACTCCAAGAATATTCTGTTATTTGTCAGAAAACTTCTATGCTTCTAAATGCGCAAAGATGTTTGAGCTTTCAACCTGGTGGTTTCATATTCTTCTTTACTGATTCATCTATTTTATCTTGTTAGGATACAATGATCACAAATCTTTTTTAAATGGGTTAAGTAAGGTGCAATATTAAAGGCACTTATCACTCTTAACTTGAACGTAAAGGTCTAAAGAGTGTCCCATCAAGGCTACACAAGACATAATTTTAGAAACAATCCTATGACATACACATTAAGTTTGAATTCAGGTTTCATAAGTCTCCTGATAGATACTTGTTTTATTAGTGAGTCCAGGTCCTGAAAATGACAGTTTGTTTATCCTTGTGGTGTCACAGGGTAGTCAACTTTCTATAGTAAGTTTGAAGAGAAATCAAGTAAGAAAAATAACTCCAAAACTTGGTAAATTGTTCATAAATATATTGGTGAGAACAGGAGTCAATGAGGAGACAATGATGAATGTAAATAAAAATAGAGTGGTGTATAATATGTCTCCGTGTGCTTACTATAAAATGTAAGAAAGTGTATTACACAGCTGTAAGCTTTAAGATGATAATCTATAAGAAGGAATTATTTAGATCACATCCACAAACAGAACCCTAGTTAATGTCTACTGTATTCATAAATATGAAGTAAAGATATATTCATGCTGCGATATATTTTAACGGTTTTATAATTTATTTTTTTACTCGCATAAAGCACTAGTAGTGATGAAATTAAAAGTAATGGAAAAATACTCAATTAATTCTTATAATCTGAAGTAGAAATTTATGGCGACTAGTATATATGGCTAATCCAGGCATTCTGGTTTCAGCTTCAGAAACATACAAACAAAATAAGGTATAAATGGCTATTTGCCTTATTTCTTTATAACAATTTATATGTGTGAATTAAGGGCAAGAAAAAAATAGTGGTTATATATTTTTTGAATTAAAAAAATTATTTAATGTATTACTTGAGTAGCAAAATTATAATATGCATTTTAAAAGAAGTACTGAAATGAATCCTCCATTAGCACTTTTCAAGGGGAAAAAATGAAGAACATACAATACTTAATTCAAATTTTTTTTTGGCCAGAACTATATTCTGTTCTTTATATTAGAAATAATCAGTATTAGTTTTTCTTAAAGTCCAAATAATTGATTAATGCAGACATAGCGGTGCGAAACTATTGAACAATTTGATATTTTATAATAACATAAGCAGTTGATGGATTGAATTTTTATTTTTCAAGGTAATGTTTAACCTTGTATAGATACAGTCTTTTCAAACTAAACAAGAATTAGGGAGGTCTATTAGGTATCAAAGACCTGTAGAAAAGAGAAGTTGTGAACATGATGTCTCTGGAAACATTAATGGAAATTTAGATATAGGTGGAAAGGTCTAAGGATTTGCTGGCTATTGGCTTGAAAAGATGGAAAGCGGATCTGGGTGAGATGGAGAGGAAGAAACAGAGAACTCAATATTTAGAGAAGGTGGAGTTAAGAAGTAGGAAAACAAAGAATCTACATAGGTGTAGCTACATTGTAGTAGGATGTATCTGCAGTTTTCAGTGTTTTCTCACCCTCTGGGAAAACCAGCCCATACTGTAAATGGGGCCAGAAGTGGGTTACGGAACATTGTAACCTCATTTCACCTTATTTAGCTATGTGCCAGAGATCTCAGCAGGTAGTTCAATTAACTCCTACTAGTTAAATGAGAAGAAAATGAGGTTACCCAGATTAACAAAACAGAAATCTTTGTTCTCCTCCAAATCAGGGAAGGAAGGCTGCTGGCTGCCCGTAACTGGTCCAGCCCAAGCAATTGCCCATTTGCCCAAGAGCTTCTGAGCTAAGGTCCATAGCTCTTCCCGAAGCCTTACCAAAGACAGCAGAAACAACCACAAAACAATGACTAAAGAAAGCATTAAAAGTGAAGTTGAATATTGCATTCTTTAATTTCTTTCTCTCTCCTTATGGAGTGAATACATAACCCAAGTGGGGGAAATATTTCTCATGTGCTTTTATATCTGAGAAAATTTGAACAGGAAAGTTTTGTTTTCTCTAAAGCTTGAATTTTGTAGAATTATTTCTTTACTGTTATTTAATATAATTTATAGGGTGTTCTAGTTTAGAAATTTTAATTAACTCCTCTATCATTTCATAAATAATTATCTAATATCTGTAGTTATGTTTAGTATGTTTAAACTAATTGTCACTAGATACTGATAGAAATAACTAGAAAACATTTAATAAACAAATATTTTTAGCGTTACCTAAAGTTCAAATTAAATTTCTTTAATTTGTATCTATTTTCAATTTTAATGAGCAGTTTTACTGATAATGATTTATTTTAACAAGTAAAGAAATGGAAAATACTGAAATATTCATACATTGTAATCTGGGAATACAAAAGTTTAGGGCATCTCTTCATTATTGTAATATGCATGTCTATAAAATTATTTTTACAAGTAGCGGTTAATTTTTTAAAGTAGTTGTTAATTTACAAGTAGTTGTTAAATTATTTTAAGGCATCGTATTGTGATGGTTGAATGTAGATGCTATCATTAAATTGACTTTTGTGAACTGCTACTCTGAATGACCTTGCTTTTTTGCACCTCAGTATCCTCATCTGCAAAATAGGTTTAATAAAAACTATATATACATGAGCTAATTTAGCTATGGGGATAAAGTACATTTATAAAAAATATTTAGCTGAATAATGAATATTGGCCATTACTATTAGTCTATTATTAATATTATAAATCAAGTAAAGTTTATAGAAATGTCTGTTTCTTTCCCAATAAACTCTATACCTTCTGCTATTTAAAAAAATATTTCCCATATGTTTTATACAGAAGAAGGGTAGGTTTATACTATGAGTTCTTAAAAAATATATTTGAAATATAACTCTGCTTCAGGACGAGTTGTCCAGATAAACATCATACAGTTCTTAACTGACCGAGAATATTTCAGTTTCATCTGGCAATACTTGATTAGGTATTTATAATATTTGTATAAGAAATGAATGTAACTAACATTTACTGTGCTAAATGCTTGACATTATCCAGTCTCTGTAATAGTTTTGTGAGTTTGATATGAATTTGATTAGTTTACAAATGATAAAACTAGGCTCTGAGAAGTTCAATTATTAGGCCAAACTTACATGGTTAATAAAGTTTGAGACCCTTAATAAGGCCTAAGTCCTCCTAGTTGCCCTTGTAGGTTGTTTACAAGGCAAGAGATTCTGTTCCAAGGTACGTAGTTCAGTATAGAGCAGTTAACAGGTTTCTAGCCTTGTGTTGTATAACAGGGACTGCCAACTCTGTCATAAGCTGGGTGATCCCAGGCCATGACTTAACTTATCTGAATTTCAGTTTCCTTACCCATAAAATTCAGAATTGTAATGAGAACCAAATTAGACAAAACCTAGAAAACACTTTGCATACAACTTTGGTATGATGACTTATAATGATAATTGAAAAAAATGATCTTGAAGGTGAGCTAACAAATGAAGACATCTGGTAGGTTGCTTAGAATACTATATAAAAATGAAGTAATTTTAATGAGCTACTTAATTCCCTATCTCCATATCTTAGGTACCGATGTCTAGAGACTATATGAAGGGTTTAAGAAGAAATTTTTAAAAAGCCAACTATTTTAATCAACAACTCTTATCTTGGGGACAAATCCAAGAGATGTACAAATTAATCATTAAATAAATAAAAATGTTATTAATATAATACCTTTCATGCACGACATATGTCAATATGATTTACAAAGAAATGAGTTAAATACTGGCATACAATAACAGTATAAAAAAGCAGAAGACACTATGCTCTCACATGTAGCTCACTGCAGGCTTGGATATTAGTGCCCTTGTTATTGAAGAACTTCAGTAAACAGAATGCATCTAATAAACATCACATTTTTGTCCCATTAAAACAAGAAAGAAACCTCAAATAAACTTATGCAGATGCTGGTATTTTTCTCATAACTTTGACTGATCAACGAGCACCACCAAAAATGCTAGAAGCAATCAACACAAACTTTGAAACGCAGAGAAGCAGAGAAACAGTGATGCCTGGTAGAGACTTCTTGGGGTGCATCATTAGGGAGAATCTGAATGCTGCTACTATTAATAAGACTACAAATTGTAGCTGATCAAACCAGAAGGAGCCTTGAATGTATTTGCTGGGAATTGCTTAAGGCTTAAACACCAAGGGACTTGAAACAAACTGTTCTTATCACCTTTTTCCAAACAGAGATTTAAATTTACAATGAAAGTGCCAGCACCAGCTGTACTTAAAGAAAGCACCACATGTCTCAATGAGATCCAAGAAAATGGAATGGAGCCCAGTTCAAGCTGGAGGTGTCATCTTGCTCTAGCCAGCTGGGTGACACCAAGCTGAAAGTGATGAGGTGCTAATTAAAGTGGATGAACAGAGTCTCATTGTAGGCACCTGCCAGTGGCCTACGCAGGATCAGCTAGAACCCTGGGCATATTGCCCAGCCTGGCTGCAGGAACTAAGTGTGAATTCCGGCATCTCTTATCTGGTACTTCACCTTTCAGATTTTTCCCATTATGGTTTTAGTTGGAGATGTGACTCCTGCCCCCTGCACCTATTTGCCAGTGTTCCCAAGGAATAATTACACATGATGTAACATTTTGAGCACAGTCCCTTTCTGAAAGCAGTAATTAAAACAACAACAGCACAACAACAACAACAACAAAACAGACTAAAATCTATGTTTAAATGAAAACCCAAACTGCATAAAACACAGATGTACTGCACTTATGGGGAAAAAGCAAAAATAACACCCCAAAATATATGAAATGTTCTCTTCAGTTTTGCAACAGTCTCAGATTTGTTCCATTCATACTAATTACCCCTTTTTCTATTGAAACTACCCAAGATCGCCAGAACTACATTACATAATGATGGATCGTTTAGAAATGTTTGCAGTAGCCATAGTAGCTGCTTTTCAAAACAGAACATGACACGACCTGAAGCAGCTGATCCACTAAAAAATAAAGGACACAGACACAGACAGTAATTTAGTGGTTACCAGAGGGAAGGGTTGGGGGCCAGTAGATAAAGATAAAGGGGATCAAATATATGGTGACAGGAGATTTGACTTTGGGTTGTGAACACAAAATGCAATATGTATATGCTGTATTATAGAATAGTACACTTGAAACATATCATTTTATTAACCAATATCACTAATGTCACTCCAATAAAATTTAATTAAAAAACAAATGAAAAACACCTTTTACCTATTTAAAATGATAACTCGAGATCACCAAATGATAGTTTTAGGTTACCAAAATTTGTGTGACTTCAGATAATACATTAACTATCCAATATGTCAGATAGTTATTAAATGTTTATGTGCATCTGTTCAGTTTTTCATATGATCGGTAAGCAGACCACTGAACCTATTATCCACATGATAATATGGCAGTGCCAGGGAATCCCATTCTGTTGTGAAATTGAGGAGTTTGTGTAGTCTAAATTTCTTCTCCATCCAAAAGATTTACAACAGTCCTGAGTCTGAAGCCATTGCTTTTCTAGGAAACTTGTTTCTTTGCTCTATAATGCCATTTTTAAAGAAATTTCTCGGTAAATTGGCTGAAATCTATATTTACATAAGTTCTGTTCCAGTTCTGTGCTCTGTAGGATAGAATAAACCCACCTCTCCTTATACACGTTTCTTTCAGGTTGACATAAAAATGTTATTGCCTCTAAAGTAGTCAGATGCCAGTAGAAGTGCTGGCGCCACAACTTATTAGCCTAGTGTCTTTTTGGACAAGTTACTTAACTCATATAGTGCCTCCATTTTCTCATCTGTAAAATGGACATTGTAATCTATCTCAGAGGGTTGTTATGCATATTAAAGTACATGGTGGGTACAGAGTGTTGGTTCAAGAGTAGGTTGCCAGGAATGGGCAGCCAATCCGGAGAACAGAAGGAAAAGTCTGTTTAGATAGGAAGAGTCTGTGAAGAGAAAATTTTATTTTGCACAAGTTGAACACTGTGTAGGAACACAAGGCCAGCATTTAGGAGGCCTGGTCTGTGCAGGTAGACATGGGCATCAGACATAAAAATAGTTTGATCTGTGATTGTCACTACCATTTCTGGGGTCAAATATTTGGAATGAGAAAGCTAAGAACAGAATCTAAGAGAATACTTAGAGGAGGAGGGGACAGACCGGGAGCTTGAGAAAGATGTAGGACGACTATAGAAAAAGCATTGGGACTTGTACATTAAAATAACACAATGGCACCTGAGAAGGTGTAAAAATAGATGTTTAATGATGCACCACAAACTGGACATTTAGATAGGAAATTTGTGAGATTCCAGTGGAATGAAATGGAATCCATTGTAAGGAGATAAGAGATCAACGGGAAAAGAAGAATGGACGGTAACTAGACACATCCTTCTTTCAATAACTCTGTCTAGTAGTAAGAGAAGGAGGAAAGATCTTGGCATAAAGAGAGGGAGAATAGGTAGAGGTTTTCACGTTGAAATGGAGAAAAGTCCTTGTTTCCATGGTAAATACAATCCATCTTTGTTTTTTCTTTTTGAGCACTGGGAGAATATTTGCCTCATACCTAAATTTCTAGCACTTTTTGTACTTTTCATGATTCCTGTAATTTTACCTGGAGTGGCCCACCAATCAAGTTCACTCAGTAGTTATAGGTATAACAATGGAGACCTCAGAGATTTGAACTATACTGAAATAACCAAATGGTCATATTCTTTATTTTTTTTTCTCTGTTGGGTTTATGTTCTTTCTAAACCATATATTGTTTTTTATTATACTGCTCTCCTGTCTTTTGTCCTTCTCTACCTATCCACTCATAGAATACTCTTTCTAGTATGACAGTTCTTGTTGTTTTTATCCTTAAGAAAGATTAAATCATTTAAAAAGTTATTATACATCATGATAGTCTTTTCCAAGCATCTAGGAAATAATAGAAATTAGTCTAAAATTGTCCAGATTTTCATTTCAAGAAATATAAAAATTGATTTCTTTTCCATTTCATATAATTTTCTAAAATATGTATAAATGGTTTTAAAATCTTTTGATAAGGATCTCATCTATATAGCTTAAAGGCTAGTTGGTACCTTTGAACTAAGATGTCAGGCAGTGAAGAAAGAAGAATTGTTGGTACATGGATCAAAGTAATGGCAACTGTGATGGTTAATCTGTTCTTGGGGCATGAACTGATTATGCACACATCATCTTAGCTAAGTTCACATACCCAGATGAAATCATCATCATCATCTTATACTTTGAAATACAATAATTATGAATATGCCATGAGTATATTTTTATGCCCCTGAGTATATTTTTCAAAAATGTTCAGGCACAAACTTTTTTTAACTAGAAGTTTAACATTTTTTCATATCCTCATTGACACTGAAGTACAAAACTGATGTCAGCGAGTTACAGAAACCTAAAGAAATAGAATACTAAAGCCTTAGGAGCCTTGAGAATTAATCATGCTGACTCTGAATGCTTTTAGGCCCTGGATCCTCACTGCAGCAATCACATAGCACCTAACAAGGTATTTTGTTAGAAAAGGTTAGAAACTGTACAGGTGGCAGCATATATCTTTGTCAAAGTTATGATCTTTCTCATTGTAGCTTGAATCTACATAAAATAATGATGAAAACTGTTCATCATACTCAAAACTCAATCTCAAACAAAATGGCCAGTAATTGAAAAAACAAAGGTAATTGGCCATGAATGATGGAAGAAATTTCAGTAAGGATCTTACTGATTGAAAGCAGTTCAATAACTCTAAAACACTGGAAATATTTTAAGCACCACAAGCCTTAATATCGGACTATTGTCAAGGAAAATTTAAAAGAGTTCTTGATAGTATAACATCATGCAGTGATTTGACTATACTCTATAATTTCTAAAATGGACTGCATTTGCTGAACTCACCAGAAATCCCTCCTTTTATCTACCAGTCACTTCATATTCATTAAATGACATAAGCATTGCTTTTTGAACACAAGTGTTGAGTTTATTGAACATGTTAGCCTCTATAGGTAGAAAAGGAAATATTTTTTCCTCCAATTACTGACTTCAAACATATTATATTAGATTAATTTATTCATCCATTCAACCAATATTTATTGCATACCTGCTATGTGTGAGTGCTAACAAAAACAAAACAGATAAAACAATTGGCCTTCCTGGAGCTTAAATTCTAATGGGGGAGACAGACAATAAACATAATAGATCATTTCCTGCCTCTGAGTTCAGGCATATTCCATTGGTTTTCTGGTCTTTTTCATTTATTGGAAGTGTCACTGCCAGTTATTAAATTGTTTCTTTTTATCCAGACCAAATTGTTTATTTCACATCCAATTCCAAGCTCATTTCTCTTCCCCACTGCACCCTGCCCACATTTGGCCTCTCCAATAGGGAGACGTGTTCTCCTCTTATTCCTTACTCTCCCTTCTTTCATCTTCACTAACTCCTGCTTCTGACTCCCTCCACCTGCAAAAAGGCCAAGCCAAATTTTCTAAGAGCTCTCTTACCACCTGCAGTTCCATATATGAGGTACAGTAAGAGTCTCCTAAGAGTTTCTGCAACCCTACAGATATCCATGTAGCATAAAGTGTCATTCCCCCTTTTGGATATAAATCTCGATCTGAACAAATGGTTCTCTTTAGACGTTCCTCTTTGCTCAGCTTAAAGTGGGGAGAAAGCACATCCCTTGGCCAACAGATGGAAGATGTCACAGTATTATCCTTGAGAGGCCTATATTTCTTTTTTACAAAGTATTCTTCAATCTCTAATTAGCCTTACAGTATTAAGCTGGGTGCTAGGATAAGCATCACAAAGCCATTTTTACTATCTGTTATCAAGGTCCTTCTGGATGGTGTAGTACAATCCTGCCCAATAGAAATATGATGCAAGCCACATATATGATTTAAAATCTTCTGCTAAGCATATTTAAAAAGCCAAAAAAAAGTGAAATTGATTTTGATAATAATTTTATTTACCCAAATTAATCCAAAATTTATGATTGAAATGCAGAATCAATAAAAAAATATTTGTGTTTTTTCATGTCACATCTTTAAAAATTGATATGTATTTAAAACAGCAATTAGCTATGTTCCAGGTGCTCAATAGGCTCATGTACCTAGTACCCACTGGCTTGGACTGTACAGGGCTAGTCCTTCCCTTGAAAGTGGTGTTAACAGTCACTTTTTATCTCACATCTTGAACCTCAACTGAAACTCTGGGACAACTGGACAGTCAACTCAACATTGTAAACCTACACAAATCTTTCTTGCCTACCACACCACCCCCTCTGTCATTCCCACCCCCTCTCTATCATCATCCTCTCCTCCCCTACTTCTTTCCCCATGCCTGATTTGTTTACATTGATTCATGTAGCTCATGTAACACACTGGAGTCATAATAGTGAAGAGAATTTCCATAAAGTGGTTGGAAAATTAATAAATGGGTCTTCAAATAGACCTCTTTGCTCTTAGTTTCCTTCCCTCCTTATCCCCTCCTATTCTTACTCTCTCTCCCTAAAGAATTTAATATGTTAAATTATAATCTTATGTAAACTACTAGCAACTTGCAGTGTGGATTGGGAAAGGCAGGCAAAGAATAAAAGAAACTTCCTAACATGGTACTAAAATTTTATTTCTTGTCCTGAAATTTCATTATAATGCCAGTCATTTAGGATTGGGGTTAGAAACGTAGGATACTACTAGGGCACATAACAAGCTATATTTAGACTAAAGATTTCTTTTAGGATATTGGATTTTCCAAGTTCTCTTAATATTTTTGCTGAAATGAGCAGATAGGTTATATGACACATTCAGAGAAAAAAATGTAAAGTTGCATTGAGGGAAAAAAAAAAACACATGTGATAATTTCCTCAGATAAAAATAACATGGTTCTTTTTCTTCATTTATCTGACTTTTATTTGTTCGTGTATTCTGAGGTTCTTTTTCCTCTATTTTACATGTAAGTCATGACACTCTAATGTCAAAGGAAAGAAGATTTGAATTACATTTCCCTACATCAGTATGGGGTTTCAAAAAAATAATAAAGTTATTTAGTATGTTCAAGGGAAAGGTTATCGATTGTAATTTGAGGGTAAAAGATTGAAGAGTAAATACTCAAGCTTTTTAAAGCTGAGTTTTGACAAGAATTTAAATCATCTTCAACCAAATCATTAATAAAACAGCCAATATGCTGAAGGAAATAATAGACATACCTTAGTTTATTTCTTCTCTCAGAATTATTATCATGATCATGAAAAGGTAAGAAGCTACCTTTAAAATAAAATATAAAATGTAGGTCTTATCCAGCTATAAGTAATAAAGATCTAATGTTTCTACAACTAAAGTATTTGGGAAAAAATCAAATTAGGGCAATTATATTCTATCTATATACATTTTTCTCAGCAATTTAAATTTGATTCAGGCTTAAAACTCTGTTTCTATTCAACAATTATTTGTGCCTAGATCAGATGAAGCATTTCAGTTTATGGTATTTTCAGTTTATGGTATGAAATCCATAAATATTACAGTAAAATGCTTTGAAACTCTTCAATATTAAAATACCTTGCAAAGGGATTACATTATCTAATCATTAAATAGGATATTAATGAGTCTTTATTAAACTTTCCAGATAAACATTGTATTGACATCTAGTGGCTACAGAGGCTGATAACAGATATACTACCTTAGAAGCACATGGAGTATTTAAATTCGTTTTCCATTTAAAATTCTTTTGAATGGAAAATGGGCAAAGTATACATAACACTGGGTAAACGCTAAAGTATTGATAAGAAGATATAAAATGTCTTCGTATTGATATATTAAATGCCAGGGATGGATTTGGGGTGGTCTGAAAAAAGAATCATATCAGAGTTGTTCAAGAAACATAGGACAATACCTAGATGTTTGGTACTAGGTTTTCTAAGGTATGTCAAGAGCAATAGTGTCCACTCTCATTTATGGAGTTTCTCCTACATCACAGCCTTGCAATGTGCCTAACAGATCTTGTCTTATTTAGACCTAGGAAATATCTTCCCTGTAAGAAGTTATTTGCACCTGCATGTTACCAGCGAAGAAACAGACCACCAAAGGTTAAATTACTTGCTGAGGGTTACACAATGAACAAAACAGCAGTCAGCTTTTGAAACAACTCTGTCAGTTTCCAAGTCCAAACTCAGAGAAACCACGTTTTATAAATATATAAGTAACTCTACATGTTAATGACGTCATTTAAAATTTACCAATTAAAATAATTGTATCAGTCATTTTAATTCACTTTGGAAAAACTCACTTGGTGACATTTTAACTCACTTTGTGACAACCGAATCTCGCTTTTAGATTATTGAGCAGTTATTCTCCTTGCGTGTTTCTGTGAGCTTGTTCTACTTCCAGGACTTGAAGTACATAATCGTGTGACACGTATGTATTACACAGTTTAAAAGACAAGACATTCAGAAAGAAGATAGGGTTCTCTCACTGGTGTCTTTTTTTGACTAAAAAAAAATGTCTTTTTTTTTTTTCCTTTGAAAAACTTATTTGAAAAGCTATCATAGAAAAATATCATGGCAAGAAAGAAATTTACAAGTAAAAGTTGAGGAAATTCAAGGTAGTGACCTGGAAACTGAGAGTGCAGAACTTAAAAAAGGGTTAATGGTGACAAGAAAGGAAAGAGGGAAGGCAGGGAGCAGTTGAGTATAGAACTTGATGAGAAGGGAAAAGGTGGATGAGAGCATGGGAAACAGAAACAGGGATAATTATGGGTTTACAAAGCTCAGTTTATGTGGAAACAGGCCCTTGAGGCTGTCCATTTTCAAATAATTTCCCCAATGAATGTATGTATAATTTGACAAAGACTAGAACCCAGACATAGATGCATATAACTATTAATTAGTTCTATGTCTTCCTTCTTGGCCCTTTGGATGATCCTAGCTCAGTGTTAGCTGTATGAGTCTGAAAAAAAAAAAATGAGTTAAAGGAGGGAAGAAGAGCAAGCCTAAGGAACAACTACATTTCTAAGGCCTATAGTAATTCCAGAAAATCTAGAGAGGCTCTGGGTCATCTATGTTGTTCAACAGCCCTCTGCATGTGCCTTCTCGGTGCATAAGCATTTTGTAAGTATTGCTATCAATTCCCAAGGCAGACTCTCATTCAGACCTATAATTCTGAGGTTAGTTTGGGACTGAAGGAGCCTCTGGGAAAAGAGGATAGAGAGATAAATTGGATAGGATGTATTTAAGAAACACACTGGCGTGGTGTTCATAACGAGTGAGGGAAATGACAAGAAGTCTGACAGTAGCATTTTATACAGGAAAGCAAGGAGCCTGAAAGACTAGTCTGAAACAGAGGAAGTCCACTCTAATGAGATACAAAAATCACTAAGGGTCTTAACTTTGCTCTTGCACGAACCCTGAAGAAAGGAATAAAGTCTGTCTTTGGGTTTTGGATGAAGGGAAAGAAATAGGTAACATTGAAAAGGAACCCTTTTCGTGCTTAAACTGACAGGAAGATACCAAAGATAGCTAAAGATAGGAAGTTGAATGAGAGCTGAACACTCAGAGGGATAACAGTTGATCTGTAGTAATTGAGGGGATGAGAGTATAAAAAGGAAAATAAGAATAAGGCTCAGAGAGGATGAGAGGCTGTAAGCAAGTGCAGCAAAAGCGCTGAGTATGGTGATGAGATCCTTCCCACAAAAGACAGCAGACTGAGAAGCTATGTGCCTGAAATCAACCGGAAGATGAAGAAGCATTTCTTTTAATGAAGTATAGGAGAGAAATTGGTGTCTTTTCAGACCAATTTAGAGAAAACTGAGGCAGAAAGCATAAACAGCCATGTTTCCCATATTTCCCAAATTTTGCTGCATGTTAAAATCTTCCAAGAAGCTTAGAAAAATCTCTTGCACCCCACACCAAGAAATCAGAATGTGTGGGGTGGAAGCCAAGTCTCTAAAAGTAAAATAATAATAATAATAATAATAATTCCTTAGGTGATTTCAATTTGCTGCAAAGTGTAAGAACTATTCCTAAGTCATGCATTGAAATTTTGGAGGGAAATCGAAGGGCAGTTGGTGGATGGATTAATCAAAAAAGGACAGAAATCATCTCTTGATATGGGAGTGTGGGTTATTAATGACCCGCACAAACTCTAACACTACCACTTACTGGTCTGTATTTTTTCCCTTGATCTCTGACTTTCACTGAGGCTCCCTGACAGTTTATTTTTGTTATTGTGATGCACTGGATTTTCTCTTACTATCTCAGTATATTAACATACTGAGCACACAAATTTCAGAATTTTGTATGTCAATTGAAAAATGAAAAATGCTAGGTTGATGAAAACTTGGCATAAATTAGTCACAACATATTCAAAAAATGCAGCTTGAATGCTGAGCTACACACAGGATATGCATAAATATCTGATTCAGTGATCATTTCATCCACGGGGTATTGGATTTATTCTATCGTCCTTTACATATTAACAACTTATGAGGTATTGGAAATGCTTCCATTCAAATTTGGGAGGTGACTTCCAGTCACACATTTTGCTCTGCTTTGGTTTAGCCTTTTTATAAAACACAGTTTGTGTGCATTGTTGTCACAGAAAACATCCCACAAGAAGTCAGTTCTTATCAAAACATCCTGAAAAATGGTGGTGTGCATCTTATTTTTCTTCTTTGATTAGCCTTGTTTAATTCTGTATCATCTGCCTTTGCTTTGATGCCAAACGAGATTAAATTTTCAAATACAGTATGCTAAATTTATAATATGAATTTAAAACAAAATTACTTGTAAGAAACCAACATCAGCACCTAGGAACAAGGCTGAGTTATTAGCATAATTTACATCAGGAAAGATATTTTACCCTAATTATTTGTGGTTAGTTATCAATTTCTGGTCAATGCCAATATCATTCACTGTAATTATTCCCCTATAGAATTTTTCCTGGATCTAATGGAGAACTTCATATTGTTTTTCTTAGTAAAACAATACTTATTTTTTTTATCTACGAGATTTTTAATCTATAAGAAAACCAAATCTACACCATTACCACTGAAGATTTCTCTAATACTTTAAATCTTTGGGTCTTAAATATCTAAAGCAAAGAGCTGAATGCATCTGTAGTTGACAAAAAATTTCTAGAAAAAACACTTAATTTTGCTTCTTCATCTTGTTATTTTTAATTAATTTCAATTCTGAAGAAGATTTTCTGAAACCAAAAAGAGTAATTTATACTTCATAAGTTAACAATTTAAACATGAATTCCTTTCTCTTATATATATATTTCCTTTTTACTAAAATCAGTTGCAATGCCTGCAAACACTAACCTTACATTTGAATTCCTAATGACTCCTCCCATTGTCTCATTTCTGTTTGAACCTGTCAATCAATGGTGAAAAGTGCTAATCACTCCCAGAAACCCCCATCTTGCTCACAAAAGTACCAGTCACCGAAAAAATAATACCGATTGGTCATGGATGGGCAGGAAATCTCACTAGGGATCTAACTGCACAATGGAGTTTATTAAGTCCATTTTGCTCAAGTCCAGCTCTCCCTACATGCAAGGGTTTGGAACTTTAATTTCAAAGTCAGCTAAAACCGGCTAAGGTAACTTATATTCATTAGCCCAGCTCTGACTGAAGCGCTGTGAAATCTCTTGGTTAGTGCTTTTGGTTCTTGATAATAACAGCTGCATTTATTTTTACTCTTTATTTTTCTCCTTTTTTTTTTTTTTTTTTGAGAAGGAAAAGATTTAGTTGGATGCTACTTATTTTACATTCTTAATTGGTCCATGTTCTTTTTTAGCTGCTTAGTATTTTTTGAACTACATTTTTTTAACTGACTAAACATCCACAAGAAAGATATTTCTCATTAATTCTCCCTATGCAGCAGTGCTTCCTCTGAAAACCATGGCTGTATTTATTACTAAAAAGCAGTTATAATGTGTATATAGAGCATGGCTGTAAAGTTCTGTAGCCTCGGGTCACACAAAGGGATGAAGTTCAGCTGTCTTATTATCCATATTATGCAGAACACCAACTTTCTTCCAGTCTTTTTTTTTTTTTTTTTCTTTTTAACTGCAGTTTATTTGCTTTCTGTGAGGTGGCAGCTGCAGGGGGCTGGTGTGAAGGAAGACGAGAGAAAGACGGTACTATCATTAAAGAGTAAACAGTAATTACCTTGTAGAATTCTCTAGAGTGATCGATTACCTCTCCAGCTTATAAAAACAGGCCTGGGAATATACAATAATTGATTTCTATTACTTATGTGTGTTTTCCTTTTAACTTCACAAATAAGCAACGTAGTATAATTGACTTTAATTTCAGATTATGTATTTTTACGACTTCTTCTGGAGTTGACTAGGAATTAGAATGAACAGACTTGCTAGCCCCATGAGCCATATTATCAGTCGAAAGTAGGAAGATATGGTGTGTGTGTGTGTGTGTGTGTGTGTGCGCGCGCGCACATGTGTACGTGTGTAAGTGATAAGTTATATGGCATCATCTATCTTGCACTTATATTGGGTTGCTTTTGTCTTTTAATATAGGTAGTTGTTAGGTTCAGATTGGTTTAGAGGAATTTCAGGGTTTATCAAAATTCTACTGTGAACTGTGATTTTTAGCAAAGTCTGGCATAGGCACAATGGGAATAAAACCTGTTCAAGGCAAGCCTGACAGATATGTGTGGGGCAGTCCCTTGAGAAGGGTTAAGCCGGGCACCAGCAGACATCAAAATGTGCTGTCCTTGCTGTGGTGCCATGGGTCCTGTTAAGTTCCTGTGAAATTGCAGGGATCTGGGTTTATTTAACCTACATCTTTAATTTATGTTTTGACATCATAAAAATCAGACATGTTTGGGAATAACTGTAGGCTTTAGCTGGCTGGAAAATTGAGGCATGGATTGTTACATAATGCATCCAGGAGAAAAGGAATCAAATTATAAACAGACCCTTGCACTTGATAAGACTAAGAATGGCTTGGGATATATAATGTTTTTTGTTGTTGTTGTTTTTCTATTAGACAAAGTAGAGAGGATGGTATTCTCTGAAGCATCACATCTCCTGGCTTCCTACAAATAACTTTTGGAATGCTTCTCTGACACTTACCAAATTTTTGTACACTATATATTCACACACACACACACACACACACACACACACACACACACACAAATGGTCCTCCACTTACGATGATTTGACTTATGATATTTGACTTTATGATGGTATGAAATCGATACTCATTTAGTGAGAAAAATACTTCAAATTTTGAGTTTTGATTTTTTTTTTCTCAAGCTAGCAGTGGGTATGATGCTCATGTGTGATGCTGCAGCTTGCAGACAGCCTAGTGATAATGAGGGTAAACAATCTATATGCTAAAGTGTACTTTGTTGCCAGCATTTTTTGAATATTGTGTTGTGAGCACTTTTTAAGCTAAGTTATGATGTTTATTAGGTTAGGTGTATTAAATGCATTTTCAAGTTAATATTTTCAACTTACAATGGGTTTATCTGGACGGAACCCCCATCATAAGTCTGGGAACTTATGTGGTATCTTTTTACATCGAGGTATAAATATTGGTTAACTGACTTTCTCCCACTCTTGGAAAATGGTTTTTCCTTTTCAAATTTTTATTTCCATTGCTTAGCCCAGTGTCTGGCACATTTTAGGTGACTGAAAATGTATTTCGAGTCTATAATAGCTAATCCCTGAGGGATTGATTATATCATTCAGGCAGATGTTGAGATGTCCTATGATTAGGATACTCTTGATTCCTTGGTATTACTAATAAAGCTGTGTTACAAAATAACAAAAGATAGTAAAGCTAAACAATGCCCATAACACTTCTCTAATTTCAGTGCTACAAAGAACTGCAGATGCCAATAGGGATCTAAAACTTCCTAGGAGCTGGTGCACCAGTATGTGGGTGACTTAGAGAATTTTTAAAAAATTTCTTAATATATTTTAACCAAGATTGCATTAATGAAAAAAACAATGTACTGGATTAGCAAGACCCATATTATTAGCATCTGTTGCTTAAAAGAATTTAAGGTTTTTTTTTTCTTCCTGAAAGAACTTCCCCCCTTTCTTCTAAACATAGAGCAAAATTATTTTAATGAAACAGATTATGAAATGTGAGTAAATTTCTGTTATAATGTAAACATATCTGTTTATATATTGCTCTATAGAAATAAAATCATGTGCCAAATATCCAAAATACTAATTAATTTCTGATATCTAATTTATACATTTCCTTAAAAATAACATAGAAAGATTTTCAAATTCAAATCTAAAGATCCCAGCTCAGTAAATTCTCAATGACTTGACACTGTTGATTAGCTTTCTGTTGAAGGAACTATTGCTTTTATGTTTTGTAAATAATTTGTAACTCTAGGAAATCAGATTGTAGTGTCTGACGCTGTCGCCTTAATAGTGAATGATTTCACACACAATATAGTGCATCTAAACAATGTAGCTGAAATACATGACCACAGACACCAGGGTATCACTTGGACAATGCCACCAACAGTATGAGTGACATTTGATGGTGGAACAGTGGGTGACTGGTACTTCGTGGTCTTGCACTTTGTCAAGTATTCTTTTTCTTTTCTTTTCTTTTCTGTCCCTGGTGGCTATTTGTCATTCTTGGAAGCCTCCAGACTTCCCTTCCCCTGGACCTTTTTGAACTCTGCTGTCTTTGAACATCATTGATATTGCAAAAGAAACTATTTACTAGGCAGTAATTATATGCTACCCCTCATGTAAAGGTAAATGATAATGAGGTATGTGTGAAGAATAGCAGCCCTGTCAAAGGGAAAAAGAGGGCTTTTAAAACTTAGAGCCATACAAAATGCCTTACAGACTTGTTCTGGAGTAACTGTATCAATTAACCACGCTAAAAGCTCTAACTCAGATGGGCACTGCACACAGCATGTCTACTAGTGGTTTATTATCAAGTCCATTATGATGAGTTCTTGTCCTAGACAAAGGGAGAACAGAAAAAGAATTCAGGCTGACAAATTAGACTTGAAATCAGTTTCATTTACATAACGACTAGAAGTTCATTAATAACAGAGTTTTAATTATTCATGCTCTTGTTTCACTAGATACAGCAGTTTTCCCCTGCTGTGTGGGATGTCTGGATTAGCTAAAATAAACCTTAGCAAACTGATAGGCTGCCCAGACACTCAGATGCTTTTCTATTTTCACACCACTAGAGAAGGGGGTGGGGGTGGGGAGGATGGAGTGTGTATACAAATTGGGACTGGGTAATGAGGAGAGGCCAGGAGACAAGAGGAAGGCACTGAATAGAGGAAAAGCCAGCTAGCAGGATTCTTTTGGGTTTACATTACGTGTTTGCCGTGTTTGCGGGAGGGGGGGGGGAGGGAGAAGGAAGAAATACAACTGTTGTAAATTTGTTCTTAATGGGAGGCTCTACCTGATATATTAACAATTTAAATATCAATCATTTCAAGATTTCCTGAAGGGGTATACTACTAAGGTAATTGTGGACGTGTATAACTCTTCCTTCAGATATAGGAGCACTAATAGGCTTTTATTTTGGTTGCTTGCATTTAGAGAGAGAGGGAGGGAGGAAGAGAAAGGAAATAAGAAAAAAAAACTTTTTTCAAGACAATTTTCTTTAATGAGAGCAGTGATGTTATTTTTATTCTTACTGGTAATAAATAATGACACAAAGGCTATTTCTCCACAAAGAATTGAAACTGTTCCACACACATCTATCTCTTGATACAGCCTCAGCAGAACCTCATGAAGTAAGTAGCTCAGGACTGAGAGGGAAGGGGATTATTGCATTTTTGGTCCTTTTGTTGTCTATGTATTTCACTGACTAATTTAGATAACTGTCTCACAAATAGAGAATCCATGACAAATAAAATCAAGACTCAATTGTTCCTAATACCTTTATAGTTCAGTGAGATGGGGAAAGAGGCCAGAGGAGAAACTTTCTTCATTTTGAAATCAGACAACAGCTGCAGGTCTGGGTCTCCAGGGCTGTCGTTGAAACAGCTTTGTAACAAAAAGTTTTTGGTTTGGGGAATTATCGTTTAAAATAAACAGTAGGAATATTTTGAAGAAAAAAAAATTTTAGTAAAGAGAAATGACATTTAACAAAAGCTGACAGAGTACCAAATGTTTTGTCTATATTCTCCTGCTTGATTTAAACTTCACGGAAGTTATTATATCCATCTTACCAGGGAGGAAATTAAGTTTCAGAGAGACCGAAGGTGTAGCTAGTAAAGGAGGGGATTAGAATTCGATCCATGTCTGTCTGACACCAACTCTCCCCCTACTACGTGCACGTTTGAAGAGAATGATTATTCATAGTTTTTTATAGAAATTTTATATAACTTGTTTTATTTTTCTATGTTAATTTTCTTTTCTCTTACTGATAAGTGATTTTCTACAAAATAAACACACAGCCTATTTATTTTTTTTTTTTTCCAGAATATGGAAAGCTTTCTTAGATGTTGACTTACTAGAAACTCATAAAAGTCAAATATTTAAACAGTTAATAATAACGGAGGAGCAAGGTGCTCTTTCCCTGTCCAGTCCAGAAACAAGTTCTGTTTCAAGTAACAGAATAATTGAGTAAGAATTAGACTATGCTATCTGCAAACTTTAAGTCAAAGGCCATATTTACAGATTACATAAGAAAAAAATTCATCATCAGAAGCTACCATCTCTTGGTTATCTTAAGTTTCCTTCTAAGTGGGCATGTTTGTCCACATACTGCGAAGGTCAGTTGTAGACTAATAAAGCTATTTCTTTCCTTCCCCTCTCCTTCCCTCCCTTCCTCTCTCCTCCTCTCCCCTTCTCTCTCTCTCTTTCTCTCTCTCTCTTTTTTTCTTCTCTCTCTCCTCAGCCCCTCTTCTTCCTTCCTCCTCTTTTTTTTTTGGGGGGGGGGTTTGGCTATCAGCTGTTTATATCTGCTTTGAAGAGTTCATGTATACTCTAGTTTTAAGTTTTATTTTATTTCTTCATTCCTTCATTTCTTACCAGGTCTTTCTCCAATCCTGTTTTAGCCTGTTTTATAAAACAATCTTTATAGGGGAGATTTTGAATGATTAATTACTGCTTCAGAGAGATCAGAAGCTCTCAAAAATTTACAATATTTTATCTTTTCTATCTCTCTAAAGTAGATAGATAGATAGATAGATAGATAGATAGATAGATAGATTAAAATACAAAAAAAAAAATACATGACATGCCTGAGGGGAGGGGGAATGTTTGAAAAGATCAAATAGGTTGCTTTACTAATGAGCTACCTCAAGCAACACACTTGATTTCAGTGCAATATGCAATAAAAGGACAGCTATCACAATGTATAAGTCAGAATCGATGCAGGTGCCTGGGATATTACTGACACTCTGTGACATCTGAGATGGCACTTTCTCAAAAACTGCCTTAGTCAATCTGGAAATTAAACTATGACGGACCTTCTTCTTCTAAATCTTCGACAAAGATTACTATGAAAATTTGATACGTCTTTGAAAAAGATAATGAAAACAAAACCTTTTGAAAGACTAAAATAAACTAACTTTTCAGAAAAAGCTTTAAGTGCTCAATGGGTGATGTGCTTATTCTGCTTTAAAAACATATTTAGTTCTATTTTCTGGACTCTTTTACTTCTTTAAAAACTTAGAAATATTGCCAGAGGACAAAGAAAACAGCAGAAGGTTGTACAGCACCAAGGAGGAGATGGAGGAGACATCTGGATTGTGTTTGATCTGGCAGCTCTTTCCTTGTCCAGTCAGGTGGATGTTGCTTTGGGCAAGTAGGAGGGGTCTGACTGTGCTGATATTTGATTTCCAGGTGCAAGTATTCACTCATCTAAATCCTGACCATATGCCACCATACATCTGTATACATACTGCTATTTCTTACGCTGGGTAGAAATGTACACCTGACCGAAGCATGTAAGATAGATGGCCCTGAAGTACAAAAATTCCAGCAATTTTGCAGAGAAGACTTAGGGCATGGAAATGTTTCTTATAGTCTGTGTCCTGACATGTCTTTTACCTGGTTAGAAGTGGCATTCAGGGTCCAGGAGATTAACAGTTTCTAGTCCTGTTTCTGATTATTTTTTCATCGTTTATAAAGTACAAAATTTAACAAAAAGAAAAAATTAAACATATATTTTTGTTAGTGGCATTTTAGTATATTCCACTTCTTTTCTTATTGATCAATAATCTAATATTGTTAATAATATTATTGTATTAATAAGTAAAAACTTAATTCTATGACAGTCATAAAGAGTAGATAATATTATTAAAAAAGGAAAGAAAATATTTGCGGAAACAGTAAGCTGGTTAGTATTGAATGTCTAACTTTTTTCCTAGTGTATTAAGAATAAAGATCTATATTTTTGTAGCATTTTGAAGTTTTTAAAAATAGAAAATGAAAAATTAATGTTCACATTCCATACTTACTGTTGAGCAAAATTATCTTTTTCTATATTGAGGACTATAGGGAACTTTAATATTTTCCGCTATACTGGAGAATAAAAAAGTTAAAGGTTAAAAAAGAATGAAATTTTCTCAGCACTTGGAGAATGATTCTTACTGCGTTTTGTAACATCTGCATTTGGTAGAATTTTTGTTTCCTTTCATATCATAATACTTTCTTTTTACAAATAGAAAATTAATTAAGCATCATACTGGGTGACTTCTTAGATTGTTATTTAAAATATCCAAAAGATGAAATCACATTTGTATCAAACTCACAATTCTGTGCATTGGGTTTCAGTACAGGTAATAACATAAGAAGGGAAAGAGGAAAGGAGGAAAGAAGAGGCAGGGGAGTTAAGTGGAGAAAAAGCAGTAGAAACCTAGAAAAGGAGCTAAAGACAGGAAAGAAGTAAAAGGAAGAAAAACAAAGGAGGAAGAAAAGAAAAAGGAGAAGGAGAAGGTAGGGGAGCGGGGTGACAAATTCTTTGAGAAACTGCAAAATCAGATAATATTTTGTGGGATGGCACTCCAAAGGTAGATACACAATGATGAATTAAAAACATCTACAATGGAATTGCTTGAAAATGTTTTGCTCTCCTAGGTTGAAAGCTGTAGCCTGTTTAGGAAAGAGGATGCAATAAAAAGACAAATTGAATCTCATCAACAAATGAGTATTTATAGAACAGATACATGACTAAATTCTGTGAAGCAAATAACTATGCACCAGGAATAATTGTTTCAATAGAAAAATAATCTGTACAAAATAAGCATTTGCCATTTCTTTAAATATCATATCTTAAGTAAATTACTTGAAACCCACACTTATATTATAAATGTAATACTTTGAAGATAATCTTAACAATAAATTCTAACAGTGCATTGATACTTTAATTGTGTAGGCCCTTACATATTCATTATTTTGTTCATTACAACTCATTTAAAATGAGAAGCTTTGAAATTGCAACTATAATTTCTAGTGATTTAAAAATTATTTTAATCTCAATATTCAACTACCTAAATGCTAAACATCGAGAACTCACCGTGACCTTTATAATATCTCACTATGACCTCCATCCTAGGTTCATCCCTTCATCTTTACAGTCTCTCACTCTAATTCCAAATGTCTTACAAATTCTAAATTCTTTTCAATGTCTCATACTACAGCTATAACGCTGAACTAGCACATATGTTTAGCTCTTCGTTCTAAATTTGCCCCCAAAATCATAATATATACTTTTTTTAAAGTGCTTCTTCTTTCCCACCTCTTAAAAGACTTCTTCAACTTCTAAAGGGGGGAAAACACACACACACACACACACACACACACAGTTTCTTCCTTTATTGTCCTCTAATAGGTAACATTCCTTTGGGATGCATGGATAACGTGCCCAGCACTCAGCACTGCACGCATTGCAACATTTTATCATGAGGAAATTTTTAAACGTCACCATTATTCAGGGAGGCAGCAGTCTACCAAGTACCACACAGCATAATGTTGGCGGTGGAACATAATTCAGGTTTGGCCAATTAACTCAAAAATAAAAGGGCCTTTCAAAGTGATAGGCAAAATTTTTTTATTTGAGATCAATAAAAATAATTATTTGGGAATCAGAATTCAGGCAGAAGCCCCCCAAAATGTTACAGTTAGGAGACAAAAACAATACGTATTTATGAGAAGGGGAAGTGGGAAATTACATCAATAGAAAAAAGGCATTTCTATTGGTGCAGATAATGTAATATAGTAATGTTAATTCTAAACAATGTTTTTAAATGTTCAGTTCTGCTTTCTTGTTATATTTGCAGTTTTTTGGGATACAAGGTTTCCTTAGTCCCAATCCAACGGTTATTTTGCCCTGTTTTGACTCCAAAGGTTTGAGGTGTAAGACATGCAAGGCAGTTTCTCTCACACGGCAGCTCTGCCTCCGCTTTAAAGTGGCTTCATTTATATCGTTTGCAGGCCAATTCCAAAGCCCACATCCCTGTACATCTTGCCTTCTAATTAGTTATCAATATAGCCCAATTGCGCTTTCTACTTTCCACCCATAGGCTTCTAAAATAAGGTTCTCTAGGGCAGTGTCAGGCTATATTCACGTGCACTTTGATACAGTGATTGGCACAGAGAAAAATTTTGGGAAGAATACAGTAAGTCCAGGTTCCAACTTTATAATCAAGTTACTCTTAAACTTTGTAGAAAGTACCTTCTTCTCCCTTTTGGTTAGGTTTCTGATGACCTAAATATAAAGCAGATCTAAATATCATATAAATGGGGTGCTAGAAGGAAGTTACAGGAGAATATACCTGGTCATATACAGGGTCTCTGGACTTGCTGGCCTTACACCAGAAGTCCTAAATTTGTTGAAAGTCATTTACAGAAACAAGATTTTCCCTTTGAGTTTCTGTAGAGGAATCCCTTCTATTGTTAGATTGGGAAATTGTCCCAGGGTACCACATACTTTAGAAGTATGGGGGTTTTTCTATCTCAGCTTTAGTACCAAAACATATAACCAAACCTGGCTTGGTGGAGCCAAAGGATAGAAAGGGAAAGCAAGGAGAATTCCAGGATGGAGGCTCCAGATTAAAGAAAGGACTGCTCTTAAATTTCTGAATGTGTGCTAATTTGTTGTGACATTTTCAAGCTTGTAGTCCATGTATTGTAAACTCCTTGCATGCTCTCACCAGGTGTTTTTCAATGAAGCACTAAACTTTCCCTGGTCTACTCCAAGAGGAAACCTTCAGGTAGGTTTAATGCAGAAGATTAAGACTGCATTAAGATTAAGTCTGAAATGTTCTGCTACCAATTAGCCCTCTAGTATTTCTGTAAGCCTTGAATTTTTGATGCGATCAATGACACCAGTGGAGCCATCTTCTGTGGAGTGGTTATTAAAGATATAAAAATCAATACAAAGATGATACTTGGAAATCTATATCACAAGATAATGAATCACCATGAGAGCCGACTAAGAAGAATGTCAGCAAG
The DNA here is from genome assembly GCA_003508835.1 of Eonycteris spelaea. Taxonomy (NCBI): domain Eukaryota; kingdom Metazoa; phylum Chordata; class Mammalia; order Chiroptera; family Pteropodidae; genus Eonycteris; species Eonycteris spelaea. Next base: position 6,322,950 of record PUFA01000046.1, read on the forward strand.
CGAAACAGAAGGTTTGTGCATAACAAAGTATTTCATGCCAATAGAATTTAAGCTAAATTTTGCATGAGACGAGTCTTCAGGCTACACTTATAATATATTTGCATGACAAGGTTTTAATAAGGTGGAGACACAAGCCCAACCAGGCAAAGGGCTCTTACTGCATGTGGGAAAAAAGAAAAAAAAAATAGAAAAAAAAAAAAAAGAAAAAAGAAAAAAAGAAAAAAGACAAAAACGGAAGTAAGGATTGAGATGTTCATGACTGAGCCAATAATGGCATGATTTAACTTTAACTAACGACAAAATAACATCAGAACTTTCTCTGTCAGTAATCCTCGTTCAATTTCTTTTAAATGAAACATTATTTGCCTGCACGTTAAGTCCGCAAGTACTGATTGTTATTGGAACTGTGTATTGAAGCTTCACAGAGTAGTCAAAATTTAATTTGAACTGGGGATTGATTTCGTTTCCTTCAAAGGAAGATTTTTTTTTCCTTCCAAAATTGAGCTGGTGCATGACTTTGCAAGTTCATTTTGGTTTTCTACTTGACACAATTGTAAGTGACAAGAGAACATTTATGTGTTTTGTCCTTAAGGGATCACAACATTGCTAATGATGCCACAAATGACTGGGAAGCTATTCTTTGGTTTTAGAGATATGAATTCCCTATGATTTCGTGTCATTTGCTGCCAGAAAAAGCAAAAATGAGCAGGCTTGCCACAGCCACCAGTTCACTGAAACATTGTATATTTAATAGATATAGAGTTTTATGCCTGCAATTTCCCAATTTATAACCACATAAATAAAGTTTTATAGACAGGGATTAGGTGAGGGTGTGTTTTTGTGTATGTTGGGTGGTGCAAAAGTCATAAATGTCTCTATTTCTGTCCTTCTCTAGACACATATATGAATCCCTCTTTTGAACTCTTAAGCGACAGCCTTTATGGAGGGGGATGCTCATAATCACTGCACATCAACTTCTTAACATCAAAGTCTGGCTCTTCATTAATCAGTAAACTTACTTATTTACAGTGAGAAGTCTGTTGTTCTTGCAGTTTTTTTTTTTTTTTAATCTACTTCTCATCTTGGTGCAAACACAATTTCCAGAAAATGAAACAATGACTAGTTTATGCTACTGCGTATTAAGTTTGGGTTTCTCTGTGTTTTCCCTGCATGTTTCAAAAGTTGACTTAATCAGCTGTGAGTCGTTATGGAGTCAGTCAGGGTGGAATTCCCACAGATATTTTTTTTCTCCCGAAGTATCATATAACAATAAGAGAGCTAGACACACCTTTCTTAGTTTTAACAAGTCTTTGCTGTTTTGACTAAATTTGTCCCCGCCTTTACCCCATGAGTTTCCCAGAGCAAATGAACCATTCAGTAGCATAAAACAAGGGGAATTAGTTTAGACTTCAATAAAACACAGACCTCTTGCTGGCAGTATCTGCCCTGCTGCAGAATGTCTGCAGTTTAAAATATTACGGTGTCTTGATTGTCCTGACACCTCATGGTTGTCCTCTTGAACCCCCGTTGCCTGGGGAACCTCAACACTCACAGCTGTTCAGTTCTCAGGCTCATCGTCAATAGTGCTAATACTTCAGCTCCTTTATCTTTATCTGTAAAATCTACACTATACACACATGAATATACTTAGCAGTTTTCCAATAGTTTCAGACCCAGGGCTTAAGTTGGATAGTCTCTGATAGCTCTTTTAGGTGGCAAGTGAGAGGGAAAAAGAAAAAAAAAAAAAAAGGTATGAGAAGTACGAATCTCATAGACCAAATTTTCATAGATAGCATTTAAGGAGACATATTTTTGTGGAAGGAAAGATTTTTACATTTCTTCCAAGCTAATAGAAATCTTTGGCCCTCATAAGTCACTCATCCTGTTTGCTTGAGGATGGGTTTTGATGCCTTGAGGAATATTATTAATCCATTTACAAATAGCTAATGATGATATGCTATGCGTTGGGTGCTGAGGATATACTTTGCTTCAGGGGAATTGTGACAAAGGTGTTCAATAAGACTGTAAAGCTCTTTCTCCTACGAGGTTACATTTTAATGCTTTTTTTTTTTTTTTTTTGGCGGAAAGTTGATTAGTATCTTTAAAAGTTTGGTTAGTAAGCAAATCCAAACTAGATAAATGTCTAAACCTGAGTGGGATAATCAGATATTTTTTAATAGGAGAAAGAAATGAGATGCATAGCAAAGTCCTTCTTAATAGGCTAAATGATGAAAACTTGAACCCAAAAATTGGTCAGGTAAGTCACATAGAGAAAGTTAACCTTTCAGACAATGTATGCTCATCAGGTAAAAACTGATGAGTCCTTGATCAAATGAACTTGGGGACAAACCAGCTAGATATCTGAAAAGTGCAAGCTGAACAAGGAAATTTCAGCTGTCATACAGTTAAGATGGGCCCACCAACAGGGAAGAAAACCCACAGACAGCGTTTATAACATTACAAATCTTTTTTTTTTTTAAGATCAATAATTTAATTTAGAAATCAAGAACAGAGATGTATTATTGCATAATGCCATGTCTTCTCTAATATTAATATTTTTTCTGGGTTCTATGAAATAAAACAGAAAGGTTTTAATTTATAGGAAATTATGAGGCAAAGAAAGAGAATTACCCAGGAGTTGCACACAGATCATATAAGAGATAAATCTCTGTAAACAAGGCCAGAATAAAATACTTTAGACTCCTAGTGAGTAAATGTTTCACCAGGCCTCTTAATGGTCAACCCTTCTTCTGGCTACTTGGCTCATATGAATACAGAAAACCAGGTGAATCTAAATCTTGGAGGGTCTAATTTTAGGAAAAAACAAAGCAAAATAAAAAATATATTAAGATAGAGAGTATTTAAGTTAAAACACAATCACATATATTTAAAAAAAAAGACTAGAAAAAATATAACAAAATGTTAACAATGCTTTTCTTAAGGTGTTGGTGTAAACAATGGCTTTTATTTTCTTTTTTATTTGTTTTGATATTAAAAATTTCTACAATAGCATTTCTACTTTAACCAGAAAAAAATCAATGGAAAGTAAATTCTAACAGTTGAAATTACTGTTATATACAGAATGAATACATTTTACCACTGGTAATGCCTTTGGCTAGAGAGGAAAGATGATTTCCATAGAAGGATTACAATGTTTTATATTTAATTAATTGAGAAAGCTTTGGGCAAAATCAGAACAACAGATTCTGGAAGCTGAATACAGTGAAGGTTTGATAGACACAAGGAAGAAAAGATAAGATCAATGGAACATCTTCCAGACAGTGAGAACAGTCTGTTAGAAAGTATGTAAGAACATAAAGAATGTGAAAACAAGGCAAAGTGAACCTTATATGAAAGTGAATAATAAATGAGAAGAGATTAGGAAATAAACTGGCCTTGAATCTAAAAGTAAAAAGCCATGACAGGATTCTGTATTTTGAATGTCACAATTAAGAAACTCCATTGGGAAATAAATTTACAGAATGAGCAAAATCACCGTTAGAGTCAGATTGATTTCTACTTTTGGCAGTGGACAGGTGGGGGTGGTGGTACTATAAGTAATTAGCATTGGGTCTGTTTTATTAACACTATAATTTTCTCCTTACTTCCAAGAAAAAGCACATATAATGCTTTTACTCTTCATAATTCACTTGCTTAGTCAAATATCCATTGATTTTTCTGAATCTGTAGCCCATCTCCTTGCAAAACATTCATTGACTTCATGGGACTAAATAATAAGTATTGGTTGATGTTAATGTACATATATGCAATAAACTGTCAACTCAGTCATCTTTCTGGTATACCTGACTATATAAGAAAAGCAACATTAGACAGTGAGGCAATACTGTCTGAAAGGTAGTGCATATAATGGAAAAAAGCATGGCTTTCGGCCTTAGAAGAACATGGGTTCAAATCCTGGCTCTGCCACTTGCTACTTTGTTAAAATTGATCAAATTAAATATTGGAGCCTCATTTATTTATCTTTCAGCTGAAGACAATTGCTACTTCCTAATATAAATTTTGTGAGGATTAAATGAGATATACTTAGGTTAAAGCATATACTAGTATGCGAGGCATACGATGAACTCTCAATAAATAGTAGCTATAATTACTGTTGTCATCAGCATACTCACAATCTACTCACAATCTACTTTCATGATGCAATGGAAATTGGAGTTTCAAGAACATTATCTAATTTTAGTTTTCTTTGGGTGAGTCAAGTTTTAGATTATTAATATGAGAATGATCTCACTTTTTCCTCAGTTGGCGATGGTTAATTCATATAACTAGGTATAAAATGGACTCATTTGGTTCTCAAATCTTTCTCTGTCATGGTCAATAATACCAACTTTCTCAAGTGGTTCAGTTTGGGGCAGAAAGTAGCTGATGGACCAGCAGGGAGAGCTAAGGAAATTGAGTCCTCAGGGAGAGATTGCTTGTGATTAATGAGCCTCTGAGACTTGGGGTTTCTATTTCAGATATATGGGGTTACCCAGTGAGTTGTATTCCTAAGACCAACATTTGGGTCTTAACTCAACTATAATCACTGTAATTCTCCCCGAGGGAATGGATTCTTTCCACCAATCCTGTAATATTTACTATTGCAATCTGAGGGGAGAACCTCAAAGTCAAGTTAAGTTTGAGATTTCGATGGGCTATCTATTAGCACTTCCACTGAGCACAGGAAAGTGAAAGACATGTTTGCTGGGATTTACCTAACTTTAATGATGAAATAACCAGCCCCTTCAACTACTCCTTTGTTTTGCTCTTACTGGTCAAACAGCTCATTACAGACCCTAGATAATATATAGGACCACTGGTTATGTAGCCCAGAGAGTATCCAAGCTCTATTCATTATTAAAACATGTCTTGGATCCTACCTCTTCTATCAGAACTACTAGAAAATTTATAATTTATAATATTGAGATGAGCACGTGCACATATTTCTTATGATGTTAATATTTATTTTCTACATGTTGATTTTACCTCTATAAATTGCAGAGAGCAGGGGCCACACTTTACATTCTTTTTAATCTGCTTTGTTGTGAAAGAGTTTTAAGCATATTATAGACTTTCAATAAATTAGTTAAGTAACTTAAAAAAAAAAGTCTCCAAACATCTAGTTGGTGAGACCTAAAAAGTAAATTTAGAATTTTAAAGTTTCCAATGGCTATGAAGGGGATTCATTTTAAACTAATTCTTTTATTCTTGAAATGATGGGATCAGTGGCGCAAGAGGAGTGGGCAGATAGGTGTCAGGAAAGATTGACAGCAGAATGTGGATTTAGCACATGCTAGACTCTACTAAACATTTTTTAAAACGTTTTGGTTGCTTGAAATTTTTTCCTAAAGATCAGTCTTTATTTTTGAGGTTCTCTTATTTCTTCAGATGGATGCTAATTTCTAAAAACCACTCAGAAAGTTCAGATGCAAATTTGGGCTAGAATGCAAAAATGCTATCCCAGCCATGTATTTTTAACAATGACACTTCCCTAAAACACTGGTTACAGGGAATATATATTATCTATTCATGTTTCTGACACTATCACAGCAATCGAAGTTTCTTTATAGCATAAAGTCCCCAGAAAATTATGTTAAAATGTTTTAACAAAAAACAGTTAAAAATTTCTGCAGTGTTACACTGAAACATTTCTTAGTAGCTACCGTCTCTTCCACCATAGCTATTATTTGCCTTGCTTTCAATATTATAGTGGTGTGATAGTCGAGATTATATTAAGATGATAATATTGGTATGAAAATCATTCAAGATTACATTAATTAAAATCTATATTTATCAGATTATAATTTTAAAAGAAAAATGAAAACAATGAAAAAAATTTTCACAATGATATTTGAGTAAAAGTCATGATGGGAAATGATATCTATTATTTTCAATAGATAACCTATTATTAATACTTATTCTTTCAAAGATATATCATTATTTCAACTTTGCCAAATTTTGCCTCTTTAAATGTTTTTAAGACTAAAAACCACTGTTGTGTAATATTATAACAGTATGGTTAATTAAAAAATATTCCAACTTCAGATTAGGTCTCATTTTTTACTCGAATTAATGGTCTTTAAATGGCTCAGCAGATAACTTGTTTAAACCTTATACCATTCTCTGCATCTGAGTTATTAAAATAAAAATATAACCACAATCAATGGTAGCTAAAATAAACTTTATCTCTACATGTGTTAAAAGATCAATTTCACATATTTTTATCTCTAAAATGATCTTTGGAAATAGGATAATGACAAATTACATTTTGAGGTTGAGAAAACTAAGTCAGAGAGCATTTAATGACCCCTTTTGGACTGTCCCAGGTGTTTAAGGGTTCTATAAACCCTATACAAATATTTTATTTCTCTGATCTGTTACCCTCATTCCTGAAAGAAAACAGTAGGATGGTAGATTTGAGAAATATGCTTTAGCTAATGGAGGAAGGGAAAATCCAGTGACTTGTTCTGACCAACTAGCACCATGGTTATGCTATACAATTATTTAGCAAGCAGGAAAGCAAATGATGACTGTGATTCAGAGAAATAGAAATATGAGGCCATTCTCTATAAATCCTTTTATCCCATACCTCCTCAACTAACACCACCTGCAGTAGAAGTAGCATTTGTGGCATGTTTTGTACCTCTTCCTACTTCTACAAAGAAGAGAAGAGAAAGATAGATGCAAGGGGGAAACGTGGTCTATTGGTAAATCTACTGGAGAGATGACGTCATTAATCATCTATAAGCTGATTACGTGCTAATGGTGATCATAACTATCTGTTTGTGATTGGGAAGCACGGCGCCTCCATCCCCTTGAAAGGCTTTTTGTTTTGTAGGTTCCTTTTTATTCTGCTTCCTGAAACTCTATACCAATTGATATTTGCATGTTTCCGAAATGGGGATGGAACCTCCTAATTGGTTTTCTCACTACACTGTGCTCTGAGCTGGCAGGCACCAGCTTTCAGGTCACTTTGCACGTCACACCACCTAGGGCTAGCCAGGGGCCCATTCAAAGGGCAATGGGATGCCAATTATTTTCCTTCCTGGCATTTACATGAAAGGTATAATATATCTCCTTTAGGAGGGAGGCAGCTAAAAGGGAATTGGGAATTTGGTTCCTTTAACAATTCCCACAACCACAGTTTCCGGACTTAAGAAGAATTAAAAACTGAAACAATTAAGTGAGGAGGTAGACTATAGAAGCTCTTTAGTTACTCAGTGAATTTAGTGTTTACCAGATGCCAGACAATATTTTAATGCTTTACGTCACGACTCATCTTATTTTTTTCATTTTTTTTTCTACGATACCACAGCTCTTGAAAGTGTGGTACTGCTATTTCTTCCATTTTGTAAGAAAGAAAATTGAAGCCCACAGTGTCACAGCTAGTAAATGACAGAACTGCAATTAGAATTTAGGTTGGCTCTGAACCTCGTTTATTAATAATTTTGCTATTGGTGATGTTGAAAGATCCTCTACCAGTTCACCTTAATACAGAATCAATAGCTTCTAAACTATATGATTATTTAACAAGCAGGAAAGCAAATGATGACAGTGATTCAGAAAAATAGAAATATGAGACCATTCTCTATAAATCCTTTTATCCCATACCTCCTCATCTGATACTACCTGCAGTAGAAGTAGTTTCTGTGGCATTTCCTACTACCATTTCCTACTTCTACAAAGAAATACATCCTAATCATTTTGGGCTTCATTTATAAAAATGACAGATTTAACAGCTCTCTACTTTACTATGTGATTTGCAGTATCAGGCATGCTTCAGAGTGGGAGATCACAAGAATACTATCTAGGTAGATAGTCAACCTTAAGCAATACACAACTTGACATAGACCCCACAGACATAGTTTGTTCTTCTCAGCACTACCCAGGGGCATGATTCTACTTCCACTAGAAGATTACCCAGTATCATAACTTAGAAAACCACCAATAGATAAATAAAGGACAGCACATTTACACAATGCTGGAGTTCGTACTGAAACTGGATCTACTATGCCCCACTTTGAAATCGATCATTTACCTTAGAATCTATGTAGGCTCCATTATTCTTCAGAACTAGTTGTAGTGTTCAGTGTTAGTGGTCTGCGATCTAGAAGGAAGACAAACAAACCCACAGTTCAAATTCAACATAAAAAGAAAATCAACAGGATTGAAGATACATACACATGTGTGTTAAATATCGTTTTGAGTCGGATTCAAATTATAAAGGTATTTACCAGTTTGTAGGTTCAGACAGGAGAATTTAGATGAGATGGAATATCGGTGTTTGTGACCCTGTGCACAGACAAAAAAAGTGGGTCTAAAATGGTTCCTGGAAATGAACAATGTAATTGAACCCAGGAGGGAGGAGCAGGCTGCCACCCACCTGGGGAAAAGGGTTAATAAAAAGATCAATTGCAGTCTTATCTCACCTTAGTCATTAGACTACCTATTGATGCCACCTGCTTACTTTAAATGTAAAAGTACAGACCGGCCATTGGAAAGTTGCCACCATCTCTTCGGAACCCCCTTTCTTTCTGCTCTAATAGGAGGGGAAAGGCCAGACTCTAACCTTAGAAGCTGAGCATCTGCTCCTCTGGTAAATGCAGATGGGAGGGCAAATCAGAAAGCAAGTTTCTACCCCAGGTGCATAGTTTTCTCTTCAATGAATACACCAGAACATGACGATTTTATAAAGTTAATGTTAATGTGAACTCTAGAAACATTTTAAATGTAAAAAATAAAATGGCTCAGAGGATTTTCTTTCTTTTTAGATAATTCTCTTCCTTAGATGTGAAGTGGCCATATATTAAATATACACAGATTGTTACAAATATTTTGTTTGCATTAACGGTCTTTGAGACCACTTTTTTTCAGTTGTTAATTTTTCTTTCCCAAAAGCATAAGAAAAGGTTTACCTGTCCTGGTTTAGGATCAGTTGCCAATGATTAAATGTTCAAAGGGAACATTATATATTTTCTAAAGCAGAGGAAGAAGCTTTTTTTTTTTTTTTGTATTGGTAATATAATCTTTTTCCTCAGCTGCTATTATCTACTTCTCTCAGTTTCTGCAAACTCCAGCTGTAAGTGGGCCTCCTGACTTTTTTCTCACTATATTTAATGACCCATCAGATGTATGATGGGTGGACTCAAGACCATTCCACCATTGTAGCAGTTAAATTTTCATTTCTCCTTGAATAAAATGAGTATTTTTCATTTACTTTGTTTATTTTGGATGGCATGCATATTTGTTATTTATTGATTATTACTATTCAAACAGTTAGTACTTATTTGACTACCAAGCAATAACTTTCTATGTTGAACATTTCTATTTCAGTCAAAAACATTTTACAACCAGCAAAATGCTAATTTAGGAGAGGAATGGTGAGATGTAGCAGATAGTTAAAATTTCTCAAAGCAGTGAGTTGGTGAAGCTAACTCATGGCTTGTTAACTAATTACTGCTTTCTCTTCTCACTTTAGTCTTTAAAAGTCAAAGTATTTTATATAAGTTGTGAATACATAAAATGCATTCCTAATTAAGTAATAAGCAGATAGACAGATTTTTCATCAAGTGAGTCTTATACCTGCGAGAGAAAATCAAGCATTGTCTCTAATCTAAAAGGAACATAAAGTTCAACATGAGAGCTGACCTAAAAAAAATGGCTGCTGTTAAAAAATTATTACTTAGTGAATTTTTAAACAATTAATTCCAAGATGACATTTTTGGAACATTTATATATTTTTGAGGCTTAGATTAGTTATTATTTTTTGAATTTAAAGGGACTTTAATATCACTTTTTTTTATCACAAATAGGTGTGTTTTTTTTTTTTTTTTTTGTCACCATGACAAGTCTGAATTTTAAACAGATTCTTGGACTCAGAGCTTATATCTATTAGCTTGTTCAACTTTAGCACCTGTCTCATTATCAAGCTTTAAAACTGCTACCTTCACTATGAAGCTCCATGAATTTTCCCAATTCAAACTTGCGCTTCTTCAGTATTTTGACTTTTCTAACCAAGACATGAGTGGATAGAATGGCACACCTTTTCTACTTCTTTTTCAATGTTATCTGGAATCAAATTATTGATCACTTCTTTTAAGTCATTTGTCTGCACCTCTTGGGTCATGATTTTCATCTTCTTCTGGATTTGGCAGCCTGTTGATGCTGAGCATAAGAGGTCTTCTAAATCTGATTATTGCGTTTTTAGTAAAACCAACACAGAACAGACGAAGCAAATAACCATTGGTAGTCTTGACATGAACATGAGCTTTAGTCATGATCTGCCATTTTTTGACCATGGAGCATATTTTGTCACAGGTAAGATCCATGCCATGAAAATTAGGCAGCCAGTTTTTGCCTTGAACATCCTCAGCAATTAGCTTGAATTTTCTAAATGCAACTTTATTATCCTACAGATCAACGAGGTGACTTCAAATATATGACACTTGAGACCATCAGGTGTGACTTTGGTTTCTTGAGTTCTCATGACTAATGTTTTCCCAATATTTCTTATACTGAACATAGCTAGTGCTTTCACATCATACCAATCGTTCTTAGAAAATAGGTCAACCACTTTCTTCTTGGCTCCTTTTTTTCCACCTTTCTTAAGGCGCTTATTCTTACCAACAGCCATAGTGCTGCTCAGTTCAATGTTTTGATTGAGGTATGTTGTGGTACCACTGTCTTACACTTTTACATGTGCAAATTACTAGTGAGAGAGCAAGAGAATACATTTTTGGAGAACAATAATTTTTAGTTTTTAAATGTAGTATAATTTTGACATGGACTGAAGGAAGATAAAAAAGTACTTCATGAATACAAAGGCTATGATCAGATTGCTGAGTGAAGCTGCAAAACTTGACCTTAAAATGGTACATAAGGTTACCATGTGACCTTGCATCAAAATGACAGTCCTTGGATGCAGTCCAAGCAAATCTAATACTTAATTTTGCTCCCTAGCACGGTGTTTTATGTGAGAGTCTAACATAGCTATAAAGGTTTTATGATTAGTAACAAAAAAAAAAATTGCTGGATAGGCTCATCTCTAGGCTTCACAATATCCTTGGTTAAGTATTGTTGCAAATGGGCATAATATATTAGACTAAGGTTGAAAATACTAAAGTAATAAAGTAGCACTTAGTCTATGGCCATACTACGCTTAAAAAGCCCGATCCTGTCTAATCTCGGAAGCTAAGCAGAGTCGGGCCTGTTTAGTACTTTGATGGGAGACCACCTAGGAAGACCAGGTTCTGTAAATGTAAAAAATAAAAAAATAAGGGATTGTAAGCTGACAAGGTTTTTGCAATTTGTGATATCAACAAAGGGTTGTCTTGTCTAAAAATAAATAAATAAAATAAGTAGCACAAAGAATTTTCTTCCCAATTTCTCTATTTCATGATTAAGTAATAGACATGAGATTAACATAGAAATGATGGACATTGATTGTGTAATTTTGTAAAAAAGGGATATTTTCATCTGTAAGTAAAAGCTCATTTATGTAGGCTGAATTAACATTGGCTATCAATCTCTGTCATTTTCACAGGACAAAAGTGATTGAGTAATTTTTCATATATTTAATAAGGAATATAGCTTTTAAACTAATAGCTAGAATTCTTAATTTTTATTGGAATTTATATTTGCAATTCAGAATCAAGGAATTTTCAATACTTTCTTAAGAGTATAGGAACATAGTAAAAGATTCAATGAATACCTTATTGGATAATTTAAATGTTGCAGGAATAGAATTAATTTCTGTATGTGTCTTTTACAAACAGAACATACATATGCTAGTCCCCTCACCTAGTCTGAGGGCTACGTTTCAAGATGCCCAGTGGATGCCTGAAACTGCAGATAGTACTGAACCTTATAAATATTATGTTTTTTCCTATACAAGCGTACCTATGCTAAAGTTTAATTCACCAATTGGGCACAGTAAGAGGTTAACAATTAATAACTAATAATAAAATAGAACAACTAACTATAACAATATATTGTAATAAAAGTTATGTGAATGTGGTCTCTCTCAAAATATCTTATTGTACTGTACAGCATGGATAAACTGGGCAAAGAGATGATTAACATCCGATTTGGGGTGGGGTGGAGCAGGATAACATGAGATTTCATGACACTACTTAGACGGTACAAAATTTAGTAGTTATGAATTGTTTATTTCTGAAATTTTTAATTTAATATCTTTGAACCACAGTGGACCACAGGTAACAAACTTCAAAAAGCAAAAATACCAATAGGGGGAAGGGGGAGGCTATTGTATTAATTTGGTGAGTTAACCGAACAAAGGAAGCATTAACCAAGTCAAATATAGAAAAATTGTTACTTTTGCTAAAGTTTGAAATGCCTTGTTTATCAGAATGCAGCTTGCTAGTCTCGTTTGAATACTACCCTTATTTACAGTTGTTGAGTAAAAACTATTTTGAAGAGAGTCATTCTTTCCATAATTTTTCAAATTTTGAAGTCAGCTTCAGCAGAAAAAAATTTAAGTTCAAAACACTAGCATTTCATTAAACAAGTCAGATGTTTGAGTAACTCTTATTCTTCATGTAGTGGTAGTGTCAGTATTGAAGAATACAAGCTCAGGGCTTAAAAGACAATTTTAAAAGGTTTTTTTTTTTTTTTCGGTAAATGAAGTATAACTAAATTACATTACATTAGTTTCAGGTGTACAACACAGTGATTGGATATTTATATACATTAAGAAGTAATCTCCATGCTAAATCTAGTTACTTCTGTCACTTTATAAAATTATTGCTATACCATTCATTGACTCTATTCTTTATGCCTTGGGACTTATTTATTTTATAATTGGAAATTTGTACCCCTTAGTCTCCTTCACCCATTTCACTCATTCCCCGACCCCCATCCTCTGGCAGACACCAGTTTGTTCTCAGTATCTCTAATAATGTTTGTTATTTTTTATTTGTTTTGTTTTTTAGATTCTGCACCTAAGTCAAATCATATGGTATTAGTCTTTCTCTGATTTATTTCACTTAGCTAATATTCTCCTGGTTGATGCATGTTGTCATAAATGGAAAGATTTTATTTTTTTTTTTAATGACTAATGCTCCATTGTGTGTTGTGTGTGTGTGTGTGTGTGTGTGTGTGTGTGTATCTCACATCTTTTTTATCCATTCATCTATTGATAAGCACATAGGTTTTTTCCACATGGTTATGGTAAATAATGCTGCAACAAACATAGGGTACCTATGTGTTTTTGAATTAGTATTTTTGTTTCCTTCAGATAAATACTGAACAGTGAAATTGTTGGGTCATATGGCAGTTCTATTTTTAACTTTTTGAGGAACCTCTATACTATTTTCCATAGTGGCTGCATCAATTACATTACTACTAACAGTGTACAAGTGTTCATTTTTCTTCACATCCTTGTCAACACTTGCTGTTTTTTGTCGTTTTTGACAATGACCATTCTGACGGGTGTGAGATAGTATCTCCTTGTGGTTTTGATTTGCATTTTTCCTAATGATGTTTAGCATCTTTTCATGTGCCCTTTGGAGTATTTTTTAAACTGTAATTTAGGGAGGAAAAATCTATAACATTAAAAAGAAACTTCAAGTAATATAAAAACATTTTAAGTATTAAGATACAAAAGAAGAAAGTATATATATGAGTATATAAACTGAGAAAAGAATACATCATTCAATACGAAAAAAAGCCCAAGGATGAAAAAAATCAGTTAAGAGAAAAAGTGACATCTCATCTAGAGAAAAGTGAAGTGAAATAAATTTAAGTAAAATGGAGGAACATTTCAGTATCATCTTATATTATATTTACCTACAAGAGAGCTCTCATAAGACTGTCAGCTGATTTCTCAACAGAAACTTTGCGGTCCAGAAGGGATTGAGATGAAAAGCAAGGGCCTACAACCAAGAGTACTCTACTATGCAAAGCTATCATTTAGAATTGAAGGACAAATAAAGAGCTTCCCAGACAAGAAAAAGCTAAAAGAGTTCATCAACATCAAACCACTATTATAAAAAATATTAGAGTGACTTCTTTAAAAAGAAGAAGAAAATAAATACAAAAATTATGAGTAATAAAATGGCAATAACTACATATCTATCAACAATTACTTTAACTATAAATGAATTAAATGTTCCAATTAAAAGATAGTGTGGCAGAATGGATAAGAAAACAAGACTCTTAAATGTGCTGCTTACAAGAGACTTACTGAGATCAAAAGACACACAAAGACTGAAAATAAAGGGATGGAAAAGATATTTCATAAAAATGGAAACAAAGAAAGAAACAAAATGCTGAGTAGCAATACTATATTAGATAGAATAGACTTTAAAACAAAGGCTATAACAAGAGACAAAGAAAAATCTAGTAATCACACTTCTGGGTGTTTATCTGAACAAACCTAAAGCGCTACTTCGAGAAAACATGTGATCCATATGTTTAGTTCAGCAGTATTTACAATAGCCAAGATATGAAGGCAACGTGGGTGTTCATCAAAAGATGAATAAAGAAGAGGTAGTACATATATGCAATGGAATATTACCGAGACATAAAAAAGAATAAAATCTTGCCATCTACAACAACATAGATAGATCTATATAGGGTGTTGTGCTGAGTGGAGTAAGTCAAAGAAAGACAAATGCCATATGATTTCACTTACCTGTGGAATCTGAAGAGCAAAATAAACAAACAAAAGAAACAGAAACAAACTTGTAGATACAGAGAACATTTTGATGGTCATCATATGGGAGGAGGGGTTAAGTGGTAGGTGGGAAACGGGAAGGGATTAAGGAGTACAAAAATAATTGGTAGCTACAAAGTAATCATGAGGATATAAAGTATAGCATAGCTAATATAGTCAATAATATTGTAATAACTATATGTGGTGTCAGATGGATACTGGATCTGTCAGGGTGATCACTTTGTAAGTTAGATAAATGTCTAATCACTACATTGTACACCTGAAACTAATATAATGTATGCCAACTGTAATTAAAAAATTAAAATTATTAACAACAAATTTTAGCAAAACTTAAAATTGATAATACTATTTTTAAATAATATACTAATACTATGTTAACATAATAGTACTAAATTTAACAGTAAATAGTATTTTAGTACTATTTGGAGGTGAGGATACAGAGGTAAACTAGTTGGTCAAAGTTTCCACTTTTGCAAACAGAAGACAGACATAAAATATCATGCTATTGATAGAAAAAGAGAGGAAAGGAGAGAAACATGTTATGAGAGTGTCCAATTCCAGAAAGGTGCTTCTTGTTATGTCAAGCTGAAGATTGGCTGTTGTTATAGTCCAGACAAGAAGAGATTAATGAGAACCTAGATTACCTGGGAGCAGTGGGAATTAAAAGGAAGAAAAAATGCAAGAAGTAATTCAGAGACAATCAATAGAAATTGGCAACTGCTGAGATATGCAGTAAGGGAGAGGGAAAAGACAGAGTTGGAGCCTCATTGAAGAAACTGGGATGCTATTAACAGGACTACAGATGTCAAAAACATAGTTTGATGGGGTAATGATGAATTCAGGTGTGGTACATTGTGTTTGATATGTCAAAAAATCTCATGAAGATGATGGTAAGTAGCTGGAATTATAGATTATAAATTAGGGGAGAAATTAGAGCTGGAGATTCAAATGTCCTGATGGACATGATAGTTAAAATGGTGGGATTGTCTATAATCATTAAAGGTAAGGGAGAATGAGAGTCTTTATAGAACTGGGTGTTGTGGGAAATAACATAATTAGGGGAAATCACAACTGGAATTAAGGCAAGTAAGTATCATACCAAACGGTTAGATACTGGCTTCTATGTGATCAATACTCCTCTAAAGATTTTACAGAGGTTAGCTTACTTTATTTTCACAACAACTCTTAGCAAGTAGATTTCGTTATTAACCCTACTTTATAAATTAAGAAATGGAGGCACAGAGAATTGCTTCGCCACACAGCTCATAAGCAATAGAGTCAAGATTCAGACCTAGAGAGCTTAGTCTCAGCCTCTGTCCTTAACCACCATGCTGTAGTACCTCTTGGCAGAGGTAGTGATTTTGAAAAGAGGGTTGCTCTTATTAAAACAGAAATCCTACAGATTAAATTTAAGGATAGGTTAGCAAAGCGGACATCCAAGGGCATAGGGCCAAACTTGAGTGTGACAGCAACATGCACAAGAAACACAGGTGAAAGAGGGGGTTTTGATAGTAAGCAAACGGTCACTTGCAAAATCATTTTCTTATATTTTTGACAAGTGTTATGAAGGAGATTTCAGAATTCTATGGCAGTCTATCTATATTAAGGAGTCTGAACGATTATATAGAAGGTATAGGGGGTTGCTCTTAGGAAAGTCTACCTTGAGAAAGTAACATTTCAACAGAGACCTAAATCAGGGATAGGAGTTAGCAGGAAAAAGAAGTGAAAAAAGGGCACTCTCGATTTGAGAGCCCTTAGGCAAGAGGAACTTGCAAGATTCAAGTAAAGAAATTGGGGGCAAAATAAGGGGAAAAAGCCTAAAGATTTTGGATTTTATCCTAAAAGTAATGGGAAGATATTGAAGGGATTAAGCAGAAGAGTGACAAATTAAGGCTCAGAGAATTTGAGTAAACTGCCTAGAATCATACAGCTACTAATTCACTGAGCCAAAAGGAAACCGAGGTCATCCCAGCTCTGAGGTCTTTCTCACAAAACTATATTACTGTTCAGGGCTGGGTGCAAAATGTTTAACAACCAGCTCTTTGGGGAGAAAGCAATTTTCTGATATCTGTGATGTAAATACCATTGCTAATTTCTAGCTACTAATATGAAATTACCAAATGCAGAGTCAGGAAGAGACGTCACACTATTATGTGGTATTTCTATGTTCAGATACAATAGATGAAAATACACTCAGAAACATAGAAAATAATATGATGTGCAGCAATAATGAGGAAGATAAATTCTGTGTATTTATTACTTTTGTTTTTAATATAATGTATTAAATTAAATTTTTTTTTTAATAGCGGCTCTCTGGAGAAACAAACAGCTTGCCACATCGGTGAAAATTTAATAGAATCTCCTGAGCAGGTACAAGCTGGTGCCCACACGCCCCATTGCCACCTCAAAGAACTGTGTCGTGGGGCAAATGTTTATTTTTCTGTTTTAGGTTGGCGAGATGGTTCCTGAAATCGTAGATAAAAGCTCAGTCATTTTTCTGCACTTATCTAATTGTGTGGATCATCAGAGCATATCCTGTGAGAAGAATGCAGTTTTCTTTCTGAACAAGCCAATAGCGTGAGGGGGGCCTCCTGGGTGGCAGGGCCTCTCTGAAGTAACCAGGTGACTAATAGCAAACATTTCTGACTGACCCCTCACTTTCGCTTTCAGACAGTTAGGGCAGCAAGTTTCCGGTTTCAAATACAAATATATAACTGTTGGATTGAATCTAAGCTTACATTTTCTGTATTTGTCATTATTCAGACCTATTATTGTCATGCAACCTCCTCCTTTGGGAAATCATTGGATCCTAAAATAAAATGTTCAGAAACATGCAAATGAAAATAGCTTAAGCTCCTAGACTTTGGCAGTGTTACTTGAGTTGCTGTGGCCTCAGAAGGGACAATCATAATATTTTTCTGGCTGTCTTGTCTTGATTTATAATTTGAATCTCCATAAATGATAATAGAGAGGGCAATTATCAAAGAAATGGAAAGGGCAATTATCATTAAACTGAAAACACATCACACATCCAACAGGATGAATGACTGAGCTAAAAACAGATTTTGTGGATCTTGCAACTGTTCCAAAAGATCTTAATGGAAGCAACTTCATCTCCCCACTTTCTCCAATTAACCAGATGACTTTGGATATATTTTCCTTTCCTTACATGTTAACACAAACCTTGTTAATCTAATCTGCCTGAATACTGACACTACTTTAGGATATGTAAATTTATAAGGCTAAACCAGTTGCTGTTTGCCTAGTATTAAAAAAAAAAAAAAAGTAGAGAAAAATTGGTTATCTTGTTTGTACATTTGTGATTCCAGGAGAATGTAGACACTCATCTAATTTGTTTTTAACCCTTGCAATGGATCTTTCTAGGTGAGAGAACATGGTGTTTTTTGTTCATGAGGTTAAATACTAGACTGGACATTGAAAGTCCCCTAAAGGGCTTTTGTCTTGGTTGGATAAATTGAACAGATTAAAATCCAAACTATAGTCATTAGTTATCATTACCACACATATAGAAGTAACAGGTAAATATTTATAAGTGCTTTTTGTGGGGAATTCTTAACATTTGGATTTACTATTTTAAAGAGTAGAATTATAGACATTCCCTGGAAGGGGTAAGGTATGAAAGGAGAAAAAAATTATTTTTACATCCATACAGTAAAACTAGCAGTAGCATGAATGTGATATCTACTTATATAAAGCCTTTTATAATCTGATGTAATAGATCCTGATAAAAATAATAAGGGTTTCCCCTTTCATGTTAAGTGGGGTTCACAGAGAGATAAGCTCTGGCATGCTTATCTTTGTAACATATGGATCATGAAGAAACTAAATATGAAATGATGGAGATACTCAGATGAATTTCATTTATTTGCATTTCATTTGCGCCTCTGCTTTCTCCATTCTGCTCCTTGGCAAAACCAATCACTTGCCACTGGTTAATGTTTATCCAGGTTAGGTTTGTTTACCTGAGAACAAAGAACTGTACGATTATCTTAGAACACTCTTAGTTATAAAGCTCAAATATTATGGACTAAAAAGTGAGAAAAAGTAATTCAAAAGAAAGAAGGAAAGAAAATTAATATTTATTAATCACCTATTATTTGTTGGGTACAGTAAATACATGTAATTTTAACGCTGCCATTATCTGGTATCAAACCTGTTAGTGAGTCCTGTATTTGTGTGTCCTCCCCCACAAATAAATCTATTCAATTTTACTATGTTATGCTGTGACTTCTGTAAGTACCTTTGTCTTCACGTTGGATGCCTGTGCTGAGCCTCCCATGTGCCTGTTCTGGTGTGTTGTCCTTTGGCGAAAAGAATACATACTGTATCATCTAGCTGCCAACAATACTCAACATTGCTGAATATTTTCATTTTAAAGACATGATTCTCTATTACATCATCCTTTTTTCTAGCTTCTAACTGCCACATGTTCTGGAGCAGTCTTTCGATGTAAGAAATATTTGACAGCTTCGTCAAAAAAGGAAACAGTTGTCAACCCCAGAAAAAAAGAAACAGACAAAATTTCTGTCAAATTTACCTACTATGAATTTATATAAATATGTATGTGCATACCTATCTATGGCTCATCTCCAATCGATTATATATACATATACAAATAGAAATAGAAAGTAAATTGTTAGATTTATTAGTTGAACGTGATCAGTAAACTTATTCAGAAATATTAAACACTCTAAAACAAGAAGTGGTTTTCCTTTAAAAATTTCCCGAAGTTCTAAGTGCTTTGCCTTTGTTGATCTCTCAACAATCACCATCTGTTAAGTAATTTTCTTTTTGGACATCCTCACTAAGGCGGCAGGGGTGGGGGAATTCCCCTTGAATTCCAGGAAGTTACTCTTTGGATATGATGTTTACTTCCTTTGATGTCACAATTTCTCTTCATAAATTTAAACATTTATTTTTAACATGGCTGTTAAAACTTATTCAACATTCTGTTTCAATTTCTGGTGGAGTAGAAAGGTCAATTTATGGGTCAATATACTCCTAGATTGAATGTTGAGTTAGTAAAAAGTGAACTTACTATTGTTTTAGTACTTTTTACTGTGTTTAGAAACATGAGAGAAATTTTTTGAAAAATAAAAATTGAAAATCCATCTACTCTAACATAAAGTATAAGTGCGATAAAATTCATGTCAATAAAGTTCCCTTATCATTAATATTTTTGGGGGATTGATATCTTTTTAACAATTGCCCAGTATACTTTTGTTAAAACCCTTTGTCAGCTGTATTTAATGCTTACAGGAATTCCATGAGGTATGTTCTGTCTGATTTTATAGATTTTACAACTAAGAGAAGTTAAAAAAAAAAAATTCATTTCAAGGACCAAAGAAACATTAGAGCCAGAGCAAAACTTAAACCTGGAGCTGTCTGATTCTAAGGCCTGTGGGTGGCAAAATGCAGTTTTCTAATTGTCCCAAATGTGGTCAGCTATTCTGGAGGCAAAGTAGGTCTTGTTCATATATTTTGTGCTTTGTAGAACAGTTTTAGTTAAAAATTCTTTCAGATGAAAGATGACATTGATTCTAATGTTTAATACATTTAAATAAACCTGAATGTTAACCTTTCTGCTCATAATCCTCCCCCAACTCCAACTGCAGCCTCATTTTCTGCAACTGAAAATCCAAAATATTGTTTCTTCCAGTTCTGTATTCAATAGGGGTTTGTTTACTTATTTGCTCATTAATTCAACAAATATTTATGGCACTCTCATTACATTGCAGACATTTTTCTAGGCCTTGGAAAAACAGGAAGCTCTATGTTTATGAAGTTTATATTTGGATGAGAGGGAGAGAAAATAACCACATACATAGATATAATACAAACATAATTAAAAAGAAAATCAAATAGTGATAAAGAAAATGAAACATAAATAAAATGGGGTAAGGACCTAGAAAATACTATTATTGAAAATATATTACAAGTGTCAGACACTGTTTTAAGTATATTACATGGATTAATTCATTTAATTCTCACGAAACTCTACGTGGTAAATATTGCATTTTGGTGGACTGAAGATAGCGGCAAATTACTAACCTCTCCTTGGAATTGAGAAGCGGAGTTTAATTCCTCTCTTTTTGAATTTGAGTGGGCTTTAAAGACTTGCTTGATGAATAGAATGACGTAGAAGAAAAAATAGACTAGGTCTGGACCTAGCCTTTAAATTCATTGGCAGCTTCTGCTTTGTTATTTTGGAGCCTTGAGTTGTCATGTAAGAAGTCAGACTGAGGTTTCGATGCTGTGAGAAAGCCCAAGCCACATGGAGAGGCAGCAGATATACATGTGGCCCAAAATGAGCTCCCAGCTTATAATCAGCATGTGAAGGAATCGTGTTGTATGGCCAGCCCCCTCAAGCCTTCCAATGACCAACTTCTACTGCTGTCTGAACCAGAATGCCAAACTCCAAGTGAGAACCACCCAACCGTGTCTAGCAAAGGAGTTCAGAATGAGTCTCCCCAAAATGTGCCACTTTAGCATATAGATTACTTTGACTTGAAGTTAATAAAGACTCAGTAGACCCAGAGAATACTTTTTCCTCCTCCCTAACTGCCTAATAGAAGGACTGGTCCAGGATAGGAATTATCACCAGAGATAACTATAAAGGGGTTAGACTCCGTGTAGTGAGCTGTCCAGCAGAGCCTGTTTGTTCCAAGTCCGTTCTGTGTTCCTTGTCTCCACACAGCATGACAAATGTGTTCTTCCTATCTTCCTGGGAATTGTTTTTCTTCTCTTTGGATCTCCAGACCTCTAACCCCTTCTCCTTAGCTTAGGATGGCATATAAGCCTCAACTACCAGACTGTCAGGGGCCTCTCATGCCTTTGTGGGGCTCTCATATGTGCATAATTTGTTTTTCTCATGTTAATCTGTCTTATATCAATTTAATTATTAAACCAGCCAAAAGAACCTAGAAGGGGAATGAATTTTTTCTCCTCCCCTACACTAGTTAATTTACAGGAAAGTGAGAGACAATAATAAATAGTTGTTTTAAATCACTAAGTTTTGGGGTGTGTGGTTACACAGCACTGAATAATTGGAACAATTATAATCTTCCTTTTATAGATGACAAAACCAAGTGAAAGAGGAGTTAAGTAATTTGCTCACAAATGGTAGAATCTGGATTCAAACCCAGGGAGACTGACTCCTTAACCACTATTTTAAATTCTACCCTACACAACTTTACCCCTGGAGTGAGATCAGCATTCTCAGGGTGCCCCTGTCTATACTTGGCAGTTCTGACTAGTTTATGTTTCATTTTCTCCATCGAATCACAGTGGTTAAAACTGAGGATACAGTGCCATTGGAATATGATTGCCCAGTCTGGGCACTTTTGAAAAGGGACTTTGTCCTGTCCTTGGCCCAGAAGTATTATATTGTCTATGACCTTTTGTGAATTGGAATCTTAAGAAAAATAAGGAAGACGTGGAGGAGATTGACCTGTGATAATATATAATCCTTTCATTATGTGTAAAATTATAAGAATTATTCAAGTGAAATAGGAAATTGCATGGCATTTTGATGAAAGAAAAGGAGAATGAAGTAATTTTGTTAAATTAAAGGGCCAATAATTGTCATCAAATCAAATTTCTTGGCATACAAATATGTCACATCTTTTGTCTAACACACAGAACTGATACTGGGATGGGAAAGGAGAAACGAGATGTCTGTAGCATGATAGCGTTAACCTGCAAGCATTGAGCAAGATGCTCCTTTCCCAGTAAGGAAGGACAGATAAAAGTACAATGTGCCTACCAGGCAAGTCCCCCAGTACATGTTTCCAAAGACATTTTCTTCCGTAGAGTATTTATAGTTTATTTTAGCTATTTCCATGATGAAGACTTTCTATTCACACAATAGAACAGCTCATGATAACTCAAAGGAAAGCACTTTGTAACTGCTACACATTTCCAACCCCAGCCCCACCCCGGCGCCCCTAGCCTTCCAGGGGAAACTCCTGGAACTCTCGAAACTTTCCTGTCAGACTATTATACAACCAGTGTCTTTCCCAAGCAGGAAATATGTTCCAAAGACAACTTGACCTCTTGTTTGAAAATGGGGGTGGGAAGGTGAAGTGAGGGAGACAAAACAGACAAAGTCTAAGTATACTTAATTCATAGACCCACTCACAAACACAAACAAGTTAATTTTGTTAAGAACACACGATAATATTTCACTTAAGACAAAATCCCAATCATTTATTCTTCTCTGGAGTACTTCTTATGCATCCTCGAGTTTTTAAAAGTTCAAGTGTTGCATAAAAAATCAATATAATTACAGAAAGCAGCCCTTAAATAAGAATATCCTGTTTTGTTTCCTGCATACTCACTGGGGTGGCTCATCTGAATCCTTGACAACATTGAACTCCAAGGAGAAAACATCAGGACTGCTTGCTGATCTTGGTTTTTACATATGGCTCCTCAGCAGTAGGGCTGTTGGCCCCAATGTGTAAGCTGACAATCACCCTATTGTTTACTTTTCAGTCAGAAAAGCGATGCTGCTTTTCTTCACTGTATATGGTCTCCATAATCCTAACAGTCATGTTCGCTCAGTAGTAAGCCCAAATATATGTTTCCCAGAGGAGTTTCAAATACATGAGGTAGATTAACATCTCTGTGGCTTGATGCAATCTACGACAGATTCAACAGTAATAAACATTTTAAAGTGTAGTCAGTATTAAATTATTTGCTAAAGGATAATTTTATTCCTGAGATAGAAAAAAATTAGCAATAACTTTTGGGTAGTAAATACACTGGTTGAGGGATAATGCAACACCCAGAACCTCTCGCCTTCTTGGCATTTCATTCTGTGTAAAGGGAGGAAAAATAGCCCAATTGTGTGCTGATGAATTAGAAAACTTCATGAACATTCAAGAAATACACATGCCACTACAAATTAACCATTAGCAAGGCAAGGTATTCATCCTTTCTGTCAGATTCTGTGGGAAGTATGCCTTATTTGCATTGAAGCTCAAAGAAGTAATATTATCCTACAAAAAAAAAAAAAAAAAAAAACGAACAGGCAAGCTCAGTTCTGGAAAAATCAATAGCGTGGTTCTTCCTGTCTGCATTTCAATCCTAAAATTGAAAATCACCAAATGAAATCCTATTTCCTCTCGGCTTCCAGTTTGACTCTGTGTTTACAATGGAATGCGGTTTTGCATTTTAAATCAGTTCCATCATAACCCTGGAAGTGATCACAGGGCTGCTAATTCTCTGTCTCCAGTTTCCACTCCTCCCCCACTTTACAATTTTGAATTTGAATGGGACCAAAAGGTTCTCTAGGGGCCACATTTGTGGCCCTTGCTGCAAAGCAGCCTCTCTACTGCTTTCAGCTGGTTTCCTGGAATGTTTCATGGGGATTTGTGGTGAGTGGCAGCTCTGGAATCACTTTTCATTCTGTCAGGTTGTGGTTAGGCTTAGTGGGGTTTCTTTGTTATACTGGCCACTACTAGTCAATTCCCTTGAAAATATCTGGTTTTCTCTTTTTCTCTTAAAGAAAGAAAGAAAGAAAGAAAAAGCAGCTCCAGACTCCTCACTTACCTCCAAAACACAAACACAAAACAAACCCGGATATCTGTTGGAAATTATGGGGGGTGACAGAGAAGAGGGAGTGTCCAGATGCTCTCAATATCCCAATTTAATTTTGATGTCAGACTATAAAAGGTCTTAGGAAGGCCCCATTTCCCGAACCTGTTCTGCTAACACACTGTTTTATGAAAGAATCAGGGATACATTTTACTACCCCCCCTTTTTTTGTTAAAACAAAATAAAATAAGCCAAACATATAAAATATGAATTTTGGGGGCACAGTAATTCTTTTCCTTTTAGGCTAAACCAGGAAAATGAGAAGAAAGTACCAAAATGAGTAAAACAAAACCAACAGGAGTGGGTTAAGACGGAATTTTCCATGGACACAAAGGGAGATTTGGCACTTCCAGCACATGTCCTCTAAGCCAGTGCTTAACAGAGTTTTGTGTTTCATGAATTAGTTTAGGGGGGAAAAGAGAACAACGTAAGGTTGCCAACATTTTATATTGCCAAGTTAGGCTATTACAAAAACACAACTAACATTGAATTCTTACATCATTTCTTAAAAGAAAGGACATGTTAACATCGGTGGGGCCTGGGAGGGAGGAAGAAAGCCATAATCTCAGGATACAGGACAGCCTTCGCAAGAATGAAGGGTTGGCAACTTTCACACCAAGATGCCACAAAGGCCTTCAGAAACAGCCAGTTCCTGCAACATGCCAGACCACTTCACACCTTATTACCTTTGCAACAGTCATTCTTCTGACTGGAAATCTATTCCTGGGACGAATCTAACCACAAGAGACAAGGCTTCGCTAACCACACTGTTTAAAGCCCCTCTCTCGGACCCCATGTGAACAAATCCTGCCCTTCCTCACTTCTGTTCCCCTCTATTCTCATTCCTCTCCATTTCCTTACTTTGCTTTATTTTTCCTCGAGTGCTTGTTACAACTTTGCTAGATATTATTTGTTTGCTTAATATCTATCTCCCCCATTTGAATATAAAGTTCATGAGGTCATCTCTTTTTCTCTACTATCCAAAACATTGCCTGGCATAGGTGAGGCACTCAATACATATTTGTTCCATTTACACATGTGTACAATTTCATAGTCCCTGTTTTTAAAGTTTATTTTATTGTGCATAAGAAAAAAATGCATGCAGAGACTACCCTGTTTGGTAAATGGAAACCACTGTTTTAAGAGATTAAAGAGTCCTTGGTGAAATTAATTAGATCACAACTGAAGGAAGCAGATATATATTTGGAGTATGCATTCTTTACTGCCACAGATTTTGAATAGCGGAGGTGAGAGTCATGTTTCTTAGATCTGATAGCAGGCTGAAATCATGCTGGACTACTAATTTAAAGATAATACATATCCCTAAAAAAGAGTGAGTCTGTATTTACACCTGTTCTTTCCTCCCCAAATTACTGAATTATGTAAATTAAACATGGCTCTTAGCTTTCCTGGCTCTTTATACCTCTTAAACTGTGTACGTAATGTTTTCCAAACACAAGAATGTTTACCTGCTATTAGAGTGCAAATATCTATTGGATAAAAAATAAATAAATAACAGTAGCTGTCAAGTGACAGCACTGTTAACTATTATCTCTCACAATTATAGGTAGTTATATTTGGAAATAGTGGCACCTAGAAGTCAGGCTTTACTACCAAATACAGACAGTAGGTTCCAAACAGTATATTCTAAATGTTTGGGCCATTTGGGATCCTGGTGCATACTTTTTTCCAGAAAAATATCCCTTCTGGGCTCATTTAGGAACATTCTTACTCCCTCTCCTTTCCCCCACCTCCCACCCCACCCCCGAAAAATAGAGAATGAGTGCAAGTGTTCCTAATGTAGGTTTTATACAGATTTTTCTTTAATTTGTTTTTAAATTTGAGTCCAATATCTGCTCCTGCTGCCACACTTCTGAGTAGCAGTAACAGATAATATCAAGATGGTATACAAATAAGTGAGAACTGGCAATTGGTGAAGAAAATAAGAGTTTAGAGTACATATGAAACCGAGGGTCCTTATGACTTTAAATTTAATTTTAAATCCTAGCTCTAGAAATCATCTCTCTCTCTCTCTCTCTCTCTCTCTCTCTCTCTCTCTCTCTCTTCTCTCTCTCTCTCTCTCTCTCTCTATGTATGTATATATACATATATATCCCACAGAGACTTAGACTTACTATCGAATAATCACCAACCCTTGAGGCAAAAGGAGACAGTAGCTGGGACCTGACTATTGATCACACAATTTGTACCTCTGACAGAGTAAAGATAACATCTTGACCTAAGTTATGTTTCAGCTCCTAGACCCTAAAGTGGATCGACCCTGTGGCTACTTTCCCATATAAACGGACAGAGGGATGCCAGAAAGGACCTCAGAAAAGCCTGCAAGAAGAAATAACTTATCACTTACCTTACTTCTGACCAATTAGCTCCCAGCACAGACCCAAATCCACAATGTCTTGTGATTTTGCCCTATATAGTCTGTAACTGATATGACATCAGAGAATCAGGTGTTTTTAGACTATACGCTCCCTGTTTCCTAACTGGCCAACTTAATATTAAACTACTTTTTTCTTTCTAAACTGCAAAATCCTGCTCATGCATTTCTTTGGGCCAGTGCATGCAGGCAGAATCAAGAAAAAACATTGGGGTTCCGATAATATACATGCATATGTGCATGTGTGTGTGTCTGCGTGCACACACGTGCATGTGTTTGTGTTGTATGTATATATGATAGGGCCAACATATATTGTTTCATTAATGATGATGAAATTAATGGAAAGTGTGAATGTGTAGATCTTTTGAAGTTTTCTTTATTTCCTCTTTCTCTCATTTTTTTTTTTTTTCTCTCTCTCTACCCACCTCCTTTTATTATACAGAATGGAATAGGGCTGGGGAATTTAGAAAGCCTCTGCTGATTAATCCATCACATTCTGACAACTGAATTCCCAGAAACAGAGTATTATACTTTTGCACAAAGTGACATTTTGACTGGAAACTTTCAAGCCCAAGACACAAAGTATTGAGGGAAGGACTGCCCCATATTGCAACCTCAAATAATGGCAGCTGTTAGTGTTATTAATTGCCTGCAGTAAGAAAACAAGGATTTCAATATCTGATCAGCCAATTCCACCATCTCAATTAATACCATCTTAACTGCTATGTCAGAGAATGTTTTGTGAGAAGTAAAGACTGATGGCAGTCTGGCAGGGCAGACTTTAACACAAAAGAGTAAGAATAAAAACATTTAGTGTTTTTTTAAAAATCAGGAAAATGAGATTTGGAGTCATCACTCAGCGATGAACTTGTCTTATTTTATAATTTTATATCACAAAGATTAAACATACAGCTTAACTTCATTGATATTTGAAAACTGCTCATTTTCTTTTCAAAACTGGCCTGGTGCAATAATAGAGGTAGTTATGTTTGGTAAAAGTGGATTGTGAACAGAGAGTGGTGAAAATGCTCTTAAGTATTTATGTAGGACAAAAACCTTCCTGGCACTAAGAAGTCTCGGTTGGTTTTTCAGCTGTGCTGTGGTTTATTGTGTGTTTTAAATCAGCTCTAAGACTACACTACATACCATTGTGTCTGTTAGAAAATCATTATGGTGCAATTAAAAGCAATGTTGTTCCACAGACAAACATGGAATTTTCCTCTGTGTCTGATGGCTGCGCACTTCTTTTGTGCCTCTTGTGATTATCTACACACTTGCGATGGTCAAGAGATACAGCTGTCAGGAAAACACTCAACAGATGGCAGTTGTGGGGTGATGCTTCAACCTTTTTTTGGATGTTCTCTGACACCCGAGCTCGGGACTTTCATAAATGCTGATATGCAACTAACTTCTTTCAAGAAACATAGGTCTGGAGTGTTCAGTGACAAAATTCATCTTCCTCCAGCTATAAAGAGAAATTGAAGTGTCTTTATGAAATTAAATGTGCAATATAATACTAAAATGTATTGGCCTTGGAAACTTTTTGACTACTGTCTTATAGATAAGAAGGTCTAACTATAAAAAGAGTCTGATATATTGGTAGATAGATCACTTTTTCTTCAGGAGGGGAGTGAGGGAAGATCAATCAGTCTTTCCAGTTTTATAAAGCTCTTTAAAGATTGGCTTTATATTTTTCTACAAAGAGCAATTTAACCTTGGCTTCAATACTGATATGAATTGTTGAATGACATAATCTGTGATGAAATTAGTCTAAGTGGTTTAGGAATTAATTAAGTGCTTTCTTTAACATTTCAGGTAGCTTTTTTTTCTTTAACATTTAAGGTAGCATTTTAACTTGAAACACTTAGGCTTCCATCTTCATTATTTACACAGGACATATATGTATACAATATTATAGGAATAAGAAAATAAGAGGAAGTTGATTGACAAAGATACAAAACAATGCCCCAACAATACTTGTAATCATGCCAAATAGTCTAGCATTTGAAATTGGAACTACAGATTCCATATGGCTGATTTATGTTTGTTTCTCTCAAGTTACACAAACCTTTTCAGGTTCCAGAGACTTAGTTTTGTCCAGCGAACATTCTGGGCTGTCTGGATATATATATATTTCAACACAATGACAAGACAGAATTGAATAATAGGCATATGTCTTGCTTCTGTGTTCTAGACAGTGTCCCAGGCCTACCTGACAGCCAGCTCAAGCTCCCCTCCAATGAGGCTAAATAATATTTGGCTGTCTTTAGTTTGACCTGAATATAAGTACAGGCTTATAAAACCTTAAAAGCAGCTAACATGGGGATAAACATGTCCCATAGGGTTAAGTTTAATTTTGTTGAAACTGTTGTCTTCTCTTTTTTGTGTTAGCAAAATCATGTCCAGCAGTTCACAAAAATGTGTATTTCTTTTAAAACATGACACTCTGACATTTTCTGTTTGTCTATTCATGTCCCAGAAGAGGTAGCCACATGCTATATATGTTTTTTGTTAATATATTCACAAATTGGTCTCACTGGTTGGTCTTTGAAAGATTTCTAGTGGGTAAAACAAATGAAATGAGAAGCTATAAAAAAAAAGGCTTTTTTTTTTTTTTTTTTGGATTAAATGCATAGCAGGGCAGAGGCTGTAAGAAACATGACATACTACATAGTGACGTTTTGAAGCACATTATGTAGAATAAGATCACATTTTGGGACAAAAACAACCTTTCACTTATTCTAAGAGCTTAATATATGCCTGATATTATGACAAGTACCTTATATACTTTATTTTATTCTCACATGCATGTGATATTGGTAATATTATTCCCATTAGACTAATGATCACAGAGCTGATAAATAATTTGCTTAAGTTCACACAATAAGAAGGTCTTTCAGATCCTTATAATTTCTTGAAAGAGTATATAATTGTTTCTTCCCTGAATAATAGTATGACTTTGTGCATGTAAAATGTTCCATGATATTCCCACTGGATATAGGTGCTAATTAAGAAAGCAATGAAAAACTGGATTTGTTTTTATAATGAAATGCATCTTTATAGCTTTTAAAATAATATAATTTCTATAAAAAAAGAAGTTAGATGGATATAAAAATATGTGTTCTTTTTAAGGATTCAGGTATTTTTGTAATAAGTAGAGTGTTAGTAAATAATTTTTCCCTCAATATTTCATTTCTTTTATGATTGACACAAAGATAATTTTATGAATTTTTAATAGAAATGAAAATTCTTCCTTTCATCTGCTGAGTGAAATGAGACTGTAAGTAAAACTAAGAAAATTTTAGAGACCCTCTTTTTCTTTTCTATACAAGGTAAAATGTTCACAGTTGAGACAACGTAACAATGACATGACAGGACACATTTTCAATAAGAGTATACCGTAAAAATTATTGGTAGAACATATTCGATGCAATTAAACTTTATTTTTTCTCCCCAAATTTTGAAAGTACCAACCCCTGAAGTCTGTCTTACACTGAAAAGAGATAACTAGTTGGAAATTTAAAAGTGAATCTTAGATATTCATTTGTTTTTTTAAAAATTTCAGAGCTATATATTCAGGAGAGGTGAAAGGAATATGTAGCTGAGATGCTCTACGTTTATCTCCGGTATCTTGTCGCGGCACTGGCATCTAGTATGACACCATAATGACAGCTCAAACACTTATATGGACAAGACAAACTCACAGTGGAGCAAAGCACCATGGAAGCACATTCAGCATGAAGATAAAGAAGGACTGTTTTATACGGTAACTGTTTGCAGTTGTGAGTATACTACGATAAATCTAAGCCAGGCAGGAAGTGGGATATTACAGCTATAATTGCCATTTGAAATTATTCTGCTTCCCAATTCAAGTAGATGAGAGGTCTAATTTTTGTAACAGTCATGGAGCCTTACTTTGTGGTATTCATTATTGTACAATTTAAGTTTTGAATCAGTATGAGCTTTACCTCTAGTTATGAAGTTCACATCCCCATAAGTAAGAGGAGGATCAATAGTAAGAGGAAATCAGCAAATTGTAGGCTTTGCAATAAATCTAAGGTATTAGATGGGCATAATTTAAACAGTTATTTTTCTTTTCCTGAAGAATAAACACATAATAGGAGAAAAAATGAGGCTCTAAAGAGATTATGCATTCCTAAATATTTTATAGCTGTGTTAAATGCAACACCGTGCCTTAGTTCCACCGCTGAATATTTACTGATGCTCATTTACTCACCAACTGAAAACCCAAAAGATGCTATTTGAGGTTTTTGTGTGGTTTCAGCCTTGGCCTTCTGTCAGTGTTTCTCTGTGTGATTGTAAAGAGCAACTCTTTGCATGTGAGAAGACAGATGCTGATGATTTAAGCAGGGAAACGCACCACAGTGCTTTTACTCAGCTGATATTTAATGATTTACCATTTAATGTAGTTCATCTTTCATAACCCTGAGTTCAAACAGAAGCAGCTGCTATTAGGAATGCAATAATATCGAACTTCCCACCAGTGACCTAAGAGAGCCTCTTTTTGTAGTTTTAGCTACTGGACCCATCTGGCCTTTCCCCTAAGTGCGACAACCGAAGGAGAGAAACGGTTTACTTCCCATCAGTGGAGTTCTGGGTAGAATGTATAATTATGTCAGATAAAGACTTTTAAATCAAAACTCCATGTGTTAACATCCCTCTGCAATGTTGGAGGACAAAATAATGCACTTTATCTCATTATCAAGAGAACACTGAGAAAACTCAGAAAACATATGGAAAATCATGCCGAGATGAAGTCAGTTAAAAGGGTAGAGGTGTCCCTGGTTTCAGCCTAAAAGATAAACTTATTTTTTATAATTTTTATTTGCTTTTATTAGTGCGGAAGCTTTTTGGTAAGGTATTTTAAAGGGCTTCTTTCCTCTAATTTTAGGAAATGACTAAATAGATTTAAAATAAATATTTGATAAATGAATAGATTGTTAGAAAGATAGATAAAGTACTTAAAACAAACAAACAAAAAAAACGCTTTTCAAAAACCTAAAGCATAAGGGATGAGATTTTAATGAGATTGATGTCTTTTGAGTAAGAACGATGTCCAATATGCTGATGAGAAAGAATTATGGTATTAATGTTATCAAATAGAATGCTTCAAATACATTTTTGTATCTGAAGCATTACATAATTTAGTAATCTGTTTTCACTTTGGCTTTATTGGTAAGCAATTGAAAAGTAGATTATAAGCTAGGTTGCCCCTCTTTTTTTCTGTTTTCCTTTCCTTGTTTGGGTAAAATTCTAACATCTGTAAATTAGGATTTAAAAGGAAAGAAGAGGATTATAGAATTTCATTACAATTACAGGCCTATGAGGCAACAACCGTTGCCTCATTATGACTATATCGAATCCCTTGACTGCTTACAGTAGAGAAAGAATATTTTCCTTTTCCAACAATATATTTCTAAAAGAACATAAAAGCAGTTAGACCTTCACTGTGCAATGTTTTCACTGTGAGAAACATACTGTAGTATTATCTCCTCTGATGGGATTAGATGGTTGAAAACTACTGTATAGGTACCCTCTACCCTACTGCAACAATTTTTATTCAGAAAGACAGAGTCAGCTCTTTCCTCAAGGGATTTTCTTATCTAAAGGTTTTTTTTTTTTTTTTTTTTTTTTTTTTTGGAGCTTTGCTCATGGTTCAAAGGCATTTGCATTTACCACTGTGCATCATTTGAAAATATTATCTTAGAGATATTTATACATTTTTTAAAGTTTAATGATGTTTAGTATTTTAGATTTGTCATTTGGCAAGTAAATAGGTAATTTGCATAACATTTATAATTATGCAATTATGATGTTTAAAAGGATAATGAAGACTTTTTGTGTGAGGTTGCTGCAAAGGAAAGAATCAAAAGTGTGAATATGCTCTACCTTACACTTTACCATTGTAAAGTTGTTGATAGAAAGGTCCTTTGTCCACTTTTGAGGCTGAGTTCCACTGCCTGGTCTGCTGCGGGTGCAGTGCATAGGAATCCTGGTCCTCAGCCTCATCATCATATGTGGAGAAAACATTTCTAATGTTTATTTGTAGCATCTAACAGAACACCATGTAAGGAAATTAATACATTAAGTATGGAATTGGACCAAAATGATCATAATTTTACTTAAAGAGGAATGAAAGTGTGCTTTCTGTTTTAACTTAGAACTGTTTGTATAATTTGTTACAAATTGAAACGCTAGTGTAAATGTGTAACCGCAACAAGTTAGAAAATTCGATTTGGAATCCTGTTCAAATCATTCTCTCAGCCGGAATACAGACAGGTATTTTATGAGATATTTATTTGCCTATTTGCTCAATTCCAAGATTTATAGGAGTTCTAATTTGAACTATGGCAGAAATGCCACCACAGAAATAGTGGGAGTTTTCTCCACAAAATTTTATTGTAATTGTTTCCAGGTCTCAGAACATATTATTATGTGAAAGTATATATTTTAAACAGTTTTTTTTTCCAAATTTTTTTAGCCTTTTAAAGTTTCTAAATAAAAATCTATTTGTTTTGTTTGTAGAAGGGAAGATATTCTGGTTCATTATATTTTGATTAACCCCAGCGTATTTGTTGGGTAGCTATTGTTAGACACTATTTTTGCAAATATCCAGAATAGATTTAATTCTTTAGTGAGCTGGACTGTTCAGGTCATTGTGGTTAGAGTACTCAATGAAATTGAACATTTTACAAATGTCTATTACTATGAACTGTATCTAACTAAGCCTCTCAATACAAGTTTCTTAAAAAAGGAAAGAAAAAATAAAAGTAAATCTGGTGTTATAATGGAGAGAAAGTATATAAATGGCACCACATTTGACTGGACAAGGCTTTGAGGGTTACTATCAACTGTAAATCTAAAGCAGCTTTGAGACAATTGACATATATGTAAAAAACCCCCACCAATATTCAAATTAGACAGGTTAGAAATATGTTAGATCTTCTTAAAGAAATGACCTATCAACTTTAGAAGCAAGAAAACCATGTCTGGAACACAGACTATGAAATAATAATCCAACATTTCTGTGGGAGAGTGGTAGACCCAAATACAAGTATAAACTAGTCACAGATTTTCTGTCTACTCTGACATTAAATAATGTCACTGTATTCACACCTCATGACATGATGCCACATTACTGAAGGACTTGTAGAAATAATCCATTCACACTGATATTGACATAGGGAGGAAAACAGATCTCACTGCTTTTATTCTGTTCTAAAGTCATAAGAAAAACTTATATTGGGACGTAATGAAATATTTTAAGAAAAAATTACAAAAGAAAGCATTAAAGAAAAATGCTTAGTGGAAACTTCTGAAAATTATTTTGTGAAATGATAAGCCAAGTAAATGCCCCCAAAATCCATAATTCTCATTATAATGAATTACCAATTTAGAACCAAATGATGGCAAAGTATTTTTCTTATCATCAAAATGCAAGCTTTTAAAACATCACATTGACTATTCCTTATTTATTCCTAACCCTTTTAGAAGGACAAAAAGCATCCTACAGTATTCTTCATGGGTAACAACAGATTCTTTTGTAATTATAATATACAATTTAAGATAATTCAAATTATATTTTGTAGAAATATAATAAGGTATTAACAGAAGATGTTTGTTATGCACAAAATAAAGAATGGCTTGAAAAGAAAAATCTCTAATTTTTATGGCAGTGATTCTTAATGCATGTTGAAGACCACTTGCCTGAGAATTACCTGAGAAACTTGTTAGAAATGGTGCCGATTCCAGGGCTCTATGCCAGATCTACTGAGCCTGATTCCAGGGGAATGAAATTTGGAAACTGTTTTACTGCACACAGTCACAAATGCTCCCTAAGTATGAACAGCTTTCAGAATCACTCTTTTAAAAGCAAATTTTTAGCCTGTGTCATTATTTAAGGTTACCGCCTAAATTAAAAGCACACCAGGGGCATTAGGTTAACTCTGAATGAAACATGTGGAATAAAGAGAAGTTGAATATTTTTCTGTTGCATCCTTGTATTTGGTAGGTTATCTTGCACATGGTAGGCAATCAACTAATACATGTTAAATACATGGAAAAATGGAATTTTTTTCGTAACACCAAGGCAAATATCATTTGGATACAAAAAATACATGTTAGAATAGGAAATTGCAATTAGAAAATTTCAATTTACAGAGGAAGTTATGAGGGAGACAAGGGTCCAAGGTTAAGAATTATCATAAACTCTTTGGCAAGTCTCCCATGTTAATGTAAGAGATAGAGAGGTTGAATTTGCTAGCCAGCCATTACTTAAAAAAATTTTTTTTTTACTTTAATATTTCTAAGCAGCAAGTTTGTTTGGGAGGTAATTACAGATAAAAGTGTTACACTTAAAAAAATCAAGAACACAATTGTTCTTATCCTTATATATATTTGCTGAAAGTAAGATTACTTCTGATTTAGCATATTTATCCACTTATTTGTTCATTCAGCAAATATGTATCGATTGCCTACTTTGTTAATAGTTAAATAAGATATGGTCCTGGCCATGAAAATCTCATAGTGCAAAATATTGAAAGGCTAACTTACATTTCAAAGGGATAAGGGCAAGTATAGGTCTATAAACATGTTGTATTTTATGGATGATCAGTGGTGTATCAGGGACTACACTTTTCTTTCTTAAACCTCTGTCATGAGTTTGCTTGGAGACCACATAATTTAATAGATAAACACGTACTTGAAGGTGAAGGTCAAGGACTAGCTGCAGGAACGCTGCCTCCATTGGTATTTCAGTGCTAGCCCAGAAGGAAACATTCTCCTCTTTATCACAGATGGTTACCCACTAAAGTCAGATGCTCTGATTTGGGTCATACTCATTGGGAGTATTTGTGAGCAAAAGACATTAGCATTTACATCTAATTCTCTTATTGAAGTGAGCTGTCATAGGTTTAATAAACATGTACTCAAGTGTTTACAGACCATCATTAAAAGCAGTAGTAATATTTCCCTTTCCTCTTAGCGTAACTTTGTTAGGGGTAACTCCTTCCCCACTATTGTTAAACTGGGTGTGTCTACATCCTGATTCTTTTTTAATAATCTGTTTAACCTCTTTAATAGTTTTGTAATTAATGGAGTAGCCCCTAACTACTGAGTCCACTATTGCACAATTTTAACAAAGAGATTATATAAACACAGACACTAGTATCTCTTAATTAAGAATGTGACACGGAGATGAAGGTATTTGGCAATAATTGAAATCAGCAAGTCATTAAAAATTCTTCCATGTACTAATTTGTTTGTAATAGCTTTCTAATTGCCACATTATAAACAAAGACAAGTGTGGGTTGGACTACATGTAAAAAGTATCAGTCTTGTTCTTTCTGGTTAAAACAATTACAATTTGTACTTCTTGGTATAGTTGAAATAAGGATAGAAAACTATACCCTGTGCTTTTGGCTGACAAGCTTCTAATGTTGAGTTGACTTTCTGAAAAATGGTCTTCCTTTATAAAATGTTTGTTTACAGTTGGTAGCATTGTGTAGTCTAGGAGAAATGACAGAGATGCAGGTGTCTTATGAATAACCAGATGGGAAATGGAAGATGATCAAACTTCCTCCTAGACCCAATGAGTCAAATAGAAATAACAAAGGATTTTCCTTTGAAATAATAAAGAGAATGAGACTGAATTTAAAAATGTCTTGTATAGTAGACAAATGACAAAAACGCCTTACATAACCCTTTCTTAAAGGCACAAAACCTGTTTTCTAGAGCTTTCCCCCTCACCAAAATATGGTCAGTCTGTGATTAGACTCAGCAGCTGTTTAACAGTGCTAGAAAAAAACTTCCAAAAACATTTCCTTCAAGTAAAATAATATCTTCCAAAGAGCACACTCTGCATTCATTCATCACTGACCCAGAGGAAAGAGTGCCACCTATTGAATCATTGCCTCAGTATTCACAGCATCTGACGTTGCCTTCCTAGGGTCACTTCGACCTGCCCACGAGCTAGATATAACGAGGTTCTGAGGTGGTCTGACATTCGCATGTGAGGGTGCTCATATCATGCTCTATAATTTGAGGAAAACACATGAATTTTAATCAGTTTTTAAAACAACCAGGCTTCTCTTCTCATTTACCAGAATGAAAAAAAAAAAAAATTCACTTTTATTACCTTAAAGATGCCAAACGGTGCCATTTTATTACTGTGGGAAGTTGGAAGTCATTTCCGAACTCATTTGGCAAGGGTGCTATGTAGAGCATCCAATTCAGTTCTTTAAGTGTCTTCTGAGAACCACCACACAAACTCTGATTTACTGTCTCTAGGAGTTGAAGGGGCCCTTTCTACCCTGAAACTGAAGAAAGAAAGGTGAAGTGTGTTTAAGAAGTATCCCATGAGACTTGCAAGAGTAAGAGTCGGCACAGAGCGGGCCAGACATAAAGAATGTTTTGGTAACCCACAAACATTTTCCAACTTGTAATTTTTAGTTTGGTTTGAAAGATTATGTTGACAGCCTTTAAAATTTGTAATGATTTTTGTATATTAATTGATTGGTCTTTAGGTCACTTTTATAAAATTCTTACATGTTGTGGCTATGTGGCTCTGTTTTTTTCCCCCTTGCTGTTTGCATTTTAAATAGGTATTGGCACACTTCCACAGCAAAGACAATATCATAATTAAAATATATGTATATAAGTTAATACATATATTTATATCCACACACACAACTATATACACATACATGCACACATACACTAACATCCACACACACATATAATGTGACAATACTAAATTTCACAAACATATATTTGACCAATTAAGCAAAATTAAAACAAAAATCAAATGGAGATTTTGCATATTTACTAATTTGCTTAACCAGAAGATGGCAAGGCTCCAGTTACCATTCTTGTCATTGAGTAGCAATCAACAACAATTTAAATTTATGTGTTCTTTAGCTGACTCAAATTTCTAGTAGTTTTGTACTATGGAAGCTGGAAACTACTATTGCTATCAATTAAAATAAACTCGCACACACATATCTTGTGCTCTCAATGTTATTCTGCTTGGAGATTTTGACTGGCAAGTTTCTATAGTCATAAACACTAGGTATTGGAGGCAAAAACACAGTGAGAGAAACAAGATATTTAACCACTAATCAGGAAATATATGTTACTGTAGAGCCTCACAAATGGTGGACTCTATCAATAATCTGAAGAAATAATGAAGGGATGAATTATACCACCATGGATAATAATTAGTCTATCACATCAAAACTGAGAACAGTGTAAAAAGAAAATCCAGTAAACTCTTTTCTTGACAAAAATCAGTGAACTTCTGACTTCAAGTAAAAGGCCAATCTTTACTCGCCTTTATGTTTTTAAGCTTTGACTAGTAAATTTTCAATGTAACTTTCAAAGCAGTGGATAATTTCTATCTGGTTATAAACAATCTCAAATCTTTCAAGAAATGTTTCTCCAGTAATTACATTCTCAGCAGAGTCTTGTATTCAGAAATGATACCATAAAGGCTTCCATGATGATAGCCTGAAATTTTCATGTCTTTTTATTAAGAAAAAATTGATGTTTATTTTTTCACAATGTGTGGTTATTAATAAAGAAAACATTATTATTATTTTTTTCTTGTTCTGTCAAGTACATAAATATAATTTGATACTTGGAATGGCATAAGATTAAAACATTGGAAAGAATACATGGTCTGTTCCTTATTAGGACCGGGATGATATATCTGTTCTGAAGTAGAAGATTCACATTTGACATTAGGTTTAGGATTTCATGCTGCTTCATGGCTAAATCTACTAGGGGTAACAGAGACCAAATTTTCAAGTAGCACCTGTCAGGCAAATGGTGGAGGAAAGTGGAAGGCTTCAGCCAGACAGCCAGGGAGTACAATACAGCTTCTCTGTCCAAAAGGTATCTAAGATGTTTGACTTAAGAGGAGTGAAATCACACGTGAAAGTTTTGACACGTACATAACAAAAACAGTAGAGAAAATTTCTAAGAGCAAAATTGTTGCTAACATGCTAAGTCATCGTTAATGGCTATTAAAAGGAAACAATAGAAGAAAGAATGGTATTTAAAGACGAAGTATAAAAATGAGTCATTTAAAAAAATGTTTCTCTTTTTAGAAATATGTCCAAGAAACTTTGTTCATTTAAAGCTGGCACATATGTTGGACCGATTTACACATTTCCTATCTGTCTATGTCACTTATTATTTTATATTTTATATCTTTCATCCAATCATACCTTTCTCAACAAACTATTCATACATTTTATTTATAGTATTTATACATTTACACATTTTAATCTTTCATCCATTCATAAACCCAACCTGTTTTGAGTGCCTGCTGCATGACAAACACTATTACCAGTGATACAAAGACTTAGAAGATGGAGTCCCTTTCCTCAAGAAGCCTGGAGTCCAGATGGAGAGAAAGTTAAGTATATCAGCACTACACAGTGTGTTAGATGCTATGATAGCATTACCTTGTGAGGATAGAACAGCTTGTAAATCAGACTGGTGGATCTGGAAAGGCTAACACTAAAGCTGAATTTTAAAAGATAAGTAAGAAAAATTAAGTAAGTAGATGGTAATTCTAGACAAAGGCATGACATATGAAAAACACGTCCTTAATAATTAGTATTCATTTATATTCACAGCATAATTATTAAGCAAAACTCCATTCCTTTACATATAACAGGATATAATGATTAATTAATTGGCCTGGTGAGGCAGTAGAGATGAATGGTCACATGTACTGACTGGCTCTAGAACCAGACCCCTGGATCCAAATCCTAGCTTTTCTCCTTTCTAACTGATAACTTGGGGGAAATGACTTAATATCTCTCTGAGTCAGTTCCTCTTTTTTCTACTGGGGATAATAATGTTATATCACTAGAGTGAGAATTAAATTGACTTATACACTTACATGCATATATATGGCATGATATAATTCTTAATGTATGTTAGCTAGGATAATATTTTTTCTTTGTTAAATTTAACTTATAATAATAATAATGACAATAATAGTCTGAAGAGATGTCTGAGAGCTATAACAGCTGAGAGTTACTACATTTAGAAACCGTAGGGATTTTGCCTTTTCTAAAATTTAAAACCAATTTCAGCAAGATGAGGAAATCACTAGAGCTTCATTTATATTCCCTGAGTTCAAATTTTGTCTCTGCTACCTTCCACCTCTGAGGCCTTGGCCAAACTACTTAATGCTTGTGTCTCAGTTTCTTATCCATGCATGGGTATGCTAGTGATGTCGATGTTTCCCTTCTGGGGCCTCTGGGAGGATTAAATAGGACGACATATGTAAATGTGACTAGCATCGCCCCAAAATTTATTTCATCATCCAAAAAAAAAAAAAAAACCTTTCAAAATGCTTAGAAAATACATAATGGCTAATCTAAGGAATGTGAAAAATATCTTTCCCAAAATACTTTCTATAGTTTGAGAGATCACATATAAATGTTCTCATCTGTATTCACTAGCTCTGGAAAACACTCTTGAATGTTATTGCTGACTTTGATAGGCTGCCTTTGCGTCTTTGC
This sequence comes from Eonycteris spelaea, assembly GCA_003508835.1. Taxonomy (NCBI): domain Eukaryota; kingdom Metazoa; phylum Chordata; class Mammalia; order Chiroptera; family Pteropodidae; genus Eonycteris; species Eonycteris spelaea. The sequence continues at coordinate 6,363,217 of PUFA01000046.1, forward strand.
CAGAACTTGCTCTGGTTGGAGCTATTCATAGAATGCCCTTGAATAATGTGATAGGTTGAATTGGAAATATTCCTCCAATCATTTCAGAAGCAATAATAATGGCAACTAAAATGGTCATCTAGAGAATGAACTAAGCATGGATGCTTTCTAATAAAATTCATCTCTTTTTTTTTTTGTCTGTAGAATAACCCAAAAGAAGCTAATAAATGTGATTTGAGTAAATAAACATTAAACATGCTAACATAAAATGAACTTCCTGTAGATAGAAATAATATATGCTGTAAAAAACCACTAATCTCAAATAGAATACAAATATAAAATAGCTTTAAAAAAAACTAAATTATAAGAAAATAGATATTGCATTAGTTCTTTCCTGGAATTATTTTTAATTGCAAATATATATCAATAAGTTAAATATATGAGAACCCACCCAACCCAAGCAGCATATACTGACTTGCTTAGAATAAATTTAGCATATGATCATGTTGCTAATACTATTAAATCTTTGGTCTCTCAAACATCTTTTCTGCTTTTCCCCACATACCAATTACTTAATACTGTTACACCTAAGGTCAGGGCTCTTTAGTCTGCCTGAAGGAGTTTGGAAGTTCCAGGCTGGTAAAGCTCCTATTTTATTAAAATTTTTTTTCTTGCCTGCAACCTGATTTCTTCTGGGTCTAACCTAATTCCTTTGATGCCTGAGGCTTGGAGGCCTGTGCTAATCTGCATCATGGGTGTATGGAGGAAAAGTGAGACAATTGGAAGAATGGCATCTGGGCGAGGATGCTCTTCAAAATCAAAACAAGCATTAAGAACGCAGGACATTCTTGCTCTACCCATCCTTTAACGAGGAACCTAAAATCAATGCATAGCGTCGAATACAAATTAACCCTCCCTCTCTCTAATGCTTTTTTTTTTTTTAAGCTGCTTTAAAATATTTTATGCTAGCACGAAAAAGGCAATGGCAGAATGCTAATTGTTAGCATCATACAATGAATTCCAATGTAAAAATAAAATACCTGTTTCTGAAAAATAAGTCATGTTCTAGAAGTCAATGAAAGAAAATGTTTGTGCTGACTGATGTAGAGATCGTGTAATAGCTTAAGCTTTTTTACTAAGCTTTGGAACGTGCTGATATTCAGAGCATTTTAGACCTGTTCACTAACATTGTTCCTCTGGGTCTGTTCCCAGTTTCGTTTCCCCTTTGGGAAGGAGTTCTTCTTACTGCTCAAATATACATTCAACATCTTGTCATCATTAATATACCAAAGGCAGGGGGTAAAGGGACATAATTTCAAAATGTCTCTGCTTACTTGATTTTGCACTACAGTGAATCCTGGAGAAATGGGAAGGTAAAATTTATGCCTCTTTGGTAACAAATCTCAGATTTCTTTCTATGAGATGTTAAGATGTGATTTTGTTTGCATGAATTTATCAAAAAAAGGGGGAGTGGGCGTCCATTTGTGATTTGATTAATGATGATGCGCAAAGCCATCGTACACCTGCTTCCATCAGAAGAGATGTATTTTATGAAAGCAAGAAAATGATCAGTAACAATAATTGTTTTCAACACGTTAGCATGCCTTGGTTCAGAGATATTTTCACTTCACAGATGTTTAAAGTCACTTGGCACTCAGCCTTCAAACTTGTTCTTTTGGCATCCAAATTCCTATTTTGTAGCCATGTGACTATTTAACTTGCCATAAATAGAAACTGAATTTATGAATTTCAGAGCTGGACCCTGGGCTTATCCTAAATACCTAAGCTATGTAGGTTTTTGTATTCATGATATACTTGCTGATTGAAAATACTTAACTTTATTATGATCAGTTGTTTAAAACCATTTATTCCTCAAGTATTTAGAGCTGCTAATCAATATAAATTTGCGTGCTTTTTTTTGTGTTCTTCAGGGTGGTGGGTGTCTTTTTTATATTCTCCTTTGTAATTGTATTTTAGCAGTGGGTACACTAGTGAGAAGGAAAATGACCCAACAGACGTTTTTAGGAGAAAAAAAAAATTACAGGAGTTTGGAATCCAGATAACCCATAACCTAGAACACTAACATAACCTTAGTCAAAACGACTAGAATATTAGAGAATATTAGTTTAAGCCATTAGGAATGACCGCCTCATGTGTGCACGCACGCGCACTACTGTTATATTTTAACACAAGCCTGCGGAATCAAGAGTTTTTACACCAAGAAAAATTTTTGCCGTTCAGTCTGAACCTTGTTCCTAAGAGCTGGAAGTGCCATTTCATAACATCGGAAGCATCCATATCATCTCCTATTTGATTCGTAGAAAGTCATATACTGGTATAAGTTGTGCTAATTTATTTCATTGGCCCCTTCCACATAAACTAAAAAACATCTAAGAGTAGAAAATCCAGCTCTAATTTAAGACTCCAAATCATGCATTATAGTCTTCCTTTGGCAGAACTATCTAAAACAACCTCACAGTTAGTTCATATTGTTCAATTTTGAAATACGTTATAGTTTGAGCATAGGCAGGTAAGTTATTAATTTGCTTTTGTAAAATTGCACACCTTTGGGGGCAGTTGTATTTCATGCACAGGTGAACAGGAATTGTTTAGCAGCAAGTCCATGACACTGACATTTTTAATGCCTTCTACTTTTTTTTTTTTTTTAAGCACAAGTCTAAGCACATGTATAGCAGAGTCTCAGTTTTAAACTGTTGAACTCATCTTTTGTTTAATGTAATAATTTATTTGAATCATAAACCAATATTAGCTGTAAATTGTACATATATACATGTATGTGTATGTATACATACAAATTTTTTATTATCAAGTATAGTAAAAGAATAATTTATTTCTACTTTAATTGATACATATGACCTATTTCATAAAGTATGCTACATATTATTCTGAAATAAGAAGAAAATGGGCATTGTTATACAGTACATTTAGGAGAGATTGCCTATTTTCTTTCTCAATTTTTACAAAAATAAAAAATTATGATCAATATTGATTAGACTGGTTTTGTATAAGGTTTACTCTGTCAAAATTCATTTGCATACAATTTCATTTTTACAAAATTCTGATGAGCAATGTGTGGTGCTGACTTCCTCAAGTAAGCCACACCGAATGCTTATGATAATGATCACAGCAATTACAAACACAATAGATATACATCAGCCCCAAATGAAATCTGAACTTAGGAAAGGAAGACTGGGCCTCTGCCTTTTTCCTGTGTGTGCTTTGTGTACCAGCATCCTTGTCTATAACTAATAGATAAAAATGCAAAGAAGTGATTTTATGATCCAGTATACAGTGAGACAGAAACCAAATTGCTTGCATTTTACTTGCTGTGCTAACCCTTTTCTCAGACGATCTTGGCAGCTTTGCCTTTCTCTAATTTTGCTAATATCTCACAGATATAAGACTGTGCACCCCCAACCCTCTGACTCCTTCTCCTCCCTTTTCTCCGTCCTGCTGTTTCATTACATTTTCTTATGTGCATACCATCAAGTCCTCTTGGACACATAATAAGATTTGTGCCAGACTATGTTTCTTGGCTTTAATGGTTAGTTAGCTTTCCAGGATACACATGCTGCTTTATACATGCTTTTATTACTGACATCATGAGAATGCATCTTTCCCGTGTTTACAATTGGGTGTTCACCCTTAAATAAAAGCAATGAGATCAGGTTGTTTAAGAGAATCTTTGAAAAGCAGAATAAAAACAGCTGTTATCTGCTTGAACCATTTCATTTTCTTTCATGATCTGAATGATAATGATGTGTAGCAGTGGGCAGTCTCCAGCTCTCATTATACACCACACATCAGAGCCTCTTTCAGGTTGGAATTGGGTCTCTGTCCTGGAGTTCCAACAGGATCGTTTCAACCTCACTTCTAACAGGTGTTGGTGTTTGCAGGAGGGAGTGAGGGGAGGATAAAACACCTTTGCTTGCTCCCCACTAACCTCCCGGATTCAGGAGGCTGGTTTTCATTGGCAACGTGGGTTTGAAAGTCAAACCAGGTCCTTGCTGAAATCTCTCTCACCAGGAACAGATTACAAATATTTCCACATGTCAAACAAATGAACAATAGGGTGGTCCTTATTAATCAAAGCTCTCTTAAGCCAAGTACAGATGGTAGCAATGAACTTCTCTTCCATGAAGATTTCTTGAAGCAGGAGGAAATATATCTCACAGAAAAGCACATTTCTTCAAGTGACACGAGACAAAGAATAAGAAACTTAAATAAAATGTAACAGTAACAAAACAATAATAACTAAATAAAAAATTTTAAATCTCAGGATTTTCAATAATCCAAATAGGAAGGTTGATTGAGCTTACATCCGTTCAACACTCCCTCGACACAAGCTGTTTCTGAGTATTCTGTGGCATTTGCCTAGAGACTGACAAGCTTAAAATTGGTTTTAACCTCTAGAGCTCCTTTTCATATTGCAGATGTTGCTGATTGGGGAGCAGAGTTCTACCTTCCCCAAAGTCAGTGATTTTCAGGCTCTGGTGGCATCTACCGCAGAGAGCGTAAGTCCTCTCAGATAACAATGTCATTTGTTATTTTTAATTAACAGAAAATTATCAATAGGAATGGTCGAAATTGTGTTGTAGTCAAAACTTGAGAGTGAGGAGAGTCAGAGAAGCAATTCTATTTAAAGAACAGCCCAGAGGCTGGAACCATGGCTGCTTTTCATTTCTCAGACCCAAGATGTATTACCTAAGCTTCTTGGGTAGCAGAAAACTGGTTGGGAAATCTCCTGGGAACAAAGACTCCTTGGGACTTTCTGTATGACCAGGTGTTACTATTTACAAAGAGTGTATTTCAGATGTTTTAGCAAAATTGGTTTCACTTCTTCACTCAAGATTGGTGCCATTATATAGTCCTTTAAGTTGAGGGATCAAAAGACGCTAAGATGTCACTCAGTTCATGCTTTATCTCAAAACAATGTTAAACTTAAATTGTATTTGAAAGGTGAAAATTCTATAGTGAAACCCTTAACACAGAAGGTCTGTGATTTCCACTGCTAAAAAAAAAAAAAAAAAATTCTATGATGTAAAAACTACCAGAAGCCATTTCTTTTTCTAGCCTAAATCTTTTATACTGCAGCTAAGAGTGTACTTCCCTTGGTCAGTTCTCAGTAAAAGAGAGCAATATTCAAAATTGTTTAATGTATGGATAAAGATTTTTAAAACTCTCATCTCCAACTTTTTAAAACATAATTACAGTAGAGATGGGCAATTTTTCTACTAATAGATTAAATATGTGCCTGAAACCTCAGATTAATTATAATCTTTTTCAAGAGGACTAAAATTATATAACTTTTCGTGAGAGATAACATTTTATTGGATTTTAAAAGGAAATGAAATAAAAGTATTATATGTAAGAACAATTCTCTTACATGCCACGGTCATGATTCCACAATGACTTTTTTGGGGTGAAGGGAGGAGATTACCCAACTGATATTTTGACATTGGAAGGTTATAAAAATTTTATGAGAACAGCCTCTATTATTATTTTGAGAATGCGAGATATTTAATTTGAAGCATGAAGTAGTATAATTCAGTATCTCGAATAGTTTCCTAAGTTTGTGGAACTAGATTAGAATTTAGGTCTTGTCTTATTTCATATAGATCGTACAACTCTAAGTCAACACAGATCATTGGCAAATGCCAAAAAATGACTGGGTTCTTTTTTTTTCTTTTTCCTTTTTTGTGGTATTGAGTAAGCGATAATATCTCAGTGAAATTTAGTTTTGAGCATGTTGTCCCTCACAGACTGGACATTCCTTATAAAATTCTTGTATATATTTTAGGCTTGTTATTGAAACATCATAAAATTGGGGTAATTTCTGTACTCTGTGGCATAAACTAACATAGTGATTTCTACATTGAGAAGATGATGATTGATTAGAAAAAGTACCGAAATCCAAACAGCACTGAGGAATGACTGAAAACTGTCTTAGAATCTTCACTAAAAGCCATTTTTACATTCAATTCAGACTTCCCACAAGTCTATGAGCATTTTATAGTATTTATGTTTTTTCTACTAGTCTATTACAATAAAATTAAAAATAATATGGTGTATATCTGTTCATTTGAGAGAATTATTAAGAGTACAGGAGAGAGAGAGAGAAGAGAGAAAAAAATGATAATTTAGATGAGAGTAAGAGGAAGAAATAAAGGGAAAGGAAAAAGAGATTTCATTCTCTCCCTAGAATATAGGATTAGTCTGGGGAGTGTTAGAATGATTACTCATCAGAACATGAATACATAGATAGACAGAATATAATTAACATTTTTAAATGCCTACAATATTTTAGGCATTTTGTCGACTCCTTTATGTGTATTCAGAGACTCTGAGTAAAGTGGCTGAGAACATAAGGTTTGGGTTTGAATTTGAACCATGCCTCTTAACTAGTTTTATGACGTTGGTTAGGTCACATATAAAATACGATGAAAAGTCATAAGAGAACCTTCCTTATAGATTTGTTGTGAGGATTAATTGAGTGAATATTGGGAAAATTTACGGAACAATTTCTAGGACGCACTATGTACTAAATAAATGTTTATCAACACATATTCTCATTTAATTCTCAAAAAAAACTCTCTATGATTAAAAAAACACACATTATTTTCATTTTAAAGCAAAGGTAACAGGGGTCCCAAAAGTTGATGTAATTTGTCTAAGATCATACATCTAACAGGTGGTGGCCTATTAGAGGTTGGTTTTTCCTGTACATCTGATTCTAGAGGACACGAACTTCTCTGTGCTAACAGTAGCTAATAGAGAATGAGGTCTATTCATGAAATTAGACTACTAAACAAAATACTATAATCAGAACAGATAAAAACCAAAGATTTTGACTTCTCAATTTATGATTTCTGTCATTTTAGGAAGGAATGGTAGATGACAAAAATATAGAAACACATAAACTGCTAATAACGTAAATGTATTTTCTAAATGACTACTCTTATTTTTAAGTTCATTTTCCCCCAAGAATACCTGCATATTAAATATTTTGACAACAATACTCCTTTTGTTTTGGAACCTAGATGTATTATCATTAAAGAAAAGTGTCATGCAAATTCCAGTTGATACTCTATTTTGTATTGTTTCTATTCTGGAATTAATAGCTTGTTACCAAGTTTATCTCAACAAGGATATCTTGCCAGATTCCTCTGAATAGATCATACTTGTTGGTTAGAGCTCTCAAATGAATAAAATTTTTTATGTTATACCTATCATAATTTTATTATGCACTTTTTAAAAAGATTGTTTGAAAAACTAGTGTCTTTTCTACTCCACTGAAAGCTTCAGAATGTATGTATTATTTCTGGTTTGCTCATTCTTTGATTTCTGGCACCAAAACGCCATACAGCATAGAGTGAGATAACTGCTTGATAAATGTTTCCTAAATGAATAAACGAGTCATTGGTCTCTGACAAGGCTGTTTGGAGGGTGTTGATGGCGAGTAGTTCAAATAAAGACTGTTGCATACTGGCGACATGTTGGGAGCTGTATGATTAAGAATGCTCTGTGGACAATGCCATTTCATTGTTGCTTCAAGTAGTAAACAAGGGAAAATAATACTAAGAGACCTGGAAAAAATAGAAAAAAGATCCACTTAAAAAGAAAAAATATCATTTATCATTTTATTTCATAAGAAGATAGGACATTTTTGTTTCTCACCGTATTTTTTATAGTTTTGAGTTGAATCCCTTTCTGTAATCTTATTAAAACAAGCTGGCTGTGATTAGAACCTGTAGGTTAGAACAATGTACACCAAGAGGGTTGATGGCAGCAGTAATATCACCTTTATATGGTGGATTCTTTTCTATGTACCAAGGAATCATCACCCGGTGACCCCTGGGTGCGGGAACCTGTATGTGATTAATCAATGAAGCACTTTCTTTGTTGAACTCTGGAGCAAAATTTCAGTACCCAGCAGGTGAAATAACATACTAGGGAGCCTGGCAGGCAGAGTGGCATATTCCCTTCTGACCTCAATTTCCCAAAGACACTGTGTCATCTGTTTGTGGATGACACACTCAATGGGAAAAGCACCAGGCTAAGAAAACAGCAAGGATCCTATTATAACCCCATGGAATAGGGAGATAGTTATCTTTTCATTTAGTCAAGAAAAGAGGCTAGATTTTATTGATATTTGAGAAAAAAAGACTAATTTTGTTACCTGTTTTGAAAGAAAGGGTGCCATCTTCTAAGTCTTTTCTTGCTGGTTCATATCTATTTAGTTACTACTCTTGGAATAGCAAGAAAAAAATCTGCTTTTAATACTTTGGAGAGAAAGAGTGGTTATCATATTATTTCTTCTTTATGGTTGAACGAGTGATTATCTTCAAGGGGAGGATGTTTCTAAGGATTTAAGCATAACATACGTTTGGGTTGATTCTATTTTAAGTTTAAAAGTTAAAAATGGTACATGACTATGTGAGTTTTATTGCCCTAAAAAAAACAATCTACTAATGCACAGTGAGTTTGAAAAAGTAGCTGAAAATGATGAAAATGATGCTACTTAATAATGTCATAGACAACTAAGACATTTTCTGAAGTTTATTATTTTTCTCAAAAATCAAACACTCCATAAATACTCTCAAAATGAAGACAGTGGTATTAGCATAATAGGTGTTCAATTATTAACTGAGTGATTGATGTATACCTATTATATAGAGTATATTCCCTGTTTATTATACTTATGCATCTATTTGGTATAGCATTCCTCGATATTAAATTTGGCTAGGTGATCATATAAGGATCTTATGTGATGGAGGTGGGTAATAGCATCTACTCACCTCTTGAATCACACAGGCTTCTCATTGGTGTTCCTTATTGCTAAGTTAAAAGAGACAATAATCTTCTAGTAATTAAAATAGAGGAGCAACTTGTAGAATCTTCCTTTCTTACCAAAAGTTAAATTTGCATAGATTTCATTTAGAGAGCAATAGAAACCAGAACTGTTTAGCTGTTGAGGCCTCACCTATGAAATAATTGGTGCTTATTTTATAAATGTTCTTGAACTTCAAGAGAGCGCCTTTTATTAAATTCTACATATGTACAATAATTTTTCTGGGTCATGTAGTTTTTGTGTTTTATCTTAACTTTCTTCATAATCACCTCCCTACCCCAAAATGATAAGACAACTGAGAATGTTTAAATATTGCTTGCTGTGAATTTCTGATTTGTTAAAATGTAATTGCTTATAGAGTCTTACCATACGATTTATCTCCTCTGTAATGAGATACTAGGGAACCAGTTATATATTTTTTCTTCCTCTTTTCCTTTGTAATGTTAGACAAACAGCTGGAACTTATAACTATTTGGAAACATCAACAATGTTGAAATTTACACTCCCATGTGCAGATGTTATCAGACAATCAAAAAAATGTGTACAAACAATGAAAGAGGAAAGCAATTTTATCGAAGCGTGACTAGGTTGGATGGGGCACAAAAAGTCACACTTGTCTGTTTTCAGAAAAACATTGTGAATCAATAAAATGAGATGGATTATATTAGAGCAAGATTTCGCAAAAGATTTTCCAGCTCAGTGATAGGTATGGTCTCTCCTGGATGACTGACTTTATGAAACATGAATGGATTTACCCTACCACATTATGTAAGCAAGAGAGGCTGAACTAATAAAAAGAACTGTGCTAGTTGGCACTCTTTCCCACTGGATTTCAAGATTGTAGTCAAACACGTATCTCCCTAATAGTATTGGGCATTGTCTCTTAATAATGTGCTTCCAGCAGAAAGATTGGGCCAAGTCTTCCATTGCTCATTTATATCCTCCATATCTCAAAGACATTGGTTAATCCAAATATGGCATGTTGGGATGTGGAATTAGACTAATACTACTCTAATATATATAAATATATTTTTTTGCTTCCTTGGGGCTTTATCTGTCAAGCCAGCTTCTTTGTTGGCATTAGCTTGTTCCTCCAGTATAATTTAGTAGAAATTGGTAAAAATAGATAAATTTTAGTATCCATAAACCTAAGGCTGCAAAGTTACATGGAAATATAGGTATAAAACTTAAATATCTCAAATATATTCAAAACCTTCCTCTTAAAATAAACTTTATATTTACTCCTTTCATCCAGGCAGGGAGTTTCTTCTTAAGTCTAGAAAATATTGCTTTTCTGTGTGTGGGGGTGGGTTGGGGTGAAGGGGAAAGGGAACTATCTAGATTTGAAAATAATCTTTAATTAGGGAGATATTGTGTGGTGGTTGAAATATGCACAATGGATTAGACAGACCTGTATTTAAATCTTGGCTCTATAGTTTACAGATTTTATGACTTTGTGAGTTATCTTTTCCCATGTTTCATGCTTGTCATGAGTAAATTGGTGATAAATGGGAGGAGTTGAGGGGATCCCCTAGGTCCCAAGGGACTCTAAGGAAAGCTGAAGCCTAGAGACAATCCTCTAGCCCTTTTAAGGTTGAGGCGAGGGCTTGAGACTCACTACAGGTTGTCCAGGCACCTTGGGTCCTGCCGCGATCACCACAGATGTCACCAGAGAGGTGAGTAGGTGCTTGTCAATGTCATGAGAAAGAAGCAAAGGCTCAAGTTTATTGGAAGGAAACTAGACTCCTAAGAATAAAGGTACACTCTCAGACTGGAGAGCAGGCAAGCTCAGAGGGAGCTACCCCATCTTATTGTGGATTTTATCTATTGATCTAACTAAGGAGAAGAATATTCATGATATTGGGAGGGCACTAGATAGAAAGAAGGTGGTTTTTCTTGAAATCAGGAGACACACCTTTATTTGCCCTGTTTGGGTCTTTCAGAACTGTCATGGCATCAGATGCATGAGAGGTACATCCTTAACCGCAATGCTAATAGATTGTAATAGCTATATAATAGGAAAGAATTAGGCCAAAGATGAACAGGGCCTGATCTGTGCATGCATCTTTGTAGAAAGACCACCTGTGTCTCTGGACCAGGATGCTGTGGGCTTTGAGCTCCTCCAAAGCCCTATCAGGGCTCATGGTGACTGTATCTGTGCCCCTGTGCCCTTTCTGCTCATATCTGTCTTTCTACCTACTCTAACAGTAACAATTGCTATGGAAATTAAATAAGATAATACATGTAAAGTTTTTAGTACAGTGTTTATCACAGTGGTAAGGATTTACTGTGTGGAGGCTATTATTATTATTGATTATTATTTTAGATGCATTTCGAAGCTTCATTGTCGACAGTAAAATATTTGTTTCTAGATAGTCTCTATCTTTCTTTCCCAGAAAAGGAATCCAAATAGGTGTATTCTGACCAAAGAAAAGACACTAAATAACATACATAGCATAAATTTAGATAGAAAATGAGGTATAAGTGGCTAAATTGTTAAGTGTTAGTCTGAATTTACCATAGACAGACTTTTGCAAAGATAAACTTCTGCTGCTTTCAAATGGCACATAAAAATAAATAAAAAGCAAAGGACTTGCTAGAGAGGTAAGAGTTGAAAAATAAGTCCTTCTTTTATTTTAGAGAAAAAACATGTAAGGCAATGATTGTAAAGTACGTGAAAACCGAAGCTTGTTTGCGAAATTCTGTTTTCTTTTTTCCTTCTGCAGAAAACATTGAACAGTTGCTGAAAACGCCTGAAGAATGACTGCCTATCTAATAACATTGGTGGAGAGAGCAGCAGCTCTAGTTCATCCTTTACAGTGTTTGTATTAAAATAGCAAAATCACAGGGCAGGTCTTTCATGTAGCATTGTATTGCAATTTTTGTTAACATTACTGTCTTCTACAACTGCTACAAGCAAAGGGCTATTTTTTTTTTTTTTTACCAATCCTGAGCACAGAATAAGTGCTCAAAAAATGAGTTTGCTGCATCAATGAATCAATTTCAGTGAGTCCCAGATAAGGGCATTCACTTATCTCATTTGTTAACAAACTTGATTGCTTGTTACACTTCAAAACAGCATATGCTAAACTAAAGCTTAAAATGAATTTCTAACTCAGTAGTTACCAAATGATTTCAGTAGGAGGATTTCCTTTAAGTGTAAAAAATTGCCATGAGTATTTGTACTTGAATTATCTCTTGATTGAGAAAAATACTCGACATAGCAGCTGTCAAAGAGGCTCCCACATCTATTCGAAACTGGTAATCTAAAGGGCATTTGTGGAGCATCTTTGTAATAGCAAAACAAGTAAAGACAGGTCATGAAAACATGGTAAGTGTCCCACCATAGTAAATTGGTTAAATAAATTATGGCTATGTTCATATAATGAAATACTTCACAGTGCTAAAAAAAGATGGCAGATCAATATGCACTGATACAGAAAAATGCCAAGCTGTGTTTCAAGAGAACATCAAATTGCACCATGAAACACATGGTAGAATTCCCTCTGTATGTGAAAAACTGCATAGCTCTGCTGTGAGGAGGGTGGAAAAATGCTGGAAGAATAATACAATGAATTGAAATGAGTGTGATACGAAGGGGGAATGTAGGTTTCATATTATGGTCTATTATATACTGTTTAAACTTTCCCCTTATAAGTACAATTATTTGTATTTTAAAAATCAAATAGCATATCTACTTATGTATTATCTCTTTCTCTATTATATATATCATATATATGTATATATAATAAATATATGGATGTGTGTATATGTATTTTTTTCCTTGTCCCCTTCTTTGCTTAAGACCAATATATTCTGCCAGTGGCTAAATGTTTAGGGTGAGGGGTAGAAGGGTAGAAGGTGAAATACACAGAACATTTAATAGTCCGGGGAACTCAGTGTGAGAAACACCACCTCAATCTACACTATCAGGTCATTTGGTTGACTCAAGGTCAAACACACTGCAGTGTTGAGATTAGAATTCAGATTAGCAGATGTGAAATTGTATACATAAAGTTTCTGTTTAGCCTTGTATGAGCTCTGTATTGTAGGAAGTATAGGAACCATGCTTTGCTCATCTTCACATTTACTTTATCTGAACACTCCCATCCAGTGCCAAGTAGAGTGGTTTGCATTTATAGATAACCAAAAACTAGGCAGTTAGTTAGTGATTGAGTTAAGTTAAATAGATTAGATGACTTTCCCAACATCTTTCAGCAGGTAAAGGACACAAGGCAGCAATCCCTAAAACCTCATTCCCAATCTAGACCTTTCACTCTTATACCCTAAATCATACTTTGCCTAAATTATGTGGCACAAGGTATTTAATTTACTTTTTGCTTTTAGGTTATTATTGATTTATCAATTTCCTTTAAATTTAAGAAAAATAGTAAGCTACTAGGCAATATCTCCCTGCTTTGCAGCCCTCCCTTAATATCTACCTATCTCAGCCCATTCTTTATTTTCTTCATAGTCCTTATCATGACTCACAATCACTTTGTCTTATTTTACTCCTTTTTGGTACGATTCTCTAACTAGAATGCAATCTCTATTAAGAAAAAGACTTTGTCTCTGTTATTTATAGGTCTTCCCCCCCCCCCAGTAATGGCTGGATTATTGAACGTTGAATGGTTCGATAAAGGTTACATTTTTTTCCAGAGAAATCGTCTTGCTGGAAATGAGAAAAATATCTTAAAAAGTTAAAAAAAAATTCCAAGAGGTGACAAAATCGTAAGGTCTGCTGGACAAAACTGAAGAAAAAGTGGAAATCTAGAAAAGCAAGTAGAGCCTGGAGTGTATCAGTTGCCTTTGCTCCAAGGGTATTTTTGTATTCTATCAAAGTAGAGGTATATCCTGATAGGCACTTTGAGGGTCTCTAGGTAAGGGAGTATAAAAGGACATCCTACTTATATTGAGTTGGGCCCCCGAAAGCCCCAGTCTCAAAAGATGAGGAAACCAGCAATAACCATGTCCCTCCCCTTCCATCCTCTGCTCCTAGGGCATGCAGTAAGGGTCGATGTGGCACATCATGAAGCAGGCAAGAAAAGGATGGAGAAAAATGACCTGTCCTAGAGAAGTTGTTGCCATTTATTTATGTATTTGTTATTCTTATGGATTTGCAGCCTACAGCATGCATTGTTTTGGTGATCCGGTTTTCTTTAATCTATGAACATGATTTGAGATGATTCCAGACAATTTGTGCCTCTAGGTGTCTGACAGAAATCAACATATACTTGTCTGGAGGAATGCACCTCCATGCTAGACTTCAAAGAATCCCAATAACTAAATACAAAAGGAAACAAGGCACTGTGAGTACCAGGAGAAACATCAGTTGCAAGGGATGGGTCTATAGACTTCAGATATTGGAACTATCAGTAGAGAGACTTAAAGTACTATTACTACAATTAAGGAATTAAAGAAAAATCTGAAAATAGCTGCCAGGGAACAGGTCCATAAAAAGTGACAGAAAATTTGAAAAAGTATCACTTCAAAATTTTTTAGAAAAGAAAACTTCAATAACCAAGATTAAAATTCAATGGAAAAATTTAATAGGATATAAAAAACATTGATGATGTAGATCAGAAAAATTATTCAGAACAAAGTACAAAGAAATTTAAAAAAATGGAAAATATAGAGGAAAAGGTAAAAACATGTAGCATAGAATGAAAGATTCTACTGTATGTTAGAGTCCCAGAAGAAAGTTGAGAGAGGACGAAATAGGCATTATTTGGAGAGAAAAGGGCTAAATTTTTTTTCTCACTTGAAGAAAGATAAAATCCACAAACTCAAAAGATACCTCCTATTCTCAGGCAAGATAAATAGAAAGAAAGGCATAATACCCACATCATCGTGAAACTGCAGGCTGCAAAAAACACAGTGTCCAGAATATAGCAGTTGGTTAACAAATAACTCTGAATAAATGAATTAATGTGTGCTTAAGACTTAAGGCTTTGAGGTTAGACTGCCTCGTTCAGTCATATGACATTATGACATAGGCCAATTTACTCTATCTCTTTAGGAATCTTTAGATTCATTTTCCCTGAGGATAATGGTAGCATTTACTTTATATGGTTATAAAAAGAATTAAAGAAGTATTTAAAGCATGTGAAATAGTGCCTTACATGGGAAAAAAAATAAATGTAAGCTACCTTTGTTGTTATAATACAAAATATAAAATGACTTTGCATGATTTTGCATTTATGAAAAATTTCTTAATTTATTTTTGTTTTCTAGAAGTTTATCTACAACAGACACACTTTGCTGGTATCACCTGCTTGCCTGTGATTTTAAGTTATTTTAGAAAAATGTTGTTGAATGAAATATTCTACAAGGTTTGGCATAGACTCTGAAAAGCAATAATTATAATGATTAATATTGGTATGTTGTTTTACAAGTTCAAAGTGCATTAACATACCCCATTCCATGACTGACTTTGCCAACACCACCAGCTTCTGGAGAATAGGTAACTTTCTGTGGAATCTTAAATCATGAGCAATATTAGCTGAAATTAATTCTGAAAAGATCAACTCCATTAAAGTTTGAACTGTATTAAAATCAATTTTAAAAAAATACATGATTGTCTAATATTGTGACATATTGACTAACCACTTCTCAAAGTAATGGCAAAACACTGGTCTCAGCTATCTTCATGCAATATAGATTAAATATTGAGAGACAATAGAGTAGAAAAAGACAGTATCAGGAACAGTAGGAGTGATGGAAGATTTAACATGGTACAATTTGAAAATGTGCTTCTACTCATGAGTGTGGTAGCGATAGCCATATTTCAAAATGACCATTGATTTAATGGACTTTCATTTACCACCAGCTGTTTCCACCGAATTGGTCAAAGATCTTTTAAACTCAATATACACATTCACATGATTCTTTTAAATGTGTTTTTATTAGTCTAGTATATATCCATTGTAAGTCATGGCCCCCCAAAACAATGAGTACCAGCACAAAGACAATATATGCTTCTAGGTTATTTTCCTGACCCCAGAGAAAATAATAGTGAGTAGAGGACCATCCATTTGGTCTTAGTTGAGGGTCTGTTATCAAAGGATTATCAAATAGGAGGGAAGAAAAGAAAATACCTTGAGGATGTTTTTGGTGTACAATACAAAAAACACTGTGAGAGAAGGCTTTATGGAGGCTAGCAAATAAAACCAGTTCAATTATCACCTAACCACTCACCAAGGACTGCTGGTCACCTTTGAAACAAGGCCAAATCAACTAAGCGAAATGAAATTGTTTCCTGATTACTAGGTTTATTCTATTAGGTCCTTAGTTAAGAAGCTGGTGTCTGTTTTATTTCATTTAGATAGAAGAATAGTCAGTCATGGCATTAGATTACCTTTGAATCTGACCTTGTACTTGTCATTTTTATGGTAAAATATAAGACTTTTTTTCAGGAAAAGAAATAAAATTCTTTCAAGTTAGAGACATTGAAACCTAATAGATTGTGCTATTTAAACAGAAAACAAATTAAGATTGCTCTGGAGCCATTTTTTTTTTTTTTTTTGTAATTAGCCAGAAGTTCCTAAAGGAACATTAGACAATTATAGAAACATATTGAGCCTGTGGTATAAGCCTTCAATTTAACACTTATTTTCCTGGTTTCCAAAGACCTTTAATTTTCTTTAGCAATTATTTCAGGGACCATTCCCTTTGCTTCTGAGCAAATTTTTATATTTACTTAGCAGCAACTCTAGATTAGAAAAGTAGAATTGTCTCCTAAGTTTTTATCCAGGGAACCATCTTGATATAAATATTGCAGATCCTCTTTAGTTTTTATTTATGGATTAAATATAGCACGTTTCATTATTAACACTTCGCTAACTCCTTTTCCAATTACCACAACTTTTTCTAATTTTAGGGCAGCATTCAGTTTCACTGAGTACTAAGAATTTTTTTTCTTGCCACTCTCTCCAAAACACTAACTCCAAAACAGTGTTTAAAAGTCTTACATATCAGGAAATATTTCTATATCTTTTATCTAAATCACTCTTGTATTTATTCTCTCATTGATATAACACTTCATCTGCCTCTCTCCTTTGATTTAATTTACTTGACATCAACCAGTTATGTGAAGAGATCAAATTTCACATTTTACAAATGTAGTAACATGACATCTTTCTAACTCTCATTCATGCAGGCTTTGAAATATATTTTGGCTCAGGAAAATAAAGGCAATTTGAAAACTATATTTTCATGCCAGGCTTATATTCACATGACTTTATGATTTTCCAGTACCCACCCATGCTCTAATAGCTGTATCTCACTAAAGAAAAATAGTGGGTTTTAAATAAATTTATAGGACCATCACTTTTATATGGTCATATAATAAAAGAATATCTGGAAATAGTATTGATAAAATTTAAGTATTCTCTTCAGGTATAGCAGAAGAACAAAGGAATGGAATACTATGTCCTCTTTTTATATATTTATCAAACTATCTGACTTCAGGCAACATGTATAGAATTGATCACAATTTGCTGCTCGTTGCATAACTGTGAAGGTTATGGTAACAATTGAGTTATGGTGTTAAGAGTAAATAGAAGAACATTAAGTCATTTTTATGAGCACAATAACTGGTAGAGAATATAATCAATCATCTATCATCTATTATCTACCATCTACCATCTATCTAAAAATATTTTTAAAACCTCCTGCATTTAGTATGTAGATAAAAATTGTCCATTTCTTTTACCCTAATCTATTAACAGGAATATTGTGAAATAGCCTTTCTAAGCCACATTTTCAAGCATATTAGTTATCTTTGACACATTGTCACTTAAAGTTTTTTAATTGTTCAGAAGGTATGTAGACTGAATTACAGCCTTCCCCACCCCCACTTCATATGTTGAAACCTTAACCCTCGATGTTTCTGTACTTGAAAAGAGAACCTTTAAGGAGATAATTAAAGTTAAATGAGGTCATAACGGTAGGGCCCTAATTAAATAGGACTAGTTTCCTTATAAGAAGAAGAGACACAAGAGATCTCTCTCTTCCTGACACAGAGAGGAAAGGTCATGTGAGCATACAGTGGAAAGGCAGGCATCTGCAAGCCAGGAAGAAAAGTCTCACCAGAAACCAACCCTACTGGTACCCTGATCTTAGAATTCTGTCTTCCAGACTGTGAGAAAATAACCGTCTGTTGTTTAAGTCACTCAGTCTGTGGTATATTGTTATGACAGCACAAGTAGTTTAATACAGAAGATACTCAAATGTTTGCAATCACATATCAGTAAAATTTTGTAAAAAACATGCAATGTATAGAGGCAGAAGCAGTACATTCGGATTTCGCATTTATTATAAACTTGTTATTTTATACAACTGAAAAAGGAAATGAATGATTCATTATTTAAAGATTAATTTAAAATGCTAAAATAATTCAACAATAAAAAAAGGCACAAATTGAAAAGTGAAAGTGTCCTTCCTACCTCCTCAGACCTGCCTACCTTCTCTAGCCAGGTAATCAGTTTTAAGATTTTCTTAAATACCTTGTTGGTAATTTTCTAGTCATTCATACATACAAAAACACAAGTGCACACACATACACATCCATTTTTTCTAGGCAAATGAGATCGAACTATATTTCAGCAACCTATTTAAAAATCACTTTTAAAAGTTTATTTCCCAATGTATAGTACGTACAGACCTTTCTCATTTTTAAAGGCTCCATAATATGTTTTGGTATAAGTGTACCCTAATTCATCCAACCAGTGGCCACCTATAGGAATTTAGGTTGTTTCTATGATAAACAAGCCTCAATGTACCTTGTCACATAAATTTTGCACATTTATATAGAAATTTTGTAGAAAAGAACTCATAGAAATAAAAATGCCGAGTAAAAGGGCTTAGGCATATTAGTTTATTTGTAGTGTTGATTGACATTGTTAAATTTCCCTTCAACATGTTGCATCAAGTTGTTTTCTCTCATGATTCCACAAAATGTCTGCTTTCCTAAGCCTTAGTCAAGATTGAGTAATGTAAAGCCTTTAAATTTTTATAAAGTGTGTCTTATGGTGTTTCAATTTGTATTTCTTTAATAATTAGAGCAGTTGAGCATCTTTGACAAACCCTTTTCTGGAGGACTTTTTGTTGTTGAATGATGAAGAACATATGGTTATTCATGATGGCTCAAGTGACCTCTCTCTCTTTCTCTCTTTCTCTCACCTTCTGTTATGGGACACTCAAACCAAAAGTCTTTCTTTTAGCTATTAAATATTTAAAATGAGATGTTTCAATGGGACAGGATTATGTAGATCACTTTGATAGACAACTAAAATCAATTTAAAAGAAATATTAAAAGAGCTGAACTTTCAATTTAAAATAACTCTAGTGGAGAGTTCCGGTCAAAATGATGAGGTAGGTAAATGTTGTGTTTGCTTCATCCCATGACTGCATTAGAATTTCAACAAAATTATAAAATGGTCAACCTGGAGAGTGATCTGAAGACTAGATGAACAGAACTTCTATAACTGGGGATAGAAAGAGGTGACTACATTGAGACAAGTAGGAGCGGTGGAGACATGAAACTGCCGATCCCACACTCATGTGTGGTGGTTAAGCATTGGGAGGAATATCTCAGCTGTGAAGATCCCGCTGGAGGAGCGAGGGGCCCCAGCCCTACACCAGGGCTCCAGGGTTCCAGTATTTGGATGGAGTCCCCACAAAATCTGGCTGTGAAAATCATTGGGGATTCCAGCCATCTGTGTGAGATGGAAGGAACCTGAAAATGCAGACATCCTCTTAAAGGGCCTACACAGAGACTCACTCACTCACGAGCACTCACCCTCAGCTCCCATGGAGGACAGCAGCTCGGGAGGTGCCAGAGACATATAGGGAAAGACTGAGTTGTGTGGCTTCAGGGTGAGGGCTGGAGAGACACCTGCCATTGTTCCTTTGTTAAGCCCAACTCGAGTGAAGCCAGCAGGAGAACTATCTTCTCTATGTTGGACTCTGCCCCCACATGGCCAAAACTAACCTGCACTGGCCTAGTGAGACCTACTAGCTCCATGCCAGTGATTCCCTGAGACACTTCCCCAACCAGCTCATAAATTGCTCAGTAGCAATTTCAGGTAGTTACTGGGCAACCAAACCCATCCCATGCTCTCATCAAAAGGTTCTACCTATAGCAATCAACAGGCTTCCCATCAAGCACCTCAGGAGACACTTTCAGTAGTGGGCAATAGGCCTGGCAAGAGCTGCAGTATTTCTTGAACAAATCTCGAGGGTCTGGGGTCCAAGGCTGGAAGTGTCTGGCCTTGGTATTATCTGAGACTTTTGTGATTGGCTAAAGGGTAAGCACTGGCAAAAAAATCTGAATCTACACCAACTTGGGGAACACCACTTGCTCCATCCTGGTGATTCCTTGAAACTCTGCAGCATTCAAATCTAGTACCCTTGAGGCTCATTTAGCTGTTGAATCCTACCAGTAGCTGGCAGGCAGCCTCAGGCCTGGGGTATCCTGGGCATTTTGCTGAGCTGCCACAGGCCCAATACTGGTGGCTGCTGCGTGGCCTCTCTCACATACTCCAGGTAAGCTCAGGTAGCTACTGAACACAGATATCTTTGTAGTTCCTACTATGTAGCCCCTTGCCAGTCGCAGGCAGCAGCTGACCTCACCCTGCATAGGAGCGCCTCCCAAGGGGCTCCAAAACCAACACACCTGGAGGCTGGCATTAAACCTCAAAAGAGTACCACCCAATTAGTCCCATAAGTGGCACGTCAAAAGAGTAGTCTCAATAGCACACGATCCTGCTGGGGCAAACCCTACTCAGTGGGGTTAACTCCCACACAGCAGCTCATATGTTGTGGGTCTGGCCAATTCTCACATCCAGTCAGCCTGAGAGTCAATTATACTCATTGAAGTGCCAACAAAACCAAGGCTCAACTACAACAGAAGGAGACACACAACCATACAAGGGTCACTCCTGGAACACTCAGCACAAGTGATCAGGGACACTGCACCACCAGGCTACAGAGAACACCTATTATATAAGGCCATCCAGCTAAGACTGGCAAATGTAGCAGATCTACTTAATACAAAGAAACCAACACAGAAAAACAGCCAAAATGAGAAAAAGAAATGTGTCCAAAATGAAAAAAAGGAGTAATTCCAGAAAAAAATGCTTAATGAAATAGAGGCAAGCGAATTACCAGAGACAGAGTTCAAAACAGTGGCTATAAGGATGCTCAATTAATTTAGAGGAAGAACAGATGAGCTCAGTGAGAACTTCAACAAAGAGATAATAATCATAAAAAAGGACATAGAAAACATAAAAAAGAACCAGTCAGAAATGAAGAATATACTAGAAAGACTCAATAGTAGATTGGATGAAGCAGAGGACTAAATCAGTGATTTGGAAGACATGGTAGCAGTAAACACCCAACTGAAACAGTGAAGAAAAAAAAAAAAGAATTTAAAAAATGAGGATATTTTAAAGGACCTCTGGGACAACATCAAGTGTAATAATTGCATCATAGGGGTACCAGAGCGAGAAGAGAGGAAGCAAGGAATTGAGAACCTATTTAAAGAAATAATGACTGAAAATTTCCCTAACATGGTGAAGGAAATAGACATAAAAGTTCAGTAAGCCAAGGAGGCCCACGTCAAGACACATCACAATTAAAATGGCAAAGGGTAAAGACAAAGAAAGAACCCTGAAAGCAGTGAGATAAAGGCAGCTAGTTACTTAGAAAAGGGTACTCCCATAAGGATGTCAGCTGATTGTTCAACAAAAACTTTACAGGCTTGAAGGGATTGGCTCAAAATATTCAAAGTCATGAAAAGTAAGGACCTCCCAAGACTATTCTAACTAGTAAGACTATCAATTAAAATTGAAGGTGAGATAAAGTGCTTCCCAGACAAGAAATAGCTAAAGAAATTTACCACCACCAAGCCAATATTACAAGAAATCCTAAAAGGACTCCTTTAAGAAGAACAATAGGAAGAAAAAAATAACAAGTATGAATAATAAAATGACAATAACTATGTATCTATCAATAATCACTTTAAATGTAAATGGATTAAATGTTTCAATCAAAAGACATAAGGTAGCCCAATGGATAAGAAAACTAGACCCATATATATGGTGTCTACAGGAGATCTACTTCAGGTCAAAAAGACACACAGACTGAAAGTAAAGGGTTAGAAAAGATATTTCATGAAAATGGAAATTAAAAAGCTAGGGCAGCAACAATTATATCACACAAAATAGACTTTAAAAGAAAGGATGAGAAGGTATACTCCTAGTAAACATTTATGCACCCAACATAAGAATATATATATAAAGCAATATTGACAGACATAAAGGGAGAGTTCAACAGTAATACAGTCATAGTAGGGAACTTAATATCCCATTGACACCAATGGACAGATCTTTCAGACAGAAAATCAACAAGGAAACTGTGGCCTTAAATGATACACTAGACTAGATGGATTTAATTGATATTTTTAGAGCATTTTCCAAAGCAGCATTCTTCTCAAGTGCACATAGAACATATTCTAAGATAAACTACGTGTTAGGCCACAAAAAAAGTCTCAGAAAATTTAAGAATATTGAAATCATATCAAGTGTCTTTTCTGACTACAATGGTATGAAAGTAGAAATCAATTATGAGGAAAAAAATTGAAAAATACACAAACACATAAGGGCTAAAAATATGATATTAAACAATTAACGAGTTAATAATAAGATCAAGGAAGAAATTAAAAGATACCTTGAGACAAATAAAAATGAAAACACAATGACCCAAAATCTATGGCACATAATGAAAACTGTCCTAAGAGGAAAATTCATAGCAATACAGCAAGGCTTACTCAAGAAACAAGAAAAATCTCAGATTAACAATCTAACCTATACGTAAAGAAACTAGAAACAAGAACAGCAAATAAAGTCCAAATGAATAAAAAGAAGGAAATAATTTTTTAAAAAGTGGAAATGAAATAGAGTCTAAAAAAACAATATAAAAGATTGATGAACCCAAGAACTGGTTCTTTGAAAAGATAAACAAAATTGATAAGGCTTTAATGAGATTCATAAAGAATAAAAGAGAAAGGACCCCAAAAAATACAATTGCAAATGAAAGAGGGGAAATAACAACTGACTCCACAGAAATACAAGCATTATAATAAAAATAATAAACCAAATGTATGCCAACGAACTGGATAATATGGAAGAAATGGATATGTTCCTAGAAACATACAGTCTCCCAATACTGAGTCAAGAAGAAACAGTAAATCTGAACTGACTGATTACTACTAATTAAATCAAGTCAGTAATCAATATCTCCCAAAAGTCCTGTAGTAGATGGCTTCAGGTTAATTTTACCAAATGCTGAAAGAATTTGCACCTATTTTCAAACTATTTCAAAAGATTCAAGGAGATTGAAGGCTCTCAAGTTCATTCTACAAGCCACCTATATCCTAGTTTCAAAATCAGAAAAAGACATTTCAAATAAAGAAAATTATAGGCCGATATCTCTGATGAACATAGATCAAATATCCTCAACAAAATATTAGCAAACTAAATTCAGCAATACACTAAAAGATTATGTACTATGACCAAGTGTGATTTATTCCTGGACACAAGTTTGGTTCAATTTCCACAAATCAATTAATATGATACACCACATTAACATATTGAAGGAAAGAAATTATATAATCATATCAATAGATGTAAAAAAAGCATTTGACAATATGGAGCATCCATTTTTTATAAAAACTCTCAGCAAAGTGAAAATAGAGGGAATATACCTCAACATAATAAAGGCCATGAATGACAAACCCACAGTTAACATATTAAATGGAGAAGAGCTAAAAGCATTTTCCTTAAAATCAGGAACAAGAAAAGCATGCTACTTTCACCACTTTTATTCAACATAATACTGGAAGTCCTAGCCACAGCAATTAAACAAGAAAAAAAAAAAGGGGCATCCAAATTGGAAAGGAGGAAGTAAAACCATCATTTGCAGATGACATGACGTCATATGTAGAGAACCCTAAAGATTGCACTGAAAAAAAATTTTAGAACTGATAAATGAATTCAGTAAAGTAGTAGGATACAAAATTAATATTCAGAAATCGGTTGCATTTCTATACACCAATAATAAACTATCAGAAAAATAAATGAAGAAAACAGACTCAACTACAATTACATCAGAAGAGTAAAATACCTAGAAATAAATTTAACCAAGGAGGTAAAGACTTATACCTGGAAAGTATATGTCATTGAACAAAGAAATTGAAGAAGATAAAAACAAATGGAAACATATATCATGCTTATGGATAGGAAGAATTAACATTGTTAAAATGTCCATACTATCAAAGCAATCTATAGATTCAATGCAACCCCTATCAAAATACCAATGGCATTTTTGCAGAACTAGAACAAATAATCCAAAAATGTATATGGCACCATAAAAGACCCCAAATAGCCATGGCAATCTTGAGAAAGAAAAACAAAGTAGAGGTATCATGCTTCCTGACATCAAACTTTTCTACAGGGCTATAGTAATCAAAACAGCATGGAACTGGCATAAAAAGAAACTGAATAGAGAGCCCAGCAATAAATTCATGGCTATAGGATTATTTAATCTATGACAAAGGAGGAAGAATATACAATGGGGTAAAGACAGTATGTTTAATAAATGGCATTGGAAAAAATGGACAGATTATAAAACTGGACCACTTTTATACCATGTAGAATAAACTCGAAGTGGATTAAAGCCTTAAATGTTAGCCATCAACCTGCTAGAAGAAAACATAGGCAGCAAACTCTCTGACATTGCTCTAAGTATACAGTTTTTCTGATATACCTTCTTGGGCAAGGGAAACAAAGGGAAAAAATGAACAATGGGACTACATCAAAAAGTTTTTGTATAGCAAAGGAAATCATCAACAAAATGAAAAGACAATCTACTGATTGGGAGGAGATATATTGCCAATGATACATTTGATATTGGGTTAATATCCAAAATGTATAAAGAATTCTTACATCTCAACACACACAAAAAAACCAAACAATTCAATTAAAAAATGGGTAAAGGACCTGTTTCTTCAAAAAGGACATACAGATGACCAATGGACATATGAAAATATGCTCAAAGTCACTAATCACCAGAGAAATGTGAATTAAAGCCCAAATGAGATACCACCTCACACCTGTCAGAATGGCTATCATCAATAAATCAAAACACAATTGTTGGCTAGGGTGTGGAGGAAAGGACCCCTTGTGTACTGTTGGTGGGATTACAAATTGTTACAGCCACTATGGAAAACAGTTTTGAGATTCCTCCCCAAATGAAAAGTACTACCATATGACCCAGCAATTCTACTTCTGGATATTTATCCAAAGAAAAGCAAAACCCCTATGTTTACTGCAGCACTATTTACAATAGCCAAAATATGGAAGCAACCTAAATGCCCATCAATAGATGATTGGATAAAAAAAAGGTAGAACATATATACAATGGAATATTACTCAGCTATAAAAAGTAAAATCTCACCATTTGCAACAACATAGATACACTTAGAGTATATTATGCTAAGTGAAATAAATCAGACAGAGAAAGACAAATATTGCATGATTTCACTTACATGTGGAATCTAAGGAACAAAATAAGTGAACAAACAAAACAAAAACCGATGGATACAGAGAACAAACTTGTGACTGCCAAATATGAGGAGGAGTTGGATGAGAAAGGTGAAAAAAGTGAAGAGTTTAAGGAGTACAAATTGGTAGTTACAAAATAGTTATGGGGATATAAAGTACAGCATAAGAATATAGTCAATAATATTGTAATAACTATGTATAGTGCTGAGCTGGGTACTAGACTAACTGGGGGGATCACTTCAAAAATTATATAAATGTCTAACCATTATGCTGTACACCTGAAACTAATATAATATTCAATGTCAACTAAAATTTAAAAATAAGAAATAAATAATTAAAATAAAATAATGAGAAATAAGCTCTTTCTATATACCTAGAGTTCCTCCAATATGGTTTAACAGAGACAGTTGGATTGATGATTGGAAAGGGCAGATGAATGGGAATGAGAACAATAGTGGAAGCTTGAAGACTTTTCCTTGCAGGCGTGTGCTCAAAGTCTGGGACAGTGCCTGGCTTTTATGTGCTCAAGACAGGTGAGCTAAATGAGTGCATGGAGAACTATAAATGCTAAACATGTAAGTAAAGTAATCAGGAAGTTATATTGGAGAAAGAATCCTAGATATTTTCTTTGAATAGACACACCCTAGAATACATGTTAGCTGGGATTCCCATGGAAACTGAAGATTTATAGTCACCAAACTAAAGGAATGGGGTCTCTCAACACACTTAAAATTTTTTTCTATTTCCTATTACTCTCAATAATTCTGGGATCTTAAGATAAGAACAGTTATGCCAATCTAAGTTTTTGATTCTTTAGTGTTTACTTTTGGCAGACTTTCAGCTTGGAAATGGAACCAGGGTCTTTAAATACAGTTTATTTTTGATCAAATTAATTTTCTAGTTTATGTCCTTATTTGCCTCTGTTTTTTTTCCCCCAGTGCTTCATAATTTCTCTCAATCTTAAAATAAGTGTTAAAGTTGCTTTTTAAAAGGTAAATAATTTAGACAATGACATGCAATTACAAATAGTTCATTTTTATCTCAGGCATGTGTGGGTCACCAAACACACAATATGTGTAACAAGTAGCTCCCAACAGCTACCCCTATTGTGTATTAGTCCTTAATGGACATCCAGATTGTATTATTTTAAACTCTAATAGCAATAGTAGTCTCAATAGTAATGGGATATTGAAAAATCCCTTATGTTGAATCTGGATGATATTTAAGTTTTAATCAGGCAAAGGGAAACAAAACCAGCTCGATAGCTTTGAATGTTTATGTGATTTGATGTGAGAGCAGAGAAATTGCTAACGGTTGGTGAAAAACAGAGTAATTCCCTAGGAAAATTCTATATGATGATGATGACTATCTCATGGATGCACTCTATGCTGAGACTTATTTAGAACCTGAAAGACAGAAGGGCTCATTTAGGCCAATATTTGGAAAGAATATCTACAACATTCTTTTACATCAATATTTAGTGAAAAATAGAAACCATATTAAAGGAGAAAAACTAAACCACTGTTGAACAAAAGAATCATGACTAGTAAAGAGCATGACCTCCCTCAGCACAAATTAGACCAGATGAACTTAATTTTTTTTATAGGATTACCAAGTTGGTGGATAAAGGAAGGCAAATGAGATTTTAAGATCAGGACTTTAGAGGACTTTAGAGTTTGATACAACAATTATTATTTATTTAAATTATTGGGTTATAAGTCCATCATTGGAGTTTTGTGAAAAATAATTTACCACAATCACAAAGGTTTAATCCTAGGAGGAAAAGCATGATTCAGTATTATAAAATTTATTCATAGATAATAGCAAGTTAATATATTAAAAAAAATGATAATTTGTATAAAAGAGACTAAAAGTGTCCACAGACATTCTTCATGAAAATGCTAAAAGCAATAGGATACTATTTCTTGAACATGATAAAGAGTCAATATTTTAAACCAACAGCCAGTATTGAAGGTGAAACCTAGGGATATATAATCAGCATTCCCAGTAGCATCATTAATTTTTATTACTATTTGGAGATTTCTAATTGACCAATGTAACACAAAACTAAATATGAAGTATAAATCCTAAGCAGTTATAATCCACAAAGACCTGAAATAAAATATTATGAATTTGACTTAAAATATAGTTGTGTTAATATAATGCTAGAACTATAAAAATAAATAATTAGAATTTTGGATAGAAGATTATGAATTTGCAGATGATTAAATAGTAATTATACAGAAAAAAGTCAAATACATTCCATTTTATAAATGTAAAATCCTTATTTCATAAATAATGCCCTACTCTATATTTGATAAAGAGTTAATAATAACTTTGCAATTAAAAGAAAAAATCCCATACAAATTTATAAAATTTATAAACACTGGTTAGAGGACATGAACAGACAATTCGCAGAAGAGGAAATACAACTAGTAAATGAACATATGGGAAAATGTTCATCTCATTAGTAGTCAAAGAAATGCAAATTAAACTTTTAGATTAGAAAAAATAAGTTACAGATTTTGTAGCTTGGTCTCCTGAGAAGGAGTGGAGAAGAAGCAGTTTGAGTTTGGGATTTCTGTGTGTTAGGGAAACTGTGAGATGTGGACTGAAAGGAGAAAACCATATCATAGTAACACATCTCCTACAGTTCTCTCCTGAAGTCCTCCTGGGCCCAGGTGGCTGGGTAGGGGAGAAGCAGTAAAGGAGGGAAACTTGGACAGAGAAGAAACCTAGCCAGCATGACATTATTTCCTGTACTTAAATTGAAGTACGAATTTCAATAAAAAGCTAAGGGTAGTATTAACCAATATGAAATATGCCATCATCTTCCAATGATCACATTAGCAAAAAAACTAAAGGAAAATATTCATTGATAGGAAAGGTGGTGTGATACAAGAATTATTATTTATTTAAATTATTGGGTTATAAGTCCATCGTTGGAGTGTTGTGAAAAACAATTTACTACAACTACATGAGGTTTAATCCTAACAGAAAAAGCATAATTCAGTCTTATAAATCTGAATTATGGAATTTTGCTACCTATAATATCATTTACAATATATCATTATAATTAACAACCAGTTAGAGAGGGTTGAAAGATTAGGGACTGAACCATAAAAATGTATGTTTATTGAGTAATGTTCTGCATGTTCTGGGCATTGCAGGAAGCACTTTAAATGGAATCTCTAATTTAGTTCTCATGATGAGGTATATGTTGTTATTGTTGTTATTATTACCTCATTTTTACATAAGGAGAAATCGAGTTTCAGGATGTTAATGTACTTGCAAATATTACATTGCTAATAGGCAACAAAGCTACAATTTGAACCTGGATATTCTGATGACAATAACTACAGTATGATATCATATGGACATTGTTATTATGACTCCAAAAAGTACATAAGAATTCAAAATGAGGTACATAAAAATGCTGAGAGGTATAATATTAAGGTGGTGAGATAAATAATACATTATTGTCTCTTTTTGAAGTTTTTAAGAATTAAAATATAACACTTTAAAGTAAGATATTTTCTAAATGAGTAATAACAGTCAGATACTTAAAAATATTCAAACATATTGTCTCATTATAAACTTATCACACCAATAGGAAACCTAATGATTAACCTAGACTTAGGCTGATGATGAGTGTTACATTGTCCCCTTCAGGAATGTTTATTGAGGCTTATCCTACCTCTGAGGGTTTTGCCATCTAAACTGCTTCTTGGATAATACCTTTTCAATATTTTTTTAAAAAATCTAGTTTCAAGTATACAATACATTGATTAGACATCTACAATATCATAAAATGATTTCCCCACTTGCACCCTCCCTCCCCTGACCCTCCACCTAGCCAACGTATTAATGCTAATTGCATTCCCTATGCCGTGCTCCCCATCCCTGTGACCATCCATCAGCTACTTATTTGCACTTTAGCCCTTTACCCATTCTCCCAGCTTCCCAAACCCCCTCCCCTCTGTCCAACCAAATTGTCCATTATATTTGTGAGTCTGTTTTTTATTAGTTTTTATTTTTATTCTTCGGGTTTCACATATAAGCAAAATCCTATAGTGTTTATCTTTCTCTGTCTGACTAAATAGCTTCTAGGTCCCTCAAAGCAATATCTTTTTTCATCTCCTTCCTTTCCATATATAAGGGTCTTGTTTTCTTATCCTTTCAGCCACTCTATCTTTTGGTTGGTACTTATTGACAGGAATATAGTTGTTACCATTCTTTATTTCTGTTTTTGATATATATATATATATATATATATATTATATATATAGATAGATAGATAGAAGATAGATAGATATAGATAGATATAGATATAGATATAGATATATATATAATTTTACATAATTTTACATATATAATTCAACTCTAAATGATAGCTTTGTTGGATAAAGTATTCTTGGTTGTGGATCCTGGATTTTCATCCTGTAGAATATTTTTTGCCAAGCCCTTCTACCCTGCATAGTTTCTTTTGAGAAATCAGCTGACAGTCCTATGGGAGCTCCTAGGTAACCGCTTTTCTCTTGCTGCTTTTAATAGTCTTTGTGTAACCTTTGACATTTTAATTATGATGTGTCTTGGTGTGGGCCTCTTTGGATCCCTGATTTTTGGAATTCTCTGAGTTTCCTGGGGTTTTATGTCCATTTCCTTCACCAGGTTAAGGACATTTTCCATCATTATTTCTTCAAACAGCTGTTCAACATCTTGATTTTCTTCAGTTATGCTGATTAGACAAATATTTGGAGCCTTAATAATGTCCCAGAGCCTCTTTAAATTTATAGTCTTGGCATCTTTTTTCTTGCCAATCTGATTGCGTGTCCTTGGCTTTCTTGTCCTGTAGATAGGTCATTTGATCCTTTTTAAAATTCACTTTCTTTATTCCTTTGTTTATTCCATTTAATACACTTCTCATCTCAGATAATGTGTTCTTTATTTCAGACCGGTTCCCTTTTATAATTTCCATTTCCATTTTTATGTTTTTTTTTTTAATCTCTTGTTGGAGTTCTCTACATTTCCCAAAAGTTCATTGAGTATCTTTATAATCAGTGTTTTGAACTCTGCATCTATTAGATTTCTTGACTTCATTGTATCTGGATCTATGTTCTGTTCTGTCATATGGTTTCTGCTTCTTTGTCTTCCCATTTTGGCTGCCTTTCCGTGTCTGTTTCTATGTACTAAGCACAGCTCCTAAGTCTCGTGGTCTTATTAGTGTGGGTTTGTGAAGTAGGTGTTCAGTGGCATTGTTCTGAGAGGGCTCAGCTACAGTTCAAACTTAGCCCAGACTCCACCCTTCTAGGGCCACCTGTTATGATTCAGCAAGCTTGATTCACAGCTACTGTACTTATAGTTGCCTCAAAGGTCACACCGGAAACTGAGGCCAACTACCTCCAGTGTGAGTCTAGACGCTGCTCAGCAAGGGGCACCTGACTCGCTGAGGATACATTTGGATGTGGCTTGGGTGTGCCTGCCAGTTGGGGGAGGCGAGGTTTCAGGGAATTCTCTGGGCAGAATGACCTCTGTTATCCAGTTTGATAATGTTGCAGCTATGGCAGCGCTATGTATGACCACTAGGGCGAGTGGAGGGGAAGTGAGGGAGGAGAGCTCAAAAGGAAACAATGGATACTGCAGGCACTCTGTACAGAGCAAATCTCACCTTGGCCCTCACTCTGACAATGTCTCCCTGTAAGTTCATGGTGCCCGCTGCATGCAGCTTAATCGGCACTGGTGCTCAGAGCGAGCAGGTCCATCATTGTGAAAATCTGCTGGCAGATGTGGCCCCTTTAAGAGGAGTCAGCTGCTGCTGCAGCCTCTGTCTCACTCAGCCGCTCAGGACCAGGCAGCTCCGCGTCCTCGCCTCGTCTTACCTTCTGCTGTTTCAGGGTGATTTCCTGGACTTCTCCCTAGTTGTACGGCTTGTTCATCAAGATCCTAGGCAATTTTTCCTAGCTGCTGCTCCTCATTTCCTTCACAACTTTGATTTGGTTGCCAGAGGGATGAACAGAGCCTCTATCATCTACACCACTTTTTTTTCTCTCCTTGGATAATACCTTTTTCACCATGTTAGTGTGAGTATATAGCAAGCAACACCCAGCCAAAATCTGGAATGATTTTACCAAAATTGGCCCTAATTTAAGGTTTTGCTAATTTGTGTATTGACAATAACTAAAAGATGAAGAAAGTAATGTTGATGATAGTACCATTTACTGAACATTTTATTAAATGGTAGACAACACGCAATACTTTCCTTGCATTTTTTGTTCATCCAGCTCAGAGTAACCTCACAATATTATTGTTGTCTTATTTCACATATTTGCTGATAATTTATTTCCCCCCTGAAAATACTATTTATTTGTGTACTCTGGTTTTGTTGTTTTTGATAAATATAAAAAGTCATGCATTTATCTATCTGACCAAGCACTGTGTTATTAGTGTTTCAACCCCTGTCTGAATGCATTATACCTCCAATAGTCACAGCGCATATTCAGTATGCTTGGTTCTCAATGAAGATGTGGCCAATTACTGAGGTGTTCATCTTTTGTCATGCACAAATAAAGTGAACCTCATGCTAAATTGTAAAATGTTGAAGGTAGATAATTGATAAGAGATACAGAAGGGAGAGAATGAAGGGAGGAGAAGAGAAAGATAGAGAGGAAAGGAAGAGGGAAGTAGTGGGGAAAAGGAGAAAGGGAGGAAGAAATAAAGGGGAGAGAGGGAAGGAAGAAGGAAGGAAGGAAGGAAGGAAGGAAGGAAGGAAGGAAGGAAGGAAGGAAGGAAGGAAGGAAGGAAGGAAGGAAAGAAAGAAAAGAAGTGGTGAGACTCTTTATTAACAAGATTATAATGAACAATTTTGTGAAACCCTATAAGCTTAGCAAAACCCAGTCAGGCATTCTGGGAACACTGTGGTGCTTGACCTGCCTCCACAAAGCAGGCTGGACAAACTCTCAGATTATGAAGGCACTAGGCAATGTTTTCTGGTTGCCAGTATTCTGCTGTTCCCTCTTCAATGCTGGAAATATTTGAAGTAAAGTTATCCCCATAGGCAGCTGGGTAAATGCCTAATGGTTCTCTGGAATAGGTAGCAATAAACGAGTATGCCTAATCTTGGACTTCACACTTTTGAACTGAGCAGTTTGTAAACTGACTTGTGAAGAAAGGCGAAGCGCATCTATGTTATTCAGCCTAGTATAAGGAAGAGTGAACAGGGCTAATTGAAGGAGTGGCATAAGCCAATCTACCAGAGAGTAGAAGCTGGTACTTATTTCCCCAGAAATGCAAGTAGATTAGCTGGCCAGGTTTGCCCTAGTCATTTCATTAGTCCCCTAGCAAGGCAATTTTAAATTTTATGGAATTAAACATTTCTACCCAACTCTGTGTTATGATGGAACTTTGTTGTATGTCTTAATAATTATTTTTGAATAGCTGGATAAAAGAGTAGGATTAAGTATTCTGATTAGTCTGATTAATTTCAATACTTAAAGAATAGACCTATTGCCCTACACATTCTGATACTACAGTTTCTCTATATCTATGTGTGTGCGTGTGTGTGTGTGTGTGCGTGTGTGTATAATATTATATATAATAGAGGTCTACTTATGTGTATGACTGATATGTTTATGTGTATATTCATATTTATTATATTTAAAGGTGGTCATAACATATAACACATTGTTGACTCCTGTTAAATCTATTGCTAATTATCAGCTTTTTTTAATGCATGGTATTATTAAAACTAAGCTTCATGTGATCAATCTTTGGACATACTGTATCTTCATATTATGAAATTTATAATGTAATCTTTGCTTCAGTTTATTGTTTCAGATTGTCTGGATAGAGCCAGATTCATATTCTGCCTCCTAAATTACTTGATTTTTCTCCCTAGCTTTGAATCATCTTCAATTCTGGTGGCCCACCCTCTATGTCATTATCTAAATTCTTGAAAACAAATATTTGAAGTTAAGTAATGAGGTGCCACATCTATGTCATACCACTGGAAATAACCTTCCAGGCTGACACCTAGTCTTTATTAATTAATCTATTTTTTTTCTTGGATAATCTAACTTATCTTTTTCCATGTTGTACGTGAGAAGCAAGGCCTAGGTACCTTATGCCTATTGTATTTCCCCGATGTGCTCTGTACATAACACTGCTAAGGAAAAATGCTTCAGTTAGCCTTTGTTCTTAATGAACACCTATAAGTCTCTTGATAGCAACTTCCATTTCTATGCTTTCAAAATCCATCCTTATAGTAATATATTTTGAATCTTGTCAAGGATTTATATGGAGCTCATTTGTCTATCATTGAGCAAATTGAAGATTATTAAAATGTTGTTTAAGATTTCACTTGTAGATTTCAGCTTTCCCTATGGTCATGCCCCCAGACTCATTCTACTTAGCATTTTTCAAAGGACAACATTTTGAGATGTGGATCAAGAGCTATTCATTCTCTCATCCTTGGAGAACTAAACCAGGCACAATTAGTCATTCATTTATTCAAACTTTTCAACATTTATTGAGCATTTTCTAAAAGGTTCTGTACAGAATAAACTTGGTTACTACCATTTAGGTATTTACCAGGATAAAATAGTGTTCTAAAAGCATGATTCCCAAATTAATGGCATGGAAATTGCTAGAAAGGTAAATTTCAGACATACTGAATCAGAAATTCTTGGGAGCTATGTTTTTAACAAGCCCCGACCTCTTGAGTAATTATAACGATGGATATTAAAGTTTAAGAACTATTGGAATGAGACATATATATAAGGGAATGATTATAGTATTGCATTACCGTTGTTGTCAACATGTTTCTGGAGAACAGAGAAAGACTGAGCAAAAATTATATGGGAGTGCATCATAACCTGTGCCTTGTTATACATATATGTGGACAAAGTTTAGTTAGGAGTTTGGCTTCAAAGATTCCTTTATGGAAAGAAAACATCTTTCCATCTGCCTGTTGTGTACATTATTTTAATGGGCAAAGTTTGTTATTAAACTATCAGAAAATTAGTCACCTCAAAAACATTTTTGGAATAAGATGAGGTAACAAACAACAAATTTATCAACTAATTAATCAAAGAACCATAAGCAGAGGAAGCCCAAATCTGATAAGGTAACATGTTGAAACTTACTCATACTAGATCAGCCAGTCCAGCAACAGATAAGCTTTTCAGATTGTACAGGTGTTAGCAAATGGATGCAAGTAGGGTACAAATGAGAAAAGCAAACTTGACTGCACTAATATTTCTCCCTTGTAATTACCTTTTCAACCTCCTTCCATAAAGTGAGTCTTTGGCCTTGCCCAATACCTTTGTATCTTAGACATGGTCCCTGAGCTCTGTGACGCACTAACATTTATGAAGACTTTTGTTCACTTTTTACTTCTAAACAGAGTTTAACTTTATTCATCTTCATTCTCAGATGATTCATTAAGTGAA
Source organism: Eonycteris spelaea (assembly GCA_003508835.1). NCBI lineage: Eukaryota > Metazoa > Chordata > Mammalia > Chiroptera > Pteropodidae > Eonycteris > Eonycteris spelaea. The sequence goes on from PUFA01000046.1 coordinate 6,398,139, forward strand.
GTATTGAAGTATTGCTGTAATAGTTTTCCAGTTTTTTTAATAATTGATTCATGCAGAGTATATAAGGACTTACTGACATTGCAGATTTAAGAATGACCTTCCATTTCATATGAACAATAGACCACACACATTGGTGTGTGGTAGCTAAGATCTTTATGTTATGGCTTTCTCCTGGAGGGAGACAGAAACCTCTATGTTCTGGGCCTCCTCTGTTGACTCTCTCACATGACGGCCCTTCAGCTATACCTACAACAGACCTTCATTTCAGACCTTAGTTCTTTTTTTGTTTGTTTGTTTATCTGTCTATGTATCTGTCACCTCTATTGGAATTTGAGCACACTGGGTTTTCTGTCCATTTTTATGTGTCCAGCAATTAATACAATGTTTTAGAGATGATTTGTTCTGTAAGTATTTATTAAATAAGTGGATGAATGCTTATATAATAAAACATGTAACTTGTTCAAAATTATGGCATACTCTTTGAAAATAGGCTCTATATTTCCTAGTAAACTATTACAATAGAAACTATCAAAGAGATTTAAGGCTATACCTTTATACTGTACTTCAGGTTATTCTTGCATATGATAGGACATTTCATTTTTAAATAACATAAGTGGTTAATTATGGAATACATATCTCCTATTGTGTTTGGATGCTTTATGTTTCTAATCTCACTTTATATTCAAAACAAGCAAATGTTTACAAGTGAGAATATTAGTAAATATGTTTAATATTTTTAATGAAAACAGTTTTAGAAATCTAGGTTTAATTCCAAAAACATCATTTTCATTTATATTTATATTTTTCTTTCATCATTATTCTACTCTCCATATTTTAATCATTTTTCTACAGCTCTAGTTCATTCCTCTGCCATATGTTGAAACAACTTGGTATATAAAAATAGAATTTGAGCAAATAGCTACCACAATTTATGCAGAACACTAAGGTTTTATCTCTATGGCTATTGTCCAAAAAGACATAAAAAGGAGAGGTGGTTGGTTTTAGTGTCCTTGGTTCATTTAATGGTTCTGTGGGTGGTGAAGACCATAAATATGCTGCCTCCCACTCAAGGCCAATATTAGTGAACTACAGAACATGCGGGCTTATTCTACTTTTCAGTAACATCTGCCTCACTTGGGTACACATGGTCCAAAAAGATGATTTTTAAAAGCATTTTAATAGCATACTGAAAATCCTCATTAAACACTAAACTAGAAAACTCAGTAGTCACATAATATTTTGAAAACCGTCCTTCATGAGATATCAAAGAATGTCAATGATTCTATTATATATTATATTGTGTAACTTAATTCTTTTATTTTCAAATGAAAATTTATTAAATAAAATGAAGTTTTTAAAAGCACAAGGGGGTAAAATCATATTTAATGAGGAATGAGATGATTTTAAGTGCTACAGTGTGTTCCTAAAAGAATTGGAATCATTAAAAATTCTGAAGTACTCTGCCCTAAGCATTCTGATGGTAAGGTAAGTTTTAATTGTCTTCAGAACTTAATATCTAAATTTTTTTGTTTTTCACGAGGAGGGTGAATGAAACATACAAGTATCTTCAGGATGCCTACATTTAGTTGTATAAATAATGTTGTGAGTATAATAATTTCATGTAATGTAGAAATAATAGCAATTATTAAGTTTCTTTGAGATACAATAAGCTTTTAATGAATCACCTTGTTTTGAATTTTCTCAGATAAAACAGACAAAAGCATTACCTTAGATAAATTTTGGATTTTTTTTCGTTGTTAACAACACACATTATATTGTTTTGTGAAAGGCAAAACCAAACAAAAAAAAAAAAAAACTCAAAACCTCCAGTAATGATTTAATAGTTTTAAATTTCATAAGGTTTTGCATCTTTTCTTTAAAATCCTGGGTAAATGCCAAAGTTCAATTTCTACTATACCAGTTGTATTCCATAAAAAAGGTAAAAATCAATTAAAGTTATATATTCTAGAAAAGCATCTAAATGTATGGAAACATTATTAAGTTAAAGCCTTTTTTTTGTTTGTTTATTCTGGCAGTTCTCCTCCAAAATGTGTCCAAACCACTTTGTTTCACTGTAGAATAAAGGAAGCTCTGTATTTTCTTTTCTTGGCAGGTGGAGGCAGAACTAATTCAAAGAGGAACTTCTTTGGTAGTGTGTGGGGTGTTACGGAAACTGTCTAACTGATGACATCACCAGCAAAGAAGAAACTCTTAAGGCTATTTCACTAGCTGTGGAAATCAGTACAAGCTGCTGTCTGGTTTGCAATACCTCAGTGCCAAAGCTTAGTGATGATTAAAAAATTAATAAATAAAAAACCTAATCCTGATACTAAAGGTAGTCTAGTGTTTTCTATAAGATTACAAGTACTTCATGCAAATTAATGCTTAAGTTCAATGATATCTGGTTTTATGTGACTTATTCTTATTCCATAGCTTTTCTGAACTAAAGTTATTTTCTTTTTCATGTTCATAGGAAATATGAATTGATTTAGTCTAGCTTACGGAAAAAAAAAAAAAAAGTATACATGGCCTTTCAAGTGAGCCAATCACTTAAGAATAAGGTCATCCATTCAGCTGAAGCAAGATTGCATTTAGAAGCAGAACAATAAGCCCTGTATAGGGAGGCATACATTTTGCCAGAAGTAGAGTATATCTAAATGCTTTGTGTAAAATTCTTTAACCCTAACTCAAACGAAAAACAGTCCTGGAAATGTTGCATTGTGCCAAGTAGCTGGCTACCAGTCTCAACAACGAAAATATTTGTATTTTTATATATATATATATATATATATATATATATATATATATGTATGTATTTATTTATATATATATTTAGATAGAAATATACATTATTTATATATAAATAAATGTGTGCATATGTATATATGTGCATATATATTTTATATACACATAAATGTATCTGTATGTATAAGTATATAGGTATATGTACATATGTATATATACACAAGCACACATAGTATTGTTTTTTAATCCCTGGTATAGTTCATTTAATGAAAGAAAAAATATCTTTCTATCACCATATATTAGGGGTCATTTGTCAAAAATGCATGCAGTTAAACGTATTGCAGCATTTGTTTGAAGGGGAAAATATATATATTTTTAAAAAAACTATCAAGTAAGCAAAACAAAAACTACAACTAAGCTATCAGTACATAAATTAATACCTTTATATTACTATTGACTATAAAATTTTAGAGATTTTTCTTTGGTAAATCCTTAGCAAGTATTGTTTCAAGGGGCTATAATGGCCCAAATTGCAAATATTTTAATGATAATTTTATTTTTGTTGCCAACTAGTATATTTATTTAATCCCCAAGTATATACTCATACATTTTTCTCCATCTTTCTGTCTCTTTTCCTTTGTTCTATGTATCATTTCTCTGTCTCTGTCTCTGTCGCAAACACACACACACACACACACACACACACACACATACACATGCACATCTGCAAACATTAATTTTCTTTAATTATTCTTTTTCACTTTATTCAAAGCAAGCACCAACATTTATCATTTTTCTTACATCAAATATATATATATATGTTATATACATATAACATATATATACACACATATGTAATCATAGTCATGTATAGAAGATTCAGATTTTCTGGGGGGGGAGGATTGTGTTGCAAGATTTTTTATGGTGATAGGGAAGGTTTTATAAGGGAGTTAGTTATGCCAAATAATGGGGTAGAATAATAGGAACGAGCTCCCCAAGTGGATGGGCATGTGGGAATGTCAGTAAGCACATTTCATACTTCAGTATAATACATTAGATGGGTGGAGAAATACAAAACAGTGGTGTGGTGGGAAAGTGGGGGCATAGAAGTAGTGGGACAGACTGGTAGCAGTTCAGGAATGTAAAGTGTGAAGAAGAGATTTTAAAGACATGTTGAAATCATTAGGGATCAGATGGTAAAGGTCTTTGAATGCCATTGATGTAGTTTTGCCTTTATCTTACATGTGGCAGAGAGTCATTAAAAATTTTTAAACAATGGATTGACACATGCAGATGTACATTTAGATCACTCTTTCCAACAGATGTGTAGTGAATAGAGAGGAATAGGGCAAGGGGAAATATGGAGGCCTTAACTAAGAAACGGTTAATGGAAGTTGAGATAGCTAAATTTTTTGAGAGATAGTAAGGAGAAAAAATTGATAAGATTTGGTAAATGATTAGATAAAGAGAAAGGAAAAACAAATTAAAAATATTGCCTGGTTACAGGCTTGCTCAAGTGTAGGAAATTGGTGGCAATTACCAAGAAAAGACACATTCAAAGAAGAACAGGATTGGCAAGAAAGTTGCTAGACATTTTGAATTGTGTGACTGTAAGACAATCAGTTGGCTATATGGGTCTGAAATTTGAGAGAAAGTTAATAGTGGGAGAAATCATATAAATCATAGGCATTCAGAGGATGATTAAGATCATCTCAGAAAAATATGTAGCATAACAAATAGAATTTATGATAAACCACTGGAGACATTATATTTAAGAATAGATAGAAGAGAAGTAGAAATGATCGAAGAAATAGAAGAAGAATGAAAAGAGCCTTATGTCATAGAATCCAATGTATGGGAGGCTTCCAAGATCATAGATTTGAAAAGAAGTAACTAAAATTTATTAGAGACTTTAAAAAGATACATAAGGCTAAACTTTAAACATAGAGGCACTGCCATGGGTACTCTCATGCTCTTTGCAGCATTATTTCAATAGTCAAGATATAGAAACTACTTGAGTGTCCATCAGTGGATGAATAGGTAAAGGACATATATGTACAATGGAATATTATTCAGCCATAAAAAAGAATGAAATCTCACCATTTATGACAACAACATAGATGGTGCTTGCCAGAGGCAGAAGTTGGAGGATGCACAAAATAAGTGAAGGGAGTCAAAAGGTACAAACTTCCACTTAATAAATAAATAAATCATGGAGATATAAAGTACTATGTGATGACTATAGTTAATATTGTATTGCATATTTGAAAGTCGCTAAGAGCAGATCTCGAAATTCTCATTTAAAAAAGAAAAAGAGTATGTGATCCTGGGCCAGTGAAAAGCACAAAGAGCAACAGTAAAGTAAGAAAACTAGGTAGAAAATCTAGAATCTGTATAAAATAAGTTCTGCATTTAATTTTACAATTCTTTGTTCTATTATTCTCTGGTGACAGTGGTTTTGTAGGTTTTCAGGTATGTTACTATAAATATTTTACACTAAACTTGCTTCTTTGAATAACTGTAATTTTGAAAAGAACACATCTTGCCAAATTTAATTTACTACTTCTTTTTCTGGAGCCATTTGTACATATCCAGGTGAGTTACCTAATAAAGACTTAATGAAGATGATAGAGATGCATGAAATTTCTTCTACCTACATGACTTACTCTTAAACGTTACTGTAGTAACAGTTCATTTGTTATTCAAAAGCTGGGAAACAGGAAATTCATACTAACTAAAAGAGTCAGTCTTTAAAATTTTCATAGATATTTACAAGAGAAAGGTGTGAGAATACCCACTGAGAATCAGCTTACCATCCCGATCCCTAATGTCTCCTTTCCTTAGCAGAAAAGAAAGAAATTTACCGGCAGTAGCAGAGAATACAAAGAAACTACTGGTCTTTTAGAACATACAGGGATTCACAACCTTTGTTAATAGTGTCCATATACAAAATAGACACATTTAGTCTTAAAAAGAAGTTCTTTCAGATATTTTACCCCATTTGCCAATGAAGAAAGCAAATCTTAGAAAAATCAAATAATATGTAGAATATCAGACAGGCTAGTCAGTGTTATCAGTGCCATTCAAAGTCAAATGACTGTGATGGTGTTGTTTAAACTTCAACAAATTTTAAATAAGTTTGGACAAACACAAAAGTTGAAAAAAGTAGCAAATTGTAGATGTCATCCTAATTATGCTTTGTGATCATAACTTGAAGTTCTCCATTATTGTTCACAGACAATATTACTAGATAATTCATCATCATGGAGATATGTCTTCACATCACAAAGAGGAAGTCTCTCACTTTTTTTGATTCAAGAAAGAAGAAAACGTTTGTTTTTTTTTGTTGTTGTTGTTGTTTAGTATTGATAGAAATAAACATAACAAGTGGAGATAATCATGAAAGAGGAGGGAGATGTATATAACCAATCATCAATTACATCCAATTTGAAAGAGTGTGAGTTATATATATATATATATATATATATATATATATATATATATATATATATATATGTAGAAGTGTAAACAAAAGATGTGTCTATAGGTTTTATTTATTATTTTCCTTATACTTTGACAACTTTATGCATCATGTCCACTTTCTATGCTTTCAGTCTTCATTTTGGTTTCTACCTTGATCAATGTGACTTATTGTCTAAAACCACCTGCTTCCCTTCTGTCTTGACCCTGTTTGGCTAATATCATACAAATAGACATTTTTGTTAAAATTTCATACCCTTTTTGGTAGAATGTCCCAATGGGAAGCCCAGCTAGTCTTGGTCCAGTATACCTTTACTTGAGTATCAGACTTAGGTGGATCAGCTGTCAGATAGGATGGAGAAATAAACAAAAACAAATAAATGCTGAGAACAATCAGTTATTTCAGTCCAAGTCTCAGATAAGTTACAGATTTAAAATATTCATTACCAGAATTCTATTGTTCTTGAACCCTCAAAGATACTACTGGTGAAAAATTCTAGTGACCTATTACTGCTTAGTAAGGGTATTGCTTAGAATTGTGGAATTCTAACCAATTGTTTCACTCCCCTCTCTCTCTCTTTTTTTAACAGTAATATAGATACTAAAAAGTATAGTTTTAATCTTTTGAATACTCAATCATTTTACCATATTTTATGTTAAAAATGGTTGGGTTTGGACAGTAGCATTAAATTTCCATGTCTACAAATCTAATTGTTTTACATTTGGGTTCATCACATTAAAAATGATGAATATTTACTCTTCTTCATATCTTTACTCTTTATGTCTTTACTCATGGAGTGAATACATAAGTCAAATTTTTGGTTGCAGAGAAGAACCATGAAGAACTGTATATACTTTGGAAGTGGGTCAAAATACAAATGGTGAGCTTTCATTCCAGTTTAAATAAAATAAAATGTGATTCTTAAAAAGGCAAAAATCATATAAAAATAAAATAGAAAATTTCAAGGCTTATTTTTTCCTTGTCCTAGTCAAAAATTCATCTCATGTTTTTTCTCAGTCTGACTTTCTGTTGGTTAAGAGATGATTTAAAACAAAAACTCAGCAGAGAAAGACACCAAAGAATGATTTAAATCCTCTACAGATACAGAATGTAAAAATGATCTACTTTCACAAAAAAACAGAAGTCTGTCAACAACACTAAATACTCTTAGAAGTCATTCAATTGAAAAGTCATTTCAATTGGTTTTACTTAAGAGTTTTTTCATTCATATTAGAAATAGAAATGTATTAATAGTGTAGATATGTAAGAGGGGCCTGAAGAAAATATCATGGTATTTATAGGGTTTCATTATTAGGCTATTGTTTCCTCAGTACAATATAAAGAGGCATTAATTTATCTCCCACTGTGTATTTCAGAAAATCTTTTAACTTGACAAATAAGAAATTTGCCTCTTCGAATTGATAAAAATAAAATAAAACATAGCTCATTTACATTATTGCTACACAGACATATCATTTAAATGAGCTGATTGGTCAGCAGCAAACTGAATGACTTTTGTTATTTATATGACCAAATTAATCAATCATTTAGGTCTAGGGTAAACAAAACTTTAAGCTCTCTAGTAACTACTCTCATGTGAGAGTTCTACCCAGTTGATAGTCCTGCAGTCCCTCAAAGGAAAGGTAATTCTGTATTAGAACAGTTTTTTTTTTAATTGTCACAATTTATGGAAAATTTGTTATGTATAGATATCTCTAGAGAAAAAATTATTCAGCTGGATTACCATAGGATTGACTCATTAACAGCCTAATTTGAATAATGACTAAGTTACCCTTTAGCATGCTTTGACTGTAGCAAGGGGATTATTGTAATATCACAGGAAGCCTCTTTTTCCAATATTAAATCAAAGTTCCCTACTCTTGATCTTGATGGCTGTTAGGAATAGTACACATTACTAAATTTTGTCTTCTTATTCGAATGCAGTTTTTATGTCAATAATTACATCCAAATACTTAAATGACTTAAATTTTCATTTTGCTTAATAAATATCTACTGGTATATAATATCTACTGGTATATAAATACATGTAGTAATTATAAAAGTGCTGATAAACAAAAAGAATAATCCATTTATGTGTGTCTGAAATAATCTAACATAAAAAGTGGTAGGAGGTCCTACAGACTGATAATCTTAAAACATAACATGTTTATAATGATTAAAGAACAGAAAGCAACCTGCAAAATGAAGACATTAGGGTAGGTTAAATAAATGAGATATTTCACCTAATAATTGAATATTACTTGATTGTTTGATAAGAGATTTTAATAACATGAGAAAATCTTTATATCTTAAGAAATTATAAGAAAATGTAACAAATGTTAGCCATATGTGATCATTTGAGTGATCAAAAGATGGGCATTCTCTCTCACTTATTTTAGTCAAAAAAATTAAGAAAAAATACAAGAAATATAAATTCTATGAGGACAGGTGCTTTTTGATCTGTACTGATCACTTACTCTATTCCCTGCAAAAAAATGAAAAACATATCTTATATTTTTTGAAATTAGTTTTCATTTAAAAAATTTGCATATAAATTTGAAAGCCCCTGTTTTTTTATCTCTTGTGAAGAAGTTAGCATAATGGTAGGAGGAAAATGTATTCCATTAATGACTAAAGTTTGCTTATATTTCCAACTCTAAGCTTTCTGATAGTAAAAAAAAAAAAAAAAAGAAAGAAAAGAAAAAGTAAAATCAAAAGTTGGCTACAAAAGTTATAAGATTAACCCTGAATGTGATGAAATAATTCTTTGGAATAAGCAAGGATTTATCCAGCTATTAGTTTTGAAAAACCTTCTCATGTGACACTTCATAGGCAGAGGAGATACAGAGTGATATAATGAAAAAAAAATCATGCTTAAAAATTTATTTGTGTTAAATGTCAAGATGATATCTCTATAGTGTTTTACTATAGGAATACCTAATAAAAGCCTAGAACATCATGCCAAAGTCCTCCTACAGAGGACCAAAAGAGTACCATTTAGTGTTCAGCTTTCAGACATGGTGTCTATTAAAGCTTGAAGAAAGAATAAGCTCTATACCCTTAATTAAATAAACCAGGGGGACCAAAGGCTTTCCAGGAATGAAGACAGTACTAATAGGAAATTTGTTTTTGAAAAAAAAAATATTGTGTACTCTACTAGAGAAGAGATTTATTTTAGAAGAGGCAAGAAAATTGGTTAATAAATATTTGTTATATAAAAAATAAGGGAAAATATTATACTTTTTGAACTTCTAAAAGAGGTTTCTATTTCATTCTTGGGTGCCTGAGATGGAAAATCAGATTAACAGAACAAATTGCTCATTTTTCTTACTAAGAAAGTAGAAATTAATATTGATTCATTTATTCATTTATTTATTGAGTGCCTCTAATGTGCCAGTCTCCTTTGTGATACAGTGATTTACAACGGAGTTCTTGTATTTAGGAGCACTTATCCATAGACTTTTCAAGGCTTTGAGTCACCCTGTGTAGAATCAATGAAATCCTGGGCAAAAACTTTGATATGACTTGTCAAATTTAAAGTACTGAAATTAAAGCACAAGAGCCATCAGAGCCATCTTTTCTCACTAAGAGTGCAGCCCAAACTCCAATCAGGGTAAGTATGAGTATTACTGAGAGACTAATTTTCTAAAAAGCTCATTGGAGTATCCCAAATGATTATTATAATATTTGCACTCAGTAGTCTCCAAAATGGCAGCTTAGAGACTTTGAAATCAATGAAGCTCTGCTCAAAGGGAATTAAGACATGGTTAGAATGTAGCCCAGGGTATCATCTAGCAAATGATACCCAACAAAATAAACATATATATGAGCTGTCATTGTGGTTTGTTGTCTCTTCTCCTTCTTTTTCTTTTAAATAAAATGAAAGGAGAAACAAGATAATGCAATCAACAATTGCTTAACAGTGAAAAATTAGGTCTTTCTTTTTTTGTTTCTCTTGTCATTTGCATTCCTTTTTTATCCACAGATTTACTACTCAATTTTTCCAAATAGATATTAGGTAAACATTCTCCTCATAGTGTATTAAAATGTTTTTGGAATGCTTGGGCAAAATATCTTTTTCTTTACATTATACCTACATTGAAGAGTGACTATGAAAGATAAGAAATGCCAATTTGTGTTTATTGGATACATTAGTTTTTTATGTCCTTTTTTCCCTTTGTTTCTTTGTTCCTTCCTTCTTTTTGTCCTTTCTTCTTTTTTCCCTTCTTTCTTCCTTTTAATAAATACTTATAGATCACTCTGTAAGATATTGGAAATACAAACATAAAAAAGAAATTTGATTCCTATTCTCATGAAATTTATGTTACTTGGAATAGACAGAATATAAACACATCTACAAAAAGATAGTAAGAACAATGAAAAAAATGAAAGTTGATAAAATTATAGGGAATAATTTGGATGTGTAAGATACTATATCATATTTGTGGTTGGGTAAATTCTCTTTAATGAAGTAATATTAGAACTGAGAACCCAATGACACACAAGAAGAAAACAGTCAAGCAAAGATCTGGGGACAGAGAGTTCTAAGCAAAGGAAATAGCAAGGTCACAGGCCCTGTTTGATTTATTTAAGAAAAGAAAAACAGCTAGTGTGAGTGAAGCTTATAGAAAAAAAAAAAAGGAAAGGAAAACATGGTATGAAATGAAGCGGGAGAATGAGGCAGAGAGTAGATCATAGAACACAATTAGATCATTATTATAAAATGATCACCCTGGCTGCAGTGTAGAGAAGGACCCTCCTATTATGGTGACAGAGGCTGTAAAGATAGATTCTGGATAAATTCTGGAAGTATAGCTTAAAGAATTTGCTGAAGAATTGGATCTTAGAAGGATGAGGAATCCAGGACGACTCAAGATTTCAGCTGGAAAATGTGAATGGTTTTCTTCTCTCACGGAACATGGAAGACTAGGAGAGAAATAGGTTGGGAGTGTAAAGGTTTATGTGAGTAAATAAAAAGTTATACTTTAGGCTATGTCAAGTTTGAGGTGCCTACAGATATTTAGGTAGAGATGACAAATATGCAGTTGAATGTATGTTGCTATAGCTCAGGGGCAAATCAAGCCTGACAATAGAAAGTTAATCCTAAATCCAGGAAGCTAGCTAGTTCTGCACTCTTTTCATCTTCTTCCTCTTATGATTAGTGGAAGATTGGAGAAAACATTAGAAATGAAGCCTAAAACTTTATAACCAAACAAAGCAATCAGCACTTTCCAATGACTATGACTTGATGAGTGTCATATTGTTAATAATTTGATCTAGTTATTCACATAGCAGAAATCACTTGTGAATTCCCTGAGGAGTTCTTCTAACACCTACTAGGAACTTATACCCACATCTTCATAAACAGATGTAATCTATTAGAAAAGAATGAGCAGAACAATGAAGAATCTCTAATTAACGCTTAAACCAGATCCAGGCATAAATTTCACCTAAAACACCTAATTTTCTAATTCACCTTTTCTCCCACATACATACATCTTGGCTTGTAAAAATATACTTCAGTTAATTAGAAAATTTATTTACAAGTTGGTCCATATAATAGAATAATTTGTATGTAAACATGGTTTGTGGAGCTTCTTTCTGAAAGTGTAACCAGAATGGAGGACACAGAATGAATGAATGAATGAATGAATGAATGAATGACAGTAACAACTAAATGGCTACTATTGAGATTTAATCTTTAAATAAAAACTTGGAGTTATCTCCTTCTTTGAAGAACATAAGTAACCAAAGGTGGATTAAAACTATAGACCAAAAGCTCTATGTGGACAGAAGCCATTTCTGTCTTGTTCACTGCTCTAGTCAATCTTGGAGCGTAATACTGCACAATGGCAGATGCTCAATAATATACCAGAACGAAGTAATTAAGTGTAAGTATCAAGCTAATACAGTCATTTATAAAGCTTGTACATTTTATTGTTTAGAGCTGAGAAAGTGTCTATACTTAAGCATAATCTGGCTTCCATTGGTATGAATCATGCCCCGATACCCTCTCTCAACTATACAGATTTGTTTTTTCATCTTTTGGGGAAAACCAAAGCCCTTGCACATTGGGACTTTTAAATATGCTATTTTCTTTACCCTGATTTTTTTTCTCTCTTGTTCCTTCATCTTCTTTCTTTAATTAACTCTCCTACTCATTTTTCAAATTTAAGCTCAAGCATCACTTCTTTAGAGGATGCTCTTTGATCCTACTAAATAGATCTCTCTCCCATTACCTGATAATTTGCCTGTTTAGCACTTATTAAAATTCCTAATTATACAGTTGTTTAATTGTTTGATTAATATCTTACTTTCCCATTATAATTTAAACAGGTCTGTTTCAGTCACCATTGTATCTAGGTGAGAACAGTAGATGCTTAATATAAATCAAAAACTTCATGATTTCCAAAGGGACATAATTCCAAAGAATTATGGAATCTCTAAAATGTAGGAAGAAAGCAAGGCTGTTTTATTCTGGCTAATTTCTAACTGTACCAATGGAAATTAATAAAGCTATTAATAAAATTTTCACTAGAAAGAAAATTTCATATATACTGTATCCTTGAAGAAATTAAAGAACAAAAAAGCAGAGTTTTCACTATGCGTATATATGTTTTTGAACTGAGAGTCAGACCAAATTTTTTTTTGCCACAAAAATCTAGGACACCATCAGCTTCAAGACAATCTAGAGTCACTGCTTGTACTTTACCCTGAGCACACAGGGCATGCAATGGCATCTTCGACCTAGTCATCAAGGCACATTCATTTCAAGAGAGGAGAAATCACTACTTTCTCTTACTGCACCTTATTCACATGATGTGGGGAAAATATTCTCTTACCTGCTTATAAAATATCTGTCTTTACCCACGTTGCCTTGGGAATTCACCTTCTATCACACAATTTTTAAAGTGCAAAATTTACCGTTTTCATAAATTAGCTTTTGTGATTATTATTTTTTAATTATGTTGACAAGGGAATTAGAGGTCTATTTCCACACTCGAGGGCTTTATTCTTCTGAGTAAAAAAGCTAATATTAACAAGTGCCTTTAGTTTAATAGATGTAATAATATCTAAGAAAATGATTGTTATTTGGCATTTGCTAATTTACTTTATTACCCCATATTTTTGTAACATTCTAGTGTTTATTAAGCACATTTCTTTATTTGATTTTCCCAAGAGTATTTTGAGCCACATAGAAATTAATATCTTCGTTTTATAAATGAATGAATTAAGGCATAAGGAGTTTAAACAACTTCAGTGGCACAGTAGTTTAGTGAAAAGGGCATGCACATTAGAGTGAGGAGAGCTGCATTTGTATATGGACTTTATTAGTTACTGGAAATAGGACCTAAGACTACTTACTCATTAACCTCCTTACCCTTCATCCCCACCCAATCTCCACCCCTCCAAGCTTCATTTATTTTATCTGTAAAATAGTGGTATTATTATCTATCTTATATCTTTATTTTCAAGATTAAATAACAAGACATGCCTGAATCAAAAATAATATTCAAAATGGTACTAAGAATTTTTACCAAGTCCAATATTTTTTCTATAATGTTATGCTACATAACAATAAATAAAGGGGTTAAAATTTTAGTTATATCCCAACAAAATGCTGAAAACTTTGAAAGAAATATCTAGTACAAGAGTAAAGGTAGATGATTTTAGTAGATCTAGGGCTTAGCAACACAATCAACTGAATGTAAAGGAGCCTGGAATGAAAACTTAAGTGTTAGGGGATGAAGATATTATATTTTCAGGTTCACAAGCTAAAAACTGAAGAAAAAAGGAATCTTGGAGCCTGATCACAAAATATCAGCCTTCCATAGCCTCTGAACATAAATCATGAGCCAAAGGATTAGACAAACGTTCAACAATACCTGAAGACTGTGCATTCTTCCTTTGGAGTTTGTACCTTTCGGCTGATGAGGGAAGCCAATCCAGGAAGGCAGTTCTTGCTATGTTTGCACTCTTCCTTATAAACTCTTTGGATATGAGTAGTCATTATCTAGCCATCTCTTCATCTCTTGCACAAATGAACTTTAAGTACTTAGTACCTTAGATGAAAGGAGATCTGTGACTCTCAATGGAACTTAAAAAAAAAAAAACAAAAAAAAAAAACCCTTTTTAATGCTCCCCTAAAGACAGACAGAAGCATCCCATTTAGAAGCTGTTAAGAAGGCTTCTGTCAAAAGAGAATCCGGTACACATCATTCCATAATACTGAGAAAATAACCAGGGATTCCTTCACAAAGACTTGGATGTGACCCTCTCACTTCTTTCCCCTTATTCTTCCTTTTTTTTTTATTTTAAAAAATATTTTTTTAGTCCTTTCTTCAGGAAAAATTAGTTTTAAGCTTAGTAATATGCCCAAGGTCATACAGTAAGCAGAGGAGACAGACCTTGAATCCACGCTTGGCAAAATCCCATCTTGTTTTCATTAATCCATACTCTTTTTCTGATGTAATTTGAGATTTTTTCCCCCTCTGAAAAGGGCTAGCATTTTGCAAGTTATAACCTAACCCTCAATGAAATTTTAGCTTGAATTTAGCATGCTTAATTTTTTTTTTAACATTCCTGTTAGAGATGACACCATTTCCCTTACTTCATTTTAAATCTAATTGAGGAGAACAATTGTATAAATATTAGGGGTGGGAGTGAGGGAAGCATTTGAGAATTGTCCTGTAGTACTTCTCAGGTCTTTTTATTTCAACTGACTAGCAAATCATTATCCAATAGAACAATTTCATGTCAATTGGTACACATTTGGTTAAGGTTCCTAAAGCAAACAATAATCATATCCTACCCAAGATAAAAAGGATAATATTAAGAGGGAAAATACGTAATGATGGCAATAAAAAAGAACTTTTTTCTTAATTTTGCACAAGATGAGGCTCTTAAACAATAATCAATTTTATCTGTATAAATGCAGAGCAATGGTCTAATCCAGGGGTTACAAAGACAGCAACAAGGTCAGGCCAAGAGGGAGTATGTCACAATTCATCAGATAATAACAGAAATAAAAAGCAGTCCTCATTGGTCACAAAACACCTGTGAGAATTCAGAAACTGCTATGTGTGTGAGAGCAAAGCAGTGGGCCCAGAGTGATCCTGCTTTTAATCACTTCTTGTCTCCCCACGAAAGTTTCTGCATATTGTTGTCTGCAGAACACTTTCTGGGACTGAGATGCTTTCTTTCCCAAATGCAAGCAGACATTATGTTCCCTTTATGGACAATTACACTCCTTCACTTTTATCTTATCCAACTGGCACCTGAAATACTTGGTAATTTACTTTTTGTGTCATATAGCCAAACAAGTTTATAGATTAAGAGACTATATATGTGAAAATATTTGAAATTCTGAAAATTATATGCCAAGTTTCAACTGAAAATAACTTGAAATGGATAAGACATAAAAACTATGAAAATTGGGATTTATTAAAGCATAGAAAAATCCCGTTTGCTGTAATGGTATGTAGCAAAGAACATTACAGAGACTAACTGTAAGTGTCTAACATAGAATTTTCTCCTATGCAGCTGCTTTCCTTAAAATCTATATTTTTATTTTATATCCTTTAGAATCTTTCTGGAAAAGATGAAGGGAAAATTGTGATATTTGTTATACAGTTATGGGTTAAGTGGCATATTAATATTCTGATTTTAACCAGATAAATGAATCAGCAAACAATTACTAAGATCTGTCTCGTTAAAGACAAGGAGTTAGTTGACCTGAGAGACACAGAAGTACACAAATGTCCTTGCAAAACTTGCAGCCTGCTTTTGAAGCAAGATATAAGAATACACAAAGGGAATTGATTATACAAGACGAGATAGAATAAATTCTAGGTAAGTGGCACAGACGAATGTATGAACGTGGGATAAGGAAGCCTGTCTTTGGATGGAGCTAACAAGGAATGCTTTAAGATGTAAATATGAGATTAGTGATGGGTTGATTTTAAACAGCGTTAGTGGGAAGGCATTCCATTCTGGGAGGGGACAAGATGATGAGAGGAGAGAAAGCTATAATTCAATCCTTGTTCTTTTATTCAATCTATGTTTATTGAGAACCTACTCTATATAGTGGGTTAGGTGCAAGGAAATAAAAGATATCGTGGTCAACAAGATATACATGTTCTTTCATTTGAAGTAAGAATTTACAGAGTTAGTATAGCATGTGTTTAGTTTAGGCTCTAAGGAAAGAAGTAAAACTGTAGCTTCAACATTAACTACTTAAGTGATATTGAATTAATTCCTAACATCTATAATTTATTTCCCTTATCACTGAGATGAGACTGGTAATTGTAGTTTGACTGTAGGGTTATTTGGGAGGATTAAATGAAATAATACATATAAAGTACTAACATAGTACTTAGCTTATAGCAATTACCCAATAAATTTGAATTCAGGTCTGTTAGACTCCAAAGTCCATGCTTTTTACTGTCATGTTATCTCACTTTCAAAATCCCATTACAATAGTTCTTCCATGTTATTTCATTCCCTCTTCAACCTCACAACTTTCCCAATACTCCTCAAATTTCTCATTTGATTCTCACCCATTGAATAGTACACTTGCCAGGGATTCATGCGTGGCATTCTTCTCTTACTCCTCATGGTTTAGTCCAGGACACACTCTCCTTTTTGCGTAATTGCAGTCACCGTCAGCTCACTGTTGGTTACCAACTGCTAATCTGTAAGCAGTTGGTTACCAACTGCTTATCCCAGGCTTTACCGGTGAGATCCAGAGCCAAATCATCCTTGACGTGTGCACACTGTCATCTCAAAGCCACTTGAAATGCGTCACATTCACCCTCTTCTCTCTCTTGCTTGGGTTTTGTCATTTTTTGAAGACATAGTTTTCAATGAACCTCCAGACACCAACCTAGGAGTCAACCTAGGTCTTTTTTTTTGTCTTCCTCATTTTTCAACCTCCATTCAGTCATCATGTTCTGTAAAATCTTCTTTACATATTTCTCGATTTGGATAACAAGCAAATCGAATTGTGACATTCGTCTGCTCAAAAATGTTCAAAGGCTTTCTAATATCTTCCGAATTGATTGTACCATCTCGGGACCCAGTGTGATCTGTCCATCATGCCATGCAAGAGTCTTGGTATTTTCATTCGTCTCTGGTTGTCTGTCTCATTTATTGCTACTGGCAAAACGGATGGCACATAAGTGCAAAGGTCAGGCAGGGAGACTGCCTGCACGCAAATCCTGGCGAGTAATAACAGCCAGCTCTTAGGTTCTTGCGATGACTAATTTACTAATATATACAAAAATACAGAATATCACTCACTATGTAGTCACCAGTCATTACATCTTAGCTATTATTACTTCTAGCCCTCCTTGCAGCCCCCGATACTCAATCTATGTTCCTCCATTGTCACTGCCTCTGAATATTTTTTAGAATATTAGTTTTTTAGTTCAACTCCCTAACCTGATTTGTTTGCCTGACTAAATCTTTCCACTTATTAAAAACGAACTTAAATGTCACCTCATTTTTAAAGACTTTTTTTGACTCAACCAGTCAGATTTAAACACTCTTTTTTATTTACTTCCATTGTTACTGTTTTAATTCTACTAGTTTGTTTATATATATTTCTTCTTTTCACACCAAAGGTCTCCAGATGACTCAAAGGAATGACTGAACTAGACAGGTGCATAAGTTTCACTATAGAAGCTTTAAAAAATACCATTGTCCTTTCTCGCACGGCACATCTTAAAGTAGGAGGAAGGACATAAAATATTAACTAACATACAGCATTATTTAAGCTCCACTTGCTTTAAATATTTAAGGTAGAACTTTGAGGTACAACAGAATTTCTCAATTTTTCTAAGATTGTTTTGTTTACCAGACTCCCACTGAGGGTTCTATTATTCCCTAGAACCTCCAGAACTAGCACACTGCTTAACCTATGACCCAGTGTTCCCCAACATTTTTGGCACCAGCGACCGGTGCTCCTATGAGAATCCAATGCCTGACAATCTGAGGTGGAGCTGAGGCGGTGATGGTTGTGCCGGAGAGCATCTGCAAATACAAATGAAACTATGCTTGCTCGCTCACCCACCACTTGCTTCCTGCTGTGCAGCCAGGTTCCTAACAAGCCACTGACCACCAATCTGTAGCCCGGGGGGTCGAGGACCCTGACTTAAACTATTCTTTACATGATTTCAGACTGTTTAAATTCAACTTTTTGCAGAATTTAAGCCTGTTATTCAGTTATATTTCAACTTCATTTGATGGGGAAAAGAAACCAAGTATTTACTAGCATATATTTTGCTAGATTTTGTGTCATTCTAATTGATATGTTGCAGGTGAATAAACCACAAGATTTCAGAAACTAACACTCAGGTAGGGTCTATCAGAATGTCTGCTGGTATCTTGACATTTTGTCCATGACATATTTTGGAGGATGCAAATTCTGCTCAATTGCCAGAAACTTTGCATTGGCAGCCAGGCTCCAGAGCTCAGCTAAGGAATGTCAATTAGCATGGGTGAGTTGGGATGAGCCAAAACCCAGAACACAGGCATCTACCTAGTGCAGATCTTTGCTGTGACTCTTTTGTCTATGAAACGTATTGAGGCTGTGCCTTTGAGGTTAGAAGCAGCACAAACCTTTGAAAAACATGTGTGTATACCTGTATGACATCTCTGCTGCTATTCTCTGGCTTCTGTGCTTTGGCTACCTGCCACCAAAATTAATGGCTTTCAAATTGCTTGAAAAGTGAAATGGCACTTTTGTATAATTTTAGAACAAGGGAGCCGCTCTTAATCTTTTCAAACTGACTTAGACACTTGTCAGTTATTTAAAGGGGTTTATAAGTTTGTCACCTATGTAGTCAGTCAAGTTCTTAAGATGTATGTACAGTCGGAAATAGGAATACTTTTTATTGGCTGAAAATGTAAGCACTAAAACATTATTTAACTTGAACTTGATTCTGAGCATTTAGCATCTTTCCTCTATGATTCAAACTTTCTTCCACCTACTAGCAGGATTTACATGCTGAGTAAAGGACACTCAAGACTTTTCCACAATAAAGCTGAAATCACTTTTTTGGGGACATTTGTCAAATACCTCTTCTATTCAACAGCATTTCTTCATTTGGTTTAAATATCTTCAGATTGCTATTTCTCATTAGTATTTAAAATTCATTTTTCATTGTTTTTGTCATAACACGTGTAAATGATTCTGGAATTGAGTAGACTTATTTTCATGATGGAGTGGGATCAACTTCCTATATATTATCATATTTTTAAATAAAAAATATTCATACTTCTAGTGCAGAAAAACGAAAGCTTAAAGTTTTAGTCTTTGTGTACTTTGGAAATTACCAGCAGTTTTAGAAACACTAGTGTAACAGAAAAAAAGGGTAAAAAAAATCTCACACAAATAAATAAAAAACATCTGGTCTGACAACTTGTATAAGTTCCAGACTCCTGCAACTTTAAACTGCCAAGCGTTAAACCTCTGAAAGTCAAGATTTGTAATGGAAATGCTAAGTGACCCTTAAAAGGCTTAAAGGAACATTGTCGAATAATTTAGGGTCAAATTTTGACCAAGTTTTATATTGTCATAATCTGGTGGGAAATGTGTTCCAGATTTTAAATATTTTAATTTTTGTAACTTTGCATTTATTCATAAAAATCAGTGAAAACATAACTGACATTGCTTATTTAGATCCAACCTTTGAGTTGTATTAAGTCAGTAAAAATGAGCACAATGTTTCTTTCTATGATCAGAGATATGCTGATAGAAAATCCACATTATTGCTACAAAATCAACATTTAAGTCATGTTATCTAATGCTGTATGACAGTCAAGTCATACATGTGTATGTGTAAGTAAATGCTTACATGAAAAAAACTAAAATTTTAAAATTGCAATAGGAAACACTAAAATTGTTAAATATTCTAGTTCTACTGTTATTAAATTTTGCCACTGAAAGAGCTTTCTTTGGTGAGTTATGCTTCTGTGCTTTCTTTATACTTCCATGCAATCTGCCTCAAAAATTAGGATAATGGAGTCCAAGCTATTCTACAGTAATGACAGAAACTCCTTATTTTCAACTAGGTTCTCTTTAGTCTTTTTTATTACACTGGCTTCTTCACTGATTATTTTTGAGATTCAAATCTTGTCAACTCTCTTCAAAATGCTTCCAAAAGAATTTTGGGTACTTTTTCCTGAAATCATCTAAGATCCAGTTTAATCTTGTTGTAAAGGACAAATGTGTTACAAATATTTACTTGAATCAATCTCAAACTTCTGCATATACTGTTCTGTCCAAATTTCTGATAGTGATAAGCACATGTATTATTGTTAGAACATTTTCTGGTAGGTTGAATCACTGTATCATTTAATAAAATACATCCTATGGAGAAAGTGGTGTGTGGCATAGTTAGAGCTATGCACTAATAAAATCAAAGAGAGTTATTTTTCATTTCACCTTTTTGTTTTCTTTAAAAATTTATTTCTAAAATCACAATGAGCTTTTCAACAGTGGTGAATCTCAAAATAATAGGAATGAAAGAAAGGTGCATAATAAATTTTAAGGTTGCCAAAATATTTCACAGAATATTCAAATGACATTTGCAGTCATTATTTTAAGTTTAGTATGGGATAGGAAGGTGCGGGGGTGGGGGGAAGATAAAAGAAGATAGAGGACTGTAAAGAGCTATCCTAACTAGGGAATGGCTATCTAAAACATGTGTGAAGAAAAGATTTTTTCTTTTGTTTGATCCTGCCCCCCCCGCCTCCCGCCGCATCCTATGAAGCATAGTCACTCCCAGAGGCAACGTACAGAAACAGATAAATGTGTGGTCTGATCTGATATGACAAATTGGTTGTTCCTATATTTTTTAAATATATGCTTCCAGTAAAGTATGGACATGTTGATGAGAGAATGCTTGGACTTACTGAATGAATGAATGCTAAGGTATGTGTGTATGATTTTGCAAAAATGAGTCTCCCTTTAACATCTTTTTCTTTGGATTTTTGGAGAAATTGATACAAGATGTTTATGTACCTATGTGTATGTTTGTGTGTGTGCAAAAGATGGAGAGAGAGCAAGAGAAGGAAGGAGAAGGAAGCTTTTAAAGAATTCGAAATTCAGCGTATTAGCACCATTCTTACTTTCCTGCCATTCTTGTCATCAATTACTCTTAAGTTCCTATTTTTTTCTTCACAGGTTAGTTTGTACACTAAGGTCTCTAGCTCTCAGGTTAAAAAAAATAAAAAAGAAAACAAACAAAGACATTTACACCACAAGACATGAATAGAAAGATAAGCTAGTGACTGAACACCACATAAACAAAGAAATTCTCAGATAAGAACAACCACCTGTCCCTTAGCATTTGTCTAGCAACAACTGGTTACAAGCAGATACCTCTTTAGCGGCTGTAGAGTGAACCCTGCAGAAGGGTCTAAGGCCAAGATCCCTACCACAGTTAATGGCTTTGCGTGCATTGATCTCAGCCTAACCCTATCTCTTGGGAGGCAATTTTGCTCAGGTGCCATGATTCTTTCCACAACAATCAATAGTTATGAATACAAAACCATAACACTTTTTCAATGAAGAGAAGAATATATGGTCTAAAGTGTAATCAAAAGTCAGTGTGACCATTTGAATCTCTTGGAGTATTATTGTAGATTACTTCTGTTGGTGCAACAAAAGGTCATGCAGTTATATATTGCCTCTTAAAATCAGTGAATGCATAATAGTTTTTGCTGCTCCAAACAAGAATCATTAAAGAAATTCATAAATCAATGAAGCATACAGCTGTATTACTTTAATTATCATTTCTGCTCAGAAGGTTGGTTTATATAATATAAATGTTTACTGTTTCCCAGTATCACACTGGAAAGGCTTGGTTGGGTCACCTCATATTTCCAACTATCCTAATTTAAACACTATTTTAATTTTTTAATGACAGCAAGATAGATTAGTCTTTGAGAGCAATTCATTGAGAAATGTTGTTTATTCTTGGGGTTTTGTTTTCATTTTTTTTTTTTTTTGATCTTTCTAAAATTTGGCACTCGAACTTGAGAATTTGTACCAATTTATGTTTTTTAGCCAGGCTCAAGGAAATCAATAAACATCACAGTTTAAAATTTTTCTTTTGCTCACCCCCACATTCCCACATCCCTGTAGACCTAACATATTCATTATGCCTTTTATGGTCAGCAAAGTGGAATAGATGTAAAAGAGAAGGATGACTTTTAAAAAGTTAGATTCTGCATAACACTTAGAAATGTTGCAGTCCCAGAGAATTGCTTTTGTCATGATCCTGCTTTAAAATACCAGGAGTAGTTGAATTAAATTAGTTATGTGGGTGTGTTTGGAATGGCAGTGGGGTGTGTGTTTTAGAATCTTAGCTACTGGAGAAGCTAAGATCCATTAGAATTTAAAGCGATAATCCTCTTTAATTATAGGCTCTGCAATTAAGGCCCACTGAGGTGGCAGTGTCACCACCATGGCTCTGGAGGGCAGCCCCGCCCCTTAAACTCTGTGGTGGGAGTGGCAGCCTGGATGACTTTAATGCTCCAGGGTCATTTTTCCCTTTTCTTGAAAATTACCACATGTTTGTAGCTGAGTAGCTCCATGGTCTGGTCCTACAACTTCAAAGAACTCCAATAGCCATCCTTCATTCTGTCCTTTCTCTGTCCCCTTTATTTCAAACTGCACTGTCTCTGCTGGTATAACCTCTCTGCTGCTGGCTTCTGCAGAGATCAGTGATTAAGTCCACCATCTCTTTATCAAATGGCTGTTCAGCAATATATTAGTATTCTTTTCAACACTAAGTAAGAACATAAGAACAAGTGAGAAAAGTGAGAAAAATAAGAACAAGTTTTCTCATTTTTTGCAATATGAATAAGCCAAGAAATGCTCTATATCTCCTAAGTTGTTTCCTTTCCTTTACAATTCTTTCTTCAATTCATCTTCAACTCTTGCGTTGTACTATAAGCAGTAAGGAAGACCCAGGCAGCATCCTCCATACTTTGCTTAGAAATCTCCTCTACTAAATATCCAATTTCATTGTTCTCAAGCTCTACCTCCCATAAAACACTAACACACAATTCAGTCTAGTTCTTTGCCAGTTAATAACAAGGATTGCCTTTTTCAATAATCAATAATCCAGTTTCAATAACCTGTTCCTCATTTCCATCAGAGACCCCACCAGAATTGCCTTTAATGTCCATATGTATACTGATATTCTGTTCATGATTAAGTATGTATTCTCTATGACCATTGAAGCTTACTCTGCAGCAATTTTTCTCCTTCTGAGTCCTCATCAAAAGCACCTTCAATGTCCATATTTCTACTGACAATACTTGCTGGCAACCTCAACTTTTCCTGGCATGCTCTTCAAAACTCTTTTGGTCTCTAATCATCACCCCATTCCAAAGCCACTTCTGCCTTTTTAGGTGTATGTTAAAATAGCATACAACTTCTCCATCCCAACATCTGTCTTTGTCAGCTCAGGCTGCTATAACAAAATACCATAGGCTGAGTGTCTTAAATAACAGAAATTTTTCATAGTTCTAGAGGTTAGAAGGTCCAAAATCAAGGTATTAACCATTTTGGTTTCTGATGAGACCTCTTTCTGGCTTGTAGATGGCTACCTTCCTGCTACCTGCTTACATAAAGGAGGATGAGAGAGAAAAAACACAGAGTGACAGACAGAGACACACAGAGATATCTCTTTCTCTTATTATTGGCCATAGTTTTATTGGATGAGAGCCACTTATGACCTCATTTAATCTTAATTATCTCCTAAAGACCCACTTTGGGGAATAGGACTTTAACGTATGAACTTGGAGGCAGGGACAAAATCCAGTCTATAACAGTCTCTAACGCTGCTGCAGTCAGATCTAGAATGTGAAGTATGTAGAATTTGAATAAAGATCCATTCTTGAGGTAAAGATGGTTTGCCAAATTGTTCCTTCTGATTATGAGATTATAATGTCATAAAAGTGAAGTGTTCACATTAGTCAAAAAGTTTATAAGAATTTTAAAAAATGTGACTGTGACCTATTTATACATAAGTATAATGGATAACTTTCATTTTGAAAATATTTTGCAAGCTGTGTAGGAAGCATTATGTTCCCAGATAATATTCCATCCTCCATGCCCTTTAACCCAAATGCCTGTCACATTTCTCAACATGCAATTAGCTTTGGGTTAACAGACAATACTTTTATAAACTTGCTGCAAAACTGTTATGGAAAAGCAAAGTGTTACCGTTGCTGTATTATATCTTGTCACAGAAAATCAAATGTGAAACAATAGAGGGTGGAAATATTAAAAAAAAATTATTTATTCATAAAATTCAAATCTAAGAGCAGATTCAACAAGAGCTCAAATCTTTTGAAATGGTTCTTAGGAAAGTGAATAGAATATGTAATGAGTATTTCAAACTTCATAATCTCAACTGAAAGTCTAGATTTTTACTAACAAATTTTAGAATATGGTTTCAAATTTCTATAACTATTAAATTTTACATTATTATATAGAGAGTGTCTTATTTACTGTCTTCTTTTCTGCCCCCTCTTCTCCTCTTCTCCCCGCTCTTTTATTCTTTCATTAAATAATTGTAATCTAGGGCAGTTATGGCTAGTAAGCCAAAAGACCGTTCACCTGAATTTTTCAGGTGCTGTATAGATTCTATGGCATTATTATTTATAAAGATGAAATTGTTCTATAAATAGCATTTTCCATTCTGGCATTAACAGATTATTTACTTATCACTTCTTTTTCTAATATTCTAGCAAAAATGCTATTAGTCTTCCAATTACTTTCAGGAAGTCATTTTGTGTGTATAAGAATAGGTGGGACAATGTAGCAGGATGCATGGCTTTCAAAACCTATTTTACTAGTGTGGTTCTTTCAAAACTATTATGTATTGGAATACTGAAAGCTGTTTTAAGATAAAATACATCACCTTGGAAAGACTTGGGGGTGGGATGCAGAGAGAGAAAGAGAGAGAGAGAGAGAGAGAGATACTGATATCTCCTCCCCGCCCCCCACACCTCCCTTGGATGTAGCCTGAGCTCAGTGACTGACGGTTCATTAGGGCTGTTCTAACAGAAACAGCATAAACTAGGTAGTTTGTAAACAATAGATATTTATCTCTCATGGTTCTGGAGGCTAAGAGGTCCAAGATCAAGGCACAGGAGGATCTAGTATCTGGTGAGGTGGAGCTTCCTGGTTCATAGATGGCCATCCTCCCACTGCAATCTCGCATGGAGGAAGGAGAAAGGGAATCAGTTTTTACAAAGCTCCGGCCTTTTTATAAGACTTCACTCTCTTGATCTAAGTACCTCCAAAGGCCTCATTTTCTGATACCTTTACGCTATGGGTTAGGGCTTCAACATATGAATTTTGGGGACTCAGTCAATAGTAGTAACTTACATCTAACTAATCATTTTTTAAAAATAACCCTATAGTTAGATTTGTTTCAAGATGGAAGGTGCCATGTGAGTTCTAAGGCTAAGTCATGAAAACAATATAATTTCCATCTGGCTTTTCTTCTCCTGGTTTGCTTATTCTGGGGGAAGCCCAGATCATGTTGAGCAGTCCTGCAGAGAAGCCCACACGGCAAGGAACTGGCGCCTCTTGTTGACAACCACTACTACTACTTTCTCAGCCATGCGAGTGAGCCATGTTGGAAGGTCAATCAGCTCAATGGTAGACTGGTAAATATTCTTAATTCTATGAAAAAGAATGTATGTGTCTCTATATCTACATATGCATGCACACCTACATCAGTTATTATAAAGAATTTGCAGCATAAATTTTACGACTTCTAATTCTAAAATATATAATATTATTTATTATAAATTCTATATACCTATGCTTCAGTGTGACCTCCTATTTCTTAGAAAATTCATTGTCAGTTTTTATAATTTATCTAGAACAATGGTGTCACAAAATCAGATTTCGAATAAATGCTTGATTACAAGTTAATTCAGCAAAGAAGCACTTATGCCATTGATGAACAAGTGTCTTTTGATGCGTGCTGGTTGATATTTTTGTTTATATTAATGAATAAAACAAAAGTGGAAAAATAAACACATATGCTGGAACTTGTTCATCAATAGCACACAAATCGCTTCTCTGCTGAATTGGAAATAATTTTCAAATACTGGAAGAATATTTTGACTTTTTTTTACTATTAACAATGTGACAGTTATGGACACAATACACTTCTGCATTACTTTCTTAAGTCCAGGCAATTAACAAAACATTAAATTAAGCCCTGATTTATAGTGTTTGTCCATTTCTATTGTGTATGAGCTCACACCACAACTACCTTCAACCTACCAACTTATGTCACAGAATGTGATTTGGGAAGAGATGCACAGTAATACACAGCAGTATTTCCACTACACAACACAAACGTAAATTACTTCAAAAGCATTTTTTTGCAGTAAAACTGTAAAATTATTGAGAGTGATTAGAGTATTTTGATTTTAATATAATTTATTTATGTGTAATTTAATATAACTTTTTATATAATTTAAGTTTTGTTAATGCTATATTTAACAGCCAGCTTGTAAAATTCCTGTAAATTTAAGAGTCCTCTCTTGTAAGCTATGTGAGCCAGTTCTGGCATACCACTGTTGCTGGCCCAGTCAGGTCTTTGATGACTATAACCCTGTCTGACATCTTAAATACAACCCTGAGGGACACTGAGTCAGAACCATCCAGCTAAACCTCTCCCAGATCCCTGATCTGTAAACATTGTGAAAGATAAAGTTATTTATTGTTGTTTTAAGTCACTGACTTGAGACAATTTGTTATGCAGCAATAGATAGCTAATATATATACAAACTTTGTACTAGCTCCAAACTCTCAGTACAACATGAAAGCTAAATCACTTTACTTTCTTAAAATAAAACAACCAATCTTATAGGATACAATGAAACATGAAACATTATTTTATATTTTGGGGAAATTTTACATGCAAGGAAAAATGATCACTTATAAATGAGAAAATGATTACAAACATCATTTAGCTGCTTGAGAGAACAGAGTGTTAAGGTGAAGAAAATCTCTAATTACATGATCTACACAGTGAATTCAGATGCTTCAAAAATAACTGTTTCATGTAGAACAATTGCTTTATGATTTTTGAGAACTTAAAAGGCTAAGTTTGCTGATCTTAATTTTGAATTGTTGTAATTTTCCTTATTTGATTCAGGCATAATATTCTGTTTAAAATGTATCAACCAGAAGTTCATAATGAAGTTTTATGTTGCATAATTGATATATGATAAATATTAATATCAAAAATACTAATTAATGTTATAAGATAAAATATGTAATATAGTCTAGAATTAATGTGGATGTTAGTTGATAAAGGTTGCTTAAGCTTAAAAATGAGGATTAAACATCATCTTTTTGTGAATAAAATGATGCGTCATTTGAATATTTAGGATTCTCGATATAGCTATTGCTCTTTCTTTCTTTTTTTAATTCCCCCTTTCCTAAACCCCTTCACTTCAAGCACTCAAATTGAATCAATTATAAATTACACAAATTGTCATTCTTGACTCACCCTCATCATTGATTAATTTATGATCTTCATTTATTTTCTCTTTTTTTGTAATATAATGACCCAGTGCCCAACTACCACCAAACCAAAAAACTAGATTATTGACAACAATTTACACTTGTGATTTATTCCCGTAAACTATCACATAATTATTTTCTACCTGAGGTATTATGAACTAAATATTTGTATCCCCTCAGCCCCCAATTTCACATATTGAAGCACCAATCCTCAGTGCAAAGGTGTGTGGAGGTGAGGCCTTTGGGAGGTAAGTAGATTTAGATGAAGTCAAGAGGGTGGAGGCTCCATGATGGGATTAGTGCTCTGATAAGAAGAGGAAGAGATATCAGAGCTCATTCTTTACACTCTGAGTTTACAGAGAGAATGTGACCATCTGCATGCCAGGAAGAGGGCCTGTACCAAGGACCCAAACTACTAGCATCTTTGTCTTTGACCTTCCAGCCTTCAGAACTGTAAGAAATAAATGTCTGTTATTTACACTACCCAGTCTATGCTACTTTGTTATAGCATCCTGATCAAAGGCATGAGGAAACTACAGTTCTGACTTTGTGTTAATCTTTTGCTGGTCATAAAAAATATTTTATTGTACACACTTATGAATGTAACAATCATTTATTATTAAATAAAGATTGTATGTAATTATAAATGTATTATTTTTATATGTACATTAGAATTTTTTATTTTTGAAAAGCTTGTTACTTGCACTCCTTTTTTTTTCATAGAATGCTTGTTAACATCTCTAGAAAAACAGTACAGTTTGGAAAACACTGCTATTCTGATAAAGAGCCAGATTTTGCAAACAGAAAGAGCTGAGCTCAAATTTAAATTCCATAACTTACTAGCTGTCTGTTAGAAGAAAAGCTAGCTAACATTTGTGGACCTTGATTTTTTTAATTTATAAGGTGGGGGACAATAATCCTGATCTCTTTTGGCTCTTATGAAAATAAAATAAAAAAATATGAAATGCGAAATACTTGATACGTGTATTAAGAACACAATTGAAAAATAAAATAAAGTTACTTAATAAAAAATTAAAATTTGTTAGATAACTTTATGTTTATTTTTATTTTTTTTACTCTGCTTTAGTGGTTGACCCAAGTAAATTTGAATTCCACTGACATTGATTTCAAATTATATCCAAATTGCCATATGGAAACTTTTTCCAGCTATCATTATTGTAAAACAGTGAATTGACCCATGAATCATAGTGAAGGCATAGCTTGATATCATTAGTAGCATAGCTAAATTCAGACAAGGCCAATCAATTTCTTCAGAAATCATCATATAATGAACAGAAAATTGTCAAGACCATGTGATAAAATTGGAATATAGATCTAATTTGGTTTGATCAATCCCAGTGTAACTCTAATTCTTCAGTATTTGTAATTTCTATGAATTCTTAACATAGAATCTAAAACATATGGACATTTGAGTGATATTTTAAAATAGATTTACCTAGGTGTTTATAATAAAGTTTTTACCAAGGGGAAAAATTCCTGTAGGATGTTTTTGTTGTTTTAAAATAGTTGTCTGTTCTTAAATACCCATACTTGGCCTATTGTAATTCCAGCCCTGTAGCTGGGTCCAAAACACTCTTTGTTTTGCAAGTTCGGTGTCCAGGAAATCTATCACTAATTTAAAAGTCCTGTTTCACTCACCAAGACAGTCAGCAGCACAGTTTGAGGTGAATATATTTGCCCGAACAATGTTAACCTCTACTCATCTCCTATTTTTCTCCTCAGGAAATAGCTAGTTTTTATGAAATTCACATGTCCTAAAATAAAATATAAAAACTTAAAATTTGAATATATATTTGTTTTAGTTCAAATTTTGATCTGAAATAGATATAATTATTAACATCTACTATAGTCATTGGTCCTAATTCTCCATTAGTGTTGATGAGTTTTAGTGGTAGGAACATAATGGATACATTAATATATATAACTCCCAGTGAGCTCCGTGAACATATTTTTTATGGAAATATTGAATTATCTAGAAGTGTGAACACTTCTAGGTAATGTAAGCATCACTTCCATTAAAATGCTTAAAAATCAGAATAAAATAAATGTAAACTGTTCACTAGGTTGAGAAAACTGAAATTTGAAGAAACTTAAGGGTTTAAAAACCAGACAATAAAATAAAAGTATAAAAACAAGCCTATATAAGAAACAAATCACATTTTTCTAAAAGGCAAATAGCCCAGCTGATAAATTATTTTTGTTCTATCTGCCCTGTGTGAAGAGGCCAAAGAGATGACATGTCTTTTAAATAAATCTAGAAGCTCTTCTCCTTTAAGTTATCTTTGCTGCTATATTTATTCCAGGAACTAAAATAGTTCTGTGGCCTTTCAAAAAAACATTTCTATTCCTAACAATCAATTTGAGTTTCCTTTTAAATCTAACATTTTAATTTTATTTCCTCTATAGGCAGAAGAGTCAGCACAATTTTTAAACCTGGCTGTGTAATTTTGAAATGTCTTAAAGCATGCATTTTACCTCAACTCCATGTTATTTCACAGATACATTATCAAGAAATTATTATCTTTTCCGCCACTCATTGTAACCACCCATTACCTTAGAAAACTCACACAGGTTTCAAATATATTACTGGGCCTATGGTAAAAATAAAATTAAGTAGCACAGTACATTAGTGGTCCCCAGCCTTTCTGGCACCAGGGACTAGTGTTATTATGAGAATCTAATGCCTGATGATCTGAGATGGAGTTGAGATGGTGATGCTAGCGTGGGGGAGCAGCTGCAAATACAGATGAAGCGTCAATGGCTCACCTGCCCTTCACTTCCTGCTGGGTGGCCCAGTTCCTAACAGGTCATGGATTGGGACTGGTCCTTGGCTGGAGGTTGGTGACCCCTGCAGTATGTGCTTATTGACAATGTGAAGAATGACCTTTGTTTTCCTTTAAGTCTTTTAGGAGTCCATTTGAAAAGAACTTTACGCCTTAAAAACTTTCCATGAGAGAATGTGTGGGTGAGTTGTATTTATTGGGAATCAGCCTAAATAAGGTTTGTTCTGGAATGAAGTTCTATATAGACCATCTCACATCCAGGCACATATTTCCTCTTTTTGTCTCCCTGGGTATGCCTCTGAACTCTAAAATACCACTGAGAAAAACACTTTCTTATCTGGTGTGCCACAGACTTTTACCATCGATTTAATTTGGTCCTCACATTTTTATTGTCATAGAAGTGCCGCCAAATTGCCCCTCTTTCTTACTTTTAATTTTAATCATAAATGAGTGTCAGAGATGGTTTTGGCCATAGATAATATGTGAATGCTTCTTAGAATGAGTAATTTCCTTTGACACTGCAATTTAATTCCCGTCCTATTCAGTGAGGACCATGGAAAGTCCAATCAGATGACCCCGCTACCCTAGTAGAGAGAAAAAATTGCTTCTGTACTAGAAGCATTGATGTGGACTCATGACCCAGGGCAAGCACAAGTTGGGCAAAAGATTTTCTGACTCCTCAAAAAAGCAGAGGCTTGGATATTAGTGATAAAGGTAATGTGTCTTCCGTTTGTTAATCAGACTTTGAAAAAGCATTAAAAAAATCAGAATAAAATAGAAACCTTCTTACATTAAGTCTATATTTCAAAATAAAAGTTAATAATATACCATTCATTTGTAATAATGCCTTCAAACTATTTTTATTATAAAATGACAAAACAGTAACACATAACTTCCCCGTAAAAAGTATCCTCTTGTAAATATAGTAATACTCAAAATAATATTCCTCAGATTTCATTCACTTACTGAATCAGTTTTTGAGCATTCTTTATGTGATGCTCTCTTCCAGGCACTGAGACACTGAAATGAACATCGTGCAATTCTTTCTGATAGTCTCTTAGGGAAGAGAGACACAGGTAACCATATAATCGTTATATGACTCAAATTAGAATCCCTGCTATCACAGAAACATGGATAAAAAATACAGAAGAAACATTAACTCAACAAAGCTCATGAGTAAGCTGACTTAAAGTCTGCAAGTCAGAGAAAGGGAAGAAAGACATTCCAGGCAGAAGGATCAGTGTGTACAAAGATGGGGAGGATGAAATCCAGGAGACATTATTACTGGTACTTTGAAAATCATGGCTATATATGTGAGGGCTGAAGCTCCCTAAAGTGAAAAGACTAAGAATTGAAGCATTAACAAAACACCATGAAATAAGTATCAGGTGAAAGACTAAAGGAAAAAAGAAGGAGGAAACCATTGAGGAAGAATCAGAAAGAAAGAAGTTAAAATTTCAAGCTATATTTATTTGCTAGGCACTGTGGTAGCAACTGGGGATACAATTCAAATAAATTATGGCTCTGATTCTCCAGATGCTGTCAGTTAAGATGAGAAACAATAACATAACATTATGATTGTAATTGTGTTTGTGTATGTGGTATGTTTTGTGCATTTGCAACATACATGTGGATATGATGCTTAAAATCAAAGCATTTGGAATCAGATTGTCTGAGTGAGAATCCTGACTTTTTCAGTTACCATTAATTGATTAATTTTAACCTTAAGCAAATACCTTAATTATCACTATGCCTCAATATAATTTTTGTGCAATAGAGTGCTTTCCCTATAGGGTTGTTGCAAAGAGGGAACAAAATAATTCGTGGAAGACATTGACGTTTGAAACATTTAATATTAAAAATATTAATTATTATATACACATATATAATTAAGGCACTATGCGAACACAAAGGCATTATTATTATGAAATTAAATTAGACTAAAGATTCAAAAGAGTTTTTGAGATTCAATGAATTGAGTTTTGTAGGATGAGTAGAAGAAGCTAGTGCCACCAAAAAGATGGGGAAGAGCATTTCGGGAATTAGAATAATGTCATGAGATGGGAGAATAAGAAAAGAGTGAAATTCTCAAACAAGGGGAAGAAGAGGACATTTTAAGACCCAGGGTCAGAGCACAGTTGAATGAGAAACTGTGTCAAGTACTTGTTAGGAGCTTAGACGCTAGACTCAGATTCTCTGGATTCAATTTCTGGCTCTGCCATTTGAAGGTTATCTGAATTTAGCCATGTGACACAATCCCTCTGTGCTTCAGTTTCTAATCTGCAAAAGGAGGGTACTAATATTTGCTCTTTATGGAGTAAGGAATTACTTAAAACTTTATCTGTTACATGTAGAATGCTATCGAATTGATAACTATTGTTATTACATTTTCAGGTTTGTGGTAGAGTTAGTCCAAAGTAACACCTACAATTGTGAAGGAGCTTCTTGGAGCCCTAAGCATTCTTTGCCCTTTCTTAGTAAAGTCATTTAATTTCTATTACTGTGAATTGAAAGTTAGCCAGCATGTGGTCATTGAACCTTGTACTATCAGTTAATAACTTAGCGTCTGGTACAGTCCAGATGCCATTAAAACATTTGTTGATCATATGTTAAGAGGAATATTAATTGTGATACTCGCACGCCACCTTCAGGGTAGACAATTTCTAAAATAATTATACAAATAAATATGTATACTAGTTTTTCTTATGTAGAGAAGGTTATTGAAAAAAATAAGAATTAAAATTTGAGAGTAATATTTCACAGATCTGAGTTCTTTGGTTTTATTTGGATCTCCATTTGCAAATTATCTGACTGAAGACTTTAGCAGACTCAGAATTCATAATGCACATTAACAGAACTTCGGAGGACTTGGACTGACCATTTGATACAATCCAATGTTCTAAGAATCACTTTGAGTGAAAAAATATGCCAGTTTATAAAATGTATGTTAACTTTTGAAATTTTGTTTTGTTTCGTTTTCTCCCAAACCCTGTAGACTAATGGAGATCTCAAAATAAAGTAGATCTGGA
Organism: Eonycteris spelaea; assembly: GCA_003508835.1. Classification (NCBI taxonomy): domain Eukaryota; kingdom Metazoa; phylum Chordata; class Mammalia; order Chiroptera; family Pteropodidae; genus Eonycteris; species Eonycteris spelaea. The sequence continues at coordinate 6,431,775 of PUFA01000046.1, forward strand.
CAGTGGAACAGCTTGATGGTGAATTTGGAAGACCATATATTAGTAGTCATGGAAACAAAAGGAACACTTGGTCTCCTCCAGTTTAAAGCAAATGGTATTTATCTGAGAGATCTCATAATGCTAGGATGACAAGTGCAAAAGTCTATGAACTCTTTTTAGAGGACGATCAGATCATCAAGACACAAGAAATGAGGTTGAATCATCTCCCGCTCACATGGATTATGGTATTAACAGAATAACCTTGGGCATTGACAGCCATAGATATATGCGCCCAGCTGCACTTTACATTAACAACCCTCAGGGACCTGGGCAACAAGCACAAGAAAATTACCGAGGCAATGACAAGTATTCCCAACTCAGACGGAAGATCAAGGAGATGTACACAATTATCTGGTTCCATCAAGATTTACAGTCTCACCTGGTTCTGTGACTGGTTAGCATTTGAAGCTATAAAACTATTTCTAATCAACAGGAAGAGTGAAGTGAAGGATTACAATGAACTGCTGTGGAACTAGCCCCTTTTAAAATCTTTGATTAGTCTCACAATCAATCACATTCATATTTTGACCAGTGTACTTATAAAAAGCAGCATTATTATAGCTTGCACAAACAATTTTCAGAAATCCTGTTCTCAATGTTAATAGGCAAGAAAGAGAGGTGAAACAGGTCTGAAAGTGGCAGATTGGCATAGCAGAAGAGAAACACTGACAAGGCCACTGAACATTAATCAGGAATGAAAGAAATGATAAAGTGAAGGTCGTCACAACAGGGCTATGATAATCATCTCTCTTGTCTCACAAACAGCCACTCTTAAAACAGCCTTACACTAAAACAGAGATTTGAAGAGAAGAAAAGGTTAGGAAATTTGGGGATCTAGACTCCAACTAATTTTTCTATTTACTGAACTAACTGTTTTTCAATAAACATTGTAAGACTAAACTCCCTAAGAGAAAGTGGTATCTTTTTTTAAACACTATTTTTGTAAACTCCCTAAGAGAAAGTGGTATCTTTTTTTAAACACTATTACCCCAGTGCTTGGTATAGGAGTCTGACTAATAGTAGAATTTTATAAATGTAGAATGAATAAAGAAGGAAAGAATCTCAAAATCAGTGAAAACAGACAAATGATGGAAGAAATACATACATAATATTCCTTCTTCCAAAATTGATTCTGAATGACCAATAGTTGTGCAAAATAGAAGGGGAAAGAGTGTATAAGGAGGAGTTATTTGCATTATACATGCAAATTACATTTAAGTCTGTATTGCTACAAAAAAAAATCTTTGTTTTGTGCATCTAAACTTTATTTCTCACACTAAATTTTCTGTTTTCGTGAATAAGAATTACAGCTTTTGGTTTGGCTTATGTAGAATTCATTTAGTTTTATGTGTACAGTTAACTAATGAATAAAAACAGTGTGGTGTACTGAAAAGACAATGGATGAAGAGTTTAAAATTGTGGATTTTAGATCCAGCTCTGGCTCTCTGATTTGAAATTACTTGCACACTTTGAGCTTGGCAATTTTAACTACAAAACGGAACAATGATATTCAACTGCTGTGTGTTTGTGTGTGTGTGGGGGGGTGGGAATCGGTGAGAAAATGAGTCCCCCAATTTTTTTTAAATGCCGAATCATCTGCAAGTATTTAAAAACCATATTTTTATCTTATTGTTATCATGACATTCACAAGGCTTTAGATTCAAACCAATTTGTTTTTCTATTTTGACTCTTCCATATATGTGACTTAGGGAAAATGACTTAATCTCCTCATTTCTTAAAAAAAAAAAGGGAATTTGTGATGGTTAGTCACAAGTGCGAAAGACTCATTATTGGTACTAGAATGCACTCTGAACCAAGGAACAAGTTAAGCCCTTGACATACCTTGCTTTATTTATTTGTCGCCCTACATGTCTTACTTTTCCCTTTTTCTATAATACTTTCTTCAGGCCTTCAACTTCCACTTTGCTCCACACATCCATCCTGTGAGGATTCTTCTTGTCTCTGACTGGCAACTAATCCCTCTAAGGTGTTGACTGATAATCAATGTGTGATAATGACTTTGGGCAGAGGTGAGCAACCATTTTTTACAAGTGCCAATTCTAGAAAAATAAATGCGTTAATAGGCCATACTTAAAAAAAAAAAGAGTACAATAAAAGACACTTGAAATCCTACTACTCTATTTAAATGTTATCAAACTATTTTCTTTGTTTATTTGTTTGTATGTCTTATTAAGGCCTTTGGAGAAAAATATATTCATGTAAACATAAAAACCATTTTCCAGCTTTTCAATCTAAAATTAGAAAGTTTTTAAAGGAAATAAAACTGGTATGTTAGAAAGACTGGCTCATAGGTCATTACAATAGTTAATAATAGCTTGTATCTTTGAGAACTTATTTTATGTAAAAAAACGGCAATATGTACTTTACAAGCATTATCTAATTGATGCTCACAAGATTGCCAAGATCTAGGTATTGTTTTTGGCGATGAGGAAACTAAGACACAGGGAGAATGAGCAAGTTGCGTAGGGTCCCAGCCAACAAGTGCTGGAGCCAAATCTAAACCTAGGCTGGCTGGTTTCAGAGCCCGTGCTATTAACCATGTGCTGTTCTGGGAATACTGAGAAAGATTCCACACCAGCTGCTCCTTCAATCTTATCATTAAAGCTGGATCTGGGGGGCTAGAATTGCAAACAAATTCATATCCAGCCAAAAGTGGATGGTGTTACTAATAATGTATTGGGTACTCTTGCAGTAACTAGAATTGAATATAACGGAATTATTTTTCATATTTTAATATTTAAATAGAGATAGCGAAATACCTTTGTAGTTTAATTAAATCACCATAAAACTTTTGCCTTATTTCAGTAAGATATCTTAGACCCGAAAAAGAAAAATTAGAGATCACCACCACTACTGTGATGGCATCATCACAGTCAGAATTATAATGATATATTACTATAATTGTTGTATGTGAGGTGCTGAGTTAAGCTCTTTACATTTACCCTCATTCAACATTCACAAGACTAATGAGTGGTAGTTCGTACAACTCCCAGTTCACTGACCAAAATTGAAATGGAACTCAGAAAGTTTGGTGACTTTGCCCAAAGTCTCACAATTAGGCAGGGAAAGAGCAGAGATCTGGAACTGAATGTGCTCACACATGTCTTCGACCACTCCGTTAGACTGATTTTCCTCTTTTTTTTTTTTTTACCCTTTCATTTACTCCTCTGCTGAGCAGGGTTTTTTCTACTCAACTCTCTGATCTTATCCAGTAACACACGCCCTCTCACAATGACTGCACCAGGCATGGGATCTTCTGTTCTCCAAATGCTCTTTTTGTTGCTGTTCCTCTAAATGGGATATTCTTTCCTGAGATCTTCCTATGTCTACTCCTCCTTGTCACTGAGATCTCAGCTTAAAGTCACCTCCTAGGAGAGCCTTCCCAATTACCTGAAATAGCTACCCCCTTCCACGCTATCCAGGTGATTCTCTATCATATTACCCTTTAAAAATTGTCTTCTAAGTAATTGGTATTCGGCAATAACTGGCTAATTTATTTGTTTTCTTGTTTATTGAATGTTTTCCTTAACTAGAGTATCTGTAAGAATAAAGTGTTATTCATTATAATATTACAGTAAATATTTATTACGTAAATGAAGAAATGGTGAATGAATGAATGCTGGAAGCTCATGTATTTTCCAGGTTCACTTACCTGTACTCCTGACCTAATGACTAGCTAGCCTTCTTCACACCACAAAGTATGTGATTCTTGAAAACCATTGTGGTTAAGAAGGATGGTAAGGCCAGCAATTAGTCACCCTCCATATGTGACTTGTGAGGGAAGTAGAGATTTTATTCACTGGCTATACTTTTATGAAATGTTTATATTGGAAAAGGCACTGTGCCCAGTGCCCACAAATGTAGAAAATTTAATATCTAAGGTACCAAATACATGCCTAATCAAGATTATGTTTACATCTACTTAAAGAAAAAAATGTCCTATTCTATATGGCCCCTGTGCTCTGCTCTAGGCAGTATCAAATAAGTCAGAGTGATACTCACTTTTGTGGAAATTGGGAAGAAGTATGCCACAACGGGTAGGATAGGAAGCAGTGTAGTGTTAAACAATATGGATTATGGAGTCAAGGTGCAGCATGTGGCCAAAACCAGATATGCTATAGAAGACGCTATGAGCAAAATCCTCATATGATGTGCAATTCTCAGATGGGGTAAGTGAGGCTTAGTGAAATCAAGCAGCTTGCTCAGTTACACAAGAAATAAATGGCAAAGCTGAGACAAGGACACAGGGTGATTCTAGAGCTATGTATCTAAATCATTCTGCTCTAATTTTAAAATGCTTAAAGTTGACACTGGAGTTGTAAATATTGAGAAATTCGTATCCACACTTATATTGCTTAAATGGGATTCCGAAACACACACTAAACAGGAAAGATTCCTGATGTATTGGAGTCAAAATGTCCCAAGGGGAGAGACTACTACAGAATAATATTCTCTCTGTCATTTTCCATTAGGATTGGAAATGACACCTTTTTTTGTGGGAAGGGGGGTGAGGGTTACATGGGAGAACTTTAGCTCTGGAAGGCTAAGAAGGTGAGGGAGGTGCCTGAGGAAAACGCAGCTAAAGGGCTGAGTCCTCTAACTTGATGCTGGCTTAGGCTCTAAGAATAAAACAAAATAAACAAAAAGCTCCCTGCTTTTCTCCATTTTTTTTCCCCCCACCGACTTTCTTTAAGTAGGAGAGCAGATTCAGGATAAGGTTCCCAGTTGGTAATTAAAATTACGCATTTGGGTTATCTTTCTTTGAGTCCTCTATGTAGCTGGTAGACACTAATCAAAGCATTAACATAATAAATGTCTTTAAAAGATTTATTCCAATATTCTCCTTCACAGCATCGTGAACAATGTGTACAGGTCTAGAGAGGTTTTGTGACTTGCCCAAAGCTATACAACTGGATTATGGTAGAGTTCATTTCAGAAATTAGTTTCTTAATTCTCAGGCCACTGTTCTTCCAGTGCATGACCTCTAAGCTCACTTAATTGTGAAATATTACGATCTCGTGATATTCACTTTTTTTGAGAAAATAACAAAACTAGAGGTAAATACAGTTTGAAAAAAATGAAAAAAGAAAAACTCCTAAACTCAGTGTTTTCAAATTTCATATAAAAATACACCTCTGTTCCTCTTTTTAAGACCAACTTTCTTGCTTTGATGTATTACTAGAAAAAATAAAGCAAATGGAACTTATGTTACGGATATTTGGTTCAATTTCATTTAAAGTTTTTTTATTATACTTTTAAATATATATTTCCTCAGAAGAGTCCAATATTTTGGTACATTTTAGCTTGTATAAGATTCAAAGTCCATGTAATCATTCAGGTAATGGCAAACAAGAAAATTTACCAGGGATTAAATTATATTTCCATAAAGAGGTTTGAATTTAACATTTTTGAAACTCTTAGAACATGATACCACTAACTCTGATGAATATAAATCAAGTTGGCCCCATGAGGTACTTATAACTTGATTGGCATACGAAGGACTATGACAACTTTATAAAGATTCTTGTTTTGTTTGTTTGTTTCCCAGTCCCTGTAAAAAATATTTCCTTTACTGATCAAATACACTGACAATTAAATGAGAGACTCCAGAAATGACAGAAATTGTGTTGTTTATCAGAACAAAACGATGAAGTTGTGAGAGAAAAAAATCACAGATATTTATTTTGACTTCTCATATGATAGTTCTGAATATAAAATCTACATTGTGATTTTACAGTTAAATGAAAGGTGTGGAGTTGGACAATTTTTTTCTTTTCATTTCAGCTGGAAAGGTACTATTATGATATCTACAGCAGCAGGCACTCTGTGAATTGCAGAATCCATTTGCCGTCTCAAAATATCAAGTCCGACTTAGACCCATGTAAAGTTTGTGTTGGTGTGTGCATGTGAGTGTAATATAGATTTAACTTGTACCTAGGTCAGCAGGTACAACTTAACTGACATAAATGACTTAACTAATTTATTTTGTGTATTTTCTAAATTGAATATCCTGTTTAACTTATACTCCAATCTGATGTTCAATCAATTGCTCAATTTACTCTGGTTAAAATGCTCTCGTATAATCTTCAGGGAAGTAATATTAGGTTTTTCATCACTATGCATACTAAGCAATCATAGTTTCAACTTTTTTTATATTTAGTAAATGTCAATAAATCTATGGCATGTAAAAGGGCACTACTAACATGGCAGCTATTTGATTTCTATACTTTGTCAAATATATGTACCTCTTAATTCAATAATCCTTAAAGGCAATTCTCATTGTGGTTTCCCATTCACGATACCTGACCTTTCCTTAATGTCAAACATCATTTTTCACTAGCAAGGGGATAAAGTGTATTATTTATATAAAGCTAATAATTATTTGGGGAAAATAAATATAACATGGAGCTAATAATTGTGAAAAAGTTGAGCACTTATTCATTGCTCTAGTATGCCTGTGACTTCATATATTATTGTCTATATTTCTACTGTCTGGATACTACGGTCCCAAAATATAAAGAAAAAATAATGTACCTACAAAAAGGTCAAAATTTACTTAATCATTATTTCTGAGCCTGACTAGTAGTGTGAATTAATTCCCAAACCATCCATTTTAACTTGCAAATGAGAAATCTCTCTGTTATCTATTGTCTTTAGCATTCTCGCATATTTCTTCTTTCAAGGCAGTCCCATACTACTTGATTTAAAAAAAGAAATTAAATGAGAATAGGGAAATAAATGTCAAGAATCCTCCACTTTTTCATTAGTATTTTGGTTTGATGTAGATGTAAAGTAAAATACTCATTACCATCAAATGTATACTAAGAGCATACAATTTACCAGGCACTACAAATCATACAAATAAGTTTAGGAGATGTTTTCAGCACTCATGAAATGTATGATTTAGTCATGTATGTACTTATCAACTAAACTAATCTGCATTGTTAAACTTTAAAACGTTTGCATCGACAGATTATTATGTGTTCTGAGTTCCTTATGAACATCCTGTGAGCAATCTTAGATGTTTTCTCAAATGCACATAGCAGGTAACAATAAATGCAGACCTAAAACACTTTTGTGCATTTTGACATGGTGCAGATGTCAGCCTTGAAATGTGTGAAACAGTTCTTTCCAGAACACAATTAGAATACATTTTTTGTTGACTGATACATCTGTTGAAAGCCGGTAGTGATGATGATCAGGTATGTCATGTGTTAAGAGCTTTTGTGTACTTAGATGATAATGACATGGTATAATAGAAAAGATCCATGAATTTGACTGCATTTTAATGACATCCCAGTTTAAAACAATAATTGCTGACCTAAGAACATCCAAACTCCAGATAACTAACCCTTGCAGTGTTTGATTCTGATCAAGAAAGATACCGCAGATGATTTTGGATTGAAGTTAGATAAATTAGAGTTGCCTTCTCTGTATGTAACCCAGCAGAATATTCTCCAAAAAAGTGTGCATACTTGTTAATATAAAAATGTGCGACCTCTCTTTTCTTTAATTGGTTTTAACCTACAATGTTATAGACCAGGCGGTGTGTCACATGTGTTTCATTCAGTGACATGTGACAGTTTTAGAAATCTGTTTGATTTAATCCTCATTGAGCTGGTATTTGAGATTATTTTCTGACCTTTTTTTCTGTAAAACATCAGCATATTTTAGATGTTTTTGGTCATCCTCATCATGGTGATGAGATGCTAAACAAGGTCAGAAAAAATACATATTTTAATAGTCTTTAATTTTGTGATGTTCTGATTTATTAGCTTATGGCAAATACCAGCTAAAAACTAAAAAGCTTCTTGGACGACCAAAAATACTGCCATTTATTTAAGAGCAGTTTAATCAAAATGGCAATTTTCTCTCTATTTCACTTCTACTTAAATTAAAAACTGATCTTCAGATACTTGAAAGCAAAAGAAGGAAATCTTCACCAGCAGAGTTGTCAGATGACAATTCATTTGTAAAGATCGCAATTTCTATAGCAACATAATAATGTCCTAGTAACTACAATGTTTTAGGTGAAACAGAATAGGAACATTTTATAGAGTGAAAACCAATAATATGTGTCTCTGAATCTCTTAAACTTTGAAAATAATAGTTGCTTAAACCATAGATGCCTTCCCCTCACAGTTTCAGAAGTGAAAAATAATTTGGCACCTAAAAAAAGTTGATCATTTGGGCAATTTTGATTAAATAAAATTATTTTGAAATTGTACTTTATTTTTAGACTTTCACTTCTAAAATGCAATGCTCTCTGGCAGGTATATGAAGCTAAAAAAGATCTTTGCTAACAGAATCTCCATATTGCTTTTGGAGAAATATTTTGCAAAAATTTGAAGTTACAAGTCCCTCAAATAAGACACCTTGGAAGCATATTTAAGTAGAAATTTAAAGATTGAATGAAAGAGATTATTAACCACCCACCAAATACACAGTCTTCTCTTTCTAAGTAACAGTATCCCTATAGTATTGGGAACAGCAGTGTGTCTGTCTACGAAAACTATGTCTCAGCCTGGAAAATGAGATATAAATATGAGTGCGGGTATGTGACGATGGTGGTGTTCTGAGAAGAATGCGATAGGATCATTCTATAGGTACTTTTTACCTTGCCCTCTCAGATGTGTGGGAAAAGAATGTAATGGCATTAGTATTATCTTGCAAACATTAGGGAAACTTAAAGAAGAAAACCTACATGCAGGGTGGCAGAGCAGCAAAACAGCAGGAGCATGGATGACTCATGACAATGGAGCCTCCAGACTACTCTTGAGCGGATGACCTCCAGACTTCTTTTGCATGAAAACAAACAAAACAAAACAAAACAAAAACGTATTATCTGGTTAAAGTCACTATTAATTGGGTTTTACATTATAAGCAGCTAGACCCAATCTTAATATAGACTGACGCATCCTTTATAGATCATGTAAAATATCATTTATTAGCAAATAACCAAGGAAATGAAAACCTTATTTAAACAGTCCAGGTAAAGGGCAGACTATAAAATGATAATTAAATACACCATGCCCTTTGATGTTTTGAGTCAGTGCAGAGTCAAAGAGCTTTTTGTGGGAGGGAGGGTAGGGTGGCTAGAAATAGCTTATTGATGGATTGAATTGATGTAGGCATTGGAATTGAGGTGATTCTTATTCCTGGGTAGTAAACCATATCAAAATATTAGAATATTTTTCTCTTCATTTTACCCAGTGGAAGAATAGGATGCTACTTTAGCTAACTATTATTTTATCTTTTTAAGGTATGCCTAACCAGTACAGTTGCAATATTATGAATTCATTTGATAGTAAGTCCTTCAAGATAGCGTAAAAACGTTTATTACATAGAAACTATAGTTTAAGAAACTAGACATTTTGAGGGTGGAGTAGAGACAGAAAGGAGACTTAGTTATTGTTTTCAATAAATTTCTAATCTACTCCTAAGGTTTAACTTTTACCATTTTTTGGCGGGGCGGGGGGGGGGGCGAGGAGATGAAAAATTGGCTTGACTTTTGTGTTTACAAATGTCTAAGACTTAAGCTTAAATCGAGTTTCATTTTCAGAAGGTAACACAATTTGATGGTTCTTTTATGCTTTACTGAGAGAATTCTGGTTTCAATGAAGATCTTAACATTTGACTTTCTCAGAAGTCTTCCTTCCAATGAAAATTATAAATTCCTTTTTCTTCGGATTAATATTATAACCACTTAACAGGAAGTCATTGAGTGCGTACTTGGTAGGAGTCTTCCATATAAAGCCTTAAAGAAATGTTGGTGCTCAGTCTCCTCTGAAAAGGGAAAAGTTTGAAATTTGTGGTATCCTGTAAAGGCCCTTCACTGTATTTTCAAAGTAGAAAATAGTAATTTTGTTCATCTCTGGGACACAACTTTATAAAAGCCTTTTTGTTTTTTGTAGAGCCTCTAGATTCCTTCAAAAAGTGATTTTAGCCGCCATGGTGCAGGGTCAGCTGGGGGCTGTCAAACTGCTTCCCTGGGTTATTCATATCTAACACTGAGCAAGATAATAGCTCAAGAAGCAACTAATGGGCCTTGTCCATAGCACTGAGCTCATGTATCAGGATGACCCACACATTTTAAACAGCCTTCGTATTGATTCACAACTCTTTCAAAGTTTAAAATAGGGCTAAGTTGTATATAAGAGCAAAGTCATAGAACAATGATTGTTTAACATACAGAGGGCATGGCATTTGATTATGTCTAAGCTTCTTCAAATGCCAAGAAGAATTTAGAGAAAGATATTTGATATTGACTTTTAAAAAGTCCACATGGATAAAATTAATAAATCTTATTAAAGTTTATTTTAGGGATATTGATTTTAAAGTAGAAATGCACCCACAAAGAAAGTCCCATGATAAAGGCTAATGTGTAAATTCCTTTAAAACCCATAGTTACTGTAATTATATGGAGCATTTTACAAGCAACTAGGGACTTCTTTGGATAGATGACTGAAATTTAATCAGTTTCTGGCACAGGCTGCCTTTCTTTCCCACCTCAAATTTCCAAAGCACTATTTCTAGGGCAGACCTATTCAGATAGTGAACCTTTGTTATCCCATTTGATCTGTCTTTGAGCACTTTCCAAAAGAAAGGCTTCCACAAATCTCCTAGAAGATAAAGGACAGGGATGTTTTTTCTCAATAGCACATGTTCCTCCTGCCCCATTCCATTCTCAGCAAACATAATTCAGCTCTCCAGTCTGGATTTTATAATCGCATGGAGCATTATGTATGAAATGCATAAAACAGTGTGCTAAGAAGTGAGATACCCCTTTGTACTGTTAGGACATAACTGTTTGCCCTAAACCTCTTAAAAACAACTCGTTTCATTTTGGATTTTATTTGTATTAAGTGGCCTAGACCTACCAGTCTGCTGAAGGGAAATCTGAGTTTGATGTAGTTTTTAGGCAAGAGAGAAACTGGAAAAATAATCGCAGATGATGAATGTGAAAATTAAGCTACCTCTAGAGTTTATGTTTTACAAGAATGAAATGATCAGTTTATCTCCCAGCTGATTTAAAACGTATCTGATTATTTTTGATGGTTCAAGATGTAATGGTCTCAGAGTCTAAACAGAATTCTTAGACATACCTTTATTAAAACCTGAGGATCTGAAGATATAACTGTCTGGATTGATTACTATATATCTGCAGTGGAGAAAAATAACAGCCTTGAGTCATTGCTTGTTCACATCTTCATCAGTGTGTTTAATATATTTCTGTCCCTAGAGCAAATTTATGGTTTTTTTTTTTTTTACCTTCTTTTGTATTGTACTTCCCTTAAACTTAGATTCTTCGAACATAGCTGGATTACAGTGTGACATCTGAGTCCTAGAGATCAATTGATAGTTGTTAAAGACCGTGAAGGATGGGCCATTAAAACAGTTAGTATATGACAAATAACAACGTTTGTGTTTAGTGTGGAAATTTATCAACTAGACAGAGCACTTTTCCTGAAACCTAAATGAAAGTCTACTTGAACCAACTTATTAATCAGTCAGTGCCCTAGTCTTAACAGACTGTCTTATTAAAGAGCTCTAGATATATTAAAATTGAACTCTAATGTGATAGGTACTATCCCTGGACCACAATCACAAAGAATACAATTATTACTGAAGACTAAAGTCTATGAGAAAGAAAAATAAGCCTTTTTTCTTCTGAGGACTAGGATATTTTACCTCAAACCTCTCGCTCTGATTAGATACAGTATCTACCATGGGATGCATGACTATGCGGCCAATTCTTACTCCCACACTCTTTTTAAGGCAAGGTCATACACCAATATATTACGACAAATTTAAAGATATAGTCCTCTTTTCACTTGCAAATATTTACATAGACCACAATGAAGGATCTTCTTAAGTTTACAAAGATTTTTCAGGGAAAAAGTAAAGTACTACCAATAGGGGGAAAATAGTTTTCTGAATGGCAAAGTGGTATTAATTATCAGTGATAAATTTCTGGGCCTAGGAAAAATCATCACAACTTCTCATCCCCTGTGGAGTCTGTGAGGGTAGATGCCCTTAAAAGCTATGAGTCATAGGGTTGAACATTCAAGGCAACTGGGTTGAACATCATCTCAAATGACAGTGCCAATCAGTGGGTATTGATTGGGAGTGCTGGATGGAGAAAGATGCTTGAGGCTAAGTTTAAGCACAGCAAGAAAGCAAGTCATAATAAATTAGTGACATTTGCAGGAGGAGAGCTTGGGGTCATAATGGAAGATAGTTCTCTGCTTCTAACCTTTACAGCCCATTCCTGACAAGGCGCTGAGCTTCATCTACCCAAGAGGAAAAGAGCGTTCATTTTGTTAAAGAGCCAGTAGTTGCTTGATGCAATCAATAACCTTTCTGGTAGAAAGGTACCAGGTAGTAGCAATTGGCAATTATTTTACCAATATTTTACCAAATACCTGCAGTGACTAAAGTAAGAATTTTTGTTTTTTTCTCCTTGAGGTTTTAAAATTTGATATCTGGAATTGAACATAATAATATTGAAAGAGACCGGAGTCCAGACTTCCACAAAGTGCAGAAATATTTTAAAAAACATCTCCTGTAGACTTTGTTCTCTACCAGGATATCTTCTGTGAGGGAAAACTTATCCCTAAGGCAGTCCTCATTTTTTTAATAGTCTAGTTCTTAAAAATAGTTCTTTTGTATACTGAGTTGAAATTGACCTTCTGGTAAATTTGACATTGTGGTTGTGGATCTGTTCTTTTGAAGAAAACAAAAACAATTTGGCTATCTCTTCTGTCTGACAATTCAAAATATTTACCCAAATAATAAGAAAAATGTCTTTACAGTTTTTGTGGCAGTGGTTGTTGTTTTAAATGATTGTTCTGCTTCTCAAACTTAGTGTGGCCAAAAGCTGAACTTTTGCTTTAAAGCTTCTTCATCTCTTTCTCTGCAATTCATCTAGTTACTCATACCAGAAAATGGTGGTCTTGCTTGGCATAATATTTCCTTCTCCACAATCACATTCAATTCATCATTGAATTCTCTCGATATTTTTTCTAACACATCTTTTAATCTCTCTTTTTATCAATTCAGTCTCCATCTTCTCCATGTGAGGCCAAATGACCTTTATCTCTTGTCTCTTCTATAATAGCCTCTGAAGTAGATCTCTCATCATCTCTAGACTCTTCCAAATACATTATTCACACAAAGCTAGAGGGAACTTTATAAAGGTAAATCTCCTTTTCTACTCTGAGCTTAAATTCTTCCACAGTTTCTCCTGGCAATTGGAATAGAAACCTTAATGTGGTTTCAAAGGCTACAACAATCTGGCCCACTTTCTTCTCACAGCATCTTTATTATTCATTGTTATGCTCTAACCACTCTCTCCTTTTTCCATTCCTTGATTTTACTAAGCTCTTTTCCACCATAGAGGCCTTCATGATAAGACCTCATATATGCTGTTATCATTGCTTAGAATAATGCCTGCCCTCCCTACTTTTATTTATTTGATTTATATACCACTTATTCAGAAAGCCTTCCCTAATAATGTGCTCCATCCCAGTTATATTGGATCAGTTTATTTTTTCATTGTAGCTTTTCCTTTCCTTTCTTATCACTACTTGTTATTAAATGTTCATTTGTGTAGTTAAAGTCTTATCTCCTCACTTTAAAGTTTATTAATGAAGGAATTAAAGATAGATTTCTTTTTTATTTTATCTGTTTATCTCATACCTAAGCACGTTTGCACAGGATGTCAATAAGTATTTATTAAAAGATCAAATTATTTATTATACCTCAAATTATTAATAAATAAGTTGAAATATTAATTATTTATTATAGCTCTCCTTAGTCTTCTCTTTTCTAGACAAAACACTTTGGTTCCTTTACTATTTCTCATGTGACATAGTTTTTAAACCCCCCTCCAACTTTGCCACATATTTTTTGACACACTGTGTTTTTTAATATTCTCCTTTAAATATAGAGGACTAATTGTAACATGCTAGATATGATCTAATAATTAGAGAATCTAATGGGACTATTCATTCCAATGTCCTTCTTACAATGTCTTTTAATTTAGCCTAAGGTGGTAGTATGCTTTTGTAGCAGCTGGATCCTTGGTGCATATTAAATTTATGATTAACTAAAACCCATAAATCTTTTTCTCCGTAAGTTTCCTAGACAGAAAGCCTCATTCCCATTTCAAGTTGTGCATTTAATGTTTTTAACTAATGTACAGGATTATCACTTATCTTGTGCTAAGTTATATTTATTGCTTATTGTCATTTATGGTATTGATAATTTTTCTAAGTTCATTTCATGTGTAATCTGGATAAGCATATTTTCTTAGATCAAATTCAGCATAGAAAGGGCAAGGGCCAAATAAAGAGCTACATATTTTACCCTTTCTTTGTCCCTAGGTAGGGATCAAGGATCCACATGTTTGTTTATAATGTGTTGTATACACACACACACACACACACACACACACACACACACACACACACGCACACACATATATGCCTATATACATACATACTTATGTGTATATATATATATTACATGATACACCATATCATTACTACTATGTATAATGTATATATAATTCATATGTATTTTAACAAGCTTATTTTAAGTTTAAAAAAGTTCAGCATTTGCTTTTTAAATATTGGTAAAAAGGTCGTAGTCCATCTAAATATAGAGTTAAAACATCCAAATATATAGTTAAAAGCATTTTATTTCCTAAGTTATGAAATGAGTGTTGTGCCTTGGTTATTTTAAAATTACTATAAACAAAGAGTTAAAATTGTTAAAATTGTTAAAGTCTAATAATAACTCTTAAAGTCCAGTTATGAACTTCAACTATATGTGTTTATATAAAGATTAAAAAAATAATTTCAAGAAAAATTTGACCTACAAGGCATATAAGACAAAAATGGCACACAAGTCTTACTTCTTCTTTAATTATTGACTTATTATAAGAAATAAAAATAATGAATACAATAAAAAAAACCCTCATGATAATTTAACTCGATTATTTTGGCCTCTATAGAACCATTCACTGGAAACATTCATTAATCCAGTTTCATTTAGTAAGCATTTGTTAGCTCCACCTCTATGATCATCAGCCTTGTAGAAATGCTATTCTCAAAGACAGGTTTGGCACGTTGGACTGTTTGGATCAATGGAGGAAAAACAGATTGAATTCTCCTAGTTTGATGAGAAATTTGCATATTCCACAGCCTTTCTTATCTGTAATGCACCCTGCTAAAAAAAAATCTGGTCTTATATTTATGATTATGTTGTTCTGGTGAGCCATAAACTTGCAAACAATATCATAAAATCGATAGGGGATAAAGTGAATGCTACATGCAACAGAAGTACCAGAGAAGGAGAAAAAAGACAGGATTAGAGTAGTTAAGAGAGTGTAAGTGAAGCTGAATATTATGACTTCAGTAAGAAAACGAATAAGAGAATTCCTTCTGTAAGTATTTTCTAACACAAATCCAATTTTAAGTTATAGAATGTTATTAGTTATATTTCCCAGATTATAAAAGAAACCTTGGATTTACAGTGCCCTACCACTGTTATTGTTTCTAATATGGTTAGTTCTGCAACCACTCCTATGTTAGTAATAGACACTTTATTGAACTAACTTATGTGTCTATGGGTGCATAAAATTTTTTTAATATCACTTTATTTATCTATTCAACTATGGGAGGCAGGTGCTAGTAGATGTTAATAGTGTTCCTATATTACAGATGAAAACGAGGCTTAGGGGGTTAAAGAACTTGCATGAGGTCTTATAGCTTCTAAACGGCAGAGCCAGAAATGGAACATAAATCTGTCTTGTGTGAAGCTGTTCTCTTAATCTTTAAGCTCTATTAAAGTAATTTTTTTCATTTTTTACCCAAATTTGCTGCTTATATTGACATTTACTCATCAGAAACATGCCAGATTTTGACTTTACCCTTTCTCTTTGTGAAACATAAGGGGTACAGTATTTTCAAAATTCTAAGTTAACAATATTACTGTTGAAAGGTATAGTAATTGATGTAAAAGGTAGTCCTAAACATCCATTGATTAATACCAATCAATAAGTTAACTAATCATTTATTATTCAATTGTACAGATTTATTTTCATAATTAGCTACTGTTAGTGACCATTTTCATAACCTAAAAGATAGAAATCGAGAAAACATAAAATAGAAGTAACTGTGATTTCACTAAAGGCGTTCATGCTCTTTAGCGATGGAGAGTGTTTTTCCCTATTTGATTGCATGTAAAATATACACAGTCATTAGAATTTGGAAAATGTAATGATGTAAATGTGAAATATTCTTCCTTTAGGTATGTGTATACATTTATAATATTATCTTGGAGTTTCTTTTTTATTAAAATGTTTACCTTATTGAAAAAAATGCATGCAATCATACCATGTTTTGTAAACATATGATTATGTTTTAAAACACTTCCAGCTATATAGACATAAATAAATATGCAGGCAGACCCATATTTACAAGTGGTTGTGTTTCAGTTTTTTTTTTTTTAAACAATTGTGCTTTTAGGACAGCAGTTACAAGTTATATATTTAATCTCCAATACCTGAAGTACTATCTTAAGTGCTATTTAAGCTAAATCAAAACATCCTGCACAGTATTGCTTCTAGAAATGTTTGACTTCCTTCAATACCAGATCTTAATAGGACAATTACGCCCCACAAACAATACTAGATGATAACAATACAAAGTACAATTTTCAGAGATTTACAGTGTACTATGGGATATGGGAAAAAATGGATAAATTATTAGCATTCAGAGGGGTTCAGTGATGTGGTAACACAAAGGTGTATCATAATCACATGACAAATCAACAGAGTTTTGAAAATAAGGTGATGGATGCCCTGAGGGTTCTGAAGGATAAAGAGAAGTTAGCCAGATGCAGGTGGGGATGATGTATTTGGGGTATGGGGAGTGTGGTACTATTGAGTTGAGATACATAATTAGAAAAAAAATCTGTCTTTCCTATAAGAGAAGATTTTTAATTTCTGAGCTATTGACATTTGTGGTAAGGTAATTCTTTGTTGTGGGAGGCTGTCCTGTGTGTTTAGCAGCATCCTGCCTCCACCCACTAGTCATTAGTACCAACACCTGCCATTAGTGCCCCACCCCCGCCAAAATGTCTCCAGATATTACCAAACGTCCTGTGGAAAGAAAAAGTATCCCTGATTGATAACTACCTCTGTAAACAACAAAAAGATAACTATTTTGAGGCACTATATTAATTTTCTAATTCCACATTGACCAAAAAAAAAAAAAAATGTCAAATCATATTTGCATTCTCCCAAGTTGCTCCTTAGATCTCCTAAATTGAGATGGGTGAGAGATGGTTATGTGGTTTTCTATGTACTACCCAACTTCCTAGGATCTAGTATTTACAATTTAGGGATTGTCTATTTATAGAAGATCAATATATACACTTACATATACACTGCACAGATGTAAATCAGAACATCTCTGATTTGGCTATGATATCTAGTTTTTATTCCTGTGTCTTGTTAGAAAAAAAAAAAAAAAACCCTTTATAAACTTACCATAATACAATGTATGTCTCTGGCAGAAATAAGAGTTGAATCAATGTTACAAATTCTGTGATACCGTATGAATTCCAAGTCTCCTTAAAGGGGACCTCTGTTTAGTGAAGTTTCATTATATTCCTCTTTAAACAAAGAATAAGCTTTGAAAATGATAAAATATGATTGGCTTAAAACACAATATATCCAACTTTAATCATTTTCTAAATCCAAAGATATTTTTAGATGAAAGCAAAGGAGGTCATTTCCAAATCACTTTGTGAGACTTAAGCCTACCCAGAGGAAAGGTAATTTTGTTTGATCCTGAACATCAAGTGAATTTGTTCACCAAACCATTTATTCCAAAAGGTAATTAAAATAATGTAGAATTGATCCAATATATGTTTAACAAAATTAACTAATTATAATCTGCTCAAACCATTTAACCTTTATAGTTCCTATAAAGATGTTTGATTTTTTTTTTTTTTGGAAAAGTAAACAATGCGCTTTAAAAAGGTGGTGCCTCCTTGTCCACCTTTCTTTTCCTTTTTACTTTGTTGTTGTTGTTGTTATTTGATGGATGATCCTATGCTACAACATCAATATAGCAAGTAGAGGAGATAAGCAATTAAGGTGAGAAAGATTTGCCCTTAAGTCAGGAGCACATGTGAAAAGGAAAAGAAATGTAAGATAAAGAAATAAGACTACTTTTTGGAAGTAACAGTGAGTTTTGTTACAGTGGTCATTTATTAACAATTCAGTACTTTTGTCAACCCTCTGAACATAAATAAAGGTGTATCAATCATCCTCTTTCAAGTAGTCAGATTGATTTATGGCTAAAATAAATATATGCTGCAACTTAACATTTGTTTGTTTTCAACTGCTTTCCTCTTATTAAAGTCATTTTAAAACAAACCTTAAAAAGTTCAACAAATTGAAAAAGCCTAATCATTTGCCTCAGGCTACTTTTATTTTATATTATCTAATTCTAATCACAGACAGAAACACTGAATATATCTCAAAATGTGGACGTGTCGAAGAAAGGTATAAAATAGTCATGTAAGAGAAGAAATGTGCTATGATAGCTTCACCTTTTAAAAAGAGTGGAAGAACTAGGAACTACCTCAAGGTAAAAATGGTCAAAGTAACTGCAGGTCCTCATGAACTTTCTAATCCATGTGTGTCTATTATTAATTCATTATAATTTACTACTTCATTTGGGGGATGAAATTGTCATTTATGGCACTCCTAAAACCAAATGACATTATAAAAGACTAGTGAAAATATTTGCAAAAGTAACTGTCACTGCTACATAGAGACAAATAAGTTATAGATTAGGAAAAAGAAAATCTGAATATTTTGGATTGCAGTAAAGCAAGTCACCCATTATATTGAGGTTAATTTGTTGACTCATGATTTCCATTTATCCAATAATAGTGAATCACATGAACAAATCTCCCATCTAATCAGATTTTTTTTATTGAATTGTGACCTTTAATCCACCTTTTTCTTGATTATGAATGACAGTGACCTTTATCTAATTTAAAGCAGACACTCTGATGGAAAAATATGCAAACTACGCATGTAAATTCTGAATCAAACTGAAGGAGTACATAATCTACTAGGGAGAAATTATTTCAGAAGTCATTTATATTAAGGCCAATGAGGTTATTTGAGAGTAAGTGAATTAGTCAGCATACGAAAGGTTGGTCGGAAGAGTTGCAAAGACCAAATGCTTTTTATATTTTCTCAGCTTCTATTTAGAAAACTGAAATGTCAATATACATATCAATTTTTATTATTCTACTCAGCACTTTGTGGCATTCAGAAAATGATCACAATGCAATAAAGCCAGACAAAATTATTTTTCAGAGGGGTTGGCAAACTGTGCCTGAATATTCAATTCACTTTTATTTCAATTCGCTTTCTGCTGCAAAAAAAACCTGGTGAAATTTGCCTGAGACATTTGCGACATGTTGATTTCCTGATACTATTTTATTTCATTAAAGAGGAATTTCTTGTCCAATAGCAGCTAGCGATCAGTAGTGTTTTATGATATATTTAGATACTACTATCTCAAAAGAGTTAAAGGAATAAAAGAAACATGCTCGCATTGAGCATTGGATGAACGTCCTGTACCAGACCTACCTCTCTTGATTCCCCTTCTTTGCACCAGCTCTTTTTCTGTGGATTAACACAAATGATTCTAAACTGACATTAGTGAGGGTAAACCCTGCCCTGGGCGCAAACCAAAATGCAGCCTAATCCTGTAATCTTCTCTCCTCTTTCTCAAGCCATTCCATGCAAGCCAGAGCTGATAATATAAAATGGACATTGGTACTTCTCAAATTACACCTTGTTTTCTACACGTACAAACTACCAAAATGTATCACGTATGCCTAAAACACATGAGCCAGCAGCATTTTATTACATAGACAAAATGTACATGGGTTTACATATGATGAAGGTTATATCACAGCAGGAGGCCATTGAGAGCGTTTTTGCTGTAGGAACCCCACCAAACTGTACCTGGCAAGAGCATGTACTTTCTAGATTAACACCAGGGGGTTGTCAGATTGCTATCTCTGAAATAAACAGATTTACCCTGACAGATAATCAGCATTTTGCACTGCCTAATACATGTTTATCTTCCACTATTGACATAATTACACTAAAAGTGCACTTAATATCATCTTTCATAGGAAATTAAACAGGTTTTAATGATATACTTACAATGGATTGGGGACAGAATTGAGGGAGAGAAAGATCGATACTAGATGTTTTGGGAGAACACATACATGAAGCGATGATGAGGGAACCGATGAACATCAGAAAAATCGATGACAGTCTGTGTTTAAGGAATTCATTTACATAGTTTCCAAAGAAATCATAAAAATTGCACAAAGCTGTGAAATACACCCCTGATTTTCTCATGTCCTGATACTTTTTATCTTCTGTGTGCTCTGTTCTCACCTCTCACACACGAAAAAGATAAAAATAAAAGTCATTTAGATAGATTTTGTATTTGACTAATTCACAGTCCACTCTTCCAAAATGTCTCAGTCTCATTTTTGAACTTGGTTTCCGGAAACTCATAATAGCCTGCACAGATCCTACTATGAAGAAAATTGAGCAAGCTCTGTAGCTAGTGTCTGTCACTGAAGTGTCTGGGAGCGCTGACATGCCTGCCATTTCAGGAGCCATAGAAATGAACACATGTTGGTCATTAGGCATCAAGCCTTAAGTATATTAAATAAGAGTCTGAGAGGTGGAGGTGGGTAAAAATATTAATTTCAATCAAAATCGTAAGTATAAATCCTGGCATAAGAAAAAAACATTTTTTTAAAGGATTTGCTATTCACAGCTATAATCTGCATCACTGCCATGTGAGAAGACCTAAGAATTTTAAGTCTGAATATCCTCAGATATTGTTAGTAACAAGATCAGTGCTTTGTTGTCCTGTGAATCTCTTTGTTTCTTAGCTACAGAGTAAAATTAAGCCATGAAACATTTAAAGACCTATCTCTATGTGTGGGATTCAGGGTAATGTAAATTTGATTTTTGAACAGACAACAAATGAATATGGGGATGTACTATTAAATGTCTTCTATGAACTCAGCCTTGTTGGGGCATATAACAGATATGATTTCATTTTTTACTATAAAGGTGAGAAGCGGGTATTTTTCTTTCCAGTTTCCAGATGAGGAAGCTGTAATTCAGAGAGATTAAATGATATCCCCAATTGCTGGAATTCCAACTCAGGTCTGTCTGTCTAAAACTAGTGCTCTCTCTGTTTCATTATGCTTCCTCTGTACATTCAGTTAATGTGATTTTAAGTGCCTCTGATGTTTGTTTTCCAATCAAAGATGCAAACTTTAAACCATGACCCTATATTGCTTTCATCAATTAGAAATACACATCCACAGTCATCTGCCCGCTGCTCTGTCCCTCTCTGAATACGACAGTGGGCAGTATGCAATGGCTTTTTACTTGCTAACCAGAAGGATTTCACAAATAATCTTTAACATCTCCATGGCTATGGACTGAAAAATAAAAGACTGAGAGTTGAGACAACAAAATGTCTCTAGCAAGAGGCCAGAGTGCCCCAAAGGGGAAGGGACGCCATATATTTAGTGCCTTTACCCTCAACCTTCAGAAGAACTGGGAGATTTTTTTTTTTCCTCGGGGGTCTTTGCACCCAGAGAAGACAGACGGGCAACCCTGCTTTCTACCCGGGTTGGTGAACCCCAAACTGCTTTTCCTGTTTTGCTCCTGCCAACGCTGCTTCCTGAAGCCTGAGCCTTACAACCTGTGCCTCCAGACAACCCACGCTTTTTCTGGGAGTACACTGGGTGACAACTAGACCTTTGAAGTTGACCCGAAACCTATTCCTCTGACAGGCTGCATCTCCACCCTGCTTAGGTGTTGATGTCTGCCTGGGTAAGACTGGATTTATCACATCTTTTAGAATTTGATTTATGGTTGTAAGCTCTCTCTGTGAGATTTCTTATTGGACTTTGACCATTTTATAGTTTGCCTTAAAAGCCACCTTATATCCTCTTTGCTTTCACCCTTACTTAGGACCCCAACCCCACTTAGCGTATTCATTCCCAGGGAGCCAAAGCTTCAGACCAAAGAATAGTTTCTCTTGAAATTAATTGCTATTTCTATTCCATTTATCATGTATGAAGATTTCATGATAGAAGTTAAAAAGCTGTAAACTGTGGTTAGTAAGAAATGTCAAGGCCTGAACTTTTAAAAATTTAAACCCTTCTGTCCTCATCTCTCAATATATGTTTTTATCTCTGTTTTTCTACCATCTTCTAAATTGCCTTATTTTCTCTTTGTCTTTTTCATTCTCTTCCTGCTCTCATCTTTCACCTTAGTTCTATCACCATTGCCTCTCTGTTTCAAAGTAAGAAATCATATATGTATATAATTTATCTAGTGGATTAATCTCTTTTCTTGTTGCTTTTTTAAAATTGAACAGGTGTAAAATTTCATATGCTGTCAGAGTATAGGCCTACTGTCTGCAATATAGATAGGTCTTAAGAAATGTTTTGAATAAATAGATGTTTCTCTCTTTGCATCTGAAACATATTTTTAAAAAGATATAACTTAAGCCAACCGATTTTTAAAATTCAATTAGTCGTTCAGATATTAATCAAGAATAGTCTCTGGCCTTCACACTGAGCTAACGTTTGTGAAGGACACAGAGCAAGGATAATTTTCATCCTTAGAACTTTAAAAGCTACATGAGATGCAACAATATGATCCATAAAACAACCAGGGAAATACAAGAAAAGAACACAGAGGTTCACTTATGTGGAATAAATTGCAGGTGCTATGAAAATACAGGGAAGATATCTCATTGACTGTGGTGAGTGCACTTGATTAATATTTCTGGGTGAAAATAACATATATAACAAGAACCATAAACAAACAAACAGACTTACTGCAGTCCTGGTTTATGGCTTTTTATAAACTGTGGCTTTACTTTCCAAACTGTGGACCTTATTAGCTAGTGAAGTTTTATTCTTGAGTTCAAATGTGTTAACTGTCTAGTCTGAACTGATTGTTAATACATTTGAAAATTTAGTTATCTGAATATATATATATTTTGCTCCTATCACAAGTTTTCTGCAGTGAGAAAAATCTTTTGATTTTATTTTTAATTTCAGGAAACTGACGTAATTTTTAGAAATTAAATTCAGTCATGCAGTTGAAGAATTTAACAATGAGGGACACATTTTTCAAATGTTTTTAGGTCAGTTTTAACTTCTTTTAATGTTTATATCAACACATAGCTCCTAACCACCATTCCCTGTTCTCTTCCTGCCCCCTTTTATTTCCTTCAAGGTAGAAATATCAACCAAGTAATGGAGAAATCAAATCTGAAAGGAATGTCTCATAGGCGAAGGAACTCACTCGGCAAGAGATGATGGAAGGGTAAGCTCAAATTTAAATTAATTCCCAACCTTTCCTGCACCAATGGTCGATGTCTAACTTCCTAATCCGGGCAAAACTGATATATTAAAATAACTTTAAAGATAGGTTCTCGGGCTTTCTGCTTGCCAGCAGATAGGGGTTCTGGATATATAGGGCAGTTCATCTGCCTGATACTTCAAATAAGATCTAAAAAGAATGCTGGTATCACAGAATGGCATCAAAATTGTTTTTCATTCGTTACTTGAGAAATGTGTAGCTTGCTCAATTGCTACTGACCTATGTCCCCCACATTTCTGTCACTTGATTATGTGTTAATGCTGTTCAGATTTTTGTTAACAATGCATATTCGATATTCAAAGGTCAAATGAATGCTGTCTTTGATTCAGCTTCATATGAGTTACATGTATAATACCTCATGTTCTCCTGCTGGGAGGAAACACAGTGAGAGACAGTTAAAGCTCTTCCAAATCAACAGACAGAAGTAAAGCCACAAACGTTTCCCTGTGTGGACCTGTCCTCGCCCATTTTCTACTTAAGGAGATAACTAACACCTCTGCACAGGGACAGATAACTATGTTCAGTGTTTCAGAGTCCCATCCTTTCAGCACGCATTTTCACTTCATTCGTTTTCTTTATCGGCTTTTCTAATGTGCTGGTATATTTCAACTGGGGAAATTTTCATTCAGACGAGTGCAATGAAAAAAAAAAAAGGCAAGCAAAAAGGCTTCCTTTCCCTACCTAGGAGATTTTGAAAAAAAAAAAAAATGATGACAAGACAGAAGAATCTATTTTTTTCTCTGATGGGAAGTTGTTTGCATGAAAATTTTAATTGTAACCAGAACTTCAATGGACTTGCAAGGAAAAGTAGTTAGATAAAGCCTCAGGTTAATTTCCATCATTACCAAGCACTTTACACCACTGAAAACTTCCAAACATATAAAGAGATGTCAATCATGTTCTTTAGACAGAAAAAAAAAAAAAAAAGATGTGTGTGTGTGTGTGGGGGGGGTGGGCAGTGCTTCAAAGGCTGTCAGTAGACAAGTCAGTCAATTATAGATCTGATTTAGTTCTTAACTCCTTGAGGTAAAAGACAAATGTTCTGCAAGAGTAACCATTTCTGGAATGCATTAAATGAAACAACTTTAAAACACTGTGCTATAATGGTAATATAGATAGAAATGAAAGGCTGTGAAAAGAGTTGAACAATCAGAAGCAGATATTTGAATGGAGACTACAAATGGTACATAGAAATGTTGTTGCTATTTGCGGGGTGGGGGTGGGAGTGATGTCCTTATTATATTTAGTCATCTGAGCTAATTAGCCAATATCAGAATTAATGGGTTCTAATCCCAGGTCTACCACAGTTACATGCTCTTGGCTAAGTTACTGAACCTTTCTTTACCTTGATGTCTTTATGAAAATGGGAATGATGGTCCCATTGACCTTATAGGGTACGCAGATTAAATTAATACAGATAAAGCAACCACTCTGCTGAGTTTTCGGTTGTTATCATTAATTCTTAGACAGCAATGACTTTCGAGATTTAGAAAGTATATATGGTATGATAACCATCCTTCATAAGAAATTTTGCTTGTCTACAGATGATATATGCATTAAATGTCTGCTGCTGATATACATCATTTTTCCCTCAAGCAAGGTTGCAAGTTTCTCTAGCCCCACTAACACTCCTGAAGTTACAGAGAACTTATTAACTTTCTCCAAAGCATCCTTTTAAGATGATAATTTATGTTTTTTACTGTACTCAGTAAAACCAGCAGAAAAGAGCCAGGTGGAATAACAACATAACATTATATACAGCTACAAGTTTTACCAGTTCTAGAGAGCCTGCTGCAAGGCACACTAAAATGGAGTAAAATGTAACTTATCTTGAAGAGTTGCTTAAATAAGTTACTAGAGGAATGGCAAGTTTACAGATGAAGCAAAACAAACCCCTTGAGAATTGAAGGCTGTGGCCATTTTATTTAGGATACACAGTAAAACCTAACCTAAAGCATACAATTTAGGTCTTTGGAGAGTTTCCTAGGAGGTTTGCAGACAAATGTGAAAGTCTATAAAAGATGCGCTTTTGAAATAACTGAAATGATGGTTTGATTCTATGAGGGAATGCCATTATAAGTATCAAATACTGGTAATTTGGTTGAAAAGAGAATGCTTAGCTGTTTACATTTTCTCTGTCCCAAAAAGATCTCCCTGGCCATTTTTTATATCTATCCTCAGCTTGACTGCTGACAGAGTATGACATGGCGTTCCTTTGTTCTAAAAGGGCATCCTTTAGTTTCACACTCATCTCAAGTTCACACGACCAGGCCACCCCAAACACCTTTTCATTTGGTAAGGTTTTTCTGTGGGTGCTCTTACTACACTTGTTTTAAATATGAAAGCATCACCCTCTATCATCAGTGACCAATCCTTTTCTTCCCTGTAATACAGAAGATGTGAATGGAATCCTCCAGTGACAGTGTCTGGGAAGAAGATATTTATGGGCAGGCAACTACATGATTTGAATAGATAAATTCAATTAGCCCTTCTTGGGAAGCCTCAGTTTACTTTACCACTCAGTATTTCAAAGAGTTTTAAAGAAATTCTAATTACTGCATAAGAAATAAGTCAAATTCCTCTTCTCTTACTGTGAAGGGCTTTTATTACCCACTGCTATAAAACATATATCTTTTTTTTTCTCCTGTTGCTATCCTGGCAGAGTAGCCTGCATACCAATGGGATCACTAAAATGCCACGAAGCAGAACATATTTATCTGTTAAATTCTATGTACAGTAACCTAACAAATGCCAGAGACAGAAAGATTGCCCTCTGCACAGTAATACTTGCGTAGATGTCTTCTTTATGCTAACAATGACAAGGCTTCATGCCTTATACTGTACTCAAAAATCAGAGTGCATTTTTTTTTCAACAGAAAACCCTGTATCAAAAACAAAAAAGAACTGCACATTTTTGGCACTGAAATATCTTATACGTCTAATAAAAATTTTTTCCTCAAACTCCACTAACTACAAGTAACTACCTAAAAGATGAAATCTAAGAGTTATGTCATCAGAACTATTCAGTAGACCAGAAGATTTTTTTCTTCTTTTCAGGACTGTCAACTTTGTTTATTGTTTATGTTCAATTCTATACTATACAAGAGATTACAGAGTCTTGTCCTAGCCACATGTTTTTGAAAACCTCAAGTAATAAATGTAAAATTATATCAATAAAGAGCATTTTCAAAGACATATCACATTTATTGAAATCTAAATTGTAACTGGAATGTTATAATTATATTTATACTAATCAAAAAGAGATCTTTGAGTTTGTAATTTAATGGCATTTAGTATGTTTTAAAATTTAAATGACTAAGGAATGATTAAAATATTATTACAAGTAACTTCAAGGAAACATGTATGAAGTAATGTAAACCCAGGAATTGCCTTCATAAATCATTATGTATATTGTCAAATCTGTTAGTTTCTTACATGCATTTTTAATCTAAACATAACCATTTGACTATTGGAATAAATTTTAAAAAATAATATCAAATAGTGTTATACAAACAGAAGCTTTTCTTTGGCCTTGCTACATTAAACTTTTTTACTAATGTAATTTCTATCTCAAAACAATAAATAATAGTATGTATAATGATAGTAACTGAATCCCAACTAATTATAATACTTCTGCAAAATCCAGTAACAATTTTTGAATTGTGAAGAATAAATCTATTTAACAGGCCTGTTAACAATAAGGCCTTCAGCATCTTGCTTTGCAGCAAAATGAAGTAAAATCTATCCTTTTCTTGCTGTTGTTAAAAACATTTCAACAGTTAGTTCTTTTTCACAGAAAACACTGCAGGAAGGTTCCAGGTTAAAAAAAAAAAAACACACACACGGTTGAATTTTACACTTGCCTATTATTGGCCAGGACAAGTTAAAACATACTGAGAAATTATTCTTTTTTAAGAGGAAAAATTTGATATAGATTTGTATTTCTTGATTAGAGAGTGGACACTATAATCTTTCTGGCATTGTAAAACTGAGGCTGACTGCAGGGAAAATAAACATTACGTACAATACCCGGCACTTAAACAATTGTACCTATAACCGTTAAGTAACAAAAGCGTGAGGTACCTGGAATCACAGCATTTGTGCCTAATGCCAGCAACAATATAAAGCATTCCAGTGACATTTGATAATGAGCAGACAGTGGAGGCATTACACGCGTCTTTAGAAGAATCAGACTTCCTACCTTGAAAAGACAGATGGAGGTAAGTTCCTTTATAAAAAAAAGTTGTAAGTAAAGCCAGGCAGCAGTTGTAGTAAATTGAGTCCTTTCAGTCACTGTATACATACAGCAGTTCTGCAATAAGGGGAAAAATATAATGGGAGGAGCGGCTGTGAACGAGTGACCTCCTCAAGCTGAGTCCTCTCTGTGAACCAAGCATTGAAAGCCACTGCTCCTGATTTGCATGGATTATCTCCACTTGAACAGATACAGAACAGATACATTTAAATTGAGCTGGCACAATGGCAAAAAGATGGAAGAGTGAATGAATGAGGGACAGCGCAAGAGAAGGAGAGAGAAAGAGAAACAGACACGAGATCGGAGAGCATGGATAAGCTGGTTCTTGCAGAACTGTGTCTCAGAAGAGCTACAGCTCCCTCTTCATGTCACAGTTGTAAGATAAGAAATGTTGTCATTAAGAACTGGTTAATCATAGGGAAATATACCCAGATTAGCCGATGCTCTATCTGATCCGATTTTTATGAGCATTTTATGACTCCTTCTGTTTTGTCATCAGGATTGTAAATGGCATACTGAAAATCTTTTATTAGTAGACAGGTAAACAAATTTGGATAGAACCCTGAGTTTTGAATGAGATCAGAGCTTTGATTTGATTGCCATACATGTAGTGAAGGAACCTAGACTATCTGTTAAGTAGAATATGTATTTTGAAAAAAAAAATTAATGCTAGTTAACTTTTAAAGAGCTAGTGGTATGTACTGCAATGTAAAAAGAAAATAGTATCTAAATATTTATTAATGATTAATTATGTGAAGAATCCAATGTAAAACTAAAAGGAAGCTTTAAAAAAAATCTTTCATTTGCTATTGTTATTTTTTCTTTATATTCTCTCTTGTTGGCATTTCAAAATAGAGGAAATCCATTCTATACAACATAGATGTATATTTAAATATACAATTGTTATTTGCTTTTCCATTTAATACCTTCAGAACTTTATGTTTTCATATTCTCACTTTCCAAATGAAAAAGAAGAGAGGGGGGATATGATTGTAACTCATGCTAACAGTCACTCAATAAGTCTGTGGCAGATCTTAAAAGAAAAGCATAGCCCTTGTTTAGCAAGTTAACATGAAGCCTGCCTTCTCTTGTGTAGAGTTGTCTGAGGACGCCCAAACAGCTAGGCAATTAGATCGATTCAAAGGAAAAATCAGTCAAACCATCTGGTTGAATGAACTGATCATAGCCTTGGGGAAGCCAGCAGTTAACTTGGTTTGGACCAAATGACATCATTTAAATATATTTCAACAAATGACATTAAAACTCTTAACGTAAACGTGAGAGTGGTATTTGCAGAGTAGTAAGGAAAGCAGTTAGATTTTTGCTGCTGATGGGAATCCACATCCTGTCAAGAAAGATAAAGAATTTAAACATACTATACTTATAGGAACTCTGACTTGATGGACAGAAGTGATACTTTAAAAGAATATCTCAAGGAAAATGCCAACACACACTTCTATGAGATTTAGTGAAGATCTGGAATTTCTGAAGTGTGCAGACTTAAGCGACTACAATAGTGTTTAGGAAACAATTGCTTGAAAATAAAAGGTGAAGACAATAGTTACTTTAAGTTTGTGACATTCAATAGTCTATTGCTCTCTGAGTGCATGACTGAGTTCTCAGGTTTTGGATATCATTTAGGACACAGCCTGTACACAAGTCAGAGTTGGAATGTTATTGAGGTCTTAATATTACTTGTTAAGTCATAAATTCTTTGGAGTCAGGGACCATATAATATCCTTTAAAATTTCTACACAAATATTTTGAAGGATTTTTTAAAAACATATTTTAAATGTCTCAAACATTTGAAGGAAAGATATTAGAAGTAATGGAAAAGTATTTATATTCTCTATACCAGTTTAACATATAAAAATTGGATTCAGAAATTACAAACTCTTCTGTACCCTTACGGAATAAAAGGAAATAAAATAAATATAAATGTCTTGCCATATATAGGATCACAATAACAGTAGGAGTAATGATAGGTTGTATATTAACAGGTAAGCTTAATTAAGTACTCCCTTCCTCATACCAAGGAGTAACCTCCAGAAGTTATATTTAGGATTTGAGTCACAAATTTCCAAACACCAGCGCTGACTAGGACAATTATCAGCTTTATGAACATGGACAAAGTCCTTAACTTGTTTTTAAAATGGGAATCATAAAATGACTTTTATTAAATTGGTTTAGGGATTAAAGCAGCAGTCTCCATCCTCTTTGGCACCAGGGAACGATGCTCCTATGAGAATCTAAAGTCTGATGATCTGAGGTGGAGCTGAGACAATGATGCTAGTGCTGGGAAGCAGCTGCAAGTACAGATGAAGCTTTGCTCACCTCCTGCTGTATGGTCCAGTACTTAACAGACTATGGACCAGCACCGGTCTGCAGCTGGGGGTTGGGGACCCTTAGATTAAAGAAAAGGACTTACCATAGCAACTGGGTAAACACTTAACCAGTGTAAGGTATTTCATAATTATTACAACTCCGTTTCCATTGAGCAGGATTGTCTCTCTCTGAACTTGAAAAGTGTTACTACATTGTCTATCGGATATAGGAAAAAGGGTAAATTCTTTGTTCTTGGCTTTTTCTGGCCATCAAATGAGAAGAGCTCCTTCTTGATCCCTGACAACCAGAAGGACTGGTGCCTTTACCTTTTTATAAAAGACAGAAATAGAATTCTATTCTCAGGAGAGCTTGAGAGCGTTGTAGCAGCAGATCCAACCTTCTGTACAGAAATAGGAAATGGCTTGTGTGGTACAATGTGAAGGGCACCCAGAAGCTCCTGGTCCAGAAATATCTTCCCATCTGTCCTCTCCTATTTCCTGAAATGCCACCATTAAGGGTTCATTTCTACATTTTACTGGCTTCCCATTCTCTATCTTAATGCCCGTACTACTGGCAGAATTAACACATTACCAAGTTTTTACTTAGAGGAATACATGGATTCATAGTAGTCTTAATTATTCTATCAGAGATACTTTTATCAAGTTACTAGATGAAGATCAGCAATGCCAAGGAAAAGTCAGATTTCAATAAACGTGCAGAAGAAGCTCATTTAGTATACAACAGTTTGTAGGGATGAAGTCCAAACAAGGATGGGGCTACCCCTGTACTTGTGTGCACTTGAATCTGCCAGAGAGATCCTTCAGCAGGCACTCAGAGAGTAATGTGGAAGTGCTGGCCCCTGGGGCACTGGGATAAGAAACAGATTCTTCACTCAATCATTCATTCATTCACTCAACAAAAATGCATTGAGTGTTTTGTTAGCAAAACCTGGGCTACATATATGAAAATAGGTGGTCCTTCCTTGCTTTCATTTCTAATTGAGATGTTGGAAATAAATATGTAAACAGATTGATTCTGATACTAAACATCTGTACAAAGGAAAAAAGTACAGAGGAAAGAAGGCAATGAAGGCGAAGCACAGTTGGGGAACTAAGAAAGGCTTTACGAACTGGGCCATGCTTGATCTGACTCTTGAAGGCAGCGAGAGCTGTTGGGGCAAATAAGGGATGAAGGAGGAGAAGGCTGCAGCTGTGTTCCAGGTTGAGTGAACATGAGTCTGGAGGCAGGGTGGTATGAGAGAGACAACTGGCTGGGACGATCAATGGAGTCTGCTCAGAGCACAGAGTAGAAGGATGATTGAGAAATGCAGAGATGTGACTGGAATGTGAATAAAGAACTGAGAAGCAGGTCACAGAGAGGAGGCACAAAGCACAAACACTACAGGTCCTCTGGACTTCAGCTTTGGATATTTATCCCTACTCTACCTCTGCATGCTTTGTGCATGTGTTCGTCCCATCTCCCCAGACTGTGAACACACACATAAGACAATGTTTAAATGACAAGGAGTGCTGTCTCCAGTGAGAAAAGGGGGATGTATTGCCAATTAGATTAGAGATTTAAGTCTTCAGGGAGCTGAAATATTCCACAATTGTTTTGTGAGGCTCTGACACCCTATTCCCTAACAATGTGCTGACTGGCATATTTATATATGAATTAAAATTAATTGTGTTTGGAGACTTTGGGATGTAGCAGATCAGGGTGGAATCACTGCTGGAGCCCTAGAATTCATTTAGCATATAAAAAATACAGCACTTTGAAATCCTTAGTGAGACAGATTACCGGCATTAATGCCATTAATACTAATGATAGTTAATAATTGGAAAATCATATTTATAAAAACAATAACAATAGAGTCAAGCCAGTATCAAATTTCCCAATACTAATATAAAATTCTATATTATAAGCTTCCCATATTCTCCTATTGCTTGAATCTTAATTACTTTGACATATTTATTCAGAAAATATGGAAGTTTCTATACTTAACCCAGGAATGACAAATAGCTTCTTGTAAATATTACACTTACAGTAAAATTCACTGTAAGATAAATGATTACATAGATATTGGACCCAATAGTGGGAAATCTATTTGAATTCTAATAAGGACTGGTTCAAGCTTAAAAACAATTAATAACTCTCAATTTCCCATAAACACGATGACGAGTAAAACCTTCAAAAAAAGCACCTAAACCACAAATGATTAAAAAATTATGCTGATTAACAAAACGACTGAATACATTAGGGTTCTTCTAAATTATCTTTTGACTGCCGTCCCCCATGCCTCTCCCATGCCCACCCCACCCCACTTCTTTCTCTCCATAGAGACGGACAGAAGGCAGCTTAGTTCAACATTTGGTTCTTTCTCAAATATTTTAAAACTTCTTAAAGTTCTATGGCAGCCAAGGAGTGTGCCACTTGGATCTCCCTTCAAGAAAAATCTTGTGGTTTTAAGGCAAGGAGTGACATTAGCTGACAGTCACTAGCTATCAGCACCTTCCAAATTTACCTCCTCGGGCAGCTGTTGATGACTAAGCATAATGAAGCTCTTATGACCCATCCATTTCTGTCTTCTGCAGGACTCCTCTGAGGCTTTTCCTGCCCATCCCTGCCTCTGTCACCATTTGACTTTTATAGGCTTGGGTCCCTGATAAAATTCTTAGAGTCCTAGCTCCTCTCAGTGTCTGCTTCCCAACAGACACAAGTTCCTAATGGTCAACAATATTCACTTGATGGGTAACCAACTTTTCTTCTTTCCTATCCTTTCTCTTCAACATTCAAAGAACTGAGTTCTTACTTTTCACAAACCCACAGAATTCCTAGATAGCTTCTCACTTTGCGTCTGCTTCCCAGTTGTTCTTGTTCTTGGAACAGTAAAAGATTCCTGGAGAGCTAAAGGTTCTTCCGGAGCTGCTCTCGCTGAATTGCTTCTCAGATTACTACTTTGTTTCCACACCTCTGCTGTACTGAGGACAAAACATAGGCACACTACCAAACACAGAATTGAATAGTCCAGTAGACTTTAATAGACTAACTGCAACAGACAGACAAGCAGCACAAACAACATGTTGATGTACTTAGATCAATAAGGCTCTGGAAAGACGTTCAGGCTCACTGCCGAGAGAAATGCACATTAAGGAGGTTTTGAAAGATGTAAGGGAGTCTAAAAGGAGCTTACTGGTCGGTAGTATAAATTCTTCTTGGTATTCAGAGTAGCAGAGAAAAATTAATGACACTTCAGGAATGAAGTCATTAGCAAAAATGATCAGGCACAAGGATTTTTAAATTCAATTTTTATCTCTATCACTAAGGCACTTAAATGGTCCTACTGCAAAAAAAAAAAAAAAAAAAAAAAAAAAGGTAACAGCTTGCACTGTATTCCATTTGTGAAACAGCGTCTCCCAGTCAATGGCATTATTTAACAATAAAGTCATATTGCCATTAATGAATCCTTTGCATTTTAAGATGAAAATCAGTAATGAAGAAAAGAATACTTTTGAAAATTTTTGGTTCCTGTAAAGAATCTCTAAAGAGACCCAAGTGACTTGTGCAAAGAAATTTACCTGAACTTTGAACCTGGAGGAAAATGAATCTACATAATAATTGCTATAACTCAAGAAGTAATATATTATTAACTTGTATATACAAATACAACTATTTCAAAGAAAACTAAAATGATTCATTGTTCTAAGTTAATATAAAGCAAATGAGTATCCAGCTCCTTTAAGAAGTTACCCAAATGTTTATAATGCTTTAAAAAATTTAAGAAATAATGCTTATTTTGAAAATTTCTTGCATATACTCACATTAATTCAGATCTTTGTTTGGAGCAACAATTTACCCCACCTGCACGTAGAGGTTATAGATATTAAGTGCATGAGAATTCTAACGCAGAGCTCCAGAGGATGGAGGCAGACCGAGTGATTATGATCTTTGCAGACTGAGATGCATTTTACTTTGTCTACTAATTGATTCTCTCATTCATTTATTCATTCATTTATTTAATAAATATGTATTCAATATCTATTGCATGGGGATAAATAGTAAACAAAGAGTCTTCTTTCCTTGCTTGTGGGATAGCTAGCAGGGAAAATAGACATCAAAATGAGCAGTTATATTAAATGATTCTACAGATTGCAAAAATTACAGCAATACTTAGTAACTTCTCCAATAGATATGTGGAGTCTATTTTCTCATTCATTGATTCTGGGCTGGTTTTGTTACTTGCTCTGACCAATAGCATTTGATGGAAATGAAAATGTGCTAATTTTGAACCTAGGTTTCAGGAGGCCTTGCAGGTTCTGCTCTCAAACTCTTAGAACCCTTTGAATGATGGGCAAACAAGCCTATGCCAGCCTGTGGAGGATAAAATGACATCCAACCTGAGACCTGATAGAGGAGGAGTAACAGGTAGAGAATGATCTTGACCCTAGCAATACAGAGAAGGAACTAGTCTTATCACATACAGATCGAGTGATTATAATCTTTGCAGACTGAGATGCATTTTACTCTGTCTACTAATTGATTCTCTCAATTAGTCTACAAATATTCAGACCAAAATCCTGGATTCACCCTAACTCTACTCTTCTTTTACATGTCATATCAAATACTTTGTAAATTTTGTTATCTCTATCTTTAGAATATATCTAGGACCCAACCACTTCTCGCCACCTCTATACTACTGTTCATGTGCAGGTCACATACTCACCTGAATTATTGCTTTGTGTTCTGTGTTCGCTTGAATTTTGTTCTGTAAACTTCCTGCTTCCTTATGGTCTATTTTTCACTAGAGAAATTAGAATAAACCTGCTAAAATGCAAATCAGAGCTTGCCACTCCTCCACTCAAAATTCTGTGTAATGGATTAAATGGTGGCTATATGCTAGTATCTGGAACTTGTGAATGTGACTATATTTGAAAAAAAGGGTCTTTGTAGATGTAATTAGGTTCAGGGTCTTGAAATGAGATCGCCCTGGATTACCTGGATAGGCTTTAAATCCAAAGACAAGTGTCCTTACAAAAGACAGAAGAGAAGACATAGTAACACAGAGAAGGCCACATCAACGCAGAGGCAGAGATTGAAGTATTGTACTCCCAAGCTAAGAAATGCCTAGAGCCACCAAAAGCAGGAAGAGGCAAGGAAAGTATCTCTCTTAACATCTATGGAGGAAGAATGGCCCCGCTAACACTTGGATTTCGGACTTTTGACTAAGAGACGATCTGTTGTTTAAAGCCATTTAGTTAGTGGTCATTTTGTTCAAACAATCCTAGAAAAAACCACTACACCTCAGATGGCTTGTTATCTCACTCAGAGTGAGATAAGGCCCTATCTTGACACCCTTCCCCCTATTCCTGGCTCCTTTGACATTATATCCTACACATTTTCCCTCATTCCCTGCATTCGAGTTTCTCTAACCTTCTTGCTTTGCCTTCAACGTATATGGTGCAGACCTTCAGGGCCTTTGGCTTCCTGTTCCTTCTGTCCAGCATGTCCTTTTTCCAGATACCCAACTGCATGGTTTTGTCAGGATTCTTCTGAAATGTCTTCCTATAGCAAAGACTCCTCTGATCATTCTATTAAAGTTCTATCTGTTGCCCAACACTCCCCTCCCCCAGCTTAACCTGTCTTCTTTCCATACCTTACTTCTCTCTATGGCACTTATCTTCCTCAGAGCTAATATGCACTGTACTTATTCCTTTGTTTAACTGTCTTCCCACCTAGAATGAGTTTTGGGAGAGAGAGATTTTTGACTTTTCCTCATTGCTTTATGCCCAACATTTAGGAGAGATGCCCAGTAAGTAGTTGTTCAGCTTAATCAATGATTTGAAGAAAGTATTTATATGGGGAATCTGGAAACTCTCCACTTCTGCTTCTTCCGGGAAACATTTCCAAATCCTCCAGAATTCCCGTTAGCCGTTGAATAGAATTTATGCTGCTAATCCTCTAGAGTAGAAAAGCATAGATGCTCTAATTTTACAGGACAATGACACTATTCTGTTATAGCAAGAAGATCATATCCAATTTGTACTTTGAAGCCCCAAGGTTTCCACTTGTCACTTTACATTTGACTTCGCAGTAGGCTCCAGAACTCCAGGTGAAATAGTAATGAGGGACTAGCAGCCACGCTAGCAAATAGGCAATACAAATTGAAATTAAGGGGTTTAAAGAAGATTTGAAGGAAACAATATCAAAAGGTAGATACACATGTAAAGCAGTCTTGGGATGAGGGACAGAGAGTATGTCCTATGTTGATTTTCTTTGATGGGATTTCAAAGAAATTTCGGGCATATTCTTATTGACTGGTAGCTTTGTCACAGAAACACAGGCAGAGTTTGCACTAATCTTGCCAGTTCATGCTTCTTACATAGAGGACTATAAACTTAAATGCCAACATTAAATTAATTTACTTACACACACACACACACACACACGCACAATTTTTTGCACCATTTTTGGTCATGAGAGAGAGAAAAATATAAACATAGAAAGCTCCAGAAGCTCCTATCACCACGTCTGTGTTATCAGGCTTTCATAATTTAGCTTTCTTTATGTAGCTCCAGAGATGTTTGCATAGCAACAAAAAGTGGGACAATATTCTATCCTTTGAAAAGCAACGGGAGAGCTGAAATAAAAATATAAGCAATCAGCAGGGACATAAACGAGAGGCTATATTCAGGAAGCGAATTAGTTCAACTAAACCAACATCTAACAGTCAAGGAGTTAACAGTGTTGTGGTATTTTAATTAGGGTTGGAGTTTGGGTTTGATTCAGATAAAAATCCTTAATTGCTTATCCTCAGCATACCAGGACTGCTCAAACATCTTGGGCTGCAAAATTAGGCTGGGAATAACGCCCGGACAGGATTTCTGAAAAGATTTTGGATTTTTTTTTGAATAAGGCTTGAAATTCTGCAAATATTGCAAGAATAGTCTTTATTAATGTTTTGGGTAGAAACTGGGAGTGAAATAACACTAGAAAAATGTTTAGGTGTACTTGCAGTGAAAAATTACCTATACTGCTTCATCTATTGAAACAAGGTTTGAGTGGGATTTTTGTTTTTCAAATGTTGTTCAAGACACAAACAATAGAGAAGCAAACTTAACTATCTGCTTCATTTTAATGACAGGATAACTAGTGGATATATGCATTTAAATAAAAATTCCGATAAATTTAGAAATTGATCATATGTGAGAATATGAGGATTTCAGTGGTCATTGTGAGTTACAAAATACATCGTAGCATTCGAAAATACCTGCAATAGTGTTTTCTTAGTGCTTTACAGTGAAAAGAGGGTGGATGTTATCTCTTTTATTCTTTTTCACACCTACAGAAAGTGATCAGTGAAGTTAATTTTAGACATCTAACTAAAATAACTTAGAAACATATACAAATTTGTTACTTTAAATTCAAAGAAAAGTGATGAAAGAGAGGAAGGTATATTTCATTCATTCAACAAAAATTTATTGAGCTTTTTGATGTTGCGGATATGGTAGACAAAACAGATCCCGTGGATGTTGCAGTATAATGGTTTAATGGGGGAGGCAAATATTAAACAAATAAATAACAGCCCTCTGTCTATCTATTATCTATCTATCTATCTATCTATCTATCTATCTATCTATCTATCTATCTATCATCTATCTATCTATCATCTATTTATTATCTATCATCATCATAATCTATGTAATTACAGACTGCAATATGTTTTCTGATGGATATAA
This sequence comes from Eonycteris spelaea, assembly GCA_003508835.1. Taxonomy (NCBI): domain Eukaryota; kingdom Metazoa; phylum Chordata; class Mammalia; order Chiroptera; family Pteropodidae; genus Eonycteris; species Eonycteris spelaea. The sequence continues at coordinate 6,469,696 of PUFA01000046.1, forward strand.
ATTAGGTACTATGATATAAATGTGTGAAAGACCAGAGTGGTCAAGGAATAATTCAGGTTTAGGAAGAAAACAAAAGAGTAAAAAAAAATTATTATGTAAGAGATGGGGGAAAGAACATTGCAGGGAGGGGAAGCATCATGTACCAAGCATCTTGGTTAATATGGAAGAAAAATTATTTGACATGTTTAGGTACAAAAAGAGAGTTGAGGTTCGAACTTAGGCTGAAACAGAGAGTAGCAGGGGTTATAACTGGGGAGGTAAGAAAGAGCATTCAGGGACTCAAAGCCATGGTAAGGATTATGACTTTATTCAAAGTATAATATGAAGATCTTGGAGAGATTTGCATGGTGCCTCAGGGTGAAACAGAGTAAGTTAGAGTGACTTCAGCTAGTTTCCATTTTAAAATCACTCTTGGCTGCTGCAGAGGGTGGCCTGGAGCAAGGCATGAGTGGAAGTGGGGAGACCGAGGTGGTGGTCATTGCCATTGAAAAGATGTAGCATGAAAGTGGCTTGGACTCAAGTCATAGCAATGGAAATCTATAGCAAAAGACATAGCCAAAATAAAACCTAGGGGTAGAAAAGAAAAGACTTGAAGAGAGATGAGGAAAAAGGAAGGCTCTAGAATTATTTCTATGTTTCTGGCTCTACCAGGAGGCGCTCACTGTCAGAGATGGCAAAGATTATGGGAGGAACTAGATTGGAAGGAAATGAATAATTCTGAACAAGTTATGTTTGCAAGACCCACGATTCCTCCAAATAGAGATGTAAAGAATGTAAGCCGTTTGATATATGGGTCATGTGCTCAGAATAGAGGCCTGGTCTAGTAGTTTAAATGAGAAAATGTAATTACAGTTAAGTGTTTCCACTGCTTCAACACTCTCAGTAGATTCTCATTGTTATAACAGTTTGATGGCCTTAAGGTGTTGTTGAAACACATTTACTCTCTTACCTTTACAACCTTACAACCTTATAGGATTTGTGATACATGAAATTATTTTTTTTTTCTCCTGGATTCTATATGAGTTAAAATGTAAAGTGGAAAGTGAAATGTGAGGTGCTCAATTCTGCATATGATCTTCTCTCTTCAGCGAGATAGTGTCCTCCACATATTCACAATTTATTTCTACCTCAGTAATAACACTTAATAGACTACATTCCCATTTATGTATTTATAGTTCTGTCTACTCTACTAGAACATGCATTCATCAAGGACAGAATAGTTATTATTATTCTTATCATACCCAAGGCCTAGTATTGAGGGCCCAGAGTGCTCAACACATAGTACATGCTTAATAAATCTAAATGGTAATGCATATTAAACAGAGCAAATAAGAATTGAATTTGCCTGGGAAATTTTATAGACTCTACCAGCTCAATTCTGGAGTATCACTGAGTCAGTTCTGAGAATTCCTTGAGAGAGTGAGCTAAATGCCAAAATCAGACATATTTGATCTTTCATGCAGAGTCACATTGGGGTGGCCAGTAGGTCCTGTGCTTGGTAGAGACAGTTCTGAACTCCCCTGCCATGCTTGGTACCCAGGAGGCAGCTGAAGGGAGTGGATGTTGTAAGAAAAAGTAACCTGAAGTCCTGTTTTACTCTTGAACTTGACTCTTACACATACCATTACTGGAACAAACGGGTACCATTTTCTTTCTATTTCTAAACATATTTAGGCTGCTTCTTGGATATTTCTTTTCTTCTTCAAGTCTGTCTTGGAAGTGAATTTTCAACTGATTTTATTTCTGTAACAATAAGTTTTGGAGTCTGAGAGTACATTTTATGCTGTAGTGTGGATGAATTCCTCATTCCCCAGGGGTGACCCTGTCTAAGCATGAGTCCTGTGCTAGTTCTGTCTGATTCTTCTTCAAGAGAAATTAAACATATCTCTAGAAGCACATGGTTTCCAACTGGCAACGAGCTCAAGACCTCTGATATACCTAGTTTTTTTTTAGGCCTAAACTATTCTGAAGACTTCAGCAAGTGCCAGAAGACTCACAAGTTTTAGAACTACTTTACAATTCAGAATGTGAACATGGCAATGTCTTGGGAGACCTGGCATGTCAATAGAAAAAAAAAAAAAAGAAAGAAACACAAAGAGCTTATGTTTTAAGAGCTTACATTTTAAGAGTGTGGTAAAAGGTAGAAATTGTAAGAGCCTGGAATAAGAGTTACAAATCAAATGGCATGAGGGGCCAAGATGCAAGACGGCAAAGTGAATGACTGAAGTAGACCCAGTGTTAAGCAATAGAGCAAGCTCGGTGAAACACAGCCAACTGGACAGTGCATGCCCTGCCCAACCCCAAAACATATATAGTAATTAAGAAAACAAAACATGAGAGTGAGTCTTTAAAAATGTACATGAGATCATGATACTCCTCTGCTTAAAACCCTTCTATATCCCCCTCTTTCTTCCAGAGTAGAATGTAAAGCCCTTCCATTGCCTGAGAGGCCCTACTTGACTTGGTACTTGTCTAACTACACCTCTTAACACTCTCTTCTGTTTCCAGCCATTTCACCCTCTTGGCCTCCTCACTGGTCCTTAAACACAACCCAGATGTTCAGGTCTCAGGCCTTCGGATATGATGTATCCCTGCCTGGAATGATATTCCCCCAAAGTGAACATGTATTCCATAAGTTTGGCAGGTCTCTACTCAGATGGTGCCTTGTCATGGATGCTGTCCCTAAGAGCATAACAGCACTCTGCCTCAATCATTCTCTAGCCCTCTTATTCTGTCTTATCTTTATAATATTTATCACATGCAGATATGTTAATATTTCAAAAACATTTGAAGTGAATATGTAGTATTATTTTAGTAGACTCATTTCTTAAATGTGTGTGTGTGTGTGTGTGTGTGTGTGTATGTGTGTGTGTGTGTGTATCTGCCATACCTTGGCTTAATCCTGATTAGACATTTCAGTTTCAGTGTATGTATAGTGAAGGAGCTGGACTTTACAGGGTTTTAAGTAGCATACAATTTTATTATTTTCCTTAGTTTCTCTTTCAACTAACTGTTGAATTGCTCTTCCCTTCTCCAGTATTTTCTTATATTCCAGATCACTCTTTTTAAATAATACATAAATCTTGTTCCAGATTTTAAAATCTAGTTCTGTTTATTATCAAAGTCTCTTTCTCTGCTCTAATTTAAAACTGCAGAACCACCAGTTTGGACCTCACTCAAATTAGTAAATGGCGATGAAGAGGCCCTGACAGCTTCCTCATTCTTTCCCCATCTTACCATTCTATACCTTTATTGCCCTTCCCTAGACAGAGTGAGGTGAGGAGTGGGAGAGATAATATTTGAAGGTGCCACTGTAAACCAGAACAAGTGCTCTCTGGGTGTGGTAGGTACCCAAATATTGACTATTTCTTTTAAAGGGAGGTTTGGTGGCTACTTCTGAAATCTCTCCTGCTGAACTATTCCTTAGCTCTGATTGAACATCTAAAATCAAACCATCAGTTTTTGCATTCAGTGTACAAATCCACTTTCTCCACAGATCTTTTTCAAACTGACTCAAGGCCAGCTACCCTCTGTGGGTCTGCTTGGCCCAGAGCAAAATCCTTTATTCTTGCCTTTCATCTTCCCTTCTCCACATTTTTGGGTGGAAGAGCAGCTGTCTTCCTCTGATAGTACTGCTCCTCTTCCTCATTTGCTCAGCTACCCTCTTAACTTGGGTCTTCTCCCTGTGCTCACCATCAAACTCCAGAAGACATATGTCAAGTGTTCTGAACAGCTATCAAGAAGTTTCTTCATTTAAGCATATCTACACATCTACAACTGCCTTCAAAGAAATCCTTTTCCTATCAATCTCCTGACTTATTTGTAAATACCCTCGAGGTATAGTTGCTAAACTCATTTTGCAGCCTTTCACATGTTCTACATAGATATTTTAGCACCTGTTGATCATAGCCTTTGGAACCTTGGACAAAACCATAAGAAAAAAGAGAATGCTATACTTATTATTTCACTACACTTATATTCAGTGTATAATTCATGTATTGTATTTGCATCACATTAAAATGTAGGCTTTTTTTTTTTCTTTTTGGTGTAGCAAAAGCCCTACACTCAAAAAAATGCAAATGAATCATTAATCCTTAAAAATATGCTATAGAATGAATAGAATTATGTAAAATATCTCTGTATATATTTAAGTAATGTATATGTTTTACTTACATGAATGCAACATACAGATTTAATATTTATTTAACAAGAAGAAAGATCAATGGCAAAATCTGTTAATATATTTAAAATTCCATTATAGTGAGAAATGTATACTAAGAGAAAAATACAGTGGAATGAGTTTAAGGTAATTGAGAAAAGATTATCTGCAAATTTTCTAAATAATTTGTCTATAATGACAGAATTTCTAAACAATATTAAAGGGGATAAAGGAGTCTTTACATTTTTGTAATAAATAACCTCTTCTCCCTCCCCCTCCTTTAAAGATAAGAGAAATAATTTTAGGGAGATGATGGCAAAGCATAATGAAAGTAATGAAAAAGCTAAGGAACTATTTCTGTGTCTCATTATACATCTTAAATTGCTATTCCAGTATCCTAGGTTTGCTTAAACAGTTAACTACTACCAAACATAGCAGTAGGTGACTCTCTGGAAAAGAAACTCTGGTCGTACTGTCTGCTTGTAAAGCCTGGAACAAATGAATGCTGGTGGATCTCCAGACCGTGCCCAGTCTGAGCCACACAACTAGTGATGGAGCCCCTGAAGAACCTTGCCTTTGAACAATTGGAACTTGGATTTGCCCAAATCGACAAAGAAGTTAAAACTCCCACCCTCAAACAAAGCCTGGAGAAAATAAAATTTAGGGCCCTAAAATATACAAATAATATAAACTGCAAAATAATGCAGATTTTGCGTTCCCTTTTGAATGTCACTCATACATAAGAAAGCAATATTTTTCAGAAATTTCATGGTATCTGAATCATCCAATCCTTCTTCATCTTTTCTAATTTTACTCAGGCTTTCAGAAGAGAAGGTTGGGTATAAATCCCCAAATGCGCATCCTTATAGTAACAGTTAAACTATTTACTAAAGAATGAAAACAGGAACTGGCTCTGCTGTTCCCAAATTGGAATTTTTGTTTACAGAATGGAAATGTTATCATGGGCTGAAGCCATTAGTGACCTATTCATTTGGAACAGGTTTAAACTTTTACAATATAAAAGTAATTATGGAAGAAAGAAGAAGCACATATATATGTATATAGCATGTAGATTAATAATAATAAATAAATATTTTTATTCTGATTTGTTCTTGGGCATTCCTATAAATTCAAAAGTAGGATATTGCTGAAAAATAACCCTAATTTCACATTTATGCACAGTCACTAGATAGTTACAAATTCTATATTCAGAAAAAAACACATGTAATTTCTGAAATGTTAAATTTCTGAAACCAAAGTGAATTATCAGACATGGAAACAAATATCTGAAGAAATGAAGACAAATATACCTTTGCTTTAATTATCCCCACAGACCTGACTAAAGTATTGTGTACTAGAGACACGGTGGAGGATTATGAAGATACAAAGACGGATATCAACATACATTTAGACTTCATGGGAACAACAGCTTCGGAATTATAAGGAGAGAAAGCCTCTATCTCAAGGCTACATATTGAGATCGTTTCTGCTTCTATCTGAGCTCTCCTCTCCTCCTCTTCCTCTTACTTCTCCTCCTCCTCCTTCTCTCTCTCTCTCTTTCTCTATTTCCCCCTCAAAAGATTCCCAGTTCTATAACTGAATAGTCAAGAGGAGTCCAAAACAATTAAGCCTTGGTTCTATCTTTATTCTACACCTATGTGATAAAGGGGAATTTAATAAATCTCTCTAAATACAGATTTTTCATCAATTATACAGAGATAATAACAATATCTATCAACAGGTTTAATACTGATGTGAGGCTTAAAATAGTGGATGATAAACATTCAGTATTGTATCTAGCACAGAGTAGGTATTTATCATTTGTTAGCCATTGTTACTTTTCCTCTTCTGCCACTAATGCTTGGCCTGTAACAGTTTATCAAGTGTGAGAGATTATATAACTTTTAAATTTAATACTCCACAGCTAACTAACTCAAGGTCTTAAATGCTCAATTCCAAATTCCCAAAAGAGGAATGTGATTGGCTTAGGCCACAAAGTCACTACCATGCTTATAAAGTGTCTGCACTGGTGACCATACCTGGTTGAAACAGCTATGCCTGGGGAAAATTAGAGAAAATATGGAATCAAGTGGTTTACTGTTCATATAGCAAGATTTATTGGTAAGGCTTATCTTTAGGATGTATATGTAGGTTGAAGAGGCAATGATGGAAGTCCCTAGTAAACTATGGTTTCCTATTTTAATGACATAATATAGATGTAGCCTCAGTATTGGCATAGCATGTAGATCAGAGGTCCCAAACATTTTTGGCACTGGGAACCGGTGCTTCTATGAGAATCTAATGCCTGATGATCTGAGGTGGAGCTGAGGTGGTGATGCAGGTGTTGGGGAGTGGCTGCAAAAACAGATGAAGTTTTGCTCCCTCGCCCGCCACTCACCTCCTCCTGTGCGGCCTGGTTTCTAACAGGCAACAAATTGGTACCTGTCAGTGGCCGGGGGTTTGGGCACTCCTGATATAGATAAGGTATCCGAATCTTGTTTAAGAATTTTCTGAATTTTCAGGTTTCCACTACGGAGGAAGTATATTGGATATTTTCCATCTCTTCTTCCCTTTCCTCTGATGACATGAGGTAGAGTCTGTATCTAAACATGAGAAATAAGTGGTTGTCAACGTGACTGAACTGGTTGGTATTGTTTGTCACAGCAGGTTCTTACAATCAATCCAGAAGTGCCACGGCCCTGCTGCAATCAGGATTGATTATTATGAAAGCCAGCTGTGGCTCATCTATTTCATTGCAGATGGCCACAGCCTTTGATTCCATTGAGAAAAGCAATTTGTCACCAAAAACTCAAATGCCGCCTTCACAGTATTTTACTTTCAAAGACATTGGGAGGATAAATGACCATATGGAACTGAATGTGGATTTGTCAGACCTTTTACTGAGAGTCTTTTTGTGTGTGTTGAAAAGTGGCGAAATGGGGGCTGTTGGTTCCTAGTTCTAAAGTTTCTTTGCATAAACAAATTTCAGTTAGTTCAACTGGACAGAATTTTTGGTCCTTTGCCTTACACTGATATGCCATGTCTGGATTTACAGCTTAAGAAATTCATGTAACTCCCTATGAAAAGAGAAATGTATCACTCCAGTCATAATAATATGATATAATAATATACGAAGCTTCTAACAAATGGTTTCATTGTTGTACTTATTGCTTCCCAGTTTTGATAAGCATTTCAGTTTCCATACAAAATTACTCTATTCATTTAGTAATAAAGAAAGAAATAGATGAAATAGAAGTTTGATTTAAAAGTCCCTATTTTGTTCAAGATAAGCAGGTAAAAAGAAATTTGTTGAAGTTACTAAAAACCAATTTTCAAAAGCTCGCTGCTAATTTGAACCCTATCAAAGGAACACACGTATGTGCACCCATTTTTCAGTATAAATCAGGAAATATGAATAGTTGAAGTGCTTTTGTGCTCTAAATTTTCATTAAATATAACTCGAATGCTGATCTCAGGCCTCAGTCTTGGGTTAGGTTTACTTTAGAAAAATAAATTAGAGAAATAATGAACCAAATGAAGTTTTCTATCAGGAAATCCACACAAACTGAGTAAAAAAAGTAGATAAGTAATAGATTTTTTAAAGATTCCTTTAAATGTATTATTTTATTCTTTTAAAGAGTATATTATTTTAGTCATTTAAAGAGCTGATCTTAACTATCTAAATAAAACCAGATTGCTATCCAGTGTAATAAAGCCCCAAAAGACTAGAAAGACATGTTCCCAGGGAAGAATTTGGGAAATCTTGCTTAATACATTGCTGATTAAACTTGAAAAAGAAAAAAAATAAAAGAAAATAAACGGTAGTAGATCTTTGTGAAACAAACCAAGTACATTTTCAGCATGTTATTTGATAATTTTGAAATTAAGTCACAAGTCACAATGCCGGGTAAAATATTGTTATATTATTGTACTCATTCTGCATTTTTATTAAAGGGAACATATTATCAGCTTGGATTTTATGAAAAAGTTTGAATGTAATCCTTTAGGATAGCTTGACGAATTTATGTGGTTATACAACCTGGGAGTCTGAATCTTTCTATAACCACGTCCAGTCATCAGATATCTGGGAGTTTACTTTGTTGTTTTGTCCTTCACCTACAAAAAAAGAACTGGCGATGTTTACCAGAAACTCTTGTAGTGAATGGAAGAGCAGCAAAGATCAATAGGTTAATATTTATAAACCACAATTCAGGTGGTAAAAAGTCTGTAGACACATAAAATAAATATTCTGCTAAATGACAGATTATTGATCATAAAAAAAATTATTTTGCTCCAGGGTAACATTTTCATGTGTTCTGTAAGTTGCATTATGTTAGTCTCATCAATATTAATTAGCAGTAATAATTATCATTTAATAAACCCAAAACTGATATAAACAGTGGAGGTCTCAATATGCTTTCTACAGTGATTTATTATTATTATTATTATTATTAATTATTATTATTATTATAAGTTTTATACCCAAAACTTGAAAAATTAAAACCTTATATATATTTTGTCAGATAAAACAAAATGTATACTATGATTGCATAATAAATTCCACCGTTTTAACTTTTCACTTAGAAATCTTATAAATAAAAATCATTTTGAAAATAATTTGTATTTTGTTTAATGTAACTTTTTCAAAAATTTTGTCATTTTTTAATATTTCTGTTTCATTCACTGCTTATAACAAACAAATAAAATATGTGGATATGTAGAAATGTCAGAGAGTAATTACTATTCCTAATTCTAATTGATGTTAGCATTCTTCTAGTCATCCAGATTTTTAACTTCACTTTAATCTTTATTTTTTGTCCTTGCTCACTACCATGAACCACTTGTCAGTCCTATACATTCCTATACCAGAATATCTCTTATACCTATCTATTTCTTTTCATGTCTATTGTTACCTAGCTTAAGTGTCATTTCTTATCATTTGTGTCATTGTCATAATCTTCAAATTGGCCTTCCCATCACTGGCTCCGCCTGTTTTAATCCATTCTTCATTCTTAAGATTTACTTTGCTAGTATTTCTGCTCAAAACCTTCCACGGTTCCTTACTGCCCTTACACTAAGTACAAATTCAGTACTCCAATTTCTCTTTTCAGTGCTAAATTTTGGTTAAATACCCATATTTTGGAATAGGATTAAAGTGAGTTCAAATCTTAGTTCTAATTCTTGATCTTTATGTACCTTAGCAAGTATTACTTAAGATCATGGAGTTCATCAGAGGATTTGTGTGAGGTGTAAATGACGCAATTAATTTATTAATTAATTAAACTTATATTTATTAAATATCTGTTATGTGCCAGGCAGTGTTCTAAGACTGGTAATAAAACAGTGAATAAGAATTTCTATGGAGATGGGTGAAAATCAAACAGTAGATACACACAGGCACATACTTACATGCACATTCACATGCTTTTGTTAAGATAAGCTTTTTATTTTAGATTAGTTTTAGATTTATAGAAAAATCGTAAAGACAGTGCTGAGAGCTACCTTACACCCACTTTTCTCTATTATTAACATCTCACATCAATACATCATTAACCTCAAATTTATAGTTTATTCGGATTTCCTTAGTTTTTACCTATTGTCCTAAGATCCCATTCAAGATACCACATTATAGTTAGTTGTCATGTCTCCTTAGGCATCTGTTGGCTATGACACTTTTTTAGATGTTCGTTGTTTTCAATGACCTTGACAGTCATTTTCATGTTGGGTAGAGTCAAGTAATAGGAACAAAAATAGGCTATATATATGATTAGAAAATAAAGGGGGCTGTTATTTCAGATAGCATGGTTAGGCAAGACAATTTTGAGGAGATGACAGTTGAATTGAAATTGTAATAGTTCAAGAGATCACGCAGTATATCTATAAAACAAAATTCTACACCCAGGAAATGGCAATGTAGATACCCTTAACTGAGGCCTGGGTGGGTTGAACAAGTAACAAGAAAGCTAGTGTGGATGGAATTAAGTGGGTAAGAAAGAGAAAGCGTGGTGGTTACTGACTTCTGTGTGACAGCCATGGGGATCAAGTGGGTGGGGTTTTGGATTTATTCCGAATGAAATGGAAAGTTCTTAGAGCATTTTGAACAGGGGAATAACAGTTTGATATATGTGTTTTAAAAATAACAAAAGTATATACATAATTTTACATCATATTACTATCATATTGTTTTTTGATTACTATTTACATCCCATAACCTATAGCTTACCTGGATCACTAATTTCCCATTCATACTCTAATCTCTCCCATTTCTGGCCTGTATTATTCCCCTTGCTGGACTTATTTCTGTATCATCTCTGAGAATCTCTCTAATCTCAAGATCTGTCTCAAACATTATGAATTTTAGGAAAACTTTTCTAATCCTTCTCTCTAGGAAAAGTTCCTTGTCATGATACCCTGGAGAACATGAATATATAGAAATATAGAATTTGAAATTGGACAGGATTTTGTTTGAATCCAGAATTGTTCTACAAATGATTAGGTTACTCTGAGTCTGAATTCTTTAGGTAAAACATAGGGATATTTAGTTGTCTTATGAGGTCACCTTCTGAGATAAAGTATTAGAAGCTTAATAACTGCTAGTTATTCAGAGCAAATTCTTTAAAATTGTATTATGCTATTTACTCGATCTCTCCTGTGATAACAGCTATTAATATTTTTATATACTTAAATTTTATTAAGTGCCTACTATTTGTAACTGCTTTGTTAAATACTAAGAATGAGACAGCAAGTAAAAAGTATAAACTTCATAGTGGAGTTCCTGCACTCAAAGGAACTTTTACTAGAGTGGAAGACAGGATATGCAAACATATAGTAAAAATATATTACAAGGGAATGAAGGGAATAAAAAGAAATGCACAGTAAATGGGTTGAGAGTAGAAGAAAGAATCCTCAAGATTTCAAAAACAGACCAGTAATAGTTCTGCCAAAGCCATCCTGGAGTCACTGTCTAGCCCCTACACAGCATCTTGCTTGTAGTAGCTGCTCAGTAAATGTTAGTTAAAACAGATTCCTAATTTTATAGATAACAATACAATTATGACTGGGCATGCCCAAACTCACAGTGTCTTTTGGAAGAGTTAGGACTAGAAGAGAGCTTTGCTATGATCAGCCTATGCTGATAGTCATACTGGCAGAAAGCCAAGGGGCTCCCTATGGTCTCAGATTTACTCAGAAGATTCTTTTAGCAGAAACTTAATTGAACTGGTAGACCCTAAAGAATTCTTCATAAATAAGTGACATAAAAAAATAAAGATTACATTTGGCTATGAGAAAACTAATATTAGGTCTGAATATATAGTTCGACTTGGAGAACTAAGCCAGCTATTTTCCTAAATCTCAAAGCAATGTAAAAAAGAAGGCATTGTAGATAATATTTGGTTATGACCTGGCTTTGCAACAACTGAAAATGCCCCCTAAGTTTCTGGCTTAATTGCTATGAACATCAACCAGGTAGTTATCAGGTAGCCATTGAGTGAGTGCTTGTGCTAGTATCTGCTAATAGTGGGTGCTTTCTTCTAAAGCACTTTTATTGCTTAAAATAATCACTTAGATTATGATGGTGTTTTTACTTGTCCCAAATAAAGTATTTACAAGAAGCCCAAACCCTTATCAATAAATGCCTTACAAAATTCTTTACTGAGCATGGCCTGTCACTATCAGAGCTAATCATAGGAGTGGTGACTTATCACCTACAAAGTGCTTTTTTGCTGATTCCTTAAATCGTTCCTTACAATAGCTCTGAGGTAGCTTTTCCTATTAACTTTAGTTTCATAGATGAAAAAATTAGCCCGTGTGAGTTTTCAAAGAAAGCTCATTTTATAAGTAGTTTGCCCAGGATTTGAACCTAGATATACTGCTGCCAAAGTCCATCCTCTATAATAATAAGTTTAAAAATATTAAAATAAAATAATACATGTATATTGGCACATTGATACATAGAAAATATGTGTTATATAATAGATATATATATATATAATATATATAAATAAGTATATATACATACATATATATACACATTAGGTATATAATATATATAATACACACACACATCATGAGTCAACCCTGATGGTGGTGGGACTAGAAAAGAAAGTACCTGTGACCTTTACCAACTACAGTGCAACCTGGTTAGGGAATGTTGGAAAAAAAAAAGAAAAAGAAAAGCCCATGTAGCCATTACTGCTTGTGGTCTTATTTTCTAAAGGCAGAGTGAGGTGGCTTACTTTAATGGTTTTGAGCTGGCTCAAATGCAGTCCTCTGATCATTGCTGGAGGGATGTGGTCAAATAGCAAAAAGACAAAGTTTAGCTTTAACAGTATTATTTTCCTCCCCCAGCTCTAATTCATACAGAAGTGCCTCTTTATCTTATCCTAACCTCAGAGACTCAAGGTCCTCCTGTTGTCTTCCAAATGACCAGCCTCTCTGGAGTCTTTTACTCAGCTCCGCCCTGCAATCAAAATGCCTAAAATACTTTGATCTTTTCATTTCTTCATTAAAGTAGACCCTTGGTACTAATGATACTGGCATGGTCTTAAGAGGAAAGGAAGATCATAGATCAGTTTGGGAATGACTATTAATTTCTATTCTTTACCAAGTGACTTTCAGCCTAAAGGAAATTCTCCTCTTTGCACATTAATTCCTTTCACTCACTCAAAAACTATTTAGCAACCAGTTATGCTCCAGGCACTGTGCTCATTCCTGTAGATAAAATGGTGAACAAGGATACGTAGATCTTGCCTTCACAATTTTTTTCCTACCAGTAACTACTTATGTGACAAATTAAGAGCAATTGTAATCAATGCAATGACAAACATGTGCATGATGTTATGAATACTGTTAATCTTCCTGAGTCTAGGATGTTAGGGAAGATTTCTTAAAGAAATGATTGTACACTGAGATCTTAAGATGAATAGTTTGCAAGACAAGATTAAACGGTGAGAAAGTAACAGAAACCAATAATGAGCCTGTGATATGGCACCAGCTTTTGAGGGGATCAACCACCAACTTGATGACAAGGTGACTTCACAGAATTCCTTTTACTCTGGAAAGAGCTATGATTGACATTGACTGTAATCATAATATATTCCTGGTATGGGTGGCCATTTCCAGCTTCCATAGTGTTAGCCAACACAACTATCTGAGAATGTTTGACACACCATTATAGAATTCTGCCTAACATTTTCTTGGATCAAAGAAGTTACTTTACAACAATGAAGGTACAACAGTGGGCACATGATCAGTGGATACACTGGTCCTATCATATACTACACTACCCAGTGATTACTGATTGAACAATCTCTTGAAGATACAACTGATTTGCCAATTTTCTGATGATACTGGATGTGGATAGGTACCCTCCCATAGGATGCAACATTCAATTAAATACATGACCATTATAGGGTGCTGTATTCCCAGGTGGAATATGTAAGTCTGGGGGAGTCTCATTTCTCTTCTTTCTCAGTGATCAACTTGCGGAGTTTGTGCTTTCTACCTCAGTAACTCAAGGCTCTGTATGTCTAGAAAGGTGAGTTCTTAGAAGGGGAGCACTTACTCCAAGAGATATCTTATGAGTTCCTTTAAACTTTTACGTGATGGCTCTCACCCATCACAGATTTATTTTGCCAAGAGACCAACAGGCAGGAAGAGCAATAGGGACCTTTGTAGTTGTTTTGATTTATAACCAGGAGAAGGTAGGGCGCTATTATACAATGAGGACAAAGAAGTAGGAAACAGGTGACCCACTGGGATTTTGGTACTCCCCTACACAATTTGATGGTAAAAGAGATGGTCTGAGAAATTAGGAATTAGGATCTAGTTCACTGGTAAACTACTTAAACCAGCAGAGGTGTTAGATTAGGGGTTGGTGAATCTATAGCAGATATCGGCAAAAGGAAAATGAATATCAGACATAGTCTTGGGCTCTACTTTGTTCTACTCACCTTCCTCTTTTTGAGTCACTACAAGAAAAGAGACCAACCAGAATTATGAATTTTTTTTCTAGGTAGGGCAGATCTGCTCTTTGAAGCAAATAGGCCCAAGTGGCACAAGGGTCAACTGAAGCTGGTATTTTGTGCTGTGCTGGTCTGCTATTAGGATCTGCCTAATTGTTGGCTACTGACTATTCACAACTAGGTTTATCCCTCTCTTCCCTCCTCCCCCAGTTGAAATAGCTGCTTTGCCACGGGCTATATATCCCATTTCCAGGGCAGCCTGCATCTACTGACTAGTTGATACAGAATTACAAAGGCCTACCTGGATCCTTTACCTAGACTGGAGACCTAGATTGGGGCTATCTCGGAAAGACTTTCCCAGCTTCTGGATCAGTCGAGCTCACTATTGCAATTTTATCCTAGTTTAAATCTAACCTCTGTCCAAACAGCCCCATTTCTCTTGCTCTTTTTTTGAGGCCTCTCCAATTAAATCCCTGTGTATTCATTTCAGTCTCAAGTCTGTTTCTTATTAGGGATGACAACTCTATAACCAAACACAATAGTTGAATAGGAAGAGAGAATATTTCTTTTTAAATAAACAGCTTGTATAAATTCACAAAGGTGGCAAAGTAATAGATATGAATGCTTAGTAACTTACTGTTGAAGTTTAGGTAGTACAGTTGACTTGAACAACATGCGGTTAAGGGAGTCAACTCCTGTGCAATCAAAAATCCATGTATAACTTTTAACTCCAAAATCTGAACTATAGTCAGTGGGTCACGTCTCTAGTTTCAACCAACTGTGGACTGAAAACAGTATTTTCAATCCATGGTTGGGAACCCTTTGTTGTGAAAATGCAATTGGGAATGCGAAAATACTGCTTTAAATTTGTGGTTGGTTGAAGCCATGGATGCCAAGTTCTCAAATACATAGGACCAACTGTATTTATTGAAAAGAATCCCCGTGTAAGTGGACCCACTTAATTCAAATCCATGTTGTTCAAGGGTCAGCTGTATTGGAGAACATGCTTGGGAAGAGAGCCTGAAGCTAGATCATAAAAAACTTTGAATGCCTAATTAATTCGCAATGTGAAACATTCATAGCTTTTGGAGCAGGTGGCCAAACTGATCTTAACGTTTTGGTGGGAATATTAAACACTGTATAAAATGCGTTGAAATGGAGGAAGAGTTCACATAGAAGAAACATTGGAGTAATTACCTTCAGTTTTCTAAAGGAGAAATCATTATTTTTGGTAATGGTTAGTAACAGTAGAAATGATAAGCAGAAATCTGATGATGCAAGTGTCTAGAGGTAAACAGGGTTTGGTAATTGATTTGATATGAAGACAAAGGAAAATTAGCAACTGGCAATATTTCTGGAAGTCTGAGAAAAATATTTTGGAGTCTTTATAGAATTCTTTGGAAAAACCAGGAGTGCCAGTTGCCTGGGTTTCCCTAGAGATAATATTCTAGAACTCTTCAAAGGGCATGGTGAAGCTTTTGCTCAGCAGTTCTCTATAATAATCCTCACAGCTGAGTACAGAAATATCTCCTAATCTCTGTGCCCATTTTCTCCTTAGGTTCAACTTGCTCCATTCATTTTATGGGGTTGTTCTTTTGAGGATTAGCTGTGACAAACTGTGACTAGGCCAAAAACAGCTTATTTGTATACAAACTGGGGCACTATTGTATAGGCCCCCTTTTGAGAGCAAAGTTTTTTAATGACCCTCAGCTTTGACTTAATTATTTTTATTGTAGTATTACTTAAACGCATTAAACATAAAAATAGGTATAAACTCTGTGTGCTTATCAGCTTTATGTAACTATGTATAAGAAAAACCACTTTATAAGTTCAAGTCAATAAAACCTATACAACTAATAAAATTTAAATTAAGATCACTAATTTAATGGACAGATGAAGTTGTTTTTGTGGCAATAAAATTGCTGTTCAAGACTTAAATGACAATCAGATTCTTTTGAGTTTAGAATTCCAAGTGCCATCTTGTCATTTATCATGACTTAAGTCTTTCACCAATTTCTACAATCAAACAATAGAAAAATCTTCATCAAGATTCCACGACATTTGTTGGCTTTTACTGAGCAGGTACCCTGATTTGTCTGTGAAGTACACTTCTTACAAGCCTTAGACAAAGGGATGAAGCTTGATCCAGTGATATTTGAACACACATATCTATTTGGGACCGAAAAGCGAGTTATTGTGTTTGGTTATAGAGTTGTCATCCAAATGATCTACAATATGGTTATTGATATTTTTAGATTACCATATCAAACACATGTAATTTTTTTGTGAGCTCAGGACTTGAACAGGTTTTTTAAAAAAATTAAGTGCATTTGTCCACTTGTTAAGTAGCTAGTCAGACATGAGTGACAGGGGAACAAAGGAATAGGGGCCCAGCTCTGTAACCATAGAAACTTCCCTTCCTTAAGGACCTCCCAGAAATACCTCCCTTTTAGGGTTATAAATTACCCTAAATCCTAGAGCACAAAGGCCATAAAGCTGTTGGTATAAACCAGCTACAAACGCATTCTCAGAAGGTACTGCCCCTCACTTCAGCCTCATTATACCATCATTAAATCTCATGACTATGCCTAGATGTTCATGAATTTAATTAGACTGAATTCTGGTTAAGGACATGTGCACTAGGCAAAGTTATATAGCAGCTAGGTGTCAATCAAGGTGACCTCACTTGCCAACCACCTAGGAATGTCTTTTGGGGCCCATCAGAGGCTCCAAATATAAGGCAGACCTCTCCTTGCCCTGGGGTTACAGCTCTCCATCTTCCTTGGCTGTAACCCGTACACCCTCCTTAGGGGTACGTAATCTCATTTCCGCATGGCTAGCCAGTTTTAGGCTTGACTTGTCTTCTACTTCATAATGTGGTTTTAATAAACAAATATTTCTCATATTCACTGAGCTGAAATTCCTTTCTTCGGCAGTGAAAAGAACCTAGAGTTGTGTGTGTTACTGAAACTCCGATCATTCCAAAGGCAACATACTGATGGGCTGTGAATTGCTGCAATGATGTCAACTTTTTTCTTTGTTCATTTGGAGCAATGGCAAACAAATTCTATAGAATTTCATCTTAATTTACAATTAAAGCCTAGTTACCACTAAAATGCAATGTAATTTATTCAGGGTTAAACACTCTGAATAGTTGCTTACAAATCAAAATTTGTATAATCCTAGATTCACTGCATTTCTTTCTTTCTTTACTAAGCGGTCTGTCTGCCACACAGAGCTTGGTGACTCTGAGAAGCTTCTAGAGATAAGTGGCACTTCCACTATCCTCAGAAAACCTGCTTGTTTGAATGATGCAATGCTTGTCTTGTGATAGTGATGGTTTTCAATATTATACTTGGCTTTTACTTAAATGTTCCTTCTAGTTTAGCTTCACTGTGATCCACTTTTGTTATATATTGTTTATTTAACTCTATACTGGGTAACAAAGCATAATTTTACTACTAATTTTCTGTCTTCTAATCTTACAACTTGCCTCTAATATAAGTATTGTAAATCATATATAAACCATCCGTATTACCTAAACTTAACCTCTTCCCCCAAATTCAATTGTATAGTGTGTGACATTTCATTGCTACCATGTAGTAATATTTCTAATGAAAATTAAGAACAGGCAAGGTGAGTTTCAGGGTCATTTACCATGTTGAAATGGGTAAAAGTCAAAATAGTTTGGGAGCTACGATTCTCATTAGCAAGAGAACCTAAACTAAGTTATTTGTCTTTGTCTTTCCTGGCTTTCCTCTAGGAAAGTCACACCTAATAATTTGTCCTTTAAATTGTCTTCATGTAAGCTTAGTTTTCATAGTTTGCTGCTTAAAATCCTTGGATGACTGCTCACAATTTAAATTAAAAAGAATGTGGAATAGACACTTAGTATAATTCTAGCCATAATAGGTCAGATTTGGTACAAAACTAGTACACGTTGGATCAAATCCAGATGGGTTTATTACCAAATGAACCAGAAGGATCTAATTATAACATGTTCACATTGAACATGGTCCCATAGAATGGATTTCAAGAATATCATAGTGAAAATGTAGTGCAAATGAAAACGAGATGGGTAGTTCTTTGATGGATGAGGGATTTAGGTAGAATAAGGAATAGAAGAAATGTCTCGGGGAACACAAATGAGGACAATATAGGGAACCTGAGTCTAGAGTTATTTTAAGCATTGGCCTTGGGGTATGAAAAGCGTATGATACAAAAAACAAAGTATACAAAATTTAGTTGAATGTTAGAGAAGTCCCTCGCTGAAATCATTTGAAACTCTTATACTAAAATCAGTTCAATATGTCCAGTATTATTATTATTTTTGTAACCAATTTATTTATTTTAATACTGTTGATCAGTGGAATAAACTACACTTCTCAATTTTTTTCTAGCACTTTTCTAAAATAGAGTCCCACATATTGTCTGCTCTCTGGGTTATTTAAGGCATTCAGTTGCCTACTAATTTCCCTATGTGTCTTAAGTACAAAATTCACAAAAATGTGAACTTAAGGTAATAAGGGAAAGGCTTAATTATTTTTAAAGAAAGTTGCTGAAGTGTATGGGTAGCCCTAAAAATTTGTCATATTGTATTTTATTTCATATTTTCATTGTTTCTTTATTATTTACATACAATTAGAGATCTTGAGCACGAGATAAATGATAGACTTTAATAAGTATAAATCCATGCAGTACTTTTAGAAGAAAACTTGTTTAGTTAATGATGGCAGAATTTGTGAAAGCTCTGGTTATTAAAAGATGGCTTTTATTGCTTAGATCTTTCTACAGACTAAAACAGTTGACAAGGATAGTGACATATGTAATTCTAACAATCTTTGTTGGAAAAACAGCAATTGCCAAGATAGTCTGTCTTAAATCTATTTCTGAGTCTAATTTCTCAAATCCTCTTGAAGGCACAAGTGATGGGTTTCTCTTTTTCTAGTTATTTATTTTTCTGTCTAAATCTACATGTGCAGAAAAATTACAAAGTAAAAAGCTGAAGTTGCATTAAAATAGTTTTTGATTCTGTGGCATCTTAACTAAACCTTTATTTTGTCATTTTTCCTCTAAAAAAATGCATCTGAAATGATGTTTTCTTAAGCTCATAATGGAAGTTATTTAGACAGAATACTTTCTGATTAATTCAGTCAATGAAACTCACACTCTGCTCTACCTCTCTGTACTTTTTCAAAGCAGCCTGGTAATAGCTATATCTAGAATATTGCAATTCCAGTACACAAGGATAAGTGAATGTGTGAATTTTAGATCTGGAAACTAGATGTTGTCTGGTTTTGATACAGTTCTGTCTTCTCCAATTTTGCATAACCCCCACATATTCTTTCATCCATGACTAGATGTTCCCACACACATTTTGTCTCTGGGGTCTTTTCTGTGTATGCCCTGTCAACCATCTCTTCCTTTGCTTGCCAACTATGTCCTCCTATTGGTCTATTTTTTCTATCAAGAGACATTTTCTGGCCTTTTTTCAATGGCTACATATATTGAAAAAAAGGAGACAATTTTGAACAAAATGTATTTATACCTTTTTCCCATAAAATTAGAAAAATTTTAAACTCCCCAGACTTAAATTTATTCAGGTCACATATAGTCAAGTCATATACAACTGCAGTCTCTTTATCCATGCAAATTACTTCCTGGAACTTATCCAGGTCTTTTAAAAGTAGGATAATTCAATGATTGTGTCTACATGATAGCTAAACATGAATACCTGGAAATTCAGTAAATTCATTTAGTTGTTTGGTAGACAGGACACCAAACATTTGGATACTTGTTTAATCAAAAGATATCAAACTGTTTCTTAACATCTGGATGAATAAGTATTATCTAGATAATGATACATATATGTAGATATTTCATTTAGTTAGTTTAGTTTCAGTAGACACAGTTCTGTGGGTTCTGTTAACACCTAAAGAGTATTTTATGCATGAGTTTTATTGCTGATTGGACTCAATAATCAGACTGATTCTAAGAAATACAAATATTGGTTTCAGTTTATTGTACAAGTTTATTTTTATTTTATATTTTACACAAACAATAGATATATTTGTATAATATAGTAATACAGACAATTCACAAAATTCAGTTTTAATAAAAATCTATTTTATTTTATTACATAATAGTATATAAAAATAGTAATTGAAAATTTTATTTCTTATTTTTTATAAAATGTAAAAAATAAATAAATAGAAGAAACTTTTATTTAATTTTATATTGGTGTGAGTATAAGAATTCTTTATCAAGAAAAGTTACTATTTTTGTTATCAACATATTATTTTTGACAAATGAATATTTATTTGTTTAATTAATTTTAAAGTTTCCTTTCTTTTTTTTAAGTACTTACATAGTTCTTACCTTAAATAAGCATTTTATACAAAATTTACCTGGAAATATTTTCCCGTTGCATTATAGACTTTGTTTTTACTTGGATTTCTTTACAATACTGTTTCTATAATTTTCTGAACTTGTGTCTACCACACGCATACACCAGAACATAGAATTAAAATGCTGGTCAAATCAAACCATTCTTTGAGCTAATTTAACCAGATCATTTTGTTATAATAATGGAATTTCTTGGTCATAACTTAAATAGTGTATTGACTTTTCCCCCTTGATCTAATTTAACAAGTGTTTATTGAGTAACCATTTTATACTCAAAACAATATGTGTACTTAGTAGCTATTTGGATTAACTAGGAATTTCAGTTCAGTCAAAGCAGTTATATTGATTTAAAAATACAAAAATTACCTTATACCTTTCATTTTGCAATTTGGTTATACTTCTCAACTCAACTTTAATCTTATGTTTTCTAGATTAACTTTTTATGCAAATATCTAATTTGTTGAAAATTTAAGATTAAAAAATAGTGGTTAATGGCTCTTGTCTAGATAACTCAAACACCTTAAATTTGTACTTTAAATAAAATAATTAGGGTTTTAAATAATTTCATAAACTAAAAACCAGAAAATATTATACATTAAATTATTTTGCTTGTATATAACATAACATAGTTTAAGTATTATTTCTTTTTAAAAATTCCTCTTTAGTTGCTATTTGTTGACCATATCGTGTGAAATTCACAATATTTTGTAATCACTTTCTTAATTTATATTAATTGTTATAATGACTTCCATGTAAATTTATGTTTATTTCTTTACAGTCAGCAAGATTTATTAATTTCAGAATAAATTTCTGTAACTGTGTATAGTTTCAGCAATATAATTGGCTGTAACTGTGACAAGTCTTTGAAAGTAGAGGAAAAATTATATAGAATATAGAGAAAAAATGATACAGCAGTGATTAATTAGCAGAACATTTATTTAAGAGATACATTTATCTTTTTCCATTGTACAATTGTCAAAATATTTATATATGTCATTTATATACACACATGCATAAACACATATACACTCAAAATTTCTGGTCACATCGATTGTTTAAACAACTGAAACAAAATGGAAAAATATTTTCCCCAAATTATCTGGAAATAATTTCCTCAAGTAGTATTTCTAGAAAAATAAAATAACAACAAAAACATTTTTTTGTGGCTAATAACATTACAAGGTTTCCTCTTTCTGTAGAAAAATAACAAGATAAACATTTCTTAATAAAAGGAGACAAATAGTATGAAATATCTAACCAAAGCAATGGCTTAAATGAGCATATATTGATTAATAAAAGTGAAATGAATTCATCCCTATGAAATCATTAATAATGATAAAGACGAATATTGCATGATCTTCCATCTTTAAGTCTGCATGAGAAGAGCTTGAGCTTGGCTTCCCACTGTCAGTGCTAAGAGATTAATGATGTAATTGTCATTGAATCTGATGTCCTTCTAAAAATGAGCTGAATTTGAAATGCAAATCAGAATTTATTGAATCTTTTATGATACAGTGAAAGAATTAAAAACCCTGGTTTATGATGAGAAGGAAAGAATGATAACTAGACAAGAGCCATATTTTTTAGCAACATAAAACAACAAAGAAAGACGTAAAATCAAATTTGGGGGGTTTTCTTTTAATATAGGAGCAAATATTTTTACTAACATGAAGCAATTTAAAAAATTTTTAAGTGATCTTGTAGGTATCTAATCATTCAAATAACTACCTTCTCATCATTCAAGTCACTTACTTAATGGACTCAAATGAAATCTACATATAATTTTTAAATACTTAAAGTCTTCATTTTAGTAATGAGAATTGCATGTATATAAACACTATGATCAATAGTTGTAACCTTTACCTGTGTCAGGCATATCAGACATATGTCCTTTAGCTTCAAAAAATTGAAGAAGCCTGATATACATTTCTAAGAGTCTATATTTATATTCTGTAATACAATATCAAGACATATAACCCATTTAGGAAACTGCGTTATAGAAAAAAACTGTATCATCCTGGATCTTGTTGGACTCAATCCAAAGTATTAGTTTGTAAGAATGTGTTGGATAATCTACAGGTAGGTAGTGAGTCACCATTTAAGGAACATGAGATACTGTTTTTAAACAAGAAATGAAAACGAATTGGATCTCTGTTGAAACAACATAGTTCTCTAGTAAAAATAACGAATGTCATAGACAGGGACTAGTTAACTCTCTGGATTCCATGCAGCATTAATTGTGAAATGTTTGTAGAGCATGTATTACATATCAAATCGAGGGACAAAAAATATATCAAGCATTCCTTTCTTAAAGCAATTTGTACTTACCTTTTGTGTGTGTGTATGTTTGTGTGTAAGAAATGTTTAGAGAATAACATGACTTAGTTTGTGATTTGAGAAAAGGGTCAACATAAGTTCCAAGAAGAAAGAGATCATCTTAGACTGATGTTCAGCTGAGTAATGAGGAAAATCTTGAATTAACAAAGACAAAAAGATAATTTCAGCAAGGAGTGTAATATGTTAAAAGTGAAAAGATTGACTAACAATGATGATGGTGATAATTATAGCAAAAATTTACTGATTATTTGGGTGAGACTCTGTTCTAAAATCTTTTATATCTACTACCTCATTTCATTTTCAATCTTTGTCTATAAATGAAGAAACAAGAGTCACAGAGAGGTACGTGACTTCCCTAGGGAGCAGCTGAGATCCAGACCCATGTAATTCTGTTGCCAGTTTACTCTCTTGATTGAAACAACTAGATGTAAAACTTGTTGATTATGGGGGGGGGGGGGGTGGGAAATCAGCTTAGTGCTGACCCAATATAGACATCTTAGTTAGTTGTATTAACTAATGTCAAGCATGACATATTCTATTTTAAAATCAGATTATTTGATTTCTCTATCTTCAGCCATAGGAAACTTCAGTTTTGATATTTGTGAAAATAATTTACAGGTCATATGGTCAAATGTGAACAGTACATAGACAGATTATTCTGTACTAACTTTTAGTTTAACTGCCTATTTAACTTTCTGAGTTTTTTTTACTACCCCAAAGCAAATAAAGTTTGTCAAGTCAGAAAAAAAAATAATATAAGGTTTGAAATGACCAGTTGTTTAGCTTGAAAAATAGAAAAAGTCTCAGTATGTGGACATAGCCTAAATGTTAAAAAAACATTAAACACTAAAACTTGAGGCAAACTTATAAATGCTCTTCCTAAATTAAAATCCAAATTAATATTACAAAGTCATTACACTATAGAGCTGGATATAAATGTAATTAATTGATGTTAGAAATATCATACAATTTAATAGAATTATTTTGCTAATAGATTTTCAATTGAGATTTCTGATTATAAAATGTCATTTTGATGAACTTTTCTGAAGAATCCTAATAGACACAGTTAATATATATTATTTATGCTCAACAATGTTTTGTATTATGCACATGTGCCCAAAGGCTTAGGCAATGGGTGAGGATATTTAAAAAAATAAATTAAAAGAATAAATAAATTAAATAAAATTAAAAACACATGTTACTTTTGGGGGTGTTATGGAGAGACATGTTTATGTGACGATTGGCTGCTCCATATGTTAAGCTTGCATCTGACTTCAGGTAATCTAATGATTAAAGGCCTATTCCCTAAACAGTCTAGGAAAGTCTCTAGTGACATGCACAGAAGGCAATACTTGGAGACTTAAATTCAGCAGATCCTCAAGAATCTTAAACAATCCATGCGGTCCTTGATATAGCTGTGAGGCATTTGGCAATTTAAAAGGACAGATTATTCTGAGTAGGTAACTTTGGAGAAGTGTTGGTATAATATTAGACAATTTTGATCATCATACAGGGGTTATTTGAGTCTCTTCACTGTCCAAAACTTGAAAAAAATATGAACCATGCAGAATTCTCATCTTTTCCAAGAGATTGTCTAGAAAAAGAGATCAGGAGAAACAATGTACTTCTATATTTACTTTTCTCTTGATCATTTAATCTAAGAAAAGAAAGAAAGAACATGTCTGGAATGCAATATGAAATTTTTTTTTTTACATCTGCTATTATGGATTTACTTCCAATCATTCCTTGACTGTATGATTATGTATTATGACAATGTCACAATACCAATTTTTTGATGGAATGTCAGAAACATTTTACAAGTCTGTGATTCCCTGAAAACTCAAGTGCTTTTATAACTTCATAAAGTTACTATAATAGGCTTTATTCTTTCTTTTAAATGACTGTCAGAGGGACCTACCATTATCTTGACACTTATATTTGAGAAACTTTTGCTGAAGCTTTTATACACCTTCCTGGCAACACTCAGTGTGTAAGCTCTTTTGTGGCTTCTTTTTTTTTTTTTTTTTGCTTCTCATTATGTCTAACCAGTTGACTGTTTTGTCTGTTTTGATCAGCAAGGTTAGAAGTGAGCTGAATTCTGAACATTTTTTGCACTGTTTTTTTTTTTGTTTTTTTTTTGTTTGTTGTTTGTTTTTTTTTTTTTGGTTCTGCTTAGGAAATATTTACTGGCTCCATAAAAATGAAGTGATTTTGAGATTTTATTGATGTAATGGAAGAGGAAGTATTGCCCGTTACTATATCCAAAACATTCAGAAGTACAAGCAGAGAAATATGTCTCTATCATCAGAATTTAATATAAAATCATGTTCTTCTGTCATACAGAAAATTTGTCATAGATTTTATCTGCAATAAAAGCTATGTCAGTAATGCCACATAATACATTTGTAAAGGTTAGAGATATTTTAACCCTCATCTATGACCAGAATGATAATAGTAAGCAACTCACTGAAACACCAAAAGCAGATTGTTGAGAATGTAAAAATGTTCTGTGGAAATTAATTCAAAACAGCATAGGATCCGCACATTGCAATGTGGTGGGGTTATTTTTAATAATGTCCTTGAAATGATAAATTTATTACATAAGTAAAAAATATATAAGAGCAAATTCCATCAATTTCATGTCCTTGTCACGAACTTGTGTTCTTAAAATCCAGAGAGATTATGCTGTTGTATTGGTTAAAGTCTCACAAAGGCCTCTGAAAACATAACAGCCACATTACTTTAATGACTTCCTTTTTGAAATGCTTAGTTACAAACCATGCATAATGAACAGCATTTTCTCAGAAATAGAGCTTTTACTTATATGGATTTCAATTTCCAAAATTTTTATAATTCTCTATTTTTAAATACTGCTAATTAGGAAAACAAATATAGAAGTAAGTATTTGTAGCTAGGTGAACTATTCCTTGGAAAATTTAAGTTGCTGACATTCACTCTGTAAAATTATAATCTCTCTCTCTCTTTTTTTAAATTTATATTTCTTGGTGTGACTTTCTGGACAGAAGTTACTTTCTCCTTTAATTGCAGATTATGTTTTTATATTAAGAGCTGAATTTACAGATGCTATAACTTCTTTATCAGGTAGTTTAGCAATTGCTGTGCAGCTTCAGAACATATATTTAAGTTACTTTACTCAGAATTGAATTACAAAAGAACTACAGCGGAAAATAAAATACATTTTAGATTTTCTCTTTCATTGGATGCACACAAAAAAACAAATACAGGTTTTACTTAGGAAAATCCAAGTAAAACTTTATCTTTTTTTTTTTTTTTTTTTTTAATCCTAGACAGTGGAACTATTCAATAACTGATTGCTTTTTGCAAGGCTCACGCTGGCTTCTGGTCATTTCATTCTGAAGTGCAGAATGTATTTTGAATACAAGATGATTTAATTTAGTTGGTTTAATCCACAGTTACAACCTTTGCCTTTTCTTTTAAAATAAGTTTCATGAAAGCATCTGCAGAAGCCTTGTTTTGATTACCCTTTGTCCTTCAGCCTTAGATCAGTATCAGTTTTTCCCCCCTTGCTTATAATCTATTATAGAAAATTCTGTAGATTTCTACAGCATGACCAAGACTAGACGTTATGTTTGCAATTTTCCATGAGATTTGTATAGTATAAAGTAAAAATGTTTATGTTAGAAGACATCTGCTATAAATAAAATGGCACTGTAAATTTTCAAGAGAGCTGTACAATGTTATAAAGGCTCAAAACATTAGCCATCTAGAGCTGGTTCCGGTACTTAGTGATTTTTCCAATGGGTCAACAGTATTCACCTCAGTGTTCTTGAATCCCCACCAAACTCCTGGTTCTCTCAACTTCCCTTCTAGCCCTCAAAATTGCAATGAAAGTCATCTGTAATACTTTCAACACCCTCGCAGATTGGCTTTCATTCTCAGGGAACATGTGAATGGCATTAAAATACGCTTCCCACTCTCACAAAAATTTCCTCAAAATACTTTGGAAACTCAAACCACTTATTTCATATTCTGATCGTATCTTTATTGAATAGCATCAGCCAGCTTGAAAGGGTCAGCCATCCCAGTCAGTGATACATATTATTTAAGAAGTTTCCAGAACAACTACTCATTAAATCTCTACCTCAGGAGAAATTTATCAGGGGAACAGAGAGAGACTGGTATTTCTTCCTCAAAATTTTTCTGGTAGTATTCCTTAAAAACAAGTAGCAGAGTTCTCATAACATGCTTTTATTGAATGATAGCATTTTTTATTTTTCCTAAAGTGAAAATCTTCATAATGTTCGTGATCAGAACTGAGTTGAGAAATCAATGAATAAGTATGACAATGACAAGCAAAAGATACAATGTTCAGAGGAAGTTCAGAGGAAGACTTTATTAAAAATGGTTATTGAAGAATATAAAAAAAAACCTCTCATTTAAAAACTCTTCATGTCACTTTATGTATGTATATATATATTATGTATATATATATTAATTAAATTCATTGGGGTGACATTGGTTAATAAAATTATATAGGTTTCAAGTGTACAGTTTAATAATATGTCATATGTATATTGCATTGTGTGTTCACCACCTAAAGTTAAATTTCATTCTATCACCATATATTTGATTGCATTTACTCTTACCTACTCCCCCTCCCCACTTTTCCTCTGGCAGCCACTAAACTGTTGTCTGTGTCTATGAGTTTTTGTTTTATTGTCTTGTTCATTTGTTGCTTTCAGTTTTATATCTCCTATATGAGTGAAGTCATATGGTTCTCAACTTTTTCTGTCTGATTTACTCTGCTTAGCATGATAATCCTAAAATTATCCATGTTTTCACAAATGGTAGTATTTCAGTTTTTCATATGGCTGAATAATATTCCATTATATATATGTACCACATATTTTTTATCCAAAACAATATTAAGGTTCATCAAAAAATTAAGAATAGAATTTCCATATGACCCAGCAATCCCTCTTCTGGGGATCTACCCCCAAAACTTGATAACATTTATTCGTAAAGACACATGCACCTTGATGTTTATTACAGCATTATTTATGGTGGGCAAGACATGGAAACAACCAAAATGTCTTTCAGTTTATATGTTTTTTAATATATAAAGTGAAATCAGAACATCAAATAATACTTTAAATTCAAAATATAAAATTCTGTAGAATAGCAAATATTACGTTCAAGCTTGGGCTTTAATAAGGGCTTCAGGGGTTGATGAAAAAATGTAAATTAAGGCTCATTATTTTTTCAGATAACAAGAAAAGTAGCAACTTGTGTGAATATTTCTTCATTTATTTACTGCATATCTAGTATGAAAAAGTATTTTTCTGTATATTAGTTATATGTTTTAAATTGCTTTTTCATTATAATACCCCAAAGGCAAAATTATTTTATTGGAAAATTGATTTGCTATTAAATAAAATAATGATAAGAGTTTAAAAGGTCTAAACTATTCAAATGATAGAAATTTAGCTCACAAACATTACCAATGTGTTGAAATAGTTTTGTGTGTATATATATACAAAGATATTTTAAAAACCTTTTCATATTTATTGTTCTCAAAATGACTTTTTGTAGCAATGGGGAAAATGTTAGGCTGCCACTTTTTCAGACAGTAAGTACCTAATACACACAGAAAGTATATAAATTGTTACTACTATCAAAACCCTTTGCCAAAATTTTTTTACAAAATACTTCCCCCTCTTATAAATATTTTTCACTTATCTCTTTGAGTCCTTTATCTTCTCCAATGTCCTACCCTGCAATATGTGTGAAATTTTATCAAAAGCTTTCTGATATTACCATAAATTACTGTGTAAGCAGAACTATTACTTATCTGTCAAGGTTTTTTTCCCCCTTTCTTTAGCAATTTTCTCCATTTTTATATATATGAAAGGATTTTCCTGCTATTTCTTACCAAGAACTGTACCTTAAAGGCTTTGACTTTTAAACAAGGGGATACAGTAGAAATCTGTTCATAAAATAACCTTGCTACACCACCAAAGGGTAAAAAAAATCATTTTATTTCATATACTCTTTCTTTAACAAGCATTTGGAGAAAATAATTTTTATGTGGTGAAATAGATTCCTATGTTAAATACAAAAAGTATTTTTATTGCATTTAATGTATTTTCTAGTTTTTAAAGTTCATTTGTTTGTGTATTTTACATGTCATAACTGTCTACTATTTTTCCAGTGATTCATTTTGTAATCTCTTACAATGTGTTTCATTAGTGCAACATGGTAAATGTTAATTTTTTGGTAGAAATTCTTTTACAGGGCTTTATTGTACCTGGTTAGTCATACTTTTTGACAACCATGCAATTATCTTTTCTATTGTGAGTTTTCTTAAAAAATATCCAAGGTTAATTGGATGGATATTACACTTTGGAAAGGAATTATGATGATATCATATTATGGACTGCATAATCTGGAAAGAGGGTGAATATTAGGGTTGTTTTATTACTGCCACAAGCAGAGATGGAGTGAAGTTTCTATTGTGGTAGTGTGGAGAAAAGGTCACTTTGAACATCCAGACTTTGAGAAAGATTATTATTATAAAAGAACATCTAGAAATGATCTTGAAGAAGAAAACTGTAAAGCCCTTGGTGATGTCCCCGGGGGTGCTCATCAGTTGGCTAGAATTCACTATTTTACACTGGATGACTTGTCTTGCCACATCTCTAGTTTTACATAAATGCCACCTCGGGTGTATTTAAAAATCCTTTACAAAAATTAGAAAACCAATCCTTCCCTCTAGAGCACACACATACTAGCCTCACAAATGGATTAAAAAGTGAAATGGAAAAAATGTTTCTCTGAATCTATCCATACTGAGATCCAAGCACTAATGTAGAAAAGGTTCATATCTATCATCAAAAGACTCTGTATGTCAACAATGATCAAATTGTTTTCAAAGTCAACAGCAAAGATAATAAATAATGACAACAAACAAAACTCTCGAACTCTCAGGCTTCCTTCTGGAATGGTAATTTTCTTCATAGTATAACTAGTTCATACAGATGCAATCACTCTGACCATAAGGCAAGGGCCACTTCTGCACATGTGATGGAAAGTATACTTAGGTCTGCACGTCTCATTATAACTCTTATTTTATCACTGTATTGCTCTTGTATATTTAATGCCTTGGTGAGAGTAAAATTGAGAGTGCTGCTTCTGGGGAATGATGCATTCTGGGACCTATAACTATAGTTCCTAATAAATAGCTATATAAGTTTGGGTAAGAATTACATATCTTGGGGAGTGAGTTTCCTTATCTTCAAAATGAAGATAATAACAGAAACCACATCAGAAGGATTTTGTGAGAATTTTAAAAGTTGATATAATTATCTATTACCAAATTATTAATTAAATGTATTTATTAACTTAGCAGACTTTTTTTTTGAGCAGTTTTAGGTTTATAGAAAAATTGCATAAGAAGTACAGAGAGTTGCCAAGTATTCCCTACCCCCAATTTCTCCTATTATTAATATCTTGCATTAATGTAGTACATTTGTTATCATTTTGATAAACCAATATTGATACATTGTTATTAATTGAAGTCCATAGTTTGCATTAGGATTTATTCTTTGTGTTACACAGTTCTATGAGTTTTGACAAATGCATAATGTCATATATTCACAAATATGGTATCATACAGAATAGTTTCACTGCCCTAAAAATTCCCTGTGCTCCACCTATTCATTCCACATGCCTTACCCAAAAGCCACTGAACTTCTTACTGTCTCCATAGTTTTGCCTTTTATAGAATATCAACTAGTTAGAATCACGTAGTATGTAGCCTTTTCAGACTTGCTTCTTTCACTTAGCAATATGTACTTAAGGTTCTTCTATGACTTTTCACTACTTGATAACTCATTTCTTTTTATCACTGAATAGTAATTCATTGCATAGATTAATGCAGTGTGTTTATTCATTCACCTATTAAAGAATAACTTGGTTGCTTCCAGATTTTAGAGATTATGACTAAAGCTGCCATAAACATTCTTATGTAGATTTTGTGTGGACATGTTTTCAACTCACTGAGTCACAATTACTGGATCATATTGTAAGATTATTTTAGCTTTGTAAGAAAGTGCCAAACTGTCTTCAAAGTAAATATGCCAATTTGCATTCACACGAACAATAAATGACAGTTCCTGTTACTTCATATCCTTGCCAGCATTTGGTGTTGCTATGTCAGTGTTTTGGATTTTATCCATTCTGATTGATAGGTAATGGTATCTCATTGCTGTTTAATACATTTATTTATTTTTTAAACAAAAACCTATTGGCTTTTATGTACCAGGGAATTATTCTGAGGACTGGAATTATAGGTGTGAATAAAACAAACAAATAAAAAGCCTTCAATGGAGTATGGGTAGAGACTGGAAACAAAGAAATTAGTAGGTAAATATGTATAATATGTAGGTTGGTGATAAGCTCTATTATGGAAGAAACTTGAGGAAAGAAGAATGTTGAGGTGAAGACTATGATTTTAAATTATGTGGTTAGAAAAGGCGTCACTGAGAAGATGACATCCAAGCAAAGACCTAAGTAAGGAGAAGTTTGCAGACATGCAAACATCTGGGGGAAGTGTTCCAGGCAGAGAGAATGTCAAGCGCAAAGGCCCCTGGAAGGAATTCTTCTGGAAAGTTTAAGGAGCTGTACCAAAGTCAGTGTAAACAAGGAGGAGATGATATCAGGAAGTCCTGGGGGCCCTCATGCAGGACCTAGTAGGACATGATAAGGGCTTTACCTGTTACTCTAAGAGAAGTGGAAAGTCATCAAAGAATTTTGAGCAGAAAAATGATATGGTATGAATAATCCATGCAAAAGACATGCTACTTGCCTCAGGTTTGAATAGAATGATTATAAAGTGTTTGTAGTATTACCTATCAAATGGTACTATAGTTAATATTATTTTCATCATTAATGTAAAAATATAAAATATCCACATTTCATACCTCATGTTTCTAATTATTATGGGATTATATTCTGATGTTAATTATTCAACTATTTTCAGTGTAATTATAAATGTAGTTATAGATCTTTTTAAAAAATCCAACTTTTCCTAATTTGAAAAGTTGAAAATGTTCCTACTGTATTAGATTTGCATGATATTCCCAGGATATGTCTTTTAATATTTTTCCACTATTGAAATATATTTAGCTCACTTAAAATATAATTCAGTTTCAATTTGCAGTCATTCTAGCTAACAAGTAGAAGTGTCATATGAAAAAAAAGGCAGAGAGTTGTTAAAGTTTTGGGCTTTTAACATTTTTTTTCTTCCCCAGAAGCAGCAAACTTAGGGAGAGAAGTGTGGTTACAATAGTTGTCATTCAAAATTATAAATGAGGACACTTTGGTTGAACGTTAAGATCCCTGAGAGTGAGGCTGGGAGATTGTGAGGAGATACCTTTTTTTTTTTTTTTTTTGAAACAAAAATTTAAATCTGGAATGTTAGATGTCTATCTAACTGTGAATGGGAGAAACTGAAATTAAGCCTGCTTTCACCCTAGTTTGGAATATGGTTACTGGGTCTCAGGGAGCCTATAAAAACATTAAGTATACTAAACAAGTAAGAATTCCAGAGAAACTCTCCAGTCATTTGCTACCTGAATATGGATTAAGCAGTTTTCTAAATTGATTCCAACAATGACCTAAGCGTAGATGTAAATATAGACGTTAGTTCACTTAAGAAATATGTACTGACAATGCTTTATGTATGGAGAACGCTTTTAGGAACTGGGGATACAGAGATAATAAAACAAAAAGTCCCTGCCTTATAGAATTATATTATAGATGGGGAGACAGCCAATAAATATTTAAGCAATTGAATATATAGTATAATGTTACATAGTGATAAAGACTAGTCAGAAAAACATGAAACAGGATTAAGGGATAAAGAGTGAGAGTCTTTAGAGAAAAGATCTCTGATGAAGTAACAAGAATGAGACACGAATGTAGGAATGATGCAAGCCATGTGCCTAGTTCTGGGGAAAACATTCAAGGCAGAGAAAATTCTAAATGTAAAGGCCCTGAGCTGGGAACATTTCTGGTTTGTTCTAGGAATAGCAAGGAGGCCACGTGACTACCCGTCCTGATGGAGCAAGGTCACGGTGAGAAGGGGTAAGAGATGAGGCTGATGGGAAGCAGGTTGAGTTTCCACATCTTGGAAAGCCGTAGGTATTTGAGATCATCAACATGTTATGACTTGATTTTCATTTTGAAGACATCACTCTGTAGAGGAGAGAAAGTAGGGAGACACAAATAGAAATAGACGGTCTAACTAACCATGCAACTATTGCAAATATCTGGGGGACCAGGGCTTGGACTACCCTGGTAGTAAGAAAAAATGAGGTACATTTGTAGGCAGAGGTGACAGCATTTGCTTAAGTAGAAGAAAGAAAAAAAAAAAAAAGAGAGGATTGGTATATGAATACCCAAGCTAATGATGATGCTATTTTATCACATGAGGAATGTAAAATTGAAAGAGAAGTTAGGCTACAAAATATTTTTTTCAAAGTTAGAAAGATCTGTTCTTGTGTTCACTATAAAGCCTACAAAAGTTTTGAGACATAAAACAATTTCTGTTCTTTAAAAGTATGTATAATTTTACTCCCTTTGAGATGAGCATAAATATTTTCTATCACTGAGTCTCGAGAATTTTCTCTCGCCCATTGGTGGGCTTTAAGAGAAAACCTGAAGAGCCTCAAACTGATTGAAATGTACACAGGTGGTCTCTTTCATCTGTAAGGAAAAATCAGCCTTTATTCCATAGACCAATCTTATCTTTATTTATAACTAATAGGTTTTTTGTTTTGTTCTGCTTTACTAGAAATCTATGATATTAACATGTGGTATATAGATACCAAAAATATCATTTGCTGGGGCTTAATGAAGACTAATTCAGTTTTATACTCAGAAGTGTTGACAATGCTTGACAACATTTTTTTTTGTTTTGTTTTAGGAAGGACAGTTATGGGTGAACCAGAAACGTTGCTTTGAGTTGGCCAGGATTTTAATTGCTGTTAAACTTGTTTTTTAATTATAAATTAATTTTTAGTTTAGCTTAATCATTACCATTTTAGTTTCTTATGGGATATTCCATTAAGCTTACAAAGTGTATATTTGATCCAATAGTATTTTTAGATTGCAATACCCCCAAGGCATTGAATCCCAATGTACCGTGATTTGAATATAAATTATCTGTACTCCCTGTTGCTAAAACAGATGTCTACATAATTTTTCTCTTTCATCCCTCAATTTACTTAGGCAATGACACTTTACTGTTATCACTGAATTCATTTTCCTCTGGAAGAAGTGATCAGGTAGGGTAAATGGATTACAGTCTTTGCTATGACCAAATTGTTTGACATACACACAAATCTTTGTTTCTTCTCATTTTTCCTCTTTATCATGAAGCACTTTAGTGGTGAGTTTTATATACTTTTCTTCAAGTTATCAGATGTACAAAGACAGTGAATGGAAAAGACATTCAAAATTTGGTGAATCTTCTTTTATGAGCTTTGTTTAGAGTCAGAGGATCTGCAATTAAATTATGAATGTGCTAATTATGAATTGTTTGATTATTGACAAGTCACCTAACTTCATAGCCTCAAATTTTTCATCTGTAAATTGGAGTCATAATATTTTCTATTTTATTAGGTTATTATAAGATTTAGTGAGATGGAATATATTAACTTTATTATGAGCCAGGCACTATTTAAATTGCTTTGCAAACATAGCAATAAGAAGATGATGATATTATTGGCCAATCTATATAGAACAATGACTAGTAATAAGTAATATTAAAAATTATCCTGGTCAAATGTTAATGAATAATTTTAGTGAAATTGACAGATTGGATTTTATAATCAAAAGCACCACTTTGGGAAGTAAAGAATGGTTGAAGATTTGCTCTGATATAGAAAACTATACTGTAGAGGATCTTTCCATTATTTAGGATAAAACTAATTATAGAAACTCCTTTCATATGACCGAATGTATTTATGGCTAAAGATGAGACTGCATCAACATTACATCTATTTAAGTGGAGTAAAATCCATCCACTTCTGGAGATATAAATGGGTAAGGCTAAATGAATCTGTCAGAATATACTCTTCAGACATTGACTCAAAAGGTTATTTTCCCCTTATTTAAGCAAAAGAGACAAATTAATTTTGACAGATCTGGCAATTATCTGATAACTGCCAGCTTATTTTTTTAAAAACTACCCAATAGCAAGAAATTGTGATGATCAGATATCTTGTCTGAAAAAGGCCATATACCAAGAGCTAAAGGAACTGTGATAATAATCTGGAAACCAAATTTTGCTTCAAGAATAAAAAGGCTATGAACGACTGTCAGTGAAGAAATACAGGGCCAAGGTAAAAAAAAAAAAAAAAAAAAAATCCCAGGCAAAATAGCAGGGGTAGGTTGGTAAAGCACATAGAAAAAGGAAAAACAACAGCAACAAACAAATAGAAACAGAAATTGTTTCCCTCTAGGTTCCAGTGTATAAATACTGATTATCATTAACATTTGCACAATACTTTCATATTTTGTTAGGGACTTATAATATAATAATGAATTTTAAAGTGAGACCAGAGATGAGAAAGAAATGCAATAGGCAAACTCTTTATAGTGTCTTAAGGCTTACTATTGCTAGGTCCAGTTTTTCTTCTACTCTCACAGCCCTGCTAAATCCTCTCAGAAAGGAAATTGGACTATGCCTTTCTCTTAACATTGTTTTTCTTATTTTGTGCTCTCTATAGTCAAATATCCCACATGGTTCCTCTACCCCCAAATGTTTTAGTTAATAAGGTCAGTATATTGATAGTAATAAGAAAACTCATTGGTCATGTTTAATCATTGGTTTCACTAGCTAGAAAGCCTGAAAATGTGGGCAAAGTTTTGAATAAGACACACAATATTAATTCATATTTGTGCATGAGTGAATGAGCCTGTGTCAATAGTTGTCAACATTCTATATAATGCTTTTCTTATATGGGGACTCACATATTCATCAGTGAAACATTTCTTTTTGATGACAAAAATTGAGCAGGTAATAATCAAGTTAGTTACCTATCTTAACAAGTCTAAAAGGTGCTCAGGTTATTATAGAATTTCAGTGAAAAAAGAGAAGATTTGGGTTTTTCAGAAGTGATTATATCAGAAACCAAGTCTAAGAGTTGTGAGGCTAGTTGTAAAATACATTTCAAAAATCATAAGCTGGAAGTTGTGGCTGAAAACCAACCCAGGGACAAAGAGATTGAGCTCTGATAGTAACTTTTAAGACCCTTAGCCACTAGGGTAAAAAGGCCATTTTATTTCTGGTCTTTTGCTTCAGATAAGAATATATAAAAGAGAGTTAGGAGATTTTGTTCCTACAACTGTGATAAATGTAGTTACACTTTGGAGAAATGAGTCCCAGCAATACCTAAATTGGTTGGTTTCACGTTGATCCCTGAACCTGTCTTATCAGGTAAAGATTTAGAAAACAGCCTGTATCCTAACCATGCTGCTCACAGAGGATCGGCATGCATCACCGGAGCCTAGACAGTACTACCTTCCCAAACTTCTGCCTGAGCCCTGACCCCTAGATGCCTAGCCTAGGAACGCAAAAGATCTAGAAGAACACTAGGAGGATACTTACGAAGACCTGTTTCCTGTGTTTTTTCTCTTGAATAGACAACCTAACAGGTAGCCTAAAAGTATTTACCTTACCTAGGGGCAGCTATCCCAAAAGAAAACTGGTAATGGAGAAGTAAAATTTCCCTCAAAGTTATGAGGCCATGAAGTACTCAAAGTGTGAAGGGTCTCATGACAATGAAGTCCCTAATTGACAGAGGGGAAGGATGCCACCACCCTTACTGCCACTGAGGGTCCCAATATACAACTACAGAGAGGGAAGCAGAGCAAAAAGAGAAGCCTATGACATCTAATGTTTTCAAATATTTATAAAGTAAGGCTTTAAGAATTATTAGAATCAGATCAATTTTGAATCATTTAAACTATCAAAATTGTATCTAAACCAAAGTGTGGTTAAGATATACTTCTGCGCTAGAATGGCTACATTTAAGTTCCTTCTGCCATCGACCAGCTGTGTGACCTTTGGCAAATTTATCACTCTGTATCTCAGTTTCCTCAACTGTAGCATGAAGACCATAATGAAACCAACCAAATAAGGTAGATTATGTGAATCAATACACGAAAAGCACTTAAAACAGTGCCTCAAATTAGTAAAAACTATGCAAATGTTAGCTTTATTATAATTGACTAGTTCTTTAAGCCTAGATCTTAAGTTCTGCTAGGTCAGATGCCACCTGAAAATTACTAAATTTTCTCTCTAAGGTCAACTTTCTGTAAAATAGAATAATAGGGCCTAAATCATAGGCTTAGTATGATGGGGATATGTATATATGTATTAAATCCCAATAGATGTTTGTTGTAACTATTTTTGTCATTATTATTATTTTGTTACAATCTCAAAGCATGCTATTTAGTTTTTTTTTTCTTTTAAAGATATAAAAAGAATGACTATTTTAATTCTTCTGAACCATTTAAGGAATTCACACTTTTGCTTACTCTGGAAAGCATGCAATTGTGTTTACTCTAAAACATATGGATGTTTACTATAAATGTTTCGTTCCTAGGCTCTGCTTTCACATGTGCACATCAGGCATAATGATAATATTTTAACCCTGGTAAAGTAATTCATGCTATATAAATGTGTATAATGTGCTTTGCAAGATCATTTTCATCCTCATGTTAATTATTTGAGTAAAATGCAAATATTAAATTGAATGTAAAAATTGATCCTATACATATTTATTTGCTCTGTATATTCTCTGGGTAAATTCCGTATGATTACTATGAAATAATTCCAACTGACTTCTGTGAAGAAGATTTTACAGTCACCTGAAGTAACAGCCTGCAGCCGTCATTATGGAAAGCCACCAAAAGAAGCTTGAGAAATCTCAGGAGGATTTCTTAAATCTTATGAAAAAAAGAAAGTAAAAGATTTTTCCTTGAAAAAAATCTGAAAATGTAGTGACAGAAATTAAGGTGTTTTTAATCTATTGACATTTCAAACTCTTACTACCCAGATTTCTCTTTCATTTTTTATTTTACTTTATTATGCATCACATTTCAATACTTAAAAATTGCTGCATATTCTTAAGCCATGAAAACAAGTACAAATTGAGATGTTAAATTTTCTACTTTAAAAGTAGTTACAAAATTGTTTCTTTAAAGGGATCCCACACTATCAAGGGATAAAAATCAATACATTAAAAGTTAGATTACAACATGGTGTGATTCATCATTAGAAAATATAAGCAAGTTTACTTGATTTCATTTCTATCAGAGTGAATCTTGAAAACTTTACTGATTATATGTCTACTCTCTTCAATGTATTGTTTAGAGGATAACATGAAGGACAGAAGTACTGATGAAAATAACATGAACTGATACCGATTTTGTGAATCCCAGATCTTGTTGTTAGTATATTCATAAGTAGTGTGTAAATGTTACAGTTCACCATTTTTTTTCACTCCCCTTAGAATACTGTAAGCCAAAATATTTTACATAAAATGCAGGGGACTTTTTTTTGGCCTTGCTTTTCCTGTTCTGTTACCTTCTAGTTATACTGAGTTTTTCACATTATAGCAACTTAGAGTTTGCACCAGTAAATTTGACTCTATAAAGGGCCTCTGATACTGTACTTTGTTATATTTATATTTTTAAAATATAAAAACAATATGCCCTTGAGGATAAACAAAAAAACAGAATTGCACAATATCAACTCATTTGCAATGTGACTTATTCAACATTACATATAATACATTATTTTACCCATAAAGCAGAATATTTCAATTCTTGAACTACCTCTAGAATCTTAAAATTTAACATTTGCATTTCATGACATAAGAAAATATTTCGTTTTAATAGCCATCTAACTTAACCTGGATTTTCTTTTTTTTTTAAAATTCTAAACAAAGACGAGAGAACAAAGTAATTTAACAAGAAGTCATTTACATGAGACCCTTACTATTTAGTTTTCTTTTTTTTTGAGTTGTACCTTATAAAAACTTACATAGCTATGAGAATGATCAAAATAGATTCTATACTGCCATTTATAAACTTTCTTACAAAAATCTTTATCAATAATTTTCAATAAAAATTATCTCTTTTAAAATCTTTATTCTTGTATCCTATTTTGGACCCCCTTCAATGGGTTATAATTATTCCTGTATCCACTATCAAATTATACATATGCCCTCACTCACAAACACACATTCACCGACAAACAAAATGAATCAGGAAACATAACAAAAATTAATGTCAATTGCTGTATATTTTGAAAATACCTGAAAGATAAAACAAACCAGAAAAAAAATACTAACACAGCTGTGTACCGCCTCTTCATATTTTCCATGGACTCTACTTTCATCAATGTTCAGAAAAAGCTGAAAATAATCATTTTATAAAATCTCAAAATTCAAAATATTCTGATTCTCTCATGTGAATCTCAATAGTACTGTCTCTTTTGCATTCAAGTGAGTTCCACTTGTGCTGCCTAACTTAATGTATAGTTTTATGCAAGCCACTTAACCTTTCTGAACTGTTATTTCTTAATGTGAAAACTTGGATAAAAACATTGGACTTTGTCTATCTCATAGATTTGTGAAGATCAACATGAGGGTTATATGAACTATAAATATTCATGTAGAGTTTAAATAAGTAGCATTTAGCTAGACACATTATATTCAAGCCAAATAATCCATAACTCTTCAGTCTTTATAGACACCTACTTCTATTTTATTTACTTATTCTGCACACCTTTATTGAACAGTATTCCCATTCTGAGAATGGTTGAGGCATTCATGGACAATGTTTCGAATGAGATGTCTGAGAACAAGAGTTGTCTGGATCTCCACATTTCTGTTGAACTGCCTGGGACCTAATCAGAGGCTGTAACATGCACTGTGCAAGAGGTGTGGGTGATGCCTGGTGGCAGGAGGAATGAAGTTCAACCTCCTCTCTACTCTCCGGCAGTGCTGTGTTTGCTTGAAACCGGGAGCCCCTTTTCTTTGTCCTCAAAAGCCAGAGTATGGGATGGCCCTATGTCTCTTCTTTGGGATCACCACTCATCTCTTCTGGTGGAGTAGAATCATTCTTAGACCTCTAAGAAATGTCAGAATCTTCAAGACATAGTTTAGATAGTTTCTCTCTAGTTTTTAACCATTTCTCAAACAATAATATGAGGAAATTTGCCTGATCATACTTTCTAACACTCCTGCAAATTCCATACAATTTAGAGCTATGTCAGAGACAATATTCTATCAAGAAGACAGAGTGTAGTACCTGTAGAAGAGATAACATGTTCTTCCTTCTTTTATGGGCAATGGCCTTAAGCTTTCAGGCTCAAAAAGTCATACAGATTTTATAAACTTTCCTATCCTTGCTTTTGCAATTTCACTGGATGAGATTTGTGATGAAATCTTCTGCTATTTTTGCAAACTTCAGCATAATTAGTGTTCTAAAAGCATGCTGTTGATATGGTTTGGAAAGTTTTAAATCTTGGACTGTATACAGAGAAAAGTTAAATTTTAAATATGAATGTCCAATTAATCTAAGAACAAATCTTTAAATATTCTCATATATTCTGTTCTCAAAAATCCTTATTTTCCATTCAAACAAAATTATTACATAATCCAAGAATATAGACTTAGTAGAGCATAAATCTCAAACCTGTGGCTTGTTCCTGGAAATAATTACATTGATGAGTTCTGTGAATTTGAAGTAGAATGTTTTTGTGAGTTGCTGTAGGAGAAAACCCTTAGGCTTCATAAATCTAAATTGAGTGACTGTGAAAAAAGAAGGTCTATAAAGCTATGAATACCTATTCTAGTAAAGGATGCAAAAATTTCAATAAAGAAATAATTGGTAATCTTGAATTCAGTGACAAAATTATAAATCTGTCTCTTTTATGTGAAATATGGATGAGTTGAGGATATAAAAAAGCATGTTTACCAGTAGGAGCCTCAATCAACAGCTTTGAACATGGTGGTTCAGAAAGTAGCAGGGAGCCACAGCTCCTGACATGGGCAATACTGACAGTTATTTAATTATTATTATTTTTTACTTTCCCACTGCATCCAATTCTTCTCCTGCCCTGACTCTCTCTACCTTCATCCTTTGTTAAAATAAACCATAATAGCGTTAAATCCGTCTACTGCAGTTAATCACTTCAGTTATGTGCTAAAGCATTTAGTTGCAGCACCTTCTCTTTATGGGTTTTGAAGACACAGTTTAATATTAGTTTGCACGGTGGTTGCTGTACATTTTCAGACCATAAAGACCATGTCAAGTGCCCCAAGGAATAATGAAATATTAATTTCAAGACAAAAAATTAAGTGGCTTAAAGAAGAAGCTGTTGTCAATCCCGCGAGTGGCTTTTAAGACACTGATATCTCTGCTTTGAACATATCTATTCTTAGCCATTCAAACCGCATGTAATGATCCCTAAGTAACTGTCTGCCTTCAGACGTGTAGCACACAGATTGAAACTACCAATCCCGTTTTTTTTTTTTTTTTGACAGAACACAGCTATTAAAAATAAGGGAGGAGCTCTCTTATTTTATCAGCAGGGTTTTTTTTTTTTTTTTGACATCGTCATGACAATGTAAAAGACTTGTTACTGTCTTGTAAACACTGGAGGAAAAAAATACATCTAATGCTTAAAGAAATAGTAACACCCAAGTATTTCGTGGTATGTATACAAGTGGATTTGGTAGTGCTTTTCCATACTTTGTTCATTAAATATTTGATTTGTGAAAAGAAAACCCCAAAAGCCAAATGCAAACCATTTTTTTTCACATTCATTCATACAATAAATATTTATAGAGCATCTTTTGTGCATCAGGGTTGATATATAAATGATCTCATTTATCCAAAATTAAAAAAAAATGGATAAAAATAAGTTAGTGTTATAAGGAATGACTTGAATACTACTGACAATAAATATCGAGCAATAATAAAGGAATTTCAGGAAGTAAAAATATAATAACTTATTTTTGACTATATGTTGTTAGACTTAAAATTTAAAGTTCCTTTCATACACATTTTAATCATTTGATGATGGCATCAGCTTTTCTATTTCACCACCAATTTTTCTGCAAAGCAGGAGCAGTGTGAGTGCTTAAATGAGTCTTTAATTATTTGTAAATGATTTGTGGAACTAGGGTAAAATACGAAGGGATAGAGAGGCAAAAGCATTGGGGCAATCTCAATAAGAACTGGCTGCAAGCTTTAGGACAATTCTTGAAGCAGAGAAAGTGCTGGTGGAAAAACTGAGTGGATACATAAACCAAAAAGCACTTAGAAAAGCTTCAAAGCAACAAGCTAAGAGGAGGGTGGAAAAACATCATTTAAAGAGTACAGGCTTGAAGGGATCCCTTTTCTCATCAATAATTTTATAAAATATACATGGCCCACATGGATTATATGCACACATTATGTTGAGGGACATGATGTCATGAGAATCTCTTTTCTGTTAATGTTCCCAGAACTCTTTGATAGAATCAATACTCATAGTCCTGATTCATTAAAAAATACATCTGTCTCCAAGATAATGAAAGCTTATGGAACCCAGGTTTTTAAGGTTTTCCTATTTAATATTCAAGACCTGGATCGCTAACCAGGATAGATATCTTACAATACATGGACTTAGTAAGCACCTGCAACACACTGTATTTAATGTTCTGAATAGGTTGTCATACTGAAATTGCTATTAGAAAACCCCACCGTTTTACCTTACAGACAAACATGTTTATAATCTTATGATAGCCTGAAAAAACCCAAGCGATCCAAGAATGTATTATTTCTAACTACCATCACTTTCAGCTGGTCTTAGTCTCCTCTTGTCTCTGCTCTTTATTTTCTTGTTCTCGTATATGGGGATTTGTTTGGCTTAAAAACTAGCTTATTTCTTCCTAAGATGATATGACAACTTCTATTTTAATTTCTCTGCGGAGCTTCAATTTTAATAGTCCCACTAGGAAGCAGATTGAGGAAGCAGGTCTTGAGTGTTGAATAATTACATCTGGAATTTTGTCCACCCACAGGTAGAAGCAACTGCCAATAGCAGAAAAATGAGAAGTCTCCACAATGACTATGCCGCATCCCAGTGGTAATCTCTGGGAGGCATTTGCCAATTTACATCTACAAAGTAAATAATGCTTCTATTGACACCTTTTCCAAGTTGTTACTTTAGCATCCCTTCTGTGTCATGCACTGAACACAGTATGGTCTCAGTAACTCAGTTAGTCTTATGAATTTAGCCGTGCTCAGAGTATTATTTGCCTCTTGGAATAATGGACCTCAGCAAGGCTTGAAACTGAGCTAAAAATGGGATTTTTTTTTTTTTTTTTTTTTTTTTTTACCTAGAGTCAACAGATTCGACACCTGAGAGTTGTCTCTTTTCACTAACAAATAAAAAGAGTAACTTGAAAAAAAGGTACCACTCTGGTGTGATGTTGATAGTGAAGGAGGCTGTGAGCCTGTCAGGGTAGGGGGTATATGTAAATTCTCTGTATGTCTTGCTTAATTTTTGCTGTGAATGTAAAATTGTTCTGCAAAAATAAAGTCTGTGTAAAAAGGGAGTGAAAAGTCATACTTTGTTTATACAAATGGAGATGATATATTTGAACTTTTGGAGAGATTTTGTTTCATGTTTCATGTTGATTTTATATTTGCCATCATTTACTGTTTATAGTGTACTTGTTAATCTATTTAAAGTCTGAAGCTAACTTTTTTTCATTGTTGTTTGCTGAATGCAGCTTTCTCTCCATTTACAACCTCATGCAGGATATTGTAAGTACATTATATATTATTTTTTAACCTGGGCGGCTGAATGAATGAATGAATGACTGTAATTGGCAAGATTTTAAATTATAAAGGTGGCAATGTAGAAATATGCATCTTTGATATTTTTATACATGTACTATAATATGGGAAAGAAAATGAATGGAAGAGAAAAGATTATGAGAATGGATACCAGAATATGTTAGAGATCAACCTTACTAAAAAAACAAACTCAACATTG
This sequence comes from Eonycteris spelaea, assembly GCA_003508835.1. Classification (NCBI taxonomy): domain Eukaryota; kingdom Metazoa; phylum Chordata; class Mammalia; order Chiroptera; family Pteropodidae; genus Eonycteris; species Eonycteris spelaea. Next base: position 6,513,674 of record PUFA01000046.1, read on the forward strand.
AAGGCTGTGAGTTATTTTTCTTATGTTTGTTTATCTATCCTATAGTTTCTTCTCTATTTTGTTATTGAATACATCATCTTTTTTTGTACTCTTAGTGGTCTAGAAGACACCAGTCTAAATCAGAAATGAAATGTAGTGTTAGAGCTTTATAGTGTGTATAATGTTGAAAGGTGTTTGATAACACGTAAATTAAAAGATCTAACTCACTCAACAGACAAAAAAAAGAGTGTGGATATACATGAGTAGCATTCACTAAATAAAGCACATGCTTTAGAATGGATAAGAACATATACAGACAGAATCTTTCTAATCTCCATCCCACATGTATATTGCATGCAACCACTCAGAATTTAGAAACCAGAAAAACAGAATTCACAATGTGAGAGTTGGTGTTCAGAATGTTGAACAAAGAATCTGACACTGTTCATTGCTTCACAAACAGAATTTTCAGAATCCCAAACAGTCAAAGCCTCATACTCTGCACAGAAAGATATGCCTGGATTTGAGAGAAGAAATTCAACAGCAATGACACAGTCTGTCTTGATGTGATGGAGTCCTCCACTCTATCATAAATCCACAATGGATTTTTTTCTAAAATAAAGTTTAATTTGTTTTTATAAACTATCTACATTTTTTACACCCACTAAAAATATGCAGTTATTTTTTTGCATCAGGTTTGTTTTGTAGGGTAAGCGATTCAAACATTCAGAGATTCTTTGTCAGCCAGAGCTGTTTGAGGGATTTCAAAATGCTGGTATGTACTAACTTCCTCCTTGTGTAGTCCCAGATTCACAGAGAAAATTACATTCTCCCACACTAGGGCAAAGATGTTAGTTCCATACAACTAAAAAATGGGACCGTCTATCTCTCTCTTCTCCCTGAATTATTTTCAAATAAATTAGCAGTAAAAATTACACAGAGAAGAAAGCTAAATGACAGCTAATTCAGGCTGCCCTGGGATATTTAGTAGACTTGTAGAAACAGACTGATTTCCTTCATGTACACAATAAATGAGGAACATTAGAAATAATTCAAAATGTTTTTTAAAAATGTCTATAGATTTGAAACTGGTTGCCATCACACTGAAGAGAACAAAACATAGGGCAGCTTATACACACACAAACTGAAATAGATGACCCTAGTCAAAGATAGTAAACCAAACCACAAAGAAACAAAAAAGGATAAAGCAGGAACCAGTATTTAACAGCACACACAAAAAAAGTTTGGATCTTAATCTAAGTTGCTAAATACTGGATGAACAGGTTTATTCTCTTGAAAAAAATTGCTGCTTCAGCATTTGAGAATACAGGCTTTGACTGTTTTCACATATTCCATTAAAACTTACTATTGCATACTAATGAAAGTAAACATGAGAAGTAGAGGAAAGGTGAGGGAGAAGTTGGGGGTTGGGGAGATTAGAGAGAGAGAGAGACAGAGACAGAGACAGAGACAGAGACAGAGACAGAGACAGAGAGAAGGGAAGAATCAGGTCTCTAGATTGCTAACTACTTTTTAAAAAGAGTTCAGAGTTCAGAGTTTCTGAAAAGCAGTTCTCAAACCACTGAAGAATTCACTGTTTTTTTTTTCTTCTAATTTTAATAGCAATAGTAGTCCTTCAAGAAATCTTCTAGTGACAGTTTAAACAGGAACTAAGATAGGTGGTTTGAAGAAAAGAGGAAGAAAAACAACAAATGTGAAACAAAACCAAAATAAATATGCTAACCTAGTCAATAAAGGTGAGTTTGTCTGAATTATTCCATCCTCTCTACACCATTTCTCATCATGGCTGTTTTTCTCCACTGCCCGTGGCATTAACTTTTAAAACTTTAATTTTCCAGTCAGATGCCAGGCATACCTGGGATCACTTTTGATGGGCATGATTAGCTATGCTTGTTAGACATAGCAACGACGGGGTCTTCACTGCAATGAGGAATCCAAGTTTAGAAAGTCATTCTGGTTTACAGCTATACAAATTCTCACAACGTGGTAATAAAGAGGCTACATGATGAAACCTGACAGGATGTTAAGCTTATTGCACAAGTGTGGACAGCTGAAGAGGCAAGAAATAATACAGTTGTCACTGGGCTGTTTCACCTCAACACGGAGCAAACAAAAAGAGCGCTGTTAATCAGTTCAACTCTTTGGCTGGATAATCCTAAATCAGTAATTGATAAATGGGAAAACCATACGGCCTCAATTCTGTGATTCATAAAACACATGAATATTCATACCATCTCTTTTGGTCAAGAGGCATTCTATATGCTTCTAGGCAGGCTTTGAGAAAGAAATACAAATAGTTTCTTGCTCAGCAGTAAAAAACTGCTTCCCGTTTAAGGACTATTTTCTCCTATTAAAAATGAAGTTTAGCAACACACAGAGGAAAGTAATCACAGTAAACGTAGGTAAGTGACAAATGGTTCTGCAGGAATACTATACTTCAGCTTCTTCACACAGCTACATTTGGAAAAATATTAAATCTTTAAAGGAAACTAATACACTACTAGAGAAAGTGTGGTAGCAATACAGCATTTTCATCTCAGAAATACTGACCCTCTGCTTTTAGAAGAATAACTTATTTTCTAATATTTTAACATCTGGATTTCTGATATGCTTGACACAAATTGTCTACCTTGTGGATGGTATTAAAGTAAATTTCAGCATAATGTTGATATAGAATATAGCAGCTTATTCTCAATAAAATCAAAATAAAAAGTACTTAAAAGTAAAGTTCTTGGTATTTATATCAATAATTTTACCTTTAAAAAGTATTTAAATTATAGTGAAATAAACCAATGAAATTTATGCACTAAAATATAAATTAAAATGTCATAAATACAAGTATGCTTTAAACACATCTGTAGCCAGTGACCTAATGGGAAATCATTAGTTTAAAAATGAAGAATTTGTTCACAGTTTTATCACTTGTAGAAATTGATTTTCATATGTACCTTCTTTTAAATCGGAGCACTTGTTGTTATACCTCATCAATGATATAAAAATCATGCATTATCCTAGGCCCAAAAGACGCAAGCAAAAGAAAAAAAGAAAAAGAAAAAATTAAGAAAAAGAGTGGTGTATTTGGAAATATAAAAATATAAAAATATTTAATATAGGGACATTCTTCAACATCCCTTAAAATACTAATTAAATGCTGACCAAACATGACCATCTGCCAAATAAGGATTGATGAAATAAAATAAGATATGCCCATGTGACGGAATTCAAGGCAGCAATTAAAAATAATACCTTGAAGAATAATTGATGAGACATGCAAGTTCTCATGTTATATTTATGAAAAGATGTTAAAAATTGCTTATGCAGTATGATCTTGATATATATAGAGTCGACATACTCTATTTGTGAGTGTTCTTGGACTTTTCTATTATTTGGATCATTATGAAGTTTAAAAAGTAATTTCTGTAACACAACCCATGAGAAAAATAACCTCCTCAACAGAGTGACATCGTTTTTCTATCAAAAATATACAGAATTTTAAAGTGGTCCCAAGGTTCATTTTTGGTTTTACTGATAACTTTTTCCACAAATTTTATTTTACATATAAAATGGAGTAACTTTTCCTAATAAATGACATATTTTGCATAAAATATAAATTCAGAGGAAGTGAAAGTCTCATTAATTTCTATCTGTCACAACAATAACCACCATTAGTAGTTTGGTGTGTAATTTCTAGACTGTATTTAAATGTATTTAAAGTTACCATCAACCAACATTTTAATATGAAAATTTTCAAAAATAAAGAAATGTTAAAAATTTTGTAATCAAATACAAATATATCCGAAACTTAGACTCTGTAATTGACTTTTACTATATCTCGTTTTTTTACATGTAAAAATTATACTTCTTATTCTTTAATCATTAAATGACTCATTTTATAGATATTCAAAGTATGTAATGAAAAGGAATACTTCCACAAGAAGAGTGTCATTTATATTTCTTCCTGGTACTCTGGGGACTTCAGACTTGGAATAAAAAAGAGGCTTAGAGTAAAACAGAATGAAAGCTTGACAGGAAGTGAAATATGTGTCCTGTCTCCTAAAACAAAAAACAAAACAAAACAACAACAAAAATAAAACCAAAGAAACAAATGTTAGTTGATTACTGAAGGCTGTCATTTCCCTAAAGGTTGACAACATAAACTGTAATCTTTTAAGTACAGCCCTGAAACACTGGCTTATAAGTGATGCAAACTTATAAGTGATCCAATTCTATGGCATACGGGGCTCCTGAAAATTAGTTTTTTACAACTGCTTATTTATGCATTTGCCGTTACAGTTTTGTCTCCAAGTTACACAACAAAACTTCAAACAAACTCTAAGACAAACATTCTAGAATTCTGGATTAAAGATTTAATATCTTTTAATTTATCAAAGATGGATAGTTAGAGTGGGAGGACAAATAGCAAATTTAAAAAAAAAGTGTGTTTTTAGCACGGCATAACACTTTAAGTCAAAAATAGCCACTAAACCTCAGGTTTTTTGTTTTTTTTTAAATCTACAAAATGGGGTTAATGCAATACCCATCACAAGCATATTTTCAGTCAAAATGAGATAACATTTAAAGTGATTGTCATGTAATTAATAATCAATACATATTAGTACTGGCTTCCTAGTGCTGATCTCCTTATTATTCAGAGTGTTAGTGACAATTTGCTTTAATTATACTGTTTAATTATACTGTTTTTCTAAAAAAATAACTAACCATATGGGTAATATATCCCTATGTAAATGTATGTTTAAATTATTTTGTTAAAATATATAGGTATACCTTCTATTAGACTATAAATATCAAAAGATCTGTAAACTATGTTTAGAAGGAGTGTATATAATTAGAATGCAAGGTCAAAAATTAGTTTTGTGCTTTGTGCAGAGAGAGAAGGAGGAAGACTCACAAACATATTATCCCTTTATTTGGCAAAAAAATGGTTCAAATTTTATCTACTAAGGCATTATGTGTGGAAGGGTTATGGACAAGGTAAGATGCCACAGATGTGAGAATTCACCATGTATCACGAGGGTTGTATTCTACCTTTCAGAGTTATCAGGACCCAGTGACTTTAGGACTAGATCTTTCAAATCAATTACACACACACACACACACACACACATATACACATGTATATCTATATCTATATATATATCAACATATATATAGATATAGATACAGATACAGGCTTACTTATGAACATGAGTTCTAGTCCTATTTCACATTTTGGTCTAAATACACAGCCTTTCAACAACAAACATCATCAACTTTCTTAAAAAATTTCTCCCTTTAACAATCATTCTGAATGATTGTTTTAAATTAATAGCAATAAAAATATTCAAGAGAAAACTTTATTTTTCTTTCTTGGTTTTAATCCTCTAATTTTTGTTAAGTTTGAAATTTGCTTATTTCTTTCTGATTTAATCGGTTTAGGAATGAACATGATCCCCTGGAGTTTAAGAAAATTACAAGTACTCTCCCAGCAATGCTTATGAACCCACCGAGACCATGCTTAAACTTTTAGTGATGAGAATTTAAATAAGTCTGGAAAAAGGTTTAGCGTGCATAACTGGGAGAAAGCTATAATACTGAACTTTGGAGGCATTTACTTACTGAAATTATAACAGAGATTATTAACTGATATTTAATGTGAATAACTCTAGGCAGATCCAGACTCAACCTATTTTTGTCCATCAATACTTTGCTGACAGGTTTAATGGACACCTTTGTAAGTTATTTTAACTGGTATTAATAATACCAATCCTTAAGTCCCCTCAAATCTTATCCCACAGATCAACTCCTAATGGATTAACTGAATTCAACAGACAAGAGCTGCCAAAGTGTTAGCATTTCTTTACATTTCAGGTTTGGCTTTATACTAAGATGTCAGTGTTTACTTTAAAACTAAATCCAATCTCTGAAAAATATTTAGAGTTCATGTGCCAATGACATTGTCTCACAGTGTGGCACGGGTAATTATAACTAATGGAAATCGGCAGTCATAAACTTGCTTTATAATAATCTCAGAGATGCAAGCAGTACACAGAACACACGCTTTTTCGATCCATTATTTAAAACATCTGATGTATCTGTGAGAACTGGAGTTTCTTTTCTCCCACTCTCTAGCGTCCTGAGTACTGGGAAGAGTTACAACTACAACATTATAAGAGGCTGATTTTTTTTTTTTTTATCATCACACACACAAAACCAAAAAGAAGCTTTTACAGGAAATAACAAATACTCCTAAATGGCATTTCATTAAAAATGCGAACAGAACTAAAAGCCATGTTTTTACTTGGCAGAAAAAGTGGTACAGCATGCGACATGTGAAACTAAGGAGCACTAAAATCTACTTCGCACTGTCTGTGAGCAGCGTTCTGACCTAGAAAATAAAAAGGCCAAGGAATTTTACGTCCTTTGGTATCTTCTAACTAAATTTCAGTCGAATTCTCATTAAAAGCAGAGGACAGATAGAAAATTCAGAATATTGTCTTAACTGTATTAGTACAAAGCTCATATTTTTGGTTTCCTTTTTTTTTTTAAATCCTACATTGTGATAATAAAAACTTAAAAATAATAATTTGGTTGTGCATCTACACTAAGTATGTCATAGATAGACTGATGCTACTGTGTCAGTCTTTTCCTTTTATATTTGCTTCTATTATTTTATTTTATATTTTATTTTATTCTTTGCTAAATCAAATTTTGTTGAAGCTCTAGAACATATTAACCATATCTGTAATTAATTGGAAAATAATAAGAAAAAATTTAAAGTTGTAAACATAGTGGCCAAAATAGTACTTTAGGTTATTTACTTAAGACATCTGCTTTTAGCAATACTAACCCCAAGGACAAATGATTGATCTGAGTCGTTTCCTTCTCTTCTAGATAGAAGTATGCCCAAGTCATCCTTCACCTTGCCCCCTTCTTGTCCTAAAACAAGAGATTAAAATTGTCATTGAAAAATTTTCTGTCTGTGACAAGCTTTAACATTCTCAGTAAAAGAGTTTGCAAAGCAGAGTTAAAACTCTACTGGGAATGGCAACGCCATGTTTTTCAAGGTTACTTTTCTGTTCATTAAAAAACTTTGTGAAATAATAATAAAAAAGAAACTACTTCTCATTAAGAAAAGAATAAATGAGATCACTCGTTTTTCCTGCTCCCCTACTCGAATTTTTTCTTGATTTGAGGGTAATGCCAGTTCATGTTCTTTAAGAATTCTTTGCTTATATTTACTGTAAACAGAAAAGAGCCATAATTATGCTACATAATTTGGTCTGTATCAAAACAACTGATCCATATATTCATTTACATAAAGTAAAGTACATAAAACATTTTTGCTTTTCACCCTTACTCCGCCACTTTCTAAGGAAAGTTTCCTTTTGCATACTTCATTTGAATACAAAACCCTCCTGTTGAAATTTGTGATGTTAAACAAACCATACCAGTCATTCAACTTTTTAATTAAGGATTCAGTGTTCCATCCCTTTTCAGACATTAAAATTCAGGTGCAGTCATTAATCTTTCTAAACGAATTCACCTGTGGCTAATACTGATGTATTTTCTATGAGGCTTGTCATAGGCTGCATGCTGCATGCATAACCACTCTACAGTTAATTACACAGGGGATTATTGTTAGTGTCATAAAGATAAAGCCTTGCTAGCAGCATTATACAGAAAGTTCTTTTTCTTTTTCCCTCCTCCCCTCATTTTGGAGCAATGGCCTATTTCATTTTGTTAACATTCACGTAAGTATTTAACAATAATACATCGTGTTTACCTCAGTGGCAGGCTGAAGTCAGGGAAAAAGTTAGAAGGTAGATATGAAGGGATACCTATTTCAAGGTTTTGCTATGATAAACTAATTTGTAAGATATGGTCCAGACCATAAGAGCTGAGAATTGTGTAAATAAAATGTATCTTTCCCATTTTAGGCACCTTGATTAAATATATGAAATACATTTTTCCCCCTGAATTTACGAATTGAATGGTAGCTTATAAAATGCATTTAGAAAACCAAAAAATGAGTTTGCCAATTTTAGTTAAAGACCCCCTTGAGTTATATAATGAATAAATTTACAGAAGTTTTTTTTAAAACAAAGTAGCCTTATAATAATAACAAAAATAATCAAAAACAAAAACAAAAGAACAAAAAACAACTAGGACAGAAAGTTATTTAAATGTATTTCACCTTAACAATCTAGACCAATCTTAGATAACAATTACAAATAAAATCAGAAAATTAGAATGATTTTTTCATAGCCACACATTGAACTTTAAATTTATACACTCTCGTTGTGCCTTCTTATATAACAATTACAAATAAAATAAGAAAATTAGAATGATTTGTCACAGTCACACAATGATCACACATTGAACTTTAAATATATACACTCTAGTTGTACCTTCTTAGAAAATAGATAAAAATGTGTAAATATAAACTACAGATGAAATTAAAAATATAGGGCACACAGCTTTTGTAAGAATAGTTTATAATTACCTTAATCGACAAGAAATCTTAGTTAAAGAGTCTGAAATGCCATTTAATACATTAAAATAAGGAAGAAATAAGAAAAAGCTACTTTTAAAAAGAAAGTTGACATCAAAAGAACAGAAATGTAGTTTTTAAAAAATGTAATTAATGTGTATTAAACAGATTTTAATATTTAACAATATATGGAAAAATATAATCTTTAGCATACCTTTCTATAATATTTGGAAATAAGAACTAATTATTCTTGTCAGAAATTTAGCTGTTTTCAAAATATAGACAATTGCTTGATTTTTTTTTTTTAAATTTATAGTTGGCAGCAGGTAGGTACAGCCGCCTTGTTTTTCTAGTTTTAGATAATAAAATGAAACGATTGTTTTTAATCACTATGAGATGATCAATTTGACTTTTTAAAATCGAATACGCAGCTTATTTTGTTTCAAGTAGACACAAACTGATTACTAAAATAAAAAAGATTAATTAATAGTATTTCCCATAAAGTTTCCAATTTCTTCAAATTAAAAATTTAAGGTGCTAATGAATGACGATTCTTATTTTTCAAGTTGATACCTACTCACCTGAAAACTACAATTATATTTTGCTTTTTTTGTTTTTGGCTCTAAGGACATGTTTTTATATATAAAAAAATATATATCTTTAGATTTAAGCATATAATTTGCTTTAAATTGATTATAATAACAAAGAAGTAATGCTGTGGTAGATGCTGAGCCTGGCAGTGGACTATTCCTTACTAGCAGCACTGCCTTTGTCATGAATGATTTGAAATGGAACCAAAGTTATCATAGGTTTTATATATCTCACCTAAGACTTTGGTCACTAAAGGACATCAGGGCCATTCTCTCCCCCATGAAGATGTGACTGTGAACAACCAGACCCTTGGATATGATTGCAGTTCCTTGTTCTTTTGATTAGGTGCATGTGATAAGTGGATTCTTTTCTGTGACTTACTTATGTTTCCTAATGTCTTACATTCCTGTGTTCTGAAGAATGTTGGGTGTTTCCATTTTTAGTGCATATAATACTAACAAAATTAAATTCATAATATAAGGACCTATGGATATACAAAAACTTTGCTACCTAAGAAAAATATTATTTTTACCCAGTCAACTTAAAAAAAAAAAAAAATTTCCAACTTAAAAATGATGGGAAACATTTTTCAAAAGATTTCTACTCAAGTTATAGAAGTATATCCCTAAAGCCCTGATATGACCTTTAAAATTGTTCTTAACATGGTAAGCATTTTTATCTTTGGAATATTACTTTATACCAGTTGCTTTCATGAAATTTTTTTTTAGAAATAAAGTATTTAACTCAAAGTAATCTTTACAAAAGAGGTTTAGCTTTTCAGCTTCAAACTTTTATATAAAAGTTATTACTCTCTTGACGAACATTAAATTTAAATTAACTTGTTAAGAATACAGTGAGTATAAGAATAAGTGTGTTTGGATAGTGAGATTTTAAAATTTTGTGGTATTTATTGTTTGCTCTTATTAGATTTAATGCTAATTGTAATCTGCTTTTAAAAAAATTGGTTTTCTTTTTACTTTAATTTAAAGGGTATAAAGTTATATGATCTTTATAATATTATACTTCATTTAAAAATTTCTTTTGAATTTTTAATACTTCCTTTCACTCTCTGCCCATTTAAGACTACTTTCTTGTGAACCTTTATATGTACATTATTTCCCTCCCTCAAAACTGTTAAGCATGTTACAAAATACTGACAAATAAACAAGTAGAATGTATAGCTGACAATTCCTTCATTTTCAATGCACTATTCTATATAAGAGGCACTGTAGCACGACTAGTGTGAATATTATCCAGGGACACATTTGTATGTTTCTGAATTTCTTAGGTAAAGCAGTTTATAGTTGTACTAATCAGGTTTCAGTATATATTGACTTTCTTTAGGTGTGTGAAAATAGTTGAGGCTTAAAAGGATGCAAAATTTTGTTTTAAATGTAACAGTAAATATATTTTGGCAATTTTGAAAACTATATTTGTGGCCTCTGTCAGTATTACAGATGATAGGAAATATCTAAATCTATAGACAGTTAAAATGATATTTTCTTGCAAGACATCTAGGTCAGTATATGTCATATTCATCCATAATACTGCAAGCCATCATAAAGCTCTGAATAATTTCTTATAAGATGGCCAATGACTCTCCTATGATTTACTTGAAAATGTTGACAAATATTTGCTATGATTATTAAGCTAACATTTTTTGGAAATACTAGGTTGTAATATTTATTCAATTTTGGTTTACTTTTAGTGTCTACAACTTTATTCTAAAGATTAATAACATTAAATATATATGTACATGTATAGATATATATGGCAGAGTGTAGAAATGTGTTGTATGATTTCAAAACAAAGGAAAAATATACTGAGATAAAAATCAGTGTAAATCATATTTGAGGACACCTATAAATTCTTATTTCAAAATTTTTAGAATGTAAAATGCTGATTTAAGATTTTTTAGTGGAAAACTTCTTATTTCACTGTGTTTTTGATCAAATGAAGATACTTAACCAACATTGTGCTAGAAGATAGATTTTTGTATATACATAATTTTTCCTGTAAACCTTACCCAATTATCTTCATTAAAGAAATAGAGTAGCCTCTTATGTAAAATATCTGCTCCATTTATTAGATTAGCATCAATAATTATGAAACCAAGTATAAGTTCCAGGAAGTTATTTTCAAGCAATATTTTAAAATGATTTTCAGGCCATGACCTTTCTTCTTCCTTCCTTCCTTCCTTCCTTTTCCTTCCTTCCTTCCTTCCTTCCTTCCTTCCTTCCTTCTTTCTTTCCTTCCTTCCTTTCTTCCCTTTTTATTTCAGATACCGAATAAATCTCTAGTTTGATTCGGCTGCCAGTTGTTAAATTCAAAGACATTTACTATAAATTCAAAATCATATAGTAAAAATAATACCCAGAAAGACAGAGACAAGGTTCGGTGTTGTGAATTGACAAGATTACCACTGATCTCATAGTATGTTCCTTAATCATACTATTCCTTTCTTTTTTTCTCTTCTTTTTCTTTTTTATTTTTTTGATTATTGTATATATTGTTAATTTTATAATTCAGGATCTTAAATTTTCTTGTTCATCAATATCTCTACTCAGACTTAAAACATACTTCTTAGCTGAACTTTTGTACCTAGGGAAGAAAAAGAACATTCCATCACCCTTTCATGCATGGTAGACATTTGCTACACCTCCAACAGTCCCATACCATGACTTCAGTTTTATTGCAGACAGCTTGCAAACCTACTGACAGGACAGAGTATAAACACTCCAGGCCTTGTGGAATTAGCTGATGTACTTGCAAGGTTAATGTAGCATCTGTGATGCAAATCTGTAACCATTCTAATAGCTCTATTGGTAGACCAATGCCATTTCTCAGATCTGCTCTTGAGTTCCATCAAGCAGTTTTCTAGTCACCATTAACTTCAAGTAGCATTTATGCAGTAAAGACATAAATCTACGGAAAGGAATACCAGAAGTGCAACCCATTTACACACCACAGGATGCTGTTGAATTACAGAAGCACCAATCGCAGTTAGAATATCCTGGACTGACAGCATATTCTGAAGCCTCACTTTGCTTTCTGGACACACTCTCAATTTCTGCTCATGAGTAAGCTGGTCACTGGGCTGATACATTTGCTATGAAAGGTTTCATTTTTCTCATTTAGAGGTTCAGTAACATGTCTTGCTGAGGATATTTACAAGATGTCATATTCTCACAAGCATGGGATAGACTCGAGTCAGGAGCAAATTTCACACAGGACAAGCTTTCTTTTTTATCTGAGAGCAGTAAGGCTGAGAGCCCAGCAGGATTCACTTAGTCCACAAAAGCTCTTCCATCCTGCACACAGTGTGTGCTTAGCCAGAACACCCACATATCATGATTTCTTACCAAATGACATTTTCTGGCTGCTCACTTCATATTTGTCACTTGTATACAAAGTGTAATGTCTAAAGAAAGCATGATCAGCTTGTGCATCGCTAATCTCATTACTTTAATAGCTCTGAAAACACGCAACAAAAAAGTAACTGGTAAGCTACTACACATACACATGCCATGCTCAGCATGCACCTCATTGAAACGTGCAATTCACTGGCTGCTAAGAAAGGCAGCAGTCAGCAGTGCCAATTTGACTCCTCACTCCCTGCTGCAAATGAAGAATAACTCCTCAAACCTGAATGAAAGGAGTGCTGACAGGCCTATCTACCTTAAGGAGTTATCAAGTACAAGGAGTACGACACCCACCAACCTTTCAAATCCAAATGAATATTTCTCTTTTTGAAGACAGGAGCAAGAAAGCTTTGTCTATCCATTTTAAGTTTTCATATTGTCGTTTACTTGCACTTTCATTAGAATGTGACTCCTTAGACTTCTATTTGAGGTCTATTGAGACCCAGATTATATCATTACTGTTATGTGGTATATTATACACTAATCATAACCATTACCACTTACAAGTCTACAGCTTCATTCAATTAGCTGCCTGACATGGAATTTTCAGTTAATTCATGGTGAAGGTCGGCAGTGGTCAGAGTGGCAGGTTCATTCTGCTACCTTTTTGAATACCAATTATCAGTCTGGGGTAATTAGAGCTACCCTTATAGACACGTTAATTAGGGAGATCAAAATCTAAGATATGTGTCTTATGGATCTGTCTAAAAGTATTAGAAATTGTATAGGATAGTCTATGTATTTAAATAGCTATATCTCCCTTTATTTAAAATTAAAATCTATCTTTATGCGTATCTCCTTTATTCTTATTACAAAAGAATATGTTCATATCATAGATATAAGGGTGTATAGGATATCCTTAATGCACATAACTGACTTTGATTGATAGGTAATAATAATAATATATAAGTTTTTGAAAATATTATTAACAATAATTTTAAATATTTCTCTATAAAGATGGTGAGTTAAATCACATTTACAGTTTAAGACAATATCCCCTCATCCCACCCCTTCCAAAGTTGTCTTTCTTAAAAAACCGGAATCCTCTTTCTGATTATTAGAATTGTATATAGAACTATTTTGTGTTATGGTTATCAAGAAGCTTAGAGCTAATTATTCAATTTATTTAAAATATCTATATTAGCCACATCCTTAGCATTTTGCTTTCATTTCATTTCAAAACGCTTAGCTTTTTGATTCAAGATTATAATTCAAGATGTCAAGAGAAATGAGGCTAAACAGGAAAGCAAAATCCCGATCTCTATGGTTTCCAAATTGTTTGGATTTTATTCTGAAAGTAACTTGTCTTAAACGAAAGTTTGTAAAGCACTATATAAGTAGTAATTTATTATAATAATAACATTTATTTTTTCAAGAAGTAAAATCAATACTTTTGGGAAATTTTTTTGTATGTAAAAACAGACTTTAAAAACATGGTTTAAGAATGCAAAAAGTTGAAGACATTTTATGAGTCTGAACATATAGTTTAAACTAGTTTTCCTATCCATACTTTTAAAGCCAACATTTTAATCTTTAGTAGAGTCATAGTACAATATAAAGCCACATCTCAGAAAGATTTAAGTGTGGAGGTGATATGAATGTTGACCGGACAGTTTGTCAGTTATGTGAAAAGCCATGTAAACAGTGTGAGAGTGTATGTTCTGGAACAGTCTTCTGTGGAGACAGTTATAGGCAGAGACAAGCAACAAGATAAAATGAGTATTAACTTATTAAGGTGACCAACTCTTAGTTTGTAGTCCTTCAATTTCGAGAATTTTATTTGTTGTTGTTTATACCAGTCATTGCTGTGTTTTATTGATTTTTACATTTCCCTTATTTGTATTATCATTCTACAGTCCAAAATCTCCTAAGATGGTTAATCTAAATGATGATGATAAAAATCCAATGCTATCCATTAAAAGCACTCATTTTACAATTGTTACTGTACGGTGTCATTCCAAAAAGTTATGAAAATATTAGATGTCTAGAGAAGTTTTACGTGCAAACTTTTCCTACCCTCGAAGAGTTTCACTCTCTGTTAGCACAGAATACTTCAGAAAATAACCTTAATGACTTGTAGAAGGTAAGAATATACCTGGGAAATACTGTTTTTTAAATTTATTAAGAAGATATGAGAACAAAGACGAATCTAATGGCTGGATCAAGTCAAAAGACTCAGTATGAAAATCTAGAAATCAGTCCTGACTTTCATGTCCTTTGCAATATGAAAACGACATCCTATTCAGTAATAGGACAGAAATGAGTATAGACATTTGGGTTCATAATTACTGCATGACTATAGAAATGTGATTCTAAAAGGATCACCTTGCTTTGCTTCTAAAAAGTAATGCTCTTTATTTGTGTTGATTGGATATCTCCATTTGAAAATATAAATCACTCATCAAATGTCAAGGACAATAAGCCATGACTGTAATATGGCTGGTGATTTTAAATAAATTATTAGATAACTATCATTATACTTTTCTTAAGAGAAGTGGTATACAATTTACTAATCATAACATTGTACAAATTATCATTATATTTCATTTTGAAGGTATTGTTATTTTACACAATTTTTAAAAGCTCCATGTATATATATACCAGAACTTTTAAAACTCTAAAATATCATCTAAAAAAAATAATATGCCCTAAAACACTCTGAGAAAGAACATAAATGATATTATCTTTCGAACATAAATGATATTATCTTTCAAAAAAATAGAAAAAGGAAATCTGAAATAAAACCAGTGGCCACTCTCTATAGAAGAAAGAACTTTTAGCTCACTTGTAAACTAGCAACCTATTTTTGTGAGTTAATTTGTGGGCTTGAGATTAGAAATTTATGAGTGGAATTTGGAATCCAACTACAAAAATATGAGATGTACAAAACTTACATAGATTTTTGTTATACAGACATTATTACAGTTTATTCAAAGATACCTGAAGAGAATATGTTTGCCCACAGCTAAGGGGAAAAAAAGTGAATAGAGTTGGCAATACAAACAGAATTCCAATTAAATGTATTAATTTTCCTCAACAAAACACCAGCCCTTTTTATTTTTACAAATAGTACACAATATCTGGATTAAATCAAAGACAACATGAAACAGATAATTACTCCCGGCTTTTCTGTCTTTGAAAAAAAAAAGAAAAAGATCTTGTTAAGCAACAGGGCATGTACAAGTACATTTAGGTTATAGTCATCTAATGGTTGAAGAAATTGAATGCTAAAAGATTATGTTGATTCTAAATATCTATTGACTTTTTATTATGGAGTAAAAAGAGAATTTATGGAAATGCAGAATTGACTTTTGGTATTTCTTAAGAAAATATTATAAACAACATTTCATAGATTCAAGAAAGAAGAAAATATGTGTGTTAATAGAATAGGTTACTCTGAATTAAAAATTTATCTTTCATGGATAATGATATCCTTGGGAATAATTTTTTGATGTCTTTCATATAAAGAATTTGTTTTAAACTTACCCACAAAGGGTCTGAACTTTTTGAAACATTAGTAATATTCCTAACTGATTTATTAATTAATTTCAAAGTTTTTAAATGAGCTTATTAAGAAATGTTAGTTTTTAGCCTCACTTCTAAAATTTTACCATTTATTTTCCAAACCACATTTTTTGTATTAGAAGTAACGTGTCATTCTACCTACAGATTTTTCTGTGCATCTAGGTTTCAATGAAATTAATGTCCACGTACAATATTTTTTTTTGATGCATACTTATTATGTACTTACTATAAGTGAGGCACTGGGCTAGGTACTAGGATACACAGGTAAAGTTTTTTGTTGGTTTGTTTCTTTTGTTTTTGTTTCATTTTTTTATACCACATCTGACACTTTCCAAATAAAGGTTATTTATTTAACTTTTATTTTTTATTTTGCTTATTTCATTTTTTAAAATATGGCTTAGAAGTGGAAATGAAAAGCTTCACTGATGATATAGATATATCCAATCTTTGGAATTCACTAGGGAAGTTAGCAAGTTAAGAAGTTAAGTGGAAGTCAAAAGAAACTATAACATTTTATGATGGCTAGGTATTAACTGAACAAACTCAAGTTAATTGTACAAACTAAACTAGTGACATAAGGGTTACAAAAAATAATCTCACAGGATTAAATTTGCAGCAATATGAATAAAATCTTTCTTTCTTCCCACAAAACTAAAAATAAACCTGCATGCAATTTGATTGCTTTTTAAAGAATGTTTTAATAATCTTTCTCTGATACTAGGAGATAACAAATATTACTAGTAAGGATGCCAAATGGCCAGTTGCTTATTGTAATTGAAAAATATGTGACAAAATCTATTTAATTACAACTATTATGTATAACCTCCGAATTATGACATGTATCTATGATATGTACCATAGAAAAAGTAACAAAGCAAATCACCATTTAATGAACTGTGATATTTTATATGCATTTATTGTAGGCTTAAAAATTGCGTATCAACTGTCTATTGATGTTATATATTTATACAAAGTATTTATCATTTGTTTGTATCATAAATTAATAATACACAGTATATAGGATGAAATATTAGGGAATATAACTTAAATCCTTTCACAAATTGCTTCACACAGGTTTATATACTACACTGCATAACTAATTCACATTAATAATCCAGAAAAATGAATAGGTTTTATATCATTCTTTAAATTTTATTTAATAACCTTAAGTATAAAATTTGCTCAGTATAGATACTAATGCATTAAATTTTAATATTTTTGAACTATGTAGAGCATAATGTGTTCTACCACAACTTATCAATGTCTGCTCCATCTCTAAACATGTTTCCAACTTTGTAACATATATTGTACTTTTGCTTGAATATTATGTAAAATATGTAAATTTAACATTTTGCCAGACTGCGCCACAAAAAGCAAATGCCATGTATTATAGAAAATCCTTCAATTTATTTTTTAACAGTTTAAGATTTTGTTTAGTCTATGGCCATGCCACCCTGAACATGCCCGATCTCATTTGATCTCAAAAGCTAAGCAGGGTCAGGCCTGGTTGGTGCTTGGATGGGATTCCACCTAGGAATATCAGGTGCTGTATGGTTTAAAAAAAAAAAAAAAAAGGAATTTTGTTTAATATAATTTTTTGATTTTTAATAACTTAAGCAGAAAAACAAGAATATTGAAGAAAACCCAGAATGTTTATTTGTTTAAATCATAAAGGTTTACATTTCATAGGGGATAGCAACATTGAGTCAAGAAGCCTGGTGTAAGGCTCTTAGGTCTAATATTACTACTTGTGTCATCCTGGACATATGACTTCTCTTAGCCCTTTTTTCCCCTCATTTGTAAAGTGAGGTTATACTAGAACCCATTTTAAAGGATCCAAGAAGGAGAAAGTATATAATCTATAGCAAATGCTGGTAAGTAGGAAGTGATTGGTAAATATTAGCATCATTAGCTGGTGCTACCCATTTTGAGTTTATGCAAATGTTTTTCAGCATCATAATTTCTTATATGTGATTTTTTTTTTCACCTTGTGATGTTTTAGACACAGAAAAATGGATGAACACTAGATGTTCTTTAACCAACAGTTTCTCTGAAAAGAATTATCCTGGTTTTTGGTACAAGTTGCCAAATTTAAATAATGCTAAAGATTAATAAATGAAAAATCTAAAGAAAATGTGAATTATAATGGATATACCAAAACATTTAGGAGGGATAAGGCAGAAAGTTTGTTTTCCTCTTTTCTTAACTGTGCCCTATGAAGTAAATGAGTGTGACGAAGTAATTTTTTAATCTCTAAAAGGTTATTTTATTCAATTTTATGACATACTAAAATTAACATTAAATAAATAATTAAACATTTAATTTACATTTGAGAAATAGAAGCAGAAATGCCATTATAATTAAAAAACATACATTAGACAATTCTATATTCATGGTGTATTACTAGGTGTTTTTCATTGCAAAATTAAACTGTTGGTCCTTATCTTTAAAAGTGTAGAAGTTCAGAGCAATACTGATGATACAAATTTTAAAGGATTTAGAAACAACTGAAAAAATAAGGAGCTAATATTACTGAAACACAGTTCTTATTTGAAGTACACACTGGCAGGATTAGACCTTAATTTATTCTGAGAACTGTGATTGTATTACCTGCAGAATTGAGTGGTGGGTGGTGGGTATTATTTTATGTTTTGTATACTACCAGGGTTCAAAAGTTCATCACTCTCTTTTTACACAGGGTTATGTCTGCCCATTTGGATTTCCTCCAACTTCCTTCTCCCCTCATCCTGCACACACACACACACACACACACACACACACACTCTTGTAGTTCCTTTGTAACCTGTTCTTTACTATCTCTCCAGATCTGCACTTAGATTTTATTTCTGGCACATAGATTAGCTGTGACACTCAGCGCAGTTATCTAAGTTCCATGAGCCTTCATTAACTGGGTTCGATTACTCATTATGATGAATTCAGTATGATAGTAACCGATTCATATAATTTTTTGATAATGATGTGATCAATAAGTAGGTAAAATATTTATTAAGCTAATTTTATGAGAGTTATATCTTTGCTTTAGAATACTTTCATTACTCAAATAAACCTAGATCTGTTCAAGTAAAAAAGATTTCTATGAAATTCTCCAATTTTGAGACTGTCAAAAAATTTGTTTTATAAGTATGTGTTATAAAATAAAATGCCTTCGCCAATGGAAAAACATTGCTTTGAAAAAAAAACTCTGAAGTTAGTAAGGATTTGATTAGAACCAACTTCTTTGGGAAACTATCTGGTTTGCAGAGGTGACATTAATTTTCTTCCTATTCTTAGAAATTTGACAGAACTACTTTAATATCTTATTTTCTTCCTATTTCTCAGAACTCTCTTGGCTCACCCTCTATGTGTTTTCTTTGTCCTGTTATCTCACTAGACAACAAAGCCCCTTGTGCCTGAAAATTCTTTCCTTTCGGATCTGCCAAATCAAGGCTTTCTGCAAATTCCCTCTTCATGCCTGTTTTTCTGAAGTTTGCAATATGCACTAGATAGAGCATCAGTAGAGCAACAATAGACATCTGAGAAATAGACTGATAAATAATAGATGGACAGAAAGAGAGATAGTAAAAGATATTGACTTTTTCCTTTCATAGTTAAAAAGGAAAGGAAAAATGAACAGGAAAGATGAATGAGAATGGAAACAAAATTAACCGAACTTTTAACCACTGAGCCTTTTCTAATAATGTATTAATGTACACATCATAAATAATAGCTAAGAAATAGTTCCTTCTATTATATAGAATACATTTATTATATAAGGATAAAATTACTAAATGAATTATGTTTCAACTACTAACTACAAATAGTAACTTAATTAGATGGAAGTATTAAGTGATAACAATTAGATGTTAGTATTTACCACCTGTAATCGATTTCCCTAGTAAGAAGGTTAATATTATACAGAGTTTACTGTGACCTCAGCAAACTAATAAACTCTACATAGATTAATTTATCTAATTTATATAAAAAAAAGAAGAAGAAACTATGGGAAAGATACTGTTAACTGAGTTTCAAGAAGGCTTTAAAGAGCTTTATAACATGGTAGAGAACTTATTTGAGTTTATTCATTGCAGAAGCAGAAGAGTCCAAGTGTGAATGCCAATCATTCGATATCTCTAGACCTAGTGCTCTAAGCCTTTATGCCAAAAGACCTAAGTAATATACAAAAGTGGCATGAAAAGCAAGACAAACCTTATAAAAAGACAAAATAACTTTTGATTTGAATGGCATCGTTTTATGTTTGAACACAATTAGCCAAATATAATGTTGGGTTAATTATTCCTGAATCAGATATCTTTTTCCATGTTCAGGAGAGGTTTTCATATAAGCTATTTTCTTGCTGATATGCAGAGAATTGACAGAATATGTATATTTTGTACATATTGTATAGTCTTTTAATAGACATTTCAGCGGAGCATTTTGTCTCATGTATGCCCAGCAACATTTCTTTCACCTCTGAAAAGAAGAAAATGTTTAAAAATATTTGACTAAGAAATTTAAAATGTTTTTCTTAATTTCAGTATATTTGTATTCATATATGCACATGAATGATATGTCCTTCTGTACTGTCAATTCAAAAGGAAAGTTTTTTTTATATTCATTTTTATAGCTCCCTCTAGAACATTTTATTCTTATATAATGTAGATATAAAATGATTATTTTATGATTTCAATATTTTAAACTCTAGCAAATCTGCATTCATATTAATCCATGAGAAGTGATTTTTTTTTCTTTACATGTAGGTAATTTGGCAAAATTAAATAAAGTTTTTATTCTACATAAAGACTTATTTAGAAAATCATTTTTTGTTAAGACCACAAAATCAATTTTTTTTAGCCTCACAATATCAGTTTGTGTTTTATAAACTGATTTTAAATGACATGTGTTATTTTCCTTTCCTATAGCTCTAGGAAAGCCATTCTTAACACATAGATTTGTTTTGCATATATACATACATATATTACATATAGGATTTTAATAATATTACAAGTCTGGATTAAGACAAAGTCAATAGGTATTCACTATTAAAATTGAACTGCTCTGAGTTAAAACTTCCTATCCAGGTGGAAGAAAATTATAACGCTCAAAACAATGTTTTAAGAGAGAATTTTGGAAATTTATCCTGAGGAAAAAGTTTCATATATGTAATATATACTCAGAACTTATTTGTACTACTGTGAAGATTTAAGAATATTTAAATTACTTCAAGAAACTGGAAGAGGAAGAATAAACTTACTTCAAAGTTATTGAAAGGAAGGAAATAACAAGATCAGAGCACAAATAAATGAAAGACCAGAAAAACAGTAGCAAAGATCAACAACACTAAAAGTTGATTTTTTAAAATAAAAATAAAATTGACAAAACTTTAGCTTGACTAAGAAAAAATGAGAGATGACACAAATTAATAAAATTGTAAATAAAGGAGACATTACAACTGATACCAAATAAATACAAAGGATCATGAGACCACTATGAATAATTATACACCAACAAATTAGATAATTTAGAATAAATGAATAAATTCCTAGAAACAACTTTTCAAGACTGAATCATGAAGTAATAGAAATTCTGAACAGTCCATAATGAACAAAGAGATTGAATTAGTAATTAAACATCTCCCAGCAAATAAAAGCCCAAGACCAGGTGGCTTCACAGGTGAATTCTCCAAACATTTAAAGAAAAATTAATATTAATTATTCTGAATTCCTTCCGAAAAATTAAGGAGGAAGAAACACTTTCAAACACATTTTATAATGTCAGCATTACCCTGATATCAAAACAGAAAAGAATATTATAAGAAAAGAAAGTTATAGGTCAATGCCCTGAGAACATAGATGCAAAAAATCATCAACAAAATACTTGCAAACTGAAGAGCATATTAATAAATAGGATTACACACCATGATCAAATGGGATTCATCCCTGGGTGCAAAGAGGGTTCAACATAGTAAATCAATAAATGTGATACATCACATTAAAATAATGAAAGATAAAAATCATATAATGATTTTAATAGATGCAGAAAAAGCATCTGACAAAGTTTAACATCTTTTCATGATAAAAACTCAGCAAATTAGGTATAGAAAAAAGTGCATCTCAACCTAGTAAAGACTATACTTTGTAAATCCACAGCTAACATCATACTCAATTATAAAAAGTTAAAGCTTTTCCTCTAAGATTAGCAACAGGACCAGAATGAGCTCTTTTACCATTTCTATTCAACATAGCACTGGAAGTCCTAGCCAGAACAATTAGGCATAAATCAGTCAATTGATCAATCAATTATACTCAAACCAGAAAGGAAGGAACAAAATTATGTCTGTTTGCTAATAACATAATCTTATATACAGAAAACCTGAAACACTTCACCAAGAAACTGTTAGAACTAATTAGTCAATTCAGGAAAGTCAGAAGATACAAAATCAACACACAGAAATTAGTTGCATTTTATACACTAATAATGAGTTATCTGAAGCAGAAATTAAGATAGCAATATCATTTACAATAATATCAAACATAATAAAATACAAATACATTTACCTAAGGAGATGAAAGACCTGTGCATTGAAAACAATAAAACATTGATTAAGAGATTTAAAGTGATGCAAATAAATGTAAAGACATCCCATGTTTTTGAATTGGAAGAGTCAATATTGTGAAAACGTCCGTGGTATCAAAAGCAATCTGCAGATTCAAATGCAATCCCTATCAATATTCCAATGGCATATTTCACAGAAATAGGAACAACTACCCTAACATTTGCATGAAACCATAAACACACACAAAACCCTGAACAGCCAAAGCAATCCTGAAAATGGAGAACAAAGCTGGAGGCATCATTGTTCTGGATTTCAAGCTGTATTACAAGGCTTTAGTAATCAAAACAGTATGAAACTGACATAAAAACAGGAACATAGATCAGTGGAACAGAATTAGAGAGCCTACATAAAAACCTTCGCATATGTAGCCAACTAATTTTTGACAAGGTTATCAAGAATGCACAATAAGGAACGATAGTCTTTTTAGTAAATTGAATTGAAAAACTGGATATTTACATGCAAGAGAATGAACTGAGCCCCTATCTTACATGAGTCAAAAAAAAGTAACTCAAAATGGAGTAAACACTTAAGTGTATGACCTGAAACTGTAAAACACCTCAAGGAAAACGTAAGGAAGAACATACTTGGCACTGGTTTTGGCAAAGATTTCTTGGATATGACACCCAAAGCATGGGCAACAAAAGCTGAAAATCCAACCAACCAACCAACAAAATGAACAAACAGAAAAAAAATCCAAAACCTAAGTAGGACTACATCAAGCTAAAGAGCTTCTATCCATCAAAGGAAATAATCAATAAATTAAAAAAAAAAAAAAACCTACAGAATAGGAGAAAATATTTGCAAACCATATAACTGATAAGGGGTTAACATTAAAAACATAAAAATCATACAACTCAATAGCAAAAAGCTAATAAGGCAGTAAAAAAAAATGTGCAAAGAACCTAAATAGATTTTTTTTAAAGGAGATATACAAATGGCCAACAGGTACATGAAAATGTGCTTAACATCACCAATCATCAGGGAAGTGGAAGTCAAAATCACAATGAGGTTTCACCTCACACCTGTTAGACTATCATAAAAAAGACAAGAGGTAAATGTTGGTAAGAATATGAAGAAGAGGGAACCCTTATACACTGTTGGGATGTAACTTGGTACAGCCATTATGGAAACAGTATGGTGGCTCCTCAAAAAATTAAACATTCAACTACCACATGATCCAGCAACCCTACTCCTGAGTGTATATCCAAAGGAACTGAAATCTGTATCTCAAAGAGATATCTGTGCTCCATGTTCATTACAGCTTTATTTACAAGGTAAGATATGGAAACAAGCTAAGTGTCCTTCATTGTATAAATGGATGAAGAAAATCTTGCTTTTGCAACAAGAGTGAAACTGGAGGGCATTATGTTAAGTGAAGTGAAATAAGCCATACAGAGAAAAATGAATATAGTATAATATCACTTATATGTGGAATCAAAAAAAAAAAAGTCTGTTTCATAGAAACAGAGACTATAATGGTGATTGGCAGGGGCTGCAGGGAGGAGGAAATGGGATGATGTAGGTCAAACGGTACCAATTTTCTGTTATATGAAGAATAAGTTCTGAAGCTCGAATATGTAGCATGATGACAATATTTAATAACATGGCACTGTGTAGTTGAAAGTTTGAAGAGTAGATTTTAAGCATTCTCATCATACACGAAAAGCTAACTATATGAGGTGATGGATGTGGTAATTATCCTGATCTCAGTAGTCATTATATATGTACAGAAAATTATCCTGTTGTACACTTTAAACATACAAAATTATATTTCTCAATTACTCCTCAATAACTTAGAAAAATATTTCAATTAACTTTTAAAATCTATTTGGGAAAAAAAAAAGGGGTAGCTTCACTGCTTTCTTTTTTCAAAGTGTCCTATTGGTAATCCAACTCCCCTTCCTGACACATACACACATGCATACTTTAAAACATATTCCAAATCAAAATCTGAAAACAATTGTGTATTTTAAAATATCATAATTTAACAAAAGCCATAAGAAACTAGGATTCTCTCATGAATGCTACTTGGAATGCTTGATATGCAAGAAATGTCACGCTTGTCAGATTCCATTGGCAAAAACACAGTTTCCAAGCTCTAAATCTCTTTTGGAGTCCTTAACCAAAGCCGAATTTGAGATATGAAGAATATTAGTCTCCAAAAGATATGCCCTGCTGACTTCTTTCTTTCCCTGTTAACAGTATTAAATCATCTTTGAACAGAAACCCTTTATAGTTTATCATAGCTTGGCAGCCCAAAGATACAGGTAACTTTTATTTGTGGTCATTCAGGTGAGGCACCTCAAGTCATTGATATACATCCATTTCTATAATGTATTTTTAAAAGAAAAGATTATCTGTTTCCTTTTTTTGTTCTTAATGTAATACAACTAGTCTTCTGCTCTCTCCCCAGCCACTCTTTCCCCACCTCCAGGAGAAATCTCATACACCTGGAAACCAAAAAAGAACAAGAAGCCGAAAGCTAATCATTTTTAAGAAAGGCAAATTGAAGAGAACTTCAGAATGGTTCAGTTTTCTTTCAACATTGCATAACCTCTACCACCAAATTGATTGTGATGTAAAGATCTGTTCATGTTAAGAAGATAGGTCATGTAATATGCTATGACTACAGTGACTTCTGCATGAGCATGAGAACATAGATGAACCCTTCTATTTTGCAGTCAAGAAAGGCAAATGTCCTGTGTTGTTTGTTAAATATCTCCACCGTGTACACAATTAGGTCAGTTGTTGACTCTCAAGTTATTTCAAGCTTCAAACTAGACTAACCCAAAAAAGAATGAAATCACTTATATTTGTTTGTTTGAAAAAGGCAATTAATCCAGAGAAAATGGCTTCCATTTTCTCTGCTTCCATTTCTACCTGTGTCTGATCACATCAAAATTAAATAAGACTTTTAGAGTGTGCTCAGTGGTATACCCAAAGAATCTGTTAGAGTCCACTTTTCCCTTTGCTAATCTTAGCATTGTTAGAACTAACAAGATGTCCAGAGTTGTTGGACATTCTAAACAATGCACCTTGAAACCTCAGTAAGTCAGCAAAGTCTCAAAGTTTGTACCATGTAAAAGTCAAGTAATTAAACACTGATTACTTACTGTTAAAAAATAAATAATAAAATCAAATTTTAAAAAAAAGGACAGCTGGGAAAATTTGGATTGAGAGTCTGATTTCACATGGAAGATTTTGGTGAATATTAAGTCTTTAACTATATTTTGCTTGACTTGATTAAAAGAAAAGAATAGGAAAAAAGATTATAAAAGCTATTCAGTACTGTCTTTTTGCAGCAGAGCTTTGGGAGGTGACAAATAGCCACTGGTAATTAATCGAGTCATCATTTCCCCAAACATTATTTAGACTCCCTTTCAAAATTTGGCTGCAACTATTTGGTTTCATTATTCTTGGAAAATACAAAGGTTCCTCCCTTCTGCACTCTTGGCGCCAGTAAAAAATTTTTAGCTCTCTAGAAACAGCTAATTTCTAATAAAAATTGCAAACATAGCAAAGTCCATTTTACCTGTTGCTGCTTTATTTCCCCCATGTGAACAAATTAATTAATTAATTAATTAACAACAAACAAATAAATAAATAAGTGAGCAAACAAACAAACAAACAAGTAAATAAAAGGCAGTTCTTCATCAGAGTTCTAAATCTGACCTATTTCCAACTCCATAATACTTCCAATTGGGATAATTAGAATTTAAAATATATTTAAGTGCTTATCCTTCTACCCCACCCCTCTCTTTCTTTTTCTTCCTGTTATAAGAGGATATTTGTTTACATTTTGTGGATGAGACTGAGGATTATTTAACAGAAATTGTTATACTCCTTGTTAACCAATAGTTTGTTCTAAATATTAACAACTATCTGTTCATAAGAATGTATGAGTATTCATTTTCTTCCTAGTCTAAAATTACTTGTGCCAAATTTATTAAAAATTTCTTTGTTTAATTGTTCCTAAGAAAGAATGTCTACTTTTATTGATAGTGAGAATGGGATTAATTTACCAATACCTACTGGGACACAAACATAAATATGTGAGCCTGTTCATACCTACTATGACATTAACATTTCAGTAGGCTAGATACTGTTCTAGGAAGTTTTTATAGCAAAGATCGGGGAGCAAAGGAGATTTTCAAAACATATATGAAGTACTTAGTAATTGAACATCTTTGAAATGCTATTGGTGAAATCTGTTGTACTTAAAAGGAAAACGTTCATCCCTAAATAGGTAATATTAAAATGTGAAGCATTTTCCTCTCAGAAAATGGGTAGTTTTTTTGTTTGTTTTGTTTTTTGTTTTTGTAGTTTTATTTTATATGAGAAATGTTAAGAGTAGTGGAGTCAAAGATGATTTTCATAGATGTTGGCAGCCAAACTGAAAATTTCATAATACAAGTAAAATCATAAATATGTAATTATAAAAGTACTTTTAAATGCTAACATTTTTAATGAGAAAAATACTTTAAATACTGTTTAGTGTAACTATGAGCATAAATTCAAAGTACACCTAATTTTCCATTTTCTTCTTTTGTGGTAAGCTTTTTACATCCAGGCAAAGAAACTACTATTCAATGGTGAACTCCCACCTAGAAAACAAATGGTATTCCTGGAACATTTTATAGTGAGAAGAAAAATATGTTCTTTTGTAAAGAAAAAAGATGGCATAAAAAGGGATATTAAACTGATTTTCAAAAAGTACTAGTGGAAATATGCTCTGTACAGATAGGCCTTTAACTCAAATTCTTTTGAAGCATTTGTATCTAACTTCTGAACATTTCCAGAGACTATGGGTTTCAACATTGTCACGGGTGCTAGATGAAAACGGAGGGTAAGATGTTGCTTTTGTGATGGACAAAGAGAAAAGGTGAACATTAATGTCCTTTATGTAGAAACAAAACTCTCAGATTTCACCAAGAAAAACAATGTGGTTGCAGATAGATACATACTACAGAGAAATGCATCGAAAATCTTTTGTCTGAATGACCTTCAGAAAAACACTAAGGTAAGCAATGTGGGTGGTATCTTTGCCGCATTTCTCTGGCAGAAAGAAGGGAACAGGAGCTACAAGTCAGAAATACTTTGTTTGTTATAGGATATTAGTCTTATCTCCATTCTGACAGCATCTCCTTTTACTTGTTAAAATAAAAGTAGCAATCCCCAAATTTAGTATAGTTCAAAGGGACTTTGTCAAAATGAGGATACTTCCTTGGTTTGTGTTTTCTTTCTGCTATTGACCTATTTATGAAAACACAAAATCCCTTTATTTTATTCTTCAAGTTAGCATTAACTAACTTGATAACATGACCCAGTAATTCATAAGATACATGTGTATTCTGAAGGAACTTTTTCAGTGTAAACGCCCATAATAGTAGCGTGTTATTTAAGGCCACTGTTTCCTTGGTGATTTTCTGTCTGGGAGATCTATCCATTGGTGTCAATGTGGGGTTAAAGTCCCCTACTATGATTATATTACTGTTGATCTCTCCCTTTATGTTGGTCAATATTTGCTTTATATATTTAGGTGCACCTATGTTGGGTGCATAACTGTTTATTAGGGTTATATCTTCTTAATAAATTGATCCCTTTACCATTATGTAATGTTCTTTTTTGTCTCTTATAGCCTTTTGTTTTAAAGTCTATTTTGTCTGATATAGATATTGCTACTCCAGCTTTTTTTTTTCACTTCCATCTGCATGAAATATCTTTTTCCATCCTTTTATTTTAAGATCATATATATCTTTCGATCTGAAGTGGGTCTTCTGTAGACAGCATATGTATAGATCTTGCTTTCTTATTCATTTGGCTACCCTATATCTTTTGATTGGAGCATTTAATCCATTTACATTTGAAGTAATTATTGATTGATATGTAGTTATCGACATTTTATTATTCATATTTATGTTTTTCCCCCTCTTCTTCTTAAAGAAGTTGCTTTAACATTTTTTTTTAATACTGGCTTTATGGTGATTAATTCCTTTAGTTTTATTCTGTCTGAGAAGCTCTTTAGCTGTTCTTTGATTCTAAATGATAGCTCAACCGGATAGCGTAGTCTTGGCTGTAGGTCCTTGCTTTTTATCACTTTGAATATTTTGTGCCAATCCCTTCTGGGCTGTGAAGTTTCTGTTGAGAAATCAGCTGACACTCATGAAAGCTCCCTTTTAGGTAACTGCTTTTCTTTGCTGCTTTTAAGATTCTCTCTTTGTCTTTAACCTTTGGCATTTCAAGTATGATTTGGCTCACAGTGGTCCCTTTGGGTTCATCTTGCTTGGGACTCTCTGCACTTCCTGGACTTGTATGTTTATTTCTTGTTGCTGTAAAGATTGAGTGTTTTCTGCTACTTTATCTTCCAAATCACAGATTCGATTCTTTGCTTTGTCTAATCTACTGTTGATTCCTCCAAAGGTATTCTTCATTTCAGTTCTTACGTTCTTCATTTCTGACTGGTTCTTTTTTATGTTTTCTAATTCCATTTTTATGTTTTCTATCTCCTTGTTAAGGTTCTCAGTGGGTTCATCTACTCTTTCCCTAAGTTCATTGAGCGCCCTTATCACCAGTGTTTTGAACTCTGCATCTGATAGATTGCTTGCCTCATTTTTTTTTTTTTTCCTGGAGCTTTGATCTCTTCTTTCCTGCAGGACATGTTTCTTTGTCTCCCCACTTTGGTTGCTTAACTGGGTCTATTTCTATATGTTAGGTCAGGCTTCTAAGTTTCTTGGTCTTAGTGGAGTGGCTTTATGTAGTAGGCATCCTGTGGGACCTAGTGGCACAGTCTTTCCTAGTCACCTGAGCTGGGTGCCCAAGATGTGTCCATTATGTGGATTGTCTGTGCCCTCCTATTGTAGTTGAGTTTTGGTTGCTGTTTGCAGTGGGAAGGACTGACCCTTGGTCTGATTGGTTGTGAGGATTGGCTGGTGAGGAGCTAACCCTATGGAGCAGAATTCATGTTATCAGGGCTCTGGTGCCTGGCCAATCTGCTCTGTGGGTTGTCCTCCTCAGATGCAGCCCTGGGTGGTAGATTTGCTACATCTGCCAGTCTTGGCCAGGTGGCTTTATATAGTAGGTGCTCTGTATATCCCAATGTCACAGTCTCCCTGATCACCTGTGCCACGTGCTTTAGGGGCATCCCTTCCGTGGACTGTGTGTGCTATCTGTTGTAGTTAAGCCTTGATTGCTGTTAGCATGTAGTTAAGCCTTGATTGCTGTTAGTGGATAGGATTGACTCTCAGGCTATCTGTGAGATTTGGCTACTACAACAGGGTATGAGTTGTGTGGAGGCTGACCCCAGGGAGTGAAATTTGCCCCAGGAGGCTCATGTGGCTGTTAAGACTACCCTTTGGGTGTTCCAATTGTGGGGCTAGTCAGGTGGTGCTCTGTTGTGGTCTGATGCCAGCCTCTAGGAACATTGGTTCTTGGGCCCCTTGGGAGAAACTTCTGTGCAGGCCAAGGCCAGCAGTTGTCTGTAACCACCCAGGGATACCTGGTAGGTGCCACAAAGTGTCTTCAACTGGTTGCTGCCTATGCTGGACCTGGAGGCAAGTGGGAGAGGCCACGCAGTGAACCAGGGCTGGCTACCACCAGTACCACTACCAGGCCTAAAGAAGCTTAGGAAAAGATCCGGGGTACCCCAACATCTGAGGCTGCCTGCTGACTTCCCATAAGGCTCAGCAGCTGATAGGGCATTTGGGTGATACTAGAGTTGGGTAAGGTGAGGTCTCAGGGAGTCACCGGAGTGGAGTGAATGAATTTCTCTATGTCATTGCAGATTCAGATTTGGCCATGTGGGGGAGAGTTCAACATAGACAAGGCAGCGCTCACCTGCAGACTACACCAGAGAATGGTTCAATAAAGGGACAATGGCAGCTCTGCTTCCAGCCCTTGTCCTGAAGCCATACAACTCAGTCTTTCCCTGTATGTCTCTAGTACCTGCTGAGCTGCTATCCTTCCAGAGGAGCCCGAGGTTGGTGCCTGTGAGTGAGTGAATCTGTGTGCAGTACCTTTAAGGAGATGTCTGGATTTCCAGCTTCCTTCTTTCTCACCTAGACGCTTGGAATGCCCACTGATTTTCATAGTCAGATTTTGTGGGGACTCCTTTTCCTAGCACTGAAAGCCTGTTTTGAGGAGCTCTTGTGTGAAGCTGGGACCCTTCACTCCTCTTGGGGGGCCTCTATAGCCAGGATATCTCTCCTGATGCTCAACTGCTGCATGTGGGTATAGAGTGAGCCAATTTCTTGTCTCCACCCCTCCTATCAGACTTGACATGGCCTCTTCTTCGTATCTTTAGTTATAGGAGTTTTATTCAGCTAGTCTTCATGTGATTCTCAAGGTTGATTGTTCTGTAATTTAGTTGTAAATTTAATGTGGTCATGGGAGGAGGCAAGCAGCTTCCCATTACCTGCCATCTTAATGGAAACCCACCTATAGTCACATGTTTTTAAATAGCATTATAATTATGCTATGCTATAATGAGATAGTCTTTTTTTTTTTAATACAATGTATCATAAGGCTTTTCAACATTTGTAAATGGTCTCTTTAACCAATATTTTTAATGGTTATCCCGCAGGGAGATTTATCTCTCTTTTTCTAGTAATTCCATGTAGCATGGTATCTTTACATTCTTCATATTTAGGTTCTATTGTTAATAAAATTTCAATTTAAAGCATATTAGCAACTTGCTGAGGATCATCTCACAGATATCAGTGAGCAAATATGGAACAAAGGAAAACGAGGTGTAGTTAAACTGATATAGATGCACCTTAACTAAATATTGAGAAGGATTTCTAAAACATAAGAGTTGTAAAACATTATAGTATATTATCATGAAAGATAGAAGTATTACCTTTATAGAATGTCCTCTAGAAAAGAGTCATATTGGATGATTTAGTTTTTATTCAGACTACAGTTGGAAAAAAAAACACAAAAAACTGAATGGCTTCTCAAAGGTCCTTTTAAAGCCTGTGAGTCTATGGTCATGTTTCATTTATTTATAACTCTTGTTTGTAAATTATGAGTACCTTTTAGAGAAAGTGACTCTCTTATATCTAAGGGTCCTTAGAAGATACGAATACTATGATTTAATACAGATTTTACATTAAAATCATTGTGGGTTTTTATAGTCACTTTTGAGCTTTAAGTTATAGATAAAAATAAACTATCATCTTTGTCTAAGCTGATAAAGAATTCATAAAATGAGTAATGAAACATTATTAAAGAATACATATTGAAATTAAACACGGTTCTTCCAAAACTATACACCAAACGATTTCACTAGCTTGGGAGAAACAAAAGAGAAGTCATGAATGTAACAACTCCATAGTATTTAAAATAATTCCCACTTTAAATAATAGTCTAGATGAAACCATCAAATGGTATTGTATGCTACCCAGTGGGAAGGTTTTCTATAATTCAGCTGTAATATTAGATATAAATAGAGCTATTACCATGGCAACTATTTTTGAGGCTAATAAAAGTGTAACAAATATGAACTAAAACATACCTACTGAACCTTTACTCAGACAGTAAGTTTTTCCTTCTTAATACAAAAAATAATTGAAAAAAGTAAAATTTGCAGACATATAGATTCCTTTGTTGTATAGAGAAGACTTGTTTTCAGCTGGTTTTTTTTTTGTGTGTGGAATGTAAAGCTTCCTTCAGGGGAAAAGTGAGATTTATCTTGATGCATAAAAGGAGAAAAAGGTTTAGTGAATGTGAAATCTGTGGAATGCACACACTTTTAAAGTATAGTTTCCTTTGTAACCTAAGCATAAATCATAGTTTATAAACAAGTTCTATTGTTCCCTCCTTTCTTTTAAAGCAGACACGACTGTAATGCACGATTGGTAATTTATAACTGCCCATAAAAAAACCTTATGTAGCTTTTTTTTTTCCCCTGAAAACTTATCTGAAAATTATTTTATATCTTTTTTACTCTTGGAGTTAAATACATTTTATTTACAATGCCATTTAAAAGTTAGTGCTAATTTTCAAATACAGTTGTAAAAAGAGTATGTATGAAGATTTGCAATAGATAGTAAATTTTACAAGAAGTTTGCAAAACATTTTGACCTCAATCCACTGGATTATTACCTCATATCTTTTTAGAAACACTAATCAAATATTGTTTCAAGAAATGGAATGTAGTGATCTGATTAAGGTGAGGAGAATAAAGGCTAAATATAAGATAATGTATTTCTGATTCACCAATAGACCATTTCTCAAAAATTAAGCGAAAAATCCACTGGGCCATGGTAGTTTCCACCCCTCAATACTGCTGGTTTATTGGCATGGTCACAGACATTAACACCCTGTCTCTTAGACATTTTCATCAGCACCCAGTAGTTCTCTATTTTGCTGTAAAAGTCTCCCAGCACTATAATAGGTGGTACTTGACCAGGCTGTTTAAAGCAATATGCACTATACTTCAGATTAAAACAGATTCACTAAGCTGGTCTTAGTGAAAGATGGATGGTCACTGAGTTATTTAAGTACAGTGGGCTGAAGAAACATAAGAATATTGACAACACACCTTTGAGCCCTGTGACAGTGGTACAAACTGCCTGAGAATGATCTCAGGTCAGCCTGATGTATAATAAACAAAGATATGGGATTATTAATTTTTAGCTAAAAACAATGAAGTGAAGGGCCTATCTAGTGGTAGAAGCTATGCAATAACAGAATTATAGAAAGGAAAAAAGACCTTAGGCTGTGTGAAAAAAGTGCTAGACTGTCATTAGTGACATTACATTCATTTAAAGACATTTATTAACCACCTAGTATTCTAGGCACTGTTTGTGCATTGTGGATACAGTAGTAATGTAAGGTCCCTGCTCTCACAGTGTATGTGATCTTGTGAAAGAGAATATTGTTAAGTTGAAAATACATTATGCACCTCATACAATTAGGAGCTGAATAAAGAAATTATTTGCTATTACACACTAATCATAATAGTCTTCCAAGATTGTCTATAGTCCATTCAGCGCTGCTATAACCAAGTACACATAGTCTGAGTGGATTACAAAATACAGAATTTAATTCTCATACTTTCTGGAGCGCTGGAAGTCCAAGATCAGATGCCAGCATGGTCAGGTTCTGGTGAGGGCTTTCTTCAGCGTTACAGACAGACAACTTCTTGAATCCTCCTTGGATGAAAACTAACTCCTAACTCTTATATGGGCACTAATCCCATTCATGAGGGCTTCACTCTCATGACCTCATAGAACCTTAATTACCTCTCAAAGGCTCCACCTCCTAATAATATCATGTTGGGGGAGCAGAATGTCAACATATGATTTTTGGGGGGGATGAAGGGAGGAACTCAAATATAGCATCAATAGTCCCATTTTACAAAAGGGAAAAATGAGACTCAGCGAGAATGATTACATAGTCAAAAATCTGTGTAAAATAGAGTTAGAATTTGAACTTAATTTTATTAAGTCTATAGATTATACCATCTTTCTGTCTATCATCTATCTATCAATTTTTTCAATAGTTTTTAATATTTCTTTGTCTTTGGTGGGAAATCACTTAAACAGAGAAATCACCATATAATTAATAACTAGCACATTAATAAAACTTGAAGTATAAGTTGTTATGCTTCAGATATATATATTTTTTTCAGGAAAAAACACCTAAATGGGCTAGAAAAGTTAAAAAAGTTTTCTTACAGAATGATTGGAAAGTTTTTATTATCTCACCTCTTTGAACATCCTCATGACTTGTACTATCTTCACGATAATTCTGAAAGCAAAAACAGATGGCAGACTCAATATTTTCATTGTTATTAGATGATAAAACAAACAAAATCAAAACCACTGGCTCCAATTTTACATACGGAGTTTTGTCACGTTATTATTTCTGTGCACTTAGTGTGGGCAGGCACCAGCTTAACTACTTGACATCCAGTTCTCCTAATAATCAAATGAGGCCAGTCCTATTACTTACTCTTTTTCATATATGAGAAACTTAAGCTTAAATAAGTAAGGTAATTTATTTAAAGTTACATAGGTAATAAGTACAGGAGTTGGGGCACCAACCTGGATCTATTTACCCATATTTTAGATAACTCATGTTTTACTTACCCCACTATACTGGTTTACAATCAAATTAGTTAAGCATTTTTATTCATGACATGGGTGAGAGCTAAAAATATTTTTGACTAAAAATGTCCTTTGTATGTTAGATATCTTTCCCCTAAGGCATGAAAATGTCTCCTCCCACCGTATACAAAATTATTTTCTTTCAAGTAGTGGAGACTAGTAAATATTTTCACACATATCCTCACTCCCATTCCCTCCCCCTCGCCCCTGCCCCTATGCACATACAACAGCTACCAGACACTGGTATAAATTGGACAATGGAGGTGGGACAGAAGGAAGAATAATTTATATACATACATATTCTAATTATTCTGATTGGAAAGATTATAGAGTTGAAAATAGGTCAAATCCCTACTTCCCTTCTGCTATGGGGAAAGACTATCACGGATTTTAAATAATTGCGTAGGTCAGAATAAGGATTACATCTTTGACCGGCCTTTGAAATTAGATGTGAGTTCTGCCATAGGATTGTTACATGTGTTGCGTATGCTACTTCTGCGTCTTGCCCTCAGAGAAAGAGCACGCATAGCCCTGCTTTTCCTTCTTTCTTTTCCACCTTTCCAGAATGTGGTTCTGAGCCTTCCCCGCCCCCTCCCCCCCCCCCCCCCCGTGTAAACCACAGCAAGCTTATTGAGAAATAAATCAACAAAGAACATGTGATCCTGATTCTGTAGTCCTGACATCCTGGGTCTGATCTGCTTTCACTTTGACAGTTACATGAATGAGAAATAAACTTTCATCTTTTTAATTGAGACTTTCTGTATAAAGCCACTCCATCACCCATTCCACTGACTTGATCACATACCTCTAGCAATCCTTTTTTCTGTATTGTTAAGTTTTCAATCTCCTGGAATTTCCCTATCATTATAAAAACATACTGTTAGTCCTACTATCCTTAAAAATCTTTTCATGATCCTCTTTCTCCTCCAATTATCATTCAATAGATAAACTCTTTATTACCTATACTCTAGGTCTCCACTCCAATCAGGATACTTCTATTAATCCTCCATAATTGCTCTTGTCAAGGTCACCAAATGACCACCATATTGCTAAACCCAGGAGTATTTTCATGCTTCACTTGAAGATACTTGCTTTTGACTTTACTGCTTGCTTTGGACAGTATCCCCATCTCTTGTCCCAAATATCATCAGGTAACTCTTACCTCTTTCAGTTTGTTTTCCAGTGTCACCATCCCCATGAAGTTTTTCTTAACTGCCTTATTTAAAGTCCTCAACCTCACTACAAACTCTATCCTAACTCACCGTCTTGTTTTTCTCTATGGCATTTATTACTATCTATTGCATAGAATACATATTCATTTTATTTATGATTTGGCCGAATTCCCAACAAGAGAATAAGCTCCATGAGGGCAAGCATTTTATCTATTATGTTTGCTGTTGTATGCCTAAGTTCTAGAATACTGCCTGCCACCTAGTAGGCGTTGAATGACTGACTGAATGAACAGGTACTTATTGAGAATCTATTAGGTGACATTCACTGTGCTAGTTACTGCAATTACAAAGTAAACAAGATACATAGGCATTTTCCCTTCAAAATTCCTGTGACCTAGATTGGAAGGGAGACATTAATTCATCCAATTTCTATATAACATTAAAAATGTTATTTGAAATGTAGAATGAGAACATGCAGAAGAAATGCTCATCTAAAATTGAGATATCAAGAAGGGCAATGATATTGAACCAAAGAAGAGAGTGATATCAATCCTGGGAACTAAATACAATTAGTAGTTATCCCATAAAATGAATGGAAGGAAAGAGGTATAAGCCCAGGCAGGAGAAATGGGTTCAAGTGAGAATTGTATGTTGAAAGAACTTTAAAATGTTCAGTATCCACTGGAGCACACAGTATAAAATAAAAGTGACGAGAGAAGAGATAGTTATATAGTTATTAAGACTTGGGGCTCAAAATTCAGACTGCTTGAATTTGAAGCTTCACTGTGCCATTTATTCATTATTCCACTGTGGCAAGTTGCTTAATCTCTCTGTACTTCAGTTTATTTATCTGTGAAATGGAAAAACGGTATTTTACAAGGTATTTAGGTAGTCAATAAGGTATTAATTTAAGGAATTTAGCATAGAATCTGATAACGATAAGTGCTCAATAAATGTCAGTTGCTGCTGTTGTCATTGTCATTGCTGTTGTTTGATGTGTGGAATAAGCAGAGAAGAGATCGTTATGATTCTTGCAAGGCATGTCAGAGAACTATATACACCATCCACTCTTTTAAACCTTTGAGACAGTATATATTGCTAGTTTAATCATTTTATGATTTTTATCATTAATATCACAAATAAATACTTTTCCTTTTTCCCAGAATCATTTCCATGATTTTGATCAGAAAACAGATGTGCTGGCCTCAGAGAAGTTGGGGTGGGGAAATGTGCACTATCTTAATTAAAGCACTTGCTGAAGGCACAATTCATTTTATCTATAGAGATATACATTAAGGGTATGTGTGTCATAAAACATACAACAAAACTCAATAAACCATAGGCAATTAATACAATACAAATAATGACTATATCACAACCATATTTTATTATTATATTTGAACATACTATATATATATATTTGGTAACCAGATGTTTGTTAAAATGAAGTCCTGGAACAGTGTTACATGTATCTCTCCCACTTCCTCATCTAGTAGCCTTTACTTCTTTTAAGAAAGAGACAACCTGAGTTTCAGTATAAATGCCTAAAATATTAGAATAATTACCTTAAGTGTCTGGTAAAAATAATAATAATAATAATAAGGTACCTTAAAAGAAATCTTTGATTGGCATAAGTCTGCTTTTTTTATAAAATAGAAAAGGTATTTAGTGTAATTATTTACTTTCTCTACATGACACAATATGGGGCATTAAGGGTCCATATCCTGGAGCTATGGGCTACTTTATTGCAAATTCTTTTCTGGTCACTTGGAAGGCAATCTTCACTTATTATTAATTAAATGTCGACTGCACAAGTATTTAACAGTGAAATTGAGCATCTATTTCTAAGAGGGTGAGAAGGGTTATTTTTAAGCTTCATTAAATCCTTTGTGCTTTCTCTTGTTCATTTGTTGCATTGTCTGCTTTTGGCACAAAAGTGTCAACAGGTGTAACAAAGTTTAAATGGATGCATGATGCCAACTGCTTCTCTATCTCTGGCATGATAAAGGACCTCCTGTAAGAAGAGCTGCCTCCCGAAGCATTTTGTTAGTTGTCATTGGCTGGAACTCATGTCATAGTACAAGAGGCCAGCCAACTTATGAGTAGGCAACCTGCCATCTAAACAGATGGGTATGAGTTTGGCAGCCAAGAGGCCAAGTATATACAACAAATATAGGTATCAAGGCTTCGTTTCCGACAGATTGCTGAGATGTCTGTTTGTTCTGATTTCATATCAGCTGCTGTGATGGGTTTGATCAGTTTTTTAAGGCACAAATGACATTCAATGTTATTCTAATAAACATTTCAATACTTTTATTAAAAACTTACTAAAAAAGTGGAAAGAAACTGGAAAAAGAAGCATTTAAAAATAATAATTAAGTCTGTAAAATTAGGTTGTACACTTATATGCCAAATGTTCATGTGACAAAGGTAACTTTTATGACATCTTTATATTACCCCCTTAAAACATAACTATACTGAGGGTGAGAAAAATTTTGAGGTTATGTTTGTGATTAACATACAATAAAACTGAATAAATTATAGGCAATTAAAACAATACAAATAATGTATATTACTCTCTAAATAAATACTCTATAAAGGAAGAGGTCTTGTAATTCTTAATCTTGCTACTTGTCTCAGGGTTTAATAAGTGCTCAATAAATGCTTGTGGAATGGATGCATTGTTAATATAATTCTATGGTTACTATGTAACATTTGTTTTTCATGTTTCAGTAAGTTCAATGTAATATAATACTTAAAACATTAGATCGGGATCCCCAACCCCCAGGCTGCAGACTGTTATCAGTGCACAGCCTGTTAGGAACTGGGGTGAACTATAGGAGGTGAGTGGTGGGTGAGTGAGCAAAGCTTCATTTGTATTTGCAGCCGCTCTCCAGAGCTAGCATCGCCACCTCAGCTCCACCTCAGATTATGAGGCATTAGATTCTCATAGGAGCACAGGTCCCTGATGCCACAAAGGTTGGGGACCGCTGCATTAGTTGAGTAAACTTGATTGAATCTCTGATGACTCAGACAGTGCTAAAAAACTCACAGTCTAAATGTATAGATAAAGTAAGTCCTCAATTAATGTCTCCAATAAGTTATGTGACTTTAAGGAAAATGATGAATAATAAAACCATTTTTATCATAGGTTAATTGATATAAATAAGATATCTCATCAACATTATAACAAAATAATATTGAACAAAATGTTGAGTACCTGTTGTATCTGAATGAAATCCATGCTCACATAAAATATGCACTCAGAAATTTTGTCAGTGTCAAATATATCAGATTGACTTCATGTTTATTTTAAATACAGGCAGACAGATAGAGAAATAATTATGTCCGCAGAGTGGTATACACACATATATTTCTTAGCTCTGTCTCCTGAGGTGTACTTAAAGCAGTGACACCTACTAACAATAAGCACACCTAAAACCCAGATTTTCATTTCTAAATAGCATTCTCTAATAAAAAGAAACAGAGTTCTTTGGAGAAATGACTAATTTTAGGGCCAGGCCAGGAGATACAAATAAGCCTGGAGCAGTAAGGAAGCACTTAAAAATAAAAAGGGTTGGAGTTATGTCAAAAAGGACATTAGAGCCAACCTAAAAGAGACCCCAATGGTCAAAACTGCATTTCAAGCAATAAAGTGAATGATGATAGTATTAGATTATAAGGCAAGAATAAAATTAAATACTCATGAATCCATCCTTATATAAACAAAAGATTAATAAATAAATGGTGGAGAAAGACTACATCTTCCTCACAGAATTCCAAGTTATAAATGTACAAGAAATGAAGAAAATAGAAAAATCACACTTAGAGTACCACAGAAATAATTGCAGCTGGCGAACCTACTGATGAACGCTAAAATTAGTGTAAAACTTTGAGGAGAAATGGGCTATTTGCATAGCCTCAAAGTAACTCCTCTAAATATTTATTAATTATTACAAATTTTTTGATGTGCCTTCCCTGGTGTGGGGAGTACTTAATTCGCCATCCCTTGGGTATAGGCTGTACTGAGTAACTTATTTTCAAAGAAAATAATATGGAAAGTGAAAAATAGTGGAGAAACCTTGCAGACACACCTTAACTGAGCGATAAAGATTAACATCGCCTGAAATAAGTTATGTTCATATGTACACCCTGATACAGTGTAAATAAAGGGCACTTCACCTCTACGATGCTCTTCTCCAAATCTGTAGTGCAGCTTAATCATGAAAAGACATAAGACAAAACCAAATAGAAGGAAATTCTAAAAATACCTGATACATTTGTCAAGATAGTGAAAAACAATAAAAGACTGAGAATTTTCATTGATTTGGGGTACCTTAAGAGACATGATAACTAAATATAGCATAACATTCTGGATTGGATCTGTGAACAGACCAGGGTATTAGTGGAAAACCTGGCAAAGGCTGAATAAATTCTCTGGCTTTGTTAATAGTATTTTACCACTGTTAATTTCTTAGCTTTGAAAAATGTTCCACAGTTATGTACAATGTTAACATTAGGAGAAAATGGGGAAAGTGTATATAGGAACTTTCTTTACTATCTTTGTAGCTTTTCTGTAAATCTAAATTTATTTTAAATTTAAAAGTAAAATATTTTGATTAAAAATATTATTATGAATTTACTAACCTATTGTTTGACTTGGATTTAGAAACAGAGAGTAGAATGTAAATACAATTTTGTTTATATTTTTTAAAATAAGGATGCTGTACTATTATGAGTATTATGAAATAAATTTACCTTGAAATAAAAAGTACCTTGGTAGAACTGTGTTTTTAAATTCCAGTATCAGAAGACATTACAATTAGGATTACATATTCAGGTAGAGCCGTAATAATACAAACATGGCTATGATACACTTTTTCATTCTTCAAAAATAATTAATTTTGCAGACTTCTGTTTTACTCACAAACTGTTACAGATGGTCATTTAAGGATCACTGTTTCTTTCCAGAATATAAGTCACACAAAAATCTCAAACATATATAAAAAACTGATTTAATCTTGAAAATTTTCTCGAATATTAACTGCAAACATACCTATTTAATGTGGAGTATCTTTTTACAGTTAATGAAAACAAATTTGTTTTTTAAAAAAACATTTAAAGAAGCATGGTAAAATTCTAAAATGCTGTTCAGTTTCCTGTGAGCCTTCCTGGAATAAATCACCTGAAGAATAATATATTTGTATTATTATGATTGTATTAGTATTATATTAATACTATTGCATTATAGAACTCACAAACCTATGAACAAACCACTTCATAAAACTCAAGTTTCTTATATTTGTTTAGATATATGAAGTAATACTGGGTTTCTTGAGTAGGGTTTGGTGATGATTAGATTAAAAATCTGGGTGTGCTCTTAATTTTAAATTCTTCTATTTCTAATCATCTTGAAAATTGCAGGACATGCTTAATAAAATTCCCAAACTCAAAATGCACCCAGAAAGAGCAAAAAGATAAAAAGATGTTATAATTTTTTTGAACTAATTATTTTCCATATCAATACATTTTACCAAATTGGAAATTTAAGTCAAGTGAGACATTTAGTGTGGAGTTTTTGAATAATGGAAAATGGGTTAATTGAGGAAGAGGATCTAGAAGAAAATTTAGGTGATCAAATTTTAAACATCTTAGCTTAATATTCACAGGCTTTCTTGTCTGACCCAAGCATATTTTTTAAGTCATTCAAGTCAGGAAGTATTTGATTACAAAGAAAATAGGAATAATCAAATTAGCATAAATAAACAAGCAAACACTTTTGTTTTGTTTTTGAAGGATATATTAATTTTAAGAACATAAGGACTACATGTGGGAAACATAGGCAGGAGTACAAAACGATAGTTTAATAATAAAAATGATGATGATAATGATGATGATGATAAATAGTTGACATTGCTTACTATGTGCCTGGCACTGTTCTAAGAACTTTCCATATGTTATCTCATTTAATTATCACAGTAACCCAAAGATAATTACTGTTTCTACTTCATCCTGTTTTATAGGAAGGCTTAGTAACTTTTCTAATATCAATATGCTTGTTACTGAAAGAGCTGGCATTGACTTCTTATGGTCTAGTTTTAGAGACCATAAACTTAGATATTCTACCACATATTTCTCTGTATGTTTGGCTCTATTTCCTTCTTCATTCAAGTCTCTTTTGCTTCTCTATAGCAACTACAGTTTGCATGTGCCTGAAATTTGCCGTAGCACTTACTCTGCTTCCACGATCTTGCTCTTTTGCTTCCTAGAACTAAATGATTCCATTCGCAATGTTCCTCTTTCAAATTTCCGGAGAAGATAATTCAATTCATCCAGCTTGCATCAGGTATCTAACCCTGATCCAATCAGGTGAAGGAAGGAAAGAAAAGGAAGGAGAAAAGCCCTTTAGAGTCTAGATTCCCTTAGAAGGGTGTAAGAAATTAGATGCAATGGCTAGCATCTTTCCCCACCTCGCTTCCTGATTTTTTATACCTGTTCTGCAAATCTACTGGCAGTACTCAGCCAGATACATTCGTTATCTCTAAACACACCTATGCATTCCTACATCAGTGCTCTTGTTCACTCTCTTTTTCTGTCCTAGAATTTATTTATCCTTCTGTGCCAATCTCTCTGATTATTATCAGTGCTTCAAGGCCCAAACCACATAGTATTTCTCACCTGTGAACGCCTACAGAACTTGTCTTATCACATGCTTAATGATTTATCAGGTTCTTTCTTGAACTGTTATTTATATATTTTATTAGTATGTCCTTTCTTCCTCAGTATGTCAATTAATTAAGATATAAGTTTCTTGAGATCATAACATATGTATTTAAATTTATATTTCAACCATACATTTAGTGACGTTATACATATATTAAAAAAAAAAAAGAAAGAAAGAAAGAAAGAAAGAAAGAAAGAAAGAAAGAAAGAAAGAAAGAAAGAAAAAAAATCCAAAAAGTACAATTAGAACAGAAAGTGGAGGTTGTTGGACTGAGGGTAATATGGAGATATTTAAATCTGAGTGTTCATTTTATTTGCCTCATTTTAGAAATATAGAAAATAGAATAGAATTTAAATTCCTGGTGAATGAAGATTTTTCTCTTCAATTCTCAAGCTTCATCTAGTTTCAGGTAAATGTTGGCTGTTGATTAATATTTCAGTGTCTGACTAACCTATGAATAAGTTAAGTACTAAGTTCTTTTGAATGTTCCAATGCCAATTATAAACCTACTAAAATTTTAATTTTTAATTTCAGGTATAATGTAAAACACAAAATATATCAATTATACATTTGAAACTGAAATACATTTTTATATGTGACTTTATTATGACAAAATTTAAAAATTATGAACACTTTAAAAATATTTACTTCCTTATTTTCACTTCCATTTCATATACTTCATTATTTCACTAGGTTAGAAAACATTTATTGACTAATTTTTTTTAAAAGTCATTTAAAATAATTTGAATTCGTTTCCCTAACTTAATTTCTTGATGGCTCTTTTCCTGGCCCAAATAACAACTGTATAGACTAGAGATGTAGGCCTGTAGACCTGTGGGACAATTTGTCTCATGATGTTGTTGATTACATTTAATTTGTCCTAATGGTCACATAGCTTCAGTTTTGTGTTTCATTTGAAATAACCTCAGCAATTGTAGGCAAAATGTAGTCTCCCAGGGTTATAATCATTCAAAACTATTTGATAAAGATTTATTGAGCACCAGGTTTGTGTCATCATTCCAGATTTGGTCCAGAACAAAATTGTCATGTAAGTGGTGCTTGGCATTTCTACCTCTCTATTACAACTCTACTCCTCAGTTCTCTAACGCCATGTCTTCATGGATGTAGGTCCCCAACACAGTGTGTTGCCTTCATCTCCCTCTCTAAAAAGTGCTTTGTAACATGCTCCCTTGTTAGGAAACATATTTATTTTTTCACAAGAAATTTCCAAAGATATAATATCTTATCCTAGTAAGACTTTTAAACTTTAAGCACCTCTACTTAGTGGAACAACAACATTTTACATTGTGACCCAATAAACACACGCTGTATATCTATAATGAATATTGTATGCAATAACACTTACTCATAAACATGCAACAAAAATCACAGTTAATTTTGACTATAATTGTATTAATAATAAGTGCAACGTTATATTCCATTTGATTTTCTTAAACTAGCAATCAAACCTACTAAATTTACCTCAAGCCTTACTAAAGAGTTACACAAACAAGTATGACTTTTTTGGAGAGTGTTTCTGGCATGAAAGTGGCTTTTCTGCATACCTTATACAAAGTGGGGGCCTGCTGTTACACAGTATTCATTCACATTTCCCAGGTGTTTCTACTATGTTGTAGGAAAAGGCCTTCTGAGTATGAGTTTGGACAAAAGTGA
The DNA here is from genome assembly GCA_003508835.1 of Eonycteris spelaea. Taxonomy (NCBI): domain Eukaryota; kingdom Metazoa; phylum Chordata; class Mammalia; order Chiroptera; family Pteropodidae; genus Eonycteris; species Eonycteris spelaea. The sequence goes on from PUFA01000046.1 coordinate 6,557,996, forward strand.
AGGGCTCAGCTGAGGGAAAACTTTAGCAGCCTTTAATCAGTCCTTTAATTCTCTTTTTGTCATTTGGACGCCACAGGATTCTGGAGGAAGGCTTCAATGAACAATTAAACACTGAGAAATTCACTTGTACATCCGAATTTGGAAAAGTGATGAATATGCAATTTTATAGCTCCAGTTTCTTGCTTCCTCTAGTCAAATAAGTGTACGCTTACTAAGTGTCTCCTACAGTGTTTTTAAGTTTAAGTAAGCATCATGACACAAAAGTTATTTTTTCCATACTCAAGAGGGTTGTATAACATCTAAGGTGATCAGACTTCTTACAGAGTAATGAATATGGAAATTAGATAATTGATCTACAGTAAAAGGTTAAAATGAACTCCAAGAATTTAAATAAATGAAGCTGAAGGATGTGGATAACATTGTGTGCCTATGAGTGAGAGTGCATGGTAATAGTTATTGCAATGGAAGTATTTTTTTTTTTGTCCAATAATTCTTAAAACAATTGTTTAGGCCTCTTGAATACCACTGCAAATAGTTCTAACATGATAACTCAAGAAGTATCGTGCACTATATAAAATATATTTCTGCAAGTTACTTAGAAATCTTAAGTAGTTGTATTTCTAATTCAGGGGAATGGCTTTAGGGAAATGTTTCTTAAAAGCCAGGGTATAAAATAGGAAGCCTGCCAAGGTATTTCATGTTCTATGATTAAGTTCTTTCAATTTTAAAGCCACTGAACCAATACCAGATTTACTCAAGCAAAGAATGAACAACATTTATTGCCTGGCTGTGGGTACTTTCTCTTGTCCTCTTTTTCTAGGCTTTAAATTTCTGGGCTTCTTGATTTCTTACTATTTTGATTTTGTGCATATGGTCACCTCTGATTATGGTTATATAAGTGAGAGACAGCCAGGTCAATACGTATTTTACTTACCTTTTACATTACATGGTAACTATCTTAAGGATCGTGATTAAATCTGCCACTTTCTTCACAATGACCTGTAGCCTCTAGTGTTTTATTCACAAATATGCTCAATAAATGCTGTTTATGTGCTTACCAGCTGCTCATAAATGAATATTTTACAGATTCTTCCTAGAAAAAGGATTCAAGAAGTTCAAATCCAAATTAATCTTTCTATACAATCATTCTAATAAATCCAAATTTGAATTCCATTTCAAGCAAGATATTCAGGAGTGGGGAAAAAAGTCTCCTTGAAGTCATTATGCAAGAAAATGGGTCAAAGCTACTGTACTTTGGGGAGCAAATATTTAAGTTTAGTATCCATAGCTACTTGGTAAATATATACATAGAAAACTTATATCAGATGATATATTGCATTTAGAAACAAATTCAGAATGTTTACAAATTGGCAGAAAGTATGACACAAAAATGTCTATACTCTGATCAGTCTAAATGCATGTGTAAATTTTCATATGCACCACACACGCGGCTAGAGAGAGAGACATACACCAGATCAATAAAATAGTTAAATCTATAAGCTATGTTTAAGACCATATTTGAAAAGTCATCATTTATGTTGTAGAACCATGGGACATAAGCTCAATCAATTTCTTATTTCTAAAGAAACAAAAATAAAATGCATATATATTATATGCATATATAATATATAGTACATATATATGCAAATACATATAGCCTCTCACATATGCTTCTGAGGAATATAAAAGTTATTAAATAAAATACTAAGACATTCTTATTATTTGGCATCCTCTAAGGACCAGGCTAAACATATATATTTTTTCTTTTGGTAATTGGCTAGCTCTGAGTTAGCTTTGCTAAGTTTTAAAGAAATAAGATAAAAAAAAGAAAAAGAAGCATGCTATTTCTTTTCCTGAAAATGCAGTCATTATACCAGAAAAGTCTCATATTCCTCTGCATCCCACCTTCCCAGCATCTTCCCCATTGGGCAGTCATGCTCTACCAACCTGAGGTGGAAGAACTGGAAGGTAACTCTGTCAATGCTCCCTGCGGACATAGAGACGTTTCTGGACAAACTCACTTTATGTGACCTTGTTGGGGAAAATGTCTCTCATTCTTTCAGCACCAAATGAGATAAATAGTTATTCAGTGTATTTGGCAAAACAATAAAATCTTTTAATAAGAATAATTGAATTAGAATAATAGAATTAAAAACAATGCCAATTTTCTTTGTATTACTTTTACCTACCTATGGATTTAAGTCTGGAAATTGTTCTTTTTACCCACTTCTTCCTCTATTACTATGTTACATCTCTGAGCTCTGTTTATTTTACCTTCATAATGAATGTGCAATCTATACTTTTCTCTCCATCTTTACTGTCATCCACCCTCCTAGTCTAAGCCATCACTATTCCTCATTTGAAATATCACCTAATAATATATCTTTCTACTTCTACTCTTGCTCTCTTTTAATCCATTATTGACAGTCAATGTGGTCTTTGAAGAAACGCCATCAAATTGTCCCATACTCTTGATTTCTCTTGCATTTGGAAGCAAACAAATTAAAATGCCCACATATCTTAATAAGACCTTTCATGATTTGGCTCTGTTCTCCAAATTCCTCTCATTCCCACCTGTCTTCTTCCAGCTACACCAGGAATGTTCAGTTCTATGAATTTGCTAAGTCCTTTGTTCTTGCGTGGGTTGGACTAACTGTCTGCATTTCTTTTCTTCTCCTACAACTCTTCATTTGCTAGGTTCTTATTTTTCAGATCTCAGCTTAATTTTTGCCTTCTCAGAGAAATCTGCCTAGATCAGCCAATCTAAACTAGGTCTTCCTTATGCTCTCTCCCACTGAGTTTTATTATTTCCTTTCTTTCACTTATCAGAATTTACAATTACATATATTTATTTGTTTGCCTGCCTCATTGAACTGCTAACTCCAAAAAGGGAAAGATCTTGTCCCAGTGTTGTAGCAAAACTAATGGGAACTTATACAATATCTATTGAATGAATTAACTAATTAGTTGTTATTCTAATAAGCAACTTTATTTATTATTTATTTATATTCAGAAATTATTGCATATTGGCTCAGAAACAAATTTTTAAGTCTCTTTCCTTAATGAATCGGATAGGACCTTAAAAAATACTTTCATGAATGTAGCTTGGCATATTCTTCTTCTGGTTGTTTAAACAAAATATCTGTAGTCTTACTTAACCCTAAAATGATTTTTTATTTTTCAATTTCTAGTGCTCTGCCTTGCTTGATCTGTAATGATCAGTAGTCTTCACTTTATCATAATTGTGGGAGGATGTTTTAAACTTTTGGAAGAAAATCTTTTTCGCAAGAGAATTTAAAGAGGAAACAATTTGTTCATTGGTAAGAAAGATAAACAGACAACTTCCAATATAAAAATATTAAACATTCATTGTTTTAGTCTCAGCTGATCAGAACTCTGATCTATAGTTAAATCTAGTTTAACTATATCACTCTCAATATCTTACCTAGCATCAGACCTGGCTAGAAGCAACTATTTGGGCAACTTATTCATGTTTTGTACAATAAGTAATCTTTGCATATGATGTTAAATCTCCTTCAAATTGGCTGAATGATTCCTGAACCAGCATCTTTCCAATCCATGTATAAATGAGATCATTTAACAACCAACTGGCAAATGAAGTTTCTTCTCTGGTTCTTGGAACAATCTTCTTCCCAGGGAGAGAAAATTTATGTTCTCTAGTCTAATGGAACAAGAGTGAGCCAAAGGTAGTTTGCTGTTAGTCTGCCTTTGATATTGGATCTACTTTCTGGATTCTGTCTTCATCCTTATGACCAAATCTTCTGAATCCAGACCCATTCCCCGTGGATTTGGGATTTGCTTTCTGCCTTGGAATCTTGACTGGAAAAACTTTTTCTCTACCAAAGGCTCTTTTCATGACACTAGTATTTCAGAGCTTTGGCTCTGGGTCCTGCCATATCTGAGTGTATATTCTCACTGCTGTGAAAAACACTGATTTTTTGTTGTTATTGCACAAATTATGGAACTAGCTTCCTTAAATCTTAATTTTCTGATCTGTATAGAGAATATAATAACAAATGTTTCCTCATAGGAATGTTGTGGGAATTGTGATTAGGCATGTGGCATACTGAGGACTACTTTGAAATTAGTGAAACTTCTGTCCCTAAAAGTGGTCAAACAGTGGCTAGTGGTTCATATCTACATCTGCCTTAGATTGCAGAAACCATCCCTGTGCAAAGAGGCAGAACTCTTGATTACCCGCGTTCCTGACTTATCCATCCCCGTTTTTTTTTGTTGTTGTTGTTTTGTTTTGTTTCATTTTGTTTTTTAATGTCACTTAATGAGACTATCATCTACCAAATTGATTCAGGCCAAGTCTCATTCCCTCTTTTCCTCACTCCTTACACACAACTCACCAATGAGTCCTTTGAGCTCTATCTCAAAGCCTTTCCTGAACTACACAACTTATCACTATTTTCACTCTTAACCACTTTCTTAGCACTTTCAAGTTACTATTGTCTCTTATCTGGACTATTGTAGTAGCCTCCTGATCTCCCTCAGTCTCATATCCCTAAGGTCCCACCTTCACAGAGAAATAAGTGAGTATTTTAAATATATAAACTCTTCCAGAACACTCCTTTGTTTAAAACCATGCAAAGGCTTTTGATTTTGTGTTAGAATAAAATCAAATCTTCTTACCTTTGTCTTTAAGGCCCACCTAATCTGACCTCTAAGTCTTTGACCTTATTTGCCTTCGTGTCTTGCACTCAACCAATTTTCTCACCATCTCTATTCCTCATACATGCCAAGCTGGTTATTATTACTTCTGAGCCTTTACACTTTTGGCTTCCTTAAATCTGGAACACACTCTTCCTAGACCTTTGCCTGACTAACTTATTCTCTTTATTCAGAGGTCAGCTTCAATATTACCTCTTCAAAGTTGCTTTCCCTACTACCCTTTTTAAAGTAGGACTCCCTCCTACCCTATTACTTTCTATCCCAATCTGGTTATCTATTTTCTCCACAGCAATGGTCACTATCTGAAATAATTTTATTTTCCATCTCACGTCCTCATACCCCCTAAATATGCACTCTACAATCTTAAGGAGACTGGTTCCCCATTGAATATTGTATCCTCAATCTATATAACAATTAAGGTACATGGTAGATGCTTAAATATTTGATACATCTTACTCAATGAATGAGTATTATGAGTTTGCACTTTGCTCTGCTAATCAGGGCTAGAAACAATGTGAAAAAAGAAAGCATAAAAATAAGGGTTCATTCTCCAAGACTTTTGCCACATTTTTAACAATTAGAACCAGAAAAAAAATGACAGGTTCTAAAGATCTGACCTTTTTAAGGTGCACCTACAGCTAAGAGGGCATACTTCATTTCGTTTCTACCACATCTGCATACTTAATAAAACAACAGTTGACAATAAGAGCAGAACTTTAAAAACAAAAAATAAAAATAGTTTCTTCAACATTTATTTTTTACTTTTAGAATTTTTAATGATGTTCCCCGCCTCCACATTGGAGAACACATTCTTAAAGAGAATTTAATAATGAAAAAATTAAAATAGATAATGAATTATTTTCTAATCTCCATTTTTTATTTTTAAAGTTTACATTCCAAATTAATGACTTTATATGCTCAGTGAAGAAAATTGCTTGGTTATTATAGTTTAGGTACATTTTTTTCCCCAAGGAAAGGAAACAGTTCTCTTAATTGTTCTATGTTACTATCATTGAACATTTTGGTATTCACCATAGAGAAGGATGATTCTATAGGTCAATGGAGGAACAGTAGTGTATAGTTAAACCTCATCTCAAAGTATATTATCTCTGAGATTCTGAAACATTCTTTTTTTTTTTTTTTTTTTTTTTTTTTTTTTTTTTTTTTTTTTTACTAATTAAGGTGCTGGGACATTATTGATCACAAACAAGACTGAAGAGTACACACAAATATGACCTTTAACTTTTGTAAATATAAAACTTTAGGGTTGGACAAACAAAATAGCAAAGAAAAAAGATACTGACTAATGGATCTGGGCAATATAGATATTGCACTTTGTCTTAGAATATTTGATTCTTTCAAAAGCAAATTTTTCAGATCTCTGCCTATGTTTCTGTCTCTGTATCTACAAAAAATATGATAATAGTAGAGTAATAATAAAAATTATTATCTGCTTAAAAGAAAGTACGTTTTTACATACTTTCATGACCCTGAAGAAACAAGCAAGGATAGATGAGTTTTATAAAACAAAACTTAAAAGAAAAAAGAAAAAGATAGAGAATGATGTTGAATTCATGTATTAACTCAAGATTGACTTTTTTTTTTTTTTTTTTATGATTCCATATATAAGTGATACCATGCAGTATTTGTTTTTCTCTGTCTGGCTTACTGCTCTTCACATAATATCCTCTAGGTTCATTCCTATTGTTGGAAATGGCAGGACTTCTACAATTTTGCTTGTCAATTATATCTCAGTAAAGCTGAAAAAATTCAAGAAAATAGGGAAATAGAGCTTGCATTATATTTTAAATAAAAATAGTTTTAGTTAATGAATAAACCTGATGTTTAGAAACGTACCTTTTTATACATATATGTAAAAGTGTGGATTTTTACATATGAATCATAATATGCATGGAGATAGCTAGTACTCAAAGTTTGAAGTACAAATTACCAACCAATATTAAATTCCCAGTGGTATGACTATTATGCATTGGAATGGTGAAGAGAAGTTTGTGAATTTGATTTAAATAAGATGTTTGATATCTTTTAGGCCTTGGGAATGTACTCAATTTCCTAGCTACCTAAAACATCTTTAATGATTTCCACCTGTCGTAGTCCTACTCTTCGCAGTAAGCATACGGGGCAGTTTCTGAGAGGGTGAGTTGCAGCAGCAATGAGGAGACAAGTGAGTGATTCTTGAAAGCCTCTATGGCTGAGTGGAGATTGGGAAAGGAAAAATGTCTCAGAAGACTAAAGCACCTCAAATAGCATTGTGGAGATTGATGATGAAGATAACCAAATGTATCAAATAATCAAGTTATTAGAATTTGACAATAAAAATATACTTGTTGAGAAGACGTTCAGCTTGTAATCTTGATGTTGAGAGGAGCACTGTCAAACTGAAAGATTTTTAAGTCTCCAAATTAGATGTCAAAAGAGTATGTATGCACTATGAAAAAATTGTACTATGAAAAAATTTTCTTAAGTTCTGACAATATTTTAAAATATATATAATCTTTAAAAATATATATAAAACTTGGACAAATATATGCTATTGAATTTTCATTTAATATAATATTTCAGAAGATTAAAACAATCCTACTGAAAGGGATTAGAGGTAAATTCAATGACCCGTGAACCATGTGACTTGAACAATAAGGGACAAATTAGAGAGATCTGAAATGCAAATCAAGCAACTCAAAGGGCTCTTTGAGCTTGAAATTAAATTTTAGACTCATTTAGTAGATGATCATACAGACTTACATAATTCCTTGCAAATAAGTATAAAGACATCAGTTCTATTCAACAAATTTTAAGTTCTTTGAGGCAAGGATTGAGTCTTTACTTATACCTCCATTGTGAGTGCAGTGACTGGCACACATTCAGAGCTCAATAAATCCTTGCTGTTAAATGATTGAATTTATTTTTCAAACTCTTAAGAGAATATATTTTCTTTCTATGTATATCTTTTTATCTAATTATTGACTCTCTCAGACTTGGAAGACTTGAATGAAGTCTTCATGTTGATTACACAGTCATTTGTAATAAAACATATTATTAATAAGATACAACATGGCTGATTCTCTAAAAAGTAGGTTCTAAAAGAAACACCATGTGGCTAGAACATACAATCTGCTGTGTGACTTTGGACAATTCATTTAACCTTCCTATGATATAAATTTCCTATCTGTGAAATAAGAATAATACTATGTATCCCCTGCTTACTTCAGAGGGATAGTATGTCCACACCTGAGATAATGGCTATACATCATTTGGAACTCACTGGAGAAAAGTGCTGTTTAATTACAATTGTTATCATTTCTTAGAATTAATGATAATAATGGAAGGAAAGATATCATCCACGTTATGTTTAAATGCATCTAGGATAGGCGCAAAAAAAGAAGAGGAGGAGGAGGAGGAGGAGGAGGAAGAAGGAGGAGGAGGAGGAGGAGGAGGAGGAGGAGGAGGAGGAGGAGGAGGAGGAGGAGGAGGAGGAGGAGGAGGAGAAGAGAAGAAGAAGAGAAGAAGAAGAAGAGAAGAAGAAGAAGAAGAAGAAAAGAAGAAGAGAAGAAGAAGAAGAAGAAGAAGAAGAAAGAAGAAAGAAAAACAAAAATTTAACTCAAATTCCTACCAAAGTAAAACCAACTGAATTATTTTTTCTTTTGGATTACCAAAAATTAGAATAGTTTCTACTAAAGAGAAAAAGAGAAAAATGATAAAGTAAAAAAGTGAGAATAAGAAATAGTTGTTAGGTCACTTTTGCCTGAATAAGAGAAAACAATTTTTATTAAAAAAGAAAAAAAAATAGCAAGAAAAAGTTGTAATAAGGGTTCTAGTTCACTTTCAGAGACTTGTGCCTCTTGGTTACATGTTTGTGGTTTATCCATTTTCTGTGCTATCTAGGTTAAATCAGCACCCCTGGGCAGACTTATTCCTTGTCTGCATGTTTCTGGGTCAGGTCTCTCTTTCTGCGCCCTCTCCCCGAGGCAGTTTTTATGTCAAGAAATGCAAACCGATTTTAATACTAGCCTAAGGTAAACAAAATTAGAATGGTAAATTTTCTGTCAAAGAGGGAAGGTGGAGCATCATAAATTGCATTTCAAACTCAAATGTAATTTTTGTAAAAAAAAAAATTATGTATTATGTCTTCTATTTTTCCAAAATATCGTCATATTCAAGAAGCCTAGGGTTAGATATCATCAATAAATTATCACCACTAGTTCAATGAAAAGAGTATCTTTGAAAATAATTTTTAAAATCTCTAAACCTGTACTTTCTTGCAAAATATTCCACAAATCTCCTCAAACTGATCAATAAATTGCAACACCATAAAAAATATATAGAACTCTATAAATATTTACTATATAAAATGCATTCCTGGTAATCAAAAAATTAGAAAGTAAAATAAAGGAAATAGGAGAAAAAGGTAAATGGAGAGAACAATTATTACTTAATACTGGGGTGATTTAATGAATAGGAATAGAAAATTGAGCCCTGAATGTGGGTATGAGCTACTTAAGTATAAGAACTTGTTTGCCTTTTCCATCATTATGTTCACCTAGCAAATAGTAGAAGGGCTCCATTAACCACTGCAATGAACAATAGGATAAAGCAAGCTTGAGATCTGTAAAAAAAAAAAAAAAGTAGTGCATGGGTAATGAAAAGAAATTTTATTTAACTTTTTAAAAAAGGCTTGATTTTTTTTTTTTTTGATCCCTGTAGATAAATTTTCAGGTCATTGTGATTTTCATTGTTATTTTCTAGTTTTTCTATTTTCTGGTGTTTTCTAGCCAAACTAGGAGTAGAAGGATTTTCTAGTTAGCAACAAAAGAATCCAACCCCGATGGCAGTTGGATTCTTAATATAAGTCCTGTCAAATAAAGGCAATTTAATTCTTAACATCAAGGCTGAAGTGCCCTCCTTTGCCCAATATCCTGCTGTACCAGAGGATGCTAGATTTGTGAGCCAGGAGAAGATGGTAAGTCCAAACAGAGGACATTCATTCACTGGACAACAAAAGTGGATAAATTATACACATATCTTAAAACGTTTCCATTTCTTATCTTTTACTATTGGTGCTGGTTTTCTCTCGTATGTAGCTTTTAAAGATAAACCTCACTCATCACTGATTAATGTAAAGCATTTATACTACAAATTTGACTTGTTTCCCTTTGCCAAAATTTGATGAATTTTCACCTCACTTTCTCCACCGACTTAGTGCCAAGGAGTTTTCTAAGGCAACCTGAGAAGAAAGTTGATAATAAAGAACAATTTTATGTTTTACTTTCAGAGTTTACAATCCACTTGTTTTCTGAGACAAACTTTAGTGATTATGAAAGAGTTTTGTCTAGTGATCTATTTAGCCAAATGCTTTGATTTTTTTTTTAAATCTACCCATGTAAGAGAAGAGCCCAGGTGTTTCAGTGACTTGAAGTAACAAGCAAGACCAGGTAAAACAGGGTGATTAGTACCCCCAGAAGCACCCTCATGTTGCCTTCTAGCGCATTACCTGTTGAAGGGTAACCACTATCCTAATTTCTAAGGGCATCTAAATGGAATCACAGAGTAATGGTATAACATAGTTTCCAGAGAAATGACCCACCATGTGCACCAACACATCTGCATTGCATTGTGGCTCTGGATCCTGTCTCTGGGTGTTTCTCGGAGACAGTGAGTAAATTGCTTACAAAATTTCTTGGGGGAAAAACGATGCTCACAACAACAACAACAACAAAAACTTAAAAAACAGCAACTAAAGGTAGGCAAACTTTCCTGTGTGAAATTCAGTTTTGGACTCTTTCACCTCATCCTCTTATACAAATGGATCTGCAAGTTTAATGGAGGTTTCATGGAAATTAAGTATGGAAAGAAACAAACCTATCCAGTGAATTGAGGGAATAAGTTACACATTTCTATGATCTTTGAAGACAAGAAAAGTTTGTCAACAGGCTGATCTTGCCCATCTATGATTATTAATGGCTTTCAAAGTTTTGGAACTTGGCAGTATATTGTTCCCAACATTTTATATTATTCTGTCTCTATTTATATCTCCCTGGTAGACAGAGGCTCGGCATGAAACGAGAAGCTCTTTCTAAAACATCTCTGCAAAGGATTTTATGTATGCACACACAAGTAGAAGTAAGACAGAGCCTAACCATTAATTAGGAATTACTACCTAAATTTCAAGGAATATGAAAGGAGGTAGGAAAGCAATGAGAAAATCATGCAGATTTTTTTTTTTTAAGATAACAAAATCTTGAAGTTGATTTAACAGTAGTTAACTGATTTTAAAAGTCTGCTGAAAGCTCTTGTGAAAAAAGGATTGCACAGGTCACACTGCCAAGAATAAACAGTCATTCTTAAATCTTTTGTTTCAGGCCACAGTGAAACTTAATCCCGAAGGTGCTCCTATCTGTCCATGCATGCATGTGGATCTCCCCATTCCTCTAGCCCTGATGCTTGCTTTCAAGCATAGAGCTCTTGACTGCAAGGCATTTGATTTCTGGTAATTAATCAGCTCATCATACACACTGTGTTTCTCCCCCAGGCCCAGCTCGAGTGAGTGATCCAAATCTGGCTTCAGGAAAAAAAGAAGGCGTTTATGCTCTTAGTACACAGAATGAAACACTGATAAACAGTTTTAGGTAAAACATTGAATTCAGATGGCATTATTTTTCTTTTCAAGCCATAAGTCATCTTAAAAAAAAAAAATACACATAACAGAAAACCAAAACCAAAACAAAAGCTAAACAAAAATATGTTGTATGCCCTTTAAAATAGAAAACATTTTGTCCTATTAAAAAGAGTTATCAAGATTTGCTGGTGTTTGTGAGTCTGGTGCTGCAGCCTTTTAAAGTGTTAGCTTATAATGATAATGTTCATTTTTTAAACACCTTTTTGTCCAGACCTTTATCCACAGTACTTTATCTCAGAACTTCTTTGGGTCGTGTCTGTAATCATCCGGTTACTACTAATTTTATCAGTTATTCTAAACAATCTGAACTTGTATTAGTAATTCTTCATGCCTAAAGATTTGGCAACTTTCATCCTTTTCAATTACTTTACTCAACAGACATTTGTAAAGTCAGGTTTTATTAGAACTGAGAATATCCTTGTATATTTGTCTTGCAGGTAATTTTGAGCTCTCTCATTTCTATAAATAATGTAGCCCTATAATGGATTCCCTTTTCTTGCCAATTATTCTGCTCAAAACTGAGATTAATCAATCAATCAGTTGTCATTTCTGAATTGGCTGTATTTGACTTATAGAAGCTACACATGAACGTTAGGCACTGGGAAACAGGGCATATCAAAACTATAATAAACTTTAATGATTTTGAAGACAGCATGAATTTTAAGTAATGCCAACCCACATAATTTTCCCAAGTCTGATAATATTATTCATTGCTATGATATAATAATCTTATCTTAATGAATTATTTTTTTCTAAACATCTGTAGTATTCTATAGTGATAGATTTCATTGGAGCTTCTCAGGATTTTGTTTCCAGGAGACATTTGGCAATTCTGGAGACATTTTTGATTGTCACAGCTAGAGAAAGGAGATATTACTGGTATCTAATAGGTGGAGGTCAGGAATGCTTCTAAATATCTTACAATGCCCAGGACAATCTCCCTACCCTTGGACAAAGAATTATGACGTCCAAAATGTCAGCAGTGCTGAGATTAAGAAATCCCAGGTTACATATATGTGTATATGTTCTTTTTCTTTAAGAACGGGAATACAGAAAATGTACATATCATAAATATACAACTTAAACAGATTCCACAAATTGAATAGAAACATGTGAATAACAGCAAGTCAAGTTTTACAAAATGATCAACACCCTACAAGGCTCCTATACTTCCTTCCAACCCTCTAAAGGAGAACCACTATGTTGATTTCTAAGGGTATCTAAGTGGAATCACAGAGTAAGTTACATATATATGTTACAGAAACTATATAGACATACCTCTTTGTTTCCATTTGAATTCTAACAGCCACTGAATCCTACAAATTGGATATAAGACTTATTCTTCTTCCAGGAAAATTGAGGAACTTCGAGTTTATAATACATTTCCTGAAAGTTGCTGTTCATTATTACTTAAGCATTGAAAAAGAAGGTAGTTATTTCCAGTGCAATTTGTTTACAAACCTTCACCCTGTCAGAGTGCACCCTTGTTGAGCTTCCTGTTGCCAGGTGATGAAAAAGCACTGGTCTCTGGTCAGAGTCAGAAGCTTTACCATGATGGAAAAGGGAGACACAGATTCATAAAAGAAAACAAACAGGGGCTGGTCAATAAAATAAAATGAAGAACTGTTCTCTGGGCTTTTGTTTGTTTTACTTCAAATGAACTAACATACAAAGAGAGAGCCTTTGAGGCCATGAGAAAATGATGCAGACTCTAGTCAAATGGGAAAAAGTGCTCTATATGTCATGTCTTGTACCCTTGTGCTGTTTCCAATTTTTCCTGCTTCTTAGTTCTAAGCATACCATCCACATAAATGAAATAAGCCACATTGGTCTAGAGCTTAAGTTAAATATCAAAATCACTGCATGCTGACCGTGAAAATTCACTCATGCTGAACATTTGTGGGTTATCAGGATCAAAGAAGACTTCGATATTTATCAAAAAATTTAGTCCACCGTGGTTTAGCCTTTATTAACCTGGTATGTATTTGAAGAATTCAATAGAGTTAATGCAGGCCAAGCCTGAACCGAATTTTTTTTTTTTTTTAACTTAGGAAAACACTTATCCTCTTGAAGAGATATGTATCAGTTTTTAAATATTGAGAAAGGGCAGAATAACATAAGGTTCACACATGCTATTTGGTTGTCTGAATACAATGAGTTCTCTGCAGGACTGAATTATGCTTTGTACATGAAGAGACACAAGAACAAATTTGTCTTTCATATAATGCTTCAAATACTGATTTGAGGTACTATAGGAAATCGTATTGAGTTTAGATGATACAATTTCTTTTTTGGTTTAAATCCAAAATTATTTGAAATAAGCCAAGCCCAGTTGCAAAATCATGGGCAACTACAAATATCAGAACAATCAGAGACTCTTCCAACAAATTCCATTTACAAATCTATCTCACTTGGAGAAGTTTGGATGATCAATTCTCCTCTCCTGACTCAGAGGACAAAGAGGTTTATCTCTAAGAAAAGAGCTACTTGTTTATGGCATCATTTACTTGCTGCATACAAAGGCGTTAATCTGTCATTGTTGCATACAAAGGGGTTAGACTATCATTTAAAAGAATTTAATATTATCATCAGTTGTGTGTTGATTGTCACTTTCCATTCCTATGTATTTCTTACTTGGAAGCAAAGATATTTTATTCATTGTAGTTGCTGAGGAGTAGTACTGTTAGGGGTGAGGGTTAGAAGAAGGGTAGGGTGAAGATCAAAAAGAAAACATCATTTGCATAAAAATAACAAAGAGATTTTCCAGATCATTTTCTGGTATAAGGCAAAAGCTTTAAATCAGAGAAGGTCAGACAGAAATAGAGGAAGAGATTCACAAATTTAAACCAAGAATCTAAAAATTTTCCAGGCAAATATTTAGCATAGCACCTACCTGTGATTGCGTGATTTTAAATATGTCATTTTATTTAACATTTAGGTAAAGCATTATACAACATTTTTCTAAGAAAGTGTTTTAAATAATAATTTGTTTTCATAATAGACTTCACTTCTTTTATTAAATGTCCATTATTTATACAACAAAATAGAGATTTGCCATTTTCCCTTTAAGTATAGTTATAATTCTGTGCTGTGTTCTTTTCAAGGTCAGTTTTCTCTTTTACGCCTCTAAGAAACAGTTTTGGTGATAGAGCTGTCCTTGCATAATAAGTATACAATGTTATAATTATTTTAAAATAACTTAATTTTTGTAAGTATAAAATCAATGATAAAGTCACATTTTTAATGTCATACAAGTTACTCCTCTGTTTTTTCTATTGGTGTAAGGCATTCTTTGCAAACTGAAGTATACAAACTGCAAACATTCACAGAAGTCACTTGGTGAGAAGGTTTCATATTTATCTTAAAAGGATGTTTCTCTGAGTTTGGCCTGGGGATCACTGCTTTGAACCCCTTTGATAGCAGGGGATGTTTTGTAAAACATAGATCTGTGGTCCCCACTGTAATGTCATTAAATCAGAATATTTCAGGGACATGTCTAGCAAAATGTATTTGAATATGTTTGTGAGTAATTATCAGGTACAGTTGAGACTCACTGCTTTAGAAAATACTCATATGCTTAAATCACCTTCAAAACTACAATTTCTCTAAGGACATGAGAAGTGTATATTTTAAATCTATTTAAAAAGCATCCAGAGAGAAACAAATAACTTTGATAGAAAATATCTGGATATGAAATAATTTCAGAAATAAAATTTTGCTTCTTTTTTATATTGTTAAAGTTTTAATCTTAACACATAAATAGATATGTGAATTAAGAAAAAAAGTAATTTTTATTAATATAGCTATCCTGAAATATTTATATAGTTAAGCTATCCTTGAAGTAGGGACTATCATTATTCATTTTACAATTGAGGAAACCTAGACTCAGAGATGTGATTTAGTCAAGGTCACATAAATAGTAAATTGTGGAGCTGTCATTTATACCAGGCAATTTGATACTACTTTACATAGTTTCTTGTGTATTTTTTCCATTTAAATATTTTAAAAAATTTATCTTAAAGTCAAAGCTTAAAAGAAAAAAAAAATGCTAGGTAACCCCTCATTCCAAACTCAGCCTGCATTACCCTTCTCTGATTGGCAAGGGCACTGGTGCTTGAATTTTTTTTGAGTCTGGGACACCATGGAAGGTGACTAAACTAAGGTGCATTGCTCATCTTCTACCTAAGACAGGCCACTCCATAGTGGATGTGGAGACCCCATTAGTTCTTGTTTAGGAGCTGAACAGTTGAGCTCAAGTCTGAGTCTCAGCCACATATTTATGAAGTTCCGTTGGGCCACCGAAGGGCATATTCAAATCCAGCGAAGGTCAACATTCAGGCAGTGATGACACAGAAGGTGTTTTTTATCAGCACTAGCCGAAATAGTTCTTTCTCCCTGTTAACAAAACAAGGTGTTTGCCTTCTTCCCCTGGAGGCAGAAGAGAAGTGTTTCAAGTGCCTAGGATGCTTTTGCAGCCACTCTTGCTCCTCATGCCCAGAAGGAGAGATAGAACACTATATCTGATTAAACCATTCTTCTGGGAGAGGAAGTGCTCTGTGAAGCAAATACAAGACTGAAAGTTTTAAACCAATTTGAATGGATATTAATGCACCCAGAGCTTTGATATATCTTCCATTCTCTTTAAAGTTTGAAGTATTGACATTTAATGACTAATAGTAGTGATTGAGGAAAAACCATCTTTTTACTACCCTTGCCCCAGTTGACTTCTCAGTAAGCTGTTTATGTAAATTATGTATTTCAAGTACAATTTCTTCATCATAATCCCCAAATTTATATTGAGAGTTCACATTAAGTATAGTAAGATCATGTAAGAAACTTCAGATATTTTCTAAAGGCTAGAAGACAGGAAAGAGATCTCAAGTGTACAGTAGGCATATTCAGGGACACTGTTAAGAATCTGAAGACACTGCTTTGGCCTTAAAATTGGAACAAATATTTATGGACTTAAAAAAAATTAGTACATTTTGATGCCAGGTATCCTCTGTCACATACATACAGATTTGCAACAATTATTTACCTCAGGAGATGGTTCCTAGAACACAGTACCCCCTGGAAGCCTTATTTCTTTTAGTCTAGCAATACACTCCTTATACCAAGCCCATAGGGGTCAAGATTATAATCATTTTCTTGTACAGTTAGTAATCCTTATCTGCTGGCAAGGTTAATGTAGAATTGACCACACAGAAGAGAAATATGGTACCAATGACTTTTAATAACCAGAAATGAAGGTATCTACCACACCTTCAGAACCATCCTTTTTGAATGTTTCTCACGCAACCCCTTTATACTTTGACTACTGCTTGACTTTCTCAAAGCGTTTTCCAAAAGCATAGGGCTGTTATTGTAAGAACATGAAGATGGGTGTACATGTGGTGTCACATGAAATGGCAAAAATGAAAAGTATACAGTGAATTACTCAGGCTTGGAATGAAAACACAACACAGTTTATCTCTGTGTTAATGTTGCCACTTAATTCAGTTACTAGCAAGGAAGTTTATAACATTCATGCCTGTTGGTAGCTAACTCAGATTTTAATACTCTAAGAAAAAAAAAATCAAAAGAGTAACTACCCTATAACTCTATGAAGTATGCAGAGAATAGAAATGTTTGATACAGTGCTAGTTGAAGAGCCTCTGATTTATGTCACCATAAATACTTCATGCATGTGTATGCTTAAGCTGCAGCTTATATATCATTTACAGACAGCATAGAGCAGAGAGCCAGTGGGAAGAACCAACAAGCCACCTGTCTTTATTGAAAACGACACATTGGAATGTATTGGCAGTTGTTTGAATTGGGAGAGTGACCCAAATTATTTTACCAGAAATCCTCTCTTTAGGATAGAATGTTTGCATGTGTATATTGTTACAGCACTCAGGGATTGATAGAACACTTCACTATTGTTAGGAACCTGTCTCATCATTCAAGGAATGTGTCTGGTCAGTCATCCGGGAGATCTCATCATTTTATGGAACACTTATTCCAAATGAAACAACAGGTCTGAGTTAGGCCTTGTTTATTGACTTCACTTCTTGTTATCCCAGTTTACTCTGGTATTTTTCATCTAAGAAGTCAGTAAACACAATTGTTTACTCATAAGCTTGAATAAGAGCAAAGGTTTGACCTGCAGGCTGTTGGTCATCTATAGAGTAATATCAAGATGCAAATTAGGAGATAGAACACAACTGAGTAATGTACCATTGAGGTTCAGAATCATTTGTCTATTAATGAGAAATAAAGATGTATTAATGAAGTTTTTTGTTTTTTTTTTTTTTTAGGGTATCATATACTTAAATACTGTGCAATTGTTGAATATTAGGGCATGGGTTGAAATCAACAGCAAGAGGTGCGTTATTATTGATGCATTTGGTAAGCTTGGCAAGAGGTCGTGCTGACATTTGCAGACATTTTGGTGTAGCATATATTTCTGAACATTTTAAGCGGTAAGATGCAAAATTTTGCTTTATTATCAAATACATTTGATATTTTATCCTATTTAGAAATGTTTTCTTCTACCAAGAGTTCTAGATTTCCATGGACATATCCATTTAAAAGCAGTTATTATTGATCATATTTTAGAAGGTTATATGTGCCATATTTGGTCAAACCAGTTAATCACTAGCCGGTCTATAATTTGGTCTCTGATACTCACCAAGGTATTTTTTTAAGCTTTTAGAAATGCTTGACATAACGCCACATTCCAAAAAGAAACCAAACATTCCTCTTATTCTTAAAATAACCATTGTAAATTAGTAACATCACAACTGTATTTTAAAAAGTTTGTGAACCCATGTATATATGAGCTCTTTGTCTTTCAGAGGTGATAAAATTTTAAATGTTGGGGAGCCTAAAGACATTTCTACAGCAAAGCCACAGAGTCAATCTCATACTGCGATCTTCTTTCTTAATTCAAGCTGGCAAGATTCATTCAGCCTGTTTTCCTCTCTCTCTCTCTTTTTTTTTTTTTTTTTTCTTTGATAGCCACTGCCACCCACTCTATCTTCTGGGGGGGTTGCTATTAACCAAGAAGGAAGGCAGAGGTTTGTGAAGTCTGGCCAGTTTGAACCTTTATTTACCTATCTTTGACAAATTACACAGAATTCTTTTGTTTTAAGTATTTTACCATTAATTCCTCTGGGAAAAACATTGCAAAGATAAAAATAACAAACATGGGAAAGTGATGAAGGTTACAGACATTTACAAAGTTTTTACAGTCTTATTGCCTTGGTGGTGATTCTTGACTCTCTTTTGAACACAGGAATTTGAAATTTCCCTTTGAATTCTGTCCTGTGATTTTATTTCTAAAAGTCAGACTAATCCAATGTCACTTCTCCTCTGACCCATCTATAAAGTAGGTAATGAGCAATCTTTTCTCTCTGGAGGCTCCTAGCTCACCATGGACAGATGTAAATTTTTAAGATTTTCCCCATTAAACTGGCCTTTATGCACCCAGGAATTACACCTTTCAGATATTTTCTCACAGTATGTTATGTTCTACTGCCTAAAGTATTGATTCCTTACTGACATCAAATAACGTGTTACTTTTTTTCAAACTTCAAGGTATGTTTCCTTGTACTACTGTTTTGTATTTCAATCATACCCCAAATCGGTCTTGATTATCTTCAATTTTTCTCATATGTAAATACATCTTTCTTAATTTTTACACTTCTTAGAGATTTTATTGCAGTGTGGCATCTAGGAATACAAATAATTCCATTTTAGTACAAGATCAGATTCCTCTATTTAGCAAATGTATTTATCAGCTAATAAGTGCCAGAGACTCCTGTAGGCATTGAGAACACAGCTGTAAACAAAACAAAACAAAACAAAAAACAAACTTCTCCTCATGATGGTTACATTCTAGTGGAAGCAGTAAAGCACATAGTGTGTTAAATGCTGATAAATGGTGATAAATGATATAGAAAATATAAGGCAGGGAAGGAATAGAAGTGGCTAGCTTATAATTTTAAGTGGAGTGGCAGGGAAAACTTCATAGAAAAGGGGTATTTGAGTAAAGACTTTGAAAAGGTTTGAGAAAGAACCTTGTGGATATCTAGAGGAAAAAATAAACTAAAAGCATTATCATTCTAGCTGTCAACTAGATAGAAGGAAGAGCCAATGCAAAAATCTAAAGATGGGAATATGCCTGGCATATTCAAGGAAAAGCAAGTTTAATGATGATGAGAAGAGCAAGTGAGGAGCAGAAAAGCTGAATAAGTAAGATGAATCAGAAAAATAATACTTTCCCCCTCCTATGGTTATTGCTCTTCCTAAGATACCCAGTGTTTGTAAGGCATTTTGATAATAGCAAATAGAGTCCAGTCTTTAAAGATATCTTAAAGATTTCTTATTATTCAATTTTTGGTTATCAAAAACGCTATATTTAATGAAACCATCCCGACAAGGTATAAAAATGCTTAAAAATTCATTTAATTCTTGGATTTCTTATTAGCAATCATACCAGAAAACATAACAACCTAATAAAACAAACATAATAAAATAAAACAAACAAACAAAAAACAAACCAATAACGTTGGCAAATCAGCTAACTAATGGACCCTTTGTAGCTAAGTAGCTGAGTACTAATGAGATCCAAAGAATTTAAAATGTATGCCAGGAACATTTGAGACTGAAGGAAACTCATTTTTCTCGTGTATTTTTATGGTTCTCAAAGATAAGAACTTTAGATCACATTCGCTTTCGAAACCTACAGCAATCACAAATCTGTTATTTCTAAGAAAATAAAATCTAAATCCAACTGGCTTAAATAATAAAAGCGATTTTATTGGTTCACCTATAACTAAAAGTACTAGAGGGCTCAAATTTCAGGGATGGCTTAATACAGCAATTTAATGATAGCATCAGGGATTATTTGGGTTGTAATTCTTTTTCATCTGAACACTCTGGCATCTTTGAGGTTGGTTTCATCCTAAGGTTAGCTATCCTTATAATGGGAATTTGTCTGCTGAAAGATCTGAGGACTTCAAATTCACATAATGCCACCTAGTATGTGAGAGCCAGAGTCTTTGTCCCAGAATTCTCAGCAAACTCTTGAGGTTCAATTGAATTGGTAGAATTCACGTACCAGTCTTTGGACATATCATTTTAGCCAGAGTGACACCATGTGCTGGAAGCCAGGAAATGATACCAGGTTTTCCTGAAGCTCACAAGCTAAGAGTGAGGAGCAGCACATGTTTCCCCAAATCAAATTGAGGGACTCTTGTCCCAAGAAGAAAGGTGATACCAGGACTTAAGAAGTATAAATGTTCCCATAGAGATGTAAGATAAATAAGTTGTCTTTGTATTTTTCAGGGCTTTGTACTGTCTGGTATACAGTAGATGCTTATTTCAATTGGCTTGATGATAAATGTTTACCGAATGAATTAACATCCCTAATTAAGAATATACATGAAAAAGTAGGTATAATAATTCTTACTTTCATATATAATGTAGAAAATCTGTATTCTAAAATCCATGTTGAAATCTGTGTATCTCAGCTGTACTTCTTCTAAGGAATGACCTTACCTCTGATTTTACCTTCAGAGCTGTCAATAGAATAATTTGGAGGATGAAACATGAATCTGGTTTGGAACAGAATTAAGTTACTCTGACAGGGAAGAAGAATTTTGCATCCAGAGAGTATAGTAAAGTTCAGGTAAATGTTCTTTACATCTTAAAAAAATGGAACGACTTTTCATTGACTTTTCTTATAAATCATAAGTCAAGTCTCACTTTCAAGAAACATCTACTCTTCTGCAAATTTCTCAGTGTATCAGGGAATCAGAGGGTATTTAGAAGTTGTAGCTTCACCCATTGCTAGATAGTTTATATTTGTTATTTCATTTAATTCTCACAGATCTCATAAGATAGTGCAGAAGCTAAGAATCCAGCTACTGGAATCAGACTGCTTGAGATCAGATCCTAGTGACTTCACTTCTAGCTTTGTGACCTTGGACAGGATATTTAATCGTCATGGCTTGATTTCATCATCTGTAAAATGAGGTGGTGATAATGTGTACCTCTCAAGTTTGTTATAAGGAATAACTGAGTTAAAGTATGTAAAATACTAAAGAGCATGCCTGGACCGTGGTAAGCATTCCATAAGCATTACCTAATGGCTGCTGCTGCTGCTGCTTTTTCATAACTGGGAAATAGAGGCTCTGGAAATCTCAGTAACCCTCTCACAGCCCCAAAACTGAAATGTCATAAAGCTAGATTCGAATGCTGGTGTGTTTAGCTTCGAATCCACAGCTTTCGGTACTACTGCTTGACCTCTCTAACATTTATGTTGCTACTGACATGTACATACAATTTTCTTAATACGAAGTTGTCATCTGGGTGAAATTGGGACTTTGAGTATTTTTCATAAGTACCATAGGATCCTCACACAGGGTTTGGCAACCAGTGGGTGCTCAATATATAATGCTAATGTATTCATAGGTATCTTGCAGATAATTGTCCTCAGGGTTGATGTTAGAAAAGACACTAATGCTATAAGGCCCCCTTAAAAAAGCACTTCCTCACCTGGGAGGGTGGGGCACATAAGCCCTCTTTATTAGCTTTCTCTTATAAATATCATACCACAAAGCAGTTTATCAGATCAATTGTTTGTTAAGTTAGGGAAATTGAAAGGGCATAGAAAATCAGATTAACAAGGTTTAGAAAATGAAGAAAAATTTATTGGTTTATATCAAATTAAAAGAATGGGAGCACTCAAATTTCAGGGGTGGTTTATTAAAGCAATTTACTGATAGTGTCAAGGATATCTTGCTGTAATTTTTTCCCAATGGAACATTTAACAGGGCAAGATTAGAAAAGGTCTGGCAGTTTTGTGTGAATGGGGACGACAGTAGTCACCAGTTCTGGTGTAAGATGGTTTACAAATGGGGCACCAAAAGTTCTGCTGAGAGACCTGAGATTCCTCATTTGGGTGAGAATTGTTACTCTTCTATCTGTATCCTCAGAAAAGTTGTAAACGAATTGTAAAGAAAAACTGTCTGTTTTAGAATGCAATGGCTGGAAGAAAACACATCCATTAAAACAAGTTTATATTTAACAAATATGTACCATTGAACTTTCTACCTAATTTGAATTGGTAAGAATAATTTTGAAAAAATATTCTTACCAATAATTTTGAAAAATTATCTTGGTCTATAGTCAATTAATGATTAATTACTTAACTGAGAAGTTGCATTGGCATAAAACTGCATGAAAAATGATGTTTTACAAGTAGAAAGAACTCGCAAGAATTATAAGATGCATATTCAATGGGGACAGAATACACACACCATAAACACCAAACACAGCACAAACATAAAAATCAGAAATTCAACTAATTATATTGATATATTGTGCCTATTGTATAGAAAGATTTTCAGGGCTAATTGAGTTATCTAACAGATAAAATGTAGCATAGTAAAAGCGTTATTATAATTTCAGCTTTAAGAGTTTTTCTTTTCTTTTCTTTTTTTACCAGAAGGAAAGTTTATTCTGTGTGTGTGTATGCGTGCACATATGTGTGTATACCTTCAGGTGATTTATGCATTATCCAAAGTATCTTTAACATGCCACAAGGCTGAGAATGATTACATTTCAGAGACAACATTTAATCTCCAAGTTCATATGTTTTCACTCCCCAATATTTAGAAGAAAATTTAAAGAAAAAGACATGTCATAAAATGCTTCTTGCCTCTGTGCAATTGTCAGAGGAATTCTAAAATTTAGTAGGATCTAGAACATTTTGCAGTAAATGATCCAAAAGGAGAAAAACAGATTAGTCTGATCTCTCACTGTGCTAAGCATGATAAAATTAACTGCATATCTAACCCAAGATAGCTAACAAGGGAGATGGGCAATAGAGTAAAAAGTTAGAAAAGAATAAAGAATTTCCACAAGAGAAAGAATGACCCTTTGTCTTTGGAAGTAGAGCTACTGCCAAAAAGGAGTCTGCTTTTGAGTGGAATCTAATTCAGAGCATTGAGCCCCTTAAAGTCCTTTTGTCAACACTTCAGTATTTTATATATTTTGTCTATAAACAAAAGAGAGAATGAAACATTTTAATGTTTGTCCAACACTCTTCCAATATATGAGAATTAGTTTTACTTATTTTTATTTTGGAAACAATATCCTGGAAGAGAAAAATGATTAAAAAAAAAAAACTACAGCAAAACACAATTTGGTTTAAACCTATTTTCCTTTGTTATTTGCATTCATAGATTTACAATTTTATTTTTAATAATTAGAAACTTTGGTCCATGATGCATTACTCTTGTAATTCTTATGCTCTAGTTTTGCTTTGGTTTGTATAAATCTTTCTCTCATTCAACAGAAAACAATGAAATATATTGATATTTATGAATACTAAGTGTTCAGCCAGAGAATACGAAGAACACCGGTTATGAGAGAGAAGTCCCACAGGGATGACTATGTATCCCAGGCTTTCTTATGGCAATTAGCACAGACTCTCAGGATTTATTCTGGTTCTTTGGTTGCTGGAGATCTCAGGACATGGGTATCTCAGAACACACAAAAAGGAAGTGAATTCCAGTCTATGTCAAACCTAGCTCAATGCTTACTCTGAAGGAATTTTGAGGGGGAAAACAAAAAAAACAAAACAAAAAAACACATGACTACAGATTTTATTTTAAGCAAAGTTTCAATTTTCTGTTTTACTTCATTGAGATGAATCAGAACGATGGAGAGACTTTAAATGGAATCCCTAGAACCTGAAGGTATTTTCTGATACAGAGTAAAATGGAAGAACTCAAGTCTGAACCAGGGCCTTATGAGCTGTCAAGTTGGTCTGGGATTGAGAGATAAGGACTCTATTTGGTTCTTGTTGGTATTAAAGTGGTCTAGGAACTCTTTGTGTCTCTAATGCCCTGGGCTGTCATCATGAATGCAGCAAGGTTTGTGAGAATGACATGATGGCATTATACACTGAAAATGATAACGATATTCATGTCTTTTCTGTGTGTGTGTGTGTGTGTGTGTGTGTGTGTGTGTGTGTGTGTGTGTGTGTGTTTTCTGACCTGGTTAAAATTATGACACAAGTGAGATGAGCAAATACATCGTTGTGAATTAGAATCCCAAATCAACATTCAATGCTTGTAACTCTCCTATCTATTTAATTCTCAGCTTTGTCCCTCTCCTTTGCTTGGTTATAAGCTTTATTTAGTTAGTTGTTTACAGCTTCTTTATCTTTAGGTTTTTCGTATTCAAGACAGATTGCATTTATATGTACTCATCTAATCACTAAATGTACTTTAAAAAGAAAAAAGAAAAAAGAAACCCCAAGCAGGCAAATCTTAGGTAGTAACAGCAGGACAATTCAATTATTAATTTAAATGAATTAACCTAAATGTTTTATGCACAAAAACATCATTGAGTTATAAATCTGAGAAGTTAGCCCATGTTTATCATAATTTTAAAACCCCTTTATGCTCTGAAAAATATTTTTATCTAAAGTATGGTCATGATATTTCATTTAAAGTAAAATAAAGCTCTGAAAAATCTTCACAATTTCCTTATTTATAATCCAGAATAGTGATTAACACAAGTTCAGTTTTCCATTACAGGTTAATACAGTGATAAGATAAAGCTTCAATTTCAAGGTTGAAATAATATTGCTTAATTCTACTGTGTGTTTTCATCTTGGATATTTTGTTTTTAACTGGAGTAGTTATGCTCCAAGTAATTAAGATGCCACAACTCTCTTTGAAGCCCCAAGAATCTAATCACTTATACAAAAAAAGGTTTTATTCCCATAAGTTAACTTCTGGCAATTGCACAAGTTTTTGAGCAACCCTACATTCCAGAGTTCTGCCACACCTCCTGAGTAAAGAACAGGATTAGCTTTGCTTCTTAGTGTCATCCACAATTTTATAAAAGAAAACTAATTCACGTTTAACTTCACCCAAATTTCAGCCCCTTTTACCAAAGCAATATATAATAAAATTATTTTTATGGATTTTTCCATAGAAAGGTAAAGCTTTCTAAACATCAAGCTCATTTGCTTTGCCAGAAAACAATCAGAATTTGTAGCTATCCCTACTCAGACCTACCTAACCATCCATTTACGCTTTTCTTTCAAATCCTTCAACGGACAAGTTACAAAGCAGAACTCCACGAGCAATCTTTTCTTTAACATTTTGCAATGACTTCTTGATATTTTTATTCAACCAAATAAAGATTCTCTACTTTTTTTGTGGCAGAAAGTCACATTTTAACCTCATGAAATTTATACAATGGAAGGATTTTCACCTGTGACAAATGGATAGTACCAATTAACAACCAAAAAAAAAAAAAAAAAAAACCCAGAATGATAAAAAAGTAGTTGACAACCGAAGTGACTTGAGAGTAAGATGGCAGTCAAATTTTATAAAGCATATGAATGTTTCTTTCACATTCCAGAAATAACTGGAGGATACTTTGATGTAGACCTTGAAGATCATCTGACATCATGCAGGAAGGAATTGCCCAAGTCAACAGATTATGAAATATAATCTTATATCAAAATAAGTTTTGCTCTTATAAGCAAGGTATACAGTATCTTTATGGTCATGCTGTGATATTTGATCTTTGGCCATAGCTTGACACTAGAGAGTTTGGAAAAACTTTTGCTACTATGATTCTACTGGTACAAGGGGATTTGTATCTGACAGCTAAAGTAAATGGGGAAAATTCTAAAACCAAACCATCTGACTCATATGTCATGTGGGAGAGAAAAAGAATTTTTTTCTAAAAGATAAATTAACAGAAAAAATATAGAAGTTTAATAACCTGTATACCTCTGTACACATGGAAGATTTCCAGGAAAACAGAAAAACTCCCTGAAATGGTCCAAGCTATCACTTAAAATAACATTTCTAGCTAAAGACAAAAGAAGATGTTGGCAGTGGGAAGAGCCAGTTATAGGAGGCTGGAAAAAAGGATAGTAAAAAAAAGTTAGGTTGCTATGCAGACTTAGATCTTGGCTTCTCCATTGATAGATTTCTGGAGAGTTAGTCATTTTCCTTGCTACAGAGAGGAAGACACACTTACAAGAAAGATTTTCATTACACATGTGATTGTTTCTTACAACAGCATAATGTGTACTCTGTTTTTAAAGTTTCTCCTGTGACTGTTGTTTCTTAAAAATAGTCTAAAATAATTTTTATGGCCAAGAGGTATATTTTGGGGTGACAAGTTCTTCTTCCCTTCAGTGAACATATTTAATGTTCGGTTGCAATAAATACATTACCAAATACAATAATTTGCTGACCTGAAAAACACTGATGAGTTCAAAAGTGAAATAGTGTGTTTTTAATGATATTCATTCACAATAGTCCTCTGATATGTCATTACAGTGACAAGCAAAAACAGTCAAGTTAAATTAAAAGCCATTTTTTTAAATAAAAATAAGATTTACAATTTCCAAGCACCTGAAAAAGTATAACATTTCCTGAAATTAAATATTTTTATAGGTTAGCTCTGATGATCTGTAATCTGAAATAGTGGACAAAAGAAGAAACATGCTTGCAATGAAAATTCAATCTCCTGTTGGAACAAAAAGCTCTTCTGTTACCAGAATAAATATGTAATGTATTTGTTGAATGCAAATATGTGTTGATTGAGTTGCATGAATGACTGAATGACTGAGTTAGATACTTTACTTGTATTTCTATGAACATTATCTACACTATTCAGTCAAGGACATTCTATTATTCTCAAACGGGAAATCAGAACAATGTTGCCCCAAAACTTTAAGTGACTAAGCTTTCATGAAAAGACTACTTACATAACCTTATATTTACATCTATAGCCATGCCACCCTGAACAAGCCCAATCCCATATGATCTTGGAAGCTAAGCAAGGTCGGACCTGGTTAGGACCTGGTTAGTACGTGGATGGGAGACCACCTAGAAAGACAAGGAGATGTAGGCATAAAAAATAATAATAATAATAATAATATTATATTTATCTAACTCGATGGAACCCCACAGAAACCTGTGAAAGCTTTCCTGACTTCTACATAAAGAGTGTTAAAGAATTAAATTTGAGAAATATTTTTATTACTTCTGTAACAGTGACCTAGTTGAAAGAGAACCTCAGATTTCACCGACCCAAAATCTACTACAATTGACCTGTCATTTGACCTTTGTTCTTATATATATATGGCTCAATTGCCAGCATATTCTTCAGTGAATTTGCAGGGGAGAAAGCAAAAGAGACAACTACTCGCTACTAGAACACCTTCTTGGAGACTTTTAATAAACATCTTATAAAAGCAAAAGTGGCGCAAATGTAACACAAGAGAGGGAATAGAGGAGGTAGGCTGGGAGTTTTTACTTTCAAATTCTGAATATTTTAGATACCATAACAATACAAAATCCACATTTTATCAGAAGACTCGAGAAAAAACAGAAGGAAACAAATCTATATGTTCAATATTAATCTGTGCAAATGTTTGTAAATAATATTTCAAAATTAATTAGAATTATTAATTAATTACTCACCACCCTATTGATCATGGAATCATGATTGGGGGCTTGTTGACAGGAAAGATGAGCTGGCTATCTTGAATCTGGGTCTGCTTTAGATAATGGTTTTCATGAGAAGTTGAAGGGGAAGTATGTAATTTTCTTTGGCTATTATCTCCATGAATAGCTCTGCTTTGACACTGGAAAATTAAAGAACAATCCCCAAATTGTTTTTCTGCATAATTATAAATAACTGCCAGACTTAAACATCATGGCCATTAAGCTGTTGAGAGAAACTGATTGGTTAATGTTCACCTGGGTTAGAAAAGAAAGATTTACCCAAAGTGAAGGTAAAATATGCATGAAAATTAAGCTTTTAAAATTTTGTGCTAATTTCCTCCAAGCTTCAGGGTATATTATAGATATTGTGTCATAAATCCTAACATACCCCCAAAACAACTCTAGCCTAGTACAGACAGGGGAAACTTTCTTTCCTTCGTTTATTATGTTGAAATTCTAATATTTCTGTTAGCTCACCAGATAACTTAGATCACAGATGTCATAGAAATAATTAGCTGAATAAATGGAAAAATAGATTGAGTTAAGGGTTCACCAAGTTGTATGTCTGCTATTGTTGAAGATCCATTAACCACCAGTTTTCTACTTAAGCTTTTTCAGTAAGCTAAAAGCCTTCACATGTTTTTGTGAATGACTATCATTTTCCAGGCACAAGACATCATTATTTCAACCAGAAGACAGTAAAACATTTCAGAACAATAAGAACAAGAACAAGAAAAGAACAACAACAACAACAAAACCAGTGGAGACTCCCATGTAATGGATTCCTATTTATTTTTAAAGTAATGAATAGTTGTTTGCAAGTAATTGCATGGTATAATCTGTAAGTAATATAAGACTATATACACACATCTGAGTTATGAGATTGTCTAATCTTTTCAAATTAGGGGACAATTTACAGATAATCCTGAGACATCTAGTTTTGGTAAATGATCATTGTGACTTGCAAGGTTGGCTTTATATTGTATTTTCCTTGTGAATTTTAAAGGAAGAGTGAACTTCCTTGAACTACTGAACTACTATACTGATTGAACTTAAGTACTATATTTCTATAGAAATCAATGAAGCTAATCACACAAGCATAGGTTTTTTCCCATTCAGCAGTCTTGAAAGCACTTGAATATCATAATTGGTCTGCAGCTGAGCACATTCTGGTCTTCAGATCCAAGGGAGATGAAGTATTCCTCTCAATTCACTATGCATAAGTGAATAACGGAAGATTTAAACGCAGAGTGTTGCTGTTGTTGTTGCTGTTAAAAAGACTACTCTTGAAATGTTTGCAGAGGGCTAAAGTCTCTTGTTCCCACTCCTTCTAAAATAAGTAGTACTGAACACTGCAAACATGCTAATTATTTCCAAGAAAACAATGTATTTAAAACTAGAGCTTATCTTTCAGGAAAAAAAAAAGAAATGTCATTTATCAGTAAAAGGGAACTTCAGAATTATAAATAATGGTTTCAGTTGACATTATAAGTCAAGACATTTTGTTACACACTTAACCTAGCGTGCGCTTTGATAAAAATAGTTATGAAGATGGCATTATCGTTGTCTCTATTATGTAGATGAGAAACCGAGACTCGAGCTATCTATCAAAGTGTACAGTCAGGTCTGTCTGGATCCTATAGACTTGAGTTTAGATGTGTAATACTCACTCTAAACTGACAAATGAATTTATCAGTTCGGCAAGTGTTTTGTTTGTAAGAGGACAGGAAAGGCATATCCTTTCTGCATTGCTGCTTCTGGGCAGAGCATGTACACAAAGTGTGGCGGATGAAGAAGAAAACATTGATTGCAGTCAGGAGCCAGATTTCATTCATGTCTTTAATCATGGTAATCCTGCTAAATGTGAACACGTCTCTTAACCTTCTTCCTTTTTTTTGGTTTTTAATATTTATCTTCTCTGTATTGTACAAAAATACCTAGAACAGTTCTTACACTTAAAGAACAAATTAATTTAATTTAGGGTATTAATTTTGAAACACTTTCTTCTCAAACGGAATGTCCAACACTTCTCCCTGAATGACATTAGGATGTCCAGATTTGTGAAAAGTGGCCATTCAAACATGTTTTGAGCGAAAGAAAACGGAGGCACAGTATGATACTTCTTATAGAATGCAATGTAAGCCTCTGACCCCTGTAGCTCAAATCAGTGTTCCAATTATAGCTGCAAAAGATGGGATATTTGGGAGTTACACCATACCACAGGTAAAATCAGTTCCATTTGCCATTTGTATACTTAGGGATAGAAATGCTCCACCACTCTACTCAGGACCCTGGGCTTTCCACAACTGAAGTTCAGTGAGGAACTTCACTTGAAAAGTGAGTTTCACATTTTTCATAGTTTGTAAAGACTACCATAAGGCAACTCAATTGACCTCTTGCTCTTTTTTTTTTTTTTTTTTTTGTATAACAAGTGCATGTAGTTACAAGCACAAGAAGTGTCTGTTCTAATACACTATCTGTCAATTCCTATTATCTCTACCAATCAACTCTTTCCTGACTTGCCCTAAGCTTCTAGTGGCATTCCCACCTTCCTTTCACCAAGGCTCAGTAAACTAATTCATTTCTCAGCACATATTCATTGAATGCCATTGTTATTTCTCCTTCTCACTTGCCCCACAGATCCAATCAATTTCCAGGTCAGCCACCTCGAATCCTTTTTGGAACAAAATTAGGTATAAATAAATTCCCAAACAAACAGACATCAGATCACTATAACTTAATGAATCATTCTCTCCAACTATACTGAGACTCTGTTCCTTTTAATTTCTGTGTATTGTATAAAAATAACAATCATAAATCAATTATTATAGTTCTTAAAAAAATTCTTCTTTATATAGTTCTCAATAAACTTCTCAGTAAATTCTTCCTCTCACCTCATTTGTCACAAACCTATGTTGACCCCTTCTATCTTTATGAACTCTATCCAATTAAGCATGTGAGTTTTCATTAAGATATCACTGTTTTCATGAAGCTTTCCTCGATTTTCCCAACTGAGGTAATTCTTTCTTCTTCTGAGTGTCATTCTCTTTACTTATGAAAGCTTTGTTTTTCTACTTGTAATGAATTATGCAATTGCCTACTATTGATTTATGAGGTTCTTAAGGGCAATTTTTTTACAGACTCCCAGAGATTATAGCCTACAGCATAGTAGAAATTAAATAAATATTTTAAAATTAATACTTTACATTTAACAATTCTCTATTAAAATGGAAAATAAATCCCCACTAGTATGTAAATGCTTAAAATTATTATCATCCCAGAGGTGCTTATATTAAAAAAAAAAATGTAGTGGACAACTGTTGTTGGTTTCAAAGCATGTGTTTTCCCTCTTGTGGCAAAGGCATCTAAATTTCCTTTTGGAAATCCCAGTTCTCTATAATTATTCCTTTTGAGTGGAGCTCATTCCTACTCCCTCAGTTCCAAGGGCAGAGCATAATGCTCAAATCTGATAAATTGGGCTTTTTTATTTCTTTGGCCTGAATAATTGTGTCAGAGACAGGCATGTGGCCAAATTGGAACCAATAGTACTCACTGAGGTTTTTGCTTGGCTTGCTAAAGAGTCAGGTGGTCTTTACCACATGACTCAAATCTGGGAAGATGAGAAGCTGGGCTGCTACAACCATTTTCTACTGTTCTAGAGAATTCATCCAAGATAACAAATGGCAAAGCAGAAAGTTGCACTGGGTCAGGTTGATGTCTATGAGCTCCTGGATTTACCCTGTCTAGAGTCACACTTATGCCTGGATGTTTCAGTTATGTGAGCCAATAAATTCTCTTTACTACTCTATATAGCTTAAGCCAATATATTTATTAAAGTTCATTGCAGGAAATGAAAACCACAAAAATTTTAAGCAGGAAAAAAAAATGGAAGAGTGAATTAAATGCTTACAAAATGATAGAAAAGCCTAGAGGATTAGGTCTCTAGAAAAGACTTTTAGAACACTGTAGAATTACCCGGCCAGTGAATCTATAACTTTGGTTACATTCAGAGTCGGAGTAAGATAAACTGTTAGTTTAAGAACACAATGCAGGAGCAACAAATCTGGGAGCAATAACGAGAATCGGGAAGCCTCTTACTCCAAAATCTTCTTTTGACACTATCAACACAGATGCCTGCACAATGGAATATAGTACCTGGCTGTCCATCCTGTCACAACTGCCACCCAACACTATAGGGCTGAAAGTGATACGATAGAATGCTAATGCAGAAAATTTTTTCTTCTTCATGACCTTGCTGGCCAGCAAAAATAATAAATATTAACAGCACATGGCTTCTGCATCCTTTCTATCTTCTCATTGTATTTTTAGCGAGCCTAATTGGAAGAAGCTCTTTTTCTTATAGAAACCAAGGTGCAAAAATGTCTGGGAAGTTTTTAGCTTTCAACTTAAGAGGAAGGTACACTAGAAAGAGGTGGAGATAAAAGATGAGTGCTGATTATACAAGAGAGTTCTAAGGTTTCATTTACTTGAAATCAAAATATGCTTGTTTAAAATAGAAAACTCTGCTTAACTTAGGTGAATTTCTAAGAGATGAAATTTCAAGCTATATAACCCCGTGCAAGCAGTTCTGCAAAATAGAAAAAAATGTCAGAATTATCTGACATTAGCTTTCTAAAATACAGTATCAGGCATATCATAAGTCCTTGGACAAATATTGTTGAGAACTGTCAATGAATGAGAGTGTTCTTGTTTTTTTTCCAGTAGCATCTTCTTTACTTTTAGTTATACATTTACAATTTTTTCAAATTTTTGATTTTTCACTAAGTGTCTCAAGGCAGGAAAGATGATGTGTAATTTAAACATTTAGTATATTTGTTAAAGGTATTAAATCTGTTTATACTACTTGTGTCATACTTGTCCAACATAACACCCTTTAAACTTGGAAAAAAAATTACTTACAAATGACTGTCATTGTACATTAAGTATTATTATATTGAGAATGTACCATACTAAGTACAAAGGTAAGTGCAATAACATTTTTATTAAATTAAAAAAAAATCAAATACAATAGATCCTGTGTACACTTTTCGGATAGAAACACACACACACACACACACACACACACACACACACAGAAAAAAAGTGTAAGAGAGAAAGATCGTTCCAGACATTTTTCTTCAATGTAGAGACATTATCTGGTACTCACACATCATGAAGAACAGAAATCACTACTAGTATAGAAATCATTACATCTATACTAGATCAAAATACTAATTACTATAAAGGTGTCATTCTGATATCTTAGTTAATTGGATGAGTTAATAATGTTTTTGAAGGTATTGAGAAAATTGGATGGAATCTAAATATTTGGTAATTGACTCAGGAAATTTCAAAGGATTTAGGACAATATCTTGTAGAGCTGTCACCCGATATATATTGGTAATTCTATATGCTCTACATTTACAAATATTTCATCATTTGCAAAATAATCCAGATTTAAGAAAAACATATAATTTGTATATAAAGGGTTTATAAATAACTGTAAAAATTTTGAACAAAGAGTTTGCATAAGTGAAAAATATTCAGTTGAATGCAAATAGGTGACTAAAGAAATTAGTAATAATATGTCAATATGATTGAAATACAAAAAAAAAAAGCCTATATGAAAATATAAAACTGCCAACCAGGCAGGCACCCTGATCTCAGATTTTCCAGTTTCCGGAACTGTGACCAATAAATTTCTCTTGTTTCTAAGCCAAGAAAAAAGAAAGAAAAAGAAAATATAAACTGCCAAATAAAATTGATATCATGAGATATTTCCTTAGTAAAATCTTAGAATTGTAATTATACAATGATGAGAAGTTATTTACTCTCTCTGAAAATATATTTTAATATGACCGTAATTTGTTTAATTTCTTATTCTTGTGTTTTATGTATTACAATGTTATAAATAAAAATGCAAACTACTTCTGTCACTTATAATCATTTTTGATTAGCAAATAGACACAATCTGATATGACGTTTCAACTTAAAATTGCCTTTCACTATGTTAATGTTTTAGTTAATAAAGTAGAAAAACAACATTTTATTCATTAGAGGCTTATTGTCAATGGAAAGTGAAATCAGTGGATCCCTGAAATATGCATAAATATAAAATTCATACTAGATAAAAAGCATATTAGAATCTGTGGAAATAAAATTTGTGAGTAAGAGATTTCCTGGAGAATCTGAAGATTCCAATAAGGTACTATGGAGATGACTTGCTTTACTTCCTCTCTCCTATAAATTATTAGAGTACTACCAAAGACCATGTTTTACTTTGGTGTCATAATAGATACAAAAAGTTTTTTTTTTTTTTTATTCAAAATCATAGTGGACAATTGTGGGTGTGTGTGCGTGTGTGTGTGCGCATGCGTGCGTGCAGATTCTTCAATGCACTCAAGATGTCTTGATATGCATGGATTCAATATTACAGACATGAGAACAGTGCTGGGTAATATATTTTAATTTATGTTTTGGTGCAAGCATAATTAAATTATAAAAGATATTTGGGGTTACAAGAGTCTGGTAATGAGCCTCATTTTCCCACATTTGAATCCGAAATGAATTGAAAAATAGGACAAAAGAGCAAGGCAAATGAGAAACAAACAAACAAAAAAAGCTTTATTATTCATATTGTTCTCATTGGCCAATGTGGCTTATAACTGAAGATAAAGCAGCTTTCTGATATTAAAACTGAAAATTAGGCAGTCAAAATCTTCTACCATGAGACAGTATTTTCATGTCCGATGTGACTATTTGACCATAGCAGTCAAGACCCTGTCCTCTTTGTGGGTAGGTACAATCTTGAAAGAGAAGGAAAGGGACTCGGTCTAGCAGGACCAGTTTTTATAGTAAACTCTCCTATCTGAATAAGAACTCATACCTGATGAGGATTAAAGGAGAAAGCGGAAATGCCAGGAGTTTGCACAAGTAGAGTTTGCTTCAAAACAAAACAAAACAGAAAATATCAGGGTTGGGGGAAAAGTGTTTCCTCCTAAGAAATGATACTGAATGAATTTTACAACAAAAGTCTAAATAATCATTTGATTTTAAAATAGAGTACAAATAGATGTATTTCCATGGTTGACTCTCATTTATAAACATACAAATGAAAACTCAAGTCATTCATTTATGCTGTCAATATATCTTATTGAGTGCTAACTATGTGTTAGGCACCAATGATACAAAAATTAAATTTATATTTTCTCCCTTCAAGGTATTTATAATCCAGTAGGAAGACAGAGTTTTGAGTAAACCAATGAAGCATAATATTGTCAAAGTAAAAATATGTACAGTGTGATGTTGGGACTTCAGAGGGAGTAATTCTTTAGTTTGAATTACAAAGCAAATGAAACTCTATCAAAGAAAGCAGCATTGAAGTTGAGTTATGAAAAGTAAAAAGGAATCTGCCAGTTGGATAGATTAGGGGAAAGTGTTTTACCAGAATAATCTGATGTTCAGGGCACAAATGTATGAGAGGGAGGTTAGGGAGGTTTGGAGAACTACAATCAGTTGAATTATAAACTGAAGTTAATAAAAATAATAATAACCCAGCATTTACTTTATGCAGGGAAGTTTGCTTAGTGTTTTGTGTGGGTGATTTTATTTCTTTCCATTACAACTCTAGGATTTAGTTAATATTACTATCCTCATTTTACTGGGAATTTGATGCTTAAAGAAATTAAATGTGTCCATGGTTGGTAGTGAGCTTGAAATTCAATCCCAGGTACCTTGTCTCCAGAGCTTATGGTGTAGCTACTGTGTTATTTTGTCTCTGAAATAGGGAGTGATAAGAGATGAAAGAAGACATGCAGAGGAGACGATTTCCTAAAATGACTTGTAGCTCATGATTAGGCATTTAGAGTTTATCCTGTAATCAACATGGATATATTTGCCATTATGATGGACAAAATCTTTACAGAACATAGAAGTTTACCCTATAAAGATATTTTTCGCTTATTAAAATACTTTTTTGTGTGTAGATTAAGAAACTTAACAAAATAAAAACTGGTTCACCTTTCAAAATAAACTAGAATTTGTACAAGTCTAACAATTCAAAGTGTGTTTATTGCACCTCTTAATGCAAGAGACACTATTCAAGAATCCATTTAAAAAGAATGCCACAGTGGTAGATACTGCCTATATTTTAATTCTACACAACTTCAGTTAAGAAATCTCGAATCATGTGATCAGGATCATGTTCAGCTAAATCATTAATTTATTATCAAACATTTATTCAGTAGCCGATATGTTTACTATTGTATTCACACTGTTCTAAGCAGTGTGAATACAATAGTAAACAAAACAAAAATTTCTGTCTTTATGAAGCTTACATTCTAATGGAATGAGGCAATAGAAACACAAAAATATATAAAACATGTAGGATTTGAAATAATAAGTGATATGGAGAAAATAAAGTAGGTTAGGTGGATAGGAAAGGGTAGAAAGCTATAATTTTAAATACGGTAGTCAGAGAAGCTCTCACGGAGAAGATGTCATTTGAGCAAAGTTCTTCTGAAGAAGATGAGGGAGTAAGCAATGTGAGCCATGTGATGAGCATTCTAGATAAAGGGAACAGCAAGTGTGAAGTTCACATGGAAGATGTGAAGGAGAGACAAGCTGTGGTTTTTGGCCTCAAAACTTCATAAGACTAATACATGCTAATAATTAAGCATAAGACAGAATAAAAAGCAGTGAAATGTATAATGAAAGCAGATTCTGGTGGCCAGTTACCTTGGCTTAAATCGCAGTTCTTTTTCTCACTAATTTTTCTAAAAACTTCGACAAGTCATTTATTTTCTATTAAATATGAATAATAATAGTACCAACTATAATGTTATTATGGGTTAAGCAGACCAGTGCCTGGCATATTATAAGTATACAGGAAATACTAATTTGGAAGAAAATTGTCATCATATGTTATACTCAAAGAGTACTTTATTATTTTCAAAACACTTTTTCAGACATGTTTTTATCTGATTTTTAAAATGAGATAGGAACAATAGTTATTATTAGGCCCATTTTTCAAATGAGGAAATGGAGGGCTGAGAGGGTTAAATAACTCATTGAACTGATGTTACTGATATGTATTATGGCCAGGACTAACACCCAGCCCTTCTTCCTAGTTTCTAGACTTTATTTTCCATTCTAGCAACACATTTATCATTGGACTCTACTATTTCCAGGAGCTACATACATGAGGAAAAACCCTTCCAGAGCAAGTGGAAACTGCAAAGTGGCAGATGGAAAGGAGAGGAGCGGTCTTTTCAAGCAAAGAGAAGAAATAATTAGTATTCAGAAAACTCATGGGATTTTTTATTTGGGATTTTTCACTTGGGATTTTTTATTGGGGACTATGGAAATTTTTAATAAGGTAACAGTGATTAGACCACTTCTAAGTAAAATTATACTTAGATGTACTGGGAACTAGACAGAAACCATAGGCAAGTTGAGGCCAGATGGTAGAGAACTTTAAATGTCAAACAAAGGCATTTTGAGCTTAATTTTTGGCATCGAGGAAACCTTTGATGGTTTTTAAGTAAGGGTGTGATATGGAAAAAATGTGCGTTTTTTAGGCAGAAAATCTGATAGGATAGGAGCTAGAGAGGAAAGAGATCCATGGAGATCAATTCAAAGAACATTAGGCGTCATCCACAGGAAAAATAAATATTCAGAAAAATAAATATTCATTATATTAGGATAAATTAATCCAGCTAAAATTAAATTAATTTCAACACAGAAACTTCCTATTTTGTTAAAGCAAAGCTACCCTGTGTGTGGAAATTTAGTTATTTCCAGGTGCCTCAGGTGGGACACATGCATACAATAGTCCCTTACTGGAACATTTGCTCGTGTGCTGCTCTGTGTTTCAGATGGTGACAGTTTGAGTGTGATATGGTGCACATGCCGCTTTGGAAACATATGAAGAAACATCAAATGCACGTGTCATGCAATGCATAACTTAGAATAAGACTTTCTTTTTCTTCTGCTTAGCAGCTACAGTTAACACTTTTTGAAGTTTAAAATGCCCTTAGCATCTCTGCTGTTGGGTACAGTAGCAGCAGCTCCAGGAAAGTATCAAAGCAGCTGGATGTTTAATTCCCAGGGTGCATTTAAGGAATGCAAAGCTTTTTAATGGAAGGAGAGTGGTCCATCAGGAAACAAAGCACAGGTAAGGACAGAACTAATAACCAAAGGCAATATGACCCGTGATATCCAAGACGAATTATTTATAAATAAGGTGGAACACACAAGTTTAACGAAATTCTGCAATATTTACTTTCATTCCTGTAAAAAAAAAATCTCTTCAGTGATTTTATGGATATGTAAGACCTCATTGAAATTTCTTTCTCTG
This sequence comes from Eonycteris spelaea, assembly GCA_003508835.1. NCBI lineage: Eukaryota > Metazoa > Chordata > Mammalia > Chiroptera > Pteropodidae > Eonycteris > Eonycteris spelaea. Next base: position 6,596,286 of record PUFA01000046.1, read on the forward strand.
GCTCTTCAAGTCATCAGAACAACACATCAGGGTGCCTTTAAAGAGCTATGGAGGTCAAATTGTACTTCAGTCCATTCTAGTCATTCATGGAGTTGTCACGGTCAATGGAACTGTCCTCAGAATGACAGCTAGAGAACTTGCCTAGGCCAAGATAAATGCATTAGAAAGCAAAAGAGGAATTCGACTCAGTGGGCAGTGAAAATCAATGGGAGCAAACTGGCCCATTTTTGCCTCACTGACTTGTACTATCCATTAAACCTTATTTGCTGGTTCATGGTTGTTCACTTCATTTACTTTCTAATCCTTCTTTTGCCAGCTTGGCACATCTCCAGGTTAGTGCAATCCTGTTAATTGCCATCGCCTGCTACTGACTAAGAGTGACACAGGCCTTATCACCTCATTATAGGGAATGGACATGAAAGTCTACACATGGAACCCAGCATGAGGCCTGCTTTGTTTAGGATTGGGACTTAAATCAGACATGATCTCACAGCTTCCTGGGAATGGAGAGTTTCCATGTCCTCATACCTCCAAAGGAGCTGGGAATTGCTTCAGCTAACTTGACTTTTATGGCCTTTTTGCCACTGCGATCACTGTAGTGACCTTAGACAAGAAAGTTGGAAAAGTGGAATATTCTATGATAGGACAGTTTTTTGAATTTTCTTTCCATGTACAATCCAGGCCCCCTAAGTACTAGGTATAAGGCTGTGTTTGAGGTTTATTACCCTGTGTTATAACTGCAGGTCTGTCTGTTTTTTCATTACAGTGAACTTCTCAAGGGCAAGGAAGTTACATATTTTTAGATTTTGGTCCTAGCACCTAGTCCAGTGCTGGCCAGTAATAATTTGTTGATTGTGTACAGCATTCAAAACTAGAATACAAGCTCAGAGTTCCTGAAGCCATTATCCTTCTTTCCTATCTTATATTAAAGTGTCTTAATAGATTTTGTTTTATAATGAGATTATTAGAAGTGAATCACATGTTAAAGTATCTTCTGGTAAACTGAAAACAAATTACAAAGTTTTGTCTTCATAAAATTGCTAAATATGTTGCAGTTTTGAAAAATGCATATAAATTGTATTTTATAATATATCTCATTTTTACTGAAATATCTAATAATATGAAATAGAAAAAAAAAAAATCTACTCTTTTGAGAACATTTTATTTTAATTCTTCTTTTTTCCCCTAGTATAGTATGTCTGGTCATTCAAAGAGAAATGAGCTTAGGGTTGAACTTAATATTCAGTAAGAAAGTTTGATCTCTCACAAAAATATCTAATGACTTTATTCCATGAGTGGCACTCGCTACAGGATGACTCATTTATTTATGGATAGTGACTGGGTCTCTACAGTTATGCACTGCATAAGACTATTTTGGCAATGACAGACCACATATACAAGAGGGGTCCCAGAAGATTATAACGAAACTGAAAAATTTCTCTTACCTAGTGACATCGTAACTTATAACATCATAAGACAATACATTATTCACATGTTTGTGGAGATGCTGGCTTAAACAAACGTACTGCTCTGCCAGTCGAATAAAATTATAGCATATATAATCATGTATATATAGTACATATTACTTGATAATAATAACAAATGACTATGTTACTAGTTTATACATTTACTATACTATACTTCATATCATTATTTTAGAGTTTACTTTTTCTACTTATTAAAAAAAAGGTTCCTTTAAGACAGTATTCCTTGTTACAGCAGCAGAAGCTTATACATCTCATGTTTACAGTGCCCTTGTTTACACCATTATTTTTCCTGTGTTTTATTTAATCCTGTGTTACTTTGTACACGTACATGCTATAGAGGCTTATAACCTAGGATGAATAGGCTATACCACATAGCCTAGCTGTTTAGTAAGCTATATCATGTAGGTCTGTGTAAATTCACTCTATCATGCCCTCACCAGGAGAAATTGCTTAATGATGAATTTCTCAGAAAATATTCCCATTATTAAATGGTACATGACTGTAACAGTCTATCATTTATTTTCTGAGTTAAAATAGACTACAGAATCATCTTTTCAAATGAATTAAACAAGTGTGTTGACCTTCCATAATCCCTTATATATGCATATGATTCTATGATTCCACATAAAGGCTCTTATTTTCTTCAATCTCCAAGTGATGAGCTCCGTGTGGATTCTGTTCCAACCTCTCTATATTCTGGAAAGACTCCAATTTGAGCAATTATTTTCAGTCACTATTTTTACCCCTACATTTTCAATTGGATTCATTCCTTTTCTTCACTTTGTGTTTCAAACTTTTGCAGTGTTATTTCACAGTGTTTAATGAATATTATTTCTCAGATTAATCAAAATAGTTTTTGATCCCATAATAAGTGAGAAGCTTTGAACTTAAAAAAAAATCAACTGGTACTACATCTTTCTTTCATACTTGTACAAAGTTTGTGAGCCAAATTTATATGTTTACAAGTATCTTTGTTTTTTATTTTCACCTTCCTGCAAACTGACTCTTAATATAGTGTCTTATTTATCATTCACTCCACAACAAACTCCAAACTGTGAGAAAATTCTTGTTACTTTAAAAAATGCAATTATTCTTCATTTTAATTATTTCTAGCTGCCTTTAAGCCAGTTGTTCAAAGTTGTATAACATGTTTCTACATTTTTTTTTTTCTTTTTTTTTTCTTTTTTTTTTTTTTTTTTTTTGGTCTCATTGTAGAAACTTCTATTGAGGATTTTTGACAACTTCTTTTTGCTTAAAAAAAAATCATTGTTTTGTACTACAGTGCACATAACCTTCTCTCAATTTTTTAGCAACTCTGCCTTGGCACAATCAGGAGCTGAGTGAGCCTGTAGTTCCAACAGTGAGGGTATGGAAAAAAGAGCAGTGACGAACCCTGTATCAATAGAACTTTACTTGCTTTGACCTTGAGCATTTATTTGCCCATTTATTCAACAAATATTTATTGAGCTTCTACTGATGCCTGTCGGTCCCCTGGGATTTCTTGGTAAATGGTACTTTTTCAGACCAGTGATACCTGATTTTTGAATTAGTAATTCATTATTTGGTTTAGCCTCAGATAACTTCTGAGCCAAACCTGAATTACAGAAGGCTTTCTTCCTGAAAACTCTTTTGACTTTTCCTAAAGACTCCAGTTCTTATGTTCAGAGGGTAGAATGATTTTTCTAAACATAACACAAAGGAATGCTTTAACAGTGTCTATACTATCTGATACAGTGGTCTGAGCTCAGAAAGACTGGTTTTACAAGCATTCTTGCAATTTGAAATCATACATCTGTAATAACTTCACAGTCAGCCTCGTGTGTGTGTGTGTGTGTGTGTGTGTGTGTGTGTGTATAAAATGTTTCTACTAGAACAGACCTAAAATAAAATAGAAGCAAGTTTTGTGCTTAAGCAAATACTGTACTATAACCATGGAAATAGCTCTTCTATTAAAAGCAAATAAAAATTTTGATTTCTACTATTTAAACTGTGTATTGAGTTATAGAATTCTAAGCTTAAGTTCTAAATATATGATTTTATGTTGTTTTAAACAAAACTTCTAGTTAAGTGAGCAACTAATAAACTATGATATTAATATACAAGTACTGTATATATATATATTTATGTGGCATAAGAAGAGATACAAACATGGCTTAAATCTTTAACATTTAATGTTTGTAAGTAAATGTTTATAATCCTTATAAACAGAATGTTCTCTAGATGTATGTGTGTGTGTGTGTGTGTGTGTGTGTGTGTGTGTGTGTGTGTATAATTATGAAAAACAGATGTAGTGAAGATCCTCAATGGAAATATTATTCATATGGTATTTTAGCTCTCAAATGTGTTATAATAAAAATAATATTCTTGGAACAGATTTCAAAATAATTTACAAATCAATATTTTACTTTGATTTTGTAGCTATAGGAACATTTACTGCTTAGTTGATTCCATTTCAGGTAACTTAGACACACACAATATTAGAAAGAGAAATAGAAAGAAAGGGACTCTAATAAATTATTATTTTTTTCTTGTTTCTGAGCAAAATTAAGAAAATGGTGTTGGTATGACCAGACCTGGATACTTTCACATATAATTTCCGCTGTTACATTATTATTAATGACAATCTCAGAATTCTAACAGTTTATTTAAGAGTTTGACACCTCAACTTAGGGTATAAGAAAGGTCTTACCCATATGGAAGTCCATGCAATAAGAAAACACCTGATATCACCAACCAGGGAAATCCTTACTTAAATACCATAAGGAAAGGAAGGATAAATTAAAGATATAAAGGCATGGCATTTTCAGGAGTCTTTAACTTATTTTGCAACTTCATGGTTAACAAAATCAAGAATTCTAAACACATGCCATTATAATTTTTATAAATGTGCTTATGAATACATTTACTGCTTTAATTACAACATATAATAACAAAACAGATTGCTAAATACTTTCTTAAGTTCAATAAATCCAAGAATTAAAATTAAAATTAAAGCTGTTTATAATAATTTGGTTGAATTTAGATATTTGCTCAAGTAAGAATTTTTTTCAAGAGCTTTTAGATAGTTTAAAATTATTTTTTTCTATAATTATTAATTGTATTTAGTGAATTTAATGGTTTTGGTATTTAAAAATGGCATAAAAGAAACCATTTATTTAAAAGTCTATAGTTAGTTCAGTAGGTATCAGGAAGTTAGGGATAATGAACTATGATATTTTGTGACATTTCATTAATAAGATTTTTTTCTCTGTTTTTAAATAGTTTTTGTATACTTAGTCATTTTCTGCCAAGTTATAATACACTAGTAACTAATTCACCTATCATCTCTTTATTTAATAAATGTGAAATGTCTTTGTGTCATAACTAGAAATGGTAACATTTTTTTCTGATTTTAAAAATAGGTTTATTGAGATATAATTCACATATAATAGATTCACCCATTCAAAATGTACGACTCGCTGTTTTTTGGTTCATGTGCTGTTGTGTTGACATCGACTCTTGGCGACTATATAAATAAGTTACATCCCTGATGTCCTATTCTCAACAGCCCTTCTCAGCTCCGGGAATTACACCTATGGCTTCTTTTATGGAATCACTCAGAAATGGTCAGTCTTTTACAATACTTTCAGTTCTTACATTTTTGGAGGGAGAAACAGAACAAAAAATATCCTGGATAAATTGGTCAAATATTTGTGAAACAATATTCTGTAGGATGATACTAAAACCTAAAGGGCTGTGTATATACAATCTCCAAGAAACCAAAGCTCATAGACACAGACAACTGTTTAGTGATTACCAGAGGGAAAGGGGTGGAAAAGGTAGATAAGGGTAAAGCTGGTCAAATATATGGTAATGAAAGAAAATTTAACTTTGGGTGGTGAACACGCAATGTAGTATACATATGATGTATTATTGAATTGTGCACTTGGAACCTATATAATTTTATGAACCAAGATCTCCCTAATAAATTTTTTAAAAAGATGATTATATTCCACAATGTTTAAAACCCTCTTTGACAATATTGTGGCTAAAAATTTTATTTTAACAACTTAAATAAATAATGCTTCAGATTTTAGAGCTGTTGGTAAAAAACTTGAGTAGTATGTATGTAAATGTTTTTAGAAACCATTGACAACGACTTAAAATTCCATGAAATTAAATTTCTATCTTAATTAGAAGCTAATATTTCTTATTTTGCTATAGTGGAATCAAGCTATAGGTTTTGAATATTCTTTTTGTGACTTGGTTTCATGTCTGCTAGTGGTTATTTTTATAATGCCTTGTATGATATGAACATTTGATAAATATAAGCATTCTATAACTGTTTAACTAGTTTACCACAGTTACACTGGAAAAAAATTTTCCTGATTTTTTTTTTCTTTTCAATTTTCCAAGGAGAATAAATATTTTAGAAGTTGATGTTTGAGGAAAGTGTCATAGTAAGTAGATGAATCCAAATTAAATAAGGCAGATTGGTGCATTTCTGACTGTGAAGCTCAAATAATTTGCATTAGGGCTAATAATCCATCAGAACATACCTGTCTAGGCCCTGCATGTTGTGTAGAGATCCCTGATGATAAAATGGGGCCCTGTTTTGATTGGTCAGTTTTGGTGCTCTATTAAGTGTTAAACATGTTTTGAAGACCTGTTCTGTACCTAAGGGATTATATGGACACGATATTAAATGTCTGTAGATAGAGAGAGAAATGATCAGAGGCAGAAAGGTAAAGGAAAATGACATTTGTCTAATATCTACTACTATTCATTCCTGGCGAGGACTTTTTATATCTTCACAGAATCTTCACTGTAAAGATAGGAAATTGAGCTCAGGGTTTAAGAAGAAATAAAATAACAAAAGTAAAATGCCTACATTAACCCTTATGCTATTCATACCCATTAAAATGTTTAACAGATTGATAAACAGATTCCTAAATTGGAATCCGTTATTATTTGCAAATCTTTTAAATAATTTTTTGGCTAAAACAAACCAATGAATGTCAGTGATTTATGCATAAGAACTATGTAGTCCTATCAAGCATTGACTTTCTTAGAGGGAAGTGACATAAATTTAGAATGGCAAGTTAGCGTTTTTGATTATATAATGTAAATTGTGGCTTTCAGGAAATCATGAAGTCATGCAACAGAAAAATTATATGACTTTCCTGAACCTGGTATTGGCAAAGTCAGAATTACAATTTTGAATCTACCAAAGCCTATCTTTATACCTTTACACTATTCCATATTGCTACTAAACTGAAATATTGTAAGCTACTTGAAATTGAGACCATGTCTTCTATTTTCTTGTCATTAACTTGTAAGCATCAATATATTTTCAGTACAAATATGGAATTTGATTACTATTTGGTTCACTGATTTATTCATTCAACAAATATTTAAAAATTCTTATTATATTATAAATACTGTATTGGAGAAATGGGAATAAAAATATGTTTGTTTTTAAAGCCACATAATTTAGGTGAGAAAGACCAAGAGAGAAGTATTTATTAGATTGTGTACACAGTATAGCAGTGGAAGGGGACACGTGAGCTAACACCAGAAAGATTGGGTAGACTGGGTCTAAATTTTGTTTTTGTGCATGTTAAATATGTGCCTCAAACAATTTACTCTGTCTCACTGAATGTCTGTTTTCTCATTTGTAACACATAGATACTCTCTAATAAACTCGCTGATAAAATTTGATCCTTATTAGGTACACAAGACCTGATGTAATATTCAAATACATTATCATTGTTGTTATTGTTGCTGTATATACAAAGTGCTGCAATTTTGCCTAAATGGATCAGGATTGATACCATTTAAGTGAAGATATGAGAAAGGATATTGAAGTATAAACAGAATGTATCAAATGAACAAGAAATTATGATAAGCACAGTGAATGATCAGTGCAAATATAGGCTCATTTATTAAGCTTAAAATGGTTAAATTACACATTTGGGTGGATGTAAACTTTGCTAGTCCTCTAGTGAAAGAAACAAACTCAAAGACTCCCATATTCATCCTGAGAAAATGTGTGTGTGTGTGTGTGTGTGTGTGTGTGTGTGTGTGTGTGTGCTTTGCACTCAGCTGTGAACATGTTCGAGCTTGGTCTTCAGAAAATAGGAAGAATGTTCTTTATAATCTACAGGTTATATTCTTTTACAGGTGAATTACAGCACAAAGGAAGCCGTTCTCAGGTAACATGCAGCTACGAAAAATATTTTGCTGCATGTGAAACAAAAAATTTAACTTCCTTAAATTCTAACATTCTATGGGTATCTTGAGTAAAATTAGGAAGGTCATTTATTGGTGCGAGAGAAATTCCGCCAGCACACCTTTATACCTCAATTACTTAAAGTTGGTGTTTGTTAATGTGCAGATAGACGCAGTGAACTTTTGGTGTTAGTATGTCAGCTCTGATTCAGATCTGTGAAAATTCAGAGGCGTGCAGCGTAAAACATGAGTGAGAGTCAGTAGATTCAGAGAAATTAAATAAAAAAAGACATGGGTAGATTAGAACTGTTCATGTCAGAGTATGGAGAAGGTACTCTAATCATCCCTATTTTACAGAGTAAGGAAATGAGGCAGAGACATTAAGAAACTTGTCCAAGGTCACAGCAATAAATGGAAGAATAGACTCCAGCAGACATCTTTTAACCACCGCTTAGTTCAGATGAGATCAGTTTGGAGCACATCACATTTAATATCTAGATATAGGTATCTAGAAAAATTGAGATATAAGAGGTTGGAAATCTTGTTCTTAATAAGGTCAGGATAGAAATATTCTCTAGATATAGATTTGAAAAGATGAATGTGAGTGAAGTCATCCAAAAAAGAGTCTAGAAATCTACACTTTTGACCAAAATAAGACACACCAGAGAAGAAACATGCTGTCATTAACATATAATTGGTACCTGCGGTGGAAAATAGAATAGTTCAGGGAGATAACCAAATGCAGAAGATTAAAATCTAGTGGCCAGGCTGAGATGGAGTTTTTGAGCTATAGCTAAAAGCAATGAGGTCTAAAAAGAGGCCATGAGATTTAATAATTAATTGTCATTGGTAAGCTTCAGTGAAGTGGAAAACACTGAAGTAAGATTATGGTGGGTTGAAGAGTGAAATGAAGTGAGTAAAGATATTAAATAAAAACAGACTTTATTCACCTGTCTGGTACTTATAATACCACCCAGACATATTTCCATTGCTTATTTCAACATTAAGACAAAGATTTCATGTAAGCCTGATAGGTTTAAGAGCCATCTAAGCAAGTTCAGAATAGAAACCGAGATGTTCCACAATTCTCATTCTTTCATCTCAGTCCATTTAAAGATCCCAAGCATGTTAAAGGGGACTGCTTTACTGAAAAGATGGAATAGGAAACTCTGAGTTTGAATCCAGTCTTGTGACGTAAAAGCTTTGTGGTCTTGGGCTGTTCTTAAGCTTTCTAAGTCTCAGTCTTCTGTGACATAAAAAAAACGAGGTATTTATAGTGTTTATCTCACAAGTTGTTCAGATGATCAAACAAGTTATTACAAGCAAACTATTTATCATTGTGTTTTACATCATTGAGTACTTAATAAATGGCAACTCATAATTGTTATTTATTATTATTATCATCTGTATTTTAATTCCTTGTGATTGTGCATCTGGAAAACTGCTTGACTTCCTTTGTGGGTATAATCCAGTCATAAATACAGACCACTGTTGTCATTCAGCATAGACATAGACACACACACTCACAAGCACACACACAAACACATGTTGCATTTATGGAAAAAGAATAGGATTTGGAGTGATGATACATCTTTCAGTCAGGTACATGGCTTTCTAGCTGTTTCCTCCCTGGAAAATGTTTTATTTCCCTGGTTTGTAATTTTCTCATTTGTATAATTGGAAAAATAACGGTTTCTTATAGAACCATTGTAAAAATTGGTCGAGGCAACATTTATTTAGAGTTTTATACCAACATTTATTAAGTTTAATACAAATGTTTTATTCATCTATCCTCAGGATTAAATATGAAAAATGGAGTCTTAGGTAAATTATTATTATTTTCAGTTGACATTACTTGGTTTAAGATACTTTGCTTTTTCTATTTTTCCCCCCTGTGAAAAGCCTCCTGCTAGGAACAGGGTCAGTATCTGTTAGAGCCAGGCTGTCTTATGAAAATATACAATATAAATCAAAATCACTTTCAAGAAACTTTTATTTTGTGCATAGGAAAAGATAACAGCTCTAAATTGATGAGCCATGTGCTCATCATCAGAGTTGGCACTGCCACCGGGATCTCATGGGTCTGGTGTATTCAACATGTTGTTACATTTTGCTCTTATTCTCACATTCTTTAATCCAGAACCAAATTTCCACTTCAGTCTATTGATAACATCATTTTCCTAGTGGAGCGACTGATGTATACACTCATGTAGCTAGGTTCTCTTCGATAGTCCCCCTTTAATCTCTCTGATACTTGCTAGACTTTCACTTTTAAATAAAGTGGTTAATAATTCCTCTGATGTATTTGAGATTTTTTAAAGTATTTTTTCAATCTAGTTTAATCCATGTTTAATTTAATATATTAAATCTTAATTTAATATTTTATAATTTGAGCTAATATATTTTAAATGCATTACATCTTAATTTTATATATTCAATCACAGTTTAATAAAGTTCCCTTTTAACATCTTGATTAAAAAGATTGTTGCACAGTAGTTATGCCTTTCAATTAAACTCCAAGCACTGTTGTCTCAGTGGACTTCAGTATTCCATCAAGAGCTAGAAGCCTGAAGTCCGAACAAAGAGGAAGAATACCAGTAGAAAAATGTAAAAATTTTACTATTGACATATTTTTCTAACCATAATGCCTTTTGTATTAGTAAGGGCAATGCTAATTGTTGTAATAGGCACATTTCAGTGGCTTAAAACAATGATAACTATTCACATAATCTACCAAGCTAATGTTCCTGGTCTATGTTTGGTTCTCTTCCCATTGGGGATTCCTGTACCAAGTCTCATTACATCTTGTTTATCTGTCATCTTCAACACTTTTCACAAGATCATCAAGAAAGTAAAAGAATGTTGAGGTTTTCATGGAATGGGTTTTTTATGACCTAAATCTGGAAACAGTACATGTTATGTTTATTCCTATTCAGTTTGTCAGAACTCAGCGACGTGATCATACCTAACTCCAGGGGATGATTGGGCTAATACAGAGCTATATGCAAAAGAGAGAGAGAAAACAGGCTTGTTCACACTTAAGATGTTATAATTTGTACCCCAAAGTGCATAAAACATTATTAGATATTTTATTTCTAAAATCACTTTTTTACACCTAGCATGAAATTTATAACTGAGGAAATAGAAATATCTAACTAAAAAACAAAACAAAACAAAATAAAAACAAAAACTATTTGAGAAAGAAAGCCAAAAAAATACATGGAAAATATTGTCATTACTTCTATATGTCTGAGAACCATATAGCCTGCTTTCAATAAGTAAGTTAAGTACCAAAGGAAACAAACAAGCAAACAGCAGCAAGCCGTAACAACTACCAAAACAGCTTTGAAGGAAACACCTCAAAATTTCCTTGTTTGAATAACTACTTTTAAAGAAATCAAACAGATGACTGTACCAGGTTTCAACCATTTAATACAGAAGCTAGTATTGATGATTAGAAACAGAAAATAGAGCCGTCTTTACCCCCCTTCCCTCTAAAAATAATAGAGAAACAGAGCCACAGATTTTCATCATGAATATAATATTGAAATATTTCTAACAAGCTTATTTTGAGTGATTCATTAAAAGCTCATAATATATGGATACCAAACAAGTAATATGAACAAACTCTCAACATTGTTAGTCCTTAAAGAATTGTGAACTGAAATCACAATGAAACACTACTACACACATTTTAGAATGGGTAAAGTTAAAAAATCTGACCCTACCAAGTGCTGGGGAGAAAGTGAAAAGACTGGATCTCTCATTCAGTGCTGGTGAATGTAAAATTGCATGACCACATTAAAAAATATTTGGCAATTTCTTAAAGAGTTATACATATACCTACCATATGATCCAGCTATTTCATGCCAAAGTATTTTCCCTAGAAATAAAAGCATATGTCCACACAAAGATATGTGCATAATGTTCATAGCAGCTTATTCGTACCAGTCAAAAACTGGAAACACTCAAATGTTGATCAGCAAGTGCCAACAACTGTGGTAATACCAAGAAACAGAATATTTCTTAAAAGTAAAGAGGAATAAATATTGGTAAATGCTACAACATGGATGGATCTCAAAATAATTATGCCAAGTGAAAAAAGCCAGACAAAAATAGTGAATATTGTATGATTTCATTTATATAAAATTTTAGAAAACACAAGCTAATTCTACAGTGACAGAAAGCAGGTAACTTATTGTCTGGAATGGGAGAGAAGAGTTGGAGGAAGGGATAACAAAGGGCTTTAGGGGACTTTCAGGAGAGCTAAATTTTATCAAATTGTATACTTCAAATAGAGCAGTTTATTACTAGTCAAATATAACTCAATGAAGTTTTTGTTTAAAAAACTATTCAGTGAGAAAAATTTAGCATCATTTTTGAATATCTTTTTTTTTTCAAAAATATATAACCAGAATTAAACACGGAACTGAAGGACATTCTACAAAATAACTGACCTGTGATCCTTAAAAGAGTCAGGTGCTAGAAATGTTGCAGACTAAAGGACACTAAAGAGATATGACAATTAGATGCAACATGTGATTCTGAACTGATTTTTATGATTTTATGGTTTATAAGACACTATTGGAACAATTGGCAAAACTTGACTGGGGTTCTAATTATGAAACAGTAATAATGTATAAATGCTATTTGTTTTTAATTTGATGGTTGTATTGTGGTTATGTAAAATAATCCCAAGTTTGTGGGAAATACACATTAATGTAGTAGTATGTGATGAGGCATCAGGTTGACAACTTACTCTCTGATGGTTGAAGTTTGAGTTTGTAATTATTTCAAATTTTTTTTTATTTTTTACAAATAAGATAACCAAAAATTCTTATACAAATGGGCAAAAGATTTGAACATAAAAATGAAATATAGTTAGGAAGTAAGCATTAGAAATAATGCTTAACATCATTTGTCATCAGGGAAATGCAGAGTAAAACCACATAGAAATATCAGAAAACATGTTAAAATGGGAAAGGTTGACCATATCAAGTGCTGTGTAAAGAGGTGTAGAAACTGGAACTCTCATACCTTACTTTGAGAATATAATATGGTACAATGACTTTAGAAAACACTGATAATTTCTTGATAAGTTAAATATATTCCAATCATATGATCTAGTCATTGCAATTATAGGTATTTACCCGAGAAATGAAAACACATCTTTATACAAAAACGTATACACAAATAGCTATAGAAGATTTATCAGTAATATTAAAAAACTGGAAACAACCAACATATTCATCAACAGATGATGTGTAAACAAATTGTGACAATGGAATACTACTCAGCAATGAAAAATGAATTAACCACTGATTGTTCAATGGCATGGATAAAGCTCAAAGTAATTATGCTGAGTTAAAAAAAAAGTCAAAAAAAAAGAGTATATACTCTATGATTTTTTTTCTAGATATATTTCTGGAAAATGCAAACTAATCTTTAGTGATAGAAAGCAAATAATCCATTACTTAAGTAAGAAAGTTGGGGAGAGTCAGAGGGAGAGAAAAAAAAAGGGCATTAGGAAACTTTTTTGAATGATGAATATGTACATTCTGTGGTTGTGTTGATGGTTTCACTGATATTTATATAAGTCAAATCACATCAAATTGAACTTTTAAATGTATGTAATTTACTATACGTAAGTTATACTTCAGCAAAGCTGTTAAAGAAAAGGGACATCAGAAAGAAAAAGGCTTAGCTGAGTTCTTAATAATTTTAAGTAGCAATGAGTGCAAGCTAATTTCCCTGGTAACTGCCTGGACTGCTGCAGTTCAGTATTACCAGTTGAAGGTAGACATGTCTGCCTAATAGACAGTGAAGTTGAGATTCTGGTTAACATTTTTGTTGTGTGTGAAATCTGAGGACGCTAACAGAATGTTTGGGAGTGAGCCAAGGGAAATCCCTTGAGCAAAGCCAAGGCACGACTCAGAAAATTTTTTTCTATTTGCTCCACCTTCTAAAAGAATAATTATTAATAGTTTTTGATTTTCTGGTGTGGAAGTATTTAACAGAGAAGCAGAAGTCGACGGATGCCAGGAAAATGCCAGATACACTCAATTCTCCCTGAGGAAATATCAGAGACATAATGCAACTAAATGCTTTTCTCTACCAATGAGAGGCTGTGTTGGGGTAAGTCAGGTCATGGAGTTTCTATTGCACAAGTGTCAGGAAGGAGACTTAATACCAAAACCACCTTGTATTTTCTGACTAATCAGAATCCAAGACAGAAGAGGAAATGCGATTTTCTTTTCTTATGTTCCTTGGCTCAGTGGCCTTTTGTCTTCTTGCCTTCCTTCAAGGACTGATTCTTCAGGCTGTTACTAAAGAGAAACCATGTATTTGAAGTTCAAGGAAGCAGTCCACAAAAAGAGCTAGGGAAGGCCAACAGTGGAGTGCTATGGTAATCATTAAGGTGTTTATCAAAATACTTCTGGTTTTTCTCCCTTTAGGACATGTAGAGAATTGTATGTCCTGCAACTGGCACACAACCTCTAATCCCACACCTCTACCTCTTGAGGCCATGTGACTACTTCTGACCAATGAATGTGTCATTTCTTGGCTAAACACTTAAAATTGCTTCCTGCAGAGTGTTTTTTCCTTTGACTCAGAAACTGGCAATATTGGAAATAGTGGTTCACATTCAACCTGATCCCATATTGAGTACAATGAGCAAGATACTGAGCAATACCCTCTGCTTACTTTCAATAGCCATGAAGTATGAGTAATAAAGAAGCTTTTATTGTTTGAAGACACTTAGATTGTAGGGTTTTTTTATTTGTTGTCTGTTTGTTTTACCACAGTGCAATTCTAGTTATTCTTGTTCATTGTTTTAAAAGAACTTGCATTTGATAAGTTAAAGATACTGACTTTCTTCCTTTAAGGTCCTTTATAGTAAGACATGGACTGAAATAGAAGTAATGGTTAATAGAAGCAAATTGATTCCAAGTCTAAAGTCAGCATCCAGGATTCCCTGCTGTGCTAGTTTGGATAATGGAAAATTATTTCATTAATACATGATATAGTTCACTTCTATCCCATTAGAGTATTTGAATTAAATTTTATGTGTTTAGCAGCAAAAGCCATAGATCACATGTAACAGGTAGTAACAAAGACGATGTGGGTTGTTGAGTATTAAATGTGAAAAGTTTATATCTGTTCCACACACTGACATGTACTGGTTAAATTTAAAACAAGGGTAGTACCTCCTAGAAAAGATAAAGTGAACGCTTGTTTATCTGAATTCAATCTTATAAATAAGGTAGCTGTCTTAAGAAAGGAAGAAAACTACTATCACAGAAGCCCAAGAAAATCTTGACTCACCTTCTAAATTTTGCCATTTATTGCATCGGCCCACCCAACCGTAATAGTTAATTCTAAATACATAGAATCTTTCAGAAAGATAGACTGGGATTGTGTTTTCTTTTCTACTGCTCACTGAGATATTCTCCTTTCAATAATTTGATAGACTCAAGCTTTGAGCCAGAGAGAGCATCTGTTGGAAAACATGGCAATATTCTCTATTTATGGCTCTTTTCAGTCTAAACCACAACCTCATTTCTCTTGTGAATACCCATCCCTTGAAAACACAGAAATCACAATAATGAGATTTTGAAAGAAAGGAATTGTGGAAATCACACATCACCTCCCAGGAAATGGGCAAAACTTCTCTCTATCCACTAAATTCAAAGACTTTTTAATAAAAAGTTCTATGGAGTTGGTTCCTATCATGGCTTCACTAAAGGGGGAGACTGGGACACTTAGCCAGAAATGAAATTAAAGAGCACACATGAGTCACTGTATTTAGAAGGCATTTTAATACCAGAAAAGTTATTGACTGAACCAAAACCACTAAGTGTTCCACATCAGAAAGATTAGTAACTGACAACAAAAGTGATGTTCCAGAAATTAGACTGGACATGTGTGATAAGGACAGAAAACGAAATAGAAGACCATGCATGTTTCTAATCCTCTTATTGTTACTCAGTTGCCAACATCCAATAACTAGTGGGGAGAAATCAGAAAAAAGAAGTGGTCGTTTTGTTTTTTTTTTATAGCTGAAAGGAATTTCCATGTTTACAATGATTTCTGATTAATTATAGTTTAAGAACTTATATAGATTAAGCCAGAAAGAGGCAAAAATAAAATACACTTGCCTATTACCTAAAATAACTGGATCATAGATATATTTATGAATATTTAGCGAATTCTGGAAATTAGTGGGTAGCTTCTGTAAATACTGTCATCCATAGGGACATCAGGATCTGGTGACTCTAAGGGCAATTGCTATGTGCTATGGTGTCTTTATAAGAAGAAGAATCCTGCACATCTGCACAGGGGATCAGAGGAGGATCTCCGATGTCTGCAAGGAAATTTAAGCGTCTCATGATGTATCTTAGATAAAGGGAGAAAGAGACAAAGAAGGGGGCCACAAATTATGAACCCAAGTTAAGGGCCAAGAAGAGTGAGTGAATATAGAGCTTCAATAATGTCATATTTTTCTATACGGAGAGACATAAAATCAGAAAGAGGCCCAGCTGTAGGCCATAATGATGTCCTGATTCCTTGCTTACCCTATCACCCATGGGATCACATTTTGCATCCAAATTCATTTTACACTCAGCAACCGAAGTAAAAGTATGTATCTCCTAAAAGTATATATTATATCACATTATACCTCAGCTGAGAATCCTCAGTGACTTCCTACTAAAAATGCAGTGGAATTTATCTTATAATACCCTATTATACTGTAATTAATTAATTTGACAACTCCCTCTCCACCGCTCCCCTTACTGGGCCTCCCTCATTTCTCCTTTATTCTTTATGCTCCCATTAAAATGGAATATGCCAAACTGAAAACTGTTCTTTTTCTTGGGCTGTTGTCCTTGATGTTCACTCTGGTAACTGAGCATCCCTCCAGATATTTACATGTACTGCTTCTTCTTTCTCATTAGTAAGTTCTCAGCTCAAATCTTATCTCTTCACTGAGGGTTCCCTACAGGTTATGTGCCCTACTCCCTGCCCCAACCCCACCAATCCAGTCATTCTCTGTCACATAAACCTTTTCTTTTAATTTTCTTGATAATAATTATCACTATGTTTAATCCTTATTTATTTATTTTGCCTGTTTTAATCTGTCCTTACTCCAGCTCTAAAATGAAAGTTCTGTGACAGTAGAAATATAAATTGCTTTTACCATTACCCAACTCATAGACAAGTCCTTCAACACTACAGATACACAATAATTTTTAAAATTAATCTAAACATCTTTTGTTCAAGTTGTGTTCAGGGAAAACAGCTAAAATCCAAATCAGCATAAAATGAAGTAGGAAATTAATGAAACAGCAAACTAAGAAAATAGAATATTTCATTAGGGAAAAGCAATTGTCTTTCTTGTTTCAGCTTGGTTACATGTGAGATATTCTGTTTCATGTTTTCCCCATTTGAGAATCAAAAAATTAAATACATATAAGATAAAACAAATTGGCGTTAAAAATCTTTGTAGTGAATGACAAGCTGAAAATGAAAAAAAAAAAAAAAACAGATATTCCTAAACCAAGCAGAATTCTAACTCAAATACCATAACTCCCATTTATGAAGTGTTTCCATGCTGTCTTTTTCTAACAAATACTTGCTAGCCTACTCATAAATGTCACTTAGTAATTTATGCAAATGGTATGTGCTGATATTATTGGATCAGGAACTTGCAGTTTGAGTTCTAGTAAGGCCACAGTAGGAATCTCATTTAATTTTACTCAGAGCAAAGATTCTCTGTCTTGGCCACAGACACAACCCTTGAATCTAGGCCAGCATTGGACAAAAGGCATCACCACTCTCACAGAACAGGCACCATATAGGGGAAGAAAGATAAGTCTCCAGTGAAACATCACTCTGATGCAGACATCCTACTGATAAAGTAGCATCATCATGTCCTTAGATAAAAGTCAGAATTTGTATTAAGTAATTTGTAAAACAAATAAGTATTACTTCATAGTAGATACAGAGGCTTAAAAGAGTACATACTTTTGTAAATAATGCCATCTTTTAAAAGTATTACAAGAAATAATTATAAGAATTTTTCAGGGAATTCTTCTCCAAAAAGATTAGATATTTTGTAAAATGGATATTTTGTAAAATTTTCTTTAACTGGGTCAGTTTTGCTCAGAAATTATGTGAGGCTAATCATACTGGAATCAGCACCTAGAGCTGAACAGAAATGAGAAGAGGATATAGCCTTAAAATACGATCTTTTAGAATCTTTTTATGACTAAATTATATTACTGACATGCACAAATATATGAAAATATAATTTGATAGTGATGTGATTTATATGCTCTAAGGGTTATTCTGAGTTAGCGCTCTTAGATTGCAGTTGAGGGTATCCCTATCCTATGCCTTGTGTTTAAAAGACCTTGTTTAAACACAAGGTCTGGTACACCCTCCCCTTAGATGAAGGGTCCGAGAATACCTGCTTCTAGGTATTCTACAGGCTCCAGAGTCCCTAAATTTCAAGCCTAAATGTCACTGAGATAGTTTCCAATGCCTGTGTGGGTCTTTTCCCAAGGCCTGCCATCCTGAAGGCACAGTAAGCTGTTGCTGGTCAATGTAACTCTAGATGTAGGTGATGAGAATAAAGCATTGAAAGGTCACCTAGAATGTCCTAATGCATGGAAACAAGGCCTCTTTGAGGATGGCAGAGAGCTAGAGATAAAAAGGGAAGGCCCATCATAGTAAGCCTGGTTCTGGGATTGGGCAATATCTCTGCTCTCTGTCATGATCTGATGAAGGATTAGCTTTCCCAGCCTTAATGAAGATGTATTTGTCAAAGTAAAAAGTTAGAGGATATTTTATGTAATAGTTGTTCATAGCATGTTGTAATTTTAAATATTTAGACATATGAAAAGGGAGCTTCCATTTGTATTTTTCCTTCAGGCCCTGCAACCGTTAGGAGGTAGTCTATTTGAGCAACTGTTATGTTTGTATTAGACACTGAGCTTTAAAAGTGTTTGGAGACCTGACATTAGGAGGTTGTGTATCTTCCCACAAATAGTGTTTAGGCAGATGTAATGGTGAGCAGATTCAGTGTCCTGCTCACCTCATTTTGATGAGGTGGCACCGTGAAAAGTGCATGTGGTCGCTTGAGAGGGATATGGTTATGCTGGAAAATGATCTGAAGGACCCCCAAAAATGTTGTGTTCTGGGGTAGATTTCATTATTAAAATTTTTTTTGCTATTTCTCCCTGGGAGAAGATTATACTTACCTCCCCACCTCCACTGAAATCAGACTTGGCCTTGTGACTTCCTCTGGTCAAAGTTAGGTAAATGGAAGTGATATGAGCACTTTCTAATTGAAGCTTTATAACCAACTTGTGAATCCACCATCTCTTTTCCTTCTACTACAAGATTGGCCAAGTCTCTGAAGAGTCACCCCTTAACACTGCATTCTGAAATAAAGGGTGGCATTGAGTGGAACTGCTACTGACCTTCTTTTGACTATGTAGCCTGAACAAGAAATAAATCTTCGTTCTTATAAGTCACTGTGATTTGTGGGTTATTTTTCACTGTAGCATTTCTAAGCCAATCAATAGAGGTGAGTACAGTGAGGATGCACATATAAACTACTCAACCAGAAGCCACGAAGTTCTTCGATGTCAGCAGCAGATGTCAGGACACAGTGATGAGTACCAGGACTAATATGTTATACAGCAGTGGAAAACAGCAAGGATAGAGGATAGTGTATGGGCATTTGGACCAGAAATCCCTGATCTGATGACCAGACAATAATTATGCACTAGAGATGAGAGCATGCCGAGGGAGATGTGAAAACCTTAATTAACTGAGTCAAAATTATGAATCAAACTTATTTAAAAACCAGAACTGACTGTTACCTTAAAAGAAATTTGTCAATAGTTGAAATAAGGTCTGCAGACCTATGTTAACTTTACTTTTTCAAGGGAACAATGTTACATTTTTCAATTCAACTTTGAGGCTGACAATTTGAACCCATTACAATAGTAGTGGACAGCTAATATTTTTGAGCACTTAGTAGTCACAACAGACTAATATAGAAGTACTATCATCAACTCAGTCTCATCGAGGATAAATAGAGGCACATTGTGAGGGTTACTTTGCCCAGTTTCATAGCTTATGCCCACAAGCAAAGCATCATGCCTCATACTTATGCTTCACGTCTAACCTACCAAAACCTGAGCATACCTCATGTGAGGCCTGGCATTTGGCATATATTGTCCCGACTGTGCAGCTGGCTAAATATTTCACATTAGGATGAGAGATAGAGATGGATGGAGAACATAATCACCCCTACATCTCAATAGTGTTTTAGTCTTATGTCACTCAGTAATAATGCACACTTATGAGAGAGGCAAAGTAGAGACTACTATTCACACTTTATAAATGAAGAAAGAGGTTAAGTAACCTACTCAGAACCATGCTGCCTATGCTGCTAGGGTGAGGACTAGAGTACAGAGTGTGTTAAGAATCATCTAATCCCTTTAAGTGACTTGAGAAAGGACAGTATTTTCTCTATTTTCAGATCACAAAGATATTACATTATTCACCAAACTAAAAGATTTGTGTAATTTCTATTTTAAATTATAATTAAAACCTATTAAGAAAAAGTGTGGGAGGCTTTGTAATAAATTTGTTGACCAAAGGCGTTTTATGAAATACTAAATATAGGCTTGGTAGTAAATAGGTAGGTATAGACCGAACAGGATTGTTGTGAAATGACTCCTTAATTTAACTGCTTGTCCTCATCTCTACCTAGAGCTTCAGATCTGCACAGCCAAGTTTTCTCTGCAACTTCAACTGAAAACTTTGTCATACCTTAAAATCAACTTGGCCCATCTTCTTCCCACAATTTCCCCTGCTCCTGACTTTCTAGATTTGTAATATTACAGAATTCTCTCAGTTATACGATATAAGTGGCTAAGTTTATCTTTAAATCATTTTATATTGCCTTAGAATGTTTAGGTACTTGTCTTTAGATTCAATTTCTTTCATTTTTTAAAAAATTCAACCCTTTTTTTCCAATCCTACTGACAAGGCCAGTTCAACCCTTCATTAATTCTCTTTTGGATCATTAAAATAATCTTTTGGTAGATCTTGACATCTATACCTCCTCACTCTAGAAAAGCACATTTACTATTTATTGGACTAATTTTGTTTCTAACTACAACTTTAACTCTACCATGCTCTTCTCAACTCTAATCTGATTCTCATTGTCTATGGAATTAAATACCAAGTTTTGTTTCTAAATTTGAATTCAAGAATGAGAATAATATTACTTTAATGCAATGTTAAAATCTTTTTCTAATTGCTATGTTACATATACTACATCTGTGGTAAATGTGAACTTATTTTACATGTTCTTAGTTTATAAGTACTTATTTTATAAGATGCCTGTACTTTCCCACATTCTATTCCTTTTGTTCTTACTGTTCTTTCTAGATTGAGAAGTCCTTATTCCATGTCCACTCAAAATAACTTCTCCTGCATGAAGACTTTCCTGCTCCTCTCAGTAAAATTAAGCATTACTTTTGTGTAATCATGAAAGACTATATCTTCATAAATCATCATTGATATAATCACAATTGATATTGTCTTCATAGAATCATGGTTGTATAATAACAAGTTTAATTTTAAATCAAGCATGTGAAATTTAGCTATAAATATAGATTCATACATTCTGACTTTGTTTTACTTACCTAGGTATAAAGCCCATAGAATATTGTGAAGTCTTAGAGAAGAAGATTGCTTTCATTCACCATTATATTCTATGTAATGTATTATACCTAGATTGTGTATGAGAGACATATAAAAACTGTTTATTGAGATAAATTAAAAAAACATTAACTTAAATTTTTCTATACTTTCCAATCACCCTGAAGATATATGAAACTATTATGTTACCTAGTGACCCTCCCATCCCAAAAATAAAAAGAGACTGGAACTATTGAGGAATAAAACTGTACTACTTTATTATTTTAAAAATATCTATTCTGCATTAATAATGAAGACAATGTTGATTTTGGATATATTCATATAAGGAGGATGATTAAAAATTGTAGAAACCTTTTACTCTAGTTGATTTCCTATGACTCTCATGGAAATTTAAAACTGTGTTTTATTATCTCAAATCATTTATAGAAGCCTACATAAATTTTACCACTGGAGCCCTGCCCAGCATAGCACCAAGATCAAAGGATTATTTTCTAGTAAATTAAAATCCAGATTTTTATATCACAACTTTACAAATTTATGGACGTATTAGTCATGAAATAATCTGTCATCTGGTCTTTGCATTTCAACACTGGAAAGTTTAAACTGGGTAAAAAAGTTAATTAGGATATCAGAAAATAGACCTATGAGAGACATTCAAAAAACATTTAGACTTTGGAATGTTTATAGAGTGAACTGAAATTGTCCACAAAACTCTGTTTAAGAAAGCAGCATATTACTTAGGTTACATCTTAGTTCAAAAGCCACAGTATTTAATGACTGTGTTGTCAAAATTGATTAGTGTTTAAAATGAACGTATCCTACAGCTAAAAATAAAGAGTATTATAGGTATAAACCAGCAACCATAGAAAGAGGGTGTAACTAAGTGGTTATAGGGTTCTGTAACATTGAGCCACTATAGGAAGAAAGATCAAAATCCAATGACTGCCTCACGATGACATAAAGAACAGGCAAGTAAATAACAGTTTAAACAAGAACTGAAGCTGAAGTCCAGCCTGGGGAATGGTGCTCTAGTCAACACAGCTTTAGGTACTGTTTAGAGATTGTGATGATTACACTGCGTTATACTCATGATGCAGCAACAGCTACAACACTTGTTCTTCATCCTCCGGGCCCTGCTTCCCAGGGAGCAGCTGTCAGTGTTCAGACGACTCCTCAAAATGTGCCCAGCCGTCAGGCCTGCCTCACATACACTTTCAGCTGGAGCACCGCCGTACCCAGAGGAGCACCTCCCCAGTGGGCCTTGCAAATGGTTTGGCTCAGATGTGTTAAAGCAGCTCCTGCCCTCCATGCCCGCCAAAGTCGTCAGTGTAGATGAATTAGAATACTGACAGTGAGCAGGGTAGGCGGCTCACCTAAGCTTGGACCTATGGTAGCACCTTGGCCAGGACTCCACTTCCTCATCTTGGGTTGGTTTATGGACTTTTACTTTGGAGCACTCTGCAAAGCTGTTTAGGGAGGGCCTAGGCATCTAGTGTGGTCTGCATGATGGAAAGATCTTAACCAATTGCGTAAAGCCTACATGGTCTAAATACAGAATGCACAGTGTTGCCAATCCTGGAAACAGTATTCTTTTTTGTAAGATATGTGAATGAAGTGTTGGCATCTTCACCAAGAGGTGGCACTAAGGGTTCTAAAGAAATAAATGTATAGACCCTTAAGGTACAGACCTGTGCATAAACAACTTTTGTACATACATATAGGATAGCTTTTTTGAACTTAAACAGCTCTATATAATAGTAGCTAATATTAGTTAAGCTTGTGTCAATGGTTTGGATTTTTTTCACTTGTACATGTGGGACTTTGTCTTTTGGATGATTAAAGTTGCATATGTTGTGTGTGAATGAAGTGAAAAACAAAACAAAACAAAACAAAACAAAACAAAACACATGTGTTTCTTTCACCTAAAGTGCCCAGTTCAGGTAGGCCTCTCTTTGTGGAGTCTGACCCTTTAGGCTACCCAACTACCTCGAATGCATGTTCTAGCAGAGTTTCCCAAACATCAGTCAGTTCACAATTTTCACGATACTGCAAAATAGCATCATGTACTGCCTGTACTCCTATTACTCAATATGTTTCCTTAAATGAACTCGCTTTTGTATATAAATATATTTTTTTTAATACAAACATTTATTTAGAAAAATAAACAGAAAATGCTGTTTGGTACATTTTCCCATGAAGCATAGATAAATGGCTATAAAACACTGTTGTATGTCAAATACAAATTACAGATGATTTTTTTAAAAAGAGAACAAATAGATGCTCAATACAAATGCTTGGTGTACGGTTCACTGTATTTGATTTCTTGGCTGTTAATGATATAAAAGATCTTCATTAAAAATTTTTGATCCCTTTTTCATTCATTTGACCACATTGATGCTTTTTCATTATTATTCTGTAGTTATTTCTTAATCTGAGGCAAGACTACTTCTTCTTTTTATTTTATTTTATTTTTTAGATACTCGATTTTTATTGAAGAGAAATCAATGTCTGCAGAATTCTTAAATGTTTCCTTTTTGGACTCTTGCAAGAAACTGCTTGTTGTGGTCTCAAAACTCATGGGATCATCTGTGCAAATAACAGCACACATCATTACCCTGAATGGAAGTGACAGTGCATTGAGAAGTAATATTAGAAGTGCATTGAGAAGTAATCAGTAAGAACTGACATTCCCCCCTCTTAACTAATATGAGTCCAAGGAATGAATGCAGGAAATTTTCAAGCAATTGACAACAATGCTGTTATTCCATTATGGCTTTAAGGGTGTATAGGAGATGGCAAACATCCTCTCTGTAAACATTCTGTCCTAATATTCTTCATTGTTGCAATGCTCTTCTTTTTATTCACTTTCTTTTGTTCTATATGTTTGAAATGCTGAGTAATTCTGGCTAGAGATACCTCTAATCTCTATATAGTTTTACCTTCCCAAGTGATAAAACAATTTGTAATTTACTAGCTTGACTATAGAATATAA
Organism: Eonycteris spelaea; assembly: GCA_003508835.1. NCBI lineage: Eukaryota > Metazoa > Chordata > Mammalia > Chiroptera > Pteropodidae > Eonycteris > Eonycteris spelaea. The sequence goes on from PUFA01000046.1 coordinate 6,620,721, forward strand.
ACTTTTGTGGGTTCACATCTGGAAAGATTTTCATGGCGAAATACTGGTTTTTGTTGTTGTTGTTGGCTTTCTTGTTTAGTTCTTTTCATCTATTTATTTACCTATTTATTTATTTTTAAAATCTTCTTGGTAACTTCTGAGTGAAGAGATTTAAGGTGGCGGCTTTTTTCACCCCTAGGCCTCTGCTCATGGCTTCAGACTAGAGGCAGATGATTTTATGCATACCATACCCATGATCATTTGTGCTCCAAAGTTGAGAGATTTGCTGCTCTAAGTTGGACAAGCTTCTGGTTATTTCAATATTAAATCTGGCGTCGAGAAGTCATAATAATGAATCTGAAGTGAGAAAAATGAGCTGACATGCCTCCAAATAAAGATTTTCCTTCGAACCTGAAGTAGGTGATTTTTATGCCACTTTGCTGAATAGAGGGTTAATATATTTGGGCTTTTTATTGCTTTTGTAGAAAGTTCTCATTACTTATATTTTTATGTTTGTAATATAAACAAAAAATAAAACAAAAAGTGTTTTTAAATGGCATACATCACACTGGTGGTGGTTGATTTCCTCAAGATCGTCTTCTGCGGTTTTGGTGCGGTGGGAGGAGGCACAGTCGCAGGTCTGCGCGGGGGCGGGGAAAGCTGTTTCTGTGGCTTATTCCCAGTTTCCCATTTTCGAGTGGAAACGGAGGGAGGTAGGGTGGAGGAGAGAGGGCAGAGCCTCGGTATGGAAGTTTTCCAGGTGGGTGAATGGGTTCGCTGTGTAAATGGATCTCCCAGTTTTTTTATGTTATACCGGGTGCTACAGTCAGGACGATAGCTGTGGTACTGCAGTTTTTCATTAAACCGAACCTATTCCCGAGGCCCTGACTCGGGGCACCTGTCTTTGTCAGGTCTGTGCGTCAGAGGCTGCACCGGAGCCTTGTTTGCGTTACTACAGGATAAGCAGCAGATGTCTCTGTTTGGAATTTTGTTTGGTGTGCGTGGTAAGCCTTCATTTCGTAAAAGGAAGCCATTGGTCTTTACTGGATTGACAGTAGGCACCACCCTTGGGGGGGGGGGGTCTTCACGTTTCACAGGTGTCAACCGCAGTGGAGGTGTTTGTTGGCCTGCACTTTGATCTTCTCTATGCTGGAGGCTGTTGTGCCACTTGAGCAACTATTTAGTGGCTTGTTTAGTATTCTTTAAATCTTTTATTATTTTTTCAAAAAGTTCACTGAAAATTCTAATCTTGAAAAAGTGTCCATTTAACAAAAAACTATTGAGAAACACTGCCTTAGACTCTAATGTAACTGTCAATAGATTTTTTTTATAATCAGATTTCAAATTTTTTCAGAAAGAAGAGACTGTAGACTTTCATCAGTTGATTTTTTTTAGATTTGGCTTTGACCATAGTCTGCTAAATATGCTTAAAGAAAAGCTTGGTATAAACATAAAATCTTTAGATGTGCTTTTCTACTTGCTGTATTCAACAAAATATTTTCTTTCATTAGAAAGTGATTTTTTCCTAGAAATTTATAATTGGCAAATGTCTGTTTGTAATAGAAATAAATATTTTATTTAGTATCAAGACAATTAAGATTTACAAAACATTTTAACAGTTGAGCTCTTTTTTAAAATAATTGAGTGTTTTTTAGTGAAAATTATCTTAAAATTTTTTTTTGGTGGTTAGTAATTGCCTAGAGAGCGAGAGTGTTTGGAGATAGATAAGATGTAGAGAATGAAGAAGGGAATGTATATTTGGCTATTTGTATGTATCAAAAAAACCAAAAACTAATATTGTTCAGTGAGATATATGGTTTCATTAGAAGAGTTAAACTATTTATAAAGCTATGTTGGTAAAACTGTAAAACACTAATTTGGCATGATACAATTTTGAATACAGCGTTATATAACCACTTCAGTGGTCGTTCTTGGTGAAATTGAATACAAGTCGTTTTAATATTGCTTAGGCAAACAACATAACTTAAAAAGAATGATTTGTTTAAGTAAAAGAAGCATAGTAACTCAGAAATAGAATTTCATTCAAAAGTCAAATACCACTGATACCCATCATTTAAAACTTATCTTGTCAATAAAGCCCTCCATGACTACACAGACCCTCAAAAACTAAATGAGATAGAAAAGTTATTCTAAACCAAGATGTCAATAATTGCAAGTAACTCCTCACTAATTAAAAGAATAAGAAAGCTTAAAATGTATATACTTTAAGAAGAAAAAAAGTTATTGCAGGAGATGCAAACATTTCTGTACTGACTCTGCTCTCATTCGCTAACATGTTGATAGCTTTATTATATATATGTATGTGTATATGTATATATATACACATGGTTATACAAATACTGGAAAATAATGGGACATGCTAACATTTAAAGAAACATTTTGGGATCTTATGAAAAAAATCGGAAATGTAAATTGGTTGAATAATTGTAAAATGCAATTGGAGAACATAAGTTGCCTGAAAAAAAGTTCACAGAGAACATATAGGTCAAAATCTAGATGTACATATATATATGTGTGTGTATGTGTGTGTGTATAATAATAATATTATAATATAATAATATAATAATATATAATATATAAATAATATATAATTTTTAAAAAAAGAACAAAGAATCCGAAGTCATGAGTGATCTAAGAGTTGAATATCGCCGACAATATTTATTCATTGGAATTGCAGCCTGATGAAAGTCATTATGTGTTTCATGGTAAAAAGAAGCTTAGAAACTGATGGTATAACGGTTTTTGTTTGTGAAGGAAAGCTATCTATTTTTCAATTAGACTGTCAATTCATTCAAGGAAAGATTCAGGTCTTTGATTTATGAAATATTAAGTATAGTATTAGGCACATAGTAATCTCTTCAGAAACAATAGATCCGGATCAGCTAATGTAGTGACTACTAGGAAAGCTGAATTACAAATAACCTTTCTTCAAGCTTGAAGGGGAGAATCATGGTTATATAAATACTGGAAAATAGTGGGACATGCTAACATCTAAAGAAAGTTTTTGGGATCTTATGAAAAAATTAGTGATGTAAATTGGTTGGATAATTGTAAAATGCAATTGGTAAATATAAGTTGCCTGAAAAAAAGTTCACAGAGAACATTTAGGTTAAAAATCTAGATTTTTAAATTAAGAATGATCATGACATGATTATTTGCAATTATGTATACTTATCTAATATACTTAAAACATCTACTTATGTGAAAAAAGCAGAAATTGATGGGCCGAGCCCAATAATTCTAGAACCCAATAGTCAAGATGTGAAACTCACTTTCTATTTGTGTGACAAGGATTAGCCAGGGTAAGACACTCCATCTCTGACTCATTTCTCCTCATTAGTAAAGTGGTGATAATAATAGTACTTAGCTCACTGAGGTTCACATTAGTTGATAAATAAGCATATAGAACAGTGCTAGGCATATATTAAGTTCCAGATAAAATTTGCTGTTATTAGTATTATGTCATTCTTCACTTAGCATTGTACCAGTGACTGAAAGATGAATAGTTGGATACATATACACATATACATACACATATTAATCATTACATTTTAATTAAATGAAATGACTACTATTAATACAAAGCATACCTTTTAAGATCTTATAAAAAGTTAACGCTGTAAGACATATGGAATACTGAATTTTATTTCATTTGGTATGTAGTATGTATGTCAAAAATTTTGTAAGAAATCAAAATATGGAATAATTATTATTTTGATCAGATATTATTTTGATAATCACCTTCTTTTGATTTTAGAAAATTTTAATTTTAGAGATGTATTCTCCCCCATGGTATGTTTCTTAAAATAACATTGTTTTAGAATGATTATTTTTACCTTACTGTCAACTTTTCATCCACATGTGGTCTAAACATATAAATCTTTCTTTCTTCCAAAATTATCTCTGAAGGAAATGAGTATGTGTGTGTTTACATTTATTCCAAAATATTCATTTTATCCCTGTTATCTTAGGAAAAGCACCCTGAGAGATGAGAGAAGGGATTAAAAATTATTTCTTTTGTTTTAGAATTCTTTGTATTTTGTTAGTTTTTCAAATATTTTTTTACAATGTTAGAGTTCTTCCATAATATAAATAGCATATTATGTTTAGAAGACACAGTTGTCACAGTTCATTCACTCTAAGGCCTTCAGAAGATGTAGATATGGCTGCAAAGCTTGATCAGCGTCAAAGGGAGGAATATTTTCTCAATTTTTAAATTTCACTTGTTACATTTCTCTCACATCACGTGTTTATTTAAAAATTTTGGGAAATAATACTTTTTTTGAACCATACTTCAATTTATTGACACTATCAATCTGTGAACAAGATAGGTGTTTTGTTTTGTTTTCCCATGAAGTGAGATCATTTTCAACTTGCTGTAACGTGTGCCTACACACCTTCACTTTGACAATGTAGCATTCAAGTGTTAGTCGGGGCACTTTATTCTTTTTTCACTTTCACAATTTTTGTGTTGCTGTCATAAGTCTTCTCGGCATTTGCTTTGAATTCTGTCTTCTCTCACTGCTTTCGCACTTACCTGGCATCTTGGATGTAAGCAAGTACAACCTGTCACCAGGAGGCCAGCATGATGTGGTGAGAGCGGAGCCTATTCAGCTGAAGCAAGAACACCCTTCCAGTTTTTTTTTTTTTTTTTTTTTTTTTTTTTTTTTGGCCAGGGATTGGGGTGGGGGGCGGCAGGGGAGGCAGGGTGGTTAAAACCTGTGGATTTATCCTTAACTGTGATCTTTCCCTCACACCCCACATACTATTCATCATGAAATACTATCATCTCTACACCCCAAATATATCCAGAAGCCAGCTCTTTGTTATTATATTCACTGTGGTCTACACCTTATCCACTTTTACCTGTATTACAGTAAACTCCTAACTTCCTACTTCAATTTCAGTTCCCCTTCATTCTCTTCAAATGGAAATTAGTTCAGGATCTCTTTTTTCCAAAACCATTAACAACTCCTGTTTCACTCAGAATAAAAAAGTCAATGGTACACAAAGGTCTCCCCAATCTTGTCCCAACCCCCTCTGACCTTTCCACCTACTACTCTCAACACCCTCCTCTTTGTGTACCCCGCCCCCTTGTTCTCCTGAATGCTACAGGAGCCCAAGGGCCTTTGCACTCTGTCTGAATATCCCTATGGCTAAATCTCTCACTTCCTTCAAGATTTTACTCACATGTCACTTTCTCAATGTGGCTTACTTTACTACCCTATTCAAAATGTCATCCTCCACCTCCTTGCTTGCACTCTTAGTTCCCCTTTTTCTGTTCTTTTTTTTTTTCCTATGGAATTTTTTACCTCCTAGAATATTATATATATATTATTTATATATGTGTGTATATGTTATATTTATATTACAATAGTTTATATTATATATGTATATAAATATAAACTCCAAATCAGAAACATTTTTTCAGACCAATTTATTCCAAGTGACTAGTGTGGAACCTGGAAAATATTTATTGAATAGATGACTGACTGACTGACCGAATGAATGAATGAATGAATGAATGAATTATATTCTCTTAATTGTGTAAAGTGTTTTTTTCTCTATCACTAGAATGTTTTTATTGAGTATGTTTTTATTAAGGTTTTATTGCCACCTTACTTCATATATGTCTGTATTTTATTTCCATTTTAGTGCAAAGTGTCATTGACCTTATTTATTTATTGACTATTTATGCAACACTGACTGCATCTTTGCTTCATAATAAAGAATGCATGTGTTATGAGAGTCAAAAGAATATAAGTGTTGAGGCAAAGCCCAGGCTGGAAGCAATCTTTGAATATGTTCTAAAAGTACTTTGATAGCAATGTGTTTAATGATCTAATGACTGTCTAATTGATAAAATGAGATTCTAGGTTCTTAGCACTTCATTAAAAGAACTTGCTTTTAAGATTAACTAATCAGACAAGAATTACAGAAACTGTTTAAATTCACCTTTGTGCATGATAAAGAGCCCTCAAACATATAATCTATCACAAACACAAAGAGTTTTACCATCAAAATTAATTATAATTTAGTAAATAATACCCTAAACATGATAAATATTTATAATGGTTAACATGTATAAACAATTAAACAAATATAAAATAGCAAATAAATGTTTTATATACAGGGCACATTCACGTTAGATGGTGATGACATTTGCTTTTCATGATTATAATGTAATAGTGATGTTATATATCCAAGTTAACAATAGGTATAGTGTAGTATTAATGCATTTTCAGGTAAGGATATTAAGGATTTTTGTCAATTCTCTAACTAATTAATAAACAGGTGAAATCTGAATGCATTTTTCCCTTTTATTCTTTCAATTTTTCAATATCTTTCAACAACTCGTTTTAAATGTCATACTTTTCTCATAAAATCATCTATTTTCATTTTTAATATTTTCTAATTTCTGTTATTTCACTTCACCTGATGACTTTAGTCTTCATAGTGATTAAATATATTTTTCTCTTACCCGTTCAGAACTTGTCATACATACTCTGTGCAACTATAATCTTTAGGTTAATGATCAACTAACATTCTGAATAATTTCTTTTTCTTATTATAGCTGTATTGAAGTACAACTGACACACATTAGAATGTACATATATAAAGGGTATTATCTGATACATTTTAACATATCTATATACGTGTGAAACCATCACCGCAATCAAGATAATGAACATATTCATCAACCTCAAGTCCCCTTGTACCTCTTTGTAATCCTACTCACTTCTTCCCTCCTGCCTCCCTCATCCAAATCAACTATTGATATGTAACTATAGAACTTTATATAAATTAAATCATGTGATATCTCCTCTTTTTTTGCATAGTTATTTTCACTCAACATAATTATTTTGAGATTCCTCTATTCTGTGGCATATATCAATAGTTTTTTCCATTTATTGCTGAGAATTATTTCAGTGTACAGATACAGGAAAATTTGGTTTCCATTTACCTGTTGATGGATATTCGGTTGTTTTCAATTTTTAGCTATTGCAGATGAAGCTATTATGAGCATTTTTGTGTGTGAATATATATGCTGTTGTTTCCTTGGGTAAACACGTAGCCTCAGGTATGTTTTATGTTTTAAGAAACTGCTAAACTGCTTTCCCAAGTGTTTGCATTATTTTACATTTCTACTAGCAATTCATGAGAGTTTCAGTTGCACAGTTTTGTATGGTCAGGCTTTTTAGAGTTAGCCATGTTAGCAAATGTATAATCGCATCTAATCGTGGTTTACATTCTCATTTCCCTGATAAAAATAGTATTGTGTATCTTTCCAAGTATTATTTACCATTTGTAAATATTTTTTGGCAAAAAATTCTGCTCAACGATGTTGCTCATTTCTATTTGTGTTGTCTTGTTATTGAAATGTAAAAATTCTTCATATATTCTAGTTGCAGATCTGTTGGGTATATATATTGCAAACATTTTCTACTCTTTGTCTTGTTTTTTTTTCTTAACAATTTTAAAAAGTGAGTGTTTCGGTGAAGTCCTATTTATTGATATTTTTTTCTTTTATAATAAATGTTTGGTATTAGACTTAAGAAGTCTTTGCCAAATCCACATAACTAAGATTTTCTTTTTTGTTTCCTTCTAGAATTTTTATAGTTTTAGCTCATATTGTGTCTGTGATCACTCAATGTTAATATTCTGTATGTGGTATAAGGCCATGGTCAATGTATTTTGGTTTTTGTTTTTACATACAACTCCCCAATTGTTCTGGCATCGTTTCTGGCAAAGATTATCTTTCACACTGAATTGCTTTGACACTTTTGTCAAAAATCAGTTGAATATATATCTGTTTGTCGACTTCTGGATTTTTTTATTCTGTTACATTGACCTACATACCTATCTATATGCCAATACCATACTGTCTTGATTAAGGTAGAGTTTTAAAAGGACTTGGAATCAAATATTGACTATTTTCCAACTCTGGAAACTAATTTTTTTGAAGCTCGCTTTAACTTAGGATGGTTAAAATATAGTAACCTTTAATATATGGCTATTTTTGGCAAATTTCTGGGGCTATCTCCTGACTACATCACCCTATACATCATGAATTATGAAGTTTTTACCCATGATTGAGTAGGACACAAACTATTATCAGCCCTCTGTGATAGCTACAGATTATTCCCTCTCCTTTTTAGAGGGTAATTCTTTCTTTATATGCCTTTGCTGATCATTACTCAGTTGAAGACTCAAGAGGAATGATCTGTAGATCAACAGACTTTACAGTTTCTTTCTTTCTTTCTTTCTTTCTTTCTTTCTCTTTTTTTTCTTTCTTTCTTTCTTTCTTTCTTTCTTTCTTTCTTTCTTTCTTTCTTTCTTTCTTTTCTTTCTCTTCCTTCCTTCCTTCCTTCCTTCCTTCCTTCCTTCCTTCCTTCCTTCCTTCCTTCCTTCCTTCCTTCCTTCCTTCCTTCCTTCCTTCCTTCCTTCCTTCCTTCCTTTTTCTTTCTTTCTTTCTTCTTTCTTTCTTTCTTTCTTTCTTCTTTCTTTCTTCTTTCTTTCTTTCTTTCTTTCTTTCTTTCTTTCTTTCTTTTTTCTTTCTTTCTTTCTTTCTTTCTTTCTTTCTTTCTTTTTCTTTCTTTCATGCAGTAACCTGCTCTCTAGTATTTTGTCTCATGAACCCAGCTGCTGTGAACTCTCAGCTTTCTAGTTCTGTCTCCTTAACACAGGTTGGCTGCTGGGCTACAAATGCATTCTCTATCTGTGCCCTGCAACCAGGATGCTCTCTCTAATGACAATCATGGGGCTCATTTCAATGGTTTTTCTCCTTCTTAAAGATCACAGTTCTACATGCTCTACTGACAAATATCTGAAAACCTTGGTTTCGTATATTTAGTCTAGTACTGTTTTTCCCCATTCATTATAAATAATAGAGTAAATCTGGTTCCAATTACTCCATCTTGACTGTATGTGGTACACCTTCATAGAGTTTCCCAATGGTCTCAAATCCAATAAACTTTTATTATAGCATTGTTTCATGAGCTGAAAAGAACTTAGTCTCCCTTGGAATCATCCTGTCACTCGTATCTCATCTTATACACTACCTCTCCTTTATGCTACTCTAATTTTTTTACCTTTTAGTTTCTTTCTCTTTCAATCTTATCCATGTCCATGTATTTATGCCAGGATATCATTCAGCTAATCCCAATCAACAGCAAGATTCCATTACGTATTTGGTTGGTTGTTTTCTGGTTCCACAGACTGATTTACTAAAAATTGTTATATAATTCTTGAGATTAGATAGTTGATGTATGTAAAATAAAGATATGTAAATTCTTAAAAGATTGAAACAATTCAAAATATCTTCAATCACAATGGAATAAAGATAGAAATCAATAGAAGAAATAAAACTGAGAAAAATTATAAATATGTGGAATTTAAACAACATGTTAACTAAAGAGAAGATTAGAAAATAATTTAGGATGAATTTTTCCCAATAATTATTCCCTCGAAAAATTTTAATGACCTGCCAAGGTCCCATATATATTTGGTTCTGTTTCTTGATTCTTAATTTTCTTTCATTTATTGTTTTTCTATTTCTATGTAAACATGACATTGTCACATAGCTTTATAAAAATCTTTATAGAAAATACTCAAAATCCTCTTTCATATATGTTTAATACATTTTGCATGGCTATTCTTGACACATTACTTTTATATATGAATTTTAGGATTCATTTCTCAAATTCCACAAAAAAAGTCTTTAGTAGATTTCTATTGGAACTGCAGGAAATTTTTAGATTAATTTTGTAAAATTTGACAATTTTGATATCATGTTTTTCTTTCATAAATATGATATACTTCTCCATGTATTGAAATATCCCTTGCTTCTATCAACAAATATGTAAATGTTTGTCCTTAGTGTTTTGCATGTCTTGCATTATATTTATGCACAGACAGGTACCATAGTTTTTGCTGTTATTTAAATATCTTTTCTATTAAATTTTTGGATAGTTAATACAAATAAATGAAAATGTTCTAATATTTCTACTTTAATTTTATTTCCAAAAGCTAGGATATAACTCTCTTATTAGTTATAAAATTTTCTTACTCTGTTAGATTTTATATATAAATAATTATTTATCTTTATGTATTCATGAAGATAATGACTATTTCCTTGTATATAATTCTGATTAACTTAGCATTAATCTTTTTGCCTTAATTTCCTGGCTATGATTTCTAAAAAGATATTAAATTAACTAATCAATATTTGGCATCCTTCTGTTTTTGCAGATCTTAAAAGGAATTCTAGTGTTTAAACGAATATTCTTTTATTCCTGGTTTTCTAACAGTTATTCTCCCCACTCCCATTAATTAGTTAATTTTAAAATTTTGTATTTAAAAAAATGCTAAGCTCTATTCTTTTAAGGTAAATTGAGTGAATACATTCCCATGGTTTAAATGTTCTTTCATTTCTGGGATAAACTATTTTGTCAAGATTCGGTATTGTTATTCCTTTTAATTTATAATTTTATTTGCTAAATTTTATTTAGTATTTTAGAACAGTCTACATAAGTGATTGGTTTATAATTTTAATATTATTTTCCAGTCATGTTTCAAGTTTATTCTTACTTTATTAAACAGATTGGTTAATTTTTCTATTTTTCTTTCTTTTGAAACACTCTACAAGCTAAGAGACTCTATTTCTTGGATTTAGCAACACTTTTTTCAAGGCAATTTAAGTTTTATTGTTGTTCAGAGTAAGATAGTAATGTTTGATTACTAGTATCTTTAATGGTTACTGATTTATACTAGTTTTCTATTTATTCTGTCAATTTCAAATTAATAACCTCTACAAAATTATTTAGTTTATCTTCATTTTTATTTTTATCATAGGTTTAAATGCACTCTTTTTTGATATTATAGTTGTGTTTCTTCCTATATTCCAATAGTGCTATTTGTGCCTTCTTTCTGTTTTGTGAAACCAGTTTTTCTGGAAGTTTATCTATTTTATAGTTCTTCTGGGAATCAGCTTTTGGTTCTACTGATTATCTCTTTTCCTTCTGTTTTCTGTTTTAATTTCTGATATAACATTTATTATTTTATTCTTTCACCTTTCCATGGATCTACTTTATTGTACTTTTTTAGATTTTGAAGTTAAATACTTAACTTATTTATTTTCATGCTACTTTTAGGTGGAGGATAATAAATGAAAGCTCCAACTTTCTTATATCATTTTAACTACATGATACAAGTTTTAATATAGAATACATTCTGTGTTGCCTAGGTCTAAATATTTTATAACTTCCAGCCATATGGTTTATTTAGACTACCTTTTAATTATTGATTTTAAATGTAATTTTATTGTGGTTATGTGTTATGCTTCTAATATTGACCCTTGAATTTTTGAGACTTCTTTTGTGCTCTACTAAGTGGTCAAATTTTGTAACAATTTTATTAGTGCTTTAAATAACTGCTTGATGCATTAATTTTTGATAAATATTTGTTAAAATCTCAAAGTTCAAATCCAGCGATGGAGTTGACAATATTTATTTTTCAATCACTAAGTGTTGTGTTGCTTGTTTAAAGGTTATCCTTTTATGAGTATTCAAGTTCGTGACTATTATTTCTTGATTATAGATTACTGCAGTTTTCAATGTTTAGCATCTTATTTTATTTCTGTCAACACTTTTACTCTTACATTTTGTTTCATCTAATAGTAACCCTGTGGTATAGACCAGCTTTTTTTTGATTAATAGGCCCATCAAGAATTTTTCGATCCTTTATTTTCTGTGTTGCTTTAACATGATTAAGTTCACGCATGTGTGTGTGTGTGCGCGCGCACACACGCACACACACACACACACACACACACACACACACACCCCTCTGAATTTTCATATACAAATTTAATCTGTATAAATTTACTGCGGTTACTTAGTTCTATCATCTTATTTAGTACTTCATAATTTGCTTCTGTGAGCTTTGCTCTTTTTATTCTTGAATTCTATTGTTAATAGTTATTTAATTCTCATTTCCCTCTACTTGTTTAGAAAAATAATTACTCTTATTATTAACATATATTTATCTGTATATAATTTTAATTAACTTGAAAGAAGAAGTTATTATTCTCTTATCTTCCCTGATAGTATAATCTAGATTGGTAGTCAAACAATTTTGAATCAACAAGAACGTATCTTTTTTCTGTAAATGAGTTCATTTAACAAAGTATTTTACTGAAAACTTAGCCTGTACACTCAAATTTTTTCCCTTATAGATTTACACTTTTTTTGCCCTTACAGCTTAAATACAATGGAGTAGCATATTTTTCCTGCTATTAGAAGTTTGCCATTGGTAAAATTATTTTTTTGTAGGAAATACGTAATATTTTTTGATAGCTTTAAATTTACTTTTATTTACTGGTTGAAATTTGCAATGCCCTTTAATTTGAATCTATTTATATCTATAATTTTAAGAATATCTTAGCTTTCATATTTCACGTATTACTGGTGTGTCATGTTATTTATTTTCTACTTTAAAATTAACATAGAATAAAATCTGCTGCTTATTGCATGGTTAATATTTGTCAATAATTTCTCTAAGAGTTTTAGGTGTTTCCACTAATTTAATTTTACAATAACAGTTTGAAATAGGAATTTTATTATCACCATTTTACACATAAAGGAACTTGTGTAGATGTGCCCAAAGTAACCCAGATAACAGAAGCAGAACTTGTTTCCAGACATGTGCTCTTAACTGTGACCCTATTAGACTTACTGTACAATCTGCCAATCTATCTTCTGTTTATTTGTACTTTCTTTTCATATTTTTATCTCAGTGCTACATTCTGTGCTTAGTCCTTCATATTACATTCCATCTTACTTATTGTCTCTTTAGTTACATCTGTATAGACTTTATTGAATTTTCTCTTACATATTATTTGATAATGTTACTCACTTCTGGATTTTAATTGGTTCCTTCTTATAATCATCTATTTTTGATTCATATATTCATGCTTATTATTTCATTATTACTTGGTCTACTTTTATGGATATAGTTCTTCCTTTGAGAATCTTAAGTATACTTTTTGCTTTTTTAACAACTGTAGTGTACTTTACATGTGATAAAATGCAAACATCTTAAATGAACAGATTGGTTTTGCTTACACACACATAACTCTTATGCCCATTTAAGACACAGATTGTTTTATCATTTCTAAGAATTCCTTTCCAGTTAATACTCTCTACAAGTGACTATTCCTAATTTCTGTTATTATAGATTAGTTTTCCCTGGTATTAAGTTCATATAAGTTTATAGTATGTGTTCCTTTAGGTTACTTTCTTTTGATCAAAGTAATATTTTTGAATTACATCATGTTGTTGCATATTTAGTAGTTTATTACCCTTTACTGTATTAACTGAATGTACTACACCACAGTTATCTATTCTCTTTACTGATGAATATTTTTGTTGTTTCTAGTTTTTGACTTTATAAATAAAGATGCTATAAATAACTTGTGAAAATTTTTAGACATACCGCTTCATTTCTCTTGGGTATGTACTTAAGAGTGGAGATGCTAAATTACTGATAGACATGTGCTTATAATTAGTAGAAAATATTAAAGTTTTTTTTCCCAAAGGGATTATACTATTTTACAGTACCACCAGAAACACAGAGGAGTTTAAAATGTTCTGTCTATACAAACATAATATTGTCAGTTTTTAAAATTACAGCCACTTCAGTGTATATGTAGTATATCTTATTGTGGTTTTAATTTGGATTGCCCTCTTTTATGTGCTTGTGTTATAAACCATACATTTTTATCATATTTACATTTTCTTTTTCCTTCAATGCTTTACCCATATCCACTGTTTTCAGGCTTCCATCATTTCTAATGAGAAGTCAATTGCTTTTTTTTGTAGTTCCCTTGAAAGTAATGTGTGTTTTTATTTGAATGCTTGCTTTTAAGATTTTCTCTTTAACTATTGTTTTTAGCAGTCTGACTATCATATGTCTACAGGATCTTCTTTGTATCTCAGGTTCTCTGAATTTTTAGGAACTTTGATATGATATCTTTCATAAATTTTGAAAAAAAATTCAGCCATTCTCTATTCAAATGTTTTTCTCTGCATCATTCTCCCTCTCCTCTTATTCTGAAGCATAAATCAAATGAATGTTCAATTATGTTATATTATTTCAGAATTCTTAACCTTGTCCATTTTATTTTATTTTTTTTATTATATTTTTCTCCAGCTTTTGAATGAATAACCTTCTGCTGTGTTCTACAACACACATGATGCCGTAGTTAAAGCAAATTTCCATTGAGTCTCACTACACTTCTATTTTCTCCATATCTGTTATTTTTCAGCTCAACTGTAAATATTAACTTCTAACTGACCCAGTTCTCCACTAGCCATGCAAACATTAACACATTACTCTTTCTGATGAACAGTTCACTTTATGCCTTTTACTTGACCAGAACTTTTCACTGAGATCCTATTGCCCACTAAATTATATATCAACTTCTTAGCTTTGTGTCGAACATTCATTCTTCACAACCTAGTCCTAATTTTTAATATTCTGGATTACATCCTATTATTTATTTATTAACGCAACATTTATTGAGTGCCTACTAAATATCAAGTACTGTGCTAGGCACTAAGGAAGAAATAATAAGCAAACAGATATAGCCTCTCCTCAAAAATAGCATAAACTCTGGTGGTTGGACCACACATTAATATACTGATCTCACTAAAAAAAAATCACAAAGTGACAAGTGCAATTTTAGCAGAAGTTTTATGGTGCAATTGAATAATACATTAGTAGATTCTGACTGAATTAAGAGGGCTGAAAATTCTCTCATAAAGTCATAATTCCTGATGGGAAATAAAAATGAGCATAAGGTGAACTAAATGAAGAGAGGGAGAAACCATGCAAAGGGGGAAAAAAGAACATTTAAAAACTCTGGCAGGATGTAAGTGAATCATGTAAGAAACGAAAACAAAACATTGCTGCTTAAAAGAGAATGAAGGGTTCCAATGCTGATATGAAGTTAGATAAGTAGATTGGGAACCAGGTATGCAGTGCTTTGTAGAATTTCACTGAACGTTTTTAAATAGAGGGGTGGCATGATCAGAAGTGTATTTAGACAAAAATATTATGGCTGCTATGGAAAATAGAATTGCAAAAACAAGATTTGCAAGAATGGATATGTGTAGGTGGTGCAGTTAGGAGGCTATTGTAGCTCAAGCTAGAGATGATGAGTTTGCACTACAGTAGTTGCTATGGTTATGTAGTTGCTATGGTTATAAAGGGAAATAAATAGACAAGAAATATATAGATAAAATCACATCTTGGTAGTACATTTGATATGGTAGGTGGGTTTTACAAAATCAAAATTGATTTCTAGGATTTTTGTTTATTTAATTTAATGGAAGGTGAAGTCATTAATTGCAGTAATAAATATTGGAGGAGAGTCCATATTTGGCTTGTTTTGGGAATATGGATTTTAAGATGACTTTGGTTTATCTAAATTGAGATTTTAAGAATACAATTGGAAGTACAGGTCCACAGTTCAAAGTGGAGGTCTATGTTGGAGGTATACATTTCAAAGTCACCTAAATATAAGTGGTAAATAAATATGATGAGATCATGTAAGAAGAAAAATAGAATGAGGAAATAATGGAACTAAGAAAAACTCTTGAGGTTTGTTAGAGTTCATCATTAGATAAAGAAATATCAACCTGAAAATGTAGAGAGAGAAACAAGCCAGATAGTCAGAAAAAAAAGTTTTTTAAAAAGTACATTATTCAGAAAACCAAAGGAAAGATATTAATTCTCAAAAGTGATAAAAATGCTGATCAAATTTTGTGAACACCAAACATTTTTTTCTTTAAATTTGGTGATGTTAAAGTTATTATAATCTTATTTAAAACTATCTCAGTGGAATAACTGTGGTATGTGTTAGACTGGGGAAGGTTGTATGTTTAAAAGAATTAAAAATAACTGGAAAAAATAAGGACAGCATAAAGAACAACATAGACATTTAAAAAATCTCTAAAGAAGAAATTCAATAAGAAAATAAACAGTTATATATTTATATATGCAGTTCATGAAAGCTTTTTTAAAATAAAAGTAGAATTGTATCTATATAGTACACATAAAGAATCTACCAATGTATTAACCTCAGGCAATAAATGTGTGTGGTGAGCATAGAATACATTTAATTGTAAAACTGAGATTAAAACAAATATAGACATTAGAATGAAAATTAGTTAAGGCTATATATTATTTCAAGGTAAAAACAATGTAACTTATTAAAAATTAAGCATTAATGGGAAAAATGGTGGGCAAGATGATAGTTACATTAATAACATTATTTGTAAAGCTCAGTAGTCAAAGGACATCATTTTAGATTGATGGATCATATTAAAAAGCATAGGTACATTTCATTACACAAAAATAAACAACTGGAGAATTAATAGTTTTGGGGAAGTGCTGTAAATTGATTAACACTTTAATATTTATTGTATGCTGACTTAGAGGGGAGATCAAAGTCTAGGACTTGTAGTGCAGAGATTGCTAGAAAGAAAAAAAAACAATGTAAGTATTTAGAATAAATAATGAGAAAATGACATTTAGCTTATTAAATTGATTTGGTAGTAAAGCAGAGTAAGGATGAGAAAATAATTTTGAATGCTTTGCTTGGAAAGTTGTTGGAAGAATGTTGATGCTTTCTGAGTTAAGATTAGTATAAGAGAAGAGTTGAAAGAAAAGGTGAACATTTCTGTTTTTCTATGTTGATGTAGATTTAGCTGGATTGTCACCCTATCGACTACATCTGTTCCCATTGCGAGTAAGTGAAAGGACTCAACTGAAAGGACAAATTCCAGGGACAGATATTCACCTGTGTCTTTTGTTTACTCATAGAAAGAAACAATGTAGATAAGTCTCCAGAAAATGGAGACAACTGCAAGAAATCCAGGACAATGTAGTGCATGGTAGGTGTAAGGAGAAGTATCAGATGTCAGGAGGGTGAAAGAAGGGTAAATAGGCAGAACTCAGTTGTGATGATTCTATTTCTGAAAAACCAGGAGAGGTTGGAGCTATAAGGGAACTTCATTTGTCTTATTAAGAAACATATATGCTCCCTTTTTTCAACACTAAGATAAAGAATATAGTCCAAAAAATATATCACAACACATCAAGAAATATTTTTAAGCTATGAGAATAAAATTAAGCTAATAATATGTTGTAAAGTAAATCTGAAATGATATAAGAAACATAGCTGAGGAACATAGCAATAAAATTAGAGTTGTTATTAACATCTACTCAAAATAAAGTGTGTGACACAATATTAAGCATGAATATGTATACATATAATTTTCAATGTCTAACAACAACTAGTTACACATAATGAAAAAGAACAAGGATATTTTCTGCTTACAGTGTTTTTATTAAATAAGAAAAGTGCATCCAGATGTACATATGTATTATTGGAGCTATTATGAAGACAGGCAAATTTAAAGAAAGCAAGCAGATTTTATAAGACTGGATAAAAGAATTTTGAGAAAAAAAATAATTTACAGAAGGACAAAAACTACTGGCAAAACAATGAATAGCTGTTCTAAAACAAGAGAAAATAGGCTTACCTTGTAGATAAAGGGATTCAAATTTTGTGTAAGTTAAAACTTGCAAAGGAAAAGAGTTTTGATATACTAGTTGCATTCTTTTTTTGTTTGTTTTTGTTTTGAAAATTATTAAGTCAGACTCTCATTTGCATTTTTAACAAAGCCCAAATTACTTAAAGCTAAACTCTGCATAAAATTGCTGTGACATGTATTTAGTAATAGCATTTAAGAATATAAAGACTTCTTATGCAAAAATGCTGACCAGTTTATCTACATCAGTCTTAAACAAGAGAGCAAATGATCTTTAATTGTATCAGAAGAATTTGGTTAACTACAGAAAAGAATTTCCTGCTGGAGAGAGGATGTTAAGCATAGAAATAAAATCTTTCAAGGCCAGATAATAATGAGTAAAACACGAGATGCTGTGCAGCTGGACATGATGAGAGTAGGAGTTTTACTGCTGAACTGCCAGCCAAGTGTGCCCAGAGAGTCTGGTTCAAACACCAATAATCATTGGTGTGGAGGGCCAGTGAAAGAACAAAGACTTGTAGTATTAGGACCATGAAAGAATGGTTTGGAGATCACTTCAAATCTTTCATGTCCACACTAGACTACCTTGAACTAGTCAAGTGCTAATGCCTTTATGTTTGTTCACTTTGCATAAATCTCTCTTTAAATTAGACTTCTAGGACAGGTAAGTGTGGAGTGAAAACTACTCACCGTCAACCTCACAGTTACATGATAAGTGCTAGGTGTTTTTCTAACAACTTTACATGCATCATCTTATTTAATCATTACAAAGAATCCAATGAAGAAAATGAAGAAGGTATTATTTTATTATTTTAATTTTTATTTTACAGAACATATTAAGACTTTAAATATTAGAACTTTATTCAAATTCTCTACCAAGTAAAAGCAGGTCAGTCTTACTCCAGAGATCATTTTCTTAATCATTATCTATATACTGATTCAGTTGTAATTTTGAAAATGCAGCAGATTTCAGTAAGTATGGATTAAAGAAGACTAAACTATTAGACTATGTTAATTTGTTTACTGACATTAATTTACTTAGAAAATTATAAATGTTTAGAAAAATGTAATTTTTCATTAATAAATTATTTATGCTAATTTCAGATGTTTAAAGACCTTATTAAAATGCATTCATTATTTGCTAGAGTTAAAAGATTAGTCATTCCCCCTTATGCATGAGAAAATGGAATAATCCTCATTTCTGACAACTTTTGAAGAAACTGCTCTGGAGGAAAAACAAATTTCAATCATATAAGATTTTCCTTTCAATAACACATTTATGTCCTTTATTTGGCCTCCAGTAAAATATGATTATGTTGGATCACATTTCTTTAGATATATACAAATTAGGCATATTGCACAATGGCTAGGAATTACTTTCTTAATGTTTCACAATAGCTAGAATTAATTGAAATCCTTTAGGGTATATGAGGCCGGAAGTGTGTGGCGTTCATGGTATAGTAGAAAATAATTAGATCTGTAGTGAAGAGACACTCCCAATTAAATCTTTATGGGAAAATGATTCTGAAATTAGCTTTAAGGAAATTGAATGGAAGCAGATCTCAGCCAAAATGTAATACTCATGCATAATATTAACGAGTATTTTATATCTGTGCATGGAACTACGTTATCACCCTTAAAGTCAGGATATAATTTGTGTGACTTATTAGAGAATTTTAGGTCTATACAAGGTGAACTAAAAGGAGCATGAGAAACATTTTTGTCACAATAAGTAATGTTTATAACAATAATCAATGACTTATAGTCATCAAATTCATATATAACCTTAATAGGATTAATTATGAATGCAACTTACTATATTAGAGTTTATATAAGACAGTACAAACTGATATAAAAATTTCATCTTTTTTTCAGCTTTATTGAGATGTAGCTGACATATAGCATTGTATAATTTTAAGGTGTACAGCATAATGAGTTGACTTACATTGTGAAATAATTACCATAATAAGTTTACTTAACTCGGAAAATTTTTTATTAGATTTATTGTTTCCAAATCTCTCTGTAATTTATTTAATTAATACATTGTTTTCTAGGCCATGTGAAAAATATATTTTAACATTTTACCTTTTTAAGTTGATTGACAGGATTTATAAAACTGTCTCAAATTCACAAGAAATAGTATAAATTTTAAAACGTCTAAAGTAAGTGTATGTGTGTGAATACCCCAATCTTTGTTTTATTGCCTTGTTTAGAAGTTCTAATATAGCTCTTCTTTCCTTTTAAATATCTCTAACATTTAAATGATATGGCTTCAAAGTATGAAATGTTTATATAACCCTTGATTTAATTCAAGCATTTTAGATTTGGAAGGGACGTTTCAATTTTATAAATGAGAAAATTTAGATTCAGAGGTTAAATAACTGGCAAAATTCAGAAAGTCTGTTCGCTAGTGACACCTTTTAAACTATAATTGAAGTCGATACTTTTAATCTTAAATTTCTAGTTTGTACATGGAACTAAAATGTTTCTAGTGGGTAGTTACTTGCTTGTATTTGTCTATCCTTAGACAAAAGTTCAGGGCACAATGAATATAAACATATTTTAAAAGTTAAATTAGAGAGCATTTGTACTGAGGTGCAGCTTTAAATGTTTTCCTGGATCATTATTGACATTCAACTATCTTGTAGAAAGATTGTGGCCTCCAGGTTTTTGTCATAATTTTCCAATTATAATTTACATAGTACTTCTAGTGATTGGCAAGAAAGAGACTACAGTATTATTCATATGCAGAATTCGAGTCCTCCATGAGTATGTTATTATGTATAAAAAGAAGCATTTTAAGCAAATTGATTTTCTGTGTAGAGCTTTAGCCTAAAAGGACTTCTTTGTACAAAAATCAAGATCAATAGTTCTAATCAAAGCTAAGTTGAATCATGCCATTTCTTCAATTTTACAATAGTTTTAATGTAAGATAAATAGTAAAGTTGCTTTGGAATCATTCTTCTTGGTTGTACTAATTTCAATAACAATTAGTGCATGTTTCATTACACCACTTGCTGTTGACACCGGAACCATAAGTAGAATTTACAGTGAGGAGGTGTATGTCATGCTTGTTAACCAAAGGAAATATTCCTGTCACTCCTTGTCATCTGTCTAACCAAAACACTAGGAAAACTCAATTCTATTACAATAATTAAACTCCGAATTTATGGATGTTATGTGAAAAAGTGAAAATAAAGAAATTAATTTCTGCTAAAAGGGGGAGTTGGTGGCAGTATTCGTGTAGCTTTATGTTAGTGCATTAAATAATGACTAATGATAATTTTTTTTAATGTAGTATCTCCAAAGAGAAAGGACAATTTAGATGATTATTCTGACAGTACACGCTTAAAATGAAAATTTGTTCCAATAACAGAAACATTTGAGAAGAGACTGACTGATGCAAATAATTAGCTGGAAAAAGGAAAGAGATGTAGCATTTGTTGGGTACCCTCTGTGTGGGAGGCAGCATATACATGTTATTCTACATATTCACCAAACTAATAAAATAAGTATTTTTAAACTCCTACTATACTGGGAGTAGGATGTATAATGTTGGACAAGAAAGATACAGTCTTTGCCACCACAGAGCTTATAATAACCTTACCATGGGTGTCTAAGTAGGAGCAATTTAAGATTAAGATAACAAGAACTCTGAGAAGTGAAATAACTTATTCAAAGTCACACTGTTAGGAAGTGGCAAGAGAGGGTCCAAACGCAGTTTATACTGTCTACAAAGCCTGACATATTCCATGCCATAGTGCCACGAACCAAGTCCAGTGAACAGTGAACATGTGATCAAGTATATAATAATAAACATACCTACATCTATTAATTTGGCAAACTCCTAGTCTCCTGAATTTCTTTGGGTTAAAAAAAGCAGTTCATTTTGCAATTCTTGGCAGGTACTTATGTCTGGGCCTGAGTATATTTCACTACATTTCACTGTCACACATAAAAGCTTTTTTTAAACTGTAATTTGCACATATTTTTAAAAATTAATTTAATAAAAGTTTCAATAGAAACAAAGATTAATTACTCCAGGTTTGTTGGCCAACACAATCAAGTACTGGTTGTGGTTTTCTTTTTTAAAACAGTTGTTACTAAGACACAAATTATGATGCATTTTTAGAAGTGGATAATTCCTAAATTCATATTAACTGCTTCATAAATCATAGGACAATTGAAAAATAATAAAAACACTCTAACATGTAAGTGTGTTAAAGTAGGCAAATCTAAGACTAAAAATTAATCTCAAGCCTTTTACACTTTCAGAAATTAGTTAACTTCACCATTGATCTCATTAGGAAATACATTTTAGTAAGAAATTTCTGAAATATTTAGTATATTTTTATCATAAGAAGTTATATAATTATCTCCTTTTTGAAATAATAGTTTGAAAAGATTTAAGCATGTAGGAATACTTGAAATATTTAGTATTTTTTAGTCAGAATATTGTATAATTAATTCTCCCTTCTAAAAACTACTTTGAAAAAAATTAAGTATGCAGATTATGTTGAAATTCATTTTGGGAAATGAGAGTTTTAAGGATATTTGAGTGACACTATCTATATATTTTCCCTGAGCTTTTCAAGTACAAAGACCAACTTCCTCCCTGTAGCATCTGATCTTGATCAACATATTGGTACAATGTTTATTTGCCTTTACTATGTACCGGGTATTATTTCAAGTACTTTGGACACATTAGTGAACAAATAGAAAAAAAAAATTACAAGCACGGCCTTCATGATGCTTGCATGCTCCTCTTCTTCACAGGTTTTGCAAATTTACTCCTTCCTGATTCCTTTCACTTACTCCCCTTCCTGCAAGCATCCCTTACATGCTAATGTTCGCTGAGGCTTTACTAACTTTCTCCTCTCTTTCATTATCTTCCTGTGTAACATTCTTGGCTTCAACTATTTCCTATATGTTGATGTTGCTCTGAAATCTATGTCTTCCTACCTTTGACCTCTCTCTTGCATTCTGTTTCCAGGTGTCCTGGTGCTTACACAGTCTCTCTGGAAATCTCACCCTCACTTCACACATAACATGTCCTGAATTAAGTACTATTACCTTTTACTTTCTTTCCAAGAAAAACTTTTCTTTCCATAGTGCCCCCTTTTTCTCCCTTTTAACATCATCACTGGGCAAGAAGTAATCCAATATAAATGTCTATAGTCTAAGTGATTAATTGCTCAGATTTCTAGACTCAGGCAGCCTCTGTTCCTATTTCAGCTTTGCCAATAATTAGCTTGGTAACATTGGCAACTGATTTAACCTATTGGAGTCATAATTTGCTTATCTGTAACTTGGGGATTAAAGGTGCTGAAAAGATTGACAGAGGTGAGGTTATTAAGGGTTCAGCACCTCGTAAAATATAAACAAAAGTAGGTTTTGGTATTAGTTTCTCTTTATTATCATATTTTATAACCACAATTACCCATTTCAAAGTGTGCTTGGCAATGCCCTTGGATATAGCAAAGCAATGGGGTGCTTCTCTGGCTTTGAGTAGGTCTGAGCACCATGACTTCCAATTGCCCTCCAAAGTTACTTCATACATTCAGAGTCTCTCTGATGTCAGATTTATTTACTAGAGTTCAGTTCTGAATTTTGATTGAAATGGATTCTACTATCGAATACAATTTTACAAGCCAACGATGTTCTCTTAAGGATCTCCCTTTGTTTTTCTATTCAAATCTTTTTTTAAAACACCACACTTGGAGAACCAAACTTTCCACTTGGCACTGAATTTTTTTTTTTTTAGTTGAATCCTTTAAGTGTGTGCATTTGGCTCAGAACCCCTATTCTGCAGATGAATACTCCTGAGAAAATTTTGTGAGAGGTAGACATGCTGTGAAATGTAAGGAAGGGTGACATTACTGAGTCTTCTGAAACCGTTTTAGTTAGATCAAGTTAGAGCCATGCCATTAATTAAAAGGAGGTTTCTTTCGTCTTTCATGCATTATACACATTTGCAAAGCTACTAGTCTCCAACTGCAAAGTACACTCCAAAAAGAAGAAAAAAAAAAAAACTGCCTATGTGAAGAGCCAGCCAAGAATAATAATTAGCTTTTTGACTTATCAGTTTCTAATAAATGCATTATCTTGAGATACCAGTGGCATGTAATATCTGTTCATACAAAAATAATGCATACAGAGCCAAAACTTATGTGCTATATTGAATATGAATTCATAGACAGATAAGTTTAATAGTTGAAATGAGTTATAGGCAATGAGTAACTGATGTTCATGGATATATATATTAAGTACAAATTTTAGTCAAAATACAGATGTGCATAATTGAACTTTCATTGTTTTTCTATAACCGAATGTAATTTATAACTTAAGTTCCTGTTTCCAACTCACCCAAGTTTCCACCAAGTAAACTAAAAAATAATGTTAGTTATTTCTGACTTTTAGTTTTTTTTTTTAAAAAAGATGTCCATTCCTCACTTGTCCTCACATTAAATGCCAATTAGAAAGTCTAGATATAATTTGCATGATTTGAATGGGGCATGGATACTGAGAATGCAGGCACCTTTTTGACCATGGCAACCTTTGGCTTTTTCTAGACTCTGCAGAGATGTAAATCATCATATCAGGTCTTTGATCATTGGTCTCATTTCCTATAGCATCAAATACTGAATCCATAGTTGACCTTGGCCCTAGCTACTATGATCCATGCCACATACACTGACAGTGTCCCCCAGTTACCACAAAGAGACTTTGTTTTGTCTGGCATCTCTCTCTGCTATTTTGGTCTCATCTGGCAAACTAGAATGCCTGGAAAACATTCCAAAAGAATACAGATGTTTTTTTCTGGAACTATGAGAGACTTGGGGAATTGTTTCAGGTCCTCTTTTCCTAGATACATTCTCTCCTCTTTTTCTATTTGTTGCTGAGGACTCATGTTGGTACAGGGGCCTTTCTTCTGTCCCCTCTCTCCTTGGCTTTTTGGCTCAACCGCTCTTATTATTTCTCAGGTGCAGAAAATTGGATTTATTGCTCCCTAGTCCATAACACATTATCATCAACAGTCCATGCAAAGCATTTCTGTATATAACTGATTTTTCACTTTTATACCAGTTTCGCATTCACATTTCCTTTCCTTAATAGGAGCCCCATTAACTGTATTTGACAAGTATCATTATAAATGCATCTATCCTGGTAAGATATATACTGTATTCTTGTGTGTGTATTTTTAATTTATATAAATGGCATGCTATAAATTTCATCTTACCTTTATATATAAGGTACTATATATATATAGTTTTAAATAATTTTTTTATTTTTCAGTTATAGTTGAAATGCACTATTAGTTACAGGTGTACAACATAGTAATTAGACATTTATATAACTTACAAAGTGACCACCCTGATAAATCTAGTACCCACCTGACACCACACAGTTATTACAATTATTGACTATATGCCTTATGCTTTACTTTACATGCCATGACTATTTATTTATTTAGTAATATGTACTTCTTAATTCCTTCCCCTTTTTCATACATCCCCCAACTCCCTTTCCATCTGTTAGCCATCAAAATTCTCTCTGTGTCTATTAATTTCTTTCTGTTTTGTTTGTTCATTTATTTTGTTTTTTTTAGATTCCACATATAAGTGAAATCATATGGCCTTTGTTTTTAACTGTCTGAATTGTCTTAGCATAATACCCTCAAGGTCTATCCATGTCGTTGCAGATGGTAACATTTCATTCTTTTTTATGGCTGAGTAATATTCCATTGTATATATGTACCACTTCTTCTTTCTCCATTTATCTGTTGATGGCCACTTGGGTTGCTTTCATATCTTAGATATTGTAAATAATGCTACAATAAATATGTATGCATTTGTCTTTTTGAATTAGAGTTTTAGTTTTTTTCATTTAAATGCCCAGAAGTGAAATTACTGAGTTCTTTGTTTCTTGTTAGAGCCTTCGTTTTAAAGTGTATTTTGTCTGGTATAAATATTACTACCCCAACTTTTTTGTTTATTTGTTTTCAGTTTTATGAAATATGTTTTCCCATTACTTTATTTTCAGTTTGTGTGTGTCTTTTGACTTGAGATGAATCTCCTGTAGGCAGCATATGTAAGGATCATGTTTTCTTATCCATTCAACCACCCTACGTCTTTTGATTGAAACATTAAATTTGTATTTAAAGTAATTGTTGATAAATATATGGCTATTGACATTTTATTTATTCTTCATGCTTTTGATTTTTTTTTCTTAACAAAAGTTCCTCTAACATTTCTTGTAATATTCTCTCTTTGTCTTTAACATTTGGCACTTTAATTATGATGTGTCTTGGTGTGGGTCTCTTTGGGTTCACCTTGTTTGGGACTATCTGCTTTTCCTGGACTTGTACATCTATTTCCTTCTCCAGGTTAGGGAATTTTTCCATGATTATTTCTTCAAATAGGTTTTCAATTCCTTGCTCTCTCTCTTCTTCTTCTGACACCCCTATGATGCAAATGTTGGTGTACTTGATGTTGTCCCAGGGTCCCCTTAAACTATCCTCATTTATTTAGATTCTTTTTTCTTGTTGATGTTATGATTGGGTATTTTCTGCTAGTTTATCTTACAAATCACTGATTGAATTTTGTGCTTCACCTAATCTACTATTAAGTCCCTCTAATGTATTCCTCATTTCAGTTACTGTGTTATTCCTTTCTGATTGATTCTTTTTTCTGTTTTCTGTCTTCATTCTTATGTTTCTTATCTCTTTGTTGAAGTTTTTACTAAGATCATTGAGCATCCTTATCACCTGTGTTTTAAACTCTGCTTCTGGTAGACTTCTTGTCTCCATTTTGTTTAGTTCTTTTCCTGGAGCTTTATTCTGTTCTCTCATTTGGGACACATTTGTTTGTCTCCTCATTTCTTTTTGCTGCCTCCTATGTTTATTTCTATGTATGAGGTAGGCCTCCTAAGTCTCTTGGTCTTAGTAGAGTGGCCCAATGTAGTAGATAGGTGTCCTGTCGAACCCTGTGGCACAGTCTTCCTGGTTTCCTGAGCCAAGTGATGCAGATATATCCCTTATATAGATTTATGTGTTTTCCTATTGTAGTTAAGCCTCAGTTGTTACTTGCACATCAGTGAGAGAGACTGATCCTCAGGCTGATCTATGGTAGAAACTGGCCATGACTTTAGTGGAGGAGTTATTGTGCAGGGGCTGACCCTATGGAGCAAGATTCACTTTAGCAGGGCTCTGGTGCCTGCCTAGTGTGCCCTTTTAGTACATCTTTTGAGGAGGTATTTAGGGGGTTCTCTAGTGTAGTCTGAAACTGGCCTCCAAGTGTGTTAGTTCCGGTTCTTAGGAGGGGCTATTGTGTAGGTCAAGGTCAGCCATTGCCTGTGCCCTGCCCAGGGCCACTTGGTATGAGCAACAGAGTGATATGCAGATGGTTGCTACTTGTGCTGGTCTTAGAGATCCCTGGGAGATGCTATGCTGTGAACTGAGTTCAGCTGTCACTAGTGTCCCTGAGCCGGAACTCAGAGCAAGTGAGTTTCTCAGTGAGTAAGTCTGAGTGTCGCCCCTTTAAGAGGAGTGCCTGGGAATCTAGTAGCCCTCTGTTTTACTCAACCACTATCTCTGCTGGTTTTCATGGCCAGAAGTTATGGAGAACCCTGGTACTGGAATCCTAGCCTGGAACCCCTTGCTCCTCAAGGGAATCCCTGTAGGTAAGATCTTGTCCTGATTTTTAAATGCCACACATGAGTGTGAGACCAGCTTGTTCAGTGTCTCTACTCTTCCTACCAGTCTCACTGTGGCTTCTTCTGTATGTCCTTGATTACAGAACTCCTGTTTAGCTAAATTTCAGGTGATTCTCACTGATGATTATTCTGTAGTTCTATTGTAATTTTGATTGTGGTCACATTCATATACTTTTGACTTTAAGTTTAAGATATATCCAGGTTACTGTAGACAGATCTAGTTTTCTTTTGTTTCTACTTCATAGTAGTAAATCTACCACATTGTATTAGGTTGAACTGTATGAAATTGATACTTTCTTATAGTAAAGAAGGTCAAATATTAGCAGTTTTATATGTTTCTACTTAAACTTACCCATTCCTCTAGTGACAGATAACTAGACTGTAGCCAGTTTCCTAAAAGCACAAGGAATGCATTAATTAGCATAGTTGGGTATCTGGTACATATGCCCAGGAATGAGTCTGTTGGATAGTAGTCACTTAACTTCACTAAGGATGTCAGCTTATTTTCCAGAATGGCTATACTACCAGGTGTCTTCTCTGGAAGTTGTAGTATCATCTCAAACATGACCAGCAGCAAGAAGTAAATCACTTTGCTCTTGGACCTCTCCAAACCCATTTGGTATATTTCACCTTCCCTCTAAACCAGGTCTCAGACAAAAAGGAAGATATTCTGTTCTCTTTTTGTGGTAGGAGGCATGTGGGCTGGCAGCAACGACTAAAGAACCTTGATTAATAGTCTCAAGTCATACCTTATTATGTGTGCCTTCATTTAGAAGTCTTACAGTTTTAATGTCAAAATTCTAACTTGAATTATTTTAGTTGACAAAGAAAGGTTGGATGTTCAAACCAAAGAAATCATAGATACATTTGGAACCAAAATATAAGGGCTCAATGGGTAACATGACTTTTCCTTTTCTAGTCCTTGTTACTATCTGCCTGTCAGCTTAATTCTCTTTTACTGTAGACCATATTTTTTCCACATAGTAGAAAACATAGTGGTTGATAGTTTCTGAGTTTTATCCCATAGTTTTTTTCCACCTGAGAGAAATTACCTCTGTCATTCAGATTCATTTTGAAGCATCTGATGGGAGTTCCCTGATATTCATACTCACTCTCATTTCTGGATCACTCAACTTTAGTCAGATTAGGTGTATATTTATTACGAATGTGTTAGTTTTGAGGGGATCCTGTGCATAAGAGAAGAAGTTTCAGGAGAGAAGAAAAACAGGCTATTAGACCACTTAGATGCTGAATAGGAAGCAGAAGTGTAAGGGGTATATCATGTGCCCCCACATTACTGGAGAAACACTCACTAGGCCATTTCTCCTAGATTGACAATTCTGACAATATGTTATTCTTGATCTATGTTCCTCTTATTTCATCTTACACAACTGTGGAGCTTCTTGGAGAAAGTTTTCCAGAATCTCTCTTAATATACAGTGACTAAGTAAAACCAAATCCAGCCTTGATACTGCCCAAACCATTGTTTAAAAGGAGATTCATGGACACAGTTTATAATCCTGAGCTTTCTGAAAGAGTTAATACAGTATTTCTGTGTTTTAGAAATTTTTTGCTTCAGAATATTAGAGGAGTATCAATTTTCTAATCAACAGATAAATTTAAACTAGATAAATCCTATTAATGCTGATATAAGATGTACTAATCCTTAAGACTGATTTGGGAGGGAAGGTGACTAAGATGGTAAGGCAGGCATCAACCATCAATGATTATACAGATTTAATCTCTACCTATTGTTAAGAGCACAGGTGTATAAAGAATTGTATATTTTTCTGTATGTCTTTTCTTTCTCAGGTTTTTATGTCTCAGTCCTGTGGCCAATCGTAGGTTGAAGATAATTAGCCTTAATTATCACCAGTTACATTTTCACCTGTTCCACTTGCAAATCCCCAGAACTTCTAGTTTTCCAATTAGTGTATTCATCCTCCAACAAGCAAGTGTAGGGAAACAGCCTTTCCCTTTGGGAACTAACCCCTTCCCTACTAACCTTTCAAGTTATATTTTAGCTAGTGTAAGAACACCCTTGAGATGATCAACTTATTTTTATTTGCAATATCTGTCTGCAGAATTTCAGATCAAATGTGTGCTCTCAAAGCAGTAGCTGAATCCAGGTAGATGTTGGAAATATTATCTCTGGGGAGATCAGAATAGTGAATATTACTTGAGAGAAGAACAGAAGGATTAAAATTCACTCAAATAGGCAAAACCTGAATTGTGATCTAAAGAAGACTTTTCTATTTTCCCTTTTTGGTTGCATATAAATAAAAGACAAATGCAAAACACTGGGGTGAGAAAAGAATTCTGATTTGAGATATTTTTTATCTTCTATCAGAGAACTGAGTATGCCATTCGAGCAAGAGATAGAGAGGACCTTTGGCTCACACTAAGGAAGGTGAATGTGGCATAAACTTGGAAGAAGTAAATGAAAAATTAAAAAATAAATATAAATAGATATATAAATGAAAAATTTCATAGACTTAGAAGAAATCTTGTTAGCAACAAGCTGGAAAATTTAAAATAATACTCACCAATTCTCCAAAAACATATTATAAAGGAAAGAAGGGATAATTTACCTCACAAACCTTTGATGTCCTACATCTTTGTCTCATGTGCTGTTTGTCATATATACCTGATAGGAAAACTATAGAGAAAACTTTGGAAAGGCTGTTTTGGGAATACAGGCTCATTAGCATGCAAATCATTTATCAAGATGCAAATAATTTAATAATAATGTAGCCAGAGTCCCCAGAGTAAAAAATTGCCATTTCCATTACTGTATACAATACAAATACCCATAATATTTTTGTTGACAATTACAATACTTATTTAGTACACTTTGATCTGACTACAAATTTCATTTTATTAATCCGTACTTTAAACCAGGTAAGTGAAAGCAGTTATTTCCCCAACTCCCAGATGAAGAAATAGAAGACAAAGGGTCAGATTGATCATAGAATGAGTTTAACACATATGATGTCCTGGGTTTCTAAGTTACTAATTTGGCTTACTGTTCACCAGCTCGTCTTTATGTGAATTTTAGTCAACTTGTCACACTTCATTCTAATTTTAGGAAAAAAAAAAAAAAAACAGTTAATGTGTTATTTGGCTCAGTATCAAATAACATAGTTTTAAAATTTAGTATCATAAATAAATAAATCTTAAGCATGAAGTATGCAAGTCCTTGAGATGTGTATCCTGACAAACTTTGGTGCACAGTTATATGTGATATTCCTTTTGAAATGGCAGAATTTGAAAGTTAACAAAGAAAATTTAGTGACATAGTTTACTGCTCTGGTTGTCAGCATTTTTATTTCTAAAGTACAGGGAAGAAATAATATTAAAGAAAGAAGGAAAAATGGGAAAATTGAAAGAACCAAAGATGAAAGAAGGAAGCATTAAATAACTCCTATTTTTGGCTATTTGAATTACTTGCTA
The DNA here is from genome assembly GCA_003508835.1 of Eonycteris spelaea. NCBI lineage: Eukaryota > Metazoa > Chordata > Mammalia > Chiroptera > Pteropodidae > Eonycteris > Eonycteris spelaea. The sequence goes on from PUFA01000046.1 coordinate 6,651,506, forward strand.
TGCCCATATAACCTGCTAATTTCAAATGAGTAATTTGCCTACCTAAGAAAATTAGGAAGTGAAGGCAATGAGTTAAAATAGAGTTTTGTTGTTTGTATTTGAAAAAAAGAGGATTGCAATTAGTAAGACTGAATGTGCCTCTGTTTTCTATGATATTTCTCACATGGGCTATAGGCCTTCCAACACGGGTGAGAGCCGGTTTGCTGTTTATAATCATCCTGTATAATGCATTGGTCACTACTTTTGGTTTCATTGCTTACCCAGTAGTTTCTCACAAAGAAGAAACAAGCCTTTTTCTCATCACTACATATCACTGGTTTGGCCTCTTGATGGTTTTGCTTCCCAGAAGCCAATGACTTTGTTGCCTGGCACAATCACTTTAGCCAGTCTTTAAATCTTTAAAGTAGTGATTTCTGGGATTCTTTGGAAATGGTCTAATTTATTTCCCATTATGTCATGAAATGCCTTCAAGTTCTCCAAGCAAACACAAGTAGAGATATTTCTCTATATCTCATACCTCCAGTTCCTAATTTGGAAAAGGCTCATCATCTGAGAAAGAGATTGGTCAATGAGCTTAAGTTCCACAAATGAAGATTAAAGGGAACCTTATTTACAATGAATGGAGTGTGAACAGGGTCTCTGGGGTTGTACGGTACTGGGAGAATCCATGCTCAAATTTAGTTGTGAAGGACAGAAACAGGGTTAGTGAGAATTAAAACACCATTAGGAATTCTGGGAGAGTCATCTAGGAAGTAAATTAAGAGGAATAAAAAATCAGAAAGTGAAAGAATAATATCATAACTGCAAATTCAACCATGAGATAATAAATCTTTGAATATGGGCTCATCAAAATCAAGGAATATTTTTTACATTTATACATTTCTATAACTCTAGCCTCTCCCATGTGTCAGGTAAACAAGAGACATTCACATATGTGGCATTGTGATGAAATTCTAAGTGGTGAATTAGCTTAGGTAATAGTATTTTTGTAGTGTTGTATTTTGATTTACTATACTATGTCCTTATCTCCCAGCAGTTGCTTTTACTTTTATGTTGATATGTCACTGTATATGTATGTGTGTGGTGTAGAATCCATCAAGTATCATGCTCCTATTTGATGATATATATTGTTCATGATACAGAAGAACAAGGAACAGTCAATTTTATTTTCAGAGATTGAATTTGTTCATAGGGGGACATTCATGAAAGTAGGTCCCCAAATTGATGAGAACTATACTACTAATCATATCTACAATTTATTGCTCGCATATTATATGACAGTTAGTGGCACTTATTATTTACACCATGACATTTCTAAAAATTAGGAGTGTGGTTCCCAAATAGTGCATCAAGCCAAACTCAGGAAAGCTAAAGAGAGAATTCTCTAAGGAAGTGCAGAGACATCATTTGGTCACTGTACAAATCAGTATCTGAAGATAGTTCACAGTTTTGACTTTATATTGCTACAATGACATCATATCTTTCACTGACATATCTTTGCAAAGCTGGGTTTTCACTGGATGCTATAAATAAAAAATAAAATGACACACACAAAAATTCCATGTGGAACAGGAATTGATGATGACAGTATCCATCAGTATCAAACTTTCAATTTAAAAGTTTGAGAAGCTGGGGTACAATCAATATATACTAAGTTGCTAGGATGTAAATATGTATTGTTTTTAAACTTAACTAGTTAATAAATGGAACCTGTTAGATATTTCTTTTGGACTAAATGTGCCTTGAATGGAAAATATTTATGTTAATATCAGTTAGGAATGCTTTGGCTACTAGTAACTGACTTTGAATTTTGGTCATTAAATGATAAGAGGCTAATTTTTTCTCTTATAACTTGAAAATTGGAAGTAAGCAGTTCAGAGCTATTGCAGCAGTTCGACAAGGTAATAAATGCTCTCTCTTTCTGTTCTATTTTGCCCCATCCTTAGCATGCTATCATATGATCTCATGGTCAAAATATGGCTGCTTGCCCAGTATTGTATCCTTTTCAGGGCTAGAATAAGGCAAGGAACAGGGCTGGCCAGTGACATCTCCCTCTAGGATAAGGAAAACAAGCTTTCCCATGGGCTGCTAAGCAGATTTCTATTAATATCTTATTGACCACATCTGTTTGCATACCACCCCTTGCTGCAAAGGTGTCTGGAAAATAAAGTGTTTAACATTTCTAGCATCCTACAGGGAAGACAGGTGAGCAGATTGGAAAGAATGTTTACTTACTTAGCAACAGAGTCTGCCTCATTTAAGTATTGTCATCTCCAGGGCTATCTTACTAAAAGGGATTAATCTTACTAAATGGTTGATCTTGGATTAAGTTCAAATTTCCCTGTTTCCTAAGTGCATGCTTTTCCAATTATGGTTAGGTAACACATTTACTTCTTTTTTTATTTCTCTTCCATATTAGCCTGCTCAGCCTAAAATTCATACTTCAGTTCTTGGGACACTAAAGAGTTCCATGGGGGTGAAGAAAGAAAAAAATGAAGCATGCAGCATTAGGTAAGAGCATGAGAGCTCTGAAAGGCAAGCATAAGAACTTTGGTTTTATATAACAGGAAAGAGCAAGAGGTGATGTTTCCTTAAGTGAAGACTAGGTGAAAAATCAGTGTAAAAGAAGAGTCAGACTGGAAACAGTTTGAGCATTGTCATTATATGTGGACATCATTGTGCTGCAGCTATCTCTTGTCATACCCACTGTCGGATTCCTCAAATGCTTTGTTCTTCTGCAGGCAAAAATGTGAGGCTAATATGATGAATTTTTGTTTCATTCTCTGTTATTAGGACATAAAACATTTTTTAAAATGTCTTCTATGAATTGAAACTGTAATGATATATTTCAGGGCTTTGGGATTTTTTCTTATAAGTACCTCTTTGCTGGCTGCTCACAGGCAAAGAGCTGATACGGAAATGGAAAATGATCTGTTCAGAGTCTTCTCAGGAATCTGAGGGATATTGTTTGCAAGAAATGAGGGAGAAGAGAAACAGTTGAGATCTGTTAAAAACAAAAACATTTTTGTTACCAACTTTTGAGCAATGTTCCATTCCAAATATAGTGACAGTAGACTTGCCTCAAATGTAGGATGTGGAATTGCACTTGTTCAAGTATTTCATTTGGCAGAAGCACAGAAGAGAATATAATTTGCCAAGAAATGCTTCACTCTGTCTCCTTTAGTAAATATAGAATGCATTATCAATAAGAAGCTATATAATAGATCTATTCACTTGGTTATCATTAGGAGTCTGCCCCAATTTTTATTATATATTCTTTTTTCCTCAAGGTTTTAAATTTCATTATGAAAATTGAATAGACTATAAAAATTAGAAAAACAAAGATGTTTTGTTTTATATATCTGTAACTTAAAATGACCTGCATTTTTATAGTGTAGAATACAGGGTCTTGAGGCTTATAATTCTTTATGCTTTGAGGAAATATGTTCAGACAACAAGTGATAATTTGACAATATATGTTTCCTATGTAGAGGAGAAACCCATTATTGTTAAATCTTTGGCTTGATTTTTAAATTAAATATTTCTCATGACTTTAGGTTTCACTATATGGTAATGGGTCAATTGATTACACTTATAGAATTCATAAATAAGATATGTTACATTTATGAAACATATATTAAAGACAATAATATTTTAAAATAAAAAATGTAATGATTTTACACAGCTATGCAGCTTTTGGAAAATGCAAATTTATTGCTTTCAAATTTATAGTTAGTGACATTTTAGGTCATGGCATAATATGTCCCAGCAGCACCTTGCAAAAATAGTAAATTACTCTTTTGTGTATATAAAAGCTCTCTATAAAAGCTTTGACAAAGAGAGAAGGATACATGGGTAAAGGTATTACTTTTGTTAGAAACACAGACAGCAATGCATATTCAAAACTGGCCATTTTGATGAGTGGTGCCAGGTGACACATAGATTCATAATTTAAGAATTGAAGACAAGGATTAAAATAATGTTTACCATAATATTAGTTCAAAATTCATTAGCTGTTTAATAAAGCATACTAGATAGGAATGATTCTCCACATTGACAAAATCTTGTAACTTATTCAGTTAAAATGTTTGTGTACTCACTTTGAGCCAAATATTGTGCAACTTGCTGATAGACTATAATGAAACAGATTGACACAATATTGGCCATGGACTTTGAGTATAATAAAGGGAATAAAATGAGAAAAATATAACAAGAAGATGCATGGAAAAGTTGGGGAACATAAATAAAGATAGTAAAGTAGTTTACGGAGATTTGTGGGTCAGTGAAATTTTTGAGGACAAAAATATAAGCCTGAATCAGGAGTTACTAACTGGTGTGTGCGTGTGTGTGTGTGTGGTGTGTGTGTGTGTGTGTGTGTGTGCATGTGTCTGTGGTAGAGGATGTGGGTAGGTGTGTGGAGAAAAGAGATGCATGATGAGTCATGAATATTGCTGAGACTGACAATTGACAGAGAATATTAGTTGGCTTTTGAGGTAATCCACGTTAGAGATGAATAGAACCTGATGTATGGTAATAAATAGAAAACGTAGTCTGATAAATTAGATGTAAAAGGCAAGGGAAGCCATATGAAACCCTACTTTATGATTCAGCTGAGTGGAGCCCATCAGTGAGACTAAAAACAAAAGAATGTCAAGTTGAAGTGATTTAGGTGGTATGTTCAATTTTGTGTTTGTTGAATTTCGCAAGCCTAGATGATGCCTAAATAGGAGGATGTTTGCAGTAGACTATATGTTTCTGAAGCTCAGAAGAGATGTTTGAGCTCGATGTACATATTTGCAAGTTATCAACATATAGGCCAGCTAGTTTTTGAAGATGGCATTCATACAGTTGGGATATTTCAGAGAGACTGCGTAGTTAAGAAAATAATAAGACCCAGGGTGTGACTTGGATAAACGAGAACATTTAAAAGATCTAGTAAAGATAAAGTGAAACTTAGTAAGGTGAACAAGTTGTAATTTTTTTTTAAACAGGTAATTTTTTTTTTAAGTGTCATAGGTATTACAGATCGATAAAATTTTTCTACAAAAGATCAGATGGTAAAAATTTTAATCTTTGAGAGTCAAAAGTCTGTCCCAAGAATGGCTTTTCAAGCTCATCTTTACCAGTACTGTCCGGTTAATGGTGGACAGCACATGATAGTTCATCAGTTATACCATGATCAATGAGAATGTACCCTTGTTGGAATTTCTGTACCCTTACTGGAACATCAATAGCCCTGATAAAGAAAGAGACAAAGAGGAAAGCCACATAATATGTTATAGAAGAAATAGGCAGAACACATTAGAATGTGGTTGTCACTACCTGTGAGAATGATACAAATCAATTGCTTATACTTTTAAAAGAGATAATATACCAACTATATAGTTATGAAAAAAGCATATGTCACAAATGTGTGTTTTGTGAGGTACCTGAGGGACTTTGGTTACTGCTAGACAAAACATAAATCATTGTTTGACATTTCAGAAAATTAAGCAGTTTAGGTAAAAACATAGAAAGATATAAATGTAAATAATATCTAAGACTATTTTGAAGGAAATAATATTAAGGCAGTTGATAAATTTCTACTAAAAGTCTACTTGAATTAATCCCTTTATGTCAGTAACACAGCCCTTTGACTCATTTTAATTCACAATTTTATATTGGCTTTTTGACTGTTTTAATACCCCATCCTATAATCATTTGGTTTGTAAGTACTGAAAGAGTAATAGCAGAGGGTTGAGAATGTCACTCCAACGTGTTTAAAAGTCATTAACATTTGTGGCATTTCAGATTTAGAATAAATTATACTGAATTATGTCTCCCTCTCAAATCATACAAACAAGGAATTTGTCATATTATATATATATCTCCAATATATATTTATATATTCAGTTTATGTATACACACACACACATATAAACTGAATATATAAATATATATTGGAGATATATATATGTGTGTGTGTATATATATATATATATATATTTTTTTTTTTTTTTTCAAATTTTAAGAATGATTTTCCTCTGGCCAGGAAAGGATTATGCTCTTATTGAGTCCTTAGTTCAATTAGCCCACTTTTTTTTTTCTTATTATTCTCATTTTTCCTCCATTTTAAAATTTAAGATACAATGGATTAAATTAGTGGAAATTATTTAACAATAGATAACCAAATTCTTTTAAAAAGAGTTAATATGAACCAGAACATTGAAATACGTACCATGAGTTTCTAGGAACAATGTCTTTTCTATCAGACATTTCATTTTTGAAGCAGTGAGATCAAAGTGGGCTTCAATAATCCTGGCCATTTCTACATACATGATTGATATGGTGACTCAGTTTAGGATGTGAGAAAGATAATTTACTGGCTGACAAAATGCTGAGCTCTATATTTATATTTCCTCAATATGAAAAGTACCCATAGTACATAGGACTTTAGTTTCTAGTTTGCTAACCTACTACATTTCACATGAAAATATTTTCAATTACTAATTATTTGTGATAACATATAATCTTCTTTTAAGAACAAAATTTAATTGCTTTTAGTACAACTTCATCACCTAGATGTTATTTAAAATACAGACTTGTGTGTTAATTTGGGATTTTTAAAATTTAATTATTTAAGGGACGATTGCAACACCACGTTAACAGTTTAGTTTTTTCAACAAACCCTAAAAGCATACTTATTTTGAATGACTGCATGAGAAAAGCACATTAATGTTGAAAGTAATAATTAAAATGCCTGTAGTCTATCTACAAAGTCAGCTTCATTATAAATAAAAACAAACAAGTGCAACATAAAAAACATTTATTCCTTTTTAATGGACTTTTTAGTTAGTTTCTCAAATTGTTGATGAATGTAATAAAATTAAATTAAATTAAAAGAAATGTCAAGAAGAAAACACATTTAAAAATTAACAAAGCCCACGATAAATTTGCAATTACACATCCATTAAAGGTTTTAAAGGGGGTTATTCTCGGCAAAGAAGAAAAAAATTGACACTATTGGAACTTTAGCAGGAACAATTATTATCATTGCAAATTACTTAAACTATTAAACTGAGGATAATTTAGAAATATCATTAGAAGTCAAATTACTGAAAAAACTTGTTTTCTTTCCCCCTTTGTTTAATTTAAACTTAATGTCTGCTTATTCTCACACAAACAGAAAATGCTGATAAATAATTCCAGAGCATGCCTAAACATCTCCCTTCACAGCCAGCTTCTAATTTGATCTCTGGAGACCCTTCTCGGTAGCTGAATAAAATATTTTCATTTATTCTAGGAGAGCCTCTACCACCATACGTTTCTAATCTTGAGCTGCTTGGTAATGCCTCTAGATGAGGTCCTCAGCAAATCATTAAACTTGTTCAATAACAACGTGACAAAACACAGGAGATTTGCCGTTAGTGAAACAAAGAAGTTTTTCAAATGGGGGAAAAAACTTTAATAAGCCAACTTGAGTTTCTAGGGAGAGTTTGAGAAATTACTTAACGTTTTAAACTTTCTGGCAGTCACCATACAAGGAGACTTCAGATTCACAGTGACAGAATGTTTCGCAAGGGCCATACTTTCAAGTTGCAGAAACCCAGCCTGGTAGATTTCTTCTCTGATAGAATGTATGTCCGCCTGGGTTCCCTCTCTGTGTAGTGTACATAGCCTCAGAGTGTGCATAGGGCCTCAGCTCTGCAAATATATGAAATACTGAATTACTAAGTTGTTTTTTTTAATAAAAATACGTTATGATGATCAGATAATGGAAATTACTTTACCCGAACTGTCTCAATCCATCAAGATGCAATTTGATGAAATGAAATGAAAGATTTGTTAAAGGTAATTTTTTTTTTCTAGGCTAGGAATTCATGATAAGCACTGACAATTTATGTCATGTAAGACATTAGCAATTAAGAAGAAATGCTAGTAGAATGAAACAACTTCTTAATAAATTAAGGGATTTGATTCCATACTAGAATGGGGATGAAACCTGACTGCCTGGGCAGGATCAGACACTAGGAAGTTTAACGGTTTTAAATCCCAGGAGCAAGGAGAAGGAGTGATTCATGTCTGTTGACAGTTCATCAGTCTCATTGTGTTGTTGGATTACTGTAATTCTGACTCTGTAAAAAGTTTACTGAGCCCATTGTTCAGTGTCAAAATTTTCTTGTACATAAAGAAGTAATGATAAACAAAAGTATATAGATAGAAACAGAGACAGTATTCCCTATAAACCTTTAACTTTTCCAACCAAAGTTCCAGAGTTATGAATTTTCTTTGAAAACAATTCAATTGATTGCAAAAAAAAAAAAAAAAAGTTTTAGTCAATCTTTTTTGATGATCACATGGTTTCCTCTGCTACCAGAAAGCTCTGTGTTCTTGAATTGATTATATATGGTCTTTTCTTCAGATCTTACCATCACCTTAACCTTCAGCTTATTTTCTCAGTCTTTTCCCCTACCAACTTTCTTACTTTTCTTTTTCATATGGAATAGAATTTTCTGAATATCTTAATGTGTATTAGAGACAATGAGGAGCACAGGAGGAAAACTTCAATGGCCAGTTCTCATCACTATTACAATATTTACTTTAGGAAGCCAAGAGGAGCTAATATAACTTTATTTTTATGTATATACTCTTGCTTACTTGGCAATGCAGCATTTAGAGTCATCGTTAGAACTAAAAAAAAAAGGTTGCATGTACTGTATCCAAAACAACATATATTTAGACTAAAAAATGAGTCATATGTGAGTAGAAATGAAGAATTTATACATTACTTTGAACAAAACTCAATTTATTATAGCCTCTTTTTTTTTTCTAACTCTTATCGTGGTCACTACACAGATATAGAAATAAGAAAAAATGCTTCAGAAAAATCTTACTAGTATATACATGCATGTGTACATATATGTGCTTTGTATGTGTATATCTGCTAATTAATACCAATGGTGGTAAATATTTTCTAATACAAAAGGATTATAATTCCACATCCCTCTAGGGCCCAGAAAAGATGCAAATATTGTGTTAATTAGTACTCGAATTGCAAAACATTATTCTCTTTATGGTTATTTTCTGGGGGTTCAATTATTCCAAACCAGAAAATGCCCAGTTTCATTCACATTATGTAATTGTTTTCTTTTCTTTCTTCTGCTGGTTTAGTGTTTTTATGTATTTTAAATTAAGAAATACATCATGAGGCATCATATTTAGGAATGGAAATTCATTAAAAGAAAGTCTGTGTACTGAAATGAGAGATGTAGACTCCTTTGTGGTTTTGATGCATAGAAAGAATGGGCCCAAACACCCTGAGGGCTCATGATCATGGCCAAGTAGGTTAGGGATTAGAGATGTTAGTTTAGGAGTCACCTTTGCCTGGATTTTGTCACAAATTTACCAACTACTTGTAGCTATGTGACCTCGGGAAATTGCTTAATCTCCCTTTACCTCAGTTTCTTCATCTGAACATGGTGAGTTATACCTATTCTAGGTTATTGTGTGAATGAAGGAAACATATAAAAAATACTTGTATAGTACCTAGAACATTGTAAGCATGAAATAATAATAATAATTATAATAATAATAATAATTATTATTATTATTATTACATGAAGATTATGGTGCAATTAGATGGAATCTATTTGTGATTGTTTATGTTTCACAGTGTCATGAAATATTTTTTCATTTACCTATCAAACTGTTCCACAAGTAAATCTATATACCATCTATATTAATTGTTTTCCCACTTTTTGAGTACTAGCCTTCATTGTTATATATAGACTCTGAACTGGAAGAAACATGAGTAAATGGAAGTATAAGCCTAATTTTTTTGGAGTATCTGCACTGAAATCAGACTGAGGTGAAAGTGCATTCAGCCCCACTACTTTACAGGCGCTATAACACAGTAGTTAAGCACATGGACTCTGGACTCTACCCCTTGCTCAGAATATCTCTGTAAACAGGATAATACTAGTTAATACTTAGCTCATTACCCTGATATGAGGGTTAATTTATTCTGTATTTGTGAAGAGCTCTTAGAACAGTGTCTAGCGCATAGTAGTAGTGTTTATGTGTTTGTTTAAACGAAGTGTCTACCTAGTAATGACTTTGAGCCCTGCTGTTAGTCTCACTTTTCTTACTTGTAAAATCAAAATAATAATTTCTTCCTCATGGGTTATGGGAGGTTATATGAAATAATGCACACCACAATGCTTGACAAATAGTGAATGTGCCACAAAAAAGCTACCAATTATTATCAGTTCTAATGCTCTATAATCACTTTTTCCATTACTTTTCCACCACTGTTCAAGACAAATCCTGGAGAAAGTCTCCAAAAATATTTTTCTGTAAAAGCTTTTTTAATTTCAAGAAACACCTTCTTCTTTCTTTCTGATAGAGTATCTATCTATCCTTGCAGGCTAGCTTCAATTCCTTTTCCTTCAGGTCCACACTAACATACTAACATATTCCTTCTTTAATATACTATTCAAATGACTGCACCTAACATACTGATGTTTATTAATACTGACTCCTACTTAAGGCACAGTAGTACAGTGGAAAGAATGCAAGTTATATCAGCATAAAATCTAAGCATTAAGTCATGATATATTAGATAAGCCACACAGTTAGGAAAGATAATTAATATTCCTAAAGCTCAGTTTCTTCAAACATCGGGGGAAATCCTCTATCCAACATATCTTGTATCAGGATTGGTAGGAGATCAATTTGACCAGATAACAGCAACGTCCTAACAAAGTCCAAATCAGTGGATGGGGCCTAGGACTACTTGAATCAATCATCAAAGTATTCCAACTTTAAAGCAATAACATGTGTTTCATACGTTTGAGCTTAAAATCACTTAAAAATATGTGTGATGCTTATTTTCTAGTTAGAAAACTATGGCTCTAGAAAATTAGTAAATTCTGTAAGATCACTCAGTTTATAACACTTATTGCTACTTATATTTTACTTTGCCACCTTGCATCAGGCAACAAGTGGCTCAAAGTGTGAATGAAGAGAGAAAGGATGTCCCATCTTTTGGTCTAGGACATAACAGAGAAACTGCTAGGAATTAGATTTATTACAAAGTAAACCAAGCCGCTTCTTTTTGCTCTAAGTTTCTACATTCATGTGTCATGTTTATCTTTAGCAGTAGAAGACCATTGCATTGATTTTCTGTATACCAGGAGACAGTTTGGACATCATAAACAAGGTCTATTTTTACCTTAATATTCCCCTTCAACTCTCTCAGACCACTCTATGAAGTGTTTGACTGCCTTCCACTTCTGTCAAGTGAGAGTCTGATAACTGAGATTTTATTTTCCTATCTGTCTACGAACATTCTCATTAGCAATTCCCATTCACTAATCTTTAAGTATCATGGTAATTATCCAAAAATATCTTTATAGTTATTTGTTTTACCACTGGAGGTAGAGATTTGCCACACTCCCACACCTCGCACTCCCATTTGCCTCATAGTTCCAGATTCTAGAGACTTTTCTACAGTAAGATTCAGCCATAATATGTTACACTGTATCACCTAGGTTAAAAATAGCAAACATAATTTATTTTTCCTCAAATATATATTACTTTTAATGTAGTTTGTGATGTTTACTGTTACTGAAGGACTGGAATGATCATTTTTTGCCATGTGAGAAAATCTAAGCTACATCTTTTTGTTTATCACTTATAGTGACTATTTCCTCCATTCTTCTCTGTACCATTTTTCTCTTTTATTAATTTTAGTGAGAATACTCTGAATATATCTCTATTAGGCTTTAGATAATCAAAATTGTTTTTAAACATTTCCCTATGTTGTCTTGTAAAATCTTAGCAAGTTTTAGAAAAATAATAAGCATTTATCTTTATTGTAGGACATATCAAAGCCTTTATTATTCTAATAATCATTGTGACCCTTCTAGCTCTGTTGAGTGCAATGTTTCCCCATTGTACATCACATGAGCCTAATGGTCCATGAAACATAGTCTGGGGAAAAATATTAAAAATTATATCTTTTTATATGTGTATATGTGTGTATAACCATTTCCTTTCAGATAAGTTCTAGCAAGAAATAGGATCTATTAAAATTAAGGTTGACTAAAAATAGTAATACATTTTATTTAATTTTTAATATTTGATTGTATTTTCTATATATTATCTTTATGTTAATTTTTTTCTTTGAAATTCAGAAAAATTGAGTAAATTGTTTAAAGTCAATTAAATTTATGATGCTGAAATTTGAGGCCATGTCTTTCTGGCTCCTACATCTCATAAGTTCTCACTATGTCTGAGATTTGTAGCTGCTCTGATACATTTATCTCCAGCAATTTGGGAGGATCATTCTATAAGTGATAGTTACAAGTCCATGTAGGACAAAATTATATGGTTATGCATAAAAACAAGTCATAGGTTGGAGGTGGTAAGGGAGACTTGGACAGAGCAATTATGTTAGGAGAAGTTCCCTTACTTGTGAGAATCATGAGACCAGAGAGAGATTCTGTTTATTTTCCAAATTTGTTACCTACATTAAAGAATTTGTCACCTTTTTTCCATTGAAGAAGCAGATAATTCTTCTGATTCAACTCTCTGTCTGGGAATGTTGGTGTGATTTTTAACTCTTGAGATCTTAGAGGAGAAAAAACATTTTTCTAACCTTGGGTTAGAGTACTTTATAATTTGACTATGTAAAAAAAAGTAAAAAGTATATAAATAAATAATAGAGACAAAGTACTCTTTTAATGTATGTATTTATTGGCTAATTTATATTTGCTTACATCAACATTTTATCTTTCAAATAGTAATTTTAGCTTTTTTTTTGCAATTTTTCAACTAATTTTTTAATGTAAAAATATGGTGTCTGGAGTCCCTGGTAACTGCTATGAATAGTTATCTACATGGCCATCAGTGTTCTACAAGAAGTCAGCAACTCCATCTAAATATAACTGGAATGAAAGCTCTTTAAGCCATCTACATTATCTCTCTTGCTAGATTAATCAATACTCTCCAATAGCTCCTTAAATCAAACTAACTCATGCTCATAGAAACTGTGGTGGGCACAATTGTAAAATGACCCCCAAAGAGTCTGACCTCCTGGTATACATATCCCTTCTCTATGGGTGAGACTATGACTATGATGGACTTCACTCCAGAGACTGGATTACTATATATATATATAAATTAATATATATATATTAATTTATATATAAATTATTAATATATAAATTATATATATATTAATTTATATATATAAATTCAATTTATATATATAAATTGAAGTGATTTTGCAGATGTAATTGAGGTCCCAAATCAGTTGACTTTTAATTAATCAAATGAAGATTATCCTGGGTGGGCTTAACCTAATCAGGTGAGCTCTTAAAAGGAACTGGACCTTCTGAAGAGAGAATTTCAAAGCATGAGAGATTCTCCAGCTGGCTTTGAAGAAGCAAAGAACCATGTTTTGAACTACCTATGGAAGCAGATAAGTTACAGGTGCTGCATATGGCCTCTAGTTACTGAGATCAATGTCTGGCTGACAGCCAGCACGAAAATGATGACCTCAGTTATATGGCCACAAGAAAATGAGTTTTGCTAATACTCAATGCTTAGAATTGAATCCTTCCCTTGTGGAACTCCAAATGAGGCTGTAGATGGCAAATGTCTTGATTTTGTCTTTGTGAGACTCTGAGCGGAGGACTCAGATTCCTGACTCATGAAACCTGTGAGATAGCAAGTATATGCTGTTTTAATCTACTAAATTTGTGGTAATTTGTTACACAGCAATAGAAAGCAAAATAACCACCAAACAGTAGTGACAAGACTAAATGCTAGTAAATCCATACGCTCTGCTCCCTTCAATGGAGCTACATCAGTTACATTGGTCTCCAAAATCTTGTATGCTTTTTTTTTATTTTGTATATAAATCAATAAAATGCAAGAGCATAAATTAGAGAAGAGTTGATTTTTGAAAAATTGACTTTAGGTGGAAACTTTATTTGAGTAAAATTTAGGTTAAAAGAAAATAATTTGTAAAAAAAAATGAACTTATGTCAAATTAGTTATAGGGAAATCAGCTATAAGCATTATGCTATGAGCAAAGCCCCCAAATCTCAAAAGAATCTATAATGAGATTGGTTTTCATATACTTTTAAGTCCTCTTTGCATTTGAAAGAGGTTTTAGACATAGATATCAATATCTAGATATATAATTATATATAAATATATATTTATGTACCCCCATTTTAATCAATTTTATTTCAATTAGCTATATGACTATAAGGGAGTTTCCATATTTCTAGAAATACAGGTAAGACAGTTGTTTTGGATTTGAAACTTTTGTTTGGTTTGAATATATGCTCAGCCTCCAGAACTAGGTTATTAATGTAAGTATAGCCATACAGTGGTGAATTGTGTAGCATTGTTATGCTATTTTATGTATTGGAATAAGTCACATATAAAATAATATTGCTCTCTCTTTTTTTTTTTTTTTTGCATTTAGTTACCCTCTGCTGCTTGCATATTTCCCAATAACCTCTTAATTTTACCAAAAGGACTCTATTAAATATGAGAATTTCATCAGTCATGTTCAGTATGTATAAGCAAAAAACTTATCTCTATCTTCTATCTCTCATACATGTATATATAGTGAGATATATATGTCTATATCTATCTATCTATCTATCTATCTATCTATCTATCTATCTAATCTAATATAGACACATCTGTGGATATGTTCATCTATAAAGAGAGGTACATATGATCACCCCACTCAAAAAAGTTTGAACAATGATTGAACCCTATATAAAACAACACAAATACATATACATACAAGTTCTTCATCGTGTTTAGACTCATTTGTCTACTCTGAATTTAAGAATTTCTTCAAGTCCTGGCTGCAACCATAAATGGAAGGACAAAATAAAACTGTAGGATGAGAATCAGCAGTAATTCTTAGAACTTTATAGATCATTTATAATGAGTGAAGCATTTTATACTACAGTAATTCTCAAAGTGAGTTGAGCAATACCCAATCACCTGGGAATTTATTAGAAATGCAGATTCTTGGGCCCACTTTATATGTAATGAATCAAAAACTCCAAGGGCAAGGCCTTGAAATCTGCACTGTTAACAACCTCTGCAGGTGATTCTGAGGCACCCTGAAGCTTGAGAACAACTGTATTAAACAACTCTAAAATTTACTCTGTAGGTTCATTATTATTATTAACTCTATTTTACAGATGAGGACATGAATCAGTGGTATGCAGATGAAATTGTTAGGGTCCAATCAGGAAAATAAGAATCTCTCAATGTACTTCAAAATGGGAACATTTAATATAAAAAATTGATTACATAAATAACAGAGGAATTAGAAGCTATCCCCAACTCGAGAGGTACACAGAGAAATAGTACCTTGTCTGGATCTGTGGCTACCTTGTGCAGCGTAGGACTATAGTAAGTCTGCCCTGTGGTTGGCCAATGAGTGAGTGACTGTCCAAATTAGACCTTGAGGCATAGAGTTTGCTCAATACTCCACATGAAACAGTGAGGGATGCAGAAGAATACCACACCCTTTCCTCTCATTTTGTCCTCTAGACTTCTAAAGTTCCTCCCACTGGCTGTATTTGCCCAGAAGCCAGAGACTAGAGAAGCCTGGGAAATGTAGTTCCCTGTAATAGAAAAGTGGAATAAGGCAGAGCAGGGAATAAATCTGAGGGCCAACAGACAAATGGATCACACGAATTGTTATTTAGTTCAGTTTTCCAAAGTTAGTAGATGACAGAGCTGGGACTTGAAGCGGAGAGATTATTCACCAGATTCTGGCTCTCCATCATGCTACAGTTAAAAAGGAAACTCTTACCAATTCAGCAATAACTAAAAATATTCCAAAAAATTCATGAAAATAACATATTAAACAGTTCAATTGTTGAGATCTAGCTGACATCTAGAAATACAAAATTAATAGTTTATACTAGCTAAAGCTTGAATTTTAGATTTTTTTAAAGTTTGGTCCACTCAATATGTACTGTTTACAAAGAGGTAGGTTATATACATATCCCAAGAAGGCCATAATATAAACAGGAAATAATCAGATCCTAAGACAGTGGATAGGACATGATGATAATCTATGGTATAGTCACTAAGATTTATATTTCCTAAACTTTGATGATTCAATGTCTGTAGAAATATTTGTGAGTGTTAATTCTGATTAATGTGTGTTGTGCTGTAGCATACTTTTAATTGTTGAGCTAACTGGCCTTGCTCTTCCTGAATTACTTCGTAAGAGTAATTATCTGAGACCATGTTGGAGCAGTTTACGCTTGCAGGAGAATTGTTTTTGTCTACCACTTAAAATAAACCTGGCTTGTTGAGCTGTTGCTTTATGCATTCCTCTTGCTCTCTTTCAATTTAGAGAGAACTCTCAGAGGTAAACCACAGGAAGACTTACACATGAAAATTCCCTGAGGTCAAAGCTAGTAGCTGTGCCAAGTTGGAGACTCTAAGCATATGACAGCTCTTTGGGAGTTAGTTTTCACATTGCCTGCCAAATGGGAATTTGAGATAAGCGAGGCGAACATTAGGCTTCTTGCAACTTTACTTGTGAAGGTGAAAAATGAAGACACTTCTAATTAGTAAAAAATGGTTTGTAACAACAGTTTGAATTCCAAATCCTGTGGTTGGTAAAGCATACATATGGAAGTATAGTTAAGTGAACTTGCCAAAATTTACAATCCATTTCCTTTCTGCAATATTTGAATCCATATGGGTATTAGAGAGATCCAATTATTGTCAAAGTGCCTTCCATATTTATAGGATGAGATAGTTAAGCTTCAGCACCTTTTTAAGATGTGTTTGAGTTTAGTTTTAAAATCCATCATCTACTCAGTTAAGACAGAATACTAATAGGTGACTGCCTCAAGGTATTTTTTTTTCTCTTAAAATATGATAAAAATTACATGGTAAAGTATCTTAAAGACTTAAAAATGAATTTTTAAGTGCTTAAGAGGAAGCAAATTATAATATTATCTTTAAATGTTGGTAATATGTTGACCAAAAGGAAATAAATAATCTAAAGAAATGGGAGTTTGCCTTTATGTCTCTGTTATAATAAACACATGTGGATTTTTAAAGTAAGAATGTAGCAACAAAAATTTATGAGTGTCTATAGGTTAAGATTTAAACTCGAAGTTGTATTAATGTAGATTACTATGATATTACACACATAAAGTATGAGATAAACAGTAGTAACTTTTGGAAAAAATTTATTAACATGCATTAATTTCTTTAGGGTTGTTTGGTGGCATATATTTTTTAAGTTTGGACTCTGTCATTACCCACTATATTTTCAATACTATATATTATTTTCAAAAAGGCAAGTAACCTCACAATAAGTAGATATTACTGCAATAATTTATATGGTTCTGCATGCATATTAGTAAACATAATAAATGAACATATCTTTATCTTTGCTTTTCAAACATTTCAATCATTAAGAATTTACTGAAGCTTCTATAATTTATAAGCAAAAGAGAATATTTAATGGTTTGTATGTTTTAAAATTCAATTAGAATTTTAAGTTTAAATTGTTACATTTGTAGAGATTTGTATTTCCTTAATATGACTAAATTGCTAATGAATAATCTAAATATAAAGGAAGATATCATAGACAATTATAACTTCATGGTTTTATTTGTTAAAATCTCATTGACTACTTTTGGTATACCGCAATGAATATTAACTATGTTATTTTCAGCTATATAGTTAAATTTGAGATAGACTATATAAAAACAACCCTTAATAATCATTAAACTTCATAATTATGTCTTCTGGATTAATGGAAATCATACTCTTGTGAGCTAGTTCAGAGTTTTACAAACTCATTGCCTTATTTGAAGTACATATTAAATTATCAAATGGTAAACTCAAATTTGACAATTCAGAAAAAAATAGGTGTGCCTATGTCATGGATATGTTTCTTTATAAAGCAGATTCTGAGATAAATATTGATGTGTAGGGGGTTAGGATATGCTCTTGGGGTCCCCATCTATGGAAGGAAAGGGTAGGGAGTAAAATCGAGAGTTCTTATAACTTTGATTAAACTTAGTTTTAAATCCTAGCTCTAGAAATCATTTCTCTCTTTGTCTTTTTCTCTTTCTATACCCTTCAGAGACCTAGCCTTCCCCCTACTCCTGCCCTCAGATAATCAGCAACCCGAAGCAGCAGAAAACAGTAGCCTGGACCTGACTAATGATCAAAAGATCTGGACCTCTGGCAGACTAAAGATAACATCTTGACCTAAGTTATGATTTACCTCCTGAGCCCTAAGGTGGAAGGATCCCCTGGCTACTTTCCCATGGGACTGGACAGAGGGATATGAGAAAAGACCTCAGAGCTGTCCCTCAAGGCCTGAAGAAATGATTCATTAGTCTTACCTCACCTCTGACCAATGGGCTCCCAGCACAACCCTGAACCCCCCAACCCATGGCATCTTGTGATTTTGCCCTATATAATCTGTAACCTATATGCCATTGGGGATATAGCACTAACTTCCTGCCTCTATAATGGCCAATTCAATATTAAACAATTTTTCTTTTTGTATTGCAAACTTCTGCTCATGCATTTGTTCAGGCCCGCGCACACAGGCAGATGAACTTCAAACAAACAAATATTGGGGTCCTCATAACAGAAGAAGTATTGGGCATTGAGGAAACTGATCTACAATGTAGTCTCAACAAAGACCTCTGGTGATCCCAAGTGAGCTCTGAAGTCAAGGTGGTTGGGGGAGGGGACTAAACCTTTTTTTCCCCTTCATATTGATTGGTTACTGGATATGGGTTATGTAGGGAAAAGGGCATGATTTTTGGCCAGGAAACTCTCTTTATACAAGGCAATACCCAAAAGGCTTAAAGTTGAGGGCTGTCTGCCCATAGCACTACGTACAGCTGAGGAAATACATCTGTCAGTTTCGAAGGGGTATCTTCATGGAGTCCATCACAGCCTTCTGTAAACTCTGTGAGATTCATCAGTGAAATTGCAGGTTAGAAGTTAACCTGTAATTCATTCACTTCTTTTGTTATTCACCAAGAATTTACTAAATACATTTTTCATTCCATGACTAAATATTTGATGCATAGTAAGAACCCAGTATTTATTGTACAACTGCATGAGTATGTGACGGTCACTTGGAAGGAGAGGAAACATTTTTGCTGCATTTGCTCAAAGAGGTGTCCGGTGCTATTTTTCTTCATGGCTACTAAAGTTGTTTAAAAAAATGATTTTGATCAACTTTGATTATATCCATTGCTATATGACTATGTACTTTAAGAAGGTAGTAGCTGTGTTTTTATCTTAATAATCACAGAATCTAGCAAAGTTTCTTGCTTATAGAAAACAAATAATAGTTTTTGCATCAGTGAAACAGGTTTACAGTGCTTCTTGAATGTTTTAGCATAGATGGGAATTTTACACTAAAAACAGTGAAGGGATTGCCATTAAAATAGAAATTAAATGAATAAATTAACAGTTTGAAGGTTGAGGAAGCAGTATGGAAGATGGATTGGAAGTCTGAGGTCAAAGATAAGGAGTCCAATTAATAGGTATTGCAGTGTTCAGGCAGGTATGTAAGGTCTGAGCTAAAGCAATGAAGATGGGGATTGCGTGGTATGATTTTAGTTGTTCATTGGTAAAAGATGAGATGTGTTGGTAAAAGATTAGGAGGAGGATATGAGGCAAAATGGAGGGAAGGTTTTTAGTATGTAGTAGAATTAAGCATCTTCACAGGAAAGAGGGAAGCAGCTAGTACTAAAAAAAATAAAACAAACAAAGCAGAAACTCTGTATAGTGATTAAGATATTATTATTTGGATTAGAAATTATAACTTCCAGCCCAACTCTGCTTATCTACTACTTGTTCCACAGCCATAATTAGATAGCACATTTTAAGTCAGGTGTTCTCTTAGGCCACAATTTAAGAAAATTGTTCAATAAAATTTAAAGATCTACCGCCCTCCCCTCCCCACCGGGCTCCCTGCCACCCACTGGTGGGAACAGCATATGAACTTAGGCAGCTGGGAGGGTGGGAAGCCCCTGTGACTGTTCCTGTCCCACAGAAAACACACAAAAACAACAAAAAAGCAAAAATCTAGCATATTTTGACAAGTAACAATTAAAATTTATTCAACTATTATTTTTCTGTAATTTTAAAATTCAAGAATCACAAACTTAGTGCCTCTGCTCTATAAGCCATTTTGTTTCACTGAAAGATCTCATCAGCTTCTCACACAAACAAAATTGGTTATTTTGTTTTCCTCCTTCCCTCCCTCTCTCTTCTTTCAGTTCTTCTTCCTTTCTCTTTTCCTTTCTCTAACCCCGCTTTCCTTCTGTCCCTACTTCTTTCACCAAATGGGGAATTTGGAGTTTGCTATCCACCTTTCCCTTTCCATTCAATATGTAAATAACATCATATTCGAGTTGATAAAGAAATGATGGTCCAGATTAATTAAAGATTTATTTCCCCAGCAAGCAATGCTTAACAATGTACATTCATTAAGACGTAACTAATCTGAGAAAAAAAGTACATGACAACTAATAATAATAATAAGGAGCAGGAGGAGGTGAAAAAGAAATCAAATTTAACTTTCCATTTAAATCAAGCCTACAGTTGTGACATCCTAAATGTGTGGTGCACTGCTCTGCATATACCCATTTTTGATATACTTTTATTTTATTTATATTTTATTTCTACTAGTACAAATAAATATACTCATGAAACCTGGGTTTAGGGTAAATTCAGTGTTCACTGTTTTGGGCCCACTAATTTCTACATGAAAATATGGTAGTAAATAAAAGATCCTACTTTATATTAATTAATTCATGTGTAACAAATGTATATAAGGTTGATGTTTCCTCGGTGGCAAATTACTTTCTAAGAAATTTATGATTTATCAAGCAGGGACAGAAATTTTGGCTCACAAGAAATACCAGATGTGATGGTATAGTCGTGTAGTGAAGGAAAAACAAAATTAAAAAGAAATATGAAGTGGTACATCAGGTTGGTTTATTTTTTTTTTTAACCATCAAACTTTGAATATTCTTTTTAAAATTATTTCATATGCCTTAAAAAAAATAAGAATCTGAATTTTCTCCTGTCCCCCATCTCTGCCTCTCTCTGTGAGTGTGTGTGAGTCATATCAAAGGTATGCAAAAGATGAGGGTTTTTAGTTTCAGCTTCTGATTGGCATTGGGGTAGCAGAGAGGAGACAGCAAACGGATGAGTTGAGAATGCGTTATCTGGATTTGAAATACTATTTCATATTCATTGCTATAAATATAAAAATATGTTCTCTTTTTTAGTTTGTTCCTCTACTAGTGGCTATATTGCTATACTCTACCAATCTATAAAGACAAATTTGTAGGCCTACTCATTTCTTGGTTTATTTATATTAAGCAAGATATTTTTTCAAGTAGGATTTAATAAAAAACAAAATGTTATTTTTGCACGCACTTCTTATATTTTTAAAGTCAAGTTATCAGGCGGCATTTCATGAAAGGGAAAGTGATACCATATTCAACCTGTCCATTTTTATGTTTGTCTTCTCTCCGATTTAGGATCAAAGAAGAATAAAAAGCATACGAATTCACACCACTGCAATCAATCATCTTTACACACCATAATTTAAAAAGCGAAAGATTTCTAAAATTCTGTTCATATTTGGTGTTTTAAATAGAAATTTGATACATCCTGCCTAGGTATTTAATTTTAAATATTGTTCAAATTACAAAAGTAATTCAAATAAGACATGTGAAAATTAAACTACTATTCAAATGTTCTTATAACAGTTGTCTATAAATGGCTTAGCACATGCCTTTTAACTTTATTATTATGAAAATATTTTAGTGATAGTTTTATAACATATTTTCTTAAGTAGTCTTTATTAAATATTTTTTATTAAACTGATTTTTTTTTTTTGTAAATTCAAACACTGGCAATCCTTTTAGCCATCTCTTAGAGTGTATAAAGGCAAGATAGTAAGCTACATATATATATATATATATATATACCCTGACCATATTAATGTTTGAATTAGTTAAGTTGCTCCACTCATTCTCTGAACAGCTCATATTTACTTCTGATTTGAAATCCACTGTATTTCTGCTGCTCTACTTTCCTATCCAAAGACTAGCAATAATTTAAAGTTCAACTCATGCCACACTTGAACTTCCTTCCTTGTTTCAGTTTAGGTTTTATTTCCCATATCTCTTACTTTCCATTGCAGTTATTATCCATAGCTTATTTTAGCCCTTAAAATGTATTACCTTAAGGAGAAACAATAATAATAGTTATAGTGTTTGCAGGGCCTACCATGGGGCAAGAATTGAACCAATTTTCCCATAATTAATTCTAAAATGTATAACAGCCCTGCAAGGTAAGAATTATTCTTTCTTTTACAAATGAGGAAATTAAGTTTCAGAGAGTTAAGTGATTTGCCAACCTTGCAAAATTAGTGAGTGTGAGAGCCAATATTCAACACTAGAATAGGCTCCAAAACCCATGTTCTTTCCATTAAAAACTTAAAATATCTTGTATTTGTTAACTCAAATAGGTTATAAGATACGGAACCCAGAAACCAAGTTTTAATTAAAAACAAAAGCATAAACAAATCCTCTCACTTCCTAGTACACTGCTGTATTTGCTGTAAGCTCAGAAAGGACTGTCTTTAAACAAACTTGGTTAATTCTATCATTTTGTACAATTTAATTTATTGTTCATAGAAAAGTACTCAAAATGAAAAAAGATGTAGGTTTATTGTTTCTCTCCATTAGTCCAATAATAAATAATTTGGGGAGAGCTGTTCAGATTCATGTTTCAAATTTTCTTTTGTGTTCTCAAGTACTTTGTTTTGTACAATGAACTCTCAATTATCTGCACTTGTGGGGAAAAGTTAAGGTAATAATCGTGGTGGACACATAAAATTACATTTGTAGTCAATTTTAAATGTACATGTTAATAAATATATTTAATATTCTGGTAATTTACATTTAAAATAAGGCCAAGCGAAACAACAAAATTAAAACAATAAGAAATCTTCCTACTTTTTTTGTTTTTATTCTCTAGTAACTCAGACCATTATAAATATCAAAGGTTCTTTTTGTTATTTGCACACAGAGCACAGCGACCGATGTGGAGACTCCGTCTCAATTTTTCCTGTAGCAGAGAATGTTTAACTGTTAGGGAGCGACTATTGCTCACTAATACCCGTGCCCCGCTCTTCTTTCTTGGTACTTTGCTCAATTACATTTCATGCAGTCGGGGCCAAAGGACTGCTTCTGGCTAATGGCATGTAACCAAAAATGATAGGTGCCACTCCCAGGTCTGGTTTCTAAAACTTTCTACAAGTTCTCTCCACTTTTCTTTCCTTGTCTTTAGGACTTAGCATAAGATCACTAGATACACGAGACTAGGGCTCTAAATAACAGTGTGGGACAGACCCCCTCCCAGCCCTTAAACCTTCATTCACTCTTTAGTATGAAATGAATAATTAAAAGCTCAAAAAGAAGATCCTTGTTCATCTTAGGTTAATAAAAATTAAGGGGTGTTTTTTTTTTTTTAATCATAGTTAGCATACCTTGAAAAATGAAAATTGAATGCAAAGTCACAGTTAATTGGATCTATGGATTGACAACAAATACATAAATAGCTTATTTTCAATACTAATTTTCAATGAACAAAATGATATTTATTACAAGTAGATCAATGTTTTATGCTCTGGATATAATTACTATAGATATTACTAGTTAAGGAAAATTAAATATATATTTGATTTTTACTTAGTCTAAGAGGGAATTGAAGTAAGTTATCATCAAAGTACTGTCCAGTTTATTGATTCAATTTTATCCATTTAAGAAATATTTTTTTGAGCATCTTCTATGTACTAGATAGGACTTTAGGCTGCAAAAGTATGTCAGTGTGCCATACAGGTGACCATCCCTATCCTTGTGGAGTTTACTTTTTAGTCGCAACAGGCTTTAAGCATTATTAAAACTGGTCAGTTATATTATAACTGATAAAATGCTATAGGGAAAAATGGAACAAGTACTAAGAGATCAAGAGTATGGAGGTATGGTGGAGGAGCTGCACTTTTAATGGAGGTGGTCAGAAGCGGCTACACTGAGGACAAACATTTGAGTAAGTCTTGAAGGAAATAAAAGAGTAAGCACAGAACATTTGAGGCAGAGAAAACAGTCATTGCTAAGGAAGTAAGTGGGGACATATCTAGTGTGTTTGAGGCAAATGAGAAAGTTAGTCATTAAAATATAAAGTTAAAGAGTGTTTTGAATTTGCTAGGGCTGTAAGGAAATATCACAGATGGAGTGGCTTTAATGACACAAATTTATTTTCTCATAGTTTTGGAGGCTAGATATCCAAAATCAAGGTGTTGGCAGGTTTGGATTTTTCTAAGGCCTCTTTCATTGGCTTGCAGATAGCCTCCTTCTCACTGTGTCTTCAGCAATCCTCTCTGCCTATGCTGTCTGTGTCCAAATCTCCTTTTCTTGTAAGGACACCAGTAATATCGAATTAGGGCCTCCTCTAACAAACCTATTTTAACTTAATTACACTTTAAAGGCCCTATTGCCAAATAAAGTCACATTCTGAGGACACTAGAATTTAGGGCTTTGACATATGGATTTTGTCAAGGCAGCAGGGGAAATCTAGTCTATAACAGAGAAGTGTTGTGTACTGGTTCATGCAGGTCTTTAGGAAATTGGGTTTTCAATCACTGGAATAAAATGGAGAGCCATTAAAGGCTTTGAGCTGAGAAGCAATGAAGCGGGGCTTACGTCTTAACAGTAGCACGTGTTGGGGTCAGGGAGAGAAACAGAAGCATGAGTTAGAAAGCTATTAACATAATCCAAGCAAGATACAGGCAGTTTAGGCTCACCTATAAACTGCTCGGTATTGGTACTGCTTGGATTAGGTACTAGGGAATCATTTTATCAAGTTAAAACTCTTAAGATTTGGAGGACAAACAGAAAAAATATATATATTTGTTTTACAGATAGGGAAACTGAAGCTTAGATTTAAAAACTTTTCTAAATTTTCACAGCTTCTTAAAGCAAATGTTATGTACAAGAATATTTGATTTTCTCCCAGATATGTGCGCTACTCATTCATTCCATTCAGGTATCAATTCAAAAGCACCTTTCTGAGATTTCCCTACTACTCCACATGAACTTGTAATCAACTCCCTCATCCCTGCCTATCTCCGACTCCTTACTCTGCTATATTTTTCTCTATATTACTGATGTACATAATTTTAATTTTATTTATTTGTTTATTGTCTAAATATTTCCTCTAGAATATAAACTCTAAAAGGTCAAGAACATTTTAGTAATATATATGTATATATATATTTAGTTATATATATACATAATTTTACTTGCTTATTTATATATATTATAGTTTGGTAATACTATCTAAGTTTAATTGCTTTCTTATTAAAAAAATAGATTTTAAGAGAAGGTGTGCTGTACATTTGGGACTTTAGAATAGTGTTTTGACTTTCAAGTAAAATTTCTGATGAAAAAATTTTAAGCTTATTAGGGTAACATTGGTTAGTACAATTAGATAATTTTCAGGTGTACATTATCATTTGAAATCTATGTATTCTACTGTGTGTTTACCACCCAAAGTCCAGTTTCCTTCAGCTACCATATATTTGACCCCCTTTATCCCGTTTACCACCTCCCTCCTCCCCACCCCACTAGAAACCACTAGTCTCTAGTGCTCCTATGTCCATGAATCTCTGTCCTGTTCATTTGTTGCTTTTAGATTTATATCCCATATATAAGTGATATCATGTGATTTTCAACTTTTTCTATCTGGCTTATTTCGCTTAGTATGATTATCTTGAAATCCATTCATGTTGTCAGTATTTCATCCTTTCTTATGGCTGAGTAATATTCCATTGTATATATGTACCACAGCTTCTTTAGCCAGTCTATCATAGGACACTTTGGTTGCTTCCATGTGCTGGCTACTGTGAATGATGCTGCTGTGAACATCGGTGTGTAAATATCTTTTTGGATGTGGGTTTACAAGTCTTTGGAGTAAATACCCAGTAAGAGATTGCTGGATCATATGTTAGATCAATTCTTAGTTTTTTTGAGGAATCTCCATATTGTTTTCCATAGTGGCTGTACCAATTTGCAATCCTACCAGCAGTGTATGAGGGTTCCTTTTCCTCCACATCCTCTCCAACATTTGTTATTACCTGTCCTGTTGATGATAGCTATTCTAACAGGCGTGAGATGGTATCTCATTATGGTTTTGATTTGTATTTCCCTGATAGCTAGTGATGTTGAGCATCTTTTTCTGATGAAATTTTTAACACAATTATTTGACCAGCAGATCCTTCTCTTCTTTTAGAAACAGAATTTTCTTATTCTATTCTCCCTTCCCCCAACTCTTTTTGGGAACTGCAATCACCCCCATTCTCCAGTCTAACCATTTACTTCAAAGAGATCGTCTATTTCATACATCATTTTCCTCATTTCCTAGCAGGTTGGTCAAGGCATGACAGATCCAAGTTAGGCCAGTCAGAGTCTTTTCAGTTTTTTTAAGATTAAAAATGAGAGGGTTATTCATTTTCCAATGACAAAAATGAACAGTACTGCCTGGAAGAAGTGGATATGCAGAAAGAAATAATGAGGCAGATACTTAGAGACTCAGATATGAGTGCTGGTGGAATTCAATTCCTTGACTCCAATTGTATCCACATCCACATCCTTTCTGCAATTTGTTTGTTCTCCCTTTCTCATATTCTGAAACTAATTAAGTTTCCTCTTGCCAACTTAGTTTACTTTAGATTCTTATTATCAGCAGATACATGATTTCAGATTAATATACTATCTACGATAAGTACCTACTAAGTGTCTACCAAAGTTGTTATGATTCCCCCATTAATATCATATCTAATAAGGAGGTGTGAAAATATACATGAAAGAAAATCATTTACAGTTTAACTTTTTTTTTAATTACTATTTCTAGAAAAGGCATTGCTACTATCATCGTCAAAGTACAAGAAAACAAATGATCCTTTGCGGATGAGCCATCACGCCTGTGTGCTCTTGGTAAGGATCAGACACTTTTCACTATGGCTTACAACACATATTTGAACGAGATTCCTAAGGAAGGGCTCAATTGGTAGAGATAGAACCTTTTTATGAATCTGACCTTTGAAACCAGCATAGTGGGCAATAACCATTAACAGATCAAATATGAGAAATGTCAGGTGTGGAATAAGCCCTGACAAGAAATATTTCATCAGCCTAAGCCCTTGAACAATCACTGAGGCCATTCTGTAGGTACCCTTCTCCTACACGCAGTGATAAGGATGATGGGTTACTTCTTTTACCGCTGCCCTCCTTAGCTCAATGTTCGGCTAAAAGGAGATCAAATTGACTCAAGTGTACCATAATTCTGAGAAAATTACCATTGTGAGGTGACCGGGTTCTTTTATTATTGCTTTATTGCCATAGAGAGTGCTGATAGAGGAAAAAACTTAATATTTTTAAATACTCAGTCTTGTATTTGTCTAGACTACGTTTAGTGTATAACGGTATTGCATATTCTTTTAGCCAGAGGCATCTTCAACCAGTTTCCTGAAATCTATTTTTCCAGTTGTTAAGTACATCTCACACTTTCAGGTTTAAAGTTGCTGTGGAACTGGTAACTGGAAGTTAGATTAAAAAATAGATATCGGTGTGGTATGCACAGAATTACTATTCTAATACTTTTCAGTGACCACATTTGACTTACAGTTCTGTCACTTTCTTTTGATGCAGCTGCCAATTAACCAGTCTGCTTGTGAAAGAATAGTAGTAGGTCTACTAAACAATTTAAAATAATGACACAATATATCTTCAAAGACCTGTACTGTTAGCCAAATAGTTCCTCCAAATGTGTTTATTTCCTGACTTGTGACTGCATATGCTAAAGACGCAGTTGTTGAAATTAGAAATCCCATTAGTGACACATTCAGGAATGTCTTTAATATAAACTCTGGTTCTGAATTATAGGAGGGGGGGAGGGAATTACTGGATATTGCTCTGTCTGTGGCAATGACGCCTGAGCTCTTTAGTAAACAATCCATCACCATCCGCAGTTCAGGGGAAACATAAATTGCATGCATCATCTAGCACCCAATAAACACTAACAAGTAATAATAAGAAAAGTTGAAGTGCAGGTTTGTAACTGCAGGGGAATAAGACTGGGTACTAAAAGAGAAGAAAACATTTGAGTTCTCTTCGTAACAGCTACTTCTGTCTTCTTTCTTATGAAGTTTTATTTCCTTTGCACTCTGGTACTTTCATCCTGATGACATGGCTATTATTTTATAGCAGTTTCAAGCAGTTAATTAATGAACTGCACACAAGTGACATGACACCACCTTGCCCAATTATCTCTAGCATCTATTTTTACAGTACAAAGCACTGCTGCTTTGTGACTTGTCTCTGCAAATTGGCTCAGGAGGCAGTTACTTTAATAGCCAAAACAATGCAACAGTAGTGCCACACTGGCGACACAGAGCAATTGTAAATCACTATGTGAGATCTCATAAAGCTCACCATAAAAGCCTGGTGATATCATGTAATAAAAGTGCTCTTTTCTACTGAGTTAAGCAGCTATCACTCAATTTACCATGTAATCTCATGAGCCCCAGTCTCATTAGCTTATCTAGGACGGGATGTGGCATGAGCATATGGTAAACACATAGAACCAAAGAGTCACCAATACTTTTTAAAAATGTCCTTGTGGTGCTTTATAAAATTGAGAAAACTATACTGTCAGGTTGTTATATATCATTGATTCAAGCTGATTTATTTTCACATTGTTTTTTTCTCTCTAACCTACCCTCTTCCGTCTGGTCACTAGTGTTTTTGGACTTCTAACATGTTCGTACCCACAATTTGGCTGTTCAGTTTGCCTGTCCATGTAACTATACTGATTTTCTTTTAGAATTTGTTACACTGGTCTTTGTTTAATTAAAAATCATCTTAAGTATAAAATAGCACCAATGTTTTGTCCAGAAACCATAATGTTAGTTTTAAGTAAGCCAAGGGTAAATTACAATTTACTTTTGTGTAAGCAAAATTCACCATGGTGACAATATATTTTCTTGACACAAATAATGAAAAGACATAGGTATGTTCTGTGGTTGATATATTTAATAGAATAGTTTATTGTGTTCATCTGTAAGAATGCCCATTCTGTCACTGGTAGAACTAAGTAAGAATCGCAAATTTTATCATCAAAAAGAGCACACTGGTAATATTTGTATAGTCTATGTCATTTGTAACAGAATTTTTCATTATACTTATATTTCTCCAGTAAAGTCATGTCTATAAGAATAAAATATTTCATATATGTTATGAATATTATTGTTATGAAGCAGCCTTGTTTATGAAATAGGTAGCCTGGGATATAATTTTCTGCCAGCTACCATTTATAAAAAATAAATATAAATAAAAAAGAAGCTGCACATGTCACATTTAGTTCAAACCACCTATACTATTATTTACTTTTTTCTTATCATTTGTTAATATTCCTGCCTATTCTCTAATAAGTTCCTTTGAAGATTCTTTTCATTTTCTTAAATTCTACCTGACTATTACACTCTATCTACTACAGTTTTAAAAATATTTTTTTATTTAATATTTATTATTTTTATTAAAGGAGTCATTTTCAAGGAAAAGTACCAAAACTTGCTTTCTAAAATACTATTTGCACTTACAATAAGTCATTTCAGGAGGGACTATGTGCCAATAATAATGCTGTGAATTTTGAAACTCCTCTCTTGAAATTATCTTTTGAAAAAATATTTTAAGACATGTAAAAAACCATGGAATAACTTTTATTTTATTTTTAAATCAAAACAAATATTAAATACTTGAATCCTTCAGATATCCATTAACTCCCAAGGGATTCTGACTCATTCTAAAATCTATTTTACTGGAAGAAAGCAACTGAGGTTATACATCTGATTGGTCCATGGATTTGATGGTTAATCAGAAAAGGCATTGATATGACCGCCATATTGAAATAAACTGATGACTTAGTAAAATAAGATCTTTAAAGTACATACTTTTGATTTCCATTCTAACATAGTTGTTTAAATTACTCAGAACCATTATTTTATGGTAATACCTTGAGTAATGAGACCACCATGAAACATTGTTATATTTTAATTACTTGATTTAAAAAAAACATGTAAATGAAAGACCACATTTGTATAGGTTATAGAATAATCAATTATGAAAATATTCTCACTTAAAGTGTATGTAATATGTTTTATTTACTGAGAAAACTTTAGGGAGAAAGAGGCAAAATATTCATTATATGTTACATATTTTAACATAGACTTCCGAATTATTGTTTTGCACAAAAATATGACATTTTCTTACCTGCTAAATATGGTTAAAGTTTGTTCTTATAGTATAAATTATTTAATTATATCATAAGTGGATATAGATGTGTGTATTTTAACTTGGTGATATTGACTAGCTAAACTTTTACATTAGATATAGAATAAATTGTTGGTGTTTTATATATTTCCCAAGAGGTCTCTGGTGGCAGCAGATGCTAGCTTAAATTGAAAATACTTTGTTGATTTATTATGTCAAAGCTAGTATTAATCTACTTGGCCAATACAAATGTCAGGAAAGATAAACACCTCCTTTGATAAATAAATTGACAATTGATTATTTATTGAAGGAGGACAGATTGCAGGAATAAGATTCATAAACACAGACATCATCTACACATGTTTAGAATTTGATACAGATAAATTTCTATGCCATGGTGTATTATTTGTATTGCCCTGGGGAAAAAAATATTGCAAGGATGATGATGCCATGGAATGTTGAATGGAAGTCTTATAACTACCAAGGATGGTACAAATTATCTGTGATTTACACACTGCCTGAAGCAGGGATAACATATTTGCTATCAGCAGTCATAAAAACAAAAGTGGGATCACAAAGTTGGTCCTTCTATTAGAAAATCCATGTGAGCTTACAGTTACCAGAATATGAAAGATTATTGGAGGTTCAAACAGATAGTAGGGAAGGAACCCAGGCAGTTTATAGTTTTTAACACATGTGATAGAGCTCTCCTTTAAGAATGTAAGATGGTCATACAATGAGAAAAGAAACTCACATTTATATAGCCCTGCTAAAAGGTTTGTGTGCCTATCCTGTTGACAACCCCCAATAGCCCTCTGATTAGATTCATTCAACAGTTATTTTCAAGAAGCTACTTTATGTCAAGCAATGTTGTAGCCCTTGAGGATTCCACAGGGGCTTAAAGAGATAGAGTCATTGTTCTCATGGATTTATGTTAGAATTTCTCAACCTTGACACTGTTACATTTTGGGCCAGATAATTCATTGTGGTGGAGACTACTGTGCATTTCCTGGATACCGAACAATTTCCCTGACCTCTTCCCACTAGATGCCAGTAGCTGCCATGCAAGTTGTGACAACCAGAAAATGTTTCCAGACATTGCCAAATGTCCCTTAGGAGACAAAATTACCCCCATTTGAGAACCACTACTTTACATTATATTGGGCGGATGACACAGTGAATCATTTAACAAATAAATAATGCAATTTCAAATAGCGAGAAACATAATAATGGGAAAGAGAGTTACTGGGGTGGTGGTGAAGAAGAAGGTTTATACAGCATATACAAGCTACTGGAAAGGTCTCTCAAAGATAGAAGGCTTATGAAGATACTAAATAATGTAAAGATCTAAGAGGTTAGAGGCAGAGTAATAGCAAATGCAGAGGCTGTGGATATGAAGAATCCTAGCCTAGAGAGGTTTCTTCATTTGCTTGAGGTCATATAGAACCTGAATAGAAGTCAGATCTGTCTGCTTCCTGATCCTATGTTCTTTGCATGACCCTCTAACACCTCATTTTAAATCAAAGCAGCTACAATTCAAATGTCATAGAGTGGAAATGTGGTGAGTTCCGCATGTGGAGCAATAATTTGAACACAGAGCAAAAATACATCAGTAACTACTGTTGGTTTGAGGGTCTGGGAAGAAAAATGATATTAACAGAGGAATATAGTCAGGAAACAAATTTCTCACAAAACTAACAGAACATTTAATATGCAAAATATTAATATGATGATCCATGTACCGTCCCCTTTTTCCTTCTTTCCTCATAATAAAATCTATCAGAGACATATTTTTTCCAAAGAATAGGTTTTACAGGAAACCACACTGGGTGGCATAGTAATGTGACATTAGAAAGTCTTTTTATGTGATAATAATTCATTCTAAAATATAATGTATCGCTGACACTATAAATTAAAATATATGTTGACAAAGTGATATTGCCTTTTATACTAGGTAATATACTTGTTATGGATTTATAGTTTGTACATAATATTAAGTGGCCCAGATAGAGAGATTTCAGTGAACTCTTGGGAAAGACTATAACATATTTCCTGCCAACTTCTGTTTTCCATGGCTTTTTATTAATAATTATAGAATATTTAGTCTTTGATTCTTTAATTATAATTGGCAGGTGTCCCTGAAATTGTAAAGCAATTAGGAAGCCTGTAGTTATTTTCGTATAGCAGCAGTGCTGGTGGACTTGATTTTTCTAGGGTGTTTATCATGCCCTATTTCCTTTCATTTATCATTCCAGATTGGATCCCTCAGGGATAATATTCTAGCTGTGACCAAAACCTCAGGGCACAGATGAAGTTAAGGAGCCCAAGAATATACAGGTAAGTTTATTGCACATGGGATTTGACTATCGATGGTAACATTTTAACACCTTACAATATGAACTTGTCTATACATAGTCACTAAAAGTAGAGGCTGCCTTGTTTTTAAAAGTATTACAAATTTTAACTCTGTTAAAACTTGAGGCCTTTACTTATCCAGAGATAGTAAAATGCTCCATAGTTTAAAAGCTCTTTATGTGACAAAATTTTCTCCCTAGTCCATAAAACAGAATTTTTAGACATCTTAAAACCAAATAAGCAAAAATAAATACATTTCCTTGACTGACTCTACAAATTCAGAAGGGACTTTTATATTCTTCAAGAAGTTTATACCTTTTTCCCCTCTAGAAGGGAAAGATGGCTCAATTCATCTTTTATGGAATTTGTTATATTGATATTCAAAATGGGTTGTGATATGATACATATTGAATGTTTTCAATGATGTCTTCATTTATTCAATAAAATATTTATTGCTCTACTTCTATGTTCAGGTACTAGATATATAGTGGGAAAAAATATGGTCCCTTTCTTCACTCAGTTGGTAGTCTAGGAGGGAAATATATAGGTATTCATTCATTCAATATATGTTTATTGTAGCAAGTTTGCTTTTGTGTACAATGATAAAGAAGACAGGAAAAGTCCTGAATTCAAGAAGTGTACATTCAGTTGACAGGCACCTAAAAGTAAACAAAAAATATACAATATAATGAAGAAAAAAAAATAAACATAAGCAGAGTATGACATGCAGCTTGGGATCTTATCTTCTATAGCAATTACTTTTTTGTAAGCTTAAATATTATAACTTTTATTTTAAAGAATAAATAGGAAGTATGGGAGTTGGAATAACCTGTTTCGAATATTTGAACTGCTTGACTGAAGAGATTAACGTGATAGAGAAATACAGCAGGTAAATGTATGGGATCAGATAAAACATTTTAAAGATGGAAGAGCTTCAAACATGTTTGAATATGAATAAGAATGAGGCAGTAGGGAAAGGGAAGTTGAAAATAAAAGCAAACAAAGGAGATTCCTAGAGGAGTCAGTCCTTGAGGAGGCAAGAACTTACAGAGATCTTACTGAGCATTTATGCATGGAAAATTTCCTCCATCCATTTACCATTCATTCATTTATCCTTTTATTTAATTATCACACATTACACAAATATGCTTTGGAAGGTATAAGAAATAAACACTATCTCTACCAATGAATAACATGTATCTAAGAGATATGACTGGAAAATAGCAATACATAAAATTATGGATTGTAATAACATCTATTGCCAAGGGAATTTTGAAGAAAAGTTTACTACAGGCTAAAGTTTCAATCCATATAAAATGTTCTGTACCTAAAGTTCCTGGCTTTTCGTAGGCACTTGATAATAGGTGCCTATAGTCTTTATTCATGAGGAAGTTATACCTGACTTAGCCCTGAAAGAAGGAAAAAGTGTGGAAATATGAAGAAATGATAACCAGCTTCCAAGATAGGAGAAATTGGGTAAGCACATGCAGAAGCAGGAATGGTCTTTTCTATATTACATGTTACATTGTTTCCCTAGAAAAAGATATGTTGACCTCTTAACTCTATAATCAGAATGTGATCTGTTGGAAATTGAGTCATTGTAGTTGTAATAAGTTAAGATCAGGTCATACCAGAACAGGCTTTTAATCCAAGATGACTGGTATCTTTACAACAAAAGGAGAGAAAGATACATAGGGAGAAAGAAGACTGCCATGTGACAACCGGCAAAGATTAGAGTGATGCATCTCTATAACTCAAGGGATGCTAAGGATTGCCAGCAAATATCAGAAGCCTAAAGGTGAAAAGAAAGTCTTCTCTACGGGTTTCAGAGGGAGTGTGGCTCTGTCATCACTTCGATTTCAGATTTTTAGCCTCTAGAACTATGATGTAATAAGTGTTTGTGGCTTAAATTACTCAGTGTGCTATTGGAAAGTAATACACATGATATATACTATGATGTAGGTATTTCTTTAGTTGTATATAAGGTCATTTTGTTCTTTAATTTTTTTATTTTATATTTCATATGAAAACATTCTAGCTGATAAAACAAAAGAAACATTTGAAACTTAATTATATCACATTTTATCCTAGTAATAAAAGAAGAAGTATTTTAAATTCAATATTATGGTAGCTAGATGGTAAATTTTTAAAGCTATGCATATAATAAACATATTTAAATATCAGGAAGCACAACATAATATCAAATTATAAGAACATATATAAAAGTGCACCTATCAATTGTATTTAATGTATATACCTGTATGCACAAACATATTCAGGAATAAAAATGAACAGAGGGAAAAGATTAGAAGAATCTATAGCAAAATAATGATAGTAGTTATGTATGGTTTTTCTTTTATTAAAATAATTCTAGAATGATTTACACATTCTTGAGAATCAAAATCTCATCCATTTAAAAACAAAAACTTAGCTTCTGTTTGTCCACTATCACGATTGATATTTGTATCCTAAATGAAGCTGATCTAGTGAAGACTGTTGAAATGTGCTATTGCTTTTGACCTCATATGTATTTACTCAGTGATACTTCAGTTAGAATTGATCTTCTGAAAAAAAAAATACAGCTTTCTTTTACAAAGTCAATGTGAGTTCAGAAGTATGGGGGGCATTTTGGAGGTTCTCATATCCTCACATTTGGTTCTGGGTCATCCAGCAGCAATACAAGGCCAGGCTCTGCTGAGACAGCCAAGAGACAATAGTTACCTTTCTCTAGGCCTGGGCTCTGGCTATTTTCTTATTCAAGCTGAAAAGGGTGTGGTGTGGGTGGTAGAACCCAACTCATGTTTGAGGTTAATATGAAAGGATCTGTTTACTATACATGTGGTGCTTTTTTGTTGTATTTTTCCAACATTTTGTTATCTCTTGCTGTATTAATAAAGTTCCTGAGAATGACTTTGTACTGAAATGTGTGGTAACACTCTAAAGACAGCAAGGCTAGACATTAAACAGTCAATTCCAGAATATGTAAGATGTGTCTGCAAATTTCAAGTGAGGCCTCTCTATACCTAGCCAGTTTAGTAATGAGTTTTGATTTAATAAGTTCCTATGACTAAAAACAAAACAAAACAAAACAAAACAAACAAAAACAAAACCAGTTAAAATGATTATAGCTCTATGTTTTAAAGTTCACTCAAAAATAATTAATTGGGTTTTAGAGCATGAAAGGACTGAGCTTTGAATTATCTAGTGGACTCTATTTCATACATAATATATAGGAGGCACTGAAAGGTAAAATAACTCCTTAAGTTTCCTTAGAAAGTTTGTGTCAGATCCAGGATGGAACAAAGGCCTTCTGACTCTCAGGTGACGGGCTCTTTCCATTATACCATGCTCTGCTATGATGATCTGTCAGAGATATTCAAGCACAGGCACAATGACTGTCAGTCAACCTGAATATAATCCACTAAGTTATGCTAATTCCCATAAAAACTAAGATGACACACAGCTGAAGGAATCCCCACTAGGATTTTGTTCATATAAATTTGCCCATTTATGGCAAACTCATCCTACTCTTTGGAATCTTTTTATTCTATTTATGCTATCCTTAGTGTCATAAACCCAGAAATCTCTAGGATTAAAGGAGGAGGAAGTGAGGAAAAAGGAAAGAAAAATGAGTTAGTTAGTGTTTCTGTAACGAGTACCTATAGTAAATAAAATGGGGGAAGACAAGAGATGGCATGCCCTGGCATCCAATAAGTTTTATCAGTATCAGAGCTAAATGGAGAAAGTTCCTATTTTTAAACGGGTCAGAGGAAAAGGAAATTTGCATATACTCATATAGTTCTGGTAACAAGGGCTTTTAGTAGTTAAAATAATTTAGCAAGTGCAATATTACCATTCAATGAGGCTTTAAATGTAATCAAAATGTGAAAAAAATAAATAAACCCTGCTGTTTGGAATATCCAATAACTGTTATTACTATTATTTTCAGTTTCAACTTATTAAAAATGGTTTAAAATACTCAAAGAAGACAAAAAGCCTAGGTTACTTTAGAAAACTGGTTTGTTCTGGGGGATTTTTGTTGTTGTTGTTATTGTTTTGCTTAATGAAGGTAATACCAGGGAGAGCAATTCTATGGGAAGAAGCAGCTATCAAATTGCTGGCTGGAATGCCTGTGAGTAAGGACTTTTGTTTAGTAATCAGAAGGCCAAATTCAGAAGTGAATGAAAAGAAGTGATTTCGGTAATCCCTTGAAAAAAAATTGTTTTTTTAGAGGTTGTTTTGTTTTTGTTTTTTGTTTGTTTGTGTTTTTTCCTTTTCCTTGGTCAGGAGAATAAACAGAGTACTTTCTTCAAAATCATCCTCTAAATTTCTGCCATGGTTATTTTTCTCTCAGTATATAAATTTCATTACCCCAAGTTACCATTTAATATTCTACTGTGACTCTTCATTCAAATTCAAAATAAAATTTTTATTTAAAAACTATTTAAAATTGAATATTGTCAGTGTGCCATTCCAGACCTTTTCCAACAGCTAAGGCTTTTCTCCATGGCTATATAACACTTGGATTTTATACACGTTCGGCTCCTTAGCACCCTATGTGCAAAATGCTCTCGTATTTGAGTACCTCAACTCACTTTCTTCTGCCAGGCATCTCCAACTCTCTTTTTCTGACTAGAGACCATTCTTCAAAGCCTAATTTAATTGTCTACTCTGGAACCTACCCTAACCCACTTCGAAATGTCTTTTTCTGTGCATTTGTAGCATTTATGCATGACTCTATAGATAGATCCTATGATGAGGGACTAAGGTTATACACATGTGAGTATAGACTTTGCCTTAGTCATTTTCCTATCCCCCGCACCAGCTCAGTGCTTGACACATTATGTGTCATCAATAGATGCTTTAAGAGTGAACAGGTTAAAGAATGCATGCACTTGTTGAAGCCCAATTCAAACACATAACAATATACAGGAGTAAGAGAATGCTGTGTGCTTGTCCCACAGACATTTGTAGACTGATGAGTGCTATTAAGCTAAAAGCAACATCAAAGGCAGCTTTAAAAGTAGAAAGAAGTCACAGCTGAAGGATGCATAAAAAAAGTAGAAATAGGTTTTTCACGTATAGTGCAGGATTATGGGCTGACTGTATGCATTTGAACCTCAGGCCTTTTTAAAACAAACAAACAAAAATTTCAAAGGCAATTACTTTAGCTACCTTCTTTTGGTTCTTATGCTGAGTTTTCACCTCAATATGTCTCTAACTTTCTTTAGATTAATTGCTCCCAGTCATGCTTTTCTAAATACGCTGTACCTGTGGACAAATGTAGTTGACCCTGGTCGAGTGATCCCTCAGGAATAGGTAATGTGATTAAACCCAATATCCAAAAAATCTCTTCTACCACACAAACCAATAGGTTCTGATGGGGGCCTAAAACACAGCAATTAAATGCCATCATTTTGGATATTTTTTGCTTTCAAATAACAGAATTTTCATATACAAGTCTCTTTAATGACTGTTATTTATCTCATATGTGAAAGTTCAAAAGTAGGAAAGCACTGGTTTAACAATTCAAAGATGTCAAAGACCAAGGTTGTCCCCTACTTTTCTCTTTTCTCTCTTCTAGATGTTGACTTTCATCTTGGCCTAGTTTATTGTCTCAAGAAGTTTCTTTAGGCATCATGACTTTGAAAAGCAGAAAACTAGAACCACCATTTGTCTATGCTGGAAATAAAATCTATTTATTGTACCTAGGAACATCAACAAATAACAGCACCATCATCTATCGACAGGTTCCAGAATTATAAACATAACCCTTGACAGACATACAGGGTCTTTTACAAATTTAATTTATTTCCATTATGGCTATTGTAGCATAATGATACATAGGAATTTGAACTTTTCAGACACTAGGTAACATGGGGTTGTAAGGAGAGTGAGTTTATGATAAATATTTTTTATAGTTAATTTTAAGCATGAAAGATAATGATGATGATTATATGAATGAGGGATGATTTAAATTTTTTTTTTAAAGACTAAAGTTATTATCAGGCAGACATTTGTAAAACAAAGGCTGGGTCTGAACTGCTTATACTATTAAAATAAAAGTACTAGAAATTTTGCTTTAATAAATTTTTAAAAATCGGTTAATCTTTCTTTATTTAAAATTTCCTAAGATATTTTCAGGATAAAAATCTAAAGCCACTAGTTATAATGAAGTAAAATAAATCAATAAAAGATGTTTAATGAATTTTTTTTTAAACTTTTAAAATATACTTTCTTTGCTTATTTTTAAGGAAGGTTTCTTAGAAGACTAACCCAGACTAGAGAAAAGTTCTTTTAATTTTCCCCAATGTAAATACGAGGCCTTACTTTTTTCCTTCCTCTTTACTCTAAGAAGTCATGTTTGTTTTTTAATTCCTGCAGAGAAAGACTTAAAGTAACTGCTGCTCACAGCTTGAAAGAACAAGACCTTCACTACTTTTTAAGTCTTTCTTCCCTAGAGGTAGCCCCTTGTTTTAATAAGTTGAGACTTTAACCCAATGATTTTTTTTTTTTAATTTGGTTTAAAGTTAAAGGGTAGAAAGGCAAAACCCAATTATTTCTTTCTTATCTAAGAAATTTATCATTTTAAATATATATTGTGCTAATAAATTATCTTATGTTCCATAAGCAAAATCACGAAAAGGAGATGATAGTAAATATAGTATATAGTGGTTTTAAAAATTGTTAACATTTCTCATTAAGAAAGCTAAAAAAGGTACTTTTATAACACTAAATTCTCAGGCATTTTAAAATCAAAACCAGAGATCTATGACCCCTTCACTTGCATCTGGACTGGCCTTAGTGATTTGTTTGTAACTTAAAGAATGCTATAGAAGAGATACTGGTTGGTTTTCAGGGGAAGATCAGGAAAGGTCATGCAACTTCTGCTTAGTTCTTTTCGGATGCTCACTCCAGGGAAAACCAGCTGCCATGTAAGAGGTTCAGCTATCTCGAAAACTACCATGCTGGAGTCATCTCATGTGGACACTATTGCCAGCATCAACGCAGCCATTTGAGTGAGCCATCTGGACATGGCACAGTCGAGCCTTCAGATGACTGCAGCCTGACCTACAGATGACTTGCCACCCACATAAGGGATTTAAAGCAAGAAGTGTCTGGCCAATTCCTTCCCAAATTCCTGACTCATATTTCATAAGTCCATTCAAATGCCTGCCTTAAGCTACTATTTTTAGAGTAATTCAGCAACAATACCACTAGAAGTTTCAGTAAAAATTATTTAACATCAGTTTTATAAGAACAAGGTGTATAGAACAAATTGTTCAAAATACATATCTTTCAGTGAACAAAGACAGCTCATAGGGGCTCTAATTTATTCTTCATTGTACTTTGGCTTATACTTTTTGGGAAGAGAAATCTGAAGCTGATTTTTTAAATTTGGATGTATTTTGAAGGAATATTGTCTTCAAAGTCATTATAATCTGGTCACAAGAAAGAATATTTTCAGCTTTCCTGAGTATTTCCTGTGTGAGATAAGACAAGATCAAGCATAATATGAACTCTCATAAGGAGACATCCTTCCATTATTTTGAAGTAAATTTATATAATTTTTTTGAAATTTCTAATTTGTCTAACTTCAGGTACTGTTAAATGAAACACAATATTGAATCCAAATATTAGAAAATAAATGAAAGGTGATGAAACTGCTTTTCAGAACCTAGAAGATGAAGAAATTTTCGGTCACTAGTCATAAGAAGAAAGGAAATAATTGTAATTAGTTGTAAATAAATAGATCAAGATTAATGATGTAATTTTGTGAATTATCAGGAATAAAAGTACCGTTAAAGCTATAAAAGTGAATTAATTCTCCAAAGAAATAGATTATGATCAATAAACATGTATACATGTAGGCATTCAATAGATACTGGTTTAAGGTTTCAAAGACTGAAGACAGTTCTAAAAAAAAGAAAACATTTGGAAAAACTTTTTGTTTTTTTACTTCTAAATATCACTCTTTCATTGTTTTCTCTTTGTCTCACTGTAACTCCTTGTTATTATATAAATTCCTTTTTTCTACCAGCTCTTTTCATTTTTTTTCCTCTTTGTTCCCTTTAAGTATTTTGTTTAGTTTATTTTTTTCTCTGTGTCTTTCAAATACAAGTCTGAATGTTAGGGCCACAGTGGCATTTCTGTTGTATCCCCAGAAAGGACTCAGGGTCCTTCCACTTTCCTGCTCTACCTATTATCCTTAGCATTTGTCTTTCAGTCCAGGGCCATAAGTTGGCAGTTTATTTAAAGACTTGATTGTATCACTGTTCCTGTTAGGAGGAAGATGGAAGGTGAAATGTGAAGGGTAAATGTGCAAAGAAAATAGTCGGCTAAATGAAATCTCTATAGTTTTTTTTTTTTTTTAGAATAAAATCTATCCAATAAGCTTCTTCCCTTTGTGTTCAGAAAAGTGCTTATTCTACGAACTCATGGTACACAATGCCATGATTTTTTTCTAACTTAGTTTGTCCCACTTCAATGTGAACCCCCTTAAGGGTCTAGCAGATTTTTGTTTCTACAGTCTAGGGAGTAACGGCTGCATATGTACTTAAAATATTTTTGAAATAATAAAACAAAAATGTCACATAGATTGCAGTCATTAGAATTGGATGCTGCAGAGGTTATGAGCCCATTGAACAGAGAGGAGCAATCATTGGCTTCAGCTAAACGTAAATATTTAGATAACTTAGGGATACCAATTTTGATAAAGATTTGGGTGCTGAGGGCTGATTGCTGGAAATTTGAAAGTAGGAGGTGTCTAGGAAGTAAATAAAGTGACTACAGATTCTGAGTCTCAGATATCTGGCCACAGAAGAAAGAAAAGTTATATGTGTCAATCATTTAAATTAGCTTCTGATATTACATTTTAAAAAAAGAGTTTAAATTATGATTTATGGTATTGGAGATGTGTTGTTATGACTATTTTTGTTTTCCTTCCTGGTATCTATTCCCCCTGCCTTTGTTAAGAGCATCCTGCTTTTATTGAGAAGAATTGCCTCTCCTCCATTTTGTATAGTCTTAATGAGACTGAAAATCAAATAGATTTGGCTTATACTAATTGAGATATAGTATGTGACCCAGCCTCAGCCACCAGATTCTCGTTGTTGGTACTTTGACTCCTGAAAGGAAAGATAGAGAAAATGGCTTAAGTTCCTTCATTCTAGAGAAGAGCCTTGATAAAAGAGATGAGTAGTTCTTGACATTTAAGCTCTCACAGTTGATCCTGTTCCTATCTTTTTTTCACAACCTGGTTTTTTTCCCCATTGATTCTTAAAATACCTGTCTTTCTCCCAACAAGTTTTCCTGTTTATGTCAGCCATAGTCATTTTTTTTTGTAACTTACAACCAAAGAATCCAAAGTCCCCTAACAGATAAACTTGTTTATCTAAAGTTTTGTTTTGTTTTGGCTTGTTTGTTTTTGTTTTTTTGTTTGTTCATTTTTGCTATTAATGTATGGGAAACACCTTAGAGAAGTAAAAAAATAAAATTCTTTAGTGGAGACAAAAACTAATGTTTGCATGATGGCTGCTATTCTTATGATGGCTCTTATTAAGAAAGAAAAAAAAAAATTGCCCTTTTCTGGGAGAAACTGAAGGAATAAGTTTAAAGAAATAATTTCAGAAGTCTTTATAAGAAGTTAAATGTCACAGATTCAAGATTATTCAAATTTACACAGAGAACTACTTAGAGGAGATCAACTAGGTAAAAACTGTGATGTTTGTCATTTCTAATTCCGGTAATTAAGTGCTGCTCTCGTTCTACTTGAAAAAGGCCTCTATGGAATTATATTAATGGCATAATGCAGAGTCAAAGAAAAAAATCAAAACTATTATGAAAAAGAATGATATTGAAAAATTCATGAGCTGAAACCTTCAGAAAAGAAGAGTGTTTATGGTGATAGATGATCAGTGTTACTGGAATGGTACGTAGTCTTTTGTCCAGAAGGGCATGCTACCTTTATATTTCTAAAATCTATATAATGCATTAGAAACATTCTCATCATGAAGATTACAGTCGAGTGCTTTAACTGAAGTTTTTTTCATTACCATCCCAATATTTAAAGCTTATTTCTTCCCAAAATGATGATTGCTTGATTGCTGTTATACAGTGATTATTTTTGAGAGTCACTATGAACATTATGACTAAAAGTGTTAATACTTTATCACTTTCAGAAGTGAAAAAAGTGTCCTGCTTGAGCATGTGAACCTAACAAGTGGCAGTTATTCTTTGCCTGTATTACCCTGATTGTCAGCATTCTGACTAGAGACTCTATTCAGCTATTTGTGACAGGGATATCTATAAACAAAAGGCAGGAAGGGCTGAGAAATTTCAAAGAAAGACAATTTGGAGAAACTGACTTAGAGTCCTAGGAAATCAGGTAATTATATGACCTTAATCAAAATACTTAACTTCATTATTTCTCATTCTTTATCTCTGAAATGGAGATTATTTTACCTAATCTGTTATTGTATGGAATTGTTATGAGGGAAAGAAATACAGTAAAGGAAAGCATTTTACTAAAAAAATACTATGTAAATGCAGAATACATTATTAATTGAGTCATAAATTACATAATAATTTCACAAATAATAAAGCTCATGAATTTGTTAAATCATAAATTAGATAAAAATTACAAACAAAAATATATTCAAATGAAATAAAATATATAGAACTTAAAAAGCTATTATATGTACATACT
Organism: Eonycteris spelaea; assembly: GCA_003508835.1. Taxonomy (NCBI): domain Eukaryota; kingdom Metazoa; phylum Chordata; class Mammalia; order Chiroptera; family Pteropodidae; genus Eonycteris; species Eonycteris spelaea. Next base: position 6,695,012 of record PUFA01000046.1, read on the forward strand.
CCCCCAAAATGCAAAATGCTTTAATCTTGCATTTCCTGGCTAATTCTTTTTAGAAAAAGAAAAAATCTATAGTAAGATTGCTAACAATATATAATAAGATGTTTATTTGTTTTAAGCTCTAATATGAGATTTTCCTTGTGTGTATGGCCTATATTATCAGGGCTTTTACTCCTAATGAACATTGATTCATTTCTATTTGTCATAGCACAGAGGCTCTCTGAGAAAACCTATCATTTTCTATGTTTGTTCTATAGCAAGTTGTAATGCAGAAGGGTGAAATACAATCTTTTTTCAAGTGTGTACTTATCATGACATACCAATGCATTAAAAGCTTCTTGTGGTAGGTTATGTTGGCTGATATAGAATGTTTACAAATATGGCCAATATTTGTATAATTGCATTTTAATTGAGCCATATATAGCATAAAAGATAACTATATGTATTATCTACCTAAGTAATATTTCAAGGTACATCTTTTAATTTTACGGTTTTTATTGATACTGTTACATTTTGTGATTTTTCACAGCTGTTTTTGTTTCATAAAAATCATTCATCCATGAGCACTACTAGAGCTATAAGCATTTTATAATAAATTGTTGTGATCATTAAATGCATGTAGTTAAGGATGTCTTTGCATCTATTTCCTTGTTCTTAGTTTTAAATTTTTCATCATCTTTATTAATTTTATATAGCAAATGTAATTTTTAAATTCCCCAATTAATAAGCTACATATGCTCTGTCTGCACACTGAGAGCTGTCTTCCTACATCGTTTCCACGCACAGTACACATCTCTTTCCTGGTACAGACTTTCCAGAAGCATATTTGCTCTCTTCCTGCTTGTGTTGCTGATGACCTCCCATTCCTGCCATATCTGTGGTCCTTGCTGATTTCCCATCCTGCTGCTACATCTTCCCCTCTTCAGATCTCCCAAACAGTGTTCCAATTTCATCGTCTCCTCTGTAGCTCCCCCAATTGTCTTTTCATCTTGCTTCCATTGTCTTTTCAATATAGTGCCTGCAATTGCCACAAGATACTCACTCTCACATTTGGCACTCATTATTATTTAGTCATTCATTATTCACTCAACCCAAAGCATTTCTTTAGGGCCTACTCATTACCAACCTGGTGCTAGGGACTGAGGTTATGAAGAATAGCATGACACAGTCAATTCTTTCAGGGAATTTAGAGTAGTGTTCTAGATGGGAGATTTCAGAATTTGAAGGTAAAACAATGGTCTCCATTTTTTAAATTTCTGGACCCAAGCAAAATTTTCTCTGGAAAATATCTTTTATGGGATTTGTTTTCTTCTGTGAATTCTTAAGTGATATAAAGATTGCTTTTGTGAGAGAAAAAAACTTCATGAAATTTTAGGTCAAGGCTACTGACTATTGATATGTGACAACCTGTGAGTATTTACTAGCTATTACTTTTATATTGTATATTGACTCTGAAAAATCTGTTATTCATGAATAATAAAAATGATAATCAAATATTTTCAGAAGATAAACTGTCATAGTTTGTATTATATTTATGTCAGTAATTTGCATAATTAATCTTTGGCTTTACCTGACACCTGACTGTATATAAAATTCAGATTTTTTTTTTTAATTTACACAATTTCTTGTGCTAAGTGCCCCACAGGGCAGTATTTCTGAAGCAATTACAAAAGAAGCTAGACCCCAGGATCTATAAAGGTGTGTAGACTTAGCCCAATATAAACAAAATATGAAATCTAGACTAAATAACAAAATCCACAAATGATAACAATAGCAATGTTGCTTTGAATTTCCAGAAGGTTAGAGGAGAATTTTCCCTTCTTCTGAATCAATTTACCTTTATAAAAAATAAAATTCTTTTTCATAGATTGTATTTTATTTGCAGTGATCCCAGAGATCCTATAAAGTATACACACAGAGCCAGTATTCAGTAAGTGGAACAGTGTCACTCAGCATATGAGTAAGACTCCTACTTATAATGGTTTTTTAAAAAGGCCAGATGGGAAACATTTTCCATGATATTAATGAGGAAATTCTATCCTCGCTGGAGCGGGAGGTTGGGGTTGGAGGAAGGAGTTTTTTATATTACAAATGTCTAATTAAACTGAAGAAAAGGCAAATTATAAAGATCTGACAGGAATGCCATTACAGTGAACCTCATAATACAAAGAGGAGTTAAAATAGTACTGAAAATGGAGACAGTGGCAATTGAAACATGGTGTTCAAAATAAGGAAACTAATAGTCCTGTGGTACTGTGTTGTATGATACTGAATTTTGGCTGCCACAATTTCTGATAGACTTGGAGTAACTAAAATGCATCTGGAGAAAGATGGCCGGAATGGCAAATAGTCTGAAAATCTCATTTCTTAAAGGAACAATGAATTGATAGCTTGGAAAAGAAAACAACATAAGGAAATTTCAAGAGCTGTCTGAAAATATTTAAAAGATTGTACAATTAAAAGATTGTACTCTTTAAGAGTGTAGGTTTATTTATTTATTTTTTTCCAATGGATAAAAGAGAACAAAATTGGTTGAAAGTTTTACTGAAGCAGATTTCAATTCACTATTAAGAAGACTCAACTGTTAGAGTCATCAACGACAGTCTCTGGAAAGAGATCCTGTTGCAGCAGGCTCCTCCAGTTCTGCTCCTGGGGTATCGCCAAGTTGGCCCTGAAGGCTCAGAGACTAAGACAAATGCTGACATATGAGGTTGTGTTAAGTAGTTTATTATCTGTCTGACTAAAACAGAGAAGGCCAAAGAATTTGGGCAAGGTTGTCAATAATTACTAAAAGCTTTGGTTAACAGACATGTGACAGTTTATTTTTTTTTAATTTACCTAATCTTTCTCTGTGTCTTTCTTTCTTGAAATTAAGATAAATTATGAATATTAGAAGTTTCATATTTTGGATACCTACATTAGGCAGTCAGAAATAAACTTGTGCTATTTTTATTGTAGATCACTAATGTATTTAACATAACAAATTTCCAGCAGTCAAACAACAAAAGAGCCAGTGAGTCAAATAAGTAGGCATTGAGCTCACAATCTGTATATTCAAGTTCTTACCTTTGAAAAGCTTATAATCTTATGGCAGAAAATTCTTAAACTCATAAATCAATTAGAGGTCATTATAAGAGGTTAAACTATATAGACAAGACCAGTGGTTTCTCTTGTTTGCTTATTTGTTTTTTAAAAAAATATTAAGTAGAAGTTCTTGCGAGTTGGGTTTTTCAGGAGCTGACACTGGGCTTTGACAGGAAGTTTGGCACTAGTGTGTTTATGAGGGGTTAACAACACCTGTGAAAGGGAGAGGGAGGAAGTAAGACTTAGCAAAAGAAGTTCAATTGCAACATAATTCAAACAAAGCCTTACCCAAACCCACTAGGAGATTTGCAAGTATATAGTCTATCAAAATTATCCAGCAGTGGGTGACATGTCTAGGCCTTTATACCCCTGCTTTGAGTAGTTGGCAGATATATTCCTGGAAGGGAAATGCCTTTGGTCAAGTTATTTCTTTGTAACTGAAGCAAACCTTGAAACCTAGACTTGTGTCCACCAACAATCATAATAAACTGATAAAACTGGAGTTTCTTTAGTTAAAACCTCATCCCAACAACTTTCAAGATCATTCAAAGGAAAACAAAAGAACCCAAGAATCTCTAGTGGGAATAATAACAGCTAAAAGTTATGTAGTGGTTGATAAGTGCCACAGGTTTTTCTAAGTATTTTGTATGCATATCTCTTTCAGTTCTCCTTTACAGATAAAGAAACAGGCAGAAAGATTAAGTAATCTGCTCAAGGTCACCCAGACCTTTTAAATCTAGAGTCTGTACTCTTAACCACTACACTCTACTCTGCACGTATGTCTTTATGTAAAATTTCATGGGTAAGGCTCCAGGTAGGGTTTAAGGAAGAAGGTATGCTAACGAAGTGCCTTGAAGACTTGTAATATTAGACTTGGCATAATCCTCATTATGCAGTGGTGGATTCAGAGGGACAGCATCTGGGGACAATAGTCAATTATGCGCTCTAGTGCAGAAGATGTGAACTGTGAATGTTCATGGCTGTCACAATCTGTTTCTTCCTAATGAGCTTTTAGCTGGACTATATTCCTCTTTGTCATTAGGCATGGCAACTGAGTTCTTACCAACTGAATGTGAGCAGAATTGAGGTGCAATTTCCAGGTATGGCCAATAAGGACTTATCCCTCAGAATCATTCATTTCTTCTTCCATGTGAGCTTAAAAACTGTGGATATGTTCGGTCTACTTGATATTGCAATCTAGCCTACCCTAACTTAGATATCCTTCCCACTCAGAGAGTTTTAAAATATCTCTAATATTATTATTACAGGCAAAGAATGCTGTTCATATATATGCCAGGACAGATGCTCTTCCTTCACCATGCTGGCTTATTATTAACACTTGCTCTTTGGTTAGAAGAAACTCCAAATTTGTATCAGTGCATATGTGTATTACTGTAGTTTGTGTGGTTAAGTGTGTATTGGGAAATACAGAACATCAGATTCTATAAAGATCGACTAAAATCTGGTACGAATGTGGGAGTAGGGATTGGAGGGGAGGTGTAGAGTGGGAGGGTAAAAGAATAAATAAAAATATGCCCAGCAATTCTGGCAATGCTTCAAAAATGTTCCCGACAACTGGCCATCAGTTTCATGCTGATTATTCCAAGAGTTACAGGGAGAGAAGTATTAAAGAGTAAGTAAGTGTCATCGTGAGCTCTGCCATGCTCAGCCTGCTAGCTGTACTTTGGAATTTGTGAAGTTTCAAAATTGTTTTACAAAACAGAGTCTCTCTTGTTGGCTCTAGGTCCAATTGAACAACTCAAAATTAAAATGGAAAGGTCTAATCCTTTCTACAGAGTACTTGTCACAAATCAATAAAATGATAATTATTATTAATGTTGGACTATAATTAATGATAATGTATTTGTTCAAAAAATATACTGAGTTCTCGCTATGCACCAGGCACTGTTCTGGGCACTGGGGATAGAACAGTGAATGAAACAGAACAAAATTCCTGATTATTCAGTTCTATTCAGAACTTAAATATGGACGGGTTGTAATAATAGTGATAATTATTATTCTTAGACCACTAAATAAGGTGAATTCTTCCTCACCTAAGATTTAGAAGTTCAGAATAGGCAAAAACAGAAATGAAGCCATCATTAAAGTCATCTTTCTGGGAAATTCTGTATTTACAGGAGTTTTAGTTATTCACCCTGGAGCTGAGCAGCAATCTGGAACCACTGAGAAGTATAGTTACAGAATCAAAGCTTTATTATATCTCAAAACACTGATTTGAAAATATGTATATAGTAAATAAAGTTTAAGAAATACCTGAGGTATAGAAGAGAAAAATACATATAGGTATTTAAAAAATAATGCCTTTACAATCTGGCTTGAAATAGAAAACAGGCAAAACCTGTTAAGGAAAAAAAAAAAGGGCATTTAAAAAACAGTTTAAGTATTTTGCAAATAGCTTATAGAAATTCTAATGAAAACATCATAAAACATATTACTACATAATATATAACAGAAATATATTTTCAAGTGCACACATATGTACAGATTAAACTTCAAATATGTGGCCCAATTCACAAATTTGGTTTTTGTGTAATATAGCAATTATCATGACTCTTAAAAATTTATCTGTAAATATTACTTGTGTGTTGAGTATCACTATAGGATCATATTCTCACAAATATAAATCCTGCCAACCTAATTGAGTATTTAAATACACATGGCCAATGTATGTTTCTGATTCATTTCACACATTCACAAACCTGATTCTTCACACTTTGCCATATGAATAAATCTATTTCAAAAGGTAATGAGAAGATGAACTTTTATGTCTTCTCTTTAGGCATGCTATAAGTGACACAGGAAAAGCAAATGATTTTTTTCAAAGGATTCATTTCCACTCTGAACTGTTATACTCCAACCTGAGCAACTTATTTAATTTCATTATCTAAATTTGAAATCGATAATTAACCCTGGATCATTCCTCCTGCACCAATAAAAGAACTCTCCAGGAAACATCTTGTTAAAACATGAAAACTACTGATCAAGTGGAATGCTTTTTTCCTTGCTAATTTTGCTGGCCTACAAGCAACTTCAAATGAAACTGGAAGTAGTAAGAAATTGTATAACATTTTTCACTCAAATTGAATTTACCCTTCTTTAATTTGGTCTGAAAAAAACAATAATGATGGAAATTCTGTAGAGACAGATTCATTCAGAGGTCAAACAATAACAAAATAGTAAAGAGAAGTTAATGAATCTTTACCACGTGAGGCAATGTACAGAAGGTCCTGGAGAATCCATAAGCCTGGTGAGAAAAGCATGAGCTGTTTGTTAATGACACAAGGGCTTTGAAATTGAATTTATCTTGTATACTCAGCTGTTTGGGGAGTACATAATTTATAAGACATTCTTGTTATTAATATTTCCATTCCACAGACTCTCTTGACAAACTATATACTTTTTCACCACATTAATTTTAAATTTAAAATGAACATCTGGTAACTCCATTTATTCATCTGATTCTCAATCATTCTACTCTCTCTGATTTTCTTCTGCCTTTCTAAATAGCCAAAAGGAACCTAAATTTGTACTGTAGATTTAAAGTCAACACATGCCTATTGTTCAGATTAGAAAGATGATAGCTCCTTCCTTTAATCACTCAACCAATCAATCATTCAATCAACATGTGTTCTGCTGACCACACTTTTAGTCCAAAGCAACTTCTTACCTTAGTCTAGTCTCAAGTGGCTGTCCTCTATGCTCTCAGAGAGCTGTTCCTTGTTACCTTTTCAGGACACCCAAAAGCAGAGGCTGAGACAAGACTTGACGCAGGTAGTTTCTTTTGTGGAGAAAGAAGAAAAAATCAGAGTGGGGCATGGAAGAAAGAAGGCCTATATAAGTGTGCATAATGAGGCTCCCACAAATGCAATAGGTGCTTAATTCCTTTGGAAAAACTGAGAAGCAAGCAGAATATTTCCCAGAATTGTCCTTTGAAGGATGAAGGCTAACTTCCATTATTCACTGCCTGCCTTCTCTCATGGTTTTGAGTTGCCTCTAGTGTTCACGACTCCCTTAAATGTTGAAGCAGAGGCTTCCATTGTGTTGGAGAAGTCTCTAAAGCAAAAAGCAGAAAGATGGGTGACAGGAGTTTGAAGTGGATCCCGGCCTTGGTGATGTGAGTATTAGCGCGCATGCCAACTTCTACAGCAACTGAAGCTGAATTCAGAAGTGGGATCTAGTGAAGTAAAGATGGAGTATCAAGGGATTCGGCTACATTTTTTAATGCACCACATTATTTGTTTCTGAAGTGCAATTGTCTATCTCTTTCACTAGACTTAGAGTTTTTAAGGGTGGTGGTCCTGTTTTCTTCCCCAGTGCCAAGATGAATGCCATGTTTATAGTAGTCTCCCCAATTCTTGTTGAATCAATAATAAAATAATACTTTCCCATTCTACTGTATAATGGAAATGATTGCTTACACAGTATTACTTTTTTAGAACTAAAATATGATTTATGTTTACTCACTTAAATATAGTATATTATTCATATACATGAATTCATTTATTTATGTATTACAGTATGGGAGGCCAATCCCAGAGGAAAAAAAATCTAAGCTACATACCTATTATTTTTAATTATCTATTGCTGCATGGCAAACAACCCCCAAAGTTAATGGTTTAACCACAATGACATACTTTTTTCATATTCTGTGAGTTGCCTGGGCAGTAATTCTTTTTCATGTGGTAATTCCTGGGAGGCTAAGCTGACTGGAAGATTTAAAAATGGCCTCATCTATGTGGCCAAAAAGTAGGGCAAGCTTCTGAGTAAGAGCTCAATGGGGTCTACCAGTTGGAAGCTTCCCTTTTTTCTACTTGGGTATCTGCACTTAGCTATTTGGGTTTCCTCATAGAATGGTGACTGAGTATACCAAACAGACACTTAAGTCCTGGCCTTGAATATTATGCAACATCACTTTCTTCACATATTTCTGGTCAAAATAGCTCACAGGGCAAGCCCAAATTCAAAGGGAAGGTAAATCAACTACACATTTGTATAGAGGACTGGCAAAACCCCTTTGGAAAAGAGTATTTAGGGTGGGAAATAGTATTGTGACAATCTCTGGAAGGACAATCTACCATAACCAATGTGTATCTAGATGTATCAAGGCATATTTATATTAAATGAAAAGACACTTGAGAACAGAGCTCATATCCAATTCATCTTTATATCCCCAGAAACTAACACAGTATCTGACAGGTATTGGTACATAATAAATGCTTGTTAGATAGATATTTGAAAAGTAAGAAATATAGACATGCCAAAAAAATGATTCTTTGGCTGTGTGACATTGGAATTGAAAACACTGCAGCCTTCCCTTTAGGTACCAATTTTCCACCCACAATCCTCTAGTATAAATCAGTATTCAAAGACTATGTCTTGCCCTCCCAGGCGATACACTGGAGATAAATGGAGGCCACCTTGTCAGAAAAGAGTTTTTAAAAGAAAACTTAAACCTGGAATGTGAGTTGGGGATGAGAAATATGGACCATTCCAAATTTTTTCCTCAGATCTGCTTCCTTTGGTTTGTATGGGAGTGAAAATAGGAGTGTGGAGAAGGGGACTTTGAACAGAAGTCATGAAGTGAGGTTAGGAGATAGGAAACAAGAAGGAAAGACTGATGTATTCATTTTGATAATTTAAAGGCTCTGCAATGTTTTTTTAAATAGTGTTCCTTAGAACATAGGATTCTGAAGGTCTTCAAAAGTTTCCCATTTGGGAATGATGAGAACATGTCAAAGCTTCAGTGAGAGTAAGAGCACGAAATCTGAGACTTGGAATCAGTAAAATGTGTGCAGACGCTCAACAGATAAGCCTGCTTCTCATTGGTGTAAGAAGATATTTTGTGTTCTTATGAAAAAAAAATTATGACTCTTTGGAAGTGTTAACAAAAATAGCCTAGATGAACCATAACAATCTTTATTAATATAATACTAACTCTCTATTCCTTTCTTTCCTCTTTTTGCATTGAATATTTCTGAGGGACAGATATATCTTGTGTCATTATAGATTTGTGTCATGCATGAATATTGCTGTAATGACTGCCTTTCTGGAGCTCCTTTATTTTGCATATGAAAAGATATCTATGGCTCTTAGTATAGACAGTATTAACTCTGCTAGTTTATACACCTCACTTGCAATATATAGATGACTATAAGCAAAATCTATATAATTTTTGGAAAAACATGCTTTATCTCCAAATTTTGTAATCTTATTGAAAGGAATAACAGTGCCAAAGTGATGACAGTGTTACCATTTGAAAAAATGAAAGCAACAGAAAATCTAGAGATCTTGCTTTATAAACTTTGACTTCTTCCAAAGAAATCAAATATATTTATTATTACACCTAAAGCTAAGATCCCACTTTCTGCATGTCAGTCATTTGAAAGGTTTCTTTAAAGTACATTAAGCTTGCTTTTTCTCTATTTTGTCACAAAGTTGATATCACAGCTTGATTGTTTTGCTCTGGTTAAATTGTTTTTCTTTTCTTTCTTTTTTTCTTTTTTTTTTTTAGGATAAGATTTTCTCTTATCAATAACTAACTGTTTCTTCATTAGTCCTTTCTCTAGTTGGTTTGGGGTAGCTCTAACTATGTCATGGATTAGGAGAAAATAACCAAATGATTAACCACCTGTCACTTGTCTTAAACAATAACTTAGGCCAGAGACTCAAAATATGAGACTTCTAATGGACAGTTTCTTCATCTTCAAATGTTAAAAATGACATTTTGATGATCTTGCCTCCTCCCTACATTAATGTCACTAAATTACATTTCAAAATACAAATTACAATTTGAATAGTAATAACTCATATTATTTTCTTTAATGAAAAGAAAAACATAATAATTAATAATAATCAAAGAGCAAAGTCTAGTACAATTGTTATTTCCTCCACAACCTACAAAGTTTTAAGCCTTATCTACTCTATGTCCCCATGGAGAAAAAAAATAGATATATAATTTGTGTGCATGTATGTGTGCATGTGATATGTCTTAAGTCACAGAATTGGTTTCAAGTTCTGGAGAGAAGTATAATATTACTTGTTTCTTCATTGGACTATCTGAACGACAATCCTCCCACTCCCCACCCCCCCAAAAAAAAAAAAACAATTTAATGAAATAAATTGTTCATTTTCTTTCATAATGCGCTAAAAGCACAAAAGAGTGAAATTGCTTGCTACTCTGAATTATCTTAATTACCACTAACTCAGAGAAGAACTGACTTAGCCTGGGAAGGTAAGCTCTACCATGGGAAAATACTTTTATCGTGCTTTCCATCTTCTTTCTTATGGGGGAAAAAAAGAAAAGAAAAGAAAAAAGAAAAAAGGAAATAAAAAAGAAATATATATAACTTATTCGAGTTAGCAGGTATTGTACATTATTTCTGTTTGTTATATTTTCAATATTGTGTTAGTCACTCATCCTAGTTCATTCCAGCACTTTTCCCCAAATTTTGGGACTAGCATTTTAACAGCAAAGTAACTTTAATTTTGACAAGAAAAAGTTGAAATAGAATTTTATTTACATAAAGGCCCTGCGCTAAAACATTTACTCTTGGGATCACATTTAACCCTCATCACAGGACTCAGATATTGGCTGCTTTATGAGATTCATTTTAGATATGAATACAATGAGGCTCAGAGAGGTGAAGCCACTTGCCTGAGGTGTCTCATCTAAGAAGGGATAATGTTGGCATACAAATGCAGGTTTGCTTTTCTTTAAAGCTTTTTTAAATTTTACACTGTATAGTCATGATTTTAGGTAATTCCATTTCCAAGATTTATTTATTTTAAAAGAAGAAAACATTTTTTTAAAAAAATATAAATATTGCCCAGAATTTATTAGCATTTTTTTTTCAAGAATATTTTTTAAAAAGCTTCCCAAGTACACCTTTGTAAACTGGGTTTTATCCAAAAGCGTGTTATTTCAGAATAGGCTGTAAACTTCTGAAAAAGCTGAGAGACATGAGGACACCTTATTCAGAGACTGTAGCAGTGGTAAACCAGAAATCATAAAAAGGCCTTAAAACACACGTGCACGCACACACGCGCGCACACACACACAGAACAGAACCTGAATTTCTATTTTACTACATAGAATTTTTAATGTCAAAATAGTATAATATTCTGATTGAGACTTTTTTACCTAATCATAAATCTATCTTCAGACAAAACCCTCTCTAAATTCAAATAACTTCTAAATCTATCTCCCCTTCACTAAGAGCACAGAAAACCAATTATGGGGAAAGGATGGGAGGCTGTCCTTATAATGTGTCCCAAGGTTTTCCCGAGAGTATATACCATCTCTCAAAGGGGATTGGCTTCTTAAGATAATTTTCTTAAACGGGTTGTTGTTGTTGTTGTCTCCCTTTTCACATATACTCCATTAGGTGGTTTGCTATCTTTATGTGAGTCACCTATGAGTTTTGCACTGGCTCCTAGTTAGCTCCTAAGTGCAAGCTGTTTGCACTGAAGTATTGATTTTAATCCATAAAGTCCAGGATGGTTTTGGTGTTGTCTGCCTTCATTAATTTTATTTCCTAGAAGCTGCAGGGAACTAAAGAGCGCTATTCACTTTTTCTAGATGTCTATCATATATCTATCTATATCTATCTATCATCTGTTATCTATCTATCATCTATCATCTACATCAATCATCTATTATCTATCTATCTATCTATCTATCTATCTATCTATCTATCTATATCTATCATCTGTCATCTATCTATCATCTATTTATCTAATCTATGTACCCTAGGGGCAAGGGCAGAGCCAAGTTTTGCAGGGCTTGAAGCCTAGGCAACTTGTGAGGCCCTTCTTAAAAGAAAATACAATAAAAATTATGTATCAAATTGGAAAATAAATAATAAAAAATCTATAAAGTTTTAAAAAGCTGATCACAAATATCACAAACTCCATAGAAATAGCAATATTTTTAAAAAATTCTGAGCTTCCTGGGACATGCTATTATACAATTTACCTACATTTGGCTGCATATTCTTTACCTCTTCATATGACAACTTATTATCCTATCATTTTCCTTACGAACAGCAATAAGATGATTCAGTCTTTTCTCAGATAATTCAATCTTTGTTGATTTAAATACTTCATTATTCTTAGTTTTAGAAGTTTTTTTCTGATATCAAATACATTTTTAGAATTATTGTCAAATTTGAAAAACATCTCTCAAGATTTTTTCATATATAAGCTATATCAGAGCATTTCAAAAGTTCAATAGCTGATATTAAATTTTTGTTGTTGTTAAGCAAACTCATTAACTGTTAGCCACATTGACTGCTGATGTCAGATGTCATAGGGATACTTCACACAGCTATACAGCCTCTAAACTTGCAGTATCAGTTCTAGTGGGTCAGCAGTGGTTGTTCTGAAACCATTCTTGCATCTAGGTGGGTAGCAAGGTTTACTGAATATGAGAGAGAAAATGGCCCCATTGCTCCCACAGCCTCACCTAAAAGCCAGCACTAACACGAGACATGTGAGTTGATTTTAGATCATTCCATTCTAGTTGAACTGACTAATGATGGCAGCCACATGAGTGATCTCAAGTGAGAACAACAGAAAACTTTCTAGTGAGGCCCAACTCAAATTGCTGATGTGGAATTGTGAGCAAATAAAATTGTTGCTTTAAGCCATTAAATGTTTTTCCCCCCAGTAAATGATAACTGGAAGAACTAGTATATATCTCTTATAATATTATTATTGTTCTTATTAATATCTTTTTTCAGTTGTTAATTTAAATATCAAATGATTTGGTATAAATGTGTATGCAACCAACCCTTTCAGGCACATACATACCCACAACTTTTACCTGGTTGAGTCCTTTGAGTCTTCTAGTAGAGGCATGAAATGAATAAGCACGTGAGAACTTTGCCTGATTTCAGTATAGAGTCCATTGGTACACAAAGGTACTTAAATAGGGACTCTGCTGAAGTGAGCCAAAGATATGAATATTTCAAACATTACCTATGATTAAAAAAGATTAATTTATAGTTTTGATGACAATTCTTTCAGGTTTTGTGAATAACAATTTTTGAAAGAACATTGTTAAAAAACTAAGAAATTCTTTCCAGACATAACAGTAAAACTTTTTTTTTTTTCCTGAAATAATCTACTTGTACACATATAATGATTCATGAGGATGGTGGGAACTAAAATTTTGAAGTATATCCAGGTGGTAGAATTGTCTGCATCTTGGCCTCTCTCTAGAGAAATTGCCATTCTGATCACAAACAATCTTTTCTTTAAGTTAAACATTTTATTCTCTTGAGTGTTTGTTGCTAATGGAGACAGAAATACCACTCTCATCTGGATTTAATACATTTCACAAACATATCCATCAAGTGCACTATTTTCTCAGCAGAAGTAGAATTTTAGCAGTTTTTTGTGACTTTTGACACATCATCACTTACAAGGAGTTTTCTTTCAGGGGACTTTGCAGAGAGACTTGGTACAAAATTTGGCTGTATCTTGTTCACGAATGGATAAACAGATGTCATTTACAGATTTTTACTAACAAAAACCAAATGACACCATGCAAAGGAACTGTCACAATGAAGTTTCTCTTGTTGGTTCTCTGTGCTAACATTGTTCTATTTACTTGACCACATATCAGAGTACTCCCACCACCTCCTCACTTTCTGCCAGTAAACATGTATATTTCAATATTTTGGGACAAATTGTGTCCTTTACAATGCAAAACACCACTTAGGAGTAGAAAGCATATAAATTTCTATACTATTCCCAGGTCTCCACTCTGGGATTTGTGTTTCTGAGTTTTAATACACAAACTAACTTGACAGGAATGATGAGTGCAACAAGAGCTAATGAATAAAATCACAATAATTTGGAGGTGTTATAGACTTTATTATTCAAAGTTAATGCGATATAGTTAAAAAAAGAAAGCCTTCGGAGCTAGACAAACTTGGATTTGGCAGTATATGTGTTTTTTATTTTATTTTATTTTATTTTATTTTATTTTATTTTATTTTATTTTATTTTATTTTATTTTATTTTATTTTATTTCTACATTGAGTTTGATAGATGATTCAAGCACGGGATTTAGTCTGTTTGATCCTTTTTTAAAAACCTTAATAATAGCGAAGGGAACCTACCTCAACAGTTTTGATATTGAGGATTAAATTTCTATAACAATTATAATGTCAATAACCTTTACTACTTCAAAGCAAACATTTGCTTAATATTTAAAAAATAATGAAAGCAATTATTTTTATTTTCTCTATAACCATAAATTATGTAACTCCAAGATAATATTCATCATGATTACTTTTAATTTCATAATGACCTATCTCTATTTTTGTTCCTACCACAGTTGGCATGTTCTGTAAACCATCCTGAATATTTCACAGAGGCTTAAAAGTAGTTGGGCCAGAGTTTGCCCTGTTATGCAGAACACACTTTCTACACTGTGCAGCAAACTGGGGAATAAACCAACACATTATAGAAAGGCTAAGGCATGAGGAACTTTCACATTTCTAATCTCCTTTAATCCTCCTAACAACAGCAGGAGGCCAGTGTTAATTCCCATTTGCAATTGAAGACAATAGGTTCTTACAGGTTAAGCAATTTGCTCATTATCATACAGATCTTGTTTGGAAACCCAGATAGTTTTCTTCATTATTCTTTTGTTCACAGAAGTAAGGTACCTTTAAGAAAGCTTCCAATACCAAGTTATTCCTGAAGATTAACACGATCTTTCAGTGCCATGATGCATTAGATTTGGAAATAAAATCAGAAATTGTTCATATTACTCTATCATTTTTGAGTTGTAATAAATGAAGACAGTAAATAGGTACTAGCACAGGATTGTATCAGGGCTAAACCTCAAGTTTCAAAAGTCCCGGAGAAAATAAAAGAAAAACAAAGCTTATGGTATAATTTTTCATCTTTCTTAATTTTATTCTCCAATTTACAGAAAAATCTCTGTAATACTTTGAGCCCTTTTGATTTATAAAAATTACAGAATGATAACTACAGTGTGATAGAGCTTTGGTGATCATCTAATCTAAGTGTTCTCTTCTTACGGAAGTAGAAATAGAAGTTTTAGTTAAGAAAAATCACTTGTTTATGTCATCAGCTAAGAGGTAACGTATCATAAATATAAATAATACCTTTAATTTCTAGTCCAGTGCTATTTATATGATTACCATCCTATCTCTTTCATTAAGCCCTAGCATTTGACCTATAATACAAAGACTTCATGGTACCTGAAGTTAAATCCTCCAAAGCAGGCATTTTCTTCAACTCAACAATTTCTGACAATCCTAAAGGAAAACAGAAAGTTGACTAGAAGCTGGAAAGTGCCCTTTAGGTTTGTATCTCTTTCATTATATTAGTTCAAACATACTACATCAAAGTAATAGATAAAGATGTATAAAGGCTGTCAGAGAAATAGATTTCTTTTTGTTTAAGAAACCTAAGTGGTAGAGAAGCAAGTCAAAGAAAAACTCAGTTCCGAGTCATGGATCCAGGTGAAAGAGAGCAAAATATGTCAACCCAAAATATGCCTCTTTGGCATAAAGATTACCTTGAGCTGATTATTTTAAGAAACAGACATAAAGGAATCTCTGAAAACCAAGTAGAAATTACTCTTCTGAAAGAGACATTTATGTTTATAAGGAAAATCTCCATTTGTAAGGATACTTCCCCCTCTAACCCAGGAATGGGTGGAGGATGAGGAAATCTCAAGAAACTCTTATCAATTGAGAAGGCTACTGACTTAATCTGCAGAACAACCATACCCTTGTATACTGTGCTGAGTCTGATAACCTTTCATAACTGGCTTTCCTCCCTCCTGGTATCTTCTTTTTGTCTTTAGCTAGAGATGTTATTTAAGGTAGTGTTTTGGGCCGTTTGGGAGAGTTACTCAGTTTTTTGGGTATCTCCCATGTATAAAGGGGATACATATCCAGTGTTATTAAACTTCTATTTGATTTTCTCCTGTTGGTCTGTCTTTTTATTACAGAAGGGACTCAGGAAAGAATCTAGAAGGGGAGGAGAAATAATATTTTTTCCTCACCTATACATCTCTGCACCCGTGAGAAAAAGCTACCAAAGTCACCACAGACTTTATTTCTACCCCATTCAGCCGGAGGAGAAAGAAACATAGGATGTCATCATGGGCAAGGCACAAAAAATAGAACTTATTACCTCTCTCATTCCATTGTCTAGAACTCAGTTACACAAGCCCATATGCAAGCAAGGCTGGAAAATATAATCTGTGTTCCCAGAGATGAGAGAAGAGATTTTGGCAAGTTTTTGTTACACTTTTATGGGGCTTTAAAATCCCTTTTTTGGATCTTTTTTTTTTTTTTTTTTTCCTGAATATGTTTGTTTCTCTGAATGTTTGTGGATCTCTTTGCATGTGACTTGCTATGCTTATGAGTGTCTTTCTCCATATATGTTTAAGTCTTTTTAGGATATTGTACTTCTCTAAGCATGTATGTACTTTCTCTTTATTTCTAACATGGGAACATGGCTTGATATATATATATATATATATATATATATATATATATATTTTTATATATATACTTTCTCCAATTTGGAAAATTGGCTTAAAAAAAAAAAGGAAACTATAGGAATTAAGTGCTTGTTAAACAGTAACTGAATCTCTAATAAAATCTAACCACCATCGGTGGACTGTTGAAGCATATCACAGATTGCTTTCCTACATTTGTTGAATTTTAAGTATTACAAAACCTGTCTTTTGCTAATAAAAACTTATCAGCTCAGCTCATTTGCATAGTGAAACTACAGAGTTAATTTGCACTTTTGAAAATGTATAAAAAACTATTTTCCCTTGCATACTGGGGAGGGGGTCTCTAAGTTGCACAGATAAGAAACTTTAACTCAAAGACAACCAGAAAAGCCCATAGGATACACAAATGGGACTAATTGGTATTTGGTTTATAGCTACATGCTGACAACGATTAAGCTAATTATAAGGCACATGTTGCTAAATTGCTATCTTTTTCATACATTTTCTGAAACAACAAGAATTCCAGAGAGGTTCTGGTTCAAAAAGTCTAGTTATTCTAAACAAGAATAGAGTTGAAATAATTTCTACAGTTAACCAGTTAACACCTTCCTGCACAGTTAAGGTAATATTTAGGAAAATATTACATTTTATAATGTGGCAATCAAGTAAAAACAAATTAACTTGGGTGTACACTAATAAAGTTCCAAATATTTTTGTCATATTTTGCTACTACAAAATATTGAGGTGTCAATAACAGTGCATCTGGCATGAGTTCTAAGGCAACATTTTGAGAGAAGATAAGAGAAAGTATGTTCTGAAAGCAATAGTGTCAATATCTACTGACAATTCAGGAGAAAAATAGGAATTGATACCAAGGACCTTTTATTTTTCCAAAGAGCTGGGCCAAAAAGAGATAGTTGTAGAAGAAAATTGTTCGTAAATAAAAATATGTTGTCCCAATTGTTAAAAAGAAACAATAGGCCTCAAATGGAGTAATTTGTGCCAAGCCCACGTCAGCAAACCAAGATTTAATCTTTAACCTAATTGCAGTTTGAGCTTCCTAGATATGTGACATTTAACCAGTCAACGTGGAATTACCTGGTTAGCACTAGAGAAACATTCCACCTGATAAGACCTTATGTTCCCCTTAGGAGAGTAACTTTGCCTGATAGAATGTATCTTTTGCTAACAATTTCTTTTTGCTGCTTTCTTTCTGTCATTAAAATCTTCTATTTTATAAAGCCCTTTGGAGCGGCTTTCTATTTACTAGATGGGAAACAGCCTGATTCATGAATCACTAAATAAAGTCAATTTGATCTTGAATTTTACTCAGTTGATTTTTTTTTTTTAATTTAAGAAAATTATATAAAATCATCCTTGGAGCTCTAAAAAATAAGATTGGATGCCAGTAAGACTCTTGTTAACTTTCAGACTGTAAGGGGTTTATTCCAAAGTCATTAATGAATTAATTTCATTTGGTCCTATCATTCAGATTTATTAAAAACATATGTAAATTCTAGCTGTTCAAACTACTGAAATTTACGAGAATTGTAAGAGGAAGAATTTTAACAAAAGATTGTAAAATAATTAAATCAGATGTAATAGAGAATCCCCAGTTTCCCTAGCCTTAAATCCTTACTTTCTTCCATTTTTTAATTTTCCTTCTCTGCCTTCCCCCAACCCTTTTCTTTTATTCTTTCTTTCTTTCTTTCTTTCTTTCTTTCTTTCTTTCTTTCTTTCTTTCTGTCTGTCTGTCTGTCTGTCTGTCTGTCTGTCTGTCTCTCTCTCTCTCTCTCTCTCTCTCTCTCTTTCTTTCTTTCTTTCTTTCTTTCTTTCTTTCTTTCTTTCTTTCTTTTTTTTTTTTTGCTACCATCTTCTTTGTGAACCTTGACCAACCAACAAACCACAAGGTTTGCAAATAACAGCCCTTAAAAGAAGCATGCTGGAAATTATCAGGGTAGAATTATAACAATAATACCAAAAGAGACAGGAAAAATTGGAATAATCTCCAACTGTTGTAACCATGATTTTCAGTGCTGTTAGTGCAATCCAAGCTGTAGGGGAAGAAGAAATTTTCCTCTATCCTTCTAGGGTTTTTTTTGTTTGTTTGTTTTGTTTTGTATTTGTCTGATCTAATAATTAAATCTACATGAGACAAATTACCAAGGAAAATAAGCAAATTTTGTTACATATATGCAACTCATGTATGTATGGGAACCTCACATACATGAGTGAATCAGGACCCCACATACATGAAAGGTTCCAAGACAAAAGGGTAAAATAAGGCGTACATAACACCCTGAGTCAAGAAATGTAGTAAGATGCCTTGAGGTTTTAGTGAGAAGGAAGGTCGTTTGCAGGAATGCAGATATTCAGTAATTAGAAGTTTTCCCTGACCTTCAGATAAGTCATAAAAGTTATGTCTGGTAATAACTCTTAATATGGGCAATACCCCAATTTAAATTCTTTCCTGAAGAGGTAAACGTTTCTCTTGAGCCTGCAGGGTCTCAGTTGCCTTCAGCTCAAAATAATCTACATGCCAATGTATCTTGGGCAGGCCTGTTCCCCAAGATGCTTTGGCCTGAACTCCTTCAGAATCAAGCCATAAGAACATGTACTGCTCTCTTCCTCTGACCGTATAAAAATCCAATTTTGCATCAACTGGAGAGTAACCTGATCTTTAGGTGTTCCCTCATTCACGTTAGCTGAATAAAGCCTTTATCCTCTCTTTGATGCCCTTAAATTATTTTCTTTAAACAGATGATTTAGCCACAAGGAGTCTAAGGAAATTTTTTTTTTCATGTTTTTCCTTTCCTTTTCTATTGTCCTACTTTATTTAAGCCATGGGGCCCTGTGAACGTGTATGGTTAGCATTAACTTATAAGTAAGTTGATGTGTGCTTTAATTATCAAATCATAAAGATTGAAACTATTGAAGTGTAATTTACTTATATGAAAATGGCAGAATAGCAATGAGGTCAAGAGAATTACCTTATTGTTTCTCTAATGCTATCCGAGTATTAATTATTTATTGAAAAAATTCAAAACTGTAAATACATCATCAGAAAGAAAAATCTAGATTAAAGGAAACATAAAATGACTTGTGCATGTCTTTTTGTGTCATGAGCAAAATGAACAAAAAGTAACTTACTTTATTCATAAATAAATCTGTGTAAAAGGCATGTGGGAATTTTAGCACCTTTACTGCTTGGAGAAACAAAGAGAAGCAAGAGTTAAGGAAAAGTATTAGAGAAAACTTTACTTTGCACACAGAAAGTTCTATCCTTAAAGCAGACTAATTATAGGAAATTTGCCCAATCATTTTATACATTTTGATTTGGACCAGTTTAGGAACGTTTTAGAGGGCCTTATCAATAGTACTCAGGCAAAACATATTTAGTGACACTTAGCATCTCTTTCATTCTGAAATTTATGGACAAATCAAAAGCCAAACTCACAAAAATTCAGAAAAGCAAACTGTCCCACACATTGAAAATGATGTATAATTGTTAGTATCTTATACATTTCAGTGTGTCCACATATAATACATTGCTCTTTAGAACACAATAGAAATGATAGAGTATATAATTCCCATTTGAGGATACAATTGAGAGAAAGGAAATATTAAGTGGTTTCTACGAGTTCCCCATATAGCCTGCAAGGGAATTAATACTAGAAGTCAGATTTTCTGACAATGTTATAGACATAAGAGTTAGCTCCACTAACTGAAAATAAATATGGTATGAAACCAGATAATCTTAACAACCAAGAGAACATTTTAAATTATGTAACCTCTTGACTCTCAAGATTTTGATATTTAAATCTATTACAAGTATTAGAACATAAAGGATTTATGGTCTGCAAAGAAAACAGCCAAATTAGATATATAGTTAATAAAATTTACTGTATTTGGCAAGTTATTGGAAGGTAGTATTTTCTAAACTCAACATAAGATAGCTTTTCATGCTATCTGCTGGTATTACTGGGAACATGGCCTGACAAAATATACTACTATTAACATAGATGAAAATCATGGAAATATATTTACTTGTTCTTATAGTCAACCACCTGTATTATGTTGCAGTGCATCATGAGAAGCACTAATAAAAGAGTTCTCATTTGTGTTTAGATGTCATGCTAGTCAAGAGTATATCTGAGATAGAACACCTGGCAAACACAAGGAGATTTTAAGGCATCCCTCTAAGGCATACTTACGTCTCAGAACAAATGATTTTGAGCTTCAGTTCCCCAGAATGCATTATTTGGGTAGTTGAGTCATTTGCAATTTGCTTAGGCCAAATTAAGTTAAAACTCAAAATTTTAACTTTGGTGGTAGAAGTAGAGAGATTTAAGAAAGGATTACAATTAATTTTTAAAATTTACTTACACAAACATTTTTACTTTATTTCTGAGAAAAAAAACATATTAATATAGCTGCAGGCACCTTATAGAAATAGTCTACTGGAACAGGCTATAGTAAATTAAGTATTACAGTCCTCAAATTGCCTGTATTTACAGCAAAATCTTTTAGTTTCTATTTCTCTATGTTCCAATTTTTAAGCATACTGTAAGCACTACATTAAATTTGTATTACAGAATTAGACAAATAAAACATTTTTACTTGTTCTTAAATATGAACTAAAACATTTATTTCTAAATATAAAAAAATCTTACCACTGATTATGAAAAGACAGCATTTAGGAAAACTGCATTCTAGATTAAAACAGGCTAAAACTTCCCAGGTGACCTCATCAAAGTGTAAAATTAATTGAGAGGACTTACATGGCTAGTAGGAAAAGGGCAAATAGCTCTTGGAAGTTTCAAATATCTCAGATTTCTCATTGTTTTTAGATACTTTCTAGATATGGTGGGACAGAAGGATAATCCCTCCATATTCTTTCCATTAGCTTGTGTGTAGCGGGGGGAGGGTGGAAACTGCGTAAAAAGTATTGAGTTCCTTGCCCTTCCACATTAACCAGGAAAACACTTATTAAAAGCTAATATAGTTAAATCTTAAACGATGTGGGGCGTAGGGGAGGGGAGTGACGCGGTTAGGGACTTCAAGACACAAGCACTCAAAAAATTGCTTATAACTTTCCACCCTACAGTCGGCCCTTTACATTTCGGGATTCAACCAGCTGCATATTGAAAACAGTATTTTCCATCCGCTGCTGGGAATCAGCTGTCCGGATACTGCAACTGGGAGCTCAAAAATAGTTTTGTATTAGAGGTTTGTTGAATCAGAAGATGCATAATTCTGCAGATAGGAAAGGCTGACTGTATTTATTGGAAAAAATCCATGTACAAGCAGACCCCACGCAATCTAAACCTGTGTCAAGGGTCCACTGTATATCTCTTTTATGATTCAAGTAGGCCTATTGAGGGTGGGGTAAAAAAAAATCAAATGTGTCTCCCCTCACTAATTGGGGGCCACTGATTCAGAGAGAACAGTCTCCCCATTAATTGGATTTTTTTTACCCCTTTTCTCAGTATATCAGTATGAATTTAAACTGTACTTAAAAGATAAGTTAAGATCTATCTTTGAGAGATATGCTTACTACAATAGTTTCATTTCTTACAGAAAGTAGCCAACCAGAGTGACACAGGTGCGAATGTTGATCAGGAAATTTAATTGTATAATTTCTTTTATCCATTGGGCCGATGCTGACAGTCAAACTTTGGCATTGGGTAGTGATGGCTGTCATTGTCATTTGAGCAAACCTAAGGAAGCTACTTGAACCTTCAAGAATGCCATAGAATAATGTGTGGGTAATAATAACAGTAATAAAATCAACAAACATATATTGTGCTTATTACATGACAGGTACTCATCGAGCATTTGTATGTAACAATCTGTTTCATCTTCACAACCATCTAACAATATAGGTACTAATACTATACTCATTTCACAGATAAATGTGGGCATAGACAGGCCAAATAATTTGCCAAATGTGGTGATGAATGGGAGTGACATCTGAAGGGAAAGATCTGAAGCAAGAGGTTCTTTGGGAAGGTGTATATACCTGTAAGAGGAGAAGAAAGTGAAGATAAGGGGAGGTATTCATGGAAGTTTTCTTTTTTGGTGGAAGTCCTCAGGATTCAGATTTCTTCAATATTTTGACACACAGAAAATTCAAGATTTTCTGAATTTTTGGCTGGACTTTAAAGATTTTCCAGATTGTATAGAATTCTCTTCTAAAATTATCTTAATTCTTTTGTAAAGAAGTGTAAATACATATCAAAATCTTGTCCTCAACGTTTCTCTGTTGTCTGCTTCACCTTTCTCTTTGAAGCAAGCTTTGCACCACATGGGAGCCCCCATGCCTGCCAGGTTCTTCTGTGAGATGATCAGCCTAAGTTGAACAATGTCTTTTACATTTAATTATAAGTGTCCAGGAGAGATTATTTGATTGATCCAACTTTGTAGAGATACTATCTTCTGGTCAATCAAATATGATTGGCAGGAAGGTAGATGTTGGACATTTTGTAGTGTCATATTGCAGAAACTCGATTTAGAGAGATATGACCATGTAGGTCATAGATTGAGCAAGTCTTTTGAATGATAGCAATGTAACTTAAAAAATATTTCTAAAAATCTCTCTCTTTACGCTCAGACACACATACATGTAATCATACATATGCATGCTATTTATGAGCAGAGATGGGGTCAATTTCATTAAAATAGCTGATTTTTTTCTTTTACTATTTTACTAGAACTGCTCCCTTTGAACTAGGCATTAGACATCTATTAATGTAGCCTTAGTACCATTGTATTTAAAATAATAATAACAGCTGCCTATGGTAGATTAAAATTTTGTTCAGCACATATTTACTCTATCTCTCTTTATCTCCATCAGAGGAACATATTTTCCTACCCTATTGATGTTGGGCTTGGCAACAGCCCAAGAACTGTTTTGCAATAAGATGTTAACAGACAATATGTGAGCTGGTGCTCGATGTATGCTTGTACAGGTGGGCTTGCGCACTTGTCCTCCTGCTTTTGACTGTGAAAATTCATGCTTGGTGTCCCATAGTTCAAGGTGATGAGAGACATGTAGAAAAGATTTAGACCCATCCCACAGCTTGGAATCAAGCCCAGAGGAGGGAGACCAGCTTAGATTGGCTAAATTCAGCTGTGTTATAGACATGTGAACAATAAATAATAAATGCTTGTTAGTGAATGCTACTGAAATTCTGTATTGTTTGTTATTCAGTGAAAACTGACTGATACACAGCCTGCTTGCCACATGCCAAGCATGTTATTTCACTTCCTTAACTACCCATCTTATTCTGTGGACTCACATTAAGTTTATATTAAGTCTAATGTCTAGATTTTTATCATATAACATCTACTGTGTTAGGTTTTAATTAATCTTCATAAAAATTGAATGCATTCAACTCATCTGCATTAATGGTTATTTAGATTGTCACTATGCCTCTTTTCCCCTCTTCTTCATCTTTTCAAGTTGACTAAAAGCCAATCTGAGTTCAAATACTTTTAACTTCAAGAATCGGGGTTTACTGTACTTCATTGCTGAATATGAATATGAATAAAGCTCTAATTCAGAGGTAAGATATACTTTGCTACATTGATTTTTAATACTGAAAATTTTAAACATTTATGGGTAAGGTTTGTAAATAATGCCAAAAGATAGAACTGTGATAATAGAGGGAACTTAAATACCTTTTCTGTGGTTCTTTCTTTACGTATTTCTTCTTAGCTCATGACTTCCTTCAGTGGTTAACTTAGTTTGTCTGATAGTCTAAGAGTATGGGCCTTCAAATTCACCACTGTTATGTTTTACAAACAATTTTCAATTGCCTTTCTGAGTAAGATAATTTCCAAAATCAACTGCATTAAAAAAAAAAAAAACTAATTTCATGGAAAGATTTGACATGTACAAATAATGTATTACATCTAATTGTTCCAGTATAATGAAATTATTTTAGGCTATACTGGATGTTTCCCTAGGTAAGACCCAATTTAAAGCATTGTTTAGGATGGGCAGGTAATTCCAACATTTTTGATCCAGGAAAATTTTGGCATTTAAATAAGAAAAGTGTTACAAAAAATTAATGATTTATCACAAAGATATGTCTTTTCCAATAGCCTTCAACTGAATGCAGTGAACTTTCTCTATACTTTAAGCACAATTCTCTTAAACTAGGTGTTTGGAAATATTTTAAGAAAATCAGCTGAACTGGGTATTCAGAAAATAAAATGTATTGCCTCACTAGAAAAAATATGACCCATTTTCATTTTTTAAATTTAAGGGTAATACTGAAAGTAAGAAAAACTTATGTAGAAAAAAGATAAACCAGTAAAAGTGATTTGCAATTAAGTATTATTGATAACACACACATTCTATTTTAAATTTTTTCAAGAGAAACAATGATATTTTCATTTCTTCACTTACATGCTCACTCAACCACACACAATACTATGCAGATATAGGTGCCTGAAAGATCAGTTCTTAACCTCAGTGTCTTTCCAGAGATATCTGACCATTAGGGAGCTATAACTGCCTTGTAGTTATTTGCTGGAGAAACAATGACAGAACTCTAGCCAGGAATCAATTAAACTAGGAGACTGTTCCATAGCTTTGTTTTCTGGAAGGAGAACAGGTGTTTAATAATTTACATAAATTATGCAAAATCTAAAGCATTTACAGTAACTAGACACTTAGCAACAGACATGAATGAAGAGGTAAATTGGCTGATGATGTTCTGTATTAGAGAGGCGCCTGCTAGTGCTGCTATGGTTATGGGTTTGTCAGCATTTCCATTATAAATGCTATTTTTTTCAGGGATTTATATTTCAGTCTTAAAATCTACCTTAGTGTTGTGTGGTGTTTTTTTAAGCCCATAGTAGATAAGGCCGTTGCCTGGTAATATATCTCATTTGTAAATAGAGTGCTTTATGTGTGTGGAAAATTATTTGAATTATATTTGTTACTGAAATAAGATAATAACGGAATTTAAACTCTTGTTTAGCTAATATTCAGAAAACAAACCAATTGAAAAATGTTCTTTAAATATCATTTAAAATCTTCAGTGTAAATTTAGATTTTTGGATAATGTTGTATAAACTGCATTGGGGAATTTGTGTACTAAAACAGTAGAGTTGATCAATTCAAGCAATAAAAAATTTTTGTTCAGACTTTCCATGTCCTTTGTTTTATGCTATGCTTGGTAGTGAATACAAAGAATAAAACACAGTATCTGCCTCAAATAAAAAGTCATCCTAGTTAGGAACTAAAACACACACATTTCTAAAAATAAATGAAAATAACAGCTGTATATATAACTATGTATGCTGATACAACAATAGAATGTTGAATTGTTTGTCATAGTATAATGTGCTATTTTAATATAGTGTTTTTACCATTCGTAAATAATTGGCCAATACACAAACTTTTAAAGATCAACTTTACAATTAATAGATGCTGCTGAATTCTTGCCAGATATGTGGGAGCTTAAAAATCCCTAGGTAAATAAGTATTTAGGAATAAGACACTTTAATTTCCTGATGTGATAACCAAGAGGTTTAAAATCTCTTTAACTTTACCTGTTTTCAGCAAGTTTAACATATCCTATGTCTTGGGAATTTTAAACTCTTTTGGCAAAGGTAAAACCCTAGTTAAATTCAACTCTTTACTTACTCTGTACCTGTACCTGTGCAGCTAAACAGATTTGGCAGAAATCTTTATCACGATAACTAGTCTCGTTTTATGGCTAGGAGCCTCAAGAAGGTACTTAATACAACCAGTCATGACACAATGTCCCTAGATTTTTTATTTTCCACTCTGAATAACTATTTTTCCCATTTCCTTTTCCAGCCTCAAACAGTCCTTCTCAACTTCCTTCCAGAAGGATCTTGCTTTCTTCTTCACTGAGAAAATTAAAGCATTCAGACAGTAAGTACCACTCCCACAACTAACGTCCTGCATGGCCTCAGCACTCACACTCTGCTTTCTGACTTGGTTCTGGAAATGAATAACTGTACCTACTTAAGCCAATTCCTCTCTATTATACTAGATTTGGCCCTTCATACTTTCTCAAAGAAACAGCTCAAGCAATTCTCCCTTCTAGCTACTACATCATCATATTTTTCATAGTCTACTGGAAATTGCCATTGCAATACGCATGTAAAATTATTTCTGCTATGTAAAATCTAAAAATTATCTCCTAATCCCTTATCTACCTCCAGATTCTTCTGCAGTGACACTCAAGAATTGCTCAAGTTACTGCAATGTAGTCAGTCCCCTTTTCCTACTTTCTATTTTCTCTATTTAATGTAGTTGAATAAGTCTTTAGAGTCTACTACTCCACCAAAGTTGCTTTCATCACGGTCATTATGACCTTTTTTCCTGCCAAGTCTCATAGCTAATTCTTAGTCCTAACTGCAGCTCTCAGAAGGTATTTGATCCAATTGATCATTTTCTCAGGGTTGATAATTTCTGGTTTTTAGTAGACCACATTCTTTTGGATTTCCTCCTACTTCACTTATTTGTCATCATTGCTACCTCTGCCTCTTTTTCCTAACTTCCCAGTGTTGGAAT
This sequence comes from Eonycteris spelaea, assembly GCA_003508835.1. Classification (NCBI taxonomy): domain Eukaryota; kingdom Metazoa; phylum Chordata; class Mammalia; order Chiroptera; family Pteropodidae; genus Eonycteris; species Eonycteris spelaea. The sequence goes on from PUFA01000046.1 coordinate 6,722,188, forward strand.
GATTAGTTCTTGATCATTTCTCTGTCTATCCTTGCTGCTCTTTTGCTGATCTTATCCAGCCTTCAAATATGATCTCTTTGTGGATGATGACTAAATTTATGTCCCTACCTCAGACTTGTGCCCTAAACCACAGACTCATATATCCAACTGCCTACTTGATGTGCTATCTGATTGACTAATAGACAACTAAAATTCAGCATGTTCAGAACAACATTTCTGATCTTCTTCCAATACTTAGAATTCACATGGAATTTTCCATTTCAGTTGATGGAACTCTCTTCTACTTATTTAGGTTGATAATTATAAATTCATATTTGGTTACTTTATTCCTCTCACACCACACAACAATTTATTCTTCAAAATGTATTCATAATGTGCCAACTTTTCATCATTGCTACATTTCACTGTGTTGCAAGCCACCTTTATTCTTACTTGGATTATTACAATAGCCTCCTAACTGGCTTCTATGTTTGTCCACACAATCAATACACAGCACACAACCAAATAGATATTTCTAAAAATGCAATTTGGATGATGCCATTCTTATGTTTGAAGCACTGTAAGAATTTTCATTTTATATAGAGCATGCCCAAAGTCCTTAACATGGCCTATGAGATCTTATACAATTTTCCCTCGCAAGCATCTCCTTTTATTCTTTCTTGTTCTCACTTTTCTACAGCCACAAGCTTCCTTCCTGGGAAATGTTAACAGTTCACCTGTAGCAGAGCCTTTGCTTCGACTGTTTCTTCTGTTTGGATGCTCTTCCAAAATTTACTTACATAGCTCACTCTCTCATCTCCTTTGGAACCTTTGCCCCATCTGACCCATGAGACCTACTGACCACCAATTAATACTACAACCTGGCCCTACCCTTAGCATTTTTTTATTCCTCTGCTTTACTTTTTCTCAGAACATAGAAATTATCATTTTTAAATATGCTATATAATTACCTCATTCTTTTGATTATTGTGGATCTGTCTCCACCAAGAGAAGGTAAGTTCTGAGGATGAAGGTCTTTGTCATCATATTCACTGGTGCATTCCAAATTTCTGGAATCAGTATCAGTCACACAGATATCAAATAGATAGCTGTTTGTATAAATTATGAAACTGACAAAGACATTGGAACAGAGAGTGTCTGTGGTCTGTGTTTGGGATCACCATTGTGAGAGTTAAGAGCTTAGAAATGCCAAAAAATCCCTCTTCTCATCATTTTTCCTCTTGTCAAAGTAAAATGCCCACATGGGAGAAAGCTAAAATAGAAGACATGCTTCTGAGGGCATTACATGAGCATAGCCACTCAGCTGCACAAAAAGCAAGGAATCACCACAGTAAATTGAGGAAAGTGAAACTCTAGCAATGTGTCTTCATCTTCCTTTTCTGTTCCTCCTTTCTCTTTGCCCCTTCCACTTCCTCTCCTCCTCCTGCTTCTCTTCTTCCTCCTTTTTCTCTTTTTAGTTTGAGATAAATTTCTGTCACTTCTGTCAAAAGATAATTTTCAAAAAGTATAAAATAAAATCATGACTTGAATAGAAACATAAAAATGAACACGTGTAAAATATTTTATTTAATTCTTTAAGGAGAAAGCTATTGAGGCATTACAACCAATTCAAAGGAAAATACAAAGAATAAACACATTTATAGATCATGAACATTGAAATGAATGTGTAAATTGAGGCAAAACAAGCTTATTCCACAGTGGAGGAAGGAAGTCAATTGAATCTGTACTGGACAGACAGAACCTGCATATGTACAGATAAGAATTATCTTGCATGTCTATCGGTTATCTACTATTTATAATTATAAAATAGCTCCCATAGAATCAGAATCTGATCATTTATTATGCTGTATACAACACAGGTTTCCATTAAAGTGCAAAGTTTTTCTATACCTCCCAAAATATCTTTTCATATCTTCATGCTGATAAAACAGATAAATTTTACAATAAAAACCATGAATTAATACTTGTATTAATTCTTATGTTGCTGCTGTAACAAATTAGCACAAATTTGGTGGTTGAAAACAACACAGGTTTATTATTATACAGTTCTAGAGGTCAGAATTCTAAAGTGGGTTTTAGTGGACTAAAATCAAGGTGTTAGCAGGTCTCTCTCTCTCTCTTTTCCCGCCAGAGGTAGCAGGGGAAAGTCGATTTTCCTGACAGTTTCAGATTCTAAAAGATGCCTGCATTTCTTGGCTTGTGGCCTCCTCCTCTGTCTTCAAGCTAGCAGCATGGTGTCTTCAGATCTTTCTGTTACTCTCAACTGCTCTCCTGCATTTCTCTTCCAATTTAAAGAATCTTTGTAATTACAGTAGGCCCTCACAGATAACCCTGGATCTCTTTATTTTAATGTCATGTGATTAGGAATATTAATTCCATGTGTGACCTTAATTCCCCTTTGCGATGCAACATAATGTATCTCAAATCCTGGAGATTATAAAGTGAACATTTTCACATTCTGGCGAGGGGGGCATTATTCTACATACCACAATACTAGAATAGAAATATTTAATCTTTAGAGATTTTAATCTGTTAAGATTGAAAATATATTTAATTATGATTATGCATAATTTTATACTCTTTAAATAATCCCTAAAATGAGAAAAGTATGCACAAATTATGATCTGTTCATTTAAGAACAAATTTTAAGGCACATATAGTGCCTCCATATTTATTCCCATAAAATTTTGGGAGGTTGGCACTTTTGTTTCTGCTGCTTAAAGTAAAAAGCTTATTTCACTTGCACCCTTGAGACACACAACACTATTTCAAAACAGTAACAATTTAAGATATTTTTCTTTTTTCATCTTTGAAAATAAAAAATGCTCTTATTTTTTTAAATTCCTTGCCCAATCCTTTAGATTAAAATATAAAATAAACCACTTTTCTAGCAGAAATTTTCATGTAATACCTTGCTTCTTTCTAATGCTGTTGCAGTGTCCATATGAGGCCTTCTGTGCAATTTTAGGAATCTTTACAAGGTTACTTGAAATAATCTGTGTAAATTGGACGCACTTTTGTTGTTCAACAAGCTTCAAGGATTCACAAACATCATTCAGTCCCTGAGGTTTATGATAAGTAAAAGAAAGACCATAGATACTTGAAACAATTTGTTTCATGTGCAGTTGTCTCATGAAAGAGGAAAAGGGAAAATATAATACTTACTCCCAATTCCAACAACAGCCATTCAGATAGAGTTTGGGCCAAGCAAAGTAGTTTATTCCTCAAAACCTAATGGCATCCATTTTGGAAATTTTTGACAGTGTGAAGTCCTAATTAGTGTCCCTAAAGCAAATTGTAATTTACATGCTCTCTACTACACTTATGTGTGCTTAACTCTGCAGCTGAAAGTTCCTCCAAGGCTTTAAAAACAGACAAAGAGTAAGTAGAGTTTAAAAAAAACAAAAGGAGGAGGGGACCCTGAAAACACCATCAGCCTTTTGTCTTTGTACTTTTTAAAAAGTTCGTTTTAATATTTTTTTTTTTGTCTAAGCTAGAAGATATCATCTCTTCACTTTAAATATCAAGAATTAAACATGAAGATATTTTATACTTTGCTTCTGCTAAAGCTTTAGCACTTTATTCCTAAATTTCGAAGACATTGAAAACATTTTCTGGGAAATTTATTTGGAGTCCAAACAGATTTTTTTCTCTTTTCCCTTATAAAAAAATATCTATTTTCATGTATCATAAACACGTTAAGTTAAAAAAAGTACATGTAAGAATAGTGCAAATGCAGGATAAACCTTGTTTAATGAATTGCCTTTTATAGCAAAGAGATCAGGAATCTTGGAATTACTTTATGTCAATTAATGCATTAACACTGTCTTCTCTCATTTTTTTTCTCCTTATTGATTTAATTATGAGGAATCCTACTAATAGGACTGTTGCAAGAATGAAACAAAAAAACAAGATCTTCAAACTTTGTAAGTAATTAGTTAATGTCAACCTTTCTGTTTTCTTAAATTCTTTCTGGAATAAGGAAAGCTATGAATACTAAATGGTTAATGATAACAGACGCGCGCGCAGCGCACACACACACACACACACACACACATCTCTGTCTTCTTGAGTAAGAAAGAGTGGGAGTGAGAGAAAATTATAACTTATGTAAGTACCTTCCAAGGAAAAGAGAAATAACTGAGAATATTTGTTATTTTATAGCATTCTCAAGGATGTATCATGCTCAATCAACTGGTTTATTCTTCAAATTGACTTTGGTTTTTATATATCTATGTTTTGTATCTGGCTTTCATTTCTTTGATCCTCCTAACTTTTGTAATTCTACTAATTTTTTTCAAGGTCTAATTTAAATTCTCTCTCTTCTTTGAAGTGTCCCCAACTATGTTAGGTTGAGTTTCCTATGAAGCTAAGCCTGAGATGAGGGCAGTCTATGAGGCATATTTGAAAAGTGGTTCCAGGAAGCATCAATAAGAAGTGAGAAAAGAAAAGGGCATGGAGCTAGGGCAGGGTATGTTTATGAGCAGGGTACCTCTGTGGGCAACTGAAGTTCATTGCTTCTTGGGCTTCAAAGAGATTGCAGAGAGCATGCATCAGAGTTGTTCCACCTGATGGGTGAGAAAACTGAGCCGTTTATCCACTAACCAGCACCTGCCATTAGGTGAGAGCTGCTGCTGCAGGGTAGGGAGGGGATCATTAATCCCCCAGTGCATCTGACATTTCTAGCCCCACCTGTGCGGCTCTGATGGCCAGAGTGGCAGTCACAGTTGTGTACTGTAGGGAGCTATGGGGAAGAAGGTATGGGAGTGGAGGGGAAATAGATTCCTGAAGAGACATGGGAAGTGCTGTGACTTTGTGACATGCCAATTAAACTTTCTAGTTATTTGCAAGTGTCTCCGTGGTTTGGGTTATAAAAAGATATGCACACAGCCACATACACTTCTCTCATCTCCCTAGCTATAATGCCAGAATGGAATAATGGTAATGCTTAGAGCATGGCTCTGTGGTTAGTCTGTCTGTATTCAGAAGCTCATGCAAGTAGCTGTGTTGCCTTGATAATAGTTGTTTAAACTCTGAGCCTTAGATTACCCATCTGTAAAATCTGAATAATACTGCTTTATTTTCAGAGTCATTGTGATAATTATAAAAAATGATGCAAAAAAAAAAAAAAAAACCCACGGTAAAAGTAGACATTGCATAAATGCTGATAGCTCCCCTTTGTCCTATTTCTTATGCATTTCCCATAGCCTTTTGGTCTTTTCAAAGTCTATTGCATCATGTTTATGCTCATCTACAGAAAGAAACATGTCCTTCTCATTTAACTCATTTAAGCAATGTGTGTCTCCCTTTCTCTCCTCCATACTGCTCCCATTGCTGTCACTCTCTCCAAATTCCATATTTGTTATGTTTTTCTCTCTGATCAAAAGGGAACATTTAGAAGAAGAATTTAACCTTAAATATTTAATTGAATATGATTTTTTTTTTTAATCTTTGGAGCCACTCTTTTGACCTCTTTTCTGATTTTTCTACCCCACAAAAGTTGAACACCACCCTCAAGGGGAACCAGAAAATAAAGGGAATGGGGAAAAAAATGCTCTCTTAGTCCTGGGTTTGGAAATTCTTCTAGGCCTTTCCCTAGGAGAGGCTCTTTGAATTCTTACAGTGCTCATGTGTTAGGAAAGCACTAGGGCTTTACTGGAGGTCCTAAGATACTTAGCAGGTAGGGTCCTTAGGAAAAACATAGAGGATTTCTCTGTTTGTTGTATTGGCAGAGTATTAATTCTGTGAAAGCAGGGGCATAAAGGTTCTATTGACTGTGGTTTCTGTGGCACATTTCGTTTAGCATATGGCTTTTTAATTCGTGAATTAGGGATCTGCATATATTTCCTGTGACTTGTCAAGACTGTGAGATGTTGAAAACATTTCTAACATCTTCATTCGTAAAGTGAGGTAATAGTACCTACCTTCAAAGGTTATTCCAGACTCTAATGGGAAAACACTTTCAAGATGCTTGGCATAATACACAATAGCCAGTTCACAATAAACATTAGTTTTCTTCATACCTGACTCCTAAGGTTGTTTCTGTAAGATGTAATAATATAGTTTTGAAAGTTAATTGAAATATAGGAGAAGCAAGAGCATCCTTGTAGGTATGGAAGTATTTTTATTTGTTTCTCAAAAACTCTAGTGTTCTCTTGTGAATTTTAGTATATAAAAAAAAAAAAAACCCAAAACGAAAAACAAACAAAGAAAAACAGAACTGTCTGAGTGGTAATCACCATATGTTCTGCTGGTTTTTATTTTATTTTATTTTTTAAAAGATATTTCATCACACTAGTGCAAAGCCCATATCGAAATGCTACATAGAGACTTTTGCTCTCTGTAATAATTGTTAAAGAAAAACAAAGCTTAAATGAGCTATTAAAAACAGGAGTTTGTTGAGTTAAATAAAAGCTATCTTTGGAAATGTGGTTTCTACTGAAAAAAAGAAAATCTACATGGAAGTAGTGTTTGCTAGTAAAGCTTGCTTGATTATCCCCACCTGATGTGTCTCACACCATAGTCACCACAGGGTAGATTATATAATGTGCATTGGTTTGAAAATGTATAATCTATTATCCTTTGCTACAGTGCTTGTATTTCATGCTGACACATTCAGCTAAAACCCTGTTTGCTGTATTGAGCTCTTTATTCAGGTTTTCTTGATGGTCTGGGAAAGGAAAAAGGACATTAGTGTCTTCTTTTTTTGCTCTCTTGGATACCTTTCAGAGCAATCTCTTTTCAGTAATGGGCAAAATAACTTGACTGTATATATGTGTTTATGTGTGAAATATATTTTTTTTTTCTTTGATATCTATCCCAGGGAATATCCAATTAATGAAACAGTGTACTCTCCCCTAAGGAATGAGGTATGTGTTTTTCCTTATCTATGATATCTGATTGTTATCACTTCTAAATCTTTTTTATTTATTTTTGCTTTCCAGATACACCAGGGCAGAAACTCTGCCCTTTACTGATCGTGCATTGCCCTGACTACTTCTTTGAAGAGATGAGGAATTCAAATTGTTCCTCGACTTGTATTAAAATAGAGGTTTAATATGGTGGAATATGTAGAGCAATTGCCACTAAGCCAGTCAGAATATATTTGCACATATCATTGTTCAGGATTGTGGGGTATATTGATTCAGTTTTGGCAGCCCATGCCAATGGGAAGTGTGACAGACATGGCTGTCAGTGATATGATTCAGTCTTAATCAGTGCTATTAGAGACATGCATGCAAAAAAAAAAAAAGCTGTATAGATTAATAATAAATAAAAATAATAAATAAAAACTACAGTCTCAAATTAGCTGAATTGAGCGTAATGGACCTAGAGACATAAAGTTAATTTGTTTGCGCGCTCCAGCAGGAGAACTCATCTCCTCATATAGCCTTATTTTTAAGAATGAGTGACCTTTATCCTGGAAACCGATGAGAATAACAGCTTATAGTTTGGCACCCACATGAAGTGAGTAAAGAAGAAAAGAGTTGCCTATGGAGTCAGCCTGCTGGATTTATGTCAACCTCATGATGATCAATGAGTCTAATAGGTGTCACAGGTGGATCCATATTCACTTCTGGAATTTAATTCTTAGCATTTGAGCAATTGACTTCTGGAAAGGGCATGAGAAATATTTACACTTATATTAGTAAGGAGGAAAAAGTGTCCCATGCCTGCTCTCTTCACATAGTAAACTTTGCCAAAACCATCTTCTCAATTATCTTAGAGTGATAGAAATACCATGTGATGACTATTCATGGGTTATTCTCTTTAGATTACCTATTTCTTTTCAAAAGAAAAATTTTCTTCATTTGCAACAGCACATTGTTTTTGAGTATTGGTGAAGATGAGGGCTTTTCATAGTCTTTTATTTTGTTACTAGATTTTATGATATTCTATATTCTTTCTCCCAGTAGTATATAAACCTGTATATCCTTCCTATTGGATATAAAGTAAATTTTAGAATAAGCCCTTTATCAGTTATTTTTTCTGTGTTTTTCTTTCCTTCCTTTTTGGTTCCCCAAGTTAGTACAGTGCTCCATATAGAAGAGATTCACAAAATGTTGTTCATTGTATGAATCTATTCTTTTTGGATGGACATAACTTTACAAACTGGAAAATTTCAAATACTACTTATAAACACCCTCACTGTCACAGTCACTGTTGCTTCCGTCAGTCAAAAAAATGCTTATTTTAAGCATTAAGAAGTCCTTCTTGATGGATGAACATAATTTCGATGTGCTCAAGATTTTATTTTGGGCATTTAGCATTCATTTGTATGAAAATCCTCTTTTTTTTGTATTATTATTATTCTTTTTAGAATACGTTACCTTCCATAGACTATTCACTGCACTTGCGTCCACAGTCCCTATAGAATACCTCTTACACAGCATTTGTGCAATGAGACATAACACTTGTCTGGCACACTGAGCATATCACAAATGACTTTATGTGAGTTTCTAGAATTGTATTTTTGTGTAATTCCTAGCTACAGAGTGCAAATTTTAGATGAACTTTCTGAAAAACATGGAGAGCTTCAAATCCCTAATTCTTTTTCTTTAGAAAGAGGTTTCATCAATACTCATTCAAGTTGGAAAAGAGAATATGAACAGATGGCTGTAGCGAGCAGCACATTGCAACTGAGAAGCAGCATACAGGTACTAGTGAATACGACATTTGGTATTCCATAATAGTCTTGAAAATTAATTTTAAATCAGGCTTCAAAATCATAATAAAGAGCAACTTATATATTATTCATTTCTTTATTCCAAGGGCTAATGTTCAGAGTGTTAAGTACAATATATGCTGGAAGAAGGCAAAGAAAATGTGATTTTCAATTAAACACATAAAGTGTGTTTAAAAACTGCTGGCATGACCTTAGTTATTTTTCTAGGATCTCTGAATGACTTTTGAGACTTTTGGCCCCAAAGACCCTTAGAATTAACAGAAATATAAAGTTAAAGAATGTAAGGAAACTATTTTAAAAGTTTTAATTTTATATTTTATGCCAACTCTGGTTGAATTTTTGAAGGTAATTAGTTGGTCCAATGCCAGGAGTGGTAAATATTTTATACTTGCTCATGGAAACAGGTAGCTGGAATGTCAAATTTGTACACATCATCAAAGCAGGAAATATTATCTATGCTAATGTATAGGTGGCTGCCTCCAAGGTTCACAGGCAATCAGACATTTTCTGAAGAGTTAGTTCAGCACATATTTTGATTTCTATTTAAAATAAATACTGCTGTCTGAAAATTCTGATTTTTTTTTTTTGGAGGAGCTGTTTGGGAAATGGTAGTATTATGATAGGAAGGGTGACTTGTTACAATATTATTCCTTTGAGTTACCATGTCTGATTATCTTAGTGGTAATGCAAGCAGAACATTCTTTAAATTAATAGAAACTTTCCAAATTGCATTCATTTACAAGAGATGATAATTATGTAAAGCAAAGAAATTAGAAAATATGAAATAGCTCCATGAGTGTAGAGATTTCAGCACAAAGAAGTATTATTCTCATGGCATTTATTAATATCATGTGGATATATGCTTGCTGTGTACGTGTGTGTGCATTCACTTTAAAACAGATTTGAATAGTTTAGGAATTTATTTTACAATGTGAGCCTGTAGTGAGTATATTGTCTGCCTTGAGAATATCTCTTTTAGGGACTCAGAGAATTCTATATCAAATAAAAGAAATGTTTTATGATGGGAGTGATACGAATATTGATATCTAGTAGACCTAATATGAATCCTTTCTCTAGCATTTACCAGTTAGGAAGCTTCATAATCAGTTAAGTAACTTCTGCAATCTTTGTGCATAAATGGATATGTCAAGAATAGAGACCCCATGGTGTTGTTGTAAGGGTTATTTAAATATTATACATAATATGATTCAGACATGTCACCTGTCTTTATAATTATACTTTTATATACCAGCAGAAATATACATATGTGTGTCATTGAAACATTATAATGCAGGAACTTAATTTTGATCAACAAGTTTTTATGGAAGGCTTTATGTGCATATGGTATTATGACCAATAGCAAAATAACATATTTTTCTAACATACCATGATATTTATTGGGTTGTGACATGGATTGTGTTATAGAAGTCTCACAATATTCCTGAAATAAGAAAGTTAAAGAAAGTCAAAATAACTTGTCTGAGATTGTGCAAACTCTTCATGACAAATAAAGGATGGCAACTGATCTAGAAGTCTTTTCACGATACTTCATTACCTCCCAAAGAAAGTGAAATTCTTTTCATCTAATTGAAGGTAAAAATTTTCTCCATTCTTCCCACTATCTAAAAGTTCAGTGATATCTAATTTTTTGTCAGTAAGTTCACTGCAATAAACATATTAACTGATTATAATAACATCTTACTAGTTTGATTCCTTCCTATTGATTCTGTCAAATTAAAGGCTAAACTTCACTCAGGGAAAACCAAGTGTGTGAGGCATAACTTAATTAAATGAGACAAGCATTTATTAAATGCTTAATATGTGCAAAGAAATTTCACATGGTACAGTGTTGGTAAACTTGCATTCATGTGTGGTCCTTAGATTGTGCCCATTATGTCTGGGAAGGGAAGTTCTCATCTTTTAACAGAAAGAAATCCTTGTCACTGTTAATTGATTACATGCACACATGGAGTCCAAAGGCTGTTGTAAAAACATTTCTTTACATTTCAGTCCAGAGTACAGTGTAACAGTGGTGTGTACAACATCCACCACAGTGATCTTTTTCTCTCTCTCTTTATCACTCCATGTTCCCTTGGTCTTTTCTCTCAATTTTCCTCTATTCTGGAAGCCCACAGCTATGTCATCTTTTGATGATGATGGCAATGATTGACTGAGAACTTTCAGATTGTTTTCCAAGTGGAATGTTTAATAGTCAAACAATCACTTCTCTTATAAACAATGGCTGCTTCTTAACAATGAGTATATTATTAAAGAAAGAAAACAGTCTTTTTAGGCTCTAAATTATTAAGAATTCAAGAAGGGCTAGAAAGTCATTACATTTGAATTATGGCTCTTGTCATTATGAACTGTGTGACCATAGTAAGTTAATCTCTCTGAGTCTTCATTCTTTATCTACAAAATGGAGAAATAGTAGGGCCTTGATCTTCTTAGGAGGGTTATATGAGTTAATACATGTAAGGCTCATAGGATAGTGCCTTGTGCTTAATGATTACTATATCTGAATTATTAATATTATTTTTTTAATTTGTGCATTTTACCCAAAACCTCCTCATTACCATATTGAAAAGGAAGGAAAAGAGTGAGGGAAAAGAGAAATTTTTATATTCATACAAATACATTCATACATACATATATAAGTACATATATACACTGATTAAATGATTAAAGTTCTGTGTTTATTCAGAAATATTTCAAAGTTTTGAATCCCTTTTCACCTATGGCTCTGACATATCATACGTAGGCGCATATGTAATGAAGAGTAGAGTCCCTTGGCTATCAAAAAGAATCTGCATTTTTCGCTCTTTTTTAACTTCTCACCATTTTATTACACACAAGTAGAGAGAATAATATAAGGAATCTTCACGATAATGCTGTAGGATTGCAATTGATAATATAACTTATTTAATTTGGTATATAGGGTAATAGAACACATTTGAATCTTGATCATAAAGGTTAAGTAGAAATTTGTTAGGTTGGAAAAAGGAATTTCAAGCTGAGAAATGAAGACAGGATAAATGAAGTCACAGGGATATAAAATACCTATGTTATAGAGTGGGGGTTACTAAATCATTGTATGTGTATTTATTAATTTGCATTTTCTGGAAATACACTCTGAAACTGAAATTTACATGCAGAAGTTTATTGAGGAGTACATTTAACTGTTGAACATCATGGGGATTAGAAGCTCTGAGCCTAGCACAGTTGAAAATCTACATATAACTTTGAAGTCTACAGTCGGGGCTTTGCATCCTCGGATTCAAACAACCACAGATGGAAAACAGTATTTTTAATCTGTGGTTGGGAAACCACAGTTGGAAATGCAGAAATACAGTTTTCCATCTGCAGTTGGTTGAATCTGCAGAAGTGAAACCCATGGGTAGGAAGGGCCAAGGGCTGAGTGTATTTATTGAAAAAAATAAGTGTATAGGTGGACCCACGCAGTTCAAACCTATGTTGTTTAAGAGTCAACAGTATTTTCAGAAGGGACACCTGTAAGGAAGTTATGAAGGCAGGATTGGGCAGTAAAAAGGATAGATTCTCTAAGCAATTACAACTGAGTCTTCAATCCATCTGGAACTGGTACAGCCTTCAAAGCTTTCCCTATTTGAGGTGAGAGGACCAGATATTGTGTCCCTGCATCAACAATCTTAGCTGGGGGCTGTCTTTGGAAGGGGTAATCTTGAACAAGATTTCTATGGCCTAGAGTAGGGATCTTGTCCACACAATCTCTGTCACACTACTTCACTCTGTTGATATAGTGCAAAAACAGCTATAGACAATACATAAACAAATGGTATGGCTGTATTCCAGTGGAATTTTACTTGCTAAAACAAAGTCAGCTCATGGGCTGTAGTGTATTCACCCCGGGCCTCAAGTTAAAACTGAGGAGCACAGCTCTGAGACAGACTGTTGATATTCCCAGAAGCTGGGGAATGGGTGTTAGACCCTCAAGAGTAGTTTTGGACAGAGCATAGATGCACTACGTTCACCCCTTGCACTTTTTAGATTTACATGTGCCTTATGGTAAGTTTTTCCCATCTGTTCTCCACCATCTGTTGACAGTTCTACATTTCTACTATAATTAAAGTAGGTCATCACTTTTTCTAAGCTTCCAAAGCCCATCATAACAGCATGTTGGCACCAACAAACTTAGAGATCTTGATATTTCACCTCCCACCACCGCTAATTCCTTGATTTAGCGCCTTGAGGATTTAGGCCCAGGAGAACTGGGCTCAATGCTGATATCTGCCAACTAGCTTCTGCAGCTCCCTTGGCATTTAGTCTCTCTTCCTCTGTACCAGGCCCAGCAAATCCTCATTGAAACCGTGCTGGGATTTTACCTTAATTATTGGTCAGGTTGCTGGAGGGAGAAGTGGAGATAGACACTGAGTAGAGTAAGCTTCAGGGTCCTGAGAAGTTAATCTTGAGTTCATATCACTTTCCATGGCTCAAATATTACCCCACTGACCACAGTTTCTTAAGTTACATTAGCGGGTTTCTTAGGCTTGATAAATACCATAGCAAGAAGCAATGGAAACAGCCAGTATGACACAAGCCTGAAAATGCCTCATCACTAGAAAATATGTCTTTCATTTTAGTAGCTAGACAGAGAAAGTTCAGAGGCAAAATGAAAATGAGATTTTTCATACAAAGAAAAACATCTTAGCCAAGCTCAGCTTTAACAAACACTGCTACTTCTTTCTCAATATTATTGTTCTTCTTCTTCCTTATTAATATAATCCTGATTTTTATTCTAGCAAATTGCCACTCAATACAGAGACATTCAACAGCCTCCTTTGCAGTTATGTTAGCTATATGACTAAGTTCTAGCTAAGGAGATACAAATGAAAGAGATACATGAGACTTCCAGAATTTTTCCAGATAGATTGGAGGAAACTGTGCTCCATTTTACTTTTCTTCCTCCTTGGACACAGAAATAGTGGCTAGAGCTCCAGTAGCTATCTTGCAAGGGGACTTAATCTTTGGGCTTAAATTTTGCTCTTGAAATTTGATAATTACAGAGAATTTTATATTCAAATTTATATTTTATTATTAGAATATCATTAAGTTGGCATCTTATTATTTCACTATCTTAATATTTTTATTTGATTTTATTATAGAAACTCTGAGTTGCCTATTTTTGACAGCATGATTAAGCATGAGAAATAGAAAGAGTACATTTTCAGCCTTGGGTATAAATTGGCCTTTGGAGTTGACGTGCTTAATGTACTATGTAATCATTTTCAGATCAAAATAAGTTTAGTCCCCAAATCAAGTAGGACTCAAGTCTTTACCATCCACCAGTGGTTATAAGAGGAGACAAAGAAAATGGTGTTGGAGGAATGGCCTCGTGAACGTGAGGGCAGTATTGTCTGATGGATTTCTACTTTCCTAGAACAGTCACAGACCCTCAGAGTCCTTAAGTCTTATGGTTAAGATCAATTAGTTAAAATAATGGAAGCCCTAGGAATAATGTTGGGTACATTGGCTAAGTTTACTCTCCACTGCTGATGTTTCTATTTTCGCTGATGAAGCTTTGTAAACATTTTGCTCCTGGGAACTCCCCTCCCTCTTTCTCACTACCCCAGGGCAATAGAATGATTTAACCAATTAGGAATAGGAGAGGAAAAACACACACATTGGCCAACACCTTACCTCAGCCTTCCTCTTGTGAATAAGTTGCCTGAAGTATGCACATGTCCATGTCACTGCTGTATGTCGTAGTTCAGCACTCTTTCTGCCTCAGTAGGTAAGTCAATCATACTTGGGAATTCAGTTTTGGAAAGTCCACTTGCCTACAATATGATACAATCCCCAGGATAAAACAACATGCATTTAAAAAAGTACATAATACATAAAGATTATATTGAATTATAAAATAAACGTCTGTGTAACAATCACCGGATAGAACATTGCCATCACCTCTATCTATCCCTTCTGGATCTGATGCCATCCCTATAACTAAAGATACCATTATCTATATTTTATGTATGCTTTTCTTTGCACTTTTAACACATATAAGTGTATTACTAAATGCTATAGTTTTGCCTATTTCTGGACTTTATAAAATTAAATCTGGGTTGAATTGGGTTCCCCTTAAATTTTATATGTTGAAATACTAAACCTTGATATCTCAGAATGTGGTCTTATTTAGATAAGAGTCTCTATAGAGGTAATCAAGTTAAAATTAGGGCATTATGGTGATCCTTAAAAGAAAAGATGGGTGTCCTAATAAGGAGAATAAAGTTGGACATATATAGAGGGAAGGTCATATGAAGACACAAAAAGAAGTATGCCATCTACAAGCCAAGAAGATTACCTAAAACAGATCTTTTCATTACAGCTCTTAGAAGAAACCAACCCTGCTGACACCTTTATCTCAAACTTCTAGCCTCCAGAACTGTGAGACAAAGCATTTATGTTGTTTAAACCATCCAGTCTGTGGTTCTTTGTTTCAACAGCCCCAGCAAACTAATAGAGACTTATGCAGTATGTATGCTTTACTGTCTGACGTCTTGCTCGCAATTTTGTGAGAGTCATTCATGTTCTTGAATGTAGTGGTAGTTTATTTTCATTGTTATATTTCATCATATGAATATTATAAAAATAATTTATCAATTTTATCAATTTTGTTATTGATGAATATTTATTTTCCATGCCTTCATCCAGCCAGTCAAACCATTCTCACTGATCATAAGTCCACATATGTTACAATATTGAACCACTCTTTTCTCCATACAAAGTGGATGATGGATTTACTGTTCAGTCATCTGCCCATTGGGAGAATTTTCTCTCACCGCTGTCTTTCAAGACAATCTTTGACAGAGGCTGAACTATAGTATACCTGTTATCCTTGTTAAGCTTGCACCCACGGTCAGAACCAACGAATTTGATTGAGTCAGGGTTCTCTGGTTCGCAATCACATCTTCCCCATTTCCATCTTAGATCTCACCAGAAGCACTTTTAACGTTCATAGGTTACTCTACAGTATTCTCTTCATGATGTATTCTCTAATGTGACAGATTTCTCTCCAGCTCTTTTCCTTCTGAGTGCTTACCAAATTTGCAATCTCTTCAAAGAAATCTAGCCTTTTTCTAACATGCATCTTAAAACTTTTTCAGTCTCTATCCAATACCCAGTTCTAAAGCTACTTACACATTTTTAAGTTATTTATTTATTTATTTATTTATTTATTTATTTATTTATTTATTTATTTATTTATTTTACAGCTGTACCCCACTTTTGGTACCAAAATCTGTATTAGTTTGCTAGGGCCATCATAACAAAGTACCACAAACTGAGTGACCCAAACAACAGAAATTTATTTTCTTATAATTCTGGAGGCTAGAAATCTGAGATCAAGGTTTCAGCAGGGTTGGTTTCTTCTGAGGCCTCTCTCCTTGACTTGTAGCAGTGGTTGTTCAACATCCAATAGCTGTTTTTTCAAAATATCTTCAAAGCCTCATACAGGTACATTCCCTTTTACTAGTACTTACTCCCAATTCACTGCCAATTAAAGTTTTACAATATGGCCAACACCTGTGGACCAAGGGCTGCCTAGGTACCACTTTACAATATGGTCAACACCTACCTGTGGACCAAGGGCTGCCTGGGTACCACCTACTACTTTTGATGGAGCTTCCATTGCCAGGGGGTGGTAAATGAAATAGAATCAAATTCTAAATTGTCAGATACATTCTCAGACCATTTGTAATACCAGCAATTATAGGCTGGTTTCTCCAGAAGCCCATGCTGAGATGAAACCTGGGGTATGCAATGTTTTTAGGGACTAACACCTACAAAGGATGGGCAGAGAAAAAAGGTGAAGTGAGATACAGGCCTAATTATGTCTTAGCAAACCTGGAAGGCAGATTCTAGCAAGCACTTAAGGCCAAAATGGGCGGGCCTTTAGAGCCCAGTCTCTCACAGTAACTGGGTATGGCTATGAGAAGCTGCCTGGGAAAATAACTTGGGTGATGAGCTCCCCATAGCTGAAGTGGAGGAGCTGATAACCAGTGACTGTTGGCTGATTTGGCAAGAAGCCTCCGAACAGCAGGTTTTTCCTTGAACGGCAGCAGATCTCCAGGACCGGCAAAGGTACATTTTCTTCTCAGAAGTAGAATATTTGGGTGATAGATTACGTGTACCATTAACTTTAGCCCATAATGCCAAACTCTTTTCGAAATTGATTCTAGTACTTACATTCTTCTTAAGGTGTATGAGAATTTTTAGTTGCTTTACTTCTCTGTGAACACTTGGTATTTTCTGTTGTTTTCATTTTAACTGTTTTGGTTGGTCTATAATGATGTTATAATTTGGCATTAATTTTCATTTCACTAATTGCTAATGAAGTTATGCTCTTTTGCATTTTTATTAGCCGCTTGGATAAATTCTTGGTGAAGTGGTTGTCGGAGGTTTTTGTCCACTAAAAAATTTGTGTTGTATCCTGTTAATAAGTCATTGTCGTTATATGTGTTGCAAATCTTTTTTAAAAAAATTCTGAGCCTTTTAATGGTATGTTTTGATAAAGAGACTTCATTTTTTATGTAGCACAATTTATTTAACTTTTTTCTTACAGATAATGCTTTTGAGTTTTGTTTAGAAAGCCTTTCACTATCTTAGCGTCATAAACATGTACTCCTGCATTACCTACTAAAAGCATTTTGTTTTGCTGTAGACCTGCAACTCACTTAGAATTAATTGTTGTGTGCGATATGAGGCAGGGGAGAATTTCTAAAAATCGTTTCCATATAGAGCTACTTTTTTTTTTTTAAGTTTTAGCAACTTTAAACCACAAATTTTACTTCTCATTTACACCCCTTGTCCTTCATGGCTGGGCTCTGGCTTTATGCTACAGCCTCTATTGGAACAGTGCTGGTCTTTGTTACACAGAGGAGACTCAGGAGAGAATAGACGTGTAAATCTTTGCCCTGAAGTGATGCTAACTTCTCATGTTTCATTGGTCAAAGCTGGTACATGGGCAACATTTCAACAATTGTGTGTACTTGTTATCTTCTTATAGGGCGGGCCAGCAAATTTTAGTGACTACTAATGTATTCTTTCACACACTTTTGCAATAAAACAAGCATGTATCTATGAACCTTACAGCTTTTAATCATTCTTTTCTTTTCCATTCGATCCTTGCACTAATATACTGTTTAATTACTGGAATTTTATGTTTCCATACTCAGTGTAGTCATCTTCTAACCTGGTTCTTCAAGAATGTCTTGTCTCTTCTTTACCTTTTGCATTTGTATTTTTTAAAAATTTAAATTTCACAAGACAAAAAAAGAGTTTGGATTTTGACTGGGATTTTGTTGGCTTTGAAGTGAAACATTATGAAGTTAAGCCATTAATCATTTCTTCTGTTTGGAGAATATAATAAAACATCTACATTCAATTAGTACATTCATGACATGTATATCCTGTAGTAGTAAACAAGGCATTGTCCTAAGTACTGGGATTGACATTGGATTTGGAATTCCATTTCTCTTTGAGATCAGGAGATTGAGAGAAAAGTTGTAAAAATTTCAGATTAGTTAAGAACAAAGGTTTAATGTCAGAACATATCAAATTACTAATTTGAGCCCAATAAATGTTTTTGATCATGTACTCAAAATACTTTGCTAGGTATTGTAGGAAGTACTAGAGTTGAATTCTAAACTTTAGAAGGAACCTAATATAAAGCTCAAAGTAATAAATGCCTTGAAGAAGCAACAGATGCAGTTCTAAAAAAATAAGAGTGAGAAATATTGCTTCCTGCTATTGAAATCAAACAGGGCATAATGAAAAAACTAGGATTTGATGAGGAGCCCTGAAACAAAATTAAAAAATGGGCGAAAGGACATTTAAGGCCTTGCCTTGTAATGATGACTCATCACTATTTCCCACTGATTTATAGGGCTTCCTTAGGAGTTCTAAAGAGACTGGCCCTTTAAATTGTGGAATTTATTTTTACTTCAGGTAACAAATTCTGAGAAAAGGAAAAGTATAACAGCTGCATTTATTATGAGAACAAATTCATAAAAGGATACATAATTAGGCATTTAAAATTTTGTTTGCTGAATTTCAAATCACACATTCAAAGAAAATCCATTACAAATGAATTATGAGTTTAAAATTTTTTGCAGAGCTTTCTTACTTTAATTTATTTACTTTTTGCTTTGGGAATTAATTGCAAAATCTTACATTAATAAAACATTGAGGGCAGGCTTTCTAAGTGTATATCAAAAAATTCCAGTTATATTTCCCTTACTATAGCCAATCTCTTTGTGCAAATAATAAAGTGATAAAATTAATATATCATTGTGCACAATGAATGTAAATGCTGATTTCTAGTTATTGTATAATAAACATCATTGCATTTTAAAATTGGTCTTTTTAAAGTCCTGACTTGAAATTTCAAGGACTATTTAAACAATTTTAGTTTATTTTTATATGTTAATCATTTTAACCTATTTCAAAATCACCTGTATATTTAATATTACATAAACAAATTTCATGTGTTTCTGAAATTTAATGTACTATTAAATGATAAAAATATTCATTCATCTAAACAATTTTAAGGAAAATAAAATGTTTTTGCATTAGTCATAATGTTAAGCATTTAGGATTATATATGAGGTACATCTATGGATAGTTATTTTTTGTAAAATAGCTGTCAAAAACATTTTGACTCAAAACCGGAGTAATCTGTACTAAGAATGACAGACTGAATGAAGTTCTTTGGTAATAGTTAAGTCGCAGCTCTAATTCCCACACATACTAATTGGAGTGTTTTGGTTTTGTAGCTGTACTTTCCCCAGCTAACCTAGCCAAGTATTTTATCAATGTTTGCCTTGGCCTTAATAGGAAATAGCAAGAGTTTATAGAAAATTCAGTAAAAAAAATATATTATCGCAAATAAGCAACGTTTAACATAAAGTGTATGGTCTAATGCAGGTTGTCAATAGAATTGTTTTTATACACTAAATTCATTATTAGTAATGCCAAATTAGTAAAGCTAAAAACTGGAGGCACACATAAAAAGGGACCCACCGAGATTAAGATTTGCAAAGCAATAACTTTGCTCAAAAGTATTTTAGCTTGGCTTTCATGCCCTCTGTTCTTGCCTGATTTTAGTAATGTTTATTTTCCTTGTTTTCTGTTAATACTACCTTTGATTACTTATATATGTTCCATTTCTACTTTCTCCATAAATATGATTTTAGATGTAGTTTTTTCATTAACTGCCCTCAGCTAAGAAAGTTTTTTCATTCTTAGCTTGTTGAGAATTTAAATATTTAATGCAATTGTTGAATACCTTTTTTCATTTATTAATATAGTGTATTAAATTAATTGATTTTTCAGATGTTAAACCAACTTTGTATCCTAGAGATAAATCCCACTTGGCTGTAATGTAGAATCCTTTTTGTATGTTGCTGAATTTCATATGTTACTAAAGTTTGTTGAAAATATATTTTGATGTCAAAATTTGTGAAAAATTTCGATCACTAGTTTTCTTACAAATTCTATGGCTGGCTTATGGTGTCAGGGTAATACTGAATTCATAGAATGAGTAGGAAAGTATTGTGTCTTCTATTTTTTTGGAAGAGTTTAAAGGTTTGGTATTATTTCTTCTTTAATTATTTGAAAAAATTCTCTGGTCAAGCCATTTGGACCTCAGCTTTTCTTTGTGAGAACATATATTTTTGGTTCTGTTGGATAAATATCTAGGAGTAGAATTACTGGGTTATATGCTAATTCTATGCTTTAAGTTTTGAGAAACAGAGAAACTTTCTGCAATGGCAGGTTATAGATTTTTAATTTTTTTCTACTTTATTAACAATCAAAGATACCAAGTTTTCCTAGATACTATTTTAGTTGCATATCATAATTGATATATTGTATTTTTATTTTCACACAGTTTGCAAAACTTTCCAATTTCTCTTCTCATTTTTTCATTTATCCATAGGTTTTTGTGTCTTATATAATTTCTTAATACTTGGAATTTCCTCAATTTCTTTCTGCTGTCGATATCTAATAGATTTAAAAAGTATATATTTCAACTATATGTGTGATTTCAATCCTTTTATATTTATTTGAACTTGTTTTATGGCCTAACATATTGTTTACCTTGGGAGATGTTTCAGTGTGCCTGAAAACAGGTGCATGTTGTTGTTGGATGAAGTTTTCAATAAACATCAGTTAGGTCCAATTGGTTGATAATATTGTTCAAGTCTTCTATATCTTTGATATTTTTCTCTCTAGCCATTCTATCAATTAATGAGAGTGTGTATTGAAGCCTCCATCTATTATTGTTAAATTGTCTATTTCTCTCTTAAATTCTGTCAGTTTTTGCTTTATGCATTTTGAGATTGTATTGTTAAATGTGTATGTGATTGTTATATTCCTGATTAATCTTTCTATTATTATGAAATGTCCCATTTATCTCTAGAAAAAATTTTTAAAATATCTATGTGTCTCATATTAGTTAGCCACTCCAAATTTCTTATGACTGTTGTTTGTATGGTATATCTTTTCTGTTCCTTTTTTTCCAACCCATTTATGGCCTTGAATCTGAAGACTGTTTCTTTTAGACTGCATGTAATTGCCTACTGTATTTTTTCCAGTTTGATAGTCTCTGCCTTTTTTGAAATATTTACTCTATTCACATTTATTTTAATTATTGATGTGATTTTATCTATCATTTTGCTACCTTCTATATATTTTTGTTCTTCTGTTCTTCCTTTATTATTTTAGATGTTAAATAAAAATTTTCTAGTGTACTATAATATATAAATTGCTTTTTTGATTATCTTACTGTACATAGTTATTTTTTAGTGGTTTCTGTAGAAGTCAAATATTAATCCTACTTATCACATTCTACTTTGGATTAATACTAGTTTAATGCCAGTATAATATATCAATTTTACTCCAACATAGCTACATATTCACTATTCTTTATGATAGCATTGTCATATATACTAATTTTTATTTTCATAGACCCAAAATACCATTTGTACCATATTGTTTTAGGTACTTGAAAATACCAAATAGATGCTGCCATTTATATTAACCACATAGGAAAGTTACTTTCCCAGTGTATTTTATTTTTATTTTTTGTATTAATTTATTTTATTCTCTGATGTCATTTTTTTTTATCCTGAAGGAATTCCTTTTGTACTTTTGTTAAGGCAAGTCTACTAGCCAAAAATTCTCTCAGTTTTTGTATATCTTTAAATGACTCTGTTTCACTTTCCTGTTTTAAAGAATAACCTTGTTCGGTGTGGACGTCTTAGTTTTTGTTTTTCCTATTAAACATCTAACTGTTTCATCACAGTACCTTCTGGTCACCATTTTTTTTTTTTTTTTTTTCTAATGAGATGTCAGGTGCTGTTAACCTTACTGTGGTTCCTTTATGTGATCAAACATTTTTTCCTTCTGCTGCTTTCAAGATTATCTGTTTGTTTTTGACTTTGAACAGTTAGATTTCAGGTGTGTACATGTGTGTCTTTTAAAATTTATCCAACTTGGGGTTTGTTGAGTGTTTTGAATGTGTAAATTAGTGGTTTTCATCAAACATGAAGTTTTTGGACATTATTTTTCTTCAAATATTCTTTCTGGCCCTTTCTCTCTTTTTTCTATGACTCTCATTTTCACATATTGGTGTCTTTGATGGCATTGTACAAGTTTATGAGGCTCTGTTTTTTATCGTTTTCTTTGATTAGATAATTTCTGTTGTTTTGTCTTCATTTGTCGATTCTTCTGCCAACTCACCTATGCTCTTAAACTTCTCTATTGATTTTTAAAAATTTTTAGTTATTGTATTTTCAACTAAAGACTTTCCAATTGATTCTTATGATTTCTATGTTTATCCATAGTCACTATTCAATGTGCCATTGTCCTCATGGTTTTCTTTAGTCTTTTGAACATATTTATAATAGCTGCTTTGAAGTCTTCTAAGTTCAACATACAGGAACCCCTTAGAGAGAGGTTCTATTGACTGCTATTTTTTCAGGTGTGTGTATAATACTTTCCTGACTCATTACGTGTCCCACATTTTTAGCTGCAAACTTGGAAACTATATTATAGCAAATCTAGATTCTGATTTCCCCTCTTCTTAGGTGGGTATTATTTTTGTTTGTTTTATTTGCTTAGTAACTTGCAAGGAACATTCATGTAGAGTCTCCGTGTGTGGCCACTAATGTCTCTATTCAGATTTTTCTTTTATTTCTAAGCCTGACATCTTAGAGCTGAATCAGCATAACTCAGTTAGTCAGACCAGGATTGGTCAAAATTTTGTTTAAACTCCTTGAGCCACATAAAATTTATCATCTTTGCCAGTGAATTTGTGTGTGGATTAGGAAATGCATTCAAAATTCAGACAGATTACAGGTATGCCCTAGCTTTACTTTTTTTAGGCAGTCTCATGTCTCCCCTCTGTATCAGGCCTCACATTCAGTCATACGTAAATAGGTAGTGAGGGAATCCTCTGGTGTCTCCTGAGTATGCATGCATCCTTGGGCACATGTAAATGCATATCAAGAACCAATATTGTTGTCTTGTTCTTTGGATATATACATTAAATTTCTGTTTAATGTACTAGTCTATTGCCTGACACACAGGTACCAAAACTTTTGACTAGTTGTGATGTTGAACTCCCTTAAAGCATTTCCACCAAGATTAATATCATTTCAATAGCACCCTTGGGAATACGTTTAGCTCCAAATTAAGGCAACTCCTTCTAGCAGCAGAGGGTTATCTCACTCTGGTTGAACTACTGAGCTGGGAGTTGGGGTGGGATAGGAGCAATGTTAGACTAATACAGAGTCCCACACAGCCCCACTGTTTTTATCTGAATTTCAGTAGTTTTTTTCTTGAATTAAAGCTTCTGATTTGTTGTATGCCTTTGGTTGATTTTTAGAAAACTGAAACCGTTGTTTTGACAGTTTTGTGCAGTTCTGTCATTACTTTATCATTACTTTCTTTGGAAGGTATTTGCTGAGTTTCTCACTCCACCATTCTAGGAGTCCTGCATCTATATCATTTTTATTGTAAAAAACAAAAGCTCTCCAAGAAGCCCATTGTAACTTCTAATTACACATCAATGAACAAAACTGTCACGTGGCTCTTTTTTTGGTACAAGGGAAATTGGTTAGGGGAGTAATTAGCTTTGATAGCCTCTCTGTCTTGAAGGCTGACAAGTGAGAAAATGTATATCTGGAAATAGGATTGCAGTTAGACAGACCCATTAGATGTCAAACTGCTCCAACTACTATTACCTTAAGTAGGAAATACAAGTAGTCTTTTTAACACTTTTATAGCACCATTTCAAAGGCAATTCAGCATTAATTTCATTAGGACTTAAGTTCAAAGATTTAGAGAAAAAGGAAGAAGTCTAGTTATTTTGTAAGGCATGCGGACTATGATGTTAAACTACCTGGGTTTTACGTTGGGTTTACCATGGACTAGTATTGTTACCTTGGGCAAGTTACCCTCTATTCTTTAATTTCTCCATATGTCAAATGTGGGTAATGATTATTTTGTCTTTTAAGAGTTGTACTAAACATTAAGTGCCTATAAAGAACTTTGCCCAGTATCTAGCACACGACTGGTGTTTAGCAAATGTCAACTTCCAGTGCTCAGAGGGCACTTTTTAGGAAACCTAATCCTAATTAATATGGAATTCTTCCTTTGTTCCCACAGAGTGATTTCCAATGATAAAACTGGAAGGAGGAATGCTTTGATTTTATGTCAGCCATTGAATTCTCTAAGGACTGGCTTTTTCATGTAGAGAAATGCATAGTTTTTATGTATGACATTGAAACTAGGCAAGATACCAACTGATGTTGCAGCTAAACTCTATTTTCTTCTGAAATTGAGTCACCCAACCAACATATGAGGCTTGGAACATTGTATGAAAGCTGTAGAAATCATAGTAGATTTTTTACTATTCAAGCTGTGAGATGGGGAGAAAGAATAGAAATATACTGATAGAAGAATGTTACATAAAAAAACATACTGGCCACTTCAGTTCCTATATATGTATATTACATATATATATATATATATGTAATATATATATATAATACATGTTTCTCATGGTGATCAGATTCTAAATAGATTTCTGATATTACAAAATAAATTTGTTTTGTAATAATTGGAAAGGAAATGAAAAAAATAAATGAGATTCCATGAATATTCTGTGAGTAACTTGTGGTCAGAAAAATAAATCAGCATGTAGATACGTATGCCATAATCCAATTTCATTTTCAGTCAGCCAAAAGTAATTGATAAAATTAGTTATAGTGAAAATAAGTCTTTTAAAGATAATGCCCTTTGCATTAATGATGAATTACTGATCACTGGAGATATCTATGAGTAATTATTAAAAAAAAGATTATTATAATAAGAAAGTAAAAGTTTGGGTCATGTTTCAAAAATGAAAAAAAATAGCACAGTGCAGTCTGAAATTTATCTCAGGGAACCAGAACTTTTTTGTTGAATCAGGAATGGAAATTAAGCTACTTCCAGTATGGCTTCATTTAAACATGAAACAATGGGAGCCATCTTCTGTTATGAATACTGCAATTACCACAGTTCTTGCCAAATTTTCCACCCACTGCTTATTATCTCATTATTTCTCTAGAGAAGCAATAGCTAAATATATCATTGTTGATGATACAGACAGTGTGAATAAATTTGCACTTTTAAGTGGGGAGGGCAGATGGGGGCAGGTGTATTGTGTGCACACTGGGATGACAGTGATGATGTTTTATAACTGGTCTCCTCTGAAATGTAGGTTACTGTAAATGTTATGTACCTCTTTCATATCCCCAGGTTCATTCCTGAAAATTGCTAACCACCTTTCCATTGCTTCTTTCCTACCTCATAACAGCTGAACTATAACTGCTCTGTTTCCTGATTACCTGAAACTGAGATCAGGATTGGTACCTAATAAATCCTCAAACTCTGTACCAGCATTGTGTAGCCATATGGCAATTTCAGAAAAGCTAGTCAAAACCTATGAGAGGTAAAAATGTACAGACTTTTCAGCAAAATTCATTACAAGAAAAAAGCCCTTAGTAAGACACACATCAATTATGTCATGTTGCTGCAATTTCATTGTGTATATATGGCAAAGGTGTAATTCTCTCTCAAGTTGAGTGGGGAATTGAGAAAGGTTCCCTTCACTCTTAGGTGACCATTTAAGACTTATCGGGGGTACAGCACAGCTATAAAGAAAGAAACAAAGAGATGACAACTGAGGCTAAGTTGCAGAATGAAATAGGGGGAATGGAAATGATGAAAAAGTCTGAGCGGAAGAATTTCAGTGTTATACTTCAAGCATAAGATGTGTTGTTCAGTAAACGCCTGGTTGCAAAGCATCTTGTAATGCTATGAAGTTGAATCTAGTATAAGACCTTTGCATGTAGGGACACTTGAGGATTGAAGAATTCATATGAAAATTTCTTCTACCCTGTGAATTTTGTATAGCTGTATGTTTTACAATTTGAACCTGAGATAAAGGATGGATTAAAGATTCTTTGCTATTCTCTGTACATATAGACTACATGTAGAGTAGGATCACAGTACACTAAAGGACAGCAGAATATGGGAGTTAAGTTCAGAGCCAAACTATATTTGAATTCCAGCTCTAACACTTACTACTAGGTGTCTGATCCATCCGCAAGTCATTTTCCTCTCTCTGCTTTAGCATCCTCATCATTCATTTAAGAATAATGATAGTATGAAGCAGGGTTGCCCAAAGATGTGCTTTGTCTCATCCCAAATTAAAAAAACAAAAACAAAAACAAAAACAAAAACAAATAATAACCCTAACAAAGGGCTCTAATTTATTCAGTGGGCAGGAATCAAATTTACTATTGTCAAGAATGTGAAATGTGATAGATTCAATTTGGATAAAATATGTACATCTAGATTAATCAACTGGGAAGTAGTAAGCTCTATAAATGCATAAAAGCTCTAAATCAAATTCCAAGGTTGAGGTGGGGGAATATTCCCCATAATGATTGGGGTGCTGATTCCCTGATTGGACAGAAAAAATAATGAGTTTCTTCTCTAAGCTTTTGGTGTGATTAACCTGAATGTTATAAAGAAATATGCATTTCTTCTGCATCAAATTCCTGATGTAGTCTTGGGTGTTTGGGTGGCTTAAGCGTCACAGTGGCATCCCTCATCTTAAGACTCATTCTCCTTATCAGGCACTATCTACTTCCTCTTATTTTGTTTGTTAGAAATATAACTAAAGTGGATTTGGGAATGAAATAATCACTTTCTTCAAGTAAATTGTTCTTTATTTAGCTCTCCCAATACAATAGCACAATGTTTGTACAGATCCATTTTCACTACAACAAAATAAATTACTGTTTTCAATGAATTGAATATATGTTTAACTTTTACACAGACTTAACCTAAGTAATCCAGTTTCCACATTTTTCACAGTGTTTTAAAATAAACTATATCGCAAAGTGCTTCATTGTATAACTGATTGTATTTATTTGTGGACATAGTGTTATAATTGAGAGATGTTATTGATCAAGAATTTATGACTAAAAATATGTCATAATGCAAATATAGTTCTTAGACTGCTATGTTAAGATAATTATCTTTCAAATAATCCAGGTTTTATGAAGTGGGCCTTTTTTATCTGTACTCATTGAATATTCAAGAGACTACTATATATGTGTGTGCAAATACATACACACATGACCATAGTAAATTGTAATACAATTTAGACTTAAAACCAACATGCCATCTGTAATATATATGTAGATTTACCCTTAAATTATAACACTCTTTTATCAGATGTAATTAATAAATTCATTCTTTAAATATTTAAATATTTAACAGTTGTTAAGTGTCAAGCACTTTTTCAAGGGACCTGAAATAATAAATGTAAAACATTATTCTCACTTTTTCCCTGCTCCTGAGGAACTCAGAGACTAATTAACAGACAAAACTTGGAAATTCAAAGATAGAGTATCTGCCATAATGGGGAGCAGTGAATACACACACACACATGTATATACATATATATGTATATACACACATACATACATACGTACATATTTTTGGAGCAGAAGTCAGTGTCTTTGAACAAAGTTGTCAGTGAAGGTTCATCTATTTATTATTCCCCAATATATTAATGGTAAATAAAGGCATTTAAATATCTCACTGACAAGAAATATCTCACAGTTCTACAACTTTCTTTGTCCTTTGTCCAAACTTTCATGGCTTTTAATACTCAACAAAAAGTCATAAAAATTCTTGTTTCATCATTAGCATGGACATCTAATAGGAAAGCTCCAGAACATTTTGATAGCATGGCTAATACAAACAAAGCAGAATATTTCTGAGCCTTCATGACCTAGGAATTACAAGATGAGCAGAAAGATAAAAAGAAAGGGACACCTGTATTATATAAGAAGCAGAGAAAATGTGATCCTCTGTGTTCTTTCATTTCTAAAAGAGTTAATCTGGAGATAGATGATTTCTACAGATAATTATTTCTCTCCATGGTTCACCCTGTGTTGAGCCTTGGTTTTTGATAATTAGATGAAAATATAAATGTCCATCGATGTGCCTTGTAGAAGAAAGTGGAAATTATAATTATTATTTGCCTATTCTGCTATAATATATCACTTTGAATTAGGAGAAATGCAGTATTGACATTAGCTAATTCTTGAATTGTACACATTTAAATATTACAAATTTTAGCATTATTATGTATTCAATAATCAAGTTGTTTTACACAGGTGGTTTCATGCATGGATAGACAAATTGCAGATAATTAAGCACAATAGAATGTATGCAGAAGGCTGTAGGTATAAGTATCATACACTGTGTAGGCTAGCCTCTCTGTGTAGGCACTTGAGGATAGTTGTGTTTTCAGTTTGTCTATTTGGCATTTAAAAACATATACACTATTGCCAGGAGTGGTAATGAAGGAGAGTCTTTAAAACAGTAGTGAATGATTCAATTAGGCAGGACATGGTGTGTAGATTTTAAAGGCAATATTTTTAAATTAGCTAACATTGTCATCTATGTTGAAACAATTTTACAGCTAGAATTTGATAATTTTATGATTCACTCTGGTAGGAAAATCTTTCTCACTATTTATTCACTAAGTTTTATTGAGTGATTATTATGTGCCAGGAACTATGCTTCTCATTATAGATAAAAAGTATGCCATAATTCTAGCCTTAATGGCTTTACATTTACTACAGTGAAGTAGATTGTAAAAATGTATATGTACCGTTATCTTTCATGAAGTCCCCTAGGTGATTGGTTTTGTGGAAATTTTTTGTACCACTTTACTTCCTCATCTGACTTTTCTCCATCACTACTTTCTCTCACAATACTGGGAATATCTTGACAATTATGTCTTTACAAAGTTTAGTAAATATTTTTAAAAATTATTTTTTTCAATAAAAAGGTATTTGAGTTTAGGTAGAGATCTTGTTTTGTTGTTGTTGTTGTTGTTGTTGTTTTATTTTTTTGTCCCCCTGTACTCTATTGGATATATATGGGCAAAACTTGGAAAAGGCCAGGCAAGCACTTTCAGCTCTACCCTGAGCTAATCGCTCTCTTGTGTCTCTGTTGGCAGTGGTCCTACCTCCCACAGCTCAGGCTGAAATTGTTTAATTTTCTCTTTTCCAGAAGAACAGAGGCCTAGCAACCTGCTTGGCATATTCTCCACTCAATGTGCACACAAAGCAGGAATCCACTCTAATATTGTCAGGGAGAGAGGAATTGAGTCATGTGATGTATATCAGCCTTATTATTTCCTTCTCTACGTAACTTTTTGTTTCTTGGCTATCGTGTAGTTCTCCCACTGGGTCCTCCAAAGGCCTCTGGTATCTTTCATATCGTCTTACTTCACACTTCCAGCTGCCATATTAAATCTCTAAATTTTAGACCTCTAGTAACAAATACATTTACACAACAGTACATCTCACACTTTAGTGAGCATTAGAGTGATCTTGAGAGCTTTTGAAAGCACCAAGTCCTGAGTTTCATCCCAGAGACTCAGAATATCAGGGTGAGAGAAGGGGGTTGAACTGGATTTCCAATGGCCATGCAGGTCACACTTGTCAGTGGACCACACTTTCAGCAGCACTAAAGATCAATGATTAAGAAGTTATAATAAAAATATTTGGTGGGCTCAGAAAGAAATGATCAATTTTGCCTAGTGCTTTCAGAAGTCAAAGAAGAGCAACTGTGAGGAGAGGGAGCTTGGGGAAGTAGATGGGGTGAAAGGGGTTAAATATGCGGTGACAGAAAGAAATCTAAGTATGGGCAGTGAACACACAATGCAATGTGTGTGTGTATGTATATATATATATATATAATATATATATATATATATATATGTATATATATATATATATATATACATATATATATATTATAATGTATGACTTACTGTTAAATCGTATACCTGAAACTTACTGGATTTCTTTAACCAATGCTATAATAAATAAACAAATAAATAAATAATGAATAAATAAAACATTAAAAATATATATTAAAAAAGAGCAACTGCTTAAGTCGAGTCATAAGCAGTGATGGCTTATTCTTCAGGCACATGATATAGAAAAGTGGACATGTCTCAGAAAATAACTTTCTGGTATGTTAGGCAGAATAAGCATGGGTATGAAAGGGTACATTAAGGAAATGAAAAGAAGTTCGATGTCTGAAGGATAAAACATATGAGAATAAGGCGGTGGGGAAAGGAAGTGATAAGGACAGGTCAAAAGACAGGGGCTAGATTATGAATGATGTTCCGTTCTATTTTTAAATAGCTCTTTGTGTAATGTGTAGACAATAAAATAATATAAGCATTACTTTTGAGAAAAATTAGTTGGCAGTAGTAGGTGAGATGAATCAAGATGATTCAAGATTGGATGTAGAAGAAATGGAAGAAAATGCTTGCAGTAATCCTGGTGAATGATGAGGGCTTGAATTTGGATAGTAAGTAGCAGTGGATAGGAGAACCATTAAAGTGATTACATGCAGACAGTTTGGTGTAGAATGTCTCCCTGGTCTTAAAAAAATATTATCACAATTGAGATGGCAAGATAATACTTGAAGGAGAAATAACAGGTCTGATGGCAAGTGAGAAAGAAAGCTGAGTTGATGAGTTTTGTTTCAGAGATGTGGAAATATGGGGTTTAGACCTTAGTAAAATAGTCTGAGCTGGAGATACAAATTTTGAGGTCATAATTCAGTCATGTTTAGCTGTCTTTGGAACAATGGGATTAAATGAGATCACTCTAGGAGAGCATAGAGAATAGGGTAGGTTCTTAGGGGAGAAAATCGAAGGTACATTAATAGTTACAAATAGGTTGAGAAAGAAGATCTAGCCATGGACATTAAGAAGATTTAATTAAAGAGATAATAGGAGAATCGAGGGAAAAGTATCAGGTAAATCAAAGGAAGAGGAGCTCAAGGATATCAGAAACTTAAGATATGCAGATGGCTCAGGCACCAAATACATTGGATATTGAAAGTAGTTTATTGGATTTGGCAATGAGAGAATCATTGGTGAATTTGGTGAGATATCTTTTATGGAAGTAATGAACATGGAAACCTTATTTGAGTAACTAAAAGACTTAATGAAAGTTTAGTTATGTAACAGAAAACAAACTTTTCTGTAGAAGAGAGTTAATTAGATAATAAAAGGTGTCTTGTCTTGATTAAATATTACCTTGAATCAGCACAATAGCCTATAAGTTAATGCCAATAGATAACCACGATTAGGGACAAGTCAGAGGTCAACAAAAAGACCTATGAACTTGATGTAGGAGGCTCACAGGAAGAACTAAATCATGAAGGAGGAGGGGATGGCTGTCAGGAGATGGAAAAGAACCCCCAGTAAGCAATAATTACTTCTCAAGCCATTCCAAACACATCCAGCTAAAAATATGCAATCAAATCTTCTAAGAACTGTATCTCAGAAGCCTGGGTTTTCAACCAAAACTTGGCAATTAGTAGTTGAAAACCACATTTATTGTCTAAAAACCACCCACGAGTATTTTGACATTTATTATACATAAGAGAATATACAAACTTAATCTGAACCAAAAAGAAGGGCAAACAAAAGCCATTTGCAATAAATTCAAATGAGTTTCTCCAAACATCAGACTACTGAGTGATTATGTCAAATCCAATAAATAATGTTTTGAGTAATAATTGTTCACTGCTCTTTAAAAAATTTCTGTTCCTGATTTTACATACACGGACATGTTTCGCTGTGAAGAAACCTGTGCTCCTAACTGCTTAGAATGGCTTTACTTCACTATGCTTCCCATGTTATAATATTTAAACTATTTTTTATTGTTGCTTTTTAAGATTTAGTCTTTATGAAATATGATGGATAAGAAATAACTTTTAAGGAGTGCCTTGACATACTGAATGAAGGTCTGAGAAATGCATAATGGCAAATATTCAAGAGAAATAGATTGATTTACTGAGAAAAGTAGAGTGAAGAAAGCATATCCTTATTGAGGAAAATTATATCCTTATTGAGAATATGGTTGTTATATCCTTTTTGAGGAAGAAAGAGAATGTGGAGAAATGTGGCTACCTAGCTTTAATTATGCCATACCCTGTTTTAAAATTCATCACCTCCACCAGTTTTTAAACTGGGTTTCTCAAATTACCAGTACTCTTTCACGTGTTAATATATGTTCTTTAAAAAAAAAAAAAAAAAAAAAAAAAAAGAGATGCTACCTAAAATAACACCAGTTTATTAGTTTGCTGGGACTTCAGTAACAAAGTACCACAAACTAGGTGGCTTATACAACAGAAATTTACTTTCTCATAAATCTGGAGGCTAGACATCTGAGATCAAGTGATGGAAGGGCTGACTCCTTCTGAGGCCTTTTTCCTTGACTTGAAGATAGTAGATAGTCTTCTTCCCGTATGTGCTCACATCAATTTCCCTCCTTACGTCTCTGTGCCCAAATTTTCTCTTATTAGGGTATGAGTCATATTGAAAAAGGTTCATCCTACTGACCTCATTGTAACTTAATTAACTGTAAAGACTCTGTAAATACGGTCACATCTTGAGGTACCAATGTTAGGGCTTTATTGTATAAATTTTTGAGGGGACACAATTCATCTCATAACACCCTGTATTAAGTATCTACTGCTATATAACTGTATTACAACAAAGTTGGTGGCTTACAACAATGAATCTGTTATTTCACAGTTTCTGTGGATCAAGAATCTGAGCATAGTTCAGCTGGGTCTCCTAAAAGACTACAACCAAGTTATCATTCAAGGCTGTGCTTTCCTCTCAAGGCTCTGCTGGGAGAGGATCTGCTTCTAAGCTTGTGTAGTGGTTGTCAGAATTCAGTCCCTTGTGACTTGTTGCACTGAGTGCCTCAGTTCTTGCTTGTGGTCCCCAAAAGCCACTTTCAGTATCTTGACACATGAGTCTCCTCAACATGGTCAACTTGCTCTGTCACAACCAACAAGAGAGAATGTCTTCTAGCGAGATTAATATTACAGTCTTACATAGAGTAACCATGGAAGTGACATCCCATCACCTTTGCCATAATTTATTGGTTAGAAGCAAGTTACATGCCCTTTGTACACTCAAAAGGAGGGGATTACACAAGGATTTGAACACTAGGAGGCAGGAATCATGGGGGCCACCTTAGATTCTTTCTACCATAATCCTCCCTTAGAAAGTTATAATGGTTTAAACACATTAAAAGCTTTGGGAACACCATATGGAAATACCGTATTAGACTACTAGGATGAAGTATACTCCTTATCTCAGCATATAAGACTTTCATCAATTTGCTTCCAACCTACTTTACCAGGATAATGTCGTTATATATCCTTTACATAAAATGTTACACTGTTTACTGTAGAGCTCACTCTTTCCTATATTTGCCCTAAATTTTCCATCTGGAACTTTACTAATTTTCCTTTCTAAGTTTTTTTTTTTCACATTTTCAAGACTTATTTCAATTTCACTAGTTCAGTGAACATTTCATGAACATTTCTAGCTGGATTCATATAGTCCTTTATTTATTTACTCAACAAATAAGTATTTGAGAATATGATAAGATGCTAGGCATAGAATTTATATGAATTAAGAAATCAGATATGGTTCTGTTCTCTTGAAATTTACTTTCTAAAAGAGGAGACAGGCATGAGAAAAGAATCAAACAGATATAAAAGTGCAGATAGAAATATTTAGTATACAGAAAAATAACAGGGTGATCTTAGAAAGAAAAATATAAGAGCCTAATTTTGTTTGGGATTGTCATAAAAGCTGCAGAGAAAGTGACTCTGAGTCCTCAAAGGTAAAGGAAAAGTAAGATGATGGTTCTAGGCAAAGAAGAGCCTGTACAGAGTCCTTGTGTTGGATCAGAGTTTGGCATTCTGGGAAAGGAAGTAAGGATGATGCAGTTGAAATGTAATGAGCATGTAGTAAATGTAAAGAGGTAAGTAGGGCCCAGATGGTTACAGGCCTTGAAGGCCACTTAATAGTTTTGTATTTATGTTAAGTGCAATGAGCAACCAGTAAAGAACTTTAAGAAGAAAAGCAACACTATTGATTTATGGTTTCAAAATACCACTCATGTTGTTCTTCATGAATGTATCGAATATGGATGAAGACACAAAGAGCAATTAACATAAAGCTTTTAGTGTATATCTAGAAATTAGTTAATGGTAGCATGGTCTAAACCAGAAGTCAGTAAACTATGGCTCCTGGATCTAAACCTACCTGTGATCTGCTTTGTATGGCCTATAAGCTAGAAATGTTTTTACATTTTAAAGGTTGTAAAAAATAAAAAAGAATATATGACAGAGATCACAAATATAGAGACCACAACACATAAACTATTTACAGAACAGCTTGCTGACTCTGGATCTAGGCAAATAGTAATAGTTGATAAGTAAAGAAGTAGATGGAGTGGAGATATATCTGGATGCAGAGAATTTGGTAATGGATTAGATGTGAGTATGAAGAACGGGATTTGAAGGAAAATATTTAAGCTCTGAGTTGAACAATAGAGTTGCTGTAAATGCCATTGTATAAAATGTAAGACTAAAAGTGGAGTGCTTTGTGAGGAGGGAAAATGAAGAGTTCTGTTTCAGATACTATGGTATACAATATGTCCTATCTTTGTGCTCCACCACCATTGCTATATTTTGGAAAATTTTCTGCTTTTTAACTTATGCCTTCCTAAGATAGAAGCAAAAAAAATACTATCTTTGGTTTTCTTTGCAACTTGATGTTATGTCCACAAATCACATAAGCTCATGAAAGAGGTCACTTAGCTCTTGAGAATATATTTTCTAATAGACTTTGTTACTTCCTTCCACCTATCAGAAGTAGGGGCAGTGAACGCAAGATTATCTTCCTAATTAGAACATCAGGGTTGGTGGCCAGTTGTGGAAAACTTAAGTTTATGTCAGTCATGCACACAGTAGCTTCAGGAGTTTGATAACAGCAGCAGCTGCAGTGAGTTTTCTCAAGGCTAGTCCTATATTATGGTTCTGATTATTTTCCCTAGAAATTTAGCCTTGAATCTGGTTTTCCAGCTCTTTCAACAATTCTATGAGCTTCTCAATATGCTTTTTAAAATTCTTTTTGATTTTTCAACCAGTCAGTTTCTGTTGCTTGCAACTAAGAACCATGACTGATAAAGACATTTAATTTGATATGCCTGTGGGATATTCATGTGAAGACATTAAATAGAGAGTTAGCTCTACAAGTCTGAAGCTCAGAGGAGAAGTCTTGGCTGGAAAGAGAAATTTGGGAATTGTTTGACTATAAATGTTATTTAAAACTACAGGAATGGATAAGATTGTTTAGTAATGGAGTGTAAAGTGGGGACTTAGGACTAAAAATGGAACAAATTAAACATATAGAAGTCGGGTTGAAAAAAAAGCTTAATTTTTCATTTTTCTAAGGTCCCAAAGCATTTCATGCCTACAATAGTTAGTACATTCTGCTTCATATTATAGCTATTTGTCTACCTGTATGAAATATATATATATATATAGTAGCCTCTGGTTTCTTTGAGAAAGATGCCAGAAATCAGATTTCCAAGGTATAAAATGTCTTTTAAACTGATGATTGGTTAGCTATTTCAATTATCCTTACCTCTATTTTAGACAGGCACGTTAATTAAGGCTAATGTCATTAATATTTATTTAAAATTCCTATTTAAATTCACATTTTTTGCTGTATAATAGGTTAGTGTACTTAGATGTAATATTGGAAAAATTGGATTCTTATATTTAGATCACTCAGTATTTGCATATGTCTTAAATACTGTCTTAAATATTAACTTATTTAAAATCAATTGTATAACTACTATGATCTAGGCATTGTGCAGTTTTAGGAATACAAAATAAATAAAAGAAGCCCTACAAAGAATTCACAGTCAATGTAAATAGCACTGGACTGTATTTGATTTCTGTGACTTATCCTGCCATTACCTTCAATAGTTCTTTAAGTGAAATATATTTTTAAAAGCTCAATTGTGTACCCTTTGTTTTCTGTGAATTTATATGTGGAACAAAAGCATTTCCTAACTTTCATGAAACCCTATCTTATTCTACTAAAAAGTAATTTTCAGCTGAGCATTATAAGGATACTGTATAATAGGCAGTTCACTTTAATCACCCAAAGTTCTCGCTATTCCCAGTGCCTGAACTTCTTCACAAATTTTTGAACATTTGGCTCTTTATGGATACTCTTCAATCAAATTGAGGAATTGGGCTAAGTCATTGTCTGTTAAATCCTTCTGTCCCCCTATGTTTACAGGTTGTCAAGGACTGTCATATTCATTGTTCACTTGGTACTGGTAAACATGTAAAAGT
The DNA here is from genome assembly GCA_003508835.1 of Eonycteris spelaea. Classification (NCBI taxonomy): domain Eukaryota; kingdom Metazoa; phylum Chordata; class Mammalia; order Chiroptera; family Pteropodidae; genus Eonycteris; species Eonycteris spelaea. The sequence continues at coordinate 6,758,756 of PUFA01000046.1, forward strand.
TAGGGCAGGTAGATAATATTGTCCCAATTAGCGTCTCAATAGAACATGGCTAGTAACTTGCTTTGTTGGGAATGTGATCTTCAGATTTTCATTCCTTATCATTGTCCCTACATTCTATAAACTAAACTAAATAAAATAATAAAATAAAATAAAATAAATAAAATAAAATAAATAAAATAAAATAAAATAAATGTGCCAAGGGAATAATAGCTATTGATAACTTTAGCTGTGCTGTACAAACCAGAGATTGTGGGTTAGGATATTACTTTAAAATTTTAGATGTCTCAACACAAAATTCAGATCATTGAATGTATACTTATTATAATTATTTTTTCAAATGGTACGCATATTGTAAGTTATGATTAAATCAAACATATAAAGGAATAAAAGTCAATGCATATAGAGACTTTGAGAGGTACTGGAGACTGATTCAAATAACATATTTGTATCTTCTGATCTAGGAGTGATATAACTATGCAAACAGTATTCTTCTTGTATATCTAATTATAGAATCATATAAGGTAAAACATAGATCAGACAAGTGATTTGTCTGCTTAAAATTATTAGAAGGCTCCCATTACCTTTTTAGATTTTCCTAATATACTTAAAGCTTATGCAGAGTGTCTTTGAATTAATACTTGTGGTTGACTATGGTGAGGATATGTGCAGTGGGGAGGAGGGTGGCCTGCTCTCTAAGTGTGACATGTCACATCCTCTATTGAGAGTCACTAGTCTGCCAGTCACTTAAGCTCCAAAACAGAGCTGTCCTGATATCCCTTTCCGACACTGTCACTTAAACCTCATGTTCTGCTTTCCTCCTTTAAGATACTTATGTTTTAGCTACACCTGACTGATAGCTCTTTCCTGAATTTATAGCTCAAATGAACATCAGCCACTTCTGTTTCAGGATTCAACTGTTACTTCCTGTGTGAGGTCTTTCTGAATTTCTTTTTTCCAGAAGATTGAAAATTTGTATCTCCTCTTCTTGTATCCCTAAAATCTTACATAATGCCTAAAAACAGATTTACCTGTAAATATTTCATGAATGCATGAATGAATGAATGAATGAATGTCTTTGATGTCAGAATGCTGGTTAACATTTACTGGACAGAAAATCATTTAGGAGGTTCACTGATTTTGTTCCTGCTTATACCTCTCATTGCTAGAGTGGGAAATACTACTAGCTTGATGGCAGACCATAAAAGTTGTAGGTATGTTAAATAAGTTCTTATTTTAAAAATCTTGTATTTTATACCAGATAGCCTAAGCCATGAAATATTGTGATAAGGGGTATGGGGATGTGCTTGTTAAACACTTTTTTTTCCCCCTGAATGAATAAACATTTTCTAATCTCTATACTCTATTTAGAAGGTAATAATTCATTGTTTGGGAAGTTCTCTTGCTTGTATGTTCTAACTCCAAACATTCCACTTCAAAGAATAGTATGAACCACATTATTACTGTCTATTCAGTAGCTGCTCAGGAGGACCATTTACCATATCTAAGTCCACATCTTGTCTTCTGGGTTCAAAACACAATTAACTTCTTGCTCTTTGGGGAGAGCAGATAAATGAATGAATGAATGAATGAATGAATGAATATTAAATTTATTCCCTATGTAATTATGCAACCCAAAGAGTCAAATTACTCTCAAGCCTTTACATATAGGTCAACTGGAACAATTATTAATAATAACACTTGATAGTATATATTTTAATGTTTATCTCTCAGGAGATCAGATTGCTTTATACACAATATCTCATTAATCCCTACTCTAATTTTGTGAAACAAAAAGAGTTGGCTCTTTTTATGTTTATATTAAAGTATTATTCCTGCTCTCAGATGTAGCAGCTCAAGCCCAAAGAGGTTAAGCAACTTGCCCAAGGTCATGCACTATGTCAAGTGCTCATTTAGATCTTTTTATTGTGAACTCCTGCATTTTCTCCTTTAGACCACACTGCCTTCAGAAATGGTCCCTTCAGGCTTCATTGCATAGTATAGTGACCTATATCAGGGTTGAATTTTATTAAATAACACGAGGTTAAGCCCTTTACAAAAGAGGCCCTGAGTCAACAGGGATGCATTGCATCTCTGTTTTGTCCAAGGTCTTCTCCATATGAATGAACTGCCAGAATAATTTTATAGTTCATTGTTCTTTCAGATTTACAAATGCATTCCCCCTATTTACTGGTGAATGGTGAACACACAAATTTTGCTAAGCCATCTCAATGAGAAAAAAAACAAGAATCTACTGTCAGCAGAATTATTTTTTTCCCTAACTGCATTATTATACTACCTCAGCGCTCTGTAACTTTGATGCTAAAAATGTAAATGAAAGGGAACAAAGTCTAAGCTGCTTGAATCTTCTAAATCAATAGCAAACATTATTTGAATATTACATTGAACAGCTGTAATACTAGTGTAACTTTTCAGCCCTGGGGGCTGCAGCCATTAAGCCTAAAGAATGACAGTTCTAAGCCAAAACAGTATTTTGAAAGGCAGTTCACTATCGGCTTCAAATAGTATTTCTACTCTGATAAAATGCAATATAAATTGATGAAAGAATTAAATTCTCTTCTGTAATGGAGAAGCCAAGGACAGGCATATTGTTGGGATATTTTTGTTTTCTTTTGTACCAAAAAATTGATATTTAGCTGCAGGCAAGTTAAAAACAACACTATTCCAGAATATTTTAGGGAGAATAAGGCAACATTGCTTGAATGTGGCTTCAGCCAAAGGTTAGGTAAAATATAATAGGGACGAGCTTCACAACATGGAGTCTGTTTCTCAGTATTCTAACTCTACAGGAAAGCTTCCCAAAATCTCTCATTCTGCTCCGAGCAATCTTTGACTCTTTGGGTAATTAATTCTTTTCACTGAAATATGCTGTTCAAGCCCTGCTATATATTTTGCCTACATCTAAAACTCCTGGGAGTAACAGAGAATAAGGCACTGTCCCAATGGTGAGAACCGCTCTTTAAAGATAAATATCTCCTCTATTTTATGTTTTGTTTAAATTGGAAAAGAACAATCCAACAAAGCCTGCACAGTGTCAGTGTTAAGATCGAGTTGTTATGCTATTTACAAAAAAAAGAGAAGAAAAAGGTGAAAGAAGAAAAGACTATGCACAGCAGAAACCATGAACCTTATTATGTGACTGCCTCCTATTTTACCAACTGATTTAAGATCTTTTTAAAAGCATGTATTTTTAGAACTTGGAAGCTCAAACACAAATTGTAAGTAAATTGTAATGAATTCCTGAAATATGAAATCTTTAATGGAAATATCATCTGATTCTAAAATCCTACATCATAAGTATTTATTTTTTTAACACATGTTACGCTTTCAAAAAAGTCTAGGGATTATAGAAGAGGATATGAAAATACAAATTATGACATATTAACATTTTATTAGTAGAATTTTCATTTGTAGTCTCCATATTTTTCTGATTCCTCTCCAGTTTTTCCTGTGATTCTATTTCATAAGTGCCTTAAAGTTACAATTAGATATTAGTGCCTTTTTTTTTTTTTGCTTCTTAAAGTTCATCTTTCTATTACCTACTGATTTTCATGTTAACTTCATGTACTTTTATTTTAATAAATGGAAATGACTTCTGTAATAGGTAGAACTGGCTGTTAATCAGAAGTTTGTTTTAAATTATAGTGTTCACAAATACTGCTAGCTTTGTGGTCATAGGTAAACTACCGAACCACCCTGTGCCTCAGTTTTCTCATTTGTAGGATGGAGAAAATAACAGTACTTATCTCACAGACATATTGTGCAAATGAAATAAATTCATCTGAAGCAAGCTCTCCTTGTTTGATATATTACAAACACCATATGCATTAATTTTTATTTGTGGCATTATCGTCAGCATATTGCAGCCTTTCTCTTTTGTAATTAGCCTCTTTTGTTTATTTATTTTAGACTTATTTTTTAAACAATTTACCTAATTCTTTACATGAATATTAGTAGTAGAATGAGCACGGAATTGGGATTCAGGAAAACCATGTTCCCTGTACTAGTTCTGAATGCGTCTCTTGCTTGTTAAACTTGCTTGGAAATTTCACTTTGTCACTTTAGGTTTTAAATTTCTTTATTTAAAAAAATTGGGCTAAATTAAATTAATATTTTCACAGTATTTCAAAATCAACCCATAAATGAAAAAAACAAAGGGCCAACATAGTGGTTAAATCTTTATTTTATCAGGGAAGCACATTATTAAAAAAAAAGTACACTATCACTAGAATTTCATTAAAGAACTTTTCGCACCACAAAAAGGGAAGAAACACATACTCTTAAAATAGTCTTTTTTATTAAATAAATTTAACTTTATGAAAAACTCATGTGACAGAATAATAAAATAGAAATATTTCAGTATTAGTTTCAGCCGAGGATTCAAGACAGTCATTGCCACATTACAAGCTGAGTTATAAGACCACCATGAAAGATTTGCAAAGAAAATTATGGAGTCCAATTTTGTGACTCTAAATATTCTCGGCCACTTTGCAAGTTTGAAAGTATTAAAATTAGAGATGAGAAGGGATATTAGGAAAAAGCTATGCTGTAAAGTCCCATTTGACCTCCTTATGGGAGGTTTTTAGGAGTGTAAGGTGTCTGACTCCTATTTCAAACACTGGGGAAAAGTATTCAACTGAAACACTTAGAGTATGAAATGTATAACCTGGAACTTGAGAGACATAATCTGCTGCCAACTATGGATGCCTAAGACATCAAAAGAATAGCAGAACAAGCCAAAGATGCCTTAGCTATGCAATATGCATCCCCCAGGGAGTAAATAAATTGCAAGGCTTTCCCATGGACTAGATACAGGCTATAAGATTGCTCCAGCACAGATATGAAAGAGAGCAAATAAGGCCATCTTAAGTCCTATCTAGGAGGCAGACTATGGTTTCAACATCATGATGTGAAGTAAGGTGCTGAGGAAAGACCTAAAGTAAGGAGTAGAAACATACATTTGCCCTCACTCAGAAAACTGCAGGTAAAAATTCATTAGGGATGGGAATGTTTTAGCTAATTTGTGACTATTCCCCATTTTGTAAAGAGGTCAGTTTAAACATCTGACTGGTACACAGGGCATGACTCCAATCATAGATCATGACAGATTTAATGAGAAAGAACTTTTCTTCCGTTTCCTCTTTCCTTCTCTTACCCATGAGAGTTAGAAAATATCAGGAGCAAAATGTGGGGAAAAAGAAAAAAGTTAGGAATGGGAAAATAAAATGCCAGTTATACTCTAATCTCTCAGGGCAGGTGCTTAGCATGAATCAGGCCCAAGCTGGCAAAGAGCAGAGGAACTCTCTTTGAATAACATGTAAAGTTTTTATCATCGTAGCTATAGATAAAATTAATTTTTGAACAGATTGTTTCTCTAACTGAGAGTAAGCAGAAAATCATTGGACTTACCCTAAATTCTACCCATGCGCAAGGAAAGAACAAGGCCTAAAGAGTAAATTTTAAAAAGAAAAAAAGGGTTGAAAATAAAGTGGCTTAATATATTACACAAGTGATTTCAGTAGAATTCTTGCACTCACTGAAATGTTCTCGTTGGTTATTTTCTTCTTCTTCTTCTTCTTTTTTTTTTTTTTTTTTTTTTTTAAGATTTTGCTTCCAGCTCTCATTTTTAAACATTAGTGAACTAGGGAACCAGTAGGCTAGATAAGACCTAGTTTACGTTATCTTTGCCAGACATAGATATAGGAGAAAATGTAGAATACACATTTCTAAATTTTAATTTATCTTCTGAGACTATGCTATCATTGTTTAGTATCTTATTAAATAGCAAAATAGTAACAATATTAAAAATACTTTCGATTGAGAAACATAAGTAAAAAAAGTCATTTAATATTTATAGCAATATATAAATGCATGCAATAACTAGAATATTAAAAAGCATTGAATAAAATTCTCTTTAGTGCTTATCTGCAAGGACTCCTAAAACTGGAGGTGTCATCAAATATATAATTTTAATTTTGCATGACAAGAGAGAAGATAGTTGGGAGTAAGGAAGTCATACCCCTGACGGTTTCTACGGTTAAGTTAGCCTGAGAATTAGCAAAATAAGCTAGCATCAGTTAAATGACTACTATGTCTCAGGAGGTATGCTAAGTGCTTTACATATAAAACTTTAGGTAATATAAGGGCCTCTGGTAATGGGAATTCTTAACCTTAATAAAACAAACGAGAAATTGACACTAATGTATTTAAGTTGCCATTCCCAAGGTCATAGAGTCACTGAGTAGCAGAACTAGAATTTTAAATCAAGTTTAACCTACCTCAAATCAACTCCTTTTCCACTACACCATGAACACTCCCACATATTTTTTATATATAAAGTTTAAATTGGGTATGTTGGAAAGGTTTTTCATTATACAACCTGTTTCATCCAACTGAAGCACTGATTTTGTGACATTTTTTTCTAGTCCTCTTCCAGTTTTAAACTTTCTAGAGATCCAGTCCTTAATGCTTACTAGCAGGTATTTAAACAATAATTTGTACAGTTATGTTTAGACTAATTTATTAGATTATTGACTTCTTAAGGCAGTGACTGCCTCATTCACTTTGTGTCCCAGGGCCTACCACTGTGCCTAGAACCTAGTAAGTGCTCTATAAATATTTATTAATTTTATAAGTAAATGATAGTGAATAGTGCCTTCTTTCTGTTAAACAACAACAAAAAAAACTTTGAGACTGAAATTTCTCCAAAAAAAAAAAAGAAAAGAAAGAAAAGAAAAGAAAAGAAAAGAAAAGAAAGAAAAGAAAAAAGAAAGGGTTTATTGAGCCATATGCTAGCAGAGAAAGGACCAGATCCTGAGGCATGCAGTCTAAACCACTAGCAGCAGGTCTAAATGGGGAAGACATGTCTGTCATCCTGGGGTTGCAAGGGTTCTTTTATACAATGAGTTTAGGGAAGAAAGATCTAAGTTTTTTGGGAAGAGTTTACATTGGCTATAGATAAGAGGGGCAAGAAAAGGTAAAGAGAGGAAAGTTCTGGGATAAATGAATAGTCTATAAGAATAGTCTATACTTGATGCTTCTGAATTGGTGGTGAGCAACAACAGTCTAGAAAGTTCATGCAGGTTGCAGTGGCCTCTGGTAGCCAGCTATTCTTTCTAGGTAAAAGCAGAAATAGCTGCCTGGAAGTTTATTCAAAGTTTCAAAGTACATTCAGGAATGCAGGCAGTTTTGTTTTGTTTTGGCCCATGGCTGCTAACTGATTAACTTCCCTTGTCTCTTCCTCCAACCCTCTGACCTGTTGTAATTAAATTTAGGACATCTCAGAATTTTTCTCTTGTTAGTTCATTTATTCATTTAACACATATGTATTAAGTATCTGTTAAGTTCCAAACACTGGTCATTCCATCAATGGAAAGCAAGCAGGAGATGGTTCCTGCCAAATTTTGCGGTCTAGTGAGGAAAACTTAAAGTAAAAATAGTAAAGAATGTTAAGTGCTCACAGTGGAGAAATTTTGGGTGCTGTGGAAGCACAGAGCAGGAGGCTCTGGCATGGTTTGAGTGCTTGTCAGTGGGGAGAGTGGGATGAGATCAGGGTTGTTTTCTTGTACTTTACATTTAAGGTTTGCATGTGGTATGGGATAAAGTGGTATTATTGTTCTGCCATTTCTTAAAAGGGAGAAGCCAAAAAAAAAAAAAAATCAATGAAAATGGAACTAGTATTGCTCAAGATTCATCAAGAACCAGGAAGAAAAGGAGATGGTTGTAGAAATAGTTATAGTTTAGGTGCTCAGGCCATCAAGGAAATTCCTGCCAAAAAGACATGAGCCAGTTGCCAGAAAATATCCTACACTCAAGAGGACTTACCTGCCTTTCGTCTATCCTACTCTTTCCTGCCTTTGCATTTTTGCTGGCCCGTTACTTTTGTCAGGAATGACCCCCCCCCCCTTTCATGTCTTAACTCAAGCCTGTGTCCTCTGTGAAATCAATCTTCTCTGACTTCTCTAAAAAAGCTATTGCTTCCTTCTTTTATAAACATACTATATCTCATCTCTTCATTTTAGCACCTAATACACTGAACTAAAATTGTTGGTTTGCATTTCTCTTTCATTATAAAAATTTTGCTTCTCAAAGATCACAGTCATTTTCTTTTCTATATTCATTTCCCCAATACCTAGCACAGTGCTTATATTATAGTAATTTGTATATTAAATGTCTGTTCAATTTTTTCAATGTAAAATATCCCTATGAAAGCTGAAATTTTGTATCGCCTATTCAAATATTTTACTTACATGGAATCGGACATGGAGATATTTGAGTTATAAAATCTTCCACATTTTTATATGGCTATTTGGGACCATGTATATAAAAGTTTCTTTTTATTAATTTTTGAAAAATTATAGCATATTCAAAAATGAATAATATGAGTTTTTGGTTTAGACTACCAGAATCTGAGTCTCAGCTTTGTTCTTTGTAGACGTCACAGTTTGAACTTCTCTCTGACATGGTTTCTTCATCTGTAAAATGGATATAAAAATTGTACCTAATAGGGTGGTGGAGATTAAATGGCAGGAAGATAATAGATAGAAATTGTTTTGCGTAGTCCTGGGAATAGAGTACAAGTTTAAAAACACTCAATGAGTGAAAATGATTCCCATTCCATAGCTTACCATAACAAGTTGTATGGATTGGGTGCTCTGAAAGTAGAGACTAACATGGGGTTTGGAGGGAAGCGGATTCCCATCTGTAAAGGGAAGGAAAAAGAAGCAGTTTGGGACAGAGCTACAGCAAGTTACAGTGCAGGCCAACAAATTCTCTATGGCCTTGGAGAGGAGCTTGGAAGTGAATATTGGGCAGAACTGGTGAGCCCTTATATCTCACCTCAGTCAGTACCAGATGCTGTTTGCCCTAAGGCAAGGGCAGGACCTTGGGCAAGGTGTCTTTCTGCCACAGACCCCGAACTTGCTGGCACCTAGATGCTATTTGCCTCCCTCATTCCTCCCTCATTCCTCATGCCCTTCAAAGAAGGATGTGAGAATTCAGCAGTAGTAGCTCTCTGCATTTACTGGATGACCCTACATGCTATACTGTAAATGAAAGATACATTACATTTACACAATGAATTTCAGAATTCTTTCAATTTGTCAACATAAAATTCCAATCCTTTTATCATATTCCTTTTGTTTTGTTAGTATTTCTTTTTCAATCTACAGAGATATGTCTTGATAAAATATTTTCTCTTACTCTTCTTTTACAAAAATAATCATGAATAAAAATCTAAACAAGAATGTTTTCTGTATCTGTCACTATCTGTGATGACATATGAAGTATTTTCAGTGAACAAAACACCAAGCAAAAATCGGCACATTTTATTTTTCCTCACAGTTTCTTCTCCATTGTTTTTCTTTCTTTCATTTTTGTTTTTTTTTTCCTCTCCTTCGTCCTTCACTCCCTTCCTTCTCTCTCTTCTGTTATAATTATATTTTGACTAGTTTCTGAGTTCTACAATTTATTTTCTGTTTATTTTCTCACAGAAACAAATATTAAAATGCCTCATTGTGGTTGCTGAGTTATGTTGACTCTCAGTAAAATTGTATTTGTGTTTCAATTTTCTTCATTTACTATTAAAGTTTGTCATGGTTCTGCTTCAAGTGACCTTGAGGCTTTTAGCAACTGAATTTGTTTCAAGATTCCTTTCAACAGCAGCAGTGATTTTTTTTTTTTTTTTTGGCACAAAAATAAACAAAAGGAAAACTACGTACATAGAAATCAACAGACAGATTTTAGAGAACAAATCTTTCTCTATGCTGCATTGGTGTTTTGGGAAGTTTAGGGTAAATTATTCAAAGTTGCTTTCTACTAGGATCTAACATTTTTTAAAATGTCGTCAAGCTTTTTGGTAAATTTTTCTATAAACGGTTTCCAAAAAAGCATTACCGTATTTTTAAAGGTTCCATGTAGATGTATGATTTTGATTGCATTGCACAGATTAGATCTATAAACTATGTTTTTAAGGTAGAAATATCATGAGAGAGATTATATTACCCCTAGAGGCTATTTAAAAAAAAATATTTGCAAGTTAAAAGTAAATTGTAAGCACATCCTTACTTTGATTTCAGCATTCTTCACTGAAAACATAGTATTTAGGATATTTCTTTTGCAAATAGGAAATATGGGCTCAATTTATAAATATTTTCTTTAAAAGTTAAATCATAGAGATTTTATGAAAGAAATGTATAAAACTCCTTTCTCCCAAAAGAGTTGCAAAAAATTACTCCTTGAAACATTAGACTGCAGAAAACATTTGCATTTAGTAAACTGCATTATTTATAAATGTAGAACTGCAACCCCTCATCCCTGTCTAGTAGTTTATTTTAAATCGATAAGATTTACAAAACAAAAGTAAGAGATACATGTGTTGAGCAATAAATAAACACTGCTAGAGCTTCTGTATTCTTTTAGCATTACACTATTTTCATCATTTTTGACACAAAGATGTGTTTTGTGGGGAGAAAAAAGAACATTTTGTAATAACTAGTTAAGCAGGGGATGAAAAACTGGTAAGCATAAGGAAGGAAAATGGTTTTGATTTTATTATGCTTAAGGTCATAAACAGGTCATGTTTAACACAGATTCCATTTTCATATATTTTAATAAAATCTGTATAGGAAATTTAAGTAACAGCTATGGAAAGAATTTGATCTAAAGAAGCAAAACTGGGGTCACTTTAAAATTAACCTTCTAGTGAGAAGCAAACAGAAGAAAAAAAAGAATATCTTCTCCCAATCAGAAGGCAGAAATATTTGCTTCCTAGCTACTGATGTCAAGAAACATTTGTTAATGGTGGCCTTGTTAACAACATGGCCTGGGTTTGGCATTGCAACAAGGATAGTAAATTAAATGCCAATACATGTATTTTATTTAGAATTCAGTGTAATTGGAGAGAAAGAGTTAAGTCAGGTTGTCTTGTCCTTATAATTTTTAAAATAGTGTAGCAGGAATTGAAGCTGTACTGATAGCTACTATTTCTTCTTTCCTTTCATACTTTCCCAGAATGATGGCATCTACTTCTTTGTACCTTTGCAGTCATTCTTAGAATAGACTGCTGGTATGGGTCTTACCTATAACACTGTCTTCTGTGTTTATGCTCTTTAAGAAACACACTGCATCTCTTTATATAATATCTTTGAATGTCAGGAAGAGTATAATTGTAACTTCAAGCACAGTTTCAAGCTTTAAAGATGAAATCGCTCACATTTCACTTAGACATAGCATTAAGAATCAGCTTCCCCCATCCCAAGGGTGACATTCTCCTTATTTTTCTTATTTACATGGCTATTTTCTTTTGCATTGTATGTGATGTAAAATAATTCAGAAAAGGTCCTGAGTGAACAGCAGAATGTCTGCAGCCCAACTGCATGAGTTAGTATGTAATAATTGGCCTGAATATGAAGATAGGGTATTATGAGACTTGTTAAGGTTCGTGTCAGGTCCCTGCAATAATTATTGAAGGGCTAATTCATACCAGCTTTCCTCCACAAAATTAAATAAAAGAGGTACTGGATACACCATGCATCAGAGGGATTAGCCAATTCTCTTTGCACAGCAGTGACCTTTGTATCCCCTCTATTAACTAGTGGGAAAGGTTTAACTGCACTGCACATGCCCTTGTATTTTCCGGTCATTATTTAAAACATGTCAAAATGAGTTCAGTAACTCTTCAGTCATTTTTGACTTCACCTGTTCCTCAATCAAGCATTTCAAGCTCCACCTTTTCTTTCTTTCCTTTTTAAAAATGAAACCCAGAGCTACTTGGAGTTTGTCTCTTGCATAATTCTGTACAAGCCTTAGAACTGCATATCACTTGAAGTTTTGTAAAATAACGGTACTGCTTGTCAACTAGGAAGTGAATATATACACTGATACTTGCCATGGAGGTCATACTGTGTCTAGTATTTTGTGATTTAATTGCCCACTGAACGCAGGATTGAATCTGTTAGAGAAAAGACGGATGTAAACTTGATGAGGTAGTCTTTTACCCTCCACATCATATTTCACTTAAGTGGTAGTCAACATGAAGCCCTAATTGGCAGTCAAATCAGAACTTTGTTGACTGTAGCTAAACGCATATTTCCTAATTGTATAATTCACATAACTTCATGCAGTATTCAAGGAATGAATGCACTTCCTTAGGATGGAATCACTGAGCATAAATCAATGTCTATTTATTTTCAGTCTTGAAAAGTACATGTATTCATTGACTTGTGACTTCATGGGTCAGTTAATTATTAGATTTCAGAGTTAATTTTAAGTATTATAAGAGATATGGAACCAGTTATTTTACTATTTCATAAATGTAGCTGCATTTTGGGTTGTTTTCCAAAGTTATAATATTTTTAAAATGTTTTCTTGCAGAAATCTGTTTTTCTTTTCTTGTCTTTAACAACATTTGCACTAAAGAACATTAATGATTTACTAATATACTTATTTTTAAAATTTTTTACTGAGAGTATTTAATATATTTTTAAGTTCTTAAACATTCTTTTAATAGATTAATTCACATAATGTTCACAGGGTTGTTGGATATCATCTAATTGAACTGCTTGCTCAAAAGAATCTCTCTCAAAGCATCCTTATTGCTTACTTAATCTCAACTTCCTAGTAGATAGGAATCACTTTCTTTGTTCAGTCTGGTGTATTTATTGTCATCTCTAAAAGTTTTATAGTTCTTTATATTAAGTCAATGTCTACCTCTCTGCATCTTCTCTCCACTGGTATAATTCTGTCATTGAAAAATCTCAGAGACTAAATCTAATATCTTTCAAATGACAACCATTTGAATACTTTAGTCAGATGTCATGTTCTATCTTTGGTTCTTCAAACTAAACAACCCCCGTTTCTTTAGCTGGCCTATAGAAGACATATGTTCATATAGCCCTCATGATGCTGGCTACTCATTTTGGAAAATTTCCAGTTCTCTTTAGAGGTTTTAAGACAGAACAACCTGCTCCAAGGTAGTATGACTAAGCTACAGTACACTGAGTCTGAAATATTATAATATGCCTATAATAGTTCAACTAATTTAAGCTACTTCATATTAGTGGGTTTAGAAGTTTAATGCATAATTAGTCACTTCTAAGGTAAAAATATGCACTTCAAGATATTTCTTCTCTAATTTTCTGATACTACTGTTAAAAATTGAGGACTAATTTATTCATTGAAATTTCAAATGCTAATTTTAACCTACTGAGATATTTAATATCTTGATCCTGCTGTACAACTTATAGCCCTCTATTTCAACTTAGTTATTTATAAATTTGACAAAAAATTCTTTTGTCTTTAACCACACATTATGTGTATGTTTATATGTGTATTTATGCAATATATATGTATATGCACACATATACATATACAGTTTGTATAAATAAATGTGCTGTGTGAAATACTATAAGAAAATAAGGACTAATAAGCTATATCTCCCTCCCCTTCTTATCCACCCAAATACTCACTAATGCCATATTTGTCTTATGCACAAGAATTCTTATAAAACACAAATGGAAATACAATATGTGATAAGAATTATAAGCATGGTGAAAATTCACAGGAAAAGGAAAGGGACAGATTTTCTAAAGCTTCTGAAATGTTTTACCTCATTTAATACAGAAACTTTTGAAAGAAGGCGTTATTATTCCCATTTTACAAACATGAAAAAAATAAGGCCAAAAGAGTTCAGTGGCTTGCTAGTAGTTGCATACTTTTTAAATGATGAATATGGAATTAAAGCAGTGTTGTTCAAAACTCATGCTTTTTGTATTGCATAGAGGCTATATAGATGAGTGCTGTAACAATTAGTATGATTTTGATAAATAAGAATGAGGAAGACACTCAAGACAAAGAAGATGGTAAAACCAAAAGAAACAAAGCATATATTCTAGCAATGGTGAAGTGTTTAAATATAAGGGGATAAGTGAGTGATAAGATTAGAAGAGAGTTTGTTTTCATCAAGAATAAGGATCAGCAATCTACACATAGGATTGCTTCTGAGGAATTTTCTGGAAGTTAGAGCCCAAAAGAACTACATTAGAAATTCTTACATTAAATGATTAAAATGTTAAAACGGACTTACTAATGGTTAACTAGTCTGGTGGCAGTCCACTAGAGACCTCCTTTAATTTGGCACTAAAGAAGCTACTTTATCAACTATCTATTTACATAGTTTGTGGGAAGAAAGATTTACTGAGTTTCTCTTGCATGACATGTTTTATGTTTTTCTTTTTTAAGGGGGGAGGAAACAGATCATAAGATCACATTCTAGTAAAGAGGGAAAAAGTGGGGGAAGTCTTGCTAATTTAAATACAATGTGGTGTCCATTACAAAATGTTTTTGTATGGATGCTAGGAGAAGGACTAAATTCAGTTACATGTGTACAGTGTTTTCAACAGAAAATTGGAAGAAAAAGTTCAATAATCCACTAATAGTGAGCAATAGGCACAAGAACATACGGTGGTGAAAGAGCATGCTGTAATATGGTATTCCTTGAACATGAATTATGAAGGGAAGCATAGGGAGGGAGTAGCAAGCGTCCGAAAAGCCAAACAGAGCTCGGATCTCAGAAGGCCTGTATGCCCTGCTTGGAAGGTAGATTTTTCCCTTGCTGTTAATGTGGGGAGGGAAGAGTGTTAAATAGGGGAACAACTTGTATTGTTATCACTTAATATCACAGTGTTAATGTTGGATGGGAGTGGGGGAGTAGAGGATGACAAACTAATGAATGGACTTTGAGTAGACATATTTGCTTATAAAAAATAAAGTCTAGTGTAGATAATGGGGGCTTTTACATGGCTACACATGTAAGAACAGGAACTGTAGTAGATACTTTGGTAGACCTTAGTTTCAAGATTTCATAGAAATGCTTCACTAACAATGTAACTCGACTTTACTGCAAAGTGTTATTCAATATGCGTTGCAGTATGTCTAATCTTGCCTCCAGAGATTTCATCACCATCTACTTTCTTTAATCATCTACTTTCTTTATCCTTTGTCTCATGCTCTCTCCATACTTTTAACATTGGCCTACTCATAACTTAAGTAACAATTCATCATTTTTTTTAGGATGTTTTTATATTGGTAATCTTTTAGTTTCTGTTCTTTTAGCTTACTGACTGGTTCTCTTCATATTCTATAATTCCTTTATATTGTTAATTTGGAGGACCCAGTTTGAACATAGCTTTTCACATTAGACACCCTCATGTTCTTTTGTCCTTATGTTGTATACTCCTACCAAGCCAAATCAATTATACCCAGAGGAAATAGGGTTAGATACATTACTACATAGAGCTGCCCCATATAAGGACAGTTTCCCTTAGAAAAAGTGATGATGTCATAAATATAATAAATTTACCTTTGGAAGGTATTGTGATTAGTGTAATTTTGGAATGTAATACAGTAAAGACAGTATTGGAGAAGTGGCCATGGAAAGGTAGTCAAGAATTATTTAGGAAATAAACCTCTAAGTCTTTAATTAGTTTGCTCATGAGAGAAAAGAGAAATCAACAAGATTCCAGTAATTCTGAATGTGCTGACTTATTTGATGGCAGACAAACAATTGACATTGCAAAGGATGGAAGAAAACCATTTTTATGTGAGCAGAGAGAAAATCATGGGTAGAGTCTTGAACACATTAAAAAAAGAATCACAAAGCAGAGAAGGAGGAGGAGCCAATATATAAGGATGTATTATCAGATTGGCTATACTGTAAACGAACAATTCCTGATTCTGTAAAGGGAATGAGAAGCTGGATGAAATGCAACTTAGTACCAAAGGTGAGTGTTTCTCAATTGGCTCCTAGAGCCCAGTGGTTAATTTTTTGCCTCATACAGTTTTAATCCCCTGAAATTCTGGGTTGTGCCCGTGGGTGCCAAGTGAACTTTTAAGACATCCCATAAGGTAGAGTCCACAGGAAATCCAGTAGTGGGAGGTGGAAGGGCATGCGGTGGACCCAAGGGGAAGTGCATGTGAGTGAAGCTGGTGTGAGTTCATGTGAGGCTGATCATTACTGCCTACCGGAAGGAGAAACAAATGAGGTCAACAATATCTGAAGTTATGCATTGCAGGATGAAGAAAGGAAGAAAGTGGAGTTAGATGTTAACATCCTTGATGACAATTGTCATAGAACCCCAATTCTTTCTACCTTATTTCTAAGAATAATGTACAAAATCATAATAGATTTCTTGTTGAAAGCAGAATAAGTATTCTCAAGTATTCACAGGACTACATACTAGTAACCAACCCTATCAAAAAGAAAGTGGTATTAAGCTAATTTGACTTATTTCTCTTGATATCTCTGATTCATATTAATGCCCTCTTTATATTCTTAGTATATAGAAACACTTTGGTTAATAAATATATCACATTATTTTTTCCACAGAAACATAAGTACAGTTGCTCATAGTTTCAAGAATTCTGCATTTTCCCTTGTTTTAAAAATTTAGATATCTGCTTTTCTATGTTTCTATGTTGTCTTAAATATTACTTTCATTCTCTGTAATTATTCAAAGAGTCTCTGCAGTAGTTCAGAGCTAATTCTTGGTAATGCTAGGTCTCCTGGAAGTTTTTTTTTTTATTTTTTGGATCTGAAATATAAACTAATTTAAAATTATTAGATACTTTCTACCCATCTTTCTATCTATCCTTGAGTTCAATGGGTCCTTAGCATCTTCGTAAACTATGCTTACAGAATAAGAGCAGCTGAATTAAACATAACATGTTCTTTTTTCTTAATTTGGACTCTAAATTATGTTTTTACCTTTTTAATTCCAATAAAAACATTAATTTTATTGGACTAAAATATATGCTTTCAAATAAATCTATATCCTTGAATGCTATTATAATTAGTTTATATTGGCAATATATATTAGTACAAGTTCATTAGTTAAAAAAATATAAATAATGGCTAATATTAAAACAATTCAATACAGATGTAATTTCATCATCAATATCTCCTTCTGCAGGACTTTCTGAGACTCTTCCAAGAGCTATGTACTTTAAATGACTATCTTGCAATGGTGACTAAAATACTAACCAGCCAAGTTGTATATGTGGGATCTGCTCTCTTTTCTGAGACAATAAATAGGCACAGATCTTCTTTCAAAATCAATTATTTTTAAAGTGAAGTATTCACCCAAGCCCACTGTAGAAAAAAGTCAAGCAATGTAATTTAAACAAAAGGAGGAGAAAGTGGGCTACAGTAAAATACTTTGTATTATAATCCAACTGGCATTGGCTGACCAAATCCACAGTG
The DNA here is from genome assembly GCA_003508835.1 of Eonycteris spelaea. Classification (NCBI taxonomy): domain Eukaryota; kingdom Metazoa; phylum Chordata; class Mammalia; order Chiroptera; family Pteropodidae; genus Eonycteris; species Eonycteris spelaea. The sequence continues at coordinate 6,776,031 of PUFA01000046.1, forward strand.
GGCGTTGACGTGTGTCCATCTATTCATTCTTTGAGAAGAGACTATGACCACTTAGGATCAGTGGATTGCTGAGATACAAGTTTCAAAAAGTGCATCTTGGTTTTATAGAGGACTGTAAATTAGAATGTTTGTAAATGACGTCTTACGTTTAACTTCATATTCCAGAGCAGACTCAGCAGTCAGCAGGTTTTATAATATAAGCATTTAGGTACCAGCCAGTTTAGATTATTACTCATCCCATTGTCTACTGCAAAGACTGAGAGAATTGATGAAGCTATTTTATTAGCAGTGCTACATATCGAGTGCTCCTCTGAAGCCTCCTTTTATCACACTTTAGAAATCATTCTCTAATTTAACAACGATATTAAGAGAGCTCTTTTATTCAGTCCAATTATGTGGAAGCACACTCATTTTTTTAAGGGGTTAATCTTTAGGGATGAAACAGATTATCAGCTTTTGAACCAATTTAAGTAGAATCTCCAGAAACAAAGCCAGGACAAATAATTATTGGCAGTTCACAGAAGGCGTTCTGTGCCCCACTGCTCTGCTGGATTCCGTTAAAGTCAGCTTGCTTGTCTTAATGGGAAACACCTGTGGTCCAGAACGTACGAAGACAAATCAAACTAACTGTGCTTTGAGACACTCAAACTAAATTATGGAAATAAAAATCTCCTCGTCTCAGCATCACCAATGTCCCTCTTTCCCTTGAAACAGATATTAAAAAGAAGCTGTTTTGAAAGTATTTATTTCCCTGAGGCATTCCAGAACTCTAAACATTGTCAATGAACATGTCAGCCGGAAAACAGTTCTCCCAGACTCCATGGCCATTATTTCGGTGGCCCATTAAATAATTTAAAAAGAGCAAGCTTGTAGAAAGAAATACAATTTTTTTATCTCATATTTGGAAAATTATTAGTGTATCAAAGAGGCATTGAAAGTATTTTCTCTTCCACTTATCCCAGGCCAGATGTTTTGAAAACTAGAACTATTTTTAAAGGAGAGTTTACTTATTTATTTTTGAAATGGTAGACAAATATTTGAGTTAGGAGTGTGATCTGATGGAAAGGTGACACTTCACAATAAATGTGATTAAAGTGAAAAAGTTTTTATATTAATGGATGCTCACAGGGAAAATTCAAGGATAAAAAGGAGATCTTTGAAAAACTACATGTAGAGCCATAAGGGAAGGAGAAGTTTACTTGTTAGGGTAGAAGTGATGTTATCATTAGCCAGAAGATAAATTTGCTTTTTTTTTTTTCATCTTTTCTTGGAGGAAGAATGGCCTCCATGGACATTGTACAATACAATTTTTTTCCAGAACAGACACATTTTCCTGAGGCTGTAAAAATTTCAGAATACTAAAATGGACTAATGGACACTATCACTTAGTTATCTTTCTGGAAAAAGAATGAGAAAAAAGGAAAGAAGACAAAATACATGAAGCAAAGTTTAGAACCTCAAATGTCCATAAAAAAGATGGAAAGCATGCCTGGCATACAATATAACTTAAGCCATCCAGGTGCTTGAAATTGTTTTTCCCAGTTTTTCTCTTAATTATACTACCATACTGTTATATTTACCTCTCTCCTCTTTTGATAGGTACGTTTGTTTCTAACTCTACAATATGTAAAGCATCAGATAATAAATGATAACATGTAGTCTCAGTGTTTTAAAAATATAGAGCTATTTTGATATCATGGCAAATTGGAGAACATGTGCAAATTTAGATATTTATCATGATTAGGTATATGACTTAGTGTTACCCTGTCTTCCAGCCTTGTGAGAGAAACTGAAAGTCCAGATTAAATAATCTCATAATTTAAAAATATTATCACTTTCTTTTGGTTTATTTTTAAGTCTATATATTTCAACAAAAATTAATCTTTAAGTGCATTTATTTCTTCATGTGTTGTTTATAGCATGGAATAGGTCACCACTGAGCAAATTGAATAACATCTCTGTGGGCCACATAATTTCTGCTGGCCTTTGTTTTGTGACCACTGGGTTTGTGCAACTAAATAACAGGGGAATTCAGAAGTAAAGGTGGTATATAGACCTAGATTCAAATACCTGACAACTCTCCACTTGGGACATTTCTAGAAGGCCTGTATAGTGAAGACTTTTTCCTTAGGCAGTACAAAGAAGTACAGTAGTTGGATTAAGAACAAAACCTAATTTCTCTTTTACTGAATCTGGATTTTTACATAATCACTTAAACTTCTTCAGTAAAGAATAATTTAAATAGTATTGGGAATCTGGTATGCTTTCACTTTGGAGAAAGGCAAATGAAGATGTAAAAAGGGAAAACAGGGTAATACCTCAGTCTCTGGTCATTAAAGGGCAGTAGCAGCCACCACTTTGTAGATTTCTAAACTCTAAGAAGTAGTTGTGTGATGACTCACCTGTATCCTTAGGTTTTCTACTTTCCAGAATATATCTGGAGAAAAATAAAAAAATCAAGGTAGAATTACTCTCAAGAATACTGTGTTAGATTGTGGTGCTTGTTCATACAACTCTTCAGGCTGCCTGCATATGTTTCCCTTGGTCTTCTGCATGACTAAAGGTTGTTCCATAGTATGGGTTAACATGGTTTAAAGAATTGTTCCCAACTGCAAGAAACTGACTTAGAGAAATATCCCAGCTAACATGTCTTAAGATTATTGCAGAATGATCCAGAAAGATAATTTTTGGTAAAGATAATATACAATTAAAAATTATAATGGATAATGCAACATAGCATCAAAAGAGATAGTGATACTCTCATCTATGGTGACCAAACACTAGATATTATCCATATGTTAAATATTTTTCAGTTGAATGCATAAAACATGATTTTTAAAAAAAATTCTTGTGAGGGTGGATATCATTTTTTTAAATCTAAAATTAACCATTACAGACAGTTTATAAGAATTAAGATAATAATATAGCGGCCACTAGGAACCAATCTTCACTTAACTTTTGTGATAAGATTACTAATTTGCAAAATCAAGAAAATGTGAAGTGCTTCCAAGAATTTAAAATTTTTTTGTAGCATCTATGACAAATTTAATAATAATGGCGTGTGATTTGAATGATAACATATTTCACTGATAGGCAGCTGCTAGCAATAAACAAAAACACCCCATGTTCTAGTGATTACAAGATCTGAGCAAAATAGCACTACTGTTAATTTGGTATTTATTTTACACAGTTCCCAAAAAAAAAAAGTGTTCAGTGTTGTGTTTATATTAAATTATCAAAGACATTGAATACATTCTCAATATAAAAAGTGAGCATTAAAATACAATGTAAAACAATTGGTATTAAATGATACATTTTCCTTTAAAACAACTTTTAAAGATGATTAAAAAAACTAAAGTTTTATTAAAAGAAACTACACATTTTAAACAAACAAAATTTAACCATGAAAAATTGAGAAATACATATTACTTAATCCACTTAAAAAACCTCTTTCAATTCACAAAATGCATCTGCGGTATTATCATTGAGTATCAACTATACTTTCGTGTAAATGTTTCATGATGCTGATAAACTGTATCTAACTCTATACTTGCCTGGGGCATGTGAAGGGATATTTAGGAACTCACTCCAAATAGTTTCTTCTGACTTCTTCATCTTCAAATAATCCCATCTCTTATTTGATAACATTGAGAAATCTTTTTGAAAAGGCCTTCTGTTTTTTGGGTTTTTTTTGTTTTGTTTTTTTTGTTTTGTTTTGTTTTGTTTTGTTTGTGTTTGGTCAGGGGTGGATAGTGAACTGTAGGTCTGTTTTCAAAGAAACCATTTTTGGCTTGTCCCTATCTTTTTTAGTATCATGATGTATATGTGAAAATTCTGATCCAGAGTTATCTATATCATTTTCAAGATTGTTATGTTTTTAGTCCACTTGTTTACAAAGCCTTTGTAAAGTTAAGTAAAAACTATTCTGTGCATTTAAGTTTTGCTTTGCTTTTTGTCATTTTCTTCCTCTTCTTGAGGATTTTGAGCTATAGAATAGCTCCCCTACTCAAAAATTTAATGCAGTGTATAAATCTCCAAGTAAGTCTCAGGACATAAATCTTAACATTAAAAAAAAAAAAAAAAAAAAGGAACATTTTGCACAACTACTATTATGAACATATATCATCTTCAGCACTTTTGAAGAGCAGCTTCTCAATTGGTAAATGGGTATAACACTGAACAGTGGTCTTAATTGTTGTGGTAGATAATGCTTTGTCCAGTCCTGGAGAACATTGAAAGAAAATCAGGCTTTTATATAAGGATATTGAAATCTGTTCATTAAAGTTGTGATGAAACAAATCTGGGAAAGAGAACAAACACATTTAATGTTTCTGAGCTGAGATTAAATGTAATCCCTCTAGGTTAGACTTTAAATTGCAAACCAAAGGGAAACAGCAAGTTTAGATGTAAATAATCAGACACTTAAAAATCAGTTTTAAGAGTACATAATTGTGTCAGCAATTGACATAAGAAATATTGAGTGATCTCCAAAGGGGTAAAACAAATTCAACAATTTTTCAGTTATTGAAATTTGGCTAATTATACAGTACAGAATCTCATTATATTATTGATCAGATTATGTTGCTTTGTTTTATGTTGTCATTGCTGACACAAAGATATACTGGACTGGTAACTTCCTGGACAGCCAGTCTATGAGAGGTGTTAAAAATCCATTCTTTGGAAATAGCCAGAAATATGGTCCTAGTTAACTCTGGTTTACACCAGCAACTGCTAACATAACTGTCAAAAGAAAATGATCTAGCACCAGAGCATATAACAAATCTTTTATTTGAATCTGAATGTGTGATGGAAAAAAAAAAAATGTCATTTATCACCTTCTATTGATTTCTAAGATTGGTGAGTTATACCAACTATAGGGTCTTTTGTTTGCTGAGCATTCACACATAAGATTATCATCTTTATCCTAATGGTCTCTGGCACTCTTAAAAATAGTAGTGGGCAGGGGTTGTAGGGTGTTGGAGGTTGAAGCAAAACAGAACTAAATTACTTGGAAAGGGATATGGAAGGTAAAAGGTATGAATGAAAAATTAGAGGTAGAGATAAAGAGAGGCAATAACTAAAAGAGTTGAATAAATTTAGTGGAGGGAGAGAGAGGAAACTGATGTAGGCAAGGCCGAGAGAAGGCTGGTCTACTTGGGGAACTACCAGGAAAATCCTGTGATGTGTTCCACATACAGGCTCTCTTACATTCCAACATATAAATCTTTGGAAAACTAAATACCACTCTTTGATGAGTGGAAATTATTTTGGGGAGAGCTCAAGGAAAAGGACACAGGGACAAGTGACACATGTAATTTCCAAATATCAAGGAAAAAGTTTTAAATTTATATTGATGAGTTTCTCCTCATTTCACTAAGTATATTGACTAATACTAAAAAAAAAAAAAAAAAAAAAAAAAAAATCAGTCGGATGACAAGTAATCGATGTGCCTGGAGCATCTATCTGGTTCTGATGGTTACATAGCAACAGGTAGAATATTGATAAACTAGAACATCCTCAACAGAAGGCTACCCAATCATAGAGTGTCATGATAGATGAGGAAATATTGAAGTAAAACACTTTCAGGTCTGAAATTAAGAAATGTAGTTTTTTGTTCAGGGAAAGGACAGGGTCCATGCTGGCTTTGTGTCACCTTGTTTTGCTGTAGAAGGCAGACTGGGAGAAATAGAGTTAGTGGTAGGAAAGTGAGACTGGGTTTTACTATAATAAAAAACTTTTTAATAACTAGATATGGCCAAAACTAGAAGTTACTTTGGGAGGTTGCTGAAATCATCCATGTAAATATTGAATATTCATTTTTTTAAATGGTCATATTAGACCTATCTGGGCCACATAGCTTCATAATGCAGTTAGAATTCTATGACTATACCTTCAGTTATCCTTTAATCTAGTAGTGAATTTAATCAATTTCTTCAAACTATGATGCATCATTGGGTTCTATAAAAACAAAAAGTAGATTCTCACATTTTCAATCAGTTATCTTGGCATCATTTTAATAACCATAAATTTCCAACATTTAACTCAGTGCTTACATTATATGAACCATTATTTACAATAAAATATAAACAAAATACAATTTGAATAACCATTGACCGGAATGACTAAGAGGAAAGAACAACAAAAAAATTGTTTTGAAGTAGAACTTCAGAGTTTTGAAAATCAAGTTTGTTTTTAGAAATGTATAGGAAGGAGAAAAGCGTGAAAGTAAGAGATAAAGAGGAGGGAAGAAAAGGGGGCAAAAAAATGTAGAGAGCAGGGCAGGACCAGGTGTGAATATGTGTGTGTTCAATTTCCCATTCCAGTGCCTTTCAACAGGAGGACTGGAAGAGCAGTGAGAAAAAAGATTTATTTTTTAAGCATGTACAATTATGGAGAAAAGGCCACGACATTCCAAAATGTTGAAAAAAAGCAGCCCTTGAACTCTGGCTAGAAGGATTATGAAACTCCAAAAATACACCAGACTGTGAGAACTACCACCTACATTTGCAATGTTTTACAAGTTAAAAATGTCACAGTGCATAAAAATAGTTTTTTTTCACCCAATGGACGGGTGGTTGGTAGTTTCTTGAGAACCAGATTGCTGTGGTAGTTTGAAGAGTGTGAATATTCATTCACAGCAAGGAAATAAAATGAAAAATGGCTTTCATCAGACTTTCCTGTGTCCAGGAAATATATTTAGTCTTCTGTTTCCCTCAAAGTCTTTTTAGGAAGGGAAAAAAGGGAAATATCTCAGTTTTCAGAAATTTTTGTAATCGTTCCTCTCCAAATCCAAAGTGATTGTGTCAGTTTTTGTCATGAATGTGTGTGTGTGTGAGAGACAGAGAGACAGAGAGACAGAGACAGAGACAGAGAGAAACTAAGCTGACTAGGAAAAGTAGAATATTAAACAATGCCACACAATTTCTTAAGAATAGGCTGATTCTTAAAGATATGCTGTAAAATAGGAACGAGCTTACTTTAAAGCATTTAGTTTTTCTGTGTTCAGCACAGCAGCTCACTGTTGAAAAGCTTCCAGCTTTGATCACTTATCCACAAACAAAAGGGGCTCTCTTCCAATCTCTTTACAGTCTCTGTTCAGAGTGCTCTTATTTTCTCTTGTGGATCTTCTGCTTCACAGTCCTGGGGCATTAGTAAACACCAAAGGTGTCCCAAACATATGGCTAACCACAAGGTTTCCTTGTGGGGTCTGGCTTTGAGTGTGTCTGATGATTACACATTTCAAATAGAAACCCAGCTGGTGATTCCCAGAGCCTAGCAGGTCTGCATGTGGCTCCAAATGATCTGGGAGTGGATTTTCCTATTTGAGGATTACTCATTTTTGTAATGGCCCAGCTTCTGTTCCTGTGACCCTTTGGTCACCCCTACGTCCTGGGGACCAAACTGCAGTGATAATTCAGTCCATTGTTCAGGAGATATAGCAGCTCAGCTGAGGCCAGGTGGGCCCTCAGGACCAGGTGAAAATGACCCATTGGTAGAAACAGAAACATGTTTTTAAATAGGCTCATATGATCAATTCACCACTAAAGGTTTTTATTTCTCCTTGAACTTTTTTTTTTTTTTAACTTGTGGTTTTCCTTTTAACCCTGACATTGGTTCACATAATAACAAAATTATGGATAATAGAGAGTTGAAGGACTCATTTTTTATTTTGCATTTTATCAGAGGGAAAAGCAAAGAAACTCTTTGAAGTCTTTAAAACATCTGGGGTAGCATAAATGTTTCCACATAGTGTAACTTGGTAACAAGTTATCTTTCTTTATCCCTTATTCCCCCTCACTTTTGTCTTTGAAGATATAGGAACATTCTTATTCTTCTTTTGCTAAATTCCTTGGAAAAACCTATCAAAACAGATGTTCTAGGGTTGATTATGTCCCTTTTATGTGTTCTCATAGACCCTTGTACTTTAAATATGTAGATCCAATTACAATTGTAATTAATTGTATAATAATGAAGCAGGGATTATTTGCTTAATATTTGTCTTCACTAGGTAACACTCTAAGTGGGCTAGGATGGTGTCAATTTTGTTTCATGTGTATTAATGATGAACAGAGTACCTGGCTTATGTTACAAGCACCCAATAAATATCTGTTGAATGAAAAAAAGAAGTCAAATGGAAAAAGGAAGAAAGAGAGAGAGAGAGAGAGAGAGAGAGAGAGAGAGAGAGAGAGAGAGAGAGAAGAGAGAAAGAAAGAAAGAAAGAAAGAAAGAAAGAAAGAAGAAAGAAAGAAAGAAAGAAAGAAAAAGAAAGAAAGAAAAAAAGAAAAGAAAGAGAAAGAGAACAAGAAAGAAAGAAAAAGATAGAAAGAAAACTTCAGTAACCTTTTCCTCAACTTTATAAATTATGAGAAAACATTTTTAAGTGCCTTTCTGGGTCAATTCAATAAACCTATTCTTGACAAAACTGGATTGGGCAGTCCACAATGTAGGATCAAGAGATACCCACTGTGCCCCAGCTTAGTCTTTAATTTTGATAGCTCTTAGTTAGCAGAAAATAGGGGAAAATGAAGGAGATGGCAGTGACAATTAGGACACAGCCTCAGGCTACGAAGAGAAGTGGGAAGTGAGCAGAGGTGGCTTTTAAGTTCAAACAGCTAGATCTGGTTTAAAAACATTATTGCAAGTGGTTAAAGTTGATGGGGAAGAAAATTTTCCTTTACCCTTCTAGTTCATTGACTGGCCTAATAATCAAATTAACATAAAACAGATTAAGGAGAAAAGCAAATTTAATTCCATACATATGAGGGCATACGAATATGAGACCCAGGACAAGTCTGGCAGTTGAGGCTTACATGCTCTCCTGAGCTAAGGAATGACATAGGGCCTTAGGGTTTCTAAGGAGATAGGGTAATTCACAGGACAATGAGAAAGGCAAAGGTTTAGTAATTGGATGTTTGTCCTGCCATAAAGATAGGTCATTCATATCAGCAGTCTACAACCCTATGGCACCAGAGTCTCTGGCTCCTATGGGAATCTAATGCCTGATGATATGAGGTGGAGCTGAGGCAGTGATTCTAGCTCTGGGGAGCTGCTACAAATACAGATGAAGCTTCCCTAGCCCAATGCTCACCTTCTGATGTATGGCCTGCCTGGTTCCTAACAGGCCACAGAGGTACTGGTATGGTCTGGAGGGATTGGGGACTTCTGATTTGGAAAAAACAGATAACAAGAAAAAAAAGTTATTTCTGATAATATCTTTTTCTGGGACAGGCCCCATCTTAATTTTTTTAGGTAGTTAAGGGAGAAGTAAACCCTTTCTTTAGTCTGCTGGGTCTTGATTATCTTCAGCTCAGAGCAATCAGTATGCCAGTGTGGCACATTTTGGGGATGTTTTATTCTGAATCCATTCAAAATAGAATCTTTTCATTTACAATAAATGTCTCATCTATGTGGGACTGTCCTTTTCTACAAAGCTCTCTATTTAATGTGCAGCTCCAATTATTGCCTAGGTACCTTCCTTTAAAAAAAAAAAACGTAATTTATCCTCTGAGTTATTAGTGTTCCCTCCTTCAAAATATCTCTGCTATGTGTCTGAATACCTAAGAGCCTACTCTTTCTAGAGGGTATAGGGAAAAGAATTTAGGCTTTAGAATCTGAACATCTGGATTTAAGTCTCTGCTTATATAATTTTTGGAGTGCGTGTAAGTGATAAGGTATTGAAACACCTTATAAATCTTTATGCAAATCTTCTGCTTTTACCCTTCTTTCTTCTGTTAACTCACTTGATGAATAAATAATTCCTAAAAAATTCCCGGATGACCATATTTCATGCCAACCACAATCTTCTACAGGCAAAGGTGTAGAGCCAAGTTTTTTTAACAATGAAACAACAAAAGCAGCTACTGTGTACTAATTACCTGCTGTGGCTAGGTGATTTAACTAGCATTAATAAAATTTGAATAATTATTTTATATTTTGTAGATTTGAAAACTGATGTTCAAAGGTCATGTGGCCGCATTTCAAATCCAGATATGAGTTTAAACACCAAACTTTGTAAATTTCTATCCAAAATGAAATCTTACTATTTTAAAGAAATTCATTAATTTGCTAGAATTTTAAACAGTTAAAAATCTTATGGGGGTAATATTAAAAGATATATGAGTCTTGTGGACAGGCTTCTAAAAGGTTTTTCATTTTGAACCCGTGTTTAAAAAACTGTACATACGAACAAAATGTGCATATAATTTCATGGGTTTTCTGAACTGCCTTAAGCCAATCCATGGGTCTTTGGCTTAATAACATTGCATGAAGGTATTAGGAGCCCCAGGGCATAAAATTCCTTTGCAGTACACAGCTAGCTTGAGGCTCCCAGGTCAGACAAAAGGCACCTCAAGGTGGCTCATGTGCAGCTCACCAAGATTTTTAATCTGCAGCACAGTTGACATTTTAAGGCTGTGTAATTCCTTGTAGTCTGTCCTGTGTATTTCAGGATACCAGTATCCCTTTCCTCTCTGCCCACTAGATGCAAGTAATTGCTGCCATTTTCTGGTGAAACGACAAGTGTCTTCAGAATTGCTTTATGTCCCTTAAGGGGCAGAATCTCCCCTGTTGAAAACCCCTGAACTAGGCTTGCCTGAGAGCTGAGGCAATCTGATTAAGTAGGTGTCTTCCACCATGGCTGTTTGGAATTTCTGGATTTAGGAATGCTTGTGTTATCAAGCCTCTAAGGCTTGACATGTTAGAGTGTTTGTTCTTGGCAGGTTCCAAGCTGATTAGTTTTATTTCTCTCCACAGGAGCAGACTAGATAAGGACAAGTTGGGTGTTGGGTATAAATTTTCTCACAAATATTTCTAGCTCACATCTCACTACTTAGAGAGTCATTTTAGTTAGCAAACTCTGCCTTTAGAAGGTAACCCCCTCCAAAAGGAAGATAAAGTCATATTCCCACCTAATTGATGATTTTCCTAATGAGGCATTGGAAAAAAAAAAATTGTCCTTGAAAGCACTAGGTTTTGATTCAAGGCATGAAGAAAAAAGGCAGGAGTATTGTATTCTGGAAGCTAAGGTCATAGGATGTCTGAAAGAATGGTGTCTGGAAGACCACTGAGATAGACATAATTTAGTTTGTGATTTTGGGTAGTGTCCTACCTGGAAAAATTACCAGTAAGAAAGTGGTAGTGATTAGTTCTGCCATTTTCTTCTTCCTCCTGCATCCCCCAGTTTTTTTTTTTTTTTTTAATTTCTTCTTACTATAGAAGTGAACATGAGGAAGGAATAACCAGGATCATATAGTAGAAATAACTAAACATGTTATATGAATTAATCTCATTTACTATCATCTCAATCCCTGAAGTGAAATTCTCATTTTACAGTTGATATTACTGTCTCAGGGATGTCAAAGAACTTTTCTAATTTTAAACATTTATTAATTGTTAGAATAAGGATCTGAAATGAAGTCTGATTTCATAGCTCCGGCTTTTCTTATCTTCTTTCTTTCCTGTTCCATTCTTCTTCCTCCCTCCCTCTCCTCTACTTCTCTTCCACTTCTTCATCCTTCTCTTTCTTTTATTACTTCTTTCATAATTTTAAGGTAATATAATAAATAAAAAATAGAAATTTACATGTAAATATAAAATGTAATGAATAAATCCCCATGAACCACAATAATATTTAAGGCATTGCCAAGAGGATTATTGCTACTTCTATGATCTTCTCTTTTTCTGCCCCTCCTCTGGAGATATACCATTACTTTAATTTGGTGTTTATCATTGCTTTACATATATATGTGTGTATACCCAAACACACATAAACAACTGGAAACCTTGGGTAAATGACATCACCAACTCCTTGTAAGTGAAATTTGCTCAGTCCTAAATAAAGTTCTCATCCCCCAGCAAGTACCAGAAAATGACACACAACATAATATATATATTTTTTAAGTTCATAAACTAGAAAACTCAATATTATGTTCCTAGGAGTCGTTTAGGTTTAACATGCAGCTAAAGTCATCTAGGTTTAACATTCACTGTTATTGTTCTAAAATATACTAGTCTTCTAATATGCCATATTTATTTATCCATTTTTTGCATCAATGGATAATTGAATCTTTTAGTTTTTTCCTATTATGGATAATGCTGCTGTGAACATTTGTGTATACTTTTCTTGGTTCAAGAAATATACATTAAGGTATATCTTCTAGGTATATCTTGCTGGGTCATAGGGTATAGGAATGTACAACTCTAAAAGATTCTGTCAAACTGATATTCACAAAGATTTTTCCAATATATACTTCTACCAAAAATGTTCATGTCTACATTGATATGCATTATCTTTTACAGTTACTATTTCAGACACGTTGCCAAACTAGGGCTGTAAAGTGGCTTCTCATTAATGCTCTTAGTTTGAATTTTTCTGATTACTAATGAAATTGAACATCTTTCCATTTATTTATTTGCTATTTGAGTTCTCTTTTTTGTGAAATGACTCTCCGTATTTTCAGCCATTTTTAGTTTTATGCTTTTTCTTCTTGTCTTGTAGGAGTTTTAATAAATATTTTAAATTTTAATGCTTTGTCCTGTTTATGTTTACAAATATGTCAGCTTGTAGCTTGTTTTCATTTCGTTAAATAATAGTTACTTCTGCATTTTATACTACACTTACTACTCTGGAATAGCAGCATTTTGGTTCAAATTTACCTTGCCTGATCTTTTTTTCTCTATCCTTAACAATTATAGAACACTGATCAGTATACTTTTGGGGGGGGTGCTTTTTTGACTCTCACTGATACTCAGCTATAATCTATAGTTACTATAGAAGCAATTTATTTTTGTCAAAGTGTTGAAAATAAAGATGTGCTATAAATATGTATATTTCAGAGAAAGCAAAATGAAGGAAGAGTTCCCAGGTTTATATAGCCAGATGACCCAAACTGGACAATTAATTTTTGGAGGCAAGACTGGAAATGTAAGGTAGAAATTGGTCTCTTTTGTAGAATTAGACTTACAATAGGTGAATTGGATTTATCTTTCCCAAATCTATGTTTATGTCCCCCCACAGTGCTAGAATTCTAATAATTCAAGATTGATTAGAGTTAGTAAACAAAATCCCCAGGTAACCAGTTTTCATGGCCTTTGCTTACTAACTTCTAAGTGCCAATTCTGAGGGTAAGAGTCTGTTTAATTTACACCTTAGGGATAGGAGCTTTGTTGGGGCTTGGAGAATTCAACTTAAATGAAATTTCACTTAAATGTGTGAGAGTGGCTTCTGGGAAGGAAAGAACAGCAACATTTATAATCCTAACGAGAGAAAATTTGGGCTATAGCTACTGTTTATTGGAGGAGTGCAGGCACCTATGTCTTTCTTGAAATTTGAAAACCTGTGCTGTGTCCAGCTATTTCATTTTTCTGCAGATTGGGCTAGGAATTCTTTAATTGACTGGATTGGGTAAAAGAAATGTCAGATATAGTAATTTACTTGCTTGTCAAAATCCATCTAATAACAATGTAGAAGAGTAGTGATTTCAGATATTGCTAAACATGTATGAAATTATCTCTTTATATGTTTCATTTGGTTATGATTAATGTGGGGGCCGTATATTTGATCCTTAATTGAACCAGGTGGTATGATTGTATAGTCACCGACAGTATAGCAGAGAGAAAAAGTAGGGGTGCGGTGGGGAGAGAGAGAGGGAGGGGAATGGGGAGGGGAAAGAGAGAATGAATTAAATTTTGGGAAAAAAATGTTAAACTGCAAGATCAAAAATAACTGGGTTCAAGACTTGATTGGCTCTAACAATCTCTGGCTTTGTGTTTAAATCAGCCTGACATTTTCCATTGGTGTTATGAGGATAAGAAGTATTTGTGGGTAAGTCCAACACCAAGTAGATGCTCACAATGTTAATTATAGTTTGTCTATTACTGATTTCCTTGTTTGTTTGTTTGTTTTGAACAATAATATTTTGGTTTTTTAAAGGTTTTTTTTTTCTTTGTTAAATAAAGCTGCAACCATCTACTCTTTCTGCCCTAATTACAAGAATAAGGAAATTTTCAAGTGAACTTTTAGACTCTTTTAAAGCTAGAATGAATGGGATTATAACTACTTAAAATATAGAGTAACTCATTTTTTTTACAAAAAAAAAAATCTCTGAGGGACACATTGCTGAGACATGTTTCCTAAAAAAAAAAAAAAAAAAAAAAAAAAATTTTCAATAGATCCTTTAAGGCATAAAAAATTACTGATATGTGTTTAATTACCAAGTCTTAGATAATTAGCTAAAATATTATGCAGTCAGTCATTTAACCAACATTATTGTAATACCATGGTAAGGAAATCACATACTATATTGGCTTTTTTTTTTTTCTTGGCTTTTTTTTTTTTTTATTTATTTATACTTAAGTATATTTCACCCTTTAAGTCACATTTTCCTTGCCAGTGACATGAAGCCTATTGGGAATGTTTAAAATAATGCATATGAAATTCACTTGGAAAAATGTAGGCTCATAATATATAGTAGATGTCATGAGAATACTAATAATGATAATTGGTTAAATGTGGAAGCATAATATTAAGATAAAGATATAAAATACAAGTTTTCCTCAAGCAATTGAAATTTATTCCAGCAGAAAAATAATCAAAGTATAATTGGACACGTTATAGAATAAGTGTATATATCTAAATATAGAATGTTATAAAATTATGGAGGACAGAGTTATGAATAATGAATTGGGTATGGAAGAATGACAATTGGGTAGAAAGCAGAAATGATATTAATGGAAGTGGAATGGCATTTTTAAAGGAAGTAGAGCAAGAAATAGTAAGTGCAGGGAACAGCAAACCATTGAATATGGCTTAGCAAAATCTAAAATTTTACCTCTCAGAATTTAGTTATATGTAAAGATTACCTAGAAAAATTCTTAAGCATATACTTTTCTGGGCATTTCTTCAGAGAATAATGGTTCTGTATTTGTGTGGAATAGCCCAGACCTACATTTTTTAAAAATAAGCACTTAAATGGATTTGTATAGTCTTCTGATGGCCCTTTTAAATTAAAGGACCTGACAAGATGTGAAGCACAAATTGGAGACTTTTGAGTCAAGGAGTCATATTAGGATGTTATTAGCAGTGTCTCAGTGAGATGAAATCAGACTATGGTAAGAAAGGTTTTATAAGGCATTAAGAACATAAAAAATAATAAAACCTAGTGACATGTTAAATATAGAAAGAGGTAAAATTAAGCTTTGAGAAAACTCTTCATTTCTTTGAAACTTCCATTCTCAAACAAATGAGAATCTGATCATCATTATCCACCCATCCATTTATAGTCTTCTAAATTAATGTTTACCTCATTTGGTCCCAAATTAAAAACAAATGAATGCAATTTCAGTAATCATTTATATCACTAAGAATGGACTTGAGTAAAATTTATATTATTGGAAGGAGTATTAATTTCTTTTCTTACAGAGGAACTATAATCATCAGTTTGAATGATTTTGATTTCTTCTAATATATACAAGCATATCAAAGGCAATTTCAAGAAACAGACGTCTCATGTTTAATCCTTCTATTTGTTTTTAATGTAAGACTCTTCACTTATTTCTTCTTCTCTACTTTTTCTGTCTTCCTTTTAAGGAAAACTTATATTTACTACACTGATGTTTCTACACAGAAATGCTTTCACTAGCATTTCATTTTCGGTGGGCCATCCCTTTTTGAAATACAGATATAACTACAAATGGTGATACATGAAAGATTCATTACCAATTCACACCTGGAGATTAGATGAATTTATAAAACTCCTTCTTGTAAATTCTGTAGATAAAGTAGCTTCCTATATGTAATGTGGTAAGGAATCATTGAACAAAAGTGGTAAAAGAGGGTCTAGAGTTATTTTTTGTCCAAGAAGCAGTAGAAATTTTGCTAGTCCCCTGTATAGGGTTCTGGTGACCCTAACACCAGGGATCATGATGACCGTTAAACATATTAAGAATATGCCAACATTCCTAGTTTGAAGAAAGAAAATTGAAACATTAGTGTGCCATTTTATAAAAAATCAAAAACGTATCTGATAAGCAAAAGTGAGAAGTATCGATATATTTTACGTGCTTTTAAGAGGAGCATGGATAATGCTTGTTCAACTATTGCTGCTGAGAATGTAGAATGCTATAACTGTTTTTGGAAAGTAATTATTTAGCATCTATTACAATTTAAATGTAAACATATCTGTGAAACAACAGTCCTACTTTTAGAAATTGTTAATAAAAATTACCAATATGAAATATTTTATGTATAAAGATATTTGTGTTATTGTTTCTAGTGGCTTCCAGACTGGAAGCATCTTGAGTGTCTATTGATGGCAGAGTGGTTAAAAAATTGGAGCACATGTCTACGAAGAAACATTAGTCAGCTATGAAAAGAATGAGTAGATCTATATGTATTGATTCAAGAGAAAATTCATGGTATTATCAATAAATGAAAAGAGCAAGATGTAGGGTTTAGGATATAGAATGTCGTGATCTTTGTGATAAGCAAGGTTTGGAAAGGCAGCTACCAAGCTCTTATAACCTTCGTGACTTAAGAGTGCTAATGTATGCTAATGTGTGCTATTATTATTTTTATGTAATTGTATATTGCTAACTTTAATATGAATAAAAATGTAATATAATGTAATACAGAGGATGAGTTTTGACAAAGAAGGCAGAACCTACTAATGATAGTGTTCAACATAGACAACTTGTTATATATGACCCACATATGCAAAATTAAACAACTTTGCATATCATAATTTGGCAACTTTATTTTGGCTTTAATAGTATTTGATGGTGCCAAGAAGGAGGAATACATTTTTGATCAATTTCTTGCAATATTTATTTTTTCTTGAAATTAAAGCCTTTCTTATAAAAACAGGGAATTATTGCCAAGATATTTAAAATTTTGAACATAAATTCCAGGAAGCTAGAAGTCTCTGGATAATGTATGAGTCATAGGGAAAGAATCTATTACTATCTAGACAAAGCTTTTCTCTAAAAACATCAGCAGGGTAGTAGGTCATGGGCAGTCGATTACTTTATTTGTAATGACATAAGTAAATATTAGCAGGACTACTCACTTCAGAATAATTGATGTCTAGTTAAAAAGAAATAATTATAAACTTATTATTTAGAGTTTTAAGAGGTTGATTTTACCCTCCCCTTTTATTCTTCTTTTAACCACTCCTGTCTCAGATCTTTAGAGAGATTTTCTGGGAAACTAAGAAAGTGAATGGCTTCCTAATGAGGGGTTATTTTTACAGCCATTGAAGGAAAAGATACAGTGTACTGAGATATTGTCTCATTGTCATTATTTAGTTTTATAATTAACACCCAGATTAGAATCCTTTCTCACAAAATTCTGATGATATGAGTTTAATCGTATTAATTTTACTTGACCATCATGTTACAATTTTTAAATCATTTGTATATTTGATTCAGCTTGTAATTATGAATCACCATATTTAGAGAAGTATTGGGAATAAGAACAAAATTGATAAAGCCCCTTTCACTTGTGGCCTTATATCAAAGTAGTTATCCAATTGATATATGCATCACCTGACACATGCATTCAAACTCAAGGACAGACTTCAGAATTTCTGCCCTCTGTTAATTCACTGTATCCCCTTTAGCTGGTATTTAGATTTTATACCATATGGGACATAATATATAATCATTTTATTTGCCTATTTACTTTAAAAAAATTCTATTGATAATGAAGAAATTGAAGCTTAGATGGGTTAAGTATCATTAATTTATTTGGTCAAAAAATAATGATTGCTCACAAAGTCAGGCACTGTGCTAAGCAGTAGAACAATAAGTCTAAGCAAAAGTTATAAACCACTAAGGGAGAACAGAAAAGGAAACCAGCAGTTAAGTGCTATGATAGACACAGGGCTGACTTTATGGTTATGCAACCTGTGCTGTCACACAGGGCTACTCAGAAGACCCGATGGTTGATTTAATACTCCATTCTCACTGTCTGGAAATTCTTAATAATTTTACTTTTAAACTTGTACTTTGTATGTGAAGTGCACTGGAATATGAAAGCTTAGCCACGTTTTATAATGATATTGGGGATGGATCAGAATGAGAAAGGAGAGAAGGCAGTGGGTCATAGATTATGAACGGCAATGCCTATATTTTCCCCTGGACAACACTGGTACAAGGCTAACACTAGACAAACGGCATTACGAAACCTATTGGCCTTCACTTTCACCACTTTCCATGTGACTGCTGTAACTGGCCCTGTGGTAGGAGGGAATTTTTTGGATATAAAACCACTTGTTTCTCAAACCGCATCTTATAGGACATCATAGCATTCTGTCTGTCAATGAATTAGATATGAAAGATGATTATGGCTAATACTCTGGATTGCTCCTCTGTTAATAACCACCTTACAATAATATATTTTATATGTAATTATACTATTCCATAAATTTTATATTTGTAAAAAAATAAATACATAAATAAGCATAAGTAAAGATAATTTCAGGATATTTTGATAATTTATTTCCTCACCTCTCATTGAAAGTGAACAATTTGACCTTGGTCTACACTTACCCTTACACTTGTCTACAGCATTAAGAGAAAAGATGCACGGTGCCATATCCTTTGCATGACATACACAAAAATAGTGATAGAGAAAACAATAGCTTGACCGCAAAATATGGAATCTGGAATTTATATGAAAATTCAGAGAAGAAAGAAAAGAATGCTATTCCAAATGTGACTTGAAGGAAGTGAAAGTAAATGGCTTATAGTTTACTGAAGCAGAATTAAATCAGAATATAAGGATTATGTCATGGGTTTTTTAAATAACTACAACGTTTTTCTTTAATCTCCCCCAAATGGCAGCATGTTGAAAAAGACAAGTGCCTCCCATATAGTCCTAGATACTGTTCCACCAAAAGAATCACATGTGTCCACAATTTTCAGTTATTAAAGTTGTACAGCTTTTCACAAATCTACTTGCACTTTACCGGTTTCAATAAACTAAAGTATATAATACAGAGCTTGAAGTACTCACCCTGTACTTGTTATTTTCATTTTAATTGTTTTTCAAAAATAATTCAAATCTCAGCTAAAATATTAAAAAATATAATTAAGAATAAAAATAGAACATTAAATTATATTATTTTATCTTTAGAATGGTTTAAACATTTAAGAATGACTTTTCCACTGAATTAGAAAACACCAGAGCCCCCCAAATTTGCATTTATTATGATAGATATATTAGATTGGTAGGTCAGAGGAAAACTGGCGATTTAACAATGTCTCACATACTGTTTTCTCAGTATGACAGAGAAGTATGGGCTTGTTGATAAAACAGATGGTTGAATTAGTAACTGCTTAAGCTGTATTCCAAGAGATTGATGAATACATAGCTGTCAACCGTTTGGACATTAGTGGTGTGTCAAGGCCGCTGTCTACAGACATTGGTGATCCATTACAAAAGAATTCACATAGCATGGCAAATCAGATAGAAATCTCAACAGGCTGAAAGAATGGATTAAACTAATGAGATAAAATCCTTGGGGGTAATTGCAATTATAGTGAGTTGGTTCAAAATATTTATTGTTAAGTATAGGATAGAAAAATAAATGTTTCACATTGTCATACTTAGTGGCTTCATTGCACATGAGTTTAATATTTGTCAACAGTCAGTTTTATGCCAGAAAAGACAGTTCAATCATAGGCCGCATTAATAGAGGTAGAGGGCCTAAAACATTGGAGGGGATTACATCAGGAGATCGGAGAACCATGTTGCTGAGTACACTAGTCTTACTACATGGGGAGCATTATATTAAAAATCATGTTAAATAAGCATGTAAAGAAAATGGAGATATTTTATCTGTCGAGATATTGGAGATATATGATAGCTGCTTCAGCTGTTTAAAGAGATCGAGTATGGAAGATAGATAAAATTTATTTTTTGTGACTCAAGTAAGGGTATATTTTCTGAAAGGAAGTCAGGGAGAGGCCAATTTTATATCAATGGAAAGAACACATTAATTGGAACTCTTAAAAAACTGACCAGATGCTTTTCCAGGCAATGAATACACTTGTACTGAAAGCATATAAAAAGATACTGGAAATTCAAGTTATAACTGTAAAGAGCCCTTTACTGAGTGAAAAGTTGAATAGATAACTTCACAGCCTCCTTCCAAGTCACAACATATTTCAGTAATCAAATCAAGTCTGGGAAGGCATTGTGCGAATCATGACTATACAGTTAATAAGGCAATATCTTTGCCATAATACAAGTTTTATTACCTAAATATATCATTGGAATATTCCTTTTTGCCTGTTGAATCTACAGATTATTAGCTCTTGTCTACCCAAATAAGTATTTATTTGGGAAACATTTTACTGAATTCAAAATAAAAATCTTTTTATTTACAAAATACTTGAAATATATATATATATATAGATGTGTTATAGTGATCTTTAACTTTAAACCCTGTTTACTTTCCAGATATATGTATCTATTATATCTCTTTATTATATATAGTTCTGACTATATTTTAAACAATAAAATAAAACCTCAGATTAATATTTAAAAAGTTCAAAGTATAATTACTTCATTAGGAAAATAATAAAATAAAATGCATTTCCCCACTTTTTCTCTTTATAATTTGTTAGTGTGCTATATATATTAGGCTCTGGGATAAATGCTTAAGCTAACTGGATTTAATTAAAATCCTTTCTGTGATTTTCATCTCTTAAAATACTCACTTAACAGATATAGTCAAAGATTAGGCAGGCAAGTTTATCTGTTATGTTTCAGCATCTTTTGTACAAAAAGCTTTGTGCTTTAAAAGTCAGACAGAGTAGAAAACAAGAATATGATTCATCTTAATGCAAATATAATTTTGATTTATAGTATCCAATCTGAGAAGCTATAAATCACAGATATATTCAGTCAAATTGTACTTATAAGGTAAACATAATTCCAAATGGGGATGCTAAATTCATCCTCGAAAGCTCATGTATGAGCTCTAGTTTGGCACTAATTCAGGAGCAAAAATGCAAAACAAAACAAACAAAAACAAAAAGTTCATGGAAAGAAGTCTACACTGCACTAACTGCTTCAAAATTGTAAACCACAATAATGCCCATGTGTGATTACTAACTTATTTTTCTAAAATGATGAGTTATAAGAAATATCTGTGCTAGGCGGTTAAGTCTTTCCAACAGAGGTAGGATATCGAGGTAGCTAGTGGAACAAAAGCATTTGGCCTGAGGCCCAATACTATTGGTAAACCACAGTTTCTTGCATTGCCGCTATAATTTAAATTAAGTAGAAGCCAGGCTTATAAACTCACATTATGACCCAAACTTTATGGCCTTTTATATCTCCTGGGTTCTGATCACAATGAAACTTTCTCCATCTGAAGCAATTTAATACAAACATTCCTTTGGCAGACTATAAAATGTGATTTTTCAGTCAATCTTTTATAGGTATGTTGGGTGCATATTGTATGCCCAGTTGGAAAAGGAAAAAAGAAAAAAAAAGAAGAAACAATGACAATGTAAGCACTGAAACATATGTGTTGTGCTCCTATAAAACAGATTTGCACATGAAAAAGTACTAAAAGATCTTCCAAGCCCAGTTTTTGTTTTTCTCTGCAGAAAGCAGATGAACAAACTTTCAGCTGAACATCTTAGTCTGTTAAAGAGCAACACTTAAAAGCTCAACAATTAGAAATTTTCTAGCACTCAGTCATTTTATGCATTGTCTCCCTCACAGCCCCAACAAAACTGTTTCTCTTTGCAAGTGGAAAATTCCTCTTTTGCCTGCGAGTTTAATTCTAAGCAATAACCCACTAACATTTAAGCTGAATAAAGAACAAGAAAATAGCAGTTTCACCTCATAATTTTATTATAATAGGTAAGCTCAAAATAACGCCAGATGTTTTAAGAGACATGTACCCTTAAAAATATACAGGAACAACAGAGTATTGAAATTAAGTTGTTAAAATATTTTGCAGAGGCAGGTGCAGGATTTGAACAGGGAGAATTTGGTTAAAAATAAATGTGTGGATTCCATATTTATAGTGCAAATACCCAGAAATATGCATTTATGATGAAATTATTGAAAATCTAAGTAATTAAGTGTAATGGCTAGTTGGTTTTAGAGTGGTTATATGATAATGCCACCATCAGTTACAGCCTTTCAAATGATATATTTTAAATGATTTGTAATGACTACAGAGAGAACGATACTGACAGTCAATTCAACTTTCTCTCACCAGTTCTATCCCTGCTCTTCTCAAAGATCAGAATGTAAGGAGACAGGTTGTATTTGCACATGTGACAAAGATAATGAATCACTGTGAAACTAAAACGGGGAAGCAAAAGCAAACAGTATAGTTATTGGAGCACACATTTGAATCTCAGCACTTGGGATATTTTTAATAAGGAGTTATCTACTACAGAAAAACAGTCTAAAAGTGAGACATTTAATATTGAGACAAAAGAAGCCAACTAAGTCGGTGGAAAACTTAGTTACAGATGACCAATGTATCCATTGCCCAGGACAAGAGAAGGCTGACTGAAGACACATAGATACACTGAGTTCCATTCTGAATTTTGTCTGTTAAACATTCATTTCCTTGTTCCATTTGTCCTTTCCTGTAGCTATGCTGTCACTAATGGTCTTTATGTACTTTGAGTGGTATAGCATGTGTTTATAACTGCACTCAGTGACACTGAACCCAAACCCATGGAGATTGATAGGGAGCTCCTTGCAGAATGGCCTTTAGCAG
Organism: Eonycteris spelaea; assembly: GCA_003508835.1. Taxonomy (NCBI): domain Eukaryota; kingdom Metazoa; phylum Chordata; class Mammalia; order Chiroptera; family Pteropodidae; genus Eonycteris; species Eonycteris spelaea. The sequence goes on from PUFA01000046.1 coordinate 6,798,785, forward strand.
AATGCACCATTGTGTAACCATTCAAGATGGGGCTGTGTGGTGCCTAAGCATTGCTAATATGCCAGCCTTACTCAAGTAATTGTCAATTTCAGCTGTACTTAAATAATTTTTTTTTTCATTTCTCTTAAGTAAAACAAAACAAAACAAAACAAAATGTATACCTTTCTGTTTTTTTTTCATTTATGGGAGAAGAAAATAGGTAGGAAAGAAGTTGGAGTAGCTAAAATGAAAACTGCATGACTAAGGTTTAATGAGCATTTATTTGCCTACATTTAAGATCATCAGTAGTATTGTCACTTTAAAAATCCAAGTTATACTCTAAATTTGTTGGTGTGTGATTTACTTGAGCTGCTTCACCAAATCTTTCTATTTAAATATCTTATTCCATATCTGTCAACGAAAATTTACAGGCTAGTAGCTATACGTTGAAAACGAATCCTGATTTTTTTCAACTGTATTGCATATGTACTCTGATTTTCTTTTTAACAAGAAACACTTCAGTTTTCACACTTTCTTCTACCCAGAAATTATCTAAATGCTGCTAAGTTCAAGGTAATTAGTCTTTGCTTTTTCCAGAAAAACAACTGTTATGAAAAATTATATATATTTTTCTCACAATGGTGGTCCTAAAAGTACTTTTCTACAGTGCTCTTAACTGATGCTTAATGTTCTGTTTCATGAGGGAAAAATATGAATTGCTGCAATCCCATAAAATAATTAGGTTAAAAAATATCCGCAGCACTCAAAATTGATTTATAAAAAAGTCTACTCTTTCCATCTTCAAATACACAAGAAAGAAATACTTAGCATTGGAATTCAATTGGGAAACAAATAGAAGCAAAATAAAATTGAAAAATAAGAGCCAATACACTTTTTTTTTTCTCCCAGTATGTGTATGTCCTAAAAGTACTACTGAGAGAACAGAGTAATTTCAAAAGTGTTTTCCAGAGGGAGAGACAGATTCTTCTGTCTTCCAGGTTTGTAGAACTACTGTTAGTTTTATAGGTTACTGAAAAGTGGCAGGCACTGAAATTAACAAATGAATATGGGCTTCATATGTGGATATTACTTCTCGAAATGTAATTCAGTGTGCACCAAATTAATGCCTTGAATGAGACTGTTGTAGTATTAGAAAGGCAGATGTTAATAAAATAACATCAACAGTGGTAATTAGAGGATATAAATTGTCTGAAAAAATGGCCATCATAAAGAGGATAGCAATAGGTCTGATACAGTCTTAGGAATATGGGACATGCATCACAGGGTTCAACATTTGCCCTATTTTCACCCACGTTGATGGCCATGGCCAATACCTAATTTGGAATTTTAAAGTGGCCCATATGATGAATTTACAGGTGTATGGTAATGTTTTAATTTTATTTATGGGGCTATTCCTTTTCACATTATCCTTTTTCTTTCAAGTGGTACCTAAAAGGAAGGAGGAAAGAAAAAAAAAATAGAGGATTTAGGGAGTAATTCTCAGAGAAAGTTGACTTCTATAAGACACTGAATAGATTATAGGATAATTGCTTCATAAGTATGTTTTCTTTGTCCTATTTGTAGCATTTTTATCGAGTGTTTTTCTGTAATTTGTTCATAATGATTAAAATAATAATTATAAATTTTCTAGCAACAAAAGAAATAGAAATTCTAGAAAATTTATAATGAAGAAAATATAAAGATGAAAATCAATGACTGCTTATAAATACTATTTTGTTGTTTATTATAAAAGTAAATTTAGATTTAGTTCACTTTCTGTGAGGCATTGTGCTAAACACCTTAAAAGCTATATCTGTTTTTCTTAGGAATGCTTTTAGTATTATAACTATTTTTATTTTAAAGAGAAAAATTTTTAACACTTTTGTCACAGCTGGCATCATATTTTTAATGATGCTTTATAACTTTTCAAAACAAATGTTTTACAAACATTTTCCCATCTTAAATATTTTTTTCAGCATAGCTTTTGGCATTTGGCCTTCTTTAGAATGCCATAATTTTTTAAACTAATTCCTGTTACTGGACACTTAATTTTTACTTATGACAAATAAGACCATAAATTATATAATTATACCTGGATTCATAAATAGTTACTTTTCAATATTAAGCTCTCTACTTTTTATGATCAGGTACACTTTAAATTGCATGGAATATTACTTGTACTTTTAAATACTGAAAAACAAATTTGCCCAGTATATTTGATGCCAATTCTACCATCAGAAATTTCTTCTTTGATTGACTCATAAATTGTTTTCACATTATTTGGATTATTCTACCATATTTTTAAATTTTTGAGTCAATTTTTAAAATTACTTTTCAGAGAACTATTTTATCTAAAATTTATTAGCTTTAATCAAGTAGGAAAATAACATATTTTTATAAAACCTCTGTGTTCAGCCTCCTTCTTATTTTCAATTTGTGACCTTTACCAATATCTTCACCATTAGCTTTGGCAATGTGATATTTTGATTTCTAATGATGTGCATGAATGCGAAGAGCAGTTATTGACTATTAACAAATGTGGAGATTGTTACCTGTTTATACTAATGGAGGGCAACCATTAATAGTTGTGTGACCACTCGTAGTTATCACTGAGACAGTTGTGATCAGAATTTCACCTAGATCCTCCACTGAGACACAGAATATGGCTGTGCTGGGTTTCAGCTCGTGTACTCTATCTGTGAGGGAAATAGAATAAACTTTCATTATATACTTAACATCCTTAGGGAGGATAAAGATTAGGTTGTTGTTTTGTTACTTTACTGAGAATTTAATGAGGCCTTAGTTAATTATGAATTTACCTTAGCTAATTAATTAATTAACTTACTCATCAAACATTTTTTGACTATCTTCTATGTACCACATATTGAGTTATTTGTTGGGAACATTAAAGTGAAGGAAATATAATCATTGTTTTCAAGAAACTTACAGGCCAAGTAGGAGGATGGGTATAGATATTTACAATGCAAGGTGAAGAGTCACAATTAGAATATATACAAAATGCCGTGGAAGCACAAAACGAATTCTTTTTCTTAGAGAAGTCACAGAAGAGTTTATGGAAGTAGTGAAACTTAAATTAGATAAGGAGCCATTTACCATGCAAAGCTTAAATGTGGCACTTAAGGAAAAAGAAAGTTACAGAGACTCCAAAGCCCTGGGTAGGCTTGCAGGCTGTACCAGGAGATCTAAGAAAATTTATACTTGGAATGGAATGTGGGGGCCGTTCCTACGTCTGGACTTTATCATGGGTAAATACAAGACAGAACAGACATATTAACAGTAGTTTCAGTTTCTCATCCAGAATGATGAGTCTAGGTCAGTAACTTTGTCTGCCTTATTCATTGTCACATTCCCTTTAGAAAAAGAGTGTCTGGCACATATTGGGCTTGTAATAGATAAATGTTGACTGAATGAAATTCAACTTCAATTATGAGCCATTATCTTAAGATAAAATATTACAATTTGTGTGAGAGCAGTTTGCAATATCTGATAATATATTTAAATGTCCAACTAGATACACTGAGAGGGACCAACATCCTTTGATTTTAGAATAATCCCCATAAATTTAATTATATTCACAATCCACATTGTATCATCATAAATTGTTCTTTTCACAAGTGAATCAATAAAAGGCTTTAAGGAATTTATTATACTACACAGTACTCTGGCTTTATGAAGAGCTTTTAAAGTTTTGACTAATGCTTCAATATTTCTGGGAATCAGTAAGTTACATACAATGCTGCCACTACACACATAAATAGAAACATTGTATTGAAGATCTTGGGAGTCTAAGTTAACAACAAAAATATTTTATGTATAGGGTTGTTAATCCTCTATTTTTGGATCTAGAATCCCAAATAATTAGGAGAGCAATATGATCATCTTTATCTTGCATATCTGTTTTTCTGCTTGTATGAGAAAGTTTAAAACAAATAAATTTGCTTCAGATTTATGTAGGTAATCAAACTTTTAGCAGGTATCTATGGAGCAGTCTGCTTCATTGATGATACAGTAAGAGTACCTCAGAATAAGGTTTATGATAGGACTGAAAAATGAAATTTTAACTGAATTGAGGGAGGCTATAGTTTTGGGTTGTATGTATGTTTTATGTAATCAAATCTTTAAAAAAATGCTGAATATATGTTAAATATACTTACATATATTTAAATATTACATTTCAGAGATATCACTTCTTGATCCCACCTTGTACAAGTGAAAATATATAAGGTGACTTAGCATAGTTTTACATGCTTTTTATGAGGTACAGAGTAAAGGGGGAGAAATGGGTGGCATGAAATAAATGGAAGGGCCTACGATGGGGACCAGTTTGTTTATTTTAATTAGGTGGTAGGGAGAGTTATTTTATTTTAAATTTAACAAGGAGTTAGGAGGTTATTTTGAAATTTATCCTTACCCCATTCCCCAGATCATTAGTCTTCACTCTCTTTTACAAAACCACACAGATTTATAGCCCATAAATTATATTTTCTCTCAGGTTTATTGGAAAATGCTTTTTTTTTTTTAATCCTAAAAAGTAAGGTGATATGTGTTTTAATAAAATAAAAATTTGTCTTTAGGCTAACTTGCAGGTTAGTAATTCAGAAGACTATAAAAAAAAATACATAGCTGCTTCCTGAGTGGATATGCAACTGTTAAAACTGTAGCTCAGTGTGTTAGATAATGTTTGGAAAGGCCCCCTGGTTATTTGCAAACCATGTTTCGATTTAAACTTAATATTTTGAGCCCAAGAGAAGGAGATCACCATAAACTCATCTGTCAAATAGACAATACACAAGAGGATTCTGGTACTACAAGAGTGAGGATTTGGGAACTGGCTGCCAAAGATGATAAGAACTAAAGTAGATTTGGAGGAATTTAAATATGGATTAATTTAACATTTAAAGTCATTAGTGAGGTGCAAACACCACTGATAGGCTATAAAAATACAGAATGGAGGCTCTGAATACTTTGTGTGGTTTGCCATTGGTAATTTCTGAGAGAAGCTTGCACTACATTTTTGTGTATAATACTACAAATTTGCAATTTTAGTATAAATGGTATTTTACCAATGTTTTGACTTTAAAAAAATTCTAATTAAGATGACTAATTAAATAATATAATATCTCAAACACATCTGTACCAGTAACTTGAGTCAGTGCCATATGAGAATATTAAATGTAATATTAAACCTAAGGCAAGGAATTTTTACCAAAATCCAATGAATGCTGGTTAAATATATAATCAGATACAAGTGCAGGATGTAATAAGGCATGATAGTTTTTCATAAATATATGTTGAGTTTACACAAATCCACAGATCTGTATGTCATTGAAATGCTGTGTTCATTCTGAATTATTTAAATCACAGAATTTTAGAGCTAGGAGTTGCCACCAGGGATCATCTAATCTAGTTAGCATCCTGGATGTCTTAAGGAACAGAGAGCTGCTAGTTCTTTTTTCTCTTGGGATGAAGACTCAAGAATTCATTCCATTCTCTGCTTTATAACAGGGATCCCCAACTCCTGGACCATAGACAAGTATGAGTCCATGGCCTGTTAAGAACTAGGCCACACAGCAGAAGGGTAGCATTGGGCAAGCGAGGGAAGCTTCATCTGTATTTGCAGCTGTTCCCAAGAGGCAGCATCACCACCTCAGCTCCACCTCAGATCATTAGGCATTAGATTCTCATAGGAACTCCGGTCCCTGGTGCCAAAAAGGTTGGGGATAGCTTCTTTATAATTCTTATGGTTACAATAATTCATTATTTCCAAATTACACTTATCTTAAATTTAATAACTAGTTTAAAAATTGGATATATTCACTTTCAATATCGAGTGTCTCTGTGGAAGTGTTTCAAAGACAAGAGTAAATATCACTCAAAGGAAGAAAAAGAAAGCAAAAAAAATTTTTTTCTGTTCTCTGATCAAATAGAGCTCTTAAGTTGTACATGTTATGTGTAAATATGTAATAAAAATTTCATGTATGGAGAAAGGAAATAGACAAATAATGTACCTTAATAATAATAGCTAAAATTTATAATAACAATGTTTCAGACACCGTTTTAAGCACCTTAAACTAACTCATTTCACCTTTAGACACCCTAGAAATTTGTTATTATTATAATTTATACTGGTGAAGATATTATAGGACAGATTTCAATTGCTCAAATCACCACATCCAGTAAGCAGTAGAGCCAAGTTTCTAAATCAGACCCTTTGAGTCCTGAGCTCCTGCTTTGACCACCTTCATCTACTACCTGCAGCAAACCAAGCTCAAGAGGTTAGGGGAAGAATCAATTAGGTTATTCCTATTAAGCTTACAGGTAAGAGCCTCTTGTATAATAAATGCTTCATAAATATTAATTTATAAGATTATGATGATATGGTGATTAAAGTTCATGATCCTTTATATATCCTATATTTAGATAGTGTGACTTATAAACCTAGAGATCTCACAAGTACATATTTGGTTACATTTAGCGCTAACTTTTGCTTTAATTTCATTCTTCCATCACTGTGTAAAACTCTCACATTTGTTAGTAAGTCAACAACATTTATGAAACATATGTATTATGTGCAAAACATGCTCAGAAAATGCTTTGCCTTAGAGAAGCTTATATTGGACTTGATAATTCAAAATATTGTCCTCATATAAAAGATCAAATACTTTAAAATCAACATAAAACAATTGCAAATTAATTGTGTTAACTGTGCATATGTAATAATAATTCACATTTATATTACTTGCCTAGCAGCACATATATAAAACTCACATTTTTATGATGTTTTATAGTCTCCAAAATACCCTCACATTTATAATCTCATTTGGTCCCAATCATCTTTAGCTACTTAAATCTCTATTGAGCTGCAGACATATTTTCAATGACTTCTAGACATTTCATCTTCTAGAACAAATAGAAACTTTCATATTCTACTTATTCTCAACCTTTCCAAAATCAGGCAACTTACTTTTTTGCTGAAACTTAGCACTTTTTATTTCTCCTTAACTACAATATGATGTGTTCATAGTACTTTTTTTTTACCTTATAAAGTTTACATATTTCTTTCATTTTTTAGAATACAGATAATATATTTAATTTACCTCTGTATCCTAACACTTAGTATAGTGCTTAGGTCATAGTAGTTAAATATTTGTGGAATAAAATATATCTCAATTTTATAGGAGAAGAAATTGAGGCTGAGGGAAATTGACTAGTGTGTTGAAACAAAATGATTTCAAAGTGTGGACAAAGAAAGTAAGAAAAACAAATAGAATGTCAGCTTTATTATGAAAATGTATCTCAAACACATGCAAGTCAACATCTAATATATTCTCCTGACACACACACATAACAAATCAAAAATGTTCTAAATTTTATCAGGCCAGAGAATGAGAGAAAAAGACAGAGAAGTTAGCCTGTTAATAGTCCGGGGCCAACTGACAGGACTGCTCACTTTCCTGAATGTATGTTGGACCTTTGAATCAATACCCAGGCTTTTAATAGCCAAGCATTAGATGGTCCATTTATACTGCATATTGATGAACTTTTAGAACTGTTGCCTACAACCAATTAAAAACAGTAAATATTTCTTAATTACAGACTGCTTCCATAATAGGACTGTCCCCCTTCAATTTATCCTGTCCCTTAAATGGAGCCAATGTAAATTCTTTCAACACAACTTATATCTTTCTTATAATTTGTAAAATATGTTCAGAAAATACTTTGCCTTAGAGAACCTTATATTTGACTTGATAATTCAGAGTATTGTACTTGCACAAAAAATTGACTACTTTAAAATCAACATAAATAATTGCAAATTAATTTAGTGTCAGCTACACATACGTATATCATGTATAATGTATAAAACTCCAAATATAAGGTTTAAAAACTCTCCTTAATCCAGGACCGTGGACATGTTGCCTTTGCCACCTATTGTGGTTGCTGGTAGTTTAGACTTTATATCCCAGAACCTGATCCTTTATGGTGTTATAAATCCTTTCTTTTAAAAGGGCTTTTAGCTGTGGAAGTTAAGTTTTTTGGTTTAATACTCAGTTACTGCCACACCTCCTTCTCTATGTTTTGCCAAGATGCCTATTAGATAGCAATGCCAGCCCTGCTCAGGGGCCTAATAGTAATCATTTACCAAAATGATGTTTTCAAGGATTTAGAGAAATGCAAAGTATGGCTATTTTTTTTTAATACTTTGAAATTTCTGTTCTAAATAGAAACAATAATCAAGTAACTTCAAATACTGACACATATCTCTACTTAAAAACACCATTTGGATTATAGGTTACAAGCACCATAGAAGATACACCTCAGTAAGTTTTGAGGAAAACAATAAGATTTACTTTGGCATTGACCCTGCAAAACTTTATAGAGAAATGTCAAATTCCTGTTTTGCTAAAGGCAGAGCAGGGAGATTTTTCCTGAAGATTTGCTGAGCTTTATTCCCAAATGGGAATGTGAACTACAATTAAGAGTTTCTATAACTGGGTTTAATTCCTCACTAGAGATTTTTTTTTTTTTCACCTCAAGAAGGGGATCTTTAATTCCTCTCCTAATGAGACAGATTTCATCTTGTTTGTCTAGATCCTGTTTTGTATACAAAACAGAAGCCTGGCTAAAAACTTTCCTTAGCTCTATGCACACTGATGGAAGAAGATAAATGTCTAAGCAATATCGTTTTCCTTAATCAAAATCAAGTCTGATGTCTTGTTTTAATGGTCCAAGTTACTAGATGTTTTGGAGGATCTCACCGAAAGCTCACAAAATATATTTGGTAACTTTTGCTTCAGACCCATAATCTTCAACTTGGCTTTTTTGAACTGTTTTATCAGACGATATACACTGCCTTTTGGGATTCAAAAAAATTAGTTTGAATCCCCATGTGTGTGGGAACCTTGTGCCATTCCTAACATCTCAGGGTTCTTATGGAGAGGGTTGTCTCCTATTTTTCTAGGTCTTTGCTGGCATTCACACCCTCCATCTGCTGAAATATTAATTATTGGTTAAACAATATTCTGTATTTTCCTCATTTTGGGGGCCTAAACAATGAATACAGTCACTTTTTCTTCCCAAAATTTTTCACACAAGAAATGTGTATATCTAGCACACTAAGGCTTGAAGTGATAGAATTTACAGAACAGCATGATGTGGCATAAAAGTAAATGAGCCTTAGATAGTCCTTTCACAAAGCTTTTTAGTCTTGCTGCCAGGGAGCCTATAGACATCACTGTGTTTCTGTTTCTCAGAACCTATCTGTGATGGTTAATTTTACATGTCACTTTTAATAAGCTATGTTGACTAATTTGGTCAAATGCTAGCCTAGATGTACCTGTTGAAGGTATTTTTGTAAATACGATTAATATTTAGAATCAGTTGACTTTAAGTAAAGATTACCCTTAATAATGTGGGTGAGCCTCATTCAATCAGTAGCAAAAACTGAGGTTCCTGGAGAAGAAGGAATTCTGCTGTAGGACCGTAATAGAAATCCTGCCTGAGTTTCTAGTTTGCTGGATGGCACTACAGAATTTAGGTTTAAAACGCAACTCCAATGCTTACTTGAATTTCTAAACCTATGGATTTTGGACTTGCCAGCCATACAATCGTGTGAGCTAATTCTTCAAAATAAATCTCTTCTGTGTATATACGTATATTCTATATATTCTTGTTTTCTGTCAAACTAATCAAAACATTTTCCCTTCTGTAACTCTGTCTGAATAACTCACTTTTCCTTACTTTTTATGGAGTATAAAAGGATTTTCTAATTCCTACTCTGCTCTTTACTGAATCTCTTTTTACTTTTTTCAATTACAGTTGATTTCTAATGTTATGTTAGTTTCAGGTAATAAGTATAGTGATTAGACATTTATATAAGTGGTCACCCCTTCCCATCTGGTGATTGTCAATTTGTTCTCTGCATCTATGAGTTTGTATATCTATGAGCTTGCATATCAGAAAACTCATTATTGCTTTGTGCTTGACAATGAACCATTAGCTGTGGGATCCATGCAGTTTAGTGACGTAAAGTAACTGTCAGAGACTTTGATATTTCATCTATCTTTTCTTTGTACTTCACCTGTCTCTGTGAGCTCTCTGTAGGATGCTCTACAGAGCTTGTTCATTTATGACTTGAATTATGCCACCTACCTCAAAAGGTGAATGTATCAACAATCAATTCTGAATTTAAATAATATCTTTACCACTATTGTGTGTGTCAAATAGCTTCCTTAAAAAATATTTAAAAAGCAACTAAGCACAGTATTTTTCCTGCCCTAGTCCTGATTCCTTTTTCAAAAACTAGATATGTCATAACTTAAGTTTATTAATATATAGTAAAAAGAGCATAGATGTATCTTTATTCATCTGGCTTATTGGCCTGTAGTTTTCTTTTGGTGTGTTTGTATGAATTTGGTATCAGAGTAATACTGGCATTATAAAATTAATTTGGAAGTGTTTTTTTGCAACAGTTTAAGAAAGATTTTTTTTAAATGTTTGGTAGAATTTACCAGTGAAGTTATCTGATCCTAGGCTTTTCTTTTTAAGGAAATTTGGTTCCTGATTTCATCTCTTTACTAGTTATAGGTCTGTTTCAGATTTTCTCTTTCTTCACAATTCAATTTTGATAGTATGTTGCAAGGATTTATCCATTTCTTCTAGGTTATCTCATTTGTTGGGGTATAATTGTTCATAATAGTTGCTTATTACCCTTTTTATTTCTGGATCAGCAGTTTAAGATCTCTTAAGTTTAATTTTATTTGAGTCTTTTCTCTTTTTTCTTTGTTAACCTAGTTAAAAATTGTCAATTTTGTTTATCTTTTCAAAAGAGTCTTATTTTCTGGTTTTTGTTTTTTGTTTTGTTTTTGTTTTTTCTACTCTCTAATTTCTGTTTATTTCTGCTCTAATTTTTACTATTTTTTTCTTTCTGCTAATTTTAGTTTTCTTTTATTCTCCCCTTCCCAGTTCCTAGGATATAAATTTATGTAGTTAATTCAAGATCTTTCTTCTTTCTTTAATGCAGGTATTAATTGCTCTAAATTTCCCTCTTAGAACTACTATTGCTGTATCCCACACGTTTTGTTTTTTTTTTTTTTTTCATTTGTTGAGGTATTTTCTAATTTTCCTTTGATTTGTTCGTTGCCCTTGATTGTTTAAAAGGTTGTTGTTAAATTTCCACATATTCGTGCATTTTTTAGATTTTATTTTGTTATTGATTTTCACTTGCATTCCACCATTGTGAAACTATTCTTGATATGATTTTAATCATTTAAAAAAAATTAAGACATCTTTAGTGACTTAATTTTGTTGCTTTATCCTGGAGAATGTTTGTGTGCAGTAGTGAGGAGTGTATATTCTAGTGCTGTTGTGGAAGGTTTTGTATATCTTCTAGGATCATTTGATCTATAGTGTTTTTCAATTCTGCTTTTTTAAAATTATCTGTTTATTCTAATTATTATTGAAAGTAGATTGTTGAAGTTTCATACTATTATACTGCTGTATATTTTTCTTTTAGTTCTATTAGTAGTGTTTATATATTTATGTAGTCTTATGTTGAATATACATTTACGTCTAAAGTAAGTCTGTTGTACTATTGTAGACAGCATATAGTAAAATCTTGTTTTATGTTTGTAATTAATATTTTTTAATCCATAGTGCCACTGTTTGTCATTTTATGGGAAAGTTTAATACATTTACATTTAAAGTAATTACTGACAATGAAGGATTTACGATTCCTTTTTGGTATTTTCTTTTTGTTCCTTTGTTTCTCTTTTTCTCTTTTGCTCTCTTCTTCTGTGTGTCATTGTTTTTTTTTTTTGTATTTACATATTTTAATTCCTTTTTATTTCCTTTATTGTAACACATCTTGGTATAAATTTTGTGATTACCATGGGACTTACATAATAATATTATAGTTATAACAGTCTATTTTAAGCTGATAGCAATTTTACTTCAATCGCAAACAAAATCTCTACATTTTTATGTCCCCCACCCTGGACACATTTGTGTTTGATGTTACATCTATTTGTATTATGCATCCATTAACATATTTTCATAGTTGTAGTTATTTTTTATACATTGTTTTTTTAAGCTTCATATTATAAGTGATTTACCTACCATCATATGGTAATATAATGTTCTGTATATGTCTATATATTTACCTTTACCAGTGAGTTTCACACTTTCATATGTCATCATGCTGTGGTTTGGCATCTTTTTATTTTAACTTGAATAACTCCCTTTAGAATTTTTTAAGGCGATTTAGTGGTGTAGAATCCCTTCTGCTTTTGTTTGAGAAAGTCTTTATCTCTCTATTTTTAAAAGACAGCTTTGCTGGTTATAGCATTCTTGTTTGGCAGATTTTTTTTTTCTTTTTTCTTATAGCCCTTTCGATATAGCATCCAATTCTTTAGACCTGCAAGTTTCTGAAAAATCCTCTGATTGTCTTATAGGGTCCCCTTTGACAAATTGCTTTTCTCTTGCTGCTTTTAAAATTCTGTCTTTGTGTTTAACTTTTAACAATGAGACCATAATACACTCTGTGTAGTTCTTTGAGTACCTCTTAGTTATCCTTTGAGCTTTCTACATGAAGTGTCCATTTCCTTTTCCTGATTTGGAGAATTTTCAGCTATTTTTTAAAATAATATTTCTTGTCTTTCTCTTTTTCTCATTTTCTTAGATTCCATAATGTATATATTGTTCTTTTTGATGGTGTTTCATAAGTACCTTAAACTTTCTTTATTCTTTTTTTATTTTTATTTTTTGCTCCACTGGAAAATTTCAAATGGACTATTTCCAAGTTTGCTGATTCTTTCTCCTTTTTAATCTAGTCTGTTATTGAACCCTTCTATTGAGTATTTTAGTTTAGTTATTGTATTTTTTAGCTCCAAGACTTCTGTTTGGCTCTTTAAAATTTTTTCTCTTTGTTGAAATGATCACTTTGTTTATTTATTGTTCTCCTGAGCTCATTGACCATTTTTTCATGGTGATTATTTTGAATTTTTGGTCAAGTAATTTATATATTTGTTTCCTTAGGGTCACTTTTTGGATTTAATCTTGTTTATTTGTTTGGACTATATTTCTCTGTTTCTTAATTTTTCTTTCTTCTTTATTGGTACTACAACTTAGAAAACAAAACAAAACTGCTACTTCTCCCAATTTTCATTGATTGACTTTATGTAAGATATGACTTTCAGCAGTTAGCCAAGCCAAAGATTCTGTAGGTCTCTCAAAACTTTATGCTAGTCCAAACTGCTGTCTGTTTTTAGCATTACCTCTGCTGTCTAGAGGATGCTGGTTACTTTCACCATGTTATCAGGCAAAACAGAAACTATTCCATCAAGAAACACTCAGAGAAGTGAAAAGATTGGATGCAGAGTCAAACTCTTTCTCTTGACGAGGAGAAGCTAGACACTGAGGTTTTTACCATTTGATGTATGTTGGGATTGTGATGAGTGCTTGTGTGCTAATTCAAACCATCATCTTTGCTCTTATTGGCCCCAAACTTCTAAAATTATCAAGCCCTGTTGGTGCTTCAAGACAGATGAGACAGAAGTCAGTTAATCCCTCACACAGCCCTCAGATAAGTTGGAACATTTGACCTGATGGTCCAACTTTTTATCTCCCTTCCCAGGAAGAAGCTGGGAGCTGGGTGATTCTTCTTGACTACATGGTGCTGCACCATGAGTGAGGATGTCCTATAATGAGAATGTGTCTCAAAATTTACTTACTGGTTTTGGTGTGGCTGATTTTACACTTGCCCAGGGTGCAGAAGCTTCTCAGCTTGTTTCTAGATTTCTTGCGAAGATAATTGATCTGTGTATTGTTGTTATTATTATTATTTATTATTATTATTATTTATTATTTGTGTGTGGGGAGTAGGAAAATCAAGGATTACTCATCCATCATTTTGCTAATGTCACTCAAACCAACTGTTTTTCTTTATAATTATTGTTTTTTTTTGAGTGTCTCATCTAAGAAATATTTGTCTATTCTCTGTGAAGAAATGTTATGCTGTTCTCTAAAATCTTTTTTAGCTTTAGTTTTGTATTTAGGTTTATGATACATCTTAAAAATATTTGAGTGCTGTGTGAAGTAGGTATAGATGTTCATTTTTTTTTTTTTTTTATTATGGTTACCTAGTTATAGCAGCTTCATTTGTTGAAAACAGTACTTATCTTAACTAATGTTCAGTCCATTGAAAGTAAAGTGATCATTTATATGTCAAACAAGTTTTGATTATTACTTCATTAATATTATTTATTCTATGCCACACTGCCTTAATTATTGTAATTTTAAGTAAGTCATTAAATCAGTGTATTAGTTTACTATTGCTGCATAGAAAATTACCACAAACTTAGAGAATTAAAACAAACAAACAAAGAAAGCCAGCCATGATTATCTCACAATTCTGTAGGTACTATATGGCTGAGTTTGCTACTTAGGTTTCCATGGGCTAGAATCAAGGTGTCAGATGGCTACATTCTCATAGAGATTGGGATCCTCTTCCAAGTTTATTGAGTTTGTTGGCTGAGTTCAGTTGTTCATGGTTGTAGGTTTTGTATAAATTAGTTGATGTTTTTCCAAATTTAGAAAAATTTTGGCCACTATTTTTTCTCTTATAATTTCCTCCTCTTTTATTAGGACTCTACACAGATGTTAGAGGACTGTTCCACAGGTTCCTCAAATGATAATCATTAAAAAAAATTTTTTTTATCTTCATTCTTCAGACTGGGTAATTGCTACTGATATGTATTTTCAAATTCCCCACCTCCTTCTTCTGCTATTTCTACATTTCTGTTAAGCTCATAGAGTAATATTTTTTAAATTTCAGATATTGTATATTTTAGTTATACATTTTTTGAGATATAATTGACAAATAATATATTAATTTCAAGTATACAAGATAATGATTTAATATTTGTATATTGTGAAATGAGCTTTACATAAATCTAGGTGACATCTGTCAACACACAAAGTTACAACTATTTTGTGGTGAGAATTTTTAAGATCTATTCTCTTAGCAACTTTCAAATATTCAATATAGTATATGTAGCATTATTAACTATATAATTTTTAATGGTTTCTATTTTTTGGTTGTGATTCTCTCTTATTCATTGTATGTAACTTTGAGTTTGTGAACATATTTATTATAGCTGCTTTAAAGTGTTCGCTAGTTGCAATACGTGGACCCTCTTAGGGAGGTTCTCTATGGATTACTTTGAAAGGGATGTGAATATTATTATTTTTTGCACATCTGATGTTTTAATTGTATTCCAGACATCATGAATGAATTGTTGTAGAGCCTCTATGTTCTGTTATGTTTCTCTGAAGAATGACTTATCTATCTACCAAGTTAGCTTAGCAGGACTCAAACTCTATAATCTCTCTCCCTTGAATACATAAGGCTTAAATCCATGCTGATTTATTGCAGATTTCAGCTGATGCTCATAAAAAAGTTTTTTTATGGCCCTGAGGCCTTTGCTATGAATGAACAATTTGGTGGTCTGTCAAAGATTTGTATAGATTTCATATGCAGTTGTTGGGATTTAACCCTCTGATGATCTGTTCCTTTCAGAATTTATTCCTAACTTTCTGACTGCTCTGCCATTCCTGACTCTTCTCCTATGACTCCTTAAATTATTAAGGCTGGAGCATTTTGCTCTTAAAGCCAAGTGAAGATTGAGGTTGGCTCCCAACAAAAGGCCACAAACTCTTACATCTTACCAGATGCCGATTGTTTTTCAATATTGGAATCCTCTCCACGTTCTAAATGTTTTGTCAGTCTCCAATGCTATCTAATAAGTATTTTTTAATTATTATTTTGTTCAGATTTTATAAATTGTTAAGACTGTTAGCATGACTAACTTAACTATAACTTGAAGCAGGAAGCTAAATTAAGTATTTTTGTAAGTTATTTCACAAAATGACCCCTAAAAGCAAGTATTTTATTGCTATTTTATTCATAAGACTAAGGCTTAGATATACTATAGTAGGTTATAATCTAATGTCTAAAGATTACAACAATGTACTGAAAAACTTGGATTAAGAATGGAATAAGGGGGTGACTTCCTCAGAACACTTGTCAAAGTGCAACTGCCTGCAATCCCTTAGTGCCTCCACTCTTTCAAATGAATGATCAAGCCTGTAAAAATGTGCTTTAGTTTTATTCAGGCAGAAGCTAGAAATCTTTTTGGTTGAAACATTCACAAAATCTGTTATGAAAGAAAGTGTGATATGTGTATTTTCCCAGAATCTAAATGGAAGTTGAAGATCCTAAGAAATGGGCTGCCACTAGAGAGAGGTGTCAGAGAAACAGTCATTCAACTAACATTCGAGTATCACATGTATGGTACCTAGAATATGGTAGCTGTGGTAAAGAAGCAGATTAGACATACTCTCAAACATTGTATATTGTATATATGTAGAGATTACTCTGTGATAAATGCTATATTGAAGGTTAGCTGGGTGCTATTTGAGGACAGAAGATGGATACCTAACCAAATAAGTGGTTTCTTAAAGGAAGTTTGGGATATTATGGGTAATAAAGTAGGACAAGGAATATTTTAAATTGTGGAAGGATCCTGTGGCAACATTTAGAGGTGTGAAACCTCTAGAGAATGGATAAAATTTCTGGATAGTAGAAGATAACGCAGAAAGGGAGTAGTGATAAGATATAAGAAGCTAAAGACCTTAGAGGGCCTTTCATACCATACTAAGGAGTTAACTTTTTTAAAGGACTTTAGGGATTTATCAAAGTGACTTGATCAGATTTGACTTTATAAATATATCACTCTGCTTGCTGAGTAGGGCATAGATTAGAGGGTTAAAAGATTGCAGAAAAGGAGATTGGTTTTAGGTGTTTTCAGTAACTCAGGCAGAACTGATGGGGCCTGTTCTAAATAAGTTGTGGTGACTGGGCAGGAGATGGATTTTGGAAGATACTGCAATATAAGTCATATACATGTAGAAGATTAGGAAGAGAGAGAGACACAAAGCGTTTTAACAAGGCCATAGGATAATTGAAGTAACTACATTGCCCAACCTAAGCTTTAAATTTATCTTTCACATGAAAAATTAGGTCTCTTCAGTTTTCATTACCCATAGCTGCCACACTCTACTACTTAACAACTTGTGCCTTAATGTCTAAATAAGGTGATCTGAGATTTATATATACATGTATGTATATATAAATGTGTGTGTGTGTGCATGTATGTAAGCATAAACATTTATGTGTTAGATTTGGAGGTGGGAGTTACAAATTAGAATCTGGCTCCAATATAATGTGCAATTATAATAGCATAGAATTTTGAGAAATGCAAAGCAAATATAAAATTTGGATAATTGGAAACCAAATAAACACCTAAGAAGAATTAGCACACACTATCTTGCTGATTCTTTGTAGAGCAGACTCAATAGAATGAGTGAAGAAATGGAACCAGAGAGAGACGGATCCTAGTCCCAGCTTTGCTAAAGCCAATCTGTCTAACTCTAACCAGGAGACATTAATTTGTAGAACACTGTTCCTCTATACCTAAAGTAATGAGGTTAGACTAGATGGTTTTTCAAACAAACTCTTGCTTTAAATTTCCTCCAAGGGTTTCCCAAATAAATGATTTACTGGTGCCACCCACCCTAAATACCGGAAGAGGGGCAAATATTCCTGGCATTAACATGTACAAAAATCAACATTACATGTCATTATATCAAAAATATTATGTGTAATTATATACAAAATGAACACAATTTAAAGAACAGGATTTTTATAGTTGAACCTGAGTTATAGAACAACCTTTCAGTTCACATTGATCTGTCTGTCCATTCTTTCGTGTTCATTTAGAACTATTTTACTAGGTAATTTGAAGCACTCAATTTTAAGTATAAAAATTCTTGCATTCTTGACTTTAAACAATAACAGACATAAGCACACAGGCCTAAGTAAATTAGAAGCATATGTCAAATGACAACAAAATGTGGATCAAAAAAGTACTGTTAAACAGTACAAACAGTAATACTATATATGACCCCTTGAATAATTTTATGAGGGAAAAATCCATAATATATAATCAAATAAAGAGTACTATGTTTAGTTAATTTTATTAGTTTTCAAATTGTGAATCTAGGTCTTACATCCATTTACATAGACATAGAACTAATTTTGATGCACATGCATGTTCTGTGACTATAACAGATTTGTAACTATAACTTAAAAGATGTCAAACTTACAAACTAATTGGATAACAGTGGAGTTTGCATTAAGAAAGCAGGAATTTGAGTCCTATTCAGTCACTTCTTGGTTTAGATAACCTTAGAGAAATCACTTCATCTTTTTGGGCCTTATTCCCATCTGTAAATGAGGATAACAGTATCTATATTTAAAGTCGTTGTAAAGATTTAATGATATAATTTACAGAAAAGTGCTGTGTTACATAACACTTTTAATTATAATTAACAGAAAATCTGTTCAACTTGGCTTAAAAATTAAATAAAATTTATAATTTCAAATAACTGAAAAGTGCAATTGATGAACTCAAGTTCAATCCATATAATCAAGAATCTGTATTTAATCCCACTTTTTCCTGTTTTGGCTTCATTCTCTGTCAGTTTTCCTCCATGAAATGGCAGAAAGAGATATCCACAATCGCTCGGGTTTAAAACATTTTTACAGCTAACAATCCTAATAAAAATAAAATGCCATTTTCCTCAATAATTTGAATAGATATTTGGAACTAACTTGCTTGTCTGAGCTAGGGTACCAGTTACCAGCTATTGACTCAAATAAATGGTTGGACAGATAAACTTATGTTCTGAGAATGAATAGGAGTGATCTGCTGATAATAAAATGCATTTTGTAGACTTCCTACTGTAGGGAATGTAATTAATCAAAGGCTTCAACTACTATGCTTTGAAATCCATCACTGAATTTGCACCAAGGATATACTTTTCATGACTGCTCCTAGTCAATGACCCAGTGTGATGGGGATGTCAAGACAAACCCATTCCTAGGACATACATCCTGTGTTGTCTGAGAATAGCTCAAGGAGAATAGCCGACAGCTTTGTTGAATCTGCCACTACATAGACTATGATACATGTACTCAATATTTTCTCTCTCTTTACTCTGTGTTCAGACTCTCATAGTAATTTGATGACTGACTCAGTCATTCTTTGCTATCTCCCAATTGCTTTTACACAGGCATATTTCCCTTTACAAAATCCTTGCACATTTAATTTTCGTTTGGCATCTGCTTTTCAGCATACCCAGACTTACAAAGGTGGTTGCAGAGTGAAAAAAAGTAAGGATTCATTTCATGGTAAGGAAGAGTATGTCCTGGGAAGGCAAAAACAATAGACAGTATTGGCTATGAGTATTTTAATCTATAAACTAGGCAATGATAGGAATTATTGTTTTTGAGAGTTTTATTCTATATATTTATATGAAAGTACATCACTCTAAAGTTATGATCAACAATTCATTTGAGAATTCTGGTAAATGCTTTTAACCAATATTTAAGAATATCTTTGGTATATTCTTTAAATAAAAGTCTTTAAATAATAACTATCATCATTCTATCTCTGAATCCATCTAATATTGTAAAATTGTCATTGATTATAGAGTGTGGTAGTTTTCAAACCAGAGAGTACATGAGAACTACCTGAGAATTTTCCAGGTATAGTCAAATTTTTCAGGGAAAGCCTGGCAAGGTGTATTTTGAATTTTTTCTCTGTGCAATTCTAATATATAATTCTAGCTGAGATCTCATAGCCAAATGAACATCTTCATGTTTTAAGTGAAGAAACAAAGAACTCAAGAATTTTAAAGTGACTTGCCCAGGGGCTTGTCTATGAAGTGGTCACATTAGAAGTAAAAATCCTAAAATTCTGACTCCCCATTCACTCCTTTTTTTCTTTTTCTAAATTATTAAAACAACCCCTAACTCATGCCTCATCTTATGTTTCTCCTACTACTTACTCTCTTGCTTCCCAAATCCCTGGTCTGCTTTCAATTTTGCATCTCTTATAAATCACTCTATTTAGGGCCTTTGAAGCTGCCATTTTCTACTATATGAAACATACTTTATTCCCTTTTTTTATAAAACGAATAAATAAACTTCATATTATAGACTCTTTCAGACTACAACTAGTTTTATATGAATGGACAAGTTCGTCCTAACTATACAACTTCTTAATGAATAAAAACATTTTAAATCAAAGAGAATATTCGTCTTCAGATATCACTATCTCACTCACCTCTCTCCCTAGGAAATCAGAACTAAATCACTAGATCAGATGGATAGCTATCTGAGGACACATTTTAAGATCTTAAAATAAAGAGAAACCACACATAGTTAACAGTTGGGTATATATGTATGTGTGTTTTGTTGTTAATTATTATCATTTTCTTCTTTTTTTTTTCCTTCTCAAAGATTAAGATAGAATGACAGAACTATATCAGTGCTACTCAAAATGTGGTCTTTGGACAGAATCAGCTCTACCTGGGGAATTGATTGAAAAACAGAGCTTTAGGTCTCATTTTTGACTTACTAAATCAGAATCTCAGGCTGGGAACCAGGAATCTGTGTTTAATCAGCTCAGATGGTGCTTATGCACACTGAAGTTTGAAAAGCACTGGTCTGGAGTTAAAGAATAACAAAACTGGGTACTTTTTAAATGCAGCAGGACAGATTTTATTCAGTAGTACTGCAGCAGGAGAGGAAGGAGGGAGAGAGGGAGGGAGAGAGGGAGTGAGAAAGAGGGAAAGAGAGAAAGACTTCATGGTCACTTCAGCTTAACTGGTATGATATTTTAAAAGAAGAATGAGGGAGAATAAGGGAAATGGAAATTACAAAAATTGAAAAAGAAGTTGGTCAGTGTGATTAGGCCATCTGGGTTTCTTATTTAGGCTTATTTGAAGAAGTATTTCTTTAGGACAGAAGGTAATTTTGCAAATTAGACAAGGTGCCTAACAAAGTTAGGCCCTTACCCTTCCATGGAACTGGAAATTAAATGAGCAAACACTATCTCCCTGGGGGTTTGCATTTCAGAGAGATGGCTCCCAAGTCCTTTAGGAGGCAGTTCTGAGTGGTAGAAGATTTATATCTCAAAGGGGCAGAAGAAGCATGAGTTTGAAAGAGACTTCTCATGGAGAAGGTTTGGGAGCCTATTGTCAAGTTTGGCTGGAACAAATGATAAGTTTCTTTAGTGATGTTGAGTTATCTCAGATGTTTTAAAGGGCGCTGGGTTCATCCTAGGGACACAGACTTGAGCTGATAGAAGCTATGCTAGTGTTTGCATAAGTATTCTAGAATAGAGTGGGAGGTGGCCAAAAAATTTATTCTGAGAAGTACAGTTCTTAGATCAAGATTGAGGCCCATTTGAGGAGAAGGCTTAGAGGAGTCTGACTGGAGTTTGGTGAAGGAGAATCTTTTTCCCTTGTACTGGTTAAGGAATCATAACTTAAATAGCTGAGGATGCCCATCTTCAACAAAAGTGATAAAAACTTAATAAAGTGCTACCTAAAGTAGTCTGAAATTGGTTTAGTATGCTTTCTCTTCTAATTTTGAAATTCCTCTTTTTCTTTTCTCTGAATATAGTTCTTTTACTTACTCTTCTGACTTTCAAAGGACTGTACCTGACTGGTCTTTTTAAAGGGCATTTTTAATATTTACCTCTTTTCCTCACCAATCCAATCATATTATCTTTTCTTTAAGATTTGATTTGATGTATGATCAAAAGATTTTCATAGGTTGTCATTGAGGCTTATTCCTCCTAAGTGTAAAGCAAGCAGTGAGGAGAATAATATTAAGAAATGAAAAATTTGTTAAAAATATATCTAATGGAGCATGTTAAAAAAAGGCTTGAGTAAATAGAGCTATTAGCATTAGCTGAGTGATTTTTAACACATTGTTTAATATCACTGAACTTTGACCATTTATAACAAGGTATTTCCAAAATGTGTCTCAGATTGTAATTTTAAGATTTAAGATTAAACTTTCAGCTTGTTTTGATCTCTTTTCCTTGAATCTACTTGAACAACCAAATATATATGGAAAAATTGTAAAACATTGTTAAAAAAAAAACAAAGAAGGGCATAATCAATTGACCAGCTATTTTGAGACATTTCTGTACGATATAGGGAGATGGAGTTAGATCGAAGGATTTATCTACAGTTTTATACAGCATGTATATATAAAGGAGGGGCTTCACCTGTATAATAACATATTAGGATTTCACAACCAACCAATGGAGAATTTCCAAGTGAGACACGGAAAGAGTAGTCTGGAATAAAAGAAGGGAGTTATTCTGGAAAATTATCTGTCATAATTTAATGAACCAGATTTCTAAAAATAGAGAAAACTTCAAACATCTCAACAAGATTTTAGAGAGTGTGGTATTTATTCAATAGGCATAATCTACAATCCATAAAAATGTCAACCAGATGAAAATGTATATTTTAAAAAAGAACTTACTAGAAACAGTGAAGAAGCAACTAGCTACTTCAAACAACTGAATTAATAAGTTAGATCAACTCAATAGTTCTTCCAGAATTCAAGAAAAATAATAAATGTAAAATGGAAATGTTTACCAAAAAAAAATCAGACATGAAGGACCAATGCAGGAATCCCAAGAATATATAATGAGATTTCTAGAAACCAATAGTACTTACAGAAGAGAAATATTAATTGATGCAGTAAAAAGAAATATTAATCAATGTAATAAAATATGAATTAAAAAAATAGCAAAAATGACTTTAAGTCTGTATCCTTAAGAGAATCATGAAAATGACCTATACCTAAGCATATCCTGGTACAGTTTTAAATTTTAAAAAATCCAGTACACATCCAACATGGTAGAAGATATATAAACATATAATTTAGTTTAGAAAACAGACAACTTGCAAAGATAAAAATGATGGTAACATCATGCTTATTTTCATACAGAAAAAATGTTCAAAGACAACAAAAATGTTTCTGACTTAGGAGAAAAACATGATTCTTAAAAATATTTATTACTGGACCAAACAATAATATATCAAAAGAAGCAAAAGAATGACATTTTAAGAGCTATAAAAATTCAGGGAATGTAGATCCTAATTTTTTTAAAATAAAAATTTGGAGAAAAGATTAATTTGTCTGAACTCATGTATAAGGAAAATTTATTTAAAAGAAATGGCCATGATAGATGTGACAATACTGAGATTTAATATCTAAATATAGTCAGAATGATTATAAAATCAAAGGTAAATGTCAAAAAGTATGTAGAAAAAGATAAAGAACTGTTAATACTGATGATGATGATGATGATGATAATAATAATAATAATTAAAAATCTCTACATAAAATTTGGTTATCCAAAGAAAATTTGGAAGATGTAAGGTGGGTAGGAAATGGGATTAAAACATTTAAAAATATAGCTAAAATCTCTCATCTTTAATAAACTGTGGTATACATACATATACACGTACATACACACACACACACACACATATATATATATATATATATATATATATATCTTTATTTTAATTTTTACATTTGGTTGAAGACTGCGTGTCCATGGATATTTGGCATTTGTTCTTAAGAGAAGGTGCTGATGCTGCCTGATTTTTAAAGGCTTCTATTACCCTCACACCTGTCACAGATTTTGGTCAGAAGGTCCCTATGCTCTTATTTCAATTCCGTTTGTCTCATTTGCAGATTTGTTTGGGAACTTTATAACCTCTTAATTTGTATCTTAGTTGTCCTATCAGAATCAGGTTAGAGAGTGAAAGACTGTGAGAATGTTATTTATCCTACTCACCTATAGCTAACTCTCTAATTTCTAAACTACCTTTAAGGTGTTGACTGAAAGATTTTTTAGATTGCACGTTGAGAAACAAGGACCTCTGAGAATTTTCTATAAACATATCCAGATATGAACTACTTTATTTTTTCCCTTTTCAAGGGAAGAATGGAAGGTGAAGAGACAAAAACATGCTACTTGATCTGTGCCCTATATTTTCTTTTATTTCCTTCACCTCAGACACTTCTTGTAAGGATAATTTCCTTTTTTTCCCTGTATGTTGTGTGGTGAGAAATTTGCTCTCAGGAGCTTTTGGAACTTTTCCCCTTTTCTTGGGCAATAAGCTTCAGTAACTTTAATAGTAGTTGAAGAATATAGTTTTTGAGGAAATGAAAATTATATCAACTCAGTGTTTTAAAATGTTATTTTTATTTCATTAAAATGTTCTTAATGTAAATAAAGCACATCCTCCAAATTCATTTTAACATTATCATAAACAAAGGTATCATAAAGTGTCCTTTGTTAATAAATTAAAAGAGGAAACTATATTATCTTGATATATAATGAGAGATCATATGATAATACATTCAGTAAATAATATATATTTTATGCCAATGGTCATTCTCTACTGGTAAAACAACAGAAACACATCAAATCTGAGTCAGAAAAACATACTTGGCATAAGAAGAACTCTAAAGTTGTTGTAAAAGTGCTCACCAATGCAATTAGATAAGGAAATATAAAAGGAGTTAAAAATATTGGAACAGAGGTGGCAATATATTTATTACTTATTTTTTATAGACAATCTCATTATTCCTCTGAGAAAACAGATAGGAATCAATTAAAAATAGTTAAGTTAGTGAGATAGTTCAGTAAGTTATCTAGTTAAAAAGGTGGCCAGGACATGGAAGCAACCGAAGTGTCCTACAATAATAGATGATTGGATAAAGAAGCTGTGATACATATAAACAATGGAGTGTTACTCAGCCATAAGAAGAGATGAAATACTGCCCTTTGTGACAACATGAATGAACATTGAGATAATCATGGTAAGCGAAATAAGCCAGACAGAAAAAGTCGAAAATTGCATGACATCACTTACACGTGGGATATAAACCTAAAAGCAACAAATGAACAGGACAAACAGACTAGTGGCATGGACAATAGACTCGTGGTTACCAGAGGGTAGTGGTGAGAGGGATGAGGGAGGTAAAGGAGGTTCAATATGTGGTGACAGAAAGAAATCTAACTATGGGAAGTGAACATACAGTGTAAATATATACATGCCTTACTGTAACAGTGTACAGCTGAAACTTATTGGATTTCGTTAACCAATGTGACTATAAAAACAAACAAACAAACAAACAAATAAACAAATATATAAAATCAATAATATCCCATATACAGACAATTTTTGCTAAGTATAACATAATAGAAAAATAGGTCATGTTCCGTAGAAACAGCAACTATCTTAAACCTCGAATTCACTTTAATCAGAAATGTAAAACTACATAATGAAACCCTTAAAACTTGACTGGAGACAAAAAAGGAAGGCTTAAGCAAATAAGGATATCTCTATATACTGTATTTCAAGGAAGTACTAAGAGATTTAAAATATCAAAATAGATAAAAATAGAAAATAAAGAGTGAGTAGCTAACTTCTGCTAGGTTAAATCAGGAAGAGAATATTTCTTAAAGGAAATAATGCTTGAATTGAAACTTGGAAAATTAGAGTTACCCAGGTGTAAAGGGTAGAGGAAGAAATATCAGAAGAAAAGAAACAGTTATATAAGGCAGTGCTACCTTAAAGACACTTAGGGTTCAGAGAATAATGACTATTTGAGTATGGATGAAACAGAATAGTTGAAGGGGAAATATAGGAACTAAGCATTTTGTATTTATCTTTTTTGGGGGTGAGAGGGAGAGCATACAAATAATAAGAGTATGAAAATATATATTGTTCAATTTTTTCAAGCCTTTTGGTTAATTCATAGATACTAATTATCAAACAGAAAGTATATAATGTTATTGTGGAATTGTCTGAAGAGATTCGATTCAAAGCATACATTATAGACTACCTCTCTCGGGTAAAATTAACTTGTCATTTGAATCTATATCTTTTTTCATTTATAAAATCTTTTATTAAAATTTTGCATTTCTTTACTGTTTTTCAGGAGAGCTTTATAAAATATTTTCACATGATAATATTTAGCATTATTTCTCAGTAACAGAATGATAATATTTAGCATTATTTCTCAGTAATAGAAAGTTGAATTCAGTGCTGAAGTTAAAGTTTTCCAGAATTACACCTGAGAATTAAGACATTATTACCTTGTTAAAGAAGTATAAAGTGTTAAGCCTCTCAGAGAGTTAATTTAAAAATGTTAGCTTTGTATCTGAGGCAAGTTTCATTATAAAAGATCTGCTTCCTCTACAGTTAATAACATAATGAGAGGCAGTTAAAGTGTTAGCTATTTAGCAAATCTCTTTATCAAATAATGTGTACTTTAGTTATTGATGTTTACAGTTTCTATGAAATTCTGTAGCATTTGCTTTATAGAAAAGAGATGCAAAATATAATAATGAGTTAGAATACTTTTAAAATGCCTGAAGATAAGGGTAAAGAACATCTCTACAGTGCTCATATATCTGGCTATAGAAAGGAATATGCTTATAAATCCATTATGTGTATTCTCAAATTTGTTGAGGAAAATATTAAAATATTTTTAGGCTTTTTATTGAATTGATAAATAAATGTTTGTATGTCTCTCTGCTGAGTCAGAAAAAGCAAATATCACATGAAAAAATGTAAACACAGGTAAAGATTCATAATCAAATATGATGTGTTCAGATATTTGCAAAGATTTCATGAATTTCTTTGTATAACAAAATTCCAATAAATTTACTGAAGCTTGATTTGCTTCCAACCCACTTGGGAAAAGTTGTGCATTTCATTATATCCTTCCTTTTTGTTTACTTTCTATGCTTTTTGGTTTTCTTCTATGTGTAATTCAAGTATATTTTAGTACTTTTATGTTGTTAGAACAATTGGTAAGTGCTAGCAACTCTTTTTCCTTTCAGTATCTTTACACTTACTCCCCAAACTTGAGCAATACAAACATTTTAAATGACTTGTCTTATTTTCCATGGTTAAGTTTTTCACTGATTATGATTAGTTGGCTCTTAGAAACAATTAGCCATTTCTACTCTTTGGCCCTATGTATCTCAGTGGATATAATATCCCCTACTCAGAATATCCAATTCAGGGAAATACAAAATACTGTAAGTTCTAACTTATCCCCCTGGAGAGAAAACTGTCATTGAATTTTCTGGTAATTATCTAGACACAGAATACCTTTCTTCTTATGTATTTATGAGTAGTATAATTGATGTGTTCGCAAAAATATTTTTGATTCCTAGTTCTTTCTCTGAAGCTTTCCATCTCATTTAAAAAATTCCAGTTACTTCAAGGAGTATTGTGGAATTTAAAAATAATCTCAGAGCTTTCATTCAACTAAATTGTCAATTTCTAGAATTGTGTTTTATTCATTATTTAAAATCCGGTATCTAAAACAGTTCCTGACACATATAAGGAAGTGAAGATTTGTTAATAAATAAATGAATAAAAGAAACAAATATTTGGACAGTGCTCATGAAATTGAACTGATAAGTATAACAATCCTTGAAATGTTAAAACTAACATAAACATAAACTTCTATTCATCCTGTGTATTCTGTTGTAGATGATTTTTCTTTCCTCCTCTTTACTCTTTTTCTCTGCTTGTAGCTGCTATCTCTGAGCATCCATTTTGTATTTATGGAGATTTATGGAGATTAGTCACAGAAGGCTAATTCTAGTGTCTAACAATCTAGATAATATGAAACATTAGAGCTATACTAAATCTCCCACAGTTCAGAGAGCAAGCATGATTAACTTAATCATCAGAAAATTTGAATTTGAGCCCCAGTTCTGAAAATTACTGGCCATGGGACTTTTTAGTAAATCCTCTGATCTCTCTGAACATTGGTTTCTAAATCTCTAAAATGGGAAAATAATGCCTGTTCCATATCAGTAATATCCAAATGAAGGATGCACATGCAAATTAATTAAACAAATATCAGATTGTTCAAGCCTTCTGAAACTTAGGCATCATCCACAGCAACTGAAACAGATCAGTTTCTAAGTCCTGACCAAATCTTTTCACATTCAGGCATACTTCGTTTTAATGTGCTTTATCACACTGGTATTGAGTTTTTATTTATTTATTTTTTACAGACTGAAGGAAAGACTCTCCACCAGCAACAAGATTAAGCACTCACAGCAGAACTGTACTGGGTAGGTGTTGGGAAAACTTTTGCTTTTCTCATGAAAGGAGAATGACATGACATAGAAGGGAAAAGGGTTGGCGCTCTTACCATTTTTCCTCTTCCTTCTTCTCCTTCTATTGAAAAGATACATGGACCCTCCACAAACTTCTTATGGAATGAGGAGAACCAAGAAGGGAGGCACATGCTTTCTGATATAGGTAAATTGTGGAACTAATGCCAATTGCCATACTACCCTTGAATTTTCCGTTAGGTAAAAATAATAGGCCCCTATTTGTTAATGTTGGGCATTTGACTGTTTTTTTCCAGCTTTAATTGATAATGTTCTCTATGGTCTTCAGAATAAAATTCAAACATTTTAATTTAATGTGCAAAACCTTTATATCTTTTCGCTTCCTAAGCCACACCATTCATGCAAAGATTCTTGCACTTCTACAAGTTTTAAACATACCTGTGCCATTGAAAATGCTCTTTCTTTTGGCAAATGTTCTTTCATTTGGCAGACTGTATTTTTTTCCAGTTTTACTCAAATACTACTTTTTATCCTTTACAAATTTTGGTTGGATATTTTATGCTTTAGAAACTAAATGCATGCAGAAGCTTTATGTGAGGGTAATCTCATGAGAAACATCTAAAGGGAAATGAGGAAAGCAAAATCAGATAGAAAGAGAAACTGTCTCTCAAAACAGTTGTAACTGAGCACTTAGCCAATCCCATGAGGAGTTATGAATCTGGACGGCCCTTCAGAGTTGTCCCAAATGGAGGCCAGGAGGCCAGACTTTAAATCCCACATAACCTTGTATGTAGCAGTTCTGAGAATCTGAGGGCAGTTCCCAGTGATGCAGCCAGCTGTGAGCGATTCTTCAGCTACCACATATTCTAGCTGCTGGGAATTGACTGTGTTAAACTTGAGAAAGTCTGAGTGGAACAGCAAAGTTCCCACTACCCTGCTTCTCCACGCTCCCATTGGTGATGGTGTGATGGTCAATGTAAAACTTTATGTACTGGTTTTCCCTCAGTAAATTGTAGGTTCCTTGAGGAAAGGGTCATTTCTCATTCCTCATTACACTCTCTGGTCCCAAAACAAGCCAATTGTGTGGAAGGCATGCCAGTTGAATGAAAATATCATGCTATGAAAGTACATAGGATTACTATTTTGTGAAAGAAATTTTAATATTTTAAAGATGGAGGAATAATGATAAGTAAAGATTAATATTTATTTCACTTTCTAATTTCAAATAAATCTTATTTTCATTAAAAATGGTACTACAGATTTCTTTCATGAATAGTTTATCAATATTGTTAAAATAGATAATATATCTTTATACATTTATTTTATAATAACTATATTTTTACTGATACCATTGCATCACATGTCTAGGATGATAACCATCTAAACAAATTAGACTATGGAATTTTCTACAGTTTATCTTCTCAGTTTAGAAAATATAATTTTAAAAGAAAATAAGATATTAATTAGAAAATTACTAATATATTTGTAAAGTTGATTTATTTGCACTTAACTATCCATTGCTTTTATCTGCAAATAGTAAATTATCTAACAGTAGACTTAAAAAAATGAAGATTTATTTCTATCCAACAAGCAGTCACATGAAGGCACACCTGGATTGTGGAGAAGCTCAATATTACCACACCCCAAGTGCTTTCTATCTTATACCTTGCCAGTCTTAGGAATTATTTTGTTGCCTTATGCCCCTGTAACTCCCAGAATCATGTCCACATTCAATGATAGGAGAAGGAAGATTGGGGATGGTAACAGATTTTTTTCTCTTTTATGGGAAACATGAAGTCCTTCCCACAGCTCCCCAATATACTTTAACCATAACTTCCAACACGTTTCTTATTATATCTCATTGGATGGCCTTCGCTGTAAGAGAGACTGAAGAAACGAATAGTTTTTTTTATTGTTGTTGTATTTCTAGCATCTATATAGAGAGGTAAATAACAATGGAAGAGGGGTTTGGTGGTGGACATTGTTCTACTCAGCAAACAGGATTTATCATACTTAAGAACTGTCATTTCAATAACTCAAATGATGAGTTTTTCTGAGGGCAGTGGAGGGAGGGGGTGGTTTAGAAAAGACAAAGCGGGTAGAAGGCTGGAATAATTTTGTGTTTGTCTCTGCACTTCCACTGTCTATCACTGTGCTGCCTTATGTTCAAGAGACACATAGATGCTTGATAAATAATTGGTAATCATTGTCCATCTAAATGTTGATTATAGATGTTACAGATACATATGTTAATATAACTTTTATGTTATATATGAGAGCCTAGATGCAAGTATGAAATCATTCAACTATATGATTATTGAAATTCAATTTAATGTTCTAAAGAGAAACTCAGAAGTACATATTTAAGAGTCAGTATTTAGAAGTTGAATTAAAAGGAAAAGAATGAAATAAATGTTGAAGACTAGTAATCTGCTTTATCAATGTCATAGTATTTGTTAAAATTCCACGTAAGTATTTCAGTAGTGGAATGACAGTTCACCAAATGAATTAGAGCACTATATAATTATCCTTAAGTAATGCAAGCTAAGATCCCATATGAGGAGTGATAGTGGCATATAATGAT
Source organism: Eonycteris spelaea (assembly GCA_003508835.1). NCBI lineage: Eukaryota > Metazoa > Chordata > Mammalia > Chiroptera > Pteropodidae > Eonycteris > Eonycteris spelaea. The sequence goes on from PUFA01000046.1 coordinate 6,829,484, forward strand.
AGTGTCATCTCTCCATTTAGGGTACAACATGCCATCAGAGAAGATGAGATGAATCCTAAATGGGTGGGTAATGCTCCATATTACAAACTTAACAGTTTATGACATCAGGCCGATCCCTAATCCATCTGTTAGCTGTGCAGGACAGAGGACATATTGTTATGGTGATTAGGCCAGGTGGTACTTCATTTGATATCACAGCTGTGTTAAACTTCCACTCGGAAACTTGAAACCATGTGAAGCATTTCTTGTTTGGGGTCGCACTGAAAAGAAAGAACAGCAGCTGGGGTATATTATTAAAAAGTTCCACACAGAAATTCTTTAGCTAAAATTAAAAATAAAAACCTTTGCAATATGTCATGAGGAATGAAGTTTTAAAGTCTACGTTCTGCTGTTTGCTTCCAGATTATTATATGGTATAAATTTTGAATTTCTGATCTATTAATTCAGTCATGCAAAGCCAAAGGCAGTTATGGCATATGTAGAATTTGTTATTCAACAAAGTATTGAAATGATTTATATAAAGAATGTATTTTAGTTCCTGAGACACAGTCTGCTCTTAAGAAACATTAGCTATTGATTTCATTTTTCTGAATATTGTAAATTTCTAATCTCCAAGTTTCCTGTCCACACCCTGTCCCATCCTTAGTTATTTAGTTATCCATTCTGAAAATAGTTATGTGCTATACCTATGAATATGTATGGCTACATATGCACACATGAAATCAAGAAGCCCCTCCAGCCAGAGTTTGTCTTTGGATTCAGAAATAGAATCAGGCTGCCTTTGCTTTGAGAAGGTGGATCACAGATTAATTGCAGCCATAGTTCATCTAAAAGTTGCCTTTGTATGAATTTTTCGCAGGGTACTCCCTGCAGAGGTATAAAGCTCCATGTTTCCAGAGGGGAGTTAAGTCTGGATTCAGTATCCCTTCACCTTCCGGAAGGCAGTCTTAGACAAAGCCCAACATGTGTTATCTTAATCAGTGCTACTTGTTAATGGGATAAGCTGCTTGAAACAAATATGGAAACATGGAAGCCAGAAGTCAGTGGTAAACTTTTCATAGTAAAATTTACTCATGCTCAGTGAGAGAAATGAGAATTAGAAGTGCCAAATCAGTAGAAAATTGAACAGTTTGGCTTGTTTATTTATGTAAACATGTTAACCATGACGGCATTAAATGGCCTCTTCTACTTTAAGTTCATATCGTACTTAAAAGAGATGTCGCCTGCAAATTCGACCATGTCATATTTAATAAGGAACATCTTTATTAAATTATTTTAAAGATGAGAAAGAAAAGAACCAGATGCCTCAAAAAGCAGTATGGCCAATACATAGTTTATAAGATTTTCTTCGTGCTATTTACAAGTAACCCTGAAGATCCAAAACACGTAGTAAATTATAATTTTGCTGAGATGCTTTAGAACTGGTGGCTGAGACAAGTCAAGCAACTTCATCTCCACATAGCTTCTTATACATTACCCTTCCATATGTGGAATAATTTTGGAAGATGATGAAAATGAAAACAAGAGCTATTGTTGTATCTGTGAGAGAGAGATTCTGAAGGGAGTAGGAAGGGAAAGTGGAAAGGATGGAGGGAGAGATTGTTCAAATAAAAAAATAAATCAAAATGATAGTGATAAGTAAGACCTGAAGTAATCTACAAAAGTGATACTTCTTAGTGTTAAGGAAAAAAAAAATTATCCAAAACTTTAAGGTATAAGTATGACTGCATATATTTCAGTGTCATACTAGAATATTGTCTATTTGGGCTTTCCAATAAATGTTTATTTTATTCCTTAGGAAATTGTGCTTATGTTTGATGTTCTATTGATTAGGAGCTAGATTTTGTTATATTTTACACTAACTTGTGGATTTTGTCTTGCAAAAATACAAATGATTTCTGCCACGTATAGAAATAAATATTAATTTTTATTATTGTATTATCCTGTAGAATATTAACCAGTTTTATCTTTAGTTTAGCAAACTTATTTCACCATGACTTTCCTCATTAGCTACATACATTTTTGTCTCTCTAATACTTTTTGGATAGGTTTTACCATTCTGCTGGTCCTTCATTCATGAGTTGAGTAACTTTTTGGTGTGTATCTACTCATTAATTTTATGAAAGTCATCTTTAAACTTTTTGAAAATTATGCTTTGACACTAAGAATATTCTTTATGAAAAAAAGTTAATACCTCTCCATGCTTCGTGATCCTCTATCTTGCTATTAAACATAATATTATAAAACAATACATTACATTATCAATGTTTGACTTTAAAATAGTGAATTGCTAGCATGCTATTAAGGAGCCTTTAAGTCCATTAATGAATATTTAAAATGCATGAACAAAATTTCCCTCCATATTTTGAATCTTCTTGAAATAAACTTTATTGTGGATTAGATGTCATTGTGATGTCTTTATAGTGTACCAAACAATGTATTCTGTAAGAATTAATTTAGAAACAGGTATTTATCAACAGAAGCAAATTGTAGCTTTTATGCTCCAGATCAGAAGAATTAAGAGGATATTGCTCACTGGCAAGCAGCTGAAGTAATTTAGTTATAAAATCTATAAAGTAACATTTTAAAATTTGATTTGAATGTTAGATCCTATTGGAATATAGCATGTATTTTGCTATATCTACAAGCAATATTTTTTTTAATGAAATTTTGAAAAGTCATCTGTACTTTTCTAATTCTCATAGTTTTTGAAATTTTGACCTAGTGCATTACTTCTTAAAAAAATTAAAAGAAACTTCTTGTTAGCCTGAAAAAATAATCAGCGTCAGTAATGTTTTATAAATTGTACTTAGAATCATTAAAACCTAAAGGTGTCACTAGCTATTGTTAGTAACTATTCTGTTTTATCGAGCATATTCCATGTGATAGTGGTACTTGTAAGTTAGGGAATTAACAAAGTTCTTGATGATGTCAACTCATTATGTGTGAGAAATCCTGAAGGAGGACTTCAGAGGGGTCAGAGGTCACTGTGGCCCCAGGCGTCACTGAGAGCCTTGGTGAAGGAAGTGAGACAGAAGGTAGGCCTGGAAAGATGGGGATGATTTGAACTGACACAATGTAGAAAGAGAACATTATAAAGGTGGAAAAGGGGAGCAAAGGCATATTAGCAGGAATATGTACAATTGTGTTGGAAAAAAAGTGAACAATACAAATGATTAAAATTAAATGATTACATAGGGCAGACATGGCCACTACACTTCACCCTCCACAAACTCCAAATAATTGTTGGGAACTACCTGAATGCTTGTGTTAAGAAGGGGTGTGAGACTGGATTCAGGCTCAGAAGGAAAGGCAGCTGTGATTTTGTAGGGGTATCTGACCTTAGCGTAGGAACTGGTTTCCAGGGAGAGGGAGGTGGTGTTGGAGAGGACTAGGTACCAAGTTTACATCTTTCAATTACTCCTCTGTAGGACAAACTGACAGGCTCTGTGTGCAGAGAAAGTTAAAGACAGGGATAACTTCAAAGTTTGCTTCCCCACTTTTATTAGTTCGACATGTGGATAATAGAAGATCATTGTAAAACTATTAATTCAGTCTATTTAGTCTTCTTAGTTTACTGGAAAATTTCTCTTGCTTTTTGAAAAACTGGTCAATCTTAAATACTGTACATAAACCTTCTCTTTGAAGCTCTAAGGTAGACTGTTAATGTGACAAAGAACATCAAAATTGTATGGAAACAGCCTAAGGGCTTTTCATTTGTACCAACAGGTATCTGCAATGAGGAATGGTGTCTTAAGAGACCAAAAAGAAAGTCATATGAAGAGCAATGACTTTTATAATTCAATAAAAATAATTATATAAAATAATCAGGCTTTTAATGGACAAATTCTGAGACAATGACTTTAATATGGATGTAATCATACTGTAGGAAAAACTTTCCTAAAATAATTTTACATATTTCTGTAGTAATTGAATGATATGGTAAATATATCAAAATGACAGTTTCTTAGAAGGACTATAAATAAGCATATTTATTTCATTGCTATCTCAGTCTCATAGGTTATCATTAGTGTTGCTAGTACTGTTTATGTGATTTCAAATGAAACCACTGTATATACTCGTAATGAATTTGGAGAATTCTAAAGAACACAGGAAAAAAATTTCTACCTTCTGCTTTTCCACGGGGCTCTGTTTTAATTGATAAAATGAGATAAAACTTATCAACATAAAGGTTCATATCTAGGTTAGATCTTTAGATAACAATATTTTAATAATAACTGAATTTATACTGGAAATAGAAAATTAAATGCTCATTCAAAAAATAAGCTCATCAGTTCCTCTTATAGAATCAGGCCTAATATAGAGTTAGATATTTAAAATAATCCATTATCTTTGCAATTAGGAAATGCTAGGAATAAAATTTAGCAAAGAATATTAAATAAACCCCCTCTACTACTCTAATGTAATCATATTAAGGATATGCACACCTTTATAAATACACACACATGCACACACATAATACATACATACCACTATATTTCATTATTAAGAAATGGGTCATGTTCTACATATTTGTATGCCATTAGCTTTTTATAATGAACAATTATCAACACAAGTTTCAAGGTTAGTATGTATACATCTATCTCATTAATACCAATGGCTAAATACTATTTACTTATTGATATACCTTTATTTATTTAGACATTCCCTAAATAATAGGCATTTGCCTTGTTTCTCATTCTTTGTCATGGCAGTCAGTGCTACAATAAGTGTTTTTCTATGTGTCTCTGCATAAACATATGATTGTTTATCTATGATAGAATCTAGAAGAGAAATTTTTTAGATTCAGCAATTACAATTAAATTACCCTCAATGAAAAAACCATTTTAACCAAAACTACATGACAGAATTATTTCCCACAACTTTATCAACACTGTATATTATCAAACTTTTTAAATTTTCCAAGTCTGATGAAAAAAATATTGTTTGAATTTGCATTTCTCTGTATATTAGCTAATTGGAGTTATAGAAAATATGTATCCACAGTATCTTATTTTTAAAAACATTTTAACAGTATGTCTGTGGTCATAAAAATATGGTATTAAAATATGCAGTAGCTATAACTGTGACTCTTTTCCTTTAGATATATCTTTTCCTTTTATATCTGTTTTAAGACTTTCTCTACTAAAAATATAAATATATTTAATTTTATAGTAAGCATTCAGAATTTAATTTCATACATTTAGTTCAAATACCCATGATGAAAATTTTCAGTATATTTTGTTTATATTGCACATTTGGATAGTCACTGTCACAAAAGGAGTAGACCTCCAATGAATGGTTTTTGAAATGTCAGCTTTATTATTTCTAAATTTGGTGAGACTTTTTCCTCAGTTCTGTTCTGTTCTATCCTATTCACCAGTACTAAAATTATTTTATAGGATGTTTTTTAACAGATAAAATGAGACCTTCCTTACATCTTTCTTTATTAATAACGTTCCAGTATTTCTCATCATTTTATACACCGGACAATTTTATCATTAGCTTGTCAAACATGGAAAATTTTCTTTTAGTTTTATTTGAGATTGCACTGAATTAGTAGATTTTTATAATCTGTTATGTTTCTAAAATAGTGTTTTTCCTTCCAATATTACATAACTCTTTTTATCCATGTTTCATAGACTTTTTTCATTTAGCTTGTACAATTTTGTTTGATTACATTCTGATATTTTGTGTTTTTGTTTCTGTTTGGAATTAAATCATTTTATGATTTTTATTTTTATTGTTTTATTTTTGGATAGTAGCTATATCAGGAGACATTCCTGTCTTTTTCCTAAGTTTATATGAATGCTTTTAATTTTTTCTTATTTTTCATTGATTTTACTTCATTTTCTACCAAATTCCTTTAAAAAATGTCTTCTTCTATTGTCTTTTTGTGTGTGTATGTGTGTGTGTGTGTGCACATGCATCTGTGTATACAGAAAAGGAAGGTGTTGGTATTTTTTTAATTTAAAATGAATTTTTAATTTTATCAATACATTTAAAAAGAACACTTCATTGAGGTTTGACTGACTGAAATTTTTAACATTTATTTAAAAGGTCATTATGTTGCACTTTTAAACTTTGAATCAAAACTTTTAATATTGAGCCCTCTTTGAGATAAACTGTAACTTGGTTATGATTTATTTTTCTTTTAGTATACTGCTACTGTAGTTAATTTTCTAATATTTAAATTTTTATATGTATGATTATGTGTAAGGTTTATCTATATTTAGGTTAATATGTATGATTATGTGTAAGGTTTATCTATATTTGTGTTAATAATTTTTAAATCCAGTGTTGATGTTGGTATTACGCTATCTTTGAAGCCTACATTGTAAATCTTTATTTTTTCCTATGCTCTTAATGAGTGTTTAATATCTTTGACTTCATTTTAGTGAATTTACATTTTCTTACTAAACTTCTATTTAATTTGAATTTTTCAAATTTAAAAATATTAAGCAGTATATAATATAGCCTTGATTTTTTGATCAAGCTTACTTTTGTTTTCTGTTTCATTAAATTCTACCTTATGTCTTTAATAAGTTCCTTACTTCTACTTATTTGGGTTAATTTGGCTATTCTTGTTATAGCTTCTTGAATTAAAAGCTGATTTTGCTTTTTTTTAGTCTTTTTTGTTTCTTAAACAATGCATTTATGATTACACAGTTGCCTCTGAGAGACGTTCTGGTAGCGATGATGGGTTTTGATATGAGTCTTTTTATGTTCATTCATTTTTAAATAGAGTATAATTTCCATTTACAGTGTTTCTTTGATCTAACAGTTATTTAGGTAGTTATTTTTTGGTTTCCAAATGCATTCAATTGTTATTTTACATGCTTTCCCTTTTTGTCAACATCTATTATACTCATATTGTTCAAAGAATGTGGCCCGTATGATTTCAAGCTTTTAGAATTTACTGAGTTTTTCTCCCTTGCAACACAGTGAAATTTATGTTTATAATTTGTGTTTGAAAAAAATCTGTATATGCTCTTAGCTATATGACAAAAACCAAGTTAATTATATTTTTTAAATTCTTGGTACTCTTAACATCTTTCACCCTAAGTTTTTATTCTTGTTAGATGTTTGTTAGTCATCCATCATGATTATAGATTTGTCAATTTCTCCTAAAATGTATATTTTTATTTTAATTTTCCACTCCTTTTTTGCAATAAATTCACATATTTACACTATGTACCTGTGGCTTGGTGCTAACTCCCAGCCAAGTAGGTGGAGAATCATTTCTAGTTATGTAACTTGCTTTTGCAATGGACTGTTAGAGGATTGCTATAAAGGCAGTAAAATTGCTTGAATAATTTGATTTGGTTCATCTGCTCTTTGACTGAGAATATCATGCCCCAGAAGACTATCCAACCCATTGTCAAGAACCATATAGTTTTGAAAGTCCCTGTTATTTGAGGGTCTTATTTTACACAGCATTATTACAGCAGAAATAGGCCTAAAACCAAAATTAATTACAGGATTGGGTTGCTATATAATGAAAACTAAAAATACATGCTCTGGGTAAGAGTGACAGACTGTGATGAAACTGTTATGGGAGGAGGAAAACTAGTGAGCTTTGTTACACAATGGCAAAACCTGATAAAACTATGATAATCTGGAAGGCAGATTAATGAATTTGTAGTATTGGATTACGAGCTTTCATGGCAGAATGTTGATAGTAAAAGCTGGTTGTTATGAACTTCAGTTTAAAAGGTGTTTTAAAAAGAATGATCAGTGTGAATTATGGCATATGAAGTTGATTCAAATTAAATATATTTTCTAAAACACAAAATCGAAAATAAAATTTTAACAGAGCTCTATTACCATTCTGGATTAAGAGAGACTATGACTTTTAAAGATTGAAAAATACATTTTCCTCCTGCCCTCAAATTTGGCAGGCAGAAAGTTGACTAGGAAAATTCTTTTTTTGACAGGAAGGACATATTCTTACTTTCTTTCTAGATGTGAATGATGACAATAAGGGATGATAATAAGGCATGATGATAAGGGATATTGCAAAGAGAACAGAATAGAAACCTACACCCAGGGAGGAGAGCTAGGCCTACTAAAGAAATATTTCTTACCCTAGAGTAGGAAGATCTGGCAACATTTTCTCTGCAATATTTCTGAATTGTTATGAACCAAATATTTTTATGTGCCTTCCATTATCCCCTCCTTTTTATTTTATTTTATTTATATATTTTTTTGCCTGTTCCTGTTTCATAATTATATGTTGAATATATAGAGGGTAGGTTATTCATCTATTTTAGTTCATAGTTCTCTGGATCAAGAGAAGTCACATTCAGACCTGACTTAGATCATATGGTCTTGTATTTTGAGCCAGTTGTCATAATTTGATAGACTTTTGGGACATTTCAGGGTAAAAGGGATATATTTTGTGAGTGTGCGTTAAGTAAATAATTGTGAAAAAATGTTTTACTGAACATAGATCCATAGTTTTATTGTACTTTTATCTATAGACATAGAAAATTCCATTTGACAGTGAAATATAGTAAAGGCCATTGGTTTATATCAAATAATGTATATTCAGTTCTTCTTAAGCCTAAATCATATTTCCATACACTGAAATGTATTGCAGAAATATTAACCAAAGATAATTTTAAATGGTAAACATTATTAGTAAGGTGAAAGGACAGAAGGGGATGAACTAGCATGTTCCTGTAAAGACAATAAACTCAGTAGAAACTTATTGGAATTGGAAGTACATATTCTTGTTTGAGGGGGCTTTTATGAACATTAGATCTATGTGAAGAAGATATCCCACTATGAACACAAAATAAAACCATTATATTGCCTGCTGTGGAGACTAGTGACCAGGAAAACTAGAAAGTAAAAAATTTTTTTCAACCTAAAAAATCTTGATAATTGAGTATGGTTACCTTATCACATTTTTAAAAACCACTTTCTTTAGGCCTAAAAATGATTATTTACAAAGGGTGCTATCTACCTCATTACTTTCTTTGTCATAGTTTTCTTTCCCTGTAAAGAACTTGTGCTCTGACGTTTATTTAAAAGTGAATTCTCAAAGACTTGTAGAATAATCACAATGAGAAAAGTGCCAAATGATTTTATAGGCAATAATCCAGTTTTCTTATTGCAAAACTCTAACCAGCCTTCAGCCTTACAGTGTATCCACACAGGAAACAGATTATTGCCTCATAAAACAGTTCGGTGCTCCTATCATGACTTAAATGTAATTGTGTGTAAAGATCCTGTCAATTCCATTTAACAAAATTCATTTTTTTAATCTTATTTCTTCATAACAAAGGTTTCTAATAACCTTGATGATATATATATATATATATATATATATATATATATATATACATATATATATGTGTCTGTATATATATGTATATTACTGTTTAATTCCATTTAAGTGAAACCTCCAGAAAATAGGCACATCCACAGAGACAGAAAGCAGACCAGGGGTGCCAGAGGCTGGAGGAGAAACTGCTAATGGATATGGGGGTCTCCCCCTTAGGGCACTGAAATACTCTGGAACAGACAGAGGTGATGGTCACACAGCATTATGAATATACTAAATAATCCTGAATTATACACCTTCAAATGGCTACGAATAGTGAACTTTATATTACATAAATTCTATCTCAAAAAATGATATTTAAAACAAAACACGCTGCAGGTACTCTGACTCTGACATGTGCATTTATTTATTTTAAAAGAAAAAAAAAGTAATAAATGACAATGTCAGGGGCAGGGGAAAGGAGAGCGAGGCACCTGGAGTCCTGGAGACCCAGAGAGTAGGCAACTGGAGGGAACCAGGGAGCCGAGCCTGCTCCACCTCTGCATTCACCGGATCGTGTACTTGTCCCACTTCTTCTGGGGGTCATAGGGCTCCCAGCGGCTGGCGGGAAAGATGTGCTTGTTCTTCTCGTACCAGCTCCTTAGCACCACCTTGCCTGCATGCGACTCGTCCTTCTCCACAGTGGCGTCACTGAGCAGCCGCACATCATCATGAACGTCAAAATTAAAGAGTGGCCCACTCTTCCCTCGCGCCTTGGTGACGATGAAATCATAGAAACTGTGGTGATGGGGTATGATTAAGTCCTCTTTGATGTACATGAGCTGCTCCACCCCTGAGGATCTGAGCTCACTAAAGTCTTTGCGCAGTACCTCGAGCGCCTTCTGCAGGAACTGCTGCATGGTGTTGCCCTTTTTCATCTTGACCGTCCGCCGATGCCCACAGCCATCCCAGTAACTGAAGGTGATTTCAATCTCCTCGCTCTTAATCTTCTCCTGCTTGGCTTCCCATTCTTGCCGCAGCTCTTCCCGGATCCGGTTCTCCTCTTCCTCACGGTCTCGGTCAGGCAAAAAGCTTGTGTCCACGTCTGGGTCCTTCCCCAATTTCCTCTTCTTCGTGGTGATCTCTTCCCTTTCCAGCTCCTCCTCGTACATGGCCATCTTCTCCTCCTCCTCTTCCTCCTCGCCTGCCACCTTGTCTTCCTCCAGGGTGAAGGACAGGCTGGAGATCTTCCGCTTGGCTTCCTTCTTGCGCTCTTTCTCTCGCAGCTTCTCCAGCTTCAGCTGCAGCTCCTTCGACTGCTCCTTCTTGGCCAGCTGCTTCTCCCGCTCTTTCACCAGTTCTCCTGCTTGGCTTTCATGTCATTCAGGGTCACAAGTCCCACGGTGCTGGATTTGAGCTCCGCCTCCACTGCATCGTAGTGCGCAGAGAACTTCTTGTCGATGTTGGATTTCATTATGTTCTCCTCGGCGATCCGCTGCTTCATCTGCTCCATCTGCTTGCGTTGCTTCTCTCGCTTCTTCATCAGGTGCATGGCGCGGCCTGCCTCGCTCACGGCGCCCTTGTACTGAGCCATGGCGGTGGCAACAGTGGCAGCAGCAGAGGCAATGGCGACAGCAGCCTGGCCGAGTCTCAGCAGCTTCGGCGACGCTGTCCATGCAATCAGCAAACGCCCGCGCCGCCAAGTGACGTAGGCCACCAGGAAATGAGCCACCGCGATGATGCTTGGATGTGTGCCCATTTTAGTTTTCAAGAATAGTTTTTTTGTTTTTAAGTAATACTTTTACTGGAAACATTTTCAGTGTTTCGTAGTTTGTTATAATTCACCATTTCCCCCACCCCCCTCCGAGGTAATTTATTTAACTTAATAAGCTAATTATTTTCTTGTTTCAACTAATACAATAACAATTTTTTTTCTCTCTTGCATAATTATCAGCAGTGATGTTAGGATTCAGTGATTGCATTTAAGTTGTACATTCTAATGTTACACAATTTTATATCCGAACTGGGTTTTAGCACTTTCAAGATGTGTGACCGTGGTCAAAATTTTAATACTGTAAGCCTTAGTTTTCTTATTTATTAAAAATTGGGATATTATAATAAAAATAGCTATCTAATGGGAAATTTAATGGGAATTAGATGGCATACGGTCAATAGTATTTTTTGTTCCTTATGTATATTAGTTTTCCCTTATTTTATATGTAAAAATGGATGTATTATAGAGCTGCTACATGTATATAAAAGAAAGATTTTAGATAAAATAATCAATAAAAATCTGGTCAAAAGATTTTGTAACAATTAAAGATTATGGACTTCAGAACAGGAATACAAAATATAAATCACTTCTAGGATAAATTTCAATATCGTAACAAGAAAAGGATAATTTGAAACAGTTAAAAATCATAGCAGAGTATGGAGACAATGATTGGATGTCCTCCAATATCCTTAGCTAATTTGTTGATAATCTAATTGTTGAGGCCCCCAAAATTCATTCTCTGTCAATATCATCGTTAATTCTAGAACAGCATTTTTATTTGTGAATATTAGAGCAATGTAGCAAAGGCTTTGGATTTAATGATGGCTGTTTGTGTCACTCTTCTCTCCTGTGAAATGTGAAATATTTTCTGAGCGTTAATTCAGTAATTGCCCATCCCTTTTTTTACTTGACAATCACAACTGTACTCATGTGAGGCAGATTTATATTGTACTCAAGAATATATTTTTCTTCAGTCAAATATAAGTATAGAAAATCATGTTTTATTTTTTCCACAGGAGTCTATGTATTAAGAACCAAATTTTAATTTTCTTTAAAGTGAAAATTGTAAATTCTTCTAACTTAATAAAAATTATTCACTTAACATTCAATGTTAAGAAATTATTTAATTACTCCAAGTTGAAGCAATGTTAATTACCAATTTACCTTATATATGTCAAAGGCATGTTGGATATTTGGAGTGTTGTTTGGTCTCATAAATTTAGTTCAATTAATAAATGCTTTAAAAAATTTCTAGCATATAGTAGGCATTAGGTTAGGAACACAAAATGTAAAAGGTCTTCCTATTTTTGTCATTTTCACTAACATTGATTTTTAGTTATATTCAGTAACTGAGTCACTAAATATATATTTAGCTTAATTTTTTCTACAAGCTTTTTAAGGAAGAGTGTATTTCTGGGAGATATTTATAATGGAGCACTAGTATCATCTGCTTCCTAACTTGTGATACATTGAAAGAGGGGAAAGATTAGTGGTTTTGACTATCATCAGTGAAGAGAAATTTTTAAAAAGTGGAAACTAGATTACCTTACCCCCGAGTAAACACATGGTAGCTTCTGTAATAAATTTTCTACTATTTTTAGAAAAATTTTTTTTATATAAACAGAGGAGAGGCCAAAGTGAAATCTGCTTACTTCATTATGTTAATATTTCTCTTAGGGCTTAACACTACTAAGACTCTGAAGTTTTATGTGTTAACATTTTTTTGGCCTCTTAAAAATGACGTCAGTGAACTTCACAGAACTTGTTTCCATCTTCTTCATAGGGGCATTGTGAAAATGGCCATTAACATTTATAGAGTGTCATGAGCCCCTAAAAATAAAGACTTTGCTCAAGAACAAAATAAATAATTTTAAAAGAAACATTTGAATAATTTAATTATAAATTAATCAAACACATATGCATTAAACTTATGTAAATACAAGTATGAAATTAAGCAATAGTTTACTTGGCCAGACCTGCTTTAGGTTTTATAAAATGGAAACATTTTACATGGTTTGATAGATTTTATAATCTTCATGTGTAGACAAGTATGCCAATCCTTGATACTACAAATATTTTGTTATGAGTATTCAAAAGAACTATTTATATTTCTACTAATGATTCCATGAATTATCAAAAAAAAATATAATTTAAAGAATATTTATTTCAAATCAAAAGAAATTATTGCTTTGTTTTTACTAAATACTGATTGAAATGATAAGTCATTTTCTATGATTACAATTGGTAGACTTTACATTTATTAGAAAGACAACAAATATTTATTAAATAAGCTTTGGAGTAGGAATGCTGAAATGAGAAATTACAGGTTGGTTCAAAACCCATGGAGTCAATGTCTAGCCTTGGAATCTCAAACGTGACATTTAATGGGCTTCAGAAGACTGAGAACATATGTATGAAAATATAATGATTACAAAGTCTTGGTGGAATCCATCATTAATGATCCTATGAAGAGACTCAATTGATGTTATAGCCTTTTAAATGGAAATTGTTTTTTCTTACCTAAATTGACAAGGCTAGAAAAGACTATAAATAAAAGATAAATTGCATTGACTTCTTTGTTTTTCCTCTTAACACTGCTCAAAATTATTTGAGTATATTTGAGAAATATAGCTTTGAAAATTCATAATCCTGCTCTGAATCCACAAAAGTCAATTTAATTCTAAATAATATATGTCATCTTGGCTGCTTCAAAGTTTCAGGATTGTTATTGGTAAGGTCACTAAATTGTCAATTTTAATTCTTTGCCTTTGAAAGCATTCACATAAAAGAGATAGTTCCATAAGTAATAATTATTATAACATAATATGAAGGTAAAAATAAGAAAAAAAAAGTACTAACCATGTATCAAACCCTGTAATTTGAATAACTTGGTTAAGATTATAAGTGGGAGACTGACCTAGAATTCAAACCCAGATCTGTGTGGCTCCAAATTTTATTCTTCTTTCTCTTTATTCTACTTCATACTATGATAATCCATTTTTATGGCTTTTCATAGTAGTTAACACAGCTGCAAAGATTGTCTGAAGTTATTACTTTGGTAGTAGCTAAAGTAATTGTGGATGTTAGGTATTCCCCATGGACTTTCCAGCCATGAAGAACTTACTACCATATGTTAACTGCTTAACTTGTTAGGAAGTAGGAGTGATTTAATTTAATTTGCCAGGAATAGATTAATTTGGCCCAACAGTATATAGAGTTTTCCCTGATTTAGGGAGAGGCCCAGTCTTTATATTTTCTTATTTATTTGAAATATATTAGAAAAAAAATGAAGGGTATGAGAGATAACACTTAGTAAATCTACTAAACTCTTTGCATCAATGATATATAACACCAATAAGAGCAAAATAGTTCTTGGGACAAAAAAAAAATGTGCATTTTTTTTTATTAGACCCAGGAATATATGTATGCTTATCCCACTCCACCTTCAAGATGAAATAGAAAATTAAAAGGAGTCTTCTGTGATATACAACCGAGCCAATCTTTAATCGGATGGAAGTTTTAGGGTGAGGAGTGTAGAAATACACATAAACTAGATTGATTAAATCTTCTCTTTACCTGTGAATCACTTCCACATTAAATATTCTCATTTAATCACTTAATTCCATTTTTTCCTCCCCATGTTTGATGGGGGAAAATGCCAAAGAAGAGAATATTCAAGTAAAACAGTAGCTTCCCTTTCATTGTGCACATATGTTTCATTACTTTGATAAATACTTTATACATGCTATTATATTATGTTTCAACATAATATTGAGTAAAATATATTGTGTCATCATTTTACTAAAGAGGAAATAAGATCTGAAATGAGTAGAACTAAGGTTGATCAGCTAGAGAGTACAGATCCTGGATTTCATCCTGTTAGAATTGGTTCCCAAGCTATGTGCTTTTGACTTTTATGGTGACTCTAATGTAAATAAACATTTCTAACTTAGGAGTATCCCAGTCAAGCCAAATAGGAATTTAGAAATAAATGCCAACAAAATAGTGTTGTATGTCCTCTAGCAAATATCTCTTAGAATTTATGAAGGGTAAATAGCAGGATAGAATTCAAGGCCTCATGTATGCTGACTTTGTATTATCACAGTACTGTCTGTATTATTATTCCTAATGTAAATGAGAAAACCAAGTCCCAGAAAGTTCTCATCACCCATCTGTTATAATCTGGACTTCAACAAAAATCTTTTTTTTTTTTATTTGATGACAATACTGAATATTTATCATTTGATATTTATGTTATAGCACCCACTTCTGATTTAAAAAGAGTGTTAGCTGTCATCTTCTTTTCCCTCTGTAAGCAAGCAAGGAATCAATTTTGAGCTGCTAAGTTGATAAGACAAATGTAAGATAGTTAGAAGTGTCTATTGAATTATCAAATAGTCTTTTAAAGTATGACTAATTCAAGAACTTTTTTAAGGTATGACTCTAATTCATGAAAATATAACAATGTGTGTTTTATAGCTTATTTTTTGTTATTTTCTGTCAACTTTCTTTGCTTTTCCTTTCTTCCTGGCTATAGACTCTAATTGAATTAGAAATATTGACCAAAGAGATGAGCATGTATGTATACACAATTTTAGACTATTACATTTTAGAAGAGAGTAGACATAGAAGGAAATTATTTTTAAATTATCCTAAGTAGCCTTCAGGTAAGAATGGGGATTTCAGCTACTTAAAATATCAAATAGAGATATCACAAAAGTATACAATAAAGACATTCTATTTTATATGTGAAAATCTGAAGACAGTCAGAAATTCTGTATACTAAAAAACTTTCCAGGCAAGAGCAAAGATTAAAAGAGCAAAAAAAGAGATTGAGAGAGAGGTAATTTATATGGTAAAGAAATTCTTGATGTAGGACTTTGAAACAGTAATTTATAATGTAATAGACAAACCAATAGGAATGATCCAGTTAAACAATAGCTAATGAATATCTAAAGAGCCTTACTTATTGTTATTGAGATGCTAGGTGGATTGGAGTAGTAAGTACTAAACACTATATTGGTTAAGGAGACATTTTACTCATTCAGAAAGCAGAGATTATCAAGAATCACTTTTATTCATTCATTAAGTAATAGTTGAGCATGCCTTTGTGTCAGGCATTGTTCTGTTCTGGGAGTATAGCAGTGAACCAAACAGATAAAAATCTTGGCCCTTCAGGAGAAAGACCTATACTCAGTCCGAAGCACATGGAGAGGTGGAACTTTTATCAAAGCATATTGGTTGGATTATTTCTTAGTTCTTCCTAAACTCGCTTAATAAAATGTATCTTTAGTTCCTAAGTCTATTCTTCTAAAATCAATTATTTTTCAACAAATCAAAGTGTTTTTTTTTTTCTTTTGCAAAATTTCTCAAGCAACTACAGGTCTATTCTAGGTTTATTTATTTATATTATCAAGTATAATCAGACCGAATTCACAACACCTGACCTGTACACTAGAGATCAGAACAACTGGACATTCTAGAAAGAAAATAAAACCAGTAAATAGTAAATTTTCAATTATTTATAACCATAAATTCTTATAATTTTCTCACACTGGAAGACAATATTTTGGGGGAAAATTAGGTATTCTCTGCAATTTCTCAATTTTCTATTTTAGGCATTGGGTCTTTTATGAAATGTGGTGTTTTGTGAACTTACATTGGATTTAGGTTTCTGAAAAGGCTAAGGCGAAATTCAAAACTCCTTTTTGTAATATATTCTTGTTCCCATCAGTGACCTCTTCATTGAGGAGAGAAAGAGGAAGGAAGAAAGAAAATAAGGTTTTCTCTGATGACAAGTCAATTTAAGAGAATCCTCTGATCAATGACTGTGCTTGGCTAAAGCAAGAGGTTTCTGGTTTCTTTTAAGGGAAAAAATGCCATCATATCATTGATGGCTTGTAGTTTTTGAAAGTGAAGATACATGTTCTCAATAAGGCATATGAAAGTTAGGCTTGATTTTGCATACGGACTTCATTTGTGAAGTATAAAAATATCTTCACTTAAGTTAATGTGCAGGAGAGAAGTGAAGCTCACAAGTTACATTAGAAAAATTTTGTTAGGAAACTCATAATAATGAACATTGTCTTGTTAGAAAAAAGTTGACTTTACAGTTAATGACTAAACATTTTTTAAAATACACATGACATTGTTTATTGCTTTCTTGAACCAATGGGAGGCCTAATGTTGAAGTCATGCTAAATTATGATTTATAAACTTGTTGCCTCTCCCAAATTTAGAAGCCACAAACATGAAGAATATTTAAATATGAGTTGTTTATAAAATACAAAATACTAAGAAAAAAGATATAATTTATTTTTATTCCATTTCACTCAGGAAACCAAATTTCCTATTAGATCAACGTAACGAAGGATGTGCAAGCATCTCCAGTAGGAACTGTTGTGTCTATCAGTTACAACTGCTTATAAAACTGAACTTTTTACACTGAGAAATCTGACTACATTAATGATTTCCTGCATTCTTTATTCTGCATGCAATGAACTCATACTTTCCTTTGTTCACAGAATTTTACAATCAGCTAAATGAATAATAGTAATAATTTGCTTTAATATAGTACTCATTAAGGTATTTTAAAATGCTTTTGCAAAGAATTAAACTGTACAGGGTCCTGTAATGCATATGCTGTGCTGTTATTCACATTGCGAAGTGAATATATAAAGTGCTTAAGTGGTTCTTCCCAGATCTATGGAAAAATTAGTCAAAGATTCATGAATTAATTGTAGGAATCCTGGCTCCTAGTTCATTGATCCAAAGCTGGACCTCATATTTATTAGATAGACGTATTTGTCTTTAAAGGCTAACCAGAAGCATACATTTCTTACAGCTCTACCTATCTCAGCTTAGTAATAAATAATAAGAAAGAATTGCCAGAGTAGTAGAAGGTCGAAGTGCTAGATTTGTAACAAGTTTGACTATTTTTTTTCAAACATAATGTACTTGGAAAAAATAAGCTCTTTCTGTCTCTATCACCTTTTCTCAATTTATTTGTTTATAAAAGAATTTGCCTGCCAATGAATAAAAGCATAGTCATTATTTTTCCTACTTAAAAATTTAAATTTAAAGAAATATATGAATAAACAATGCATTTCTCTGCTGTAAAAGGAAATAGGAGTTTTTTGCCCGTTTTATTTAAGAATAATTAAAGGTTCCCCTATGAGCACTTCTATTAGATGGAAATAGTCACTAAGGGCCTATTATATATAGGCCATGTATCTGCATAAATGTGTATGTGTGTCTATACACATACATGCACACGTATATTATTTATTTATTTATTAACATTTTTTAGGCGAGGCAACCCTTGGTTGACCTCATAGATTGCAAGGACCTTGTCAATTTACAATCCCTTATTTTTTTTATTTTTACACCTACAGTACCTGGTCTTCCTCGGTGGTCTTTCATGCAGTACTAACCAGGTCCTACCCTGCTTAGCTTCCAAAATCAGATGAGATCGGGCTTGTTCAGAGTAGCATGGCCGTAGACCATATATACGTATATTATATGGAATATAATTAACTCATATTTTAGCTACATATTGATCCTACCTTAAAAGATGATTATATCACCTTGTATGATATATTTTAATAAATATAGAAATCTTTTAAAAATACAAGAAGCCTTGTATTTTCTGAGATTAATCTAAATATCAGTTACGTAATATCTCATGCTGTGCTTAACTTTTGTTTACAATGTACATTTGGTGCAAATGTTGAAAACTAAAATGCTGTGATCCAGCAATTGTGCTCCTTGATGTTTACTAAAGGAGTTGAAAACTTATGTCCACATAAAAATCTGCATACAGCAGCTTTCTCCATAATTTTCCAAACTGGGAAGCAATCAAGATGTCTTTTAGTGGGTGAATGGATACATAAACTGTGGTACATCTAGACAATGGAATATTATTCAGCATTAAAAAGAAATGAAGCTGTGAAAAGACATGAGGAAATATAAATGTATATTACTAAGTGAAAGAAGTCAATCTGAAAAGGCTACTATATGACTATATGACACTGAAAAATATAAGACTATGGTGACAATAAAAAAATAGTAAGTGATTGCCAGGGATGGAGGTGGGGAGAGATGAATAAATAGAGCACAGAGAATTTTTAGAGCAATGAAAACACTCTGTGCAATATTATAATGATGGCTATATGTAATTGTAATTTGCCCAAACTCATAGTATGTACAGCACGAGGAGTGAACTGTAATGTAAACTTTGGATGTTAGGTGATTATGATGTGTCAATGTAGGTTCATTTTTGCTAAAAAAAAAAAAAAAAAAAAAAAAAAAGTAGTAGTTTGTGAGTGATGTTGATAATGGAGGAGACTCTGCATGCTTGGGGGTATGGAGTAAGTGAGAAGTCTCTGTATCTTCCTCTTAATTTTGTTATAAATTTAAAATTACTCTAAAAGAAATGAAGGCCCAGGTAGTCCATTTTAATGTTTGATATTTTGATATTTTTTGTTTGTAGAATCCAAAATGAATATCCCAGACTGCCTGAGGTAAGCCTAAGTGTACCTCTTTAGGGACTTTTTTTTTCTTCTATGATGGACTCTGTTCAGGATATTCATATTTCCCAAATAGGCCTGAGAGAACAGTCTTCCTTTTAAGCAAACCGTACTCAATGTCTCAGTCATTTGGTGAATCACTTATTTCGAAATAACAGTATGCTTGGTATAAAACCTGAAAGTATATGTTTTTTTTGAGGCCATTAGACTATGATAAGCTTTCCTTCTACAACATTTCTTAATTTACTCTGTTTCTTGTTTCTTATTTGCCTATTAAATGAGCTCTAGCAGGGGGATATGAAGATAACTCATACTCAGTTCCTTTCCCCAAAGGATCTAAAGCTTGGGGAAAAATGAGAACCTTAGATACAAAGTGGAAAGTCGCATGCCTTGATAACAAATGCCAGTCAAATTCAATATGGAGAATCAAGGATAAAATCATAAAGCAGATGTTATCTAGAAGATCTCTATGAGTATACAATATAGACTGAAAAACATAAATAAATGCATAAACAAGGCATTTAAATAAACAACAATATGCATGTAAAATGTACGGATTAAGAGCTGTTTAAAATTATTTCATTTATTCAAAAATATTTATTTGCTGCCTATACTGTGTCAGATACTGCCCCAGGAAACTAGAGTGAGTGACAGACGTGCCCCTTACAATGGATGTAGTTAAGAGGAAGTGGGAAGAAAGATATTATAAAAGTCCCTGTTCAGTTCCAGTGGTGATCAGTGAAACGAAGGTAATATATAGGGTGTTGTGTATATATATATATCACAATAATATCTAAGCTACTGTGGAGAAATATGGAAGACTTCACTGAGAATGCCACATTTAGGCTGAGATGAAAAAGTTGAAAGAGTTTTATATATTGAAAAAAAAAAAAAAAAAGACAGCACAGTACTTTATAGGAGTCTAAAGAAGGCCAAAGCACAAAAGTGTTATTAACGTGGAGGAGAAGAGGGGGTGATCAGGCCAAAGGGGATAAGAAGCTAGTTCATGCAATGCCTTACTAATCTTGCTGTTCATTCTTTTTTTTTTTTCCCCCCCAAAGGGCAGTGGGAAACAAGTTAAAAATTTTGAGTAGAGCAAGATGATCAGATTTAATATTTTTGTTTGTTTCTTTGTATTGTTTAAAAAAGATTACACTGACTGCTCTTTGGGAATGGATTAGAAGTGGTAAAGAGTAGATGTGGGAGGACATTCAAGAGACTATCAGTAGGCCAGTAGAGAGATAATGGTGACTTGCGTAAGATTCCCAGTAAACATGGTTTCTGGGCTACCCATTTATCACCCATTTACCACCTCTCATGTTTTCAGTATCAGTTTCTAAAATTAAGTAAAATATACTTGTTAATAGCAAATGAAGTTTCCTGAAGAGATCTAGATAGGAAGCCGTGTATTAGCCAAATGTGTAGTCAGTGTGTATTGATTGTTAGTAGAGTGTTCTGCTGTCTGTGAGTTTTTATAATGGTCCAGCTAGTACCTAAAGATTTCATGAATTGACTCCCAAGGAGTCAGATAACGATTTTATGCCCTAGAGAGGAAGATGATATTAACATATTACCATGACCTGTGAACATTTTCAGTAAGATGAATCTTTCAAAGCTTTTTAAATTAAATAATGCATTCCCTTTGTATTTCTAATGTTGGGAATAAAG
The DNA here is from genome assembly GCA_003508835.1 of Eonycteris spelaea. Lineage (NCBI taxonomy): Eukaryota > Metazoa > Chordata > Mammalia > Chiroptera > Pteropodidae > Eonycteris > Eonycteris spelaea. The sequence continues at coordinate 6,850,725 of PUFA01000046.1, forward strand.
CTTTGGCTTTAAACCTAGAATGTGCATGTGTGGATGAACTTTAAAAAATCTTTATTTCACACTTTAAAGCATACATAAAATACATGTAGTATGCTTCTGATTTTATTTTAATCATTTAATATAACAGTTTAATTTATTCTAGAGGAGGATTTAACAGTGTATTAGAATATCTTTCAAATAAAAAACTATTTTTATGAACAATTCTTGCATTTAAAACAAATGTGTGATTCTTATAAATATCTCACTCTTAGTTTATCAAACAACATTACGATTGATTAGAGAACAGTTTAACTATGGCAACAATATGAATCAGCTTAACACTTCTCCTCCTCTTCATTCATCTTGGGATGAGATAATGAGGCAAGACTATGCAAGTAGAGATATCACTTTTAGCTGAATAATTCATCTGTGAATAGCCCCAGATTGCAAAATTACAGCATCATTTAAGCATTATTTATGGTTAGGATGAGGTTACAACTTTGGCAATATTTCACAGTGCATGGAGAAAAACTATTCATGGCAGCATACTTACACATTTATAGAGTAGATAGAGATAATTCTTCTTTATGTTAATTGAACCTGTTGAATAACATTACTAAATTAGTCTTTAGGTCAATGAATATTATTTCTAAAATTAGATGAACATTATCTATTAATTTTAATCTCTAAAGCTATCTAATCTATCTACTTGCTAACAGAGTGTTCCTGTGCATATTGGCATCTATATTTTATTTTAAAATACAAACATAGATAGCTATTGAATAACATAAGTAAATCTTACAATACAGTCTTTCTTTCCAGCCCTAAATGTCATCCTCTCTATAAGACATTTTCATGCAAATAATCTGGTATACTTAGTAGTAAGTAATTACATATAACATAGCAACAACTATGGTGGTTAAAATAAAGTGATTAGTTAAACATGAAAAATACAGAATCAGATACATAAAATGCTATTTATGTAAATTGAAAACAAATACACAGATTCCTGTAAGGTTGAATTAAATTGCAACATATACAGAAAAATTTCTAAAATGTCTTCTTGCATTCATCTTCTCCTGAGAGTTCTATTGATCTGATAAGGTAGCTGCCCTTGGTCATTCTCTCTCTCCACTGATTAAGACAAAAACAGAAACCAAACATGCTCACAAACACAACTATGATGATGTATCAACTACTAAAGAAATTAAACAGACAAACCACAACAAACAATGAATAGATATTCTATGGCCATCTATGATTTAGAATAATAAAATCTTGGGGATTGTTTGAAAAAAAAAAGATAAGAAAGAAAATATTTATTCCTACCTATTGTGCCTTAGAATTCTATATTAAGAATTTAGACTTTATTCTGAATGCTAAACTAGTCAACAAGTATATTGGTAAGAGAAGAATGGTATGAGATTAGTGTTTCAGTTGTTTCTAAATTTATTAAAGGCTTTGTTTAATAAATAATTTTGTAGTCACACAAATATTGAATATCCAATGTAAATTTTGAAAATACAATTCAGAAAAAAATAGGAAGAACAGAAAAGAAAAATATAAAAAAGAGAGAAAATATAACCCTGTGATTAGCCCTTGTCTGTGTTATTGCTCCAAGCCCCTTGAGCAGGTGCAATGGAACATTGAAAAAATTAGAACATACACTATGCATTGCTATGCATCAAGAATTTTCTTAGAAGTCCTAAGACACATCCCTGAGTTTCACATCATCTCTGTTCCTAACTTGTAGCCAACTGCTCAGCCTATCTCTTTAGCAGGGACAAAGGGAAGCACTAAAGACCATGACCACCCTCTTTTATGTTTGGTTTTGAGAATGTTTTGGGGGCCACTTTTCCGTTAGTCTGGAAGTGCTGCAAAGTGAGACAATTTGAGGAGTCATAATTTTTGCCAGTTATTGGTTTAATCTGAACTGGTGGTCAGCTGAGCTCAAGTACTCAACTCCTGGCTTAGGCAAATTTGAAGAATTATGCTCTGAATGCTAATTGTATTCGTGAAGGTTCTCCAGAAGAACAGTTGCCTTTTTTTATCCTTTCATAGCTTCTCAGGAGCATTTGGTGTGATTGCTCTGTCTATTCTTGGAAACTTCCCCCTCCCACCCCCCCCCCCCCCATGGCTTTCTTGGCATCTCACCTTCTTTGCTTCCTCCTGTAGGACTGGTTCCTACCTCCCAGTTATTTTGTTGCCTCTTCTTCCTTGGTCTATTTTTGGAGTGATGCAGAGTTGAGTCTCAGTGCTCCTTTTTACTTTTTTTTTTTTTTTCCTATCTGTATTCTTCCTTGAAGTCTTGAGTGATTTTATTCTGACGACTGGTATTAAATACCATTTGAACACAGATTATTAGCACCAGTACTTATCTTACCTTTGATAATTTGCATAACTTCTCTGTGCTTCAGTATATCCATCTGTACATTCAAAGTGATAATAGTAACTAACTGACCAAGTTTTGGTGAGGATTGAATGGATGAACATGTGAAAATATTTCAAACTATGCATGTAGTAAGTTTGAAAATAACAGTAAATGTATGTGCATGTGTATATGCCTGTGTATTCATTCACTTCTAGTAATATAAATCCCACTGGGTATTTGTTTGTCTGTTCTGCCTTTCTAATTCTTTAGTGGATCTCTCCTTTCCTTCTGAATGATACATTTATACGTTGACATTAACAATGATAAGCAATATGCTGTCATGGAAAAGAACATAATCTGGAATCAAACATCATAAATTCCAAGCAAATATTCGCAATCAATAACCTGTGCGGCCGTCGGCAAGTTACTTAAACTTTCTGAACCTCAGTTTACCTCATCTCTATTAAGGGGATTAAAATAATAGTGATACTTATTTTATGGAGTGATAATTTAATTGCTTCATATGTATAAAGTGTCCATAATGGAGTAAATACTGAGTGAGATATAATTATCATTATACGTGGTGAATTATACATGCTTACATTTCACTAATTAAGGTGTTTTTGGTTATTCTACTTTCCTCTTGTTATAAATACATTAAATACCAAACCATATTAATGACTTTTATTACTCAGAGCCCCACTCACAGTTACATATATAATTGATACAAACGATCTTAGTAGTTCTTCCGAATGAATAATCTGCCAGTAAGATCTTCCACATAAATCTCTTATTTTAGCAAACAAATTCTATATGACCTCTTCTTAAAGAAATGTCTTGTATAAAGAAGCTTATAACGAAAATACAACTAATGCTTCTATTCTGAGTACAGCGACTAAGTGCATGAATTAAGATTCTTTTAAAATTTGTATATACAATACATTTATAATTTAAAATGTAATTTTATAATGACAGATAGGTTATACAATTAGGACAAAAAGTTGATTAATGTGTTTTTCAGAAAGTAAAAATACCAAGATTATGAAATCAGTATGCACTAAATGCTTTCAAATTCTTATTGTGACTACTTTAAGAGCAAACCTTAGGTAGCAATTACTGTGGGCAAGCAAACAAGATTCTTTCTCATGTAATTTCCAATTTTTCTTTGCTGCCATAGAGATTAATTCCAGCTTGTTTTAAAGCCATGGCCTACGTTCAACTGTAATTAATGTCCAAAGAGATATTAGAAATTTGCAATTAGAGTAGTGTTTTTCTTCCTACTACTCAAGTGCAAGAATGTTCAAATTTAGCTAAGAGGCATTAACGTCTCAGTAAAAATAAATTTTATTTCAATATATTCTCAGTCAATATTTATGTAAATAATAAAAGGGTAAAATATATTAGAAAATTCTTAAATATGATTATCTCCTACAGAATGATTTACAATCATAACCATAACTATGTTATACACACATTCTGTTTCATAATATTTTAGTATTTTTTGTAATCAATAGTAGTAAATATATAAGAAAAATTTACCTCTTTCCTTACAAGTCTATATAGAAATATGTATAGTTTTTCAAATTTACACTATATGTAGGTGTCTGTGATAAATGTCATGACTACAGCCTGAAAGGAAGGTGGACTTACAAAAATAGTAAATAATTGAGACAAAATGTATTAATAATACATTTTTATATATACTATTTTATTTTATATATGAATATCAAATATTCATTAGCTACATGTATAAGGCACGTAATACAGGTCTTGTTCTAACATTGCGTTTAAGATAACTAACAAATATTTTAAGAATGCCAAATATATGTCAATCACTGTTCTAGATACTGAGGTTATTTAAGATAAAATTCTTGCCCTCAGGGTATTTATGTACTAGGAGTAAGCTGTGTAGACAATTAAGTCCATATATTGAAAGCTTAAATAAATGATTCAGGCACAATAAACAATGTGAAGCATGTGAAATAGTTTTATATACTTGAGAGGGCTGTGTGTATGTAGGAGAGTTCTTTATATTAGGCAGTCATGAGGGTCTCTCTGCCTTAGAGCTTTTTGAAGATCTATGTGAAAAGCATTCCAAAAAAAAAAAGCATGGGTACAAATGTTTTGATACTGGAATGCACAGGGTATATTCCAGAGACCAAAAAGGCAATGTGCCTGCAGGAAGTAAGGAAGGAAAAAGAGTAGGGGGAGATCAGATGACCAGATCACAGAGAGTCTTGAATGCCTTGGTGAGAAGTTAGACTTGACTTTCTTGTGATGGGAACCTGTTAGTTATTTGATTACATTTAAAAGATGAAAAATAAAATTCTGGCTGCTGAATGGGTATTAGCAGAGCAAGAGTGGGAAGCAGAGATGGCAAATTATCTGGCAGTTGATGTGAACTGGGTCAGATGCTGTGTGATTAGACTAAGGTTTGGAATATATTTTGAGGGACATTCCTGATAGAGAGGAGAGTCAAGTATGACTATTAGGTTTTATTTATTTCCTCCTGAGGAACTGAGCTGATGTTGCTACCATTAGTGAAGCTGGGGAAGGATTGGAAATAGGACAGGTAAATATCTGGCCATGCTGTAATGAACTCTTCTGTTTAGGCATCATTCAGTTTGAGATGTTTATAAATACCACAGTAAAGGTATCAAAAAGGAAATTAAATACATGAGTTGGGAGGTGGATGAAGAAAGCAAAACTAGAGAGATAAATTTATGAGTGACCAACACATAGAACATATTATAAAGTCATCAGTGTATATGAGATAACCTTGGGAGAACATTTAGCTAGCCTGAGCAGAAAGTTAAAAATAAAGACCATGAGCACCCCAAATTTGGTAGTCTAGAAAAGAGGAAGAACCAGGGGAAAAAAAGAAAGAAACACTGTGAAGGAGAGGCTAGAGAAGTAAGAGGTAAACCAGAAGATTGAGGGATGGATTAAACAAATCTAAACAAATATTTTGAGAATGAAAGGGTGGTCAATCATGCCATGTGGTATGACAGGTTGACTTAGATTGGCTTGGTATGATACGATCGGTACTGGCCTCAATTAGAAACCTGTGGAGGAAAAGACTTAATAGAAATGGTTAAGAAAGTTTTGAAGGTTAGGAGACAGAAACAGTGAGTAGAGGCAAATATTCTGAAAAGTTTGACTCTGAAGAAGAGCAAAAAAAAGGCTAACAAGCAGATTTAAATTCATTTATTTCATTCAAAAAGTAAAACATGAAAGTTCTTTGGCTGCAACAGCTGTCAGAGTATTTATCCTCAGGATTAGTGCAGGTAATCTAGATGGATAGGTAAATACTGTTTTCTGCATATATTATTCTTTCCTAGACTTCTTGAAGCTATAAGCTTGGCGAATGAGGATGACTTTTCTTCAGTCTAAGGCATTTGAATAGCTGCATTTTCTTACTAGAACCTGTGGTCAGGCACAGAATTGTACTCATACCAGTAACTATAATGTTTTGGAGATTCTAAAGTAAAAAAGAGGTAGCCTCGGTCATTAATGAGCTTGTGGCCTAATTATTCCTTATTAAGTTCTTAATTTGTCATTTTTGGAGGAGTTGGGAAATTTAGTGCTATATAAATCATGTGACCACCTTTTTGAGGAAATATATCATTTGTTCTAGATAAATAAAAATTAATTGACTGCCATAGTTATTTGGAATTAAAAGTCCATCAAAAATAACTTTCATATTCAACTTTTCTGGAGAAAAGTATAAGGAACAAAAGCATCTGCAATGTGTGTAAGTTGGCAAGTATCCTTGTCTGGCACTTTCCAAATTGTTTTAGCAACGTTTGGCAAGAATCTATCACAAAGCATGGATGATTATAATTTTGCAGTATGTGAAAGCAGATGGAGAACATGAATTGACAGAGAGAATGTTTCTTCCTAGGAAATTGATTGGTAATAATAATGATCTTTAAAAGGTAAAAAAAAAAAGAAAAAGAAAAAGAAAAAGAAAGAAAAAGAAAAAAAAAAAAAAAGAGTTTTCCACTGAGATATATATATTTGAGAACTTATCCTATTTGAAAAGCCTTCAACCTATTCAAAATTAAAAACTATAAAAAGAAAAATAGCTACCAAAAATTACTCTAGAATGATGCACAGTTACAAACTAAAAAATATTCTGATTCTGATTACTATAAAAGCATAATTGTTTCATTAAAATGTCTGTTTGCAAAGGAAAATAATTAAATTGGTAGTTAATTAAAGAAAGAGCACATATTTGATAGCGGCTTATTTTTCTTAGAGGTAAATTTTTTGTTCCTAAAAATGAGATAATTTTTTTAAAAACTTTTTTTTAAAACTCTTGAGTAATCATGTGGAAAATCATGGTAACTTTATGAAATGGTCACATTTTAGAGGAAGCAAATTAAAAATAAGCAAGTCGTTGTCGTTTTAAAATAATTTATACTAGTTCCTTATGGTATATAACAATGTACTGCTAAAGAGGATTGAGCTTTAGAGTCAGAATATCTATGTTCAATTCCTGGGCCACTAATCCTTGCAAATGACTTAACTCCTTTGTTGCCTCAATCTTCTTTGCCTTCACAATGCTACTACCCCAGGATCCAACTACTTCTCACCACTACCACTACAACCATGGTCTAAATTTACCCTATCTCTCACCTGGATTATTGAAATAACCTTCTAACTGGCTTCCTGAATTGGAATCTTGCTCCCTTCAGGCAGTTCTGAAAATGGTAGTCAGAGAAAGATCCTGTTAAATGTGTCAGATGACGATGCTCTTTCTTCTATTCAGACCCTCCCGGGCTTCTCCTGGTCTTTAGGACCCATTCACATTCTATACTTCTGATACCTCTAATCTCATCTTTTGTACTCTTCTTCTTGCTCTTGTTTCTCCACACATGCTGGTCTTCTCATTGTTCTTTGAACACAGCAGGCATACTCCAGTCTGTAGTTCTATTCGCTGCTACCTCCACCTGGGTACTCTTCTCTCAGACATCTTCATAACTTGTGCCCTCACTTTCCTCAGTTCCAACTTCAGGAAAGCTTGCCTAAATATTTTTTTTTTCAATCTGGAATCCTCTCCTGACACATTTCTATCACTCCTAATTTAGTTATTTTTTTCGGCAGGACTGTCAACTCTGTACTTTAGTTATTTGTATCATTTATTGTTTGTTGTGTCTCACTAGAAAATAAGTTCCATGACAATAGCGATTTTCACTTCTATTGTTTAGTGACCTGGCACAAGATAGGAACAACAAATATTTTTAAGTGGATCAATAAATCTAGTTACTATTATCCTGATTGGAAAATCATATTCTCTTTGTTACCTCAGGCATTTTCTGGCAGGTAAATCATTTAATATTGCCTTACTAGAAAATCGGGCTAAAAACTCCAACTTCACTAGACTGTTAGAGAGATTTGTTTGATAAAAACATCTACCTTATAGGCTACTATGAGGGTTAAATACAACACTTTTATAAGTACCAACATGCTGCTTGTCAGATAAAAGATGATGAATTAATGTTAATGGAATTTGCATCTAAATAAAGAAATAATGTATGCAAATCCAACATCATTTATTTGGGCCCCAATTTTGTCTTTAGGAAAAGGAAATTATATATGAATTATTTTTTGTGAGACATTTTGTAGAGCATAGAATCTTATCCAATTATGTGTCTGTTCCTAGACTTCTTATTCATATATATTTAGGAGGTTTCTGTTTAATCATGAAATACATATCTTAGAGTATGCATGGACATCTTGCCAATTCCTCATGCCCATAAACCACTAGGAACACTCTTGTTGTCTGAGATGGATATTGTGTATTGCTTTGAGGGAAGCGGATACCATACACCAAAGGAAGTGTGGCCCCTTTCAGATAGAGGGTATTAGGAGGGACTTTTAGGTTTTAGGCTTATATTAGGTAATTTCAGGGGAACATTTAAGAAAATAGTACGTGGGGTTGAATACTTTCAGAAAGCACAGACCATTCTGTGACTGAGTACCTTAATTTTTTCTAGAGGGTAGGCAGAAAGAAGTGGAGCTAAAATCGTTATTGGAAAAGTAGTACTAATCATTCACATTAGCTTGATAATGGGAATGTTTGGTAATTGTTATGTGTGTGGTTTGCACAACAATCTTGTTATTTTTTTTTTTTTGCTTAGCCATGACTACCAAGTGGCCTTGTTTTTGTATCTCTCTAGGGAACATGAGGACCTTTCTCTGAGTACTGAGGTTAGTTTCTAGCAGCACCAAGGCCTGACTGCTAGGACCAGACCACTTTCCCCTTTCTCAGGCTAAGCCACCCAAATTTAGTTGATTTTTCCTTAGATATATAATTTTTAAGAAAAAAATGTTGGAAAAATTCTATATCCAAGTTAATTCTAATTGATTTGTAATATATTTTTCTCAGAAATTGGTACTCAGCTGTTTTTTAGGTAAATAGTTATAAATATCCCAATACGATGTAACTAAATAATGTTTTGGAACAAGCAAGGTTTGTCAGACATATCCGTAACACATGTACCATTTTTAAAGAATGCATTATCATAATTAAAAGTGGTATTTTTAATAAAAGTAAATAGAAATAAAAATTGTGATGCCAAAAAAATTTTCTGTAAATTAATCATGAAGAAACACTCAGTTTCCTTAAGTGACCTTTAAATATTATTGTAGCTTGCATAAATTCACACACTCATTTTTTTGGGTCTGTGTTAGGAGATTTGCATTTAAAAGTTCATTTATTATTTATAAATATCTCATTTGTTTAAAAAAATTAGGGCAGTTTATTTAAATGTTAGTCAGCTGTTGATGCCTACACTAGTAGCTATTACCTTTTAGCATTGTGTTTTTAAATCTTATTGAATTAGTTCATTATCAGGATTAATGGCTCTCACATTACCTACATACAGACAGACAGATAAATAGATAACAACATTAAGACTTTTACTCTGAATGATCATCTAGTCAAATCCTTTTTTTGCAGATAAGATGAGACACATGGACAGACGTTAAATTATACTTGAAGACGTGCAGAGCTAAAATAAGGAATTGGAGTTTTTTAATTCAGAGTCAAGCTTTTTCTACTATGACATTTGTCTTCTCTCTTAAGGTTAAATTGAAAATCCCCTGTGGGTTTATCTTTCTTATATAGCTATTCACGTAAATTTAACATTTATTATTTGGGACACTCAGGAAGAAAAGTGAGAAAATTGTTAAGTTTCTTTTATTTCATCACATTTTGCTAGTCTGAAAAGAAAAAGCATATTTGATCACAATATGCTCCAATAGAAGTAGACATAGGTGACTTTCTATTGCATGGTATTAAACGAGAGCTTCAAAAATGACAAACACTCCTGTTGACAACCCCACAGAATTTATGCTGCTTTTTTTTTTTTTTGTATAAATTATCTAATTCTTACTCAAATTGACACCTAACTCAAATATTTTGGAGTCTTACCAACTTTTACTGAAAATTCTGGCTGTTTTAAAACACTCTAAGTCAGGAGTTCAATATATTGCTTACTCTTTGTGCGGCATGTATGTGCATCACATTTAAGAACCCACATTCTGTGAAGTGCGGGTCTGTGGCATGTTTTATTGTTTTATAAGGTAGGACTTGCGGGAGTAATTGAAAGTGGATTTAAAGTACAAAACAGTTTCTTTAAAGTTCTGTTTTATGCTATAAATTACTGTTTAATGAGAATTCTTCCAACAAATCAGTAAGAAAACAAACATAAACAAAATTTATGGATTTCACTATAACTTTAAAAGTTTGTCATCTTTTTCTTTTAACAAGTCTTTTTTCTTTATAAGAGCATTTAGACTCATAAATTTTGTTAGAAATTTCATGTGTTCTCCCCAAATCCCTTTTTAAAAATCCCATATACTAGTCCATGGGCATGTGTGATACATTTTGCTAAATGAAACACTCAATTATGGGACTGTTTGCTTTGTGCCAATTTAGTAAATGTTTTTTGCACTGGTGAGGCCATCCTTATTTAACACCTCATAAAAGAAAAGCCACCCTCTTCCAAAATAACTAATTTATTGCACACCAAGGATCTGTGCTTAAAAATGGTCTCCTACTGTATGTAAAGTAGGTCTGTTAATGCTTGTACTATACCTAAATACAATAGATGCCATATACCTTGGACATAAAGATACATATCACAAAACAATAAATTTCAGGTTTATGTCAAATGCCTCAAAGAAAAATTTAACAAATCATAATTGTCAGTGAGATAGAGAATGAAAGTTTTTGTCATACAAAGGAGTACAAATCATTGCGTTGTTGCAAACATCTGTTTCCTTCCCTCCCTCTCTCTCCCCCTCCATTCTTCCTTCCCTCCCTCTCTCTCTCCTCCTCTCTCTCTCTCTCTCTCTCTCTCTCTCTCTCTCTCTCTCTCTCTCTCTCTCTCACACACACACACACACACAGACATTCTCATTCTCTCTTATTCTCTTTCCCTCTCTCCCACCCTACCCTCTCTCTTCTTTGATAGCAGACACATCATCAACTTTAATGATAAAAGCCTTCCACAAAATAATTCTTAAGCCTCAGGAACAAACACCTCTTTGGCATCCTGAGAGAACATTCCACAAACATCATCAATCTCCTTCAGATCGTGATTTACAACCTTTCCTTTTGGCCAACTTGAGCCATTGTGAGCATGCCCCAGCAGCGTCACACTGGGATTTTCCTCCACTTTGCCCTCCAAACACATAGCAACATAACTATATGCTACTGCCCATTTAGAAACACATGCCTGACAAAGGAATCAAGTACAAACTATAGATATTAGGCTGTAAAAGCACTTTCCAAAATAATTACCTATTAATGCCTGTACTCTCCAGAAAAATGGAGAAGGGATAGCTCTTTCTATGTACGTTGTAGAGCCAATTTGTTCTGTTTCATATGTTAATTTTCAGTGGCATTCATGAAGCTAAGTAAAGATATCTTTAGGGCATGAAATTTGGGTTTTTCTAAAGAAAAATAAATCAAGTTCAGTGGAATAATTTATATGGGTGTATATTTATTCTCCTAACAAAACCGGTATCTCAAGAATGGTTAACAGTTGTCTGATAAATGCCATCTTTCTGGACATTTTCCTTGAAACTCAGGAAAAGGGTCTGTACCACAGCTGAATTCATTTAGTATGTGCCTAAACTCACTCTTACTCTGTGTGCTCAGTAAAACAGATGCACATACATTATTAATTGTTGACTAACTTGCAATCATCATCAAGGGCAGAAAAACTATACCCCCATCAGGAAAGCACACAAACATGATTACTTGAAAACATAGGCATATCTTTAAGATGTATATATTGTGTGAAATAGTAGCTACTGACATGTCTAGCGATATTTATGAAGGAAGCTTTGCAAACCAAAATGTTTACTATAACCTACTGATGCAAACCAGAGGAATTCATGAAGCTGAGTCCTTGATAGAGAAGACAGAATTTTTATTTTCCCTCTCCAACCTCAGTACATAACAGCGGGAGGGAGAGAACGCACTAATGAGATATAATTTTGGTCTTAATTGTGAGTATTGGATTTTTTTTTTTAAATAGTTGGATTACATTATAGGAAGTGATAGCTCAGGTGGTCTGGTGTAGAGCAATCAGATCATAGGAAAACATCTATATTAGGAAGATCAAATTCATGTTCATTACATAGGCAAAAGGGTTTATATTTTTATTTTCCTCTTTCCTTTAATTTCTGTATGCTCTGTGGTATGGGCTGAAATTTGCAGTCTTAAGTATCAGGTTGCCGAATCAGAACTAATGCTGGGTTTAGAAGACACGTTCTCTCCTACACTGCTGGTAGGATTTTGAATTGAAAAAAAATTGGAAGGTGATATTGAAATAGTTTTACACTGTCTTAAAAATATTCATATATTTTGACAGAATAATTTCACCTTTCTGAATTTATCCCAAGGACATAATCTGAAATTCATATAAAGATTTTTATAGAGAGCTTCACTGTGTTATAACGAAATATTGGAGGCAGACACTAAAAGATGAAAGCAGTTAACTAAATTATGGTGCACACATATGCTGGGGTAATATGAAGCCATTAAATTTTTATATATATATATATACATATGTATATAAATATAATATATTCAATTGTATATCATATAATACAGTGAGATGCATATTATAATGTTAAGTGATAAAAATCTACCTCCAAGTTTTCATACAATGGAATTATTAGAAAAACATAAACTTAGAAAAAATATGAAAAGCAAAGATATCAAAATGTTAATAGCAATTTATTTCAGTGTGGGATTATGGATAATCCTTAATAATTTATTTTTACTCTTCTGTATGTTTTATTAATAAAGCTACAAAGACTCCTTTAGTTGGTTATAGACGGCTATAGAGGAGAAAATATAGTGTGTTCACGACACTGTGTCATTTTCCTAGGCTCAGAATGACACTACATTTCCTAGCTCCTCTGAATCAAGTGGAGGCTGTTTTAGTTTTCCTCAGTGGAAGGTGGACAGAAGTGAGCTGTCACTTCCAGGCCATTCCAAGGCTGTCAAGTGTGGATGTGTCTCTTCCATGTGCTTGCTCTTTTGTCTTCTGCTAAACTGCATGTGAAAAATTTGGTAATAGTAGCGCGGCCTAGAACCCTTAGTTCCTACTTGGATAAAAGCTAAACAAGTGAGCCATGTCATCCTCATTAACGTCCTTATAGTTATTGAGATTTTCAGGTTTATCTGTTACTTCAGCATTGCCTAGCAATTATCAGCTATTTTACTGTGATACGAGAGAGTCACTTGCTAGCTTTCTTTCCTTACTGATAAAAGTCACGGATATGTAAGCAGTGCAAAACAGGAGCACATAAGATATTGCTGCTCTTATGTGTCCTGATTACTTTATGTAGGTCTGCTTAACGCTGTAAAAAAGTTATGGTTTTGGGATTCTTAGCCTGGTTGTTTATCTCCATATGTTGGGAGTGGCAGGCCTCCAGATTTTATATTAATGGCAAAAACTACGTACAAAAATGACAAATGTATAGATGTTATTTCTGCGAGATGCTTTCTTTGATTCAAGAGAAATTTTTTCACACTTGCATGCATTTATACAGACTGTTCCTTCAGTCTGTAATTTCTTCTTCTCTATATGACTAACCAGAGACTGGGCAATATACATAATCAAAGTTAACCAGTAGAAAAAAAATCATCTTGACTTAGAGAGATTGAAGGAGAGAAAGAAATAGATTATGAGAAAATGGCTGAAACTCTACTCTGCCAGTGTATAATACCAATAAAAAAGGAAACTTTCACTTTTCATTAATTTCAATTATTTGATCTATCAATATAGTATATTTCTACTTTGAGAATTTAAGGGGCCCTCTAACTCCACCCTTTAGCAATCCTTTCTCTGATAGTATTCTACTTCTAGGAAAGAGACTGGCTAACTATCTTGGATCTCAATTTCTGGGATGTCAGTGTGGATCCTAACATAAGCCTCACCAGTTTTCTTTGCAGTCTTTGGTAGCCAAGAATAAAAATGGACTCTTGTTAAACTAAGCAAAAATAAATAGGAAAAAAATGAAAGACGAGAGACTCAGAGAAATTATAGGAGATGAAAGTTTTACATTTGAGTGCTACTGAGATCTCTGGCTGCTCTAGAGATTAAAAAACAGAAAAAGTAGCTACTGAGTACCTACTGTATGTTAGGTAAGATCCAGGTATTCTAGGGGAAGAAGTTACAAACTGTACCCACATTAACTCTCCAGCCTAGCAGAAATCTGATGAGGTATATCAATGGGGACAGGCAGGCTCTCCTTTCACCTGAATCTCGGACACATTTAGGGGGAAGAAAAATCCTATCGGTGGTCAACTAGTAAAATCTATATACAATAAACATAAAGTGAAACAAATGAATTGCTTTTGAATTAATAATTGAAGATCTTGTAGGATTTATAGTTTCTATATTGCTCTGATTATTGAATGACTATATATACAACTGGAGAAAGGGACAGAGAGTATGAGTGTTGTGGTAGCTCAGGGTAATAAGAGGAGTAAGTTATTCTACTTTCAAGTGAGAGAAGTTGTTAATTCTACTTTCAAGTGGGAGGCTTCACTTTTAAAGTTTTGGCTTGTACTTCGAAGAAGTAATAGAACATTTCTATAAGGTGGGCATGGGAATGGGCATGCAGAAGTCTGTGGACACATAAGTTTCAAGCACACTGATGGCCCTGAAGGTTGTGCATTTTGTTCTCTGTTAAATAAATTGTATCAGGGAGAAACAGACCTAGTTCAGGACAGAAAAACAGTAGGGCAACCTGTGAAAACTATGAATGCCAAGGAATTTGGCTTGACTATTTAGGGCATAGGTTATTGTCAAAGCTTAAAAGAAAAAAGTTAGATGATCAAATTTGCAATTCAGAAAGGTCACTATATTCAGTGAAGCAAACAGGGACCAGGAGTAGATAGATAATGGGAGGGAGGTAAGATGAGAGTAACTGTCAATAAGGATTTCTTAGAAAGCAATTGAAAATAATTTCAAATTTTGTAATGTAAAAAATACTAGAATGCAAACATAGCAAAGAATATATAAGTGAACAGTATCAATCATCCTTTAAAAATATTTATAGGTTAGTCTGTAAATATTTTCAGGTAGACCTTTTTAAAAATTAAGTCATGTCTTTTATTAAAATATTTTTAAAATTGCAAGCAACCATCTATATTTAATACTCTTAACTAGTGTTAGGCTTCATTAATGCTGGCTCCGAGTGTATTCATAGCATAACACTTAATTTCTGTTTAGAAATTAAACCAGTTCTTGATTATTGAAGTAATAATTCTAGATATTACTAATGTCATAATGAGCCTAGGGCTAGTCAATTTTCCAGTTTAACAGACTACCTAGGTTCAATTTTTTATAAATACAATATTTTAAGGTAATAAAAAACTAAAAACATTTTATTTTCTTTAGCAGATATGTCTCATAATTAATATGTTACACTATAACTCATACAATATATATTATGTCCCAGGACCCTCCATTATAGTTCAGATGCTTCCTGTTTCATCAAAAATGCCAAATGTAGGCATTTGATGTGACACAAATCCAGTATTTAAATTCTATTTTTGTAACATCTATCAAGTTGTTTCTGCAATTGATGCTAAGGATGTTAGCTTCCAAAATTCCAGAATAAAGACACTTATTTTCTCAAAATGGGCTGCTAAATTATTGAATTGTTTCATGCCATAAAGCCAGTGCAACAGTTTAATCTTTGGTAATTTTGGAAAATAAAAATCTATTTGATTTTTTCTTCCTCTTTAAAACCAGTGCTAGCCATGTATTTGAAAACTAAGTACAATTTTAAGTGTCCGTTTGCATCACATCTTCCAATCTCTTAATATCGAAATAACACATTGATTTGTCATTCTTCCTCTTTTTATACATACTAAAAATAAGTTTTCCTCATTACTGAAATGGTAGATATTATGGCCACAAGGACAGTCAATGATACAGGTTCCTCAGAAAGATTGTAGCTATTCAGTGCCTACAAATAAACCATGAGGCCATAGTTCTTCTCTTTTCCTGGCATTTGATGAGAAAGATAAATAAATGTTTACTAGCTGTTCTGGGTCTAGAAATTTTTAGTTTGTCTAGAAATCTTTAAATAAGAGGCTAGGAAGGCATAATCCTTATTCCTATGGAGGTTACAAAATGGATGAATGAGACTTCTTCCCCATCTCCTACCACAATGTTCTAAAATTTATAGTGAATCTTAAAGTCCACAAGTGGACCTATTATAAATACAATAAAATTTGAGGAAGCCAGAGATTATAAGCAATGTGAAATAAATTATTCAAAGAATGACATGTGACTGCCCAGAAAAATAATATTGAAGAACTCATGTCAAACTCAGTATTACTACTTTTTATTATGTAAGAGATAATGAGATTATCAAGCAATTTGGAAGACCTGACGTACGCAAAAGTGTTGTTTCAGCTCAGTTTTTGTCTTTTTTTTTTCATCATAGAGTAGTTGAAAATTTGGTGAGGATAAGGGCATAATTTAACCTAATAACTAGCTAAATAAAATATCCATAAGATGTTGATAATGAATTAATGTCAAAGTAGAAGGTTTCTTGTGATTTACCATGTATATTATTTGGCTTGTCTAAGTTACTATGTTTCATTAATGCGGTTGATGAACATTCAGAGTGCATTCTCACCAAGTCTGTAACTGACAGACATATCTAAAGTGATATAATAACCAGAATTGAAAAACAAATCATAGCAGGTGTCATTTTTTTTTCACAAACCTCAACTTTTTGTTTTGTTCAAATATCACAAAGTTACATTTTGGATTAGGCATCACATAAATGTCAAGCTGTTATAAAAGTTTTTTAAAATTTGCCTTCCATTTATGTCACATGGTCCATGGATCATCATTGTTTAGAGAATTATATTTCTATGTATATTTCCTATGAGTACTATAACATTTTATGGGTCATAGTAGGTTATTAGTTATTGATTACTGTATATGGTACCATGTCCTTTTTTTGTTGTTGTCTTTTTCAGCCTGTATTTTTCTATTTTTTTCCTAATTTATTTTTATTTTTTTAATTTTTAACTATAGTTGGTATTTAATACTATATTAGTTTCAGGTATACAGCATAATGGTTAGATATTTATAGAAATTATGAAGTGATTCCTCTGATAAATCTAGTACCTGCCTGGCACCATCATAGTTTTACAATATTATTGACTATATTCCCTGTGCTGTACTTTACATCCCCAAAACTATTTTGTGACTGTCAATTTGTACTTCTTAATCCCTTCACCATCTTCAACCTGTATTTTATAAGGTGAAATTTAATAGGAGCGGATCAAATACTCTGCTAAGTTCCCCTAAAGCCAATTATACAAGTACAGGATGAAAGAAACATAGCAGCTTCTGTAAAAATATGTGTGAGTTTATGGTAAGATCAATGTAAGTTCTTGTGTGTCAATAGGACTCAATCAAATAGAAGTTAGAAGATTTCATTGGATAATTTTCACTGTAGTATTGTGTTTGGTTATGTGTACTTTCAAAAGCAAGAAAGGTCCATAGAGGGCGAAAAACTCTGGGCTATTACAGAATTGAACAGAATTCAAGAATTTTATAGTATAAAATGCATGGATGGATCTGGGGAGAAAATTGGACTAGAGACTAGAAGGCAGATCAGAGTTAGAAAATCAGAGGGATCCAACAAAGAGTTTAAAATGAAAGAATAACATGATTAATTTTTAATGATTTTAGAACAACTAACTACTCTTGCAGCCCTGGGCAGTAAGCTTGCAAGCAGTGAAAGCAGCCGCAGTCTGAGAGAGGTGATACAGAAAGTAACTGGGGAAGGACATCAGGAGACAAATCTGAGGGTAAAAAAAAAAATGGCAACATCTATAGAACTTGGGGGACTAATTAATATCAAGTGAGAGTAATACTTAATTATTTCCTTTTCCTCAGGAAGAAAAAAAAAGGAAAAAAAATGTTAATGGGCAATTCCAGAAAATGAAATACATATGGCTATTATATTCATTTTTTTATATTTTACCTTACTTTTAATAATAAGGCATGCAAATTAAATCAAAATACCAGTTTTGTCAGCTGTGAGAGTGTAGCAGGTACTGAATTCTAGTAAAATCTCAAGTTGCAGATGAGAGTGTCAAAGTAAGAAATGGGAAATGTCTGCACCAATCAGTAAACACGACTGCTTTAAGTCACTTATAAAAATTGGGTAACATCACTGCCTATACCTGCTGAATAAGATTTGTTTAGTACATGCTGAATTTGAGGTAGACTGCAATGCTGAGGTTGGAGAGCCTGCCTCATCCAGAGACAAATTGGACTGAAAGTATAAGAGTATTGAAGAGGAAAAAAAAAAACAACCTTCTAGGTCATTTGAAGCATCTGCAGGAAATTTCAAACTTAGCTTTTAATGGACTTCAGATGGATAATTTGATACCTGGATGTATGATGTATTATTGCTACTGGGGACAGACAACTTTCAGTGGTAGAGTATCCCTGGCTTCAGACTCAGGAAACTTTTATAGATACTAACTCTTTGACCCTGTTTTCTAAAAATAATAGTAATCCATGCCAGGTAGGTATGGGGAAATGAACATTCATGTACATGGATGAAATAAAGATTTAAACCAACTTTCTAGGAAGCACTGTTGTAATATATAAAAGCAACTTAGCTACAGAAATAAGTTTAACAACAATGTTTATTTCCTTAGCCTTAGTAATTCCTCTTCTGGCCATCATTTTCTAATGAAAATAAACAGAAATGTAATGATCAATGTTCAAAGAAATTCACTGGAGTTCTAGTCATAATTACAGCTAAATATAAGAAATATTCTAAATAACTAATAGCGGAGGAATGGTTATGGTGGTCACAATAGAGGAATGAGCACAATAAAATACTATGAAACTAAAATGTATATTAAAAGTGGGTTGCCAAACAGAGTATATATAAATATACATTTATTCTTTAAGACCTGAATATCATACGTTAAAATATTAACAATATTTATCCCTTGGCTACAAGATTATAAGTGTTATAAATTTTTAATTTTTAATGTTTTTAACAATGAAAATTCATTCTTTATATCATTGAGAAAAAAATAACACTTTAAAATTCCTGGTAGATCAAGCTTTGTTATCTTAGACTATAATTTCCTGTTTAACAATTTTTTTCCCAATTTTAAAACTTATTTTTGAATATGAAGACAGAAGCAAAAGGATGTAGTAAGTTTAATTTTGTCACTTGTTAATATTATAGAATCTGAGCACAATAGTAAGTCCTGCAGTAGTGGCTAGTGAAAAAGACAAAACTCTCTGGAGAAAAATCATCCTAATCTATATCAATTTCAAAGTTCTAAATGTTCCCACTATGGCTGATAACAAACTAAGTTTAGCTTCCATCTTGCAAATTATCTGATATGAACAATTGCCCACCCTTGCCCAGACAGCACAAATTGGCTCCAACTCATCACCGCTGATGCTTAAACAAGTTTGAGTTAAATGAGGAAACTTTTGGTTGCCTTCTTTCTATGTCAAAGATCGGTTCCTATGGTCTTAGCTTTCCTTATGCTATCATTATTATTTTATTGTTTTAAAGGGTTTATTTTGCTTATGTGCCCTCTCCGATTTTTTAGGCATATACTTTTATTTTACCCATGTGAATTGGATTCTTTAAGGATACCAACACCTCCATTTTTCCACAGGTTTATTTATAGATGTACTATCAAAGTGAATTTTTAGTAGCCTTTGATCACCCTCTCCTTAAAAATTACTTGTTGTGAGATTATGTTTAATCATTTTATAATGAAAAAAAATCTATTCAAATTTAAGGTACATTCTACCTGTTCCAATACTGATTTGTTATTTTTATTTTAAAATTATTTTATTTGGAGTCTATTTCATATTCTAGGTTGAGTGGTCTTTTATTCCATGTTACTTCTTTGTCATCAAGCATTTCTTTCTTTCTAGTCAGTTCTACACCAGAAGAATGTTCCAATTGTCCTTTCAATTATTCACCTTCTTTTTGAATGTTTTCTATTACATACACTTATCCTTCTAGTCATTTGATGCCTATTAACTTCCTCGTTATTCATTAAAAGACAATAGTTCATTAAGTATGCTCATTGTTACTTAGTGCTCATGGATTTAAGTACTGTGTAAGTCTGCTTCTTATAAATAATTTTCACATTTCCTCATACTGGCTTGGTAAGGAAAAGAACAATGGCAGTTTTTGCATTCTTCATTATTTCTGAATTGTTTACGTTTCTTTTCATCATTTTTTTTCCTGTTGTGTTTGATAAAAGGAAGGAATTCAATAACTTAAGTGTGCTACAGCATCGTTAATTTTATTTCTCCACATATTAAAGGATCTATTTTTCTTTTTGCTATTTGCCTTTCACCTACATATTCATAAAAAAACATTTAATTTTAATTAACTTCTTTAGCTATAATTATCTCATTTATCTTATTTATTTATTTATTTATTATTTATTTATTTATTTATTTTCAGTGTCATCTTTTCACTATAGAGATTAACTAATATATTTTTTAAAACAATCTTCTTGCTTAGTTTTTTTTGAACTAAAATAGTTTTTATTTAAAAATTTTTTTCCTTTATTTTATTTTTTATTAGTTTCCGGTATATAGTACATTGGTTAGACATTTATATAGTTTATGAAGTGATCCCCCTGATTATCACCCATCTGACTCTACACATAGCCATTAATTACTGCTGACTGCATTCCCTATGCCATTCTCTGCATCCCTATGACCATCTTTCAACTACTAATTCATTCCTCCTTAACCCTTCACCCCTTTCTCCCAGCCACCCCCCTCCCAACCCCTTCCCCTCTGGCAGTCACCAGAACGTCCTCTGTATTTATGAGACTGTTTTCATTTAGGTTGTTCTTTTTGTTACTTAGATTCTGCATATAAGTGAAATCATATAGTATTTATCCTTCTCTGCCTGACTTATTTCATTCAGCATAATAACCAGTATGTCATTGCAAATGGTAAGATATCATTTTTTGTGGCTGAGTAATATTCCATTGTATATATGAACCATAACTTCTTTACCAAATCATTTGTTGATAGGCATTTAGGTTGCTTCCATATCTTGGCTATTGTGAATAGCACTGTTGTCAATATAGGGGTGCATAGATCTTTACAAATTAGTATTTTGGTTTTATTTGGGTAAATATCCAGAAGTGCAATTGCTGGGTCAAAAAGTAGATCCATTTTTTTTATTTTTTGAGGAACCTCCAGACTGTTTTCCATAGTGGCTATACCAATTTGTGATCCCACCAACAGTATATGAGGATTTACTTTTTCCACATCCTCGCCAACACTTGTTCTTTGATTTATCAGTGATAGCCATTCTGCCAGGTGTGAAGTAATATCTCATTGTAGCTTTAATTTGCATTTCTCTGATGATTAGTGATCTTGCTAATCTTTTCATATGTCTATTGGCCATTTGTATTTCCTCTTTGGAGAAATATTTATTCAGGTCTTCTGCCCATTTTTAAATTGGATTGTTCATTTTTTTTGTTGTTGAGTTAAATGAATTCATTATAAATTTTTGCTATTAACCCCTTAGCAGATGTATCATAGCAAATATCTTCTCCCATTCTTTAGGTTGTTTTTTTAGTTTTATTGATGGTTTCCTTTGCTATGCAAAATTTTTTTAGTAAAGAAAATCACTGTAGCTGTATTAAAATTGTCATGTTTAAAAGTTTTTTTTTTTTTTTTTTTTTTTTTTTTTTTTTTTTTTTTTTAAGGAAGACTAGCCAAGGAATAATCAGTCCATGATACCTGTGCCAAAAGTTACATTTAAAGCAGAAACACTGACTGCCCTTTGTTTTGGACTGTCTTTTCAAGGATTTTTGTGTAAAGAACAGCCTTAAGTGATGGAGATAGTATCTTCCTCTGGTGTAAAGAAAAGGCACTCATCCTTACTCTCCATTATAAAAGATATGGATTCTCTATGTTTAGTATTTTTTCCTGTAATGAAACCCACTACAAATACAGGTGCCACTTGTTCTGTTTTGCATCTCCCTGTGAGAACTGGGGTACAAATAACCAACCCCAAATGCTATTAATATTGTTACTTCTATTCCTGTGAATAATAAAAGGCATTTTGCTTATAACCTAGAAATCTTGTGTCTTTCACCAGCACCCATGAAAGTAGGACAGATTAACTTCGTTACTTATAAGTAGGATAAAATATCAGACCCTTTGCCATTCTTTATACAAAAGAATAAACCATTGCTTTGGAATCAAATGGATGGTTGTATTAAAAGTTAAAACTTCCAAAAATCATAATTACTTCCTGATAACTATGTTTCTATTCCATAAATAACCAAGGTTTTATTTTAACTACAAAGACTGAAGAAAGATAAGGATATTAAAAATAAATTATAGTATGCATTGTTACTATACAACAGCAAGGTGATCAAGTAGATGCTAAATTGAGAACCACAAAAATAAATGATTTAAGGGAAAGCTAAAGTCTCAGTTTTGTAACTGTAGGAATTAAAAGCAGTACACCAAGAATCTATAGTAAATTATAAAAGCTGACTCCTTTGATGTAAGATGCAGAGCTGTTTATGAGACTATAAAAATACTATTTGAAACTTCTATGAGTGGAAAGGATAATATGATCAGAACAGAGACAATAGGTATTTTGTGTGCATTTAAAAAGTACTACTTGTCTGAGCCTATGTAGCACACTAGTTTGGGGAGCAAAAGATGCTTCTATGGGAGCAGAGCCTTGCTCCAGGGTTCAAAATTGGTAGTTTTGCCAGTGGAACTTGGTGATTTCAGAACTTATGCAATTTCCCAGCAGAACATCTTAGAGAAGATCACTTAAAACAAAGCAAACCAAAAAAAAACAAAAAACAAAAACAAAAAACAAACCAAAAACCAAAAAACAAAAAAAACACCCTGTAATCTCAAGCTATTTTATTTTATTTTATTTATTTTATTTTATTTTATTTTATTTTATTTTATGTGTGCCTGTTATTAATAATAAGAATAGTTACTATTATTTTAATATGTACTATGTGCTAAGCACTGTAGTAAATACTTTAAATGAACTATCAAATTTTATCCTCAAAACAATTGTATCAAACAACTGTTATTATTAACCTCATTCTGAAATAGAAGAGAAAGGCTTAGAATGACCACTGAGAGTATAAATGGCAAAAGCAGGACTCAAGCTCAGGTTTGTTAGAGTCTAAAACTATGACACTCTATATTGCCTTTAGTATCTTCATCTTCCAACCTGAAAGGAAAAGGTAATAATCAGGTTGCAGCTATATTATGACCTTTATTTCTCCTCTTTTATTGCACTTTTAAACCTTTAAAAATTAATTAATACTCATAATGAAGTTCTTATTATTATTATCATCAATATGATGATGTTGGAAACCAAATGCCAGAGTTTAACTTTAGTGTAAATCCTTTTGTTTAATACTGTTTGCTTAATTATGCCATTATTCTGCTAGAAAAGAAAAAGTTGGCTGTTTCTGAAATTTAATAAGGTTACTATTTCTCATACTTTCACTTGATATGCTATAACCATCTAGTATTTTGAAAATTAAAAAAAAATGTTCTTTGCATAAAATTTCTAATATTTTTAAATGTTTATCTTTTTGCCAATCTTTTTCTATGCAAAGCATTCCTGACTTTATAATCAGACCAAATTGTCTCAATTAATTCTTCTGATTTTTTGTTCTCATGTCTGAAGCAACGTTTCTTTTTAAATTCTCAGTTTCCCAGAATTCAGCAAAAGCTCATTAATTTTTTTTGTCTCTTGAATAAAGAATTAATAATAACTTGGAAATTAAATAGGTTCAAATGATCTAAGTTTTTAAGTTAGGGCACATGCCATGCCCTCACTTGCTTCTGTGAAAGAAAATGGGGACATCTTTAGATGGAGTTTGCACAAAGCTGCCCTTCTGTAGCTAAGGAGAATTTAGCTTCTGAGGAACAAACCAAGCTTAGGCAGATACAAGGAAGTCTTAAGGCACACATCCTTTAATATTTGTCAACAGTTAGTCTTATTCTTTCCTTTGTGAGAAGAATCAATTTTCTTTTGGCATTAACTTTTATCAGCTCCAACAGAAAAACAATGAGTAAAAATTATTAGCATATTGTGAATAATAAAGTTACTATCACTTAAAAATGCACTTGAAAAAAAACTTTAGAATAATTAGCTCCTAACTGAAATTTTTATATTTTAGTGACTTAATTATATTCCAAATAATATATTTTTCACTCTTTTAATTAATTTTTAGATAATTTTTAATAATGGACTATAGGAAAATTCAGAAATGAAATTCTATAGGCAACATTTTAATCAAATAAAAGTTAAGTGTGAGTATTTATTGTAAAACAAGCCATGATTTTTATTATTCACATTTACATTCTTCTTATTATTGAATGTCTAAGTTTTACTTACAGTGATTGTTTTCAGTACTATTTCATCGACATTCATGTATTGTCTCATTTAGTGCAACTTGGTATGATACATAAAAACAAAGCATTATATAAATATTTTTAAAATGTGGACTTCTAATATAACAGCACAGTTATTAAGTTATCACATTCAAGGTATATACTATTGAATCAAATTAAATTGGCTAAATATATTAATAAAATCCTGTTTTGTGAGAAATATGTATATAAAATGTCTCAAAAGATTTTCATGTATAAAGATACTAAATGTTGATTCACATTTATTAATTTTATGAGGCTTAATAATATCTAAGGGTAAAAGAAACAAAAAATGCAATATTGTCGTGGAGTTAAAGAACCTTCTGGTTGTGACAGCAGCTGACTTAACGAGCTGATTCTAGAATAATTGAGTTTCTCTGCTTTTCTTTTAATTTCACTACCTGATGATACCTGAGAGCAGTAGACTTTATTTCAGAATCCCATTAGGTACCATTATGAGATCCTGTTTCCTGGGGTTTTAAAATCTAATTGTCAGTCAATGTGTTACAGTAAGCCTAGCTTTCATTTGATTCTCATGGCTCTACACAGTGGGAAAAAAACAAAAGAAGTATGTTCCATCATCCTGTCAAGGAGGTTTCTTAACAAATTACCTTTCCCCTCAAAAGAAAACACAGAGAGGCTTTTTTGTTGCTTTAACAATTCTCATAGTTCATATCTTTTTTCTAGCTATTAAAGGGAACAAAAACTGAAAACCCACAGTGTATCAGACATCCTGACAACTGATGTCCTTAAGATTTATGAAGAAATTTAAGTATTTAATAATCGTATAAGAGTAAGCTGTGCTTCTTAAGGATATTTTTTAGACATATCGCAAAACTCTGCCTTGTCTAAAAACAAAAATATGCAACATATATTTCATTTGACCTGCAAGAACATTTGACTTAAAGTTTAAATATTGATTATTCCCTCTTCCTTTAGCTATTTTGTGATGAAAGATGTCCTCTACATAATTTTTTTTCCCATAACACTTTATAACTCTTTTCTAGTATTAGCTTATTGCTGGATTTTTAAAATATTTTAAACCTCACATTTTCAGAACAATAAAATTAATGTTAGATATTCATAAGTCTCACCCTTGCTATAATTTCAGAGAGAACAACTCAAAGCTAGAGAAAGAGTAAATTGCATACTAAATTAGCTGGATTTTTTTTTTTTGTAAGCCCTGCATAGATGTACTTAAACTATAATTATTCTACATCAAATTCATTTTGACAAAAATGAAAATTTATCTGTAGGCTGGTTTGAGTTATAGATTTCTTACTACTTTTTCATTACATGTAGGAAAATTCTAATTGTTTTGAGTAAAAGCCCATCAAAAATTGCATAAATAACAAACTGCTGCTTAAACATTATGACAGCGTGACTATGTATATGTTACTTTTCCTGTTGGACAGGGAAAAAGAAATGAAGAGAGACCTGTCTTCTTTCAAAATCATAAAAATCTTTGTCATTTGCCTTTACCTTGAATTGGGAAAACTAGTTTATAAGTGGTCTCAAATTGATCTGTCAAAACATCCTGAAGTGGCTTTGTTCCTGGTCAAGGACAATGCGTGGCACGGCTATCCTGCCTGCTATGTATGCAGCAATTTTACTGTGATTTTTCTAGGTTTTACTAATGCATTAGGTTATATAACTATGAGCTCAGCACTCAGTTCCCTTCAGACAGTCTGTCATAGACTATCCTGATCTACAGTTACATCCTTCCCCTCTAGCAACAGCAGGAAGAGCAGCACATAAAAGCAAGATATGCACATTCTGGTCAAGAGCTAGCCATAACAGAGGGCTTTCAGCCCCTCCCTTACTCTGTTTCCCATTTACTCATACAGACTTCTAAAACTGTGAAACAGCACAGACCAGTTTAGTTTTTCCTGGTGAAGGTGGAAATAAATGCAAAAAACCCCCAAAACCAAAAACCAAAAACCAAAACAAAAGTTATATCCTCATTAAAACAGCCTTTTGGACAAGGAAAATCTGGAATGAAATAATCACCAGAGTAAATCCAAAGATAGCTCTACAAAATTCTAATAATTCTTAGAAATTAGGGATAAGATTTAGCCATTAAGAAAAGTGTTAGTCTTATCAATACCATTTTGAACAATTGCTTGTGTCAAGCACTGTGTGTGTGTGTATACACACACACACACACACACATACATATAAATATTTTTCATTAATTATTATACAATAGTCTAATGGACAGGGCATCACCTTCTCTATTGTACAAATAAAATGACGATGTCAGAGATTTTCAAGGTCACCTAATTAGTAAATAGCAGAAGTGGCTTTTATACTCAGGTCGTTATGATTCCAAAGTCTATACTTGCTATACTTCATAGCCCATTAAAACACGTAGTCTTAAATCAGTGAAAAAACATAAGTGATATAAATTCTAAAGAAGGAAAATCATAAGTTTAGTTTTACTATATAGGTTTCTTTTGATTTTAATACAACTCTGCTTACAGCACTTTTCATTGTCTTGTTTGACTCCAAAGGCATTGATAAATGCTAAATCACAAGCATTGTATTTTGTATACTTTGCTGAACTCACTCTACTTTGGAGTGATGCCTTTGCAATATAAATAAAGTATAAATGGAATCAAAATATGCCATGAGTTTGCGTTATACAAACAAAGATTTAGAAAATCAGCATATCACATTATGAGAAAAACTAGACATGAATATCAGATCAGACACTGTCCTTTAAACAACAGAAGACAAATAGATGTTCAGCCACCACTTTTCTTCAGTTAGTAGGCCAAATATAAGAACTCATGTTAAGACAATAGATTTATAACGACACTTATTGGCTTATGTCTACAAATTTAATTTTATTTCAGTGGTATATAGTACACACAACTTTATCTAAAGGGCAATTTTGTCATTCAGCAGGTATTTTTTAACATGTTGACTAGACAATTCATTGTCCAAGCTGGGATTATTTAAGAATAAATAGGGCTATTAGTAGTATTCTGGAATAAAAGACATACATGGGAATGTCTTAGGAAGTTTATGGCATATAATCTATTTATGAAATGCCTACTTTGCATTTGGGATTCTTTTAGACACTATGGAAATACATAATAAAATTAGAAGTTGACCTCAAAATTGACAATATAGTTAGAGAAATAAAATGTATCCATGGAAACTATAGAGGTAATACAAAATAATATATAATAAAATGTTAAACATAAAGCACTTTCTAAAAGTACTATAATAATTTCAGTAAAAAAAGTTTCTTGTGGGAAGACTTCATGGAGATGAACTTTGTTGAGTGTAGGAATCTGGATTCATACACACACAAAAACCTAAATTTTAAGTAACATTTGTTGGCAACTTTCGACCAGTGTTCTACCTCTGTTACCCAATTAATAATTCCTCTAGTAAACAAAATGATAATAAATATATTTCAAAAGGTGAAACTTATAGAAAAACCCTGGATTATTATTTATGTTTGAAAATATCGTCCTTAAAATTAGAAAAACGAGTAATGTCTTTCAACATTATGTCATGACTCTAAATAAATTCATCAAATGTTTCCTTTTGTGTTTTGTCAATTTTCCCTAGAGAATTGTATGAAAATCCTACTGCCACAACATGCTACTCACAAATTACCCCAAAACTGAGTTCTTGCAGCAAGAATATATTCTCATTACCATGAAACTGTAGGCTGACAGTGGTTCAGCTGATCTACATATATGGGGCTTGGCTGGGCATTTCTGCTTTGGGCTATGTATTTGGCTAGACCTGAATGCAAGCTGTGGTTCAGATCACTTCTTCCATTTTTACTTGTTCTGTAACCCAAGCATAATGTTTAGCCACCTACCTCAGGCATATTATTTTCAAAGTAAAGCACTGGAACACAAGCATAAACAAAATCACATACAAATGTTTAAGGGTACATGTGTTATATCACTAAAATTGCATTGGCAAAAGCCAGTGGTACAGTTAAGCCTAGCATCACTGGGGTGGGAAAATATGTTCCACCTACAGAGGAGTTTGGATATTTTTTGAATAATTTAAACTATCACAGAAATTATCCACTAGAAAACTCCTTTCCATCTGGATTGTCTCTAAATAAGGTTTCCATATTGTTGATTCTTCAGAATTATTCAGTTTACCTCCATCATGATAATGTAAAGGAAGGAAGGATATCGATTTGAGATTACATCTTTAAGAAGTTTTTATACTTGGAGGAAAATTTAAAAAATAATAATTATTCTTCTCCATTAATTAGAGATCTAAATCAGGATCTGCAGAAATAAATTTGTTTAAATAAATAAATACTTATTCAAAAAACTTTTGTGCATCTATTCTCTATGGGAGGTGCTGTTACTAATACAGGCTATAAGAACAAAGACATAAACATTTCCCTGGAGCAGCCCACAGTCTACATTAGGAGACAATATATGAACCAGTACATTCCTGCCATACAAATTCAACTTGACTATACTGATATGGATAATGTTATGCATAACTGCAGATCTGCAGAGGGATTGCCAGATAACCTGATACTTTTTGGAATTAAAGTAAAATAATTATGTAATACTGATGTTGGATGCAACTTAGTATAAAGCAGGCTTCAGGACAATATCTAAAGAACCTCTTTTCTGTCTTCAGGTAGGGCTAGAACTTTAAAAGAATGACTTAATTGTTTAATAATACAATTCAGTCTGGAGACTTTTCAAATGTTTTTATTGTTCTCTTTAAAGAATTTTCTCATACTCAAAGGTTATTTAAGATAAAAAATATATGGATTTTGTATAGTTACATTTACATAAAGAGGTTGAATAATTTAAGACACTGGTTGTCAAAGTTGAGTATGCTTTAAAATCACACAGGGTAGCTTTTCAAAGAAAACTCCAAGCTTACATTTCAAATATTCTGGTAGAATGTTATGGAGTGAGGCCCAGGAAACTGCATTGTTAACAATGAACCTCTCTGTCCCTAATCCCCAGGTAATTCTAAGGAAAAAATAACTCATTTGTAATGTGAATACATTACTTTATTCCAAATCATCAGTGTTAATACTGGCAGTAGACTTACTTGGCAAAATTCTGGCTTATTGTCCAACCTAATGATTTAGAATTACATATTCAGTTGTGTTAATAGATATGCAGTTTCACAGGGTCCAGGATAACCCATTAAAGGTTAAGTGAAAGGGGAAAAAAAATGACTAAATGACTTTTCCCAGAGCAAGCAATTTCCTTAGCTGAACAGTGTATGTATAACTGCTACTCATATTTAAATATATTTGAGTAATTTAAAAAAATCAAATTAAAGTGCATAAGTACAAGCTAAGAAAATTTGACAAAATGTATTTTAAATATAAGATATATAAAAGACCAAAAGAAGAATTATGCATTTTAATATAAGATAAAATAGTTAAGAATGAGACTTTAAAACAACTAAAAACTAAACATCACAAGATAAGACAAATTGGTAAAATTTTTAGGAAGATAAATAGGTAAAAGTTATTTGTAAATCTATGAGTAAAGAAAGAAAATAAAAAGAAGACTGTATTACCAAGAAAATACATAGCAAACTAAGGATTTTTTAGATATAGTGAAACAGATAAGCAAGCAATAAAAAAGAAAAACAATTACTAAGAGATTAAAAGGATATAATGCTAAAAGGAGCTAAAATAATAAAAAATGAATATGAAAATTGAGTGCAAAAGAGAAAAGCTAAAGGGGAAAAAGTAAAAGCTAAAGAAAGTATGATAATAAATATACGACCTAAGATCTGCATGAAGCAGCAACAGGGTCTCACATATGAGCTGCAAAAACTTGAAAATTTATAGTCAGTTAGGGGTTAATATTTAGAATCCCTTAAAAAATATCTTTCAAGTCAGAGTCCAGAAAGCAACCTGTTGGCTTATTATTTCTCTCATACTCCTGGCAACTAGCTTACTATATTATTTTTAAGGAAAGGCCAAAACCAAACACTTGCCAGCCCACAATTTTTAGCTCCCTATAGCGAGACCGAAGGTACCCTTTCACCAGTAAGCAGTATGCTTGTTTGAAGAAGTTATTTTGATTTGTGGACAAAATGCCGCTATTCATTGACAAGAATGGGAGAATAGCACTTATCTCTGCTAAATACAACTTACTTATATGCTACTATGTAGGATTAATTTGCATCTGAAAAAGGGTTTTCTTGATTATCAGAAAATAGACAAAGTTTTGGACAAAAACCCTAAATATTAATTGATACTACAGTATTAATCAAGAGTCCCTATGTATCTCAGATAATCTCTGACTAATAATTAGTATGAAGATTGTCTTACACTTACGTCAACCAGAATTATTTCACACTTAAACATTACTCTTAATAAGTATTAGGGGTTTTTTTCCTTCCCTTTCTTCATTTATTCATTGACTAGACAAATATTCACTGAGCACCAGCCATTTGTCAGGAAATGTATTAGGTGCTGGAATACAATGTTAAACAGAATAAACCAGGTTGTCTAACGAAACTTATTTAACAAAAGAAGATAGAAGCTTCACAGAAGAATAAAAACAACCAACCAAAATGTCAGATAGGGATATGTGTTATGGAGAGATAATTCTATTGATAAACTATTTAATAGTTACTGTACTAGAAGACCCAGGGTAGATGTCACTGAGAATATGATTTTTAAGCTAAACTGTGAGTCTCAATAGTATGTTACCCATTTGTCGATTAAAAAAAAAAAAATGCAAGAAAAGCGCTAAAAAAGAGAATGAGCTTGGCACTTTCCAGAAGCCAAGAAGAGCCAATTTGTCCGGAGCAGAATAAAAAAGAAAAGAATAGCATGAATGAAATTGGTAAGAAATAGGGAAGCCAGGAAAGGGCTTCTTGAATGTGGTAAGAGGTTGTGTTTTATTCCAGGTACAACAGAAAATTATTGGAGGATTTTAAACAGGGAACTGACATGAAGTGAGTCACAGTGAAAAAAATCTCTCTCGCTGTTGTGTGGGAATGAGCAAGAATAGAAGCAGAATATCAGTTAAGACAAAAAGGTCATCTAGAGTAGGCATAGTTGGATATGAAGAGATGTAGAAGGATCTGGATATGTCCCAAATGGCAAAGTCAAAAGAAACATTATTATTATTATTTTAAGCATCAGACAGATGATTGTTATTCTTATTGAGACTGAGAAGAATTTGGGAAAAGAAGACTTGGTAGTGAGCATAGTGGGATATAGGATACCTCCTTTGGACAAATTATCATGTATCTAACATATCTAACATGCATGTAGTTCTGTGGTTTGGCAAATGGAGAAATTAGAGCTTGACTTTGGAATTGTTGATTTGCTGATTCTTTAAAAGTTGCAGTTACTTCTTCATCTTCTTTGTTATTCTTTTTAAAGTCATTTCTAGGAGATTGTATTTTTTGCAGTAGTCTTTACAAAGATTTAGGCCACACCTATATGTCTACACTCTAATGACCCAAGTTCTTTAGTCATCATTAAGCTTTCTCATCCCCCTGACTCTCAAATACCTACTCCACTGCTCTGCATGACTTGTTATTTTATGAATACTCCCCCACGTTGCCTATTCTAAACCATCTTTTCTCTCATCCCTTGTTTGGGAAGGCTTCTGATTCCCTGAAAGCTTCAGTCTTTGGTGATGGATCCACTCTCAATTGAAACCTACCAGTAAATTTTCTATCACAGTTTCTCCATTTCTAAAAAGGAGGTACAATTATTATTGTTCTCAGGATTCTTATGAGATTAAAATATTTAAATGAGCCTTCTATCTATATTATTATTTTTAATATCATTGTTACTGTCAAACAGTTCTTGCTATCCATTTTATTTCAAAATTGGAAAAAAATAAAATAAACAATATTAACAAGAGCTTTATCTAAGAGTGCAGTAACCATGTGTTTGTATTTAGCTTGATATGATATTTCGATTAACTCACCTTAGCAAAAGAAAAATTAATGGAAGGATATTTAGTGCTCAAAGAATTGACAGTAACATGGCAGACAAGCCTTTGGGACAATCAGGAATTCAAGGGGCTCAGATAGAAAGAAAACTCAGAGCAGGAAGCTCAGTAAATATCCAGAAGCAAGTCCACCCCCCCCACCCCGCCCCCAAGACTGCTGCTATGGCACCATATGACTATTTCAAAGGGTATTTACTTCTCTATTTTGGCTAGGTCAACTTCCAAAATTCTGGAAGGGAAACTCCTTGGCTGAGTTTCTCTGGGATGGAGGGCAAGGAGATCTGACTCCTTTGGTCACCTTCCACAGAATGGGCAAAGAGCAAGTAATTGACACTAGAAAAGAGTATTATTAAACTGGGGAACAGATACCCATTATTAGAAACTTACATACTACTGTAGTTTTTAAAGGTAAGTGCCTTCCCTCCTTTTAAAAACAGCCCTTTGGGAACTTACATACTTATAAAATACATTTTATAAGATCTATATATATTTATATATCTTATGTATGTCATAGACTTTGAAGTTTGAGAGTATGGGTTTCAGTCTTAGTTCTTGCACTTATTGCTAATAACATTATTGCATTGTTATAAGATTTTAATGAAATATTAATACAATGCTTAGAAAATATTCAATAAACAGATAATGAATGATCAATGTTATGAATCTCAATATGACACAAGCTGCTTATCTCATCAATACAGGGAAAGTAAAAAATACATAATTTATTTTAGATCATATAATAGCTTGGTCCCCAAATTTAAAGAGCTCATAACCATTTTGAATCGACTATTCTTGTGATACACATTTGTTCAAATATGTATTCACTTTTTAATAAATATATTTGTTTTAAATAAACAAAATCTGAAATATAATTTGAAACATTAGCTCAAAGTGCAATTGTTCATTTCACTCGAATAACTCCTTCTCATATTGCATTTTTATTTTAATACACTGCCAATACCTTAAAGTGCTGTTCTCACAATCTTCTAAACTAAGCAGTGTTCAGAAAGATGCACCCACTATTATTAATCAACAAAGGTTTCTGTCAATCTCAGAGCTCAAATGTTCAATTGTATTCTCCCCAGCAAGCCACAAAGACCTTTTTGATATTAAAATATCTTTAATCTCATCATGGTCTATTACACAGTCCATTTCTTTAAGCTATTAATCTCATTATGTAACCTCCCTGGCCAAGTCACTCACTTTAAAAGGACTTCCCTTTGCCTTCATTGTAAAGACCAAAGGAAAAGAGGATAGCTCTTTCCAAACCTCAAAAGGGAAGGAAGTGATCTCTTCTTTATTATGCTTTATTATGTCCTTTTAAAAATCTTATCATGTATTAGCAGTAATATTCATGACACTGGAGTACACTTACAATAGTCAGCTCTCATCGTTATCAAAAAGCTTCACTTTAGCATTTAATCAACTCTAAAAGCCATTCTTGCTTTGGATATTCCCACTGCAAGGAACATTATCCATAAGCTTTTTTTTTTTTTTTTTTTTTTTTTTTTTTTTTGCATATTAAAGCAAATGGCATAGAGGATGGAACATAGCTCTAGCTCTAGTAGGGGCTTATCTGATTTTTAAAGGGCATTTGAATTTCCATAATATCTTCTTCAAGGAGCCTGCTGAGTGGCTATTTAACCTAACAAATTTAGGAAAAATTTAAAGGCACTGTCTCGATTTCTGCCCTTACAGCTTCTTTCAGGAAATGAGCAAGTATCTTGGTGTAGCCTCAAGCAAAGCCCCATGTGGAAAGGCTGGGCTATGTAATTGTAGTGGAAGCTGCTTACTTGAATGATGGATATTAGGATGTGTAAAAGCCTGTCAACTTCCAACTATCTCTTTCTGTGATGACAGTACCACTGTTCTTTCTGATGGAATAGCTTTTTAGAAGCATGATCATCCACTCTACATGAAGAAATTTTAATTTCTGAAAGAGAATGAAGCCCTGGATCTTTATTTTCATCTCACTTATCCCACAAAACATTATCGCTGAGGAACAATGAAACTATTAGTATCATCTTTTTACTATTACTGTATTATTATTAACTTCTTACAAGTAGGAGCTCAATCAATGTTTCTGATCAAATAAAACCTGGTTCCCATCCTGGAGCTTACAACACTGAAATAAAAGGATTCTCTTCTCCCTAAGCAGCTCCACCAAAATTCCAAAGATTTTTTTGTTGTTGTTTGTTTTTACCACATGTGACATCTAGGGTTCATTTGACACTAGATTAAATCTATTCTTATGTCTTTTATTTTCTATTTTCTGCTTATATTTATGACCACTTATTATCTTCTTTACTAAATCCTTTTTTAAATTATATTTTTAATTAAGTTTATTGGGGTAACATTGGTTAATACAATTATATAATTTTCAGGTGTACATTATAATTTGACATCTATATATTCTATTGTGTGATTACCACCCAAAGTCCAGTTTCCTTCAGCTACCTATATTTTACCCCTTAACCCTGTCTAACTCTCCCCTCCTCCCCTACCCCTACCCTAATCTTTTTTTAAATTTTGTATTTTGGTTGTTCATCAACCCCATAACCTCAAAAACAACAAAACAAAAACAAAAACACTCTTCTGTCTCTACGTGATTTAAATATTGCTTTTATGCCTGAGTTCCAAGATAGATCCTAACATTATTTTGAAATTTATGCTCGGAACTCCTACAAGAATACCCCATTAACACTTCACACACAACATTAAACATGCACACACAGAGGCAGTTTTTGTGTATATATGTCTCTGGTTCTATCATAAGATCCTTGAGAGAAGGGATGATGTCTCTCACTCTATTTATTCCATTACAATTTCTCATTTAGGTGTTGTATAAAGGTGCTGTGTAAAGACTGATGAGAAGCTAAGTTATTCAGTAAAAATCAACTGCTGTGGTATGCTATGTGTTTTTTATTTATTTTGTTTTATGATGATCTATATTAGTATCTTCTCAGAAGAACTAATGCTGGTGAATATATACATAGCTGCCAAACAGCTAAAATCGTACAGGTCTGTTGGCTTGGCAGCATGCTAATGATTTACATACTTATCTTATTCAGTACCACAACAGAGTGATAGTGCAGTCACTCTGGTAATTTCTTATTACCTATGTTAGTGGTGAAGAAATTGAGTCTCAGAATGTTGGCACTGGATATGGCCCAAGTAAGTACCTTGCCTTCACTGGAGGATAGACACATGAAAATTGACTAAGGCTAAATTTCTCCATATCTGTGGGGTGGGTATTCAGAGTTAAAATTAATATCATTTAGAAAAAATAAAAATATGCAAGGATGACATTTTTTATAATTTCCCCTTTATGTAATAAAGCTTTATGTTATTAAAAATGTTACTTTTATATAATCTCTAAATTTACAGAAAAATATTGCAAAATTAACTTGTCATTTGTGTTAAAATTTGCAAATTCAAAGTTTCAGTTTAAAATAAAAGATTACTAACTTTCTTCTCTTCGTCCATTTTGTTCTTCTGGCATAGAGGCTGCCAAGGAAAAATCGGAAGCTGTGTTCTATAAAAGAGGTAGATGTGCAGACATTAACCTCATTTAAATTTCTGAATGATTTAGTGGTTGAATTTCCCAACAGTAAAGTTGCACCTAAAATTGATCAACTTCAGTGTCATCAACAGATGTCCCTAAAACTGTTAGCAACTAATGGATTGTTTAAAGGACCTTAATAGCTCATCTGTCTAGTCAAAACCATATCAACTCTACCTTTGAAAACTGTATTTTCCTGTCATTAGAAAATTGAGTTTATTGTCCTCTAATTTTGAAATGACATGTATTTCAAATCAAGGCAGAAAGACCAATTATCTGGTGAATTTGCGACAAAGTGTTTTGAATAGCTGATGAAAAAGATAGCTACAATACAGCAGGCTGTGTACTGATGAATCAGGTAGAGGAACCAAAAAGAGGATGTATGTAATCTTAATATAAATATGTTAGCTCCCAAAGGGCTATTAAGTAAGATGTGTGTGTCTTCTAACGGCTCCCAGTGGTTTTTAATAATGAAAGCTTAGGTTTAAAGGCTTCTATCTTTCTATACTCTTCGAGAGGTTTGGAAATATTTGTAGTTTTAAAGTTCTTCATTGTATCTTATTAAATACTTTTGTCTCTCTTTTTCTTATCTTCCAATAGTCATGGTTATAATATGTAATTTGTTCTGTAATTGAAATATATCAACTTTTATTTATAAAACTTGTTCTTAAGAAAAAAATGAGAGGAATTTTCCCTTTACGTTATGTTATCTATAATGATACACCTGATCCAAATTATGGTCAGACAAATGTAGAAATTTTAGTATGCAGTTTTTCAAAAGGGCTGTTAATATACTTTTAATTGTCATCATGTCACTGAAAAGGTAGCTATATTTAACAAGTTGTTAATACTGGCTTTATCATTCTTGAAAAAACGGTTATGTGAATTCAAATATGATGAGAAGGCACATCTGGAAGATCTATACATGTAAGATACTCCAACTATATAATGTATTCTTGAAGTTTTTACTCTAAAATAAATATTCCCCTATTTTTATTCATATTGATTTTACTTAACATGTTTTATTGGGGAAAAACAACACATACTTTTTATTTAAAAAAATTTCTTTTCATAGCGTAAAGATAAGTGAAAATGTCCTTAATTTAAATACAGCCAAATTATCAAACTTTTAATTTAAGCTATTTTAGGGTAGACTAAATGAGGGTCTGTCAGAGAATGCCTTGTTGAATAAAATATTTTTCCCCATTTAAAAAAAGTGAAGTACAATCTAAACACAGCAAAAGTGACCTTTCTAGTGTACATAATTTTTAGTAAATGCACATAGCTGTGTAACATCAAGATAAAGATATAGAATATTTTGATTTCATCAAAAAATTTTCCAGCCCATAGCAACACTGATCTGTTGTTATCTGGCCCTACAGTATAGCCTTGTCCAGTCGACAGTATAAATACAATTATTCTGATTTCTTTCACCATAATGCACTTTTGAATCATCCACGCATGTTGTGTATACCAGTAGTTCACTTCTCTTTATTGCTGAATAGAGTTTCATTTTACAAATGTACCATGGTTTGCTTAACCATCCCTCAATAGAGAATTTGGGTTGTTTCCAGAGAGAGTGATTATGAATAAAGCTTCTCTAAATATTCACATAAAGATTTTTGTGGAAACATAGGTTAGAATTTTACTAAAGTAAATAACCAAGAGTAGGATTATTGGGTCATGTGATATGTGTAGATTTAATTTTATAAGAAACTGTCAAACTCTTTCCAATTTGTCATTTCATACAAGCATTGATAGAGAGTTTCAGTTTCTCTGCCTTTTTGTCAGCTCTTGGTATTGTCAAATAATGTGGTATTCAGTTGTAGTTTTAATTTACATTTCTTTAATTGCTAATGATATTAAACATTGTTTAACAAGCTGCTTTAAAATTCTTTTGTGGAGTAGAGTTTTAACTCTTTCAACATTATTAATTTATTTGTGTAAACACAAGTTTTTGCCTGGTATTTTATTCTTATTGCTGAAGAACTTTCTTTCAAATTGATTGTATTTAGGTTTACAAATAAACAACTTTCTCTTTTTCTCTGTCTAGAAAAAAAGGTCTTTATTTCCCTTTCATTTTTGAAAGGTAACTTCATTAAATATAGCATTCAGGGTTGACTTTTTTAAAAGCATTATCAAGATGTCACTTCATTGTAAATAAGAATTGTGATGCAAATTTTACCTTTGTTCCTCCATATATAATGTATTATGTTCTCTTACTGCCTTCATGATGTTCTCTTTTTCTTAAACTTTTAATTGTTTGAATAATTTATGTTTGTCTGTTTTTCAAATTGGTCTTTTTATTCTCCAAGCTTCTTAACACTGTATTTTACTTTTCCACTAAAAACTTCCTGTACATTGTTATTTTTGACTATTTCTTCTGCCTCATTCTTTTCTTTTCCTCTTAAAGGTCTATTATTAGCATGTGTTAGGTTGATATTTTCACATAGTCTTTGGGCACTGTTCTCTGTTTTGTTTGTTTGTTTTTGTAATTTGATCTCTTTTTTCCTTCTTTGCATTTCAGTTTAGATAATTTCTATTAATGTATCATCAGTTCACTGATTCTTTCATCATCTATATCATTTGCTGTGAGAGATCAATGAAAAATTTCTCCACAGTGTTACTGTGTATTTCATTTCTAGCCTTTTAATTATGTTCTTTTTTATAGTTTACCATCTGATCATGCATGTTGTCTATTATTTCTACTAAAGCCTTCAGCCTATTAATTCTGTTTTTAGTTTTATGTTTGATAGTGCCAATTGCTTTGCCATATCTGAATCTGATTTTGTTCATTGCTTTGCCTCTTGACAGTGTATTATTTTTCTTAGTTTCAGTGTGTCTTATAATTTTTGAATGGAATCCATGTATCTTATATAAATTAGTAGAGAATTATGTTAAAACAGTTATGATTAGAAATCCACAAGCTCTTTTTTTCTAAGTCTTTGGTGTCAAAGGTCAAGTCAAGAGTTGAGCTAGTAATTAGTTTTTGTTGCAACACTGCCCTCAGTGTACCACAGCATACAAATCTTTCTGAGTTACTTGTGCTTAGGCTGAGGAATGATTTTTCAGAGAGTTTTCCCATTGTTTGTTCTACCCTTAGTTTTAGGTCTTCCCATTACACTATACCTATCTTCAGAGATTTCTTTCTCTTGATGTTTCTCCAGGATTGGACTACTATTACTCTTGCATAACACTTGCTAGGCTTGTGGTGGTGAGTGGTAAGGAGAATCTCTTTGTTCTATCATGCTTCAGTTCTAGGCAGGTGCTATGTCCTGGTTTTTAGGGACGGAGTCTTCTCAGTGATTCTGCCCCTCCTCTTGCAATAGGAGGACTCTTGCAGTCTGGGTTTAGGATGTATTCCTGCCCCTACCCCAGGATTAGAGGGTTTTGTTATTGTTTTTCTGTTTCTCTTCCTTTAGCTGTAATGAGTTTTTATTTATAGCCCTAGGGTGACAGTATTTGTTATACGTCCCTTAGAAGCTTTATGTTTTTATTCCATGGGGGATATAAGAGACAAGGATCCCAGTGGCGATTATTTATATCTTTTCCACTGTAGCTATTTTTCTTCTCTTCCAGGCTTACATCATAAATGAGGCTGTGTCTAGACTGTTGTCCTCTAACCAGTCTTTCTCGAGAGTAAATAGTGATAGATTCTGTGGAAAAAAGTCCTCAAGTGGGTGTGAATTCTTGTGTCTATAACATCCTGTTTCTATACTCATATGTGAACTATCATACTCAGCCTTTAGCCATTTACTAAAAATTTTATAATTTCTTTTTGTATGGCATTTGGCATATGTTACAGGTGAACAAGTTCTCTCATTCAGTTTCTCCTTGGAAATTCCTGTCTTTCAAGTATTATGTTATTTTATTGTCATGTCGACTCAGGTACCTGATGGATTTAATAAGAAATAATCCTAAAATTAACCAACCTTTATTCTGTTAGTGTTGTAGAGGAAATAATGCTTTTTCTATTTTTCTATACCCAAGCCAAAGCCCATAATGGCAATTTAATGAATTTTGTAATTATAAGTAATATCTGAATTAGAAAGTGAGTGAGATCATATAAATATGTCAAGATAATTAGAATTGTGTTATTTTATTTGACTTTTTTATTTGGGGTTATTTTGTGTATGTGCTTCTACCTGCACAGTTTAATGAGTACATAAGTATTCATGTGTATAATGTGTATAATGTAGAAAGCATTTGATAGATTTCTAAAATCAGAAAATAATTATATCCTTCCATTATAAAAGAGAGTTAACCCAATGATTCCCTTTCATCTGACCTAACAAAACTTCTAATTTACATAACAGGCCAATACTTTTCTTGCAAATATAAAAAAAAAGTTGGTTTTTAGTATATCAAACATTAAAGATGCGTGGTCAATGAGAACATGAACTTCTGGAAATTTTCAATAAAAATTATTTTGAAAAACCTAATCTCAATATTCATAATGAAGCAGATACTGATAGTTTACACTGACTCTGTGGTTTGAATACTGTGAGTTTTTTTTTTTTTTATTCCTTCTTTTAAAATTAGGTCCATTTGATTACTCTGAGAAATCCAGTATAAACTTTCCATTAGAGAAATAGGAATAACATTTTCCAAGATGAGGTTTTGCTTTAAATATCTAACAATGTTTTTAAAGACTGAAAAATTGAACAAATTAATGCATTTCCATCATAAAAATGAAAAATTATATATTCTACTTGTGTTGAAAGACTGACGACAGAAATGATTTGGAGCCCACATGCTGGGCCTGCTTTCTTGCCAATGGGTGGTTCTAATAATAAAAAAAAAAAATTAAATCTGAACCTTCTGGTTTTTATTCCAGAAATGGAAATATCAGAATTAAATAGCTTGTACTCTCTCCCTCATATTATATAATGCAAGATGTGTATAATGGGGCATAGCTTGGAATGGAATTTTTTTCTATTATTCCAAGAGAAAAATATATACAATAGATAAAAGAAAAATGTTATACAGTGAAAATTAAAGAGAGCATGACAAAAAAAAAAAAATCTCTCCTTGTTCAGTAGTATTTGAAAAACTTTTTATTGAAGTTTAATCAACATCCAAACAAGATCACATATCATGAGTGTTCAGCTTGATGAATTTTTATAGCTAAACAGCCTTGTCTAATTGGCTCTGAAATAATATCCAATAACAAAACAAACAGATACTCCAGATCATTACTACAGAAACTTCTTCTCTTTCCTTCCACTCAATATTTCATGAGAGTATCCTCTACCCTGACTGCTAACAGCATAAATTAGTTTTATAATCTTTTGTATTTTATATGAATATTTGGAATCTTGATGTATGTATTCTTTTCTCACTCAATGTTGTATGTGCTAGAGTCATACATATTATTTTATGTAGTTAAAAATCATCCATTCTCATTGTTGTAGTATGACATTCCATTTTGTGAAAATAGCACACTTTACTCAATGATAAGAATTTGGGAAATTGCTAGTTTGGGGGAATTATGAAAAGTGCTGCTATACATATTCTAATTTATACACTGTTGGCAAACATATGCGCATTGTGTTAGCTGGAAACCTAGGAGTATAATCACTAGGTCATCAGATATGCACATTTTTACCTTTGGTAGATCTGCCTTGCAGACTTGCAAAGTGGTTATGAGAGTTCCAGGTACTCTGTATCCTGGCTAATGTTCATTTTTATTTTAACTCTTCTAATATGTGTTTTATAGTATCACATTGTGATTTTAATCTATATTTTCTTGATACACAATGAAGATTGATAGTTTTACATATATTTTTAGTATTTTGGATATTCTCTTTTGTGAAATGTCTTCTTAAATCTTTTGTCCATCTATTGAATTAGCTGAGTTTTTCTTATTGATTTGTTAGTGAGCTTTATATATTCTAGAAACCAGTCTTTTGTCAGCTGTACATGGTATCTTCTCTCATCTTGTGAACTTTTTTTTTTTAATGTCTATAGCATCTGGTTCTCCTAGGTGGTCTACAATCCAAGTACTAATGGGCCCAACCCTACTTAGCTTCTGAGATCAGATGAGATTAGGCGTGTTCAGGGTAGCATGGCCATAGACTTCCTATGAACTTTTCATGCTGTTAAGGTGACTTTTGATAAACAGACATTCTTAAGTTTAAGATCATCTGATTCATCATTTTAATTTTATGATTACCATAGTTCATATTCCATTTGAGAATGTTTGCCTATTCACCTCATAAAAATTTCTCCTATTTTGCTCCTAAAAAAATACATATATGCTTAGATCTGCTTTTGATTTTTGACTTATTTTTGGTTAGGTATGAGATAGAAATTCAGTTGCATTTTTTTTTATTTGTCCATAAAATGGGCCTAAAACCATTTACTGAAAAAATCATTCATATATTAAAACACCAATGCCACCTTTATCATTAATTAGTGGAACATTTATGTATGGGCCTATTTTTTAACTCTATTCTATTCAAATAGTAAACTTGTCTATTGTTGCATCAATAGTAGTACATTGTCCAAAGTACTGTAACTGAGATATGGATAAGCAGAGTGAGTTTATCAGTTATGTCTGACTTCTTCAAGACTACCTTCACTAGTCTTATCACTTTTCATTTCCATATGAATTTTAGAATCTGATTGTCTATTTACATACTTATTTGTTGGCATTTTAATTGGAAATGCACCGAGTCTACACATTAAGTTGAAGAAGAATTGATATTTTTATAATTTTGAATTTCTAATTCAATTCAATTGAATTGTGGACATGTATACCTACTCATTTATCTCTTTAATTTCTCTCATACTCTTTTGGAGATTTTCATTTAGAGTTATTGCACACCTTTTAGATTTATTTAAGCATTTGATATGTTTTGCTGTTACTATAATTAATATTTTTATTTCAATTTTGCCTGTATTATTAATATAGAGAAATACAATTTATTTGTGTGTTTGCTATGTCATAGTCTCCTTGCTAAAGTCATTTATTCTAAAAATTTGCCTTGTGACCCTTTTGAATTTTCAAATTAAACAATCATGATTTTTTTAGATAATATTACTTTCACTTATTTTATCTAGCCATTATGATGTTTCTATCTCTTTTTCCCCAAAGTCTTATTGTACTGTCTAGTTAGTTATAGAATGAATAAAATATTGAATAGAAGTAAGAAAAGTTGCATCCTTGTCTTATATCCAATTCTAAGGAGAAAGTTCATAATAATTGAGTGTAATAATTGTATTTTTATCTCTTGTAATCTCCCTTTCTTTTGCTTAACACATTTACTCAATCAGGATTCATTTAAATGATCATGGAATCCATAGTTCAAAGGTGAAATGAGGGAAGGAACAGCAGATCAGAAGAAAATGGACAAAGGAACTATAATTATTTCTTTCACTAGTTCTTATCCTATCTGTCTAGCGAATAGGAATATTAAAAAACAAAAAAACAAAAAAAAAAAAAAACAAGAAAGTTTAGAAAAAGATTCAAAGATGAGAAGAATTTTGAGTTGTCATTTCCATCTTCTTAGAACTGGTATTAGGGAGTATAGAAGAAAATAACAAAGAAGACTTGATTCTGTGACTTCCCACATTTAAAACACTTCATTTTTGAAATAGCATTATAATTATTGTTAAAAATTACAACAGAGAAGTTTAATGTACTATAAAGAGATGCCATACTTAAAATAGTTTGTGCCTGTTGCAAGGTGAGATCATTCTTTAAATCTCATAATTTTATTTATAATTTCACTTTGATGTATATCACCATTGAAACTTGAAGGCGTGTATTAATATCTTGAGATTTTTATTTATCTTCTCAAGTCTTAAAATAGTTAGACCAAAATTTGGATGCCATAAAATCATTTGAGAGCTGCACTATTTTTGTTTGTTATGTTATGACCCATGGATAACATTATGGTACAATCCAAAGATACATATTCATTCACTCATTTTTAAATACTTTTACCGATATATATTATGTTCAAAAATCTTTGGTATTAGGTAGGAATAAAAAAAAATAAAATACATCAGATGCCTAATCATATGGAGGTTGCTTTGTGTCATAGACATCATAATGTGGTTTCAAGACTTTATCAAAACATTGCCACAAGAGATCCTAGCAAGGTTGTGTTAGTAAATACTTAACAAGTGGCTCTCTGGGGACATAAACTTGAATTTGTAGCATTCACCAATTCCCATAGTATAAATATTCCCATAGCCAGTTTAAAACTGTCAATAATTTGAAAGTTACAAAATTCCTGAAAATATAAAATCTCGAGTCAGTATGAGCTGGCTCTAGTACATCACTAGATTTAGAAGTAACAAAAAGTCACGAGTAAGGACTAATTAAGGATAAGGCCTAGAATAACACATGACATTTTTTTTCCTTGCTCTTGTTGCAAATTGTATTTTAGAAATGTCATCTAACATACTAGGAATGAAGTGACATTAGATTGTAAATAGATTTTAATAGCTTTGTCCAAATTAGATGTTTCTTCATGGTCTAAATGGTCTAGAGGATATATAGGACATAGAGTTTTAGAGTTAGTTTACCTTTTCTGTTATGCCAATTTTATTTAATGCATTAATACAACTCATTTTGGTGGAATTTGGATACTGACGCTAACCTTCTAAACTGTAACAACTCTAAAATATAACCTGGCT
This sequence comes from Eonycteris spelaea, assembly GCA_003508835.1. Lineage (NCBI taxonomy): Eukaryota > Metazoa > Chordata > Mammalia > Chiroptera > Pteropodidae > Eonycteris > Eonycteris spelaea. The sequence goes on from PUFA01000046.1 coordinate 6,895,260, forward strand.
AAAGATTTTTCTGAAACAGGTTTATAGTAAGAAATATTTACTGGCTTAAGAGGGAAGTGTTGAAACAAATGAAACAAGTGTTGAAACAAATGAAGTGTTGAAACAAAAACTTTTACTTAATATGTACTTGCTTTGAGTGTGCCATATGCTAAACAGAATGACATGCTTCACCAATATTATAGTGAGGAAACAAATATGTTCTTTATTGTCTAGTTAATAAATTTTATTCATTCTTGCAGGCTTACTAGTTAGGCAAAATGAAAAAAAAAATCACGATAAAAGTAATTATGTTTCATGTGATCATAAAACCTAAAGTCTAGTCTTTTGAGGAAAAAATTAAGATAAATAATCACACAAATAACTATATAGTTTTAAAATGTATAAAATATTATGAAAGAAAAATGAAAGGTGTTTTAGGAGCATGTTAAAGGGGATCTTACCCAATCTGTGGGTCAGAAAGGCTTTCCTAAAAAAGGGATTATTTTGAGTTGAGATTAGAAGGACGTGTAAGTGTTCACTGAACAAAGAATGATTGCAAGGGCATCCCCAGCATAGATAATGGCACTTGAAGGCCCTGAAGGCAAGGAGGGACATATTTAGATGGTTATTGTAGCCAGAGCAAAAGAATCGTGTTGGAGGGAAACCAGAGCTGAGGCTGGAAATGTGGGCAAGGGCAAGGTTTAATGTAATGTGCTGGCTGGAAAATTTGCTTGGCTATCACCCATGGGAACATAACATTCTAACAATAAGCTTTCTGCTTCTGTACCCCGTTTGCACAACCGACCTGTGGGTTGACAGTTAGTAAATAGAAGAAAAATAGCCTTTTGTGTTCAGACAGAATGAAGAATGGGGTTTAGGGCTTAAAAACTCTGTACCTCTACATTGGGGCTGCTAAATTTGGGGTCTGCATACCCCTGGCAGACCCAACTGGCTGAATAAAGAGTGTGTTTCCTATAACTCACTGGTTTCTGGTGGTCTGTGTGTCTATTAGGGGCTGGTGGCTACAACATTTGGAGGCCCCAGCAAGATCTCAGGGAGTGGCCCTGAGATCTAAGACCAGACCGGCCTCTGAAGTGATTACTGTCCCTGTTATGGACTCAAAAGGGTGGCCAACCTGAGACGTTCCAGGGCCCTTGAATGCCGTGACGGGATCATTGCAATCATCAAGGACACAATCTTTAGGAGACACTCTTTGTTCCTGGTTGGCAGGAATCTCCAAGGTCTCGGCATCTGGATAAAAAGTACCTTTCTGTTTCTGTTGACCGGTCACTGGGGGTCCGTGGAGAGACTGGACGCAGTCATATCTCCCAGACCATGGCCAGGCCGCAGGACGCTGCCTCCTGTGTCCTGTTATCGGTTCTGTCTTTGGTCTTGTCTAGGTTGTAGGTGGCAGACCTCTCCAGGTCCACCTACACCCAGTAATTGTTCTCTCTGAGTGTCTGTCTTGTGTTTTCTGTGCAAGCGATGAGGGGAGGCCCCGAGTTCACAGAAGGCACCTTTGGGGTGTCTACTGCGACATTTCAAAGAAGGGTTTGTAGAAGGAGCCGACTATGGCATAAAGTTTTCTCCAGGCAGACTAAGTGTGTGAAGTGAGTGGCTGTCTTTTGATATAAACTGGTCTCTGGAGGGTTCTTTTGACAGGGGTTTAGTGAGGAGTGTTTGGAAGATTGTTACGGAGACATCCCAATCTGTTTTCCTACATTGATCAATGGTTAAAACCTTGTTCAGAACCCCCTCCTTGGCTCCGCCCATGTGCCCTTTCTCTAGGGGCGAGTCTTAGTTGTGGGCACCCTGAAACATATGGCAACTGAATCTCCAAGATGGCCCAGTCACTCAGTCCTCCAATCTCCACCAGAGGACAGTGACCTTCCCCCACTCTTTAATCCAGGACAACAGAAGTCAAATAGCACCACCTCACCTCTTGGAGGCAGGCAGGTTACCCCTATGGGCCTCCTGCTCCCACTCCGGGCAAGGCACCAACCAATACCACCACCCGGGCCACCCTCCCTTTGGAAGAAGCACCACCCCAGGGGCATCACACAGACAGGCCTTTTATGGTTTACTGTGCCTTTCTCAACTAGTGACCTGTACAACCGGAAGGCACAGAATCCGGCTTTCTCTGAGAAACCCCAGGCATTAATGGGGCTCTTAAAAAGAACCAACAGGGATGGTGGATGACCCCAGATGGAAAAATCGGGATCTCACAGGCCCTTGGAAGGACTATCCTTCCCCAACTACACCAGACCACACACCTAGGGAGGACTAAGATGCTCCAAGCTTTAGACTCCTACTTTCACTTGTTAGAAGGGAGAAGAACCACAGAAGAGATTGCTTCATGATGCCCGGCTTGTGCCCAAGTTAACCCAAAGAAGGGAAGATAGAATAACCTAGGCATAGGGAATCTGGGGGACCACTGGGAAGTTGATTTCACTGAGGTAACCCTGACTATGGGGGGCTACAAATATTTACTTGTTTTTATAGACAACTTTTCAGGAAGGGTAGAGACCTTCTCCACCAGGAAAGAGACTGCATTAGTAGTTACTAAGAAACTATTACAAGAAATCCTCCCTCGATTTTATCTCCCTGGAACTTTAGGGTCAGATAATGCGCCAGCTTTCATAGCAAAGGTATCACAACAATTGGCTAGCTACCTAAATTTGCAATGGAAACTCCACTGTGCCTACTGGCCCCAAAGTTTGGGCCAAGTAGGGCAAATGAATCTGTACCCCCACTTGCACAACCGACCTGTGGGTTGATAGTAAATAGAAGAAAAATAGACTTTTGTGTTCAGACAGAATGAAGAATGGGGTTTAGGGCTTTAAAACCCTGTATTTCTACATTTCAGAGCTGCTTAATTTGGGGTCTGCGTACCCCTGGCAGACCCAGCTGGCTGAATAACGAGTGTGTTTCCTATAGCTCACTGGTTTCTGGTGGTCTGTGTGTCTATTGGGGCTGGCGGCTACAACAAAACATGCCAATAAACTTGAACTTTACACTAAGACCTAAGAGAAGTTCTTTAAGGGCTTGGCCAAAGAAATGATCAGAAAGAAAAATATTAATTTATGTGACAGATTTCTAGCACAATATCCTGAGTTGCTTAAACTTAGTTAGTCTCCTAAAGTTTCTCACATTAGTAAGTGGTTGAATCTGCTCCGTTGGGGTTTGCTATTTAATGCAAATTTTGTAGATTGACCTTAAAGAGAATCACTATATCCAGCTCTTTCATTTAGAATTTGTTTACACTAATATTGTTTGGTCAAAACCAACAATAAAAATGAGCTACTTACATGAATTTTAATTATGCCTTCAAGGCTAGTTCTTGAGGACATCTCCACTGCCCTCAGTTTCTGTCCTTTGTGTTGTTTTCCCTTCTGAAAGCACACAGCTGAGTAAAATACAAATTAAGGCTGAACATTTACCACAGCATCTTTAAGAGTCAAACTGAAAGTCTTAAGAGAAATTTGAATTTAGAGAATGTTTTGTGGCACCATTTGATGCTTCCTTTAAGCAGATGTAATTTTCCACACAGATAATACATACTGTTAAGTGAAATGGGAGGAAAGAACTTATGTCTAGAGCTGACATCTATTGTTATTCACACTGATATTGTTTGAACTCTTGAGCTCTAAATAGTATTTATTCATTCATTCATTTATTCAGTATTTATGTGCCAGATGCTTGGGATATATCAGTGAACATATCAGACAAATATCAGTCCTCATGGAATTTACATATTAGGAGAGGAAAATGGATAATAAACAATAAACATCATAAGTAACTGCAAAAACATTAAAGATTGACAAATAACATACAGTATGGTGGAAGATGGTAAGTGCTATGGAATAAAAAGAAAAAAAGCACAAAGTAGGGTGAATTGAGGGTATTAAGAGTGAGGGGAAGGATAGAGTATTCAATAAAATGATTAAGATAAATCTCCTTGGAAAGATAAGATTTGAAGCAGGACCTGAATTAAGTAATAGGGCAAACAAAAGCAGTATCTGGTAAAAAAAAAAAAAAAAAAAAAAAAAAAAGTATTCCAGGAAGAGGGGACAATTAAAGTTAGTGCCCTAAGTCAGAGCATACTTGGTATATTCTATGAATAACAAAAAAACAGTTTGGCTGTAGATGAGTGAGTAAGGGTAGAGTGGAATAAAATAGTGGAATAAAATAAAAGAGTGGAATAAAATAAAAAGTCAAAAGGTAGTAAGGATAATTTATGTAGGGCCTTCTGAACAATTATGAGGACTTTTGGCTTTACTCTTAGTGAGAAGAGGAGACATTGAAGTACTTTCATACAACATTCTGGCTACTCTGTTGATAAAAGACTTTAAGAGAGTCAGGCTAATGTCAAGGAGAACTCCAGGGTAACCCAGGTAGGTGATGATGGTAGCCCTGATGAAATGGTTATAAAAATTGATGAAGGAATGAATTCTAGATATATTTTGAAAGGAGACCCAAATGTATTTGTGTTATGGATGTGAGATAGAGTGAGGAGTCTAGGATAACTTTTTTTGGGTTTTTTGTTTGTTTGTTTTTTACCTGAATGACTGGAAAGCTGCCATTAACTCAGATGGACATCAGTGTCTATAAATAGAGCAGATTTGGGGGAAAGATTATTAAGACCTTAAACATCCCATTAGAGGTGTCATGAAGGCCGTTGATACATAAGTTTAGAATTTATAGTGTGAATCAATGGTAGATTTTGGAAGTCACTAATAGATATTATTTAAAGCCATGAGCCTAGATAAAATCACTAATGGAGTAAAGGCAGAAGAGAAGAGGTCAAAATACTGAGCATGGCAGAATTCAATATTAAGAGATTCAGAAGAAAATGAGAAAGCATCAAAGGATACTGAGAAGGAGGGATCACAGAGGAAATTAGAAAACTAACAATGTGCAGTATCCTGGCATCCAAGTAAAATAAGTATTTGAGAAGCAGTGAGTAGCTATGTCAGCTGTTGTTTATGGAACAAATAAAAATGACTAAAATTTAACCATTAGCTTTAACAAGTTGGGTCATTATTGATCTTAGGAAGAGCAGCTTCAGGGTAAAAGCCAGACTTCTGTGAGTTTAAGAGATATTAGAAGAGTTTTTGGAAACTATTAAAATCATATGATGCTTTTCTATAACAAAGAGAAAATAACTGTGGTAGTAGCTAGAAGGGTGAAGAAGAGTAATAAAGCCCTTTCTTTCTTTAATTATGATTTTTATTATTGTATTTTCTCATTTTGTACATATTCTTAAATTGGCCAACATGGTAAAATTTTTAAAAATTTATTTAAAAGGAGAAACATTATAACAATGATGAATCAAATTATAGTCCTTTCTGCTCAAAAGCATAAGAATTACATTGACAATAAGTGACAGTAAATAAAGAGGTGCATTTGTTACTTTTCAATATAACACAAGGAATATAATATCAATAAAAAAGCCTTTATTTTCAATGTTGGCTACTTGAATTTCATGTTTTATAGTTTTAATTGAAGTTAATTTATGCATTATTTTTTAATAAGGAATATTTTATGACAACAAATATCAGTATGTTAATAAGTTGATAGCAATAATAAAATAAAAAAAAAAGAAACATTGATGTTGTGGAAGAAATGGAGAATAGTCAGAGAAATGTTTGAGCAGGTGAAAGGCACTTACTGCAGGGGTTGTGGAAAGACTGGTTTATACAGAAACATGTAAATTGAGCAATGGGCAACAGAAATGGTGGCATAAGGTGTGGGTACAGATGCTGTCAAATGCATTGATATGGTGTTAGGAATCTGTAAACATCTTCTGATTGCTTTGGTTTTCTCAGTAAAATCAAAGGTTGTGAGCTGAGAGATGAAAAGGGGGAGAAAGTGTTTATGTACGAGAAGAGAGAGTTATAAAAATAATCATCAGTGATAGTGAAAAAAGGTTTGAACTGTGTGCCAAGGTGAGGCTTATTTTGCTTAGCATGATTATCTCAGGTTTACATATTTTAGAAGCACATGTATATCCTTTTTGTAGGGTAGGAATGATAATGAACAAGTGCTGTCATCTAAATTTCAAAAAAGTATCATCAGCAAAGAAAAATGAGGAAATGCCAATGGAAGGCAAGGTTTTGTGATCAGGTGTCTGTGATACTTAGTAGCTATGGTAAAAATAGGGGTTACAAAGATTGCAACATGGGATAGCTTCTCTGAATGTCCTAGAGAGCCAACAAAGAGGAAATGAAACACTAATTATCTTGAATGCCAATTTTAGTGTTCAGATGGAAATATCAAAAGGGGAGTATTGAACGATTTTTTTTTTTTTTTAATATCCTATAGGTTCAGGATGAAGCCAAGGGCCTACAGTAGAACTCCAGAACTAATCAAATGTGCAATTCTACCAGATCTAGTGTAAGAAAAGGTTGTGAAAGAGTAGAAAGCTGAGTCATGGAGTGGTCACGTTAGGGAAGAAACAGGTAAAGCTGAAAATATTGAATCCCAAGTGTACTTGAAACTCTCGTTAATGGAAGCAGCTCCTATCTATATAAGCTGGAGAACATCCTTCTTAGTGAAATGCCAATTATCCTCAGGCCTAACTACCAATCCTTTTAGAGACTACAGTACAGGAGAAGAGCTAGATGCCAACAGTTTCAATGGAAAAGTGTAAGTGCTAATCTGGAAGTAGCTGTCCCCTGAAAGAGTTGTAGAATCTTGCTGGTTTGTATCAGTAAGAGTCTGAAGGGCATCAGACAGGGGGATTCTAAGGTTATTAGACCAGGTAGCATAACTGTAAGATGAGTATGGTTGAATTTATTGAAATGAATGCACTCATTCAGCATTCATGATTTGTGTTGATATAATCACTAGGATAAACCTTTATAGTGTGCTAAGATATTGGATTAAAGGCAAGCCTATTGTCAATGAAATTGAGATGTGGAAAGTGCAGGGCCTGATGAACAAAGCTTAAAGAACATTGGAATGAATGTGGAATCTGCTTAGCTAATTCCTAGCTTCAACTCTCGAGGAGCTGAGGGACATACTTGCCTTCAAGCCTTGTTAGAAACTCTGTGGTGACTCTGCTTTTGTAAGCTAGAGATGATAGTGGGAGATGCTGTTATAGATTTGTACATCCCAATTTTAATGAGAGTAGTGGCCCCCTGACGTCCTGGAGTAATAGAGATGCTCATCTGTTAGAAAAACATAGGGATGATTACCATGATAAACTTTATAGAGAAGTAAAAATCAGAGTACTGCCCCAAGCAGAAATATTAGCTAATTAATCACAGGGTATCTAGGAATGAAATAGGTGGGGAAGCTAATAGGTGCTGTTTGAAATATACAAGTGGGAAAATTCTAGGTCCAGTGAGCAGAAAACTGATTCAGATTGCTATAAGGAGTTTATGGTCTCTTATCCAAATTATAGATTTAAACCATTTCACAGAATTCAAGACATTTGTTTATGAGCAAAGCTGGGTCTCTTTGAGGAAACATTCTTCAATGTAACATGAGTGAATCTTCCTCCACATTTTCTCCCATAGCAATGAAGCAATTTATAAAAGTGACTGTATATAGGATAAGAGTAAACCTCAGCCTTTGAGTTTTGTAGCCACTGGTGCCAGATTGATACTAATCCCAGTGACTTGAAACGCACTGGACAGATTTGGAGCTTATAGAGGTCAGAAGACATATAGTCTTGGACCAAGTTAAGGTAAGCTGATTATTTCCCTAGCCCAAAAAGAATAGCAAAAACGTGTATATTTAATGCATAACAAAATACTCACATTAGTTCCTCAGCTGGTGAAATGTGTACTATCATGATAGAAATGGCCTTAGGAGAAGCTACTGGAGCATTCTACCTCCCTATAACATGCTAACAGCAATTCTGCATTCCCAGGGAAATTTCAGAGATTAGTGTCACCATCAAAAGTTTAAAAAGGCAGGAGTAATCATTTCCACTACATCCACATTTACCTCTCCTGTTTGGACAGCACAAAAATCAGATAGATGGATCTTGAGCATGACTGGATTTTGCAAAATAAAGAGTCTTGACAAAAGAGCTCTAGTATGCAGCTTTAGATGTAGCATTTTTATTTTCTAACTTCTACTTACAGTAAATATAATCAGGAGCCATTTGCCTTTTCTTAGCAAGGAAAGCAGTACACTTTCACTGTCTTACCTGAAGATTGTTTCTGATCTCCTGCTATCTATCATAATAGGCCAGAGAGACCTTGATTTTTTGGCAACGCTACAGACTATCACATTTGTCTATAATATTGATGTTGTGCTAATTGAACAAACCAGGCAACTAATAGCAAAAAACCTAATAACCCTAATTTCCTAAGGAAGACATGATTGGTAGAGGGTGGGAGATAAACTTCAAAAATCACCTGCCAATTCATGTCAATATCTCAATAAAATTGGGGAAAAATTAAAAATTCAAAAATGAGGTATTCATCGATACTTGCAAAAGAAAAAAGTGGGAGATAAGTAGCTGAGCCATTTATAGCGCACAAAGAGATTGATGCATGCTTGATGAAGCTCTGGATAGTGGAGAAAATCCACATCACAAAAATGGTTCTGTACCACCTTTACTCTGTAGTTCAAGCATCTCTGCATTTAGCTTCCATGCCCAGAAAATCCACTAGTAGAGAAAATGCCTGTGGCGGATGGAAATACCAAATGGAGCTCTTGGAAAACTCCAGTGGGAGATTCTATTATAGCAGCAACCATTCTCCATTAGGAAAGTAAATTTTAGATTTCTGCTAGGCCCTGATATTGTCTAAACACTTGCCCATGGGACACTATATAACTATATGACTTGAAGTTTCCATTATGAAATGGATGGTATTTAATTAAAAGAATCTAAAAAATGGATATGCACTATAGCATCTCATGCTGATATGAGCATATCTGAAATGTATAATTGCATAAGCAACTGGCTCATTTACTCATGAGATTAACTCCTATCAAGTGCTATAGACTTTCTCAGGGGTGACACTAAAAGACAATGGTGAAAAAAAATCTTCCCCCAGAGAAGGGGAAGAATATCTGGTTGTCCAAGCAAACTGAAGGGGATAAAGTACAAGGTACACTGAGTTATGTGCAATGGCTAATAGATTGGCTAGAAAAAATAAGACTGGAAGAATAATAAGAAGGTTTGAATGATGAATATGTGAATAAGCCTTTCTGAATGGGCAGAGTGTGAAGATATTCCCATGGAAATATCCTCACTGAATGTCTACTGCAGAGCAACTTGGTGAAGAGTGAAAGCAATATAGAATTTGAGGAGGACAAAAGCAGGTATGATACTATTTAGACTTGCTTAATGTCCAACCACAGAGACAGAGACTGAAACAATATGTTAATCATTTCTTTTCTCTTTATTTTCCCCCTGCTATCCTAAAAAATGGATAGAAATATTAGCTAATGCTTTAGGTTTCAGATGTTAGTATGACTGAATCGATAACACGACAGGACAACCTGATAAGATAACTGAGAGAATTTTGTGCATTTCTTGTTTGCAGTACAGGAGGAAGAACAGGACTTAGGGACAGAGAGGTGGACTCTGTTAATTATCTTCCATTTTCCTCTCCAGACCTTTTACGCCTCCCTCCTCACTTACTGTTGATCCTAGAAGGCACATCTGTATGGACTGCCTCTTATAAGTTTTGGCTATTGATTAAGACTGACCAATAGGAAGCCTTAGAAGGATATCAGAGGGAAATAAGTCAGGAGCTTCAAGTCTTGGCTTCCACCACCTCCTATTTCCTCTTTTGTAAGTGCCTAGCATCCCACTCAGGATGCTATGTAATCTCTGCGCCTATTTATGTAATATCTTCTGAAATTTCCTTCACTCTTTTTCTTTGGAAAATGCTTATCATTCAGAATAGGTTCAGGGGTAACCTTTTCTAGGAAACTTTCATTTACTTTATAGATCATTCTTGTTACTCTTCATTTTTACTTTTATTTCCTTTTTGTATGTATCACTACCATTGTCCTATATATATCATACTGTAACCCTCAGTCTATGAAACTCCTCCTTTCCTGGACTGCTAACTGTCTTATTTATATTTTGTATTTTAAGTTACAAGCACAGTACCTGACATATAGTAGGTTCTCAATAATACTTGTTGAAATGTCAATGAGTAAACAGAAAAAAAAAAAAAGGGTGAAATATGACCTCGGAGAACATTGAAAGGCAGGGGCAATTGATATTTCTGGACTCCGTCTCTCAGAGTATTGAGATAGTACTGGTAGGTGTAAGAACAGCTATACAATAAAAGATGTTGAAAGTAAACCTCACATATTCTGTTTTGTCCATAAATAGTCCTAATTTCTAATGCAAAAACTTTAGTACAATATTTGAGTCAATATAATCATTGCTAGAAGATAAGCAGAACTGAGAGGAGGAGACTATGTCTATAAGAAACAATATGTTAGATGTATCCATGTAGATTCAACACATGTTTTTCAGCTGTGCCCATTCTTGGGTATTTCTGAGCCTACATCAAAACTGTTTTTCAAGGCCTACTTCCAGTTTTAAGTGTCCTTGCTAAGTTCTGAACACAGTTTAAAATTGTGCAATTAAAGACTCGAGAAATTCTTGTAAACATTTTAGGGACACTTACTGGCTGAGCTAACCCTGTTTCTGTTAAATTCCTGATTTGATCTGTTCCCGTGTGAAGCTATGGTGTAACTCTAGTAGTTCACTACCTATTTTTTTTGGAAAACATATACAATGAGTTATCCTGATTTACAAGTCAAATTCTGTTATATAGGTTTGTCTTCTGAAAAAGTAAGCAAAAGAGATTTGTAGGGAAGTTTTATTTTTTCCTTCAAAAATAGTTTGACTATAATAATGTAATTTAAAGAAACTCATAAAATAGTAGAATTTAGAAAAATAATCTGGAATAGGACATATGTATTCTAAAAGAAATGCATATCTTCGAACCTATCATATAGGAGACATTTAATAAGTATTTGTTGAGTGTATATATCCTCGTTAAATTCAGCAAAATTGAGAACTAATGGAACTGTTGCTATTAACACAAACCAGAGGCTTCCTCTTTGCCTGCTTTCTCCAGATGTCCATAGCAGCACATGGAGATACTGATGTGCAACAGGTAGATGCGCTGTACTAGTCACAGCCTGTAATCATCTATGAAATTATAGGTCATCTGTATACACCTAATGTATTTTTAGGCACGTCATCTCTGAGTACCGTATTCAAGCCTGACACCTCTTTCAGCTCATGTGCTAAATTGGCTTTATTTTTAGATTGGCTGCTTTTTTTGATAATTTTTCTTATACTCTTCTTCAAAATAAACATACTTTATGAGAAATACAGTAAGAAATGTTTCCTGGAAAACATTAATTTAAACTTATATCTTATTATATCAAAGGATATTGAGTTATTCATTGTCTTTAATTTTGGCAACCATCTACAACCGTGCAAGCAGAACTGTACCTGCAGATGCTTCAGCATGCATGTGTAACATTTCTTTTAAAATAACCCAAAATTCCAGCAGATCAAGCATATTCTTACATTAGAAAAGTAGATGAGCTACTGTCAACATCATACATGGGTATTTTCTAGCCCTGCAGTTAGTTATTGGTGACGTACAATTTAAAAAATGTATAATGTACAAATGATTGAGATACCAGTTTCTCTCTTTCCTTTTGGATTTGGATGTTGTTTGCTATTTAATCTGCAAGGTTTTTCTTTCTTTTTTTTTTTTCTTTCTGAAAATTTTTGTTACTAACATTATATTGCAAAATCAAGAATTAATGTAGCACATATTTTTTGGAAAGGTAACACAAGCAAACACTTTGATTTTCATGTTAGACAAAGCTTTTAGATATGTAATTAATATGTGAATCAGCAAAAGAAGATGTGTATTTTATTTCTCTTTATAATTTCTACACATTTACACTGATGCTGTAAATCATGATGCCAAGTAAAACATGTTTTATTTCTGTGCAAAGAAAATAGCTGTTACTCCTTTCTAACTTTTTCCCTATCAAAACCAGAATTTTGAAATTGTCAGATTATAGCATGTCTGATGATGAGATAGAACTATAAATGAGCAAAAAAGTGAAGAGGTTTAAATTGTGTCCTACATTTATGTGATTAACTTTTTTCTTTCTATAGCTTAGTTCATTCCCATAGAGAGGGTGCAAATTTCAAAACAGATTTTTGAAAAGATTTTTGAAATATCAGTTTCAAAAGTGTTCTGTAAATTGCCTCATAAATAATTATTAAAATGTCTTTATTTACTCTGTGCTAGTGAGCAAAAGGAATGCAGAGGTAATAAAAAATAAAGGAAACTATATTTGCTAACACGATATAGAATAATGTTCAACTTTTGAATAGGTAAATGGCACTTTTTAAAACTTTTGTAAATTAGGAATGGTGTGGACAATCCTTTAAATGTTTTGGCCAAAATATTATAATTGTTGTCTAAAATTATTTTATGTACTACTACAAGAGTACTGCCAATTAGACTGACATAGTACTTTCTTATAGCTTATAAATTTAATTTTATTATTTGGAAAAAACTCTTTTTAGACTATGCAGACAGATTTTTTTTTTATCATGTGTAAAAGTTATGTATACAGGCAAAAAATAAATTGGTTAAGATATTGATAAAATTTCCTTATATTCAGAATTTGACATTCCCAAATCACTTTTTGGCTCAAAGTCATCATTTTGTTTTCCACATAATGTCATTTTTTGTACATTTTTTAAAAGATTGCTCCCATATTATTGCTAGGATTTTCTCCCTGTTGATTGATGCTCATTCTGTAAGTATTGAGGCAGCTGCACAAGTAATGACAGCTACATCATACTAATCACCTTCTTTTTAGTGGTTGTAAGATACACCCTCACTTCAGAGTTATTGAAAATGAAAAAAAAAAAAAGACACAGAATCAACTAGATTGTAATAGTTATACAAGTAATTGATCTGCCCTGACATATAAAATAACCAATTATATCAAGGTCAACTCCATTATTTCAACCATACTGCAGTTACAATATATTCTGAAAAAAATTTAGAAAAAAAATAAAGGCAATTCAAAGTAGTAAATGAAGGATTGTGTAACTGAAGATAATTATTATCTAATGATGGAGTTTTGTGATAATAAAGTGAAATACTCAACTCTTAATAGCCATGGATTGGACTTTTAAAAATACTTTCTCATTGACTATTTTATGATTTTATGCTATCTAATTTGTAATTTTATAGATGTCAATCTCAAATGTTCTACTTTTGTTAATTAAAATACTAAATTGATCATGTCACAGATAATTCACTGAAGTTGCTTAATTAATCACAACTCAAAAGTAACAGTGTTTAAAAGAATAATAAATTGTATAAAAGATTATTTTTGAAAAATCTTTATAATAATCTGAAATTATGTTAAGGGTATTTTTTTTAACTTTTAGTCTTTAATTTTAAAACGTGGCTGTAATATTCTTTCCTTTCTATAATCCAAAGCAAATTCAGTTGGATTTGGTTTTGTCTTATATAAAGAACAGCATATACTGTCATAAAGATAAAACATGACACGACCACTCATCTTAATAAGTGATGTGTGAAGATGCGAAAGAACATCTCTCCACTAAAAAGTGCCTTAGATCATCATACTTAATGTTTAATACTTCTACCTAAATTATGAGCAAGTACTCACTTTGTCAAATTTTTAAAATCAAATTTAATTGCATTAGAAGACATCCATCATACTGTGACACTATGTCTTCATTTGTGTTATTTCCAAAATGTTTATTTAAAAACACATTGTGTATTACTCTAAATTAAATTATGACAGTTATAGTATCATTTTTCATTTTGCAGAGAAATGCATATATAAAACATTCCTCTGTGTTTTAGTTTAGAGTACATAAAATATAATCATGTTTCAGATCAGGAAATAGCACTCAAACTCAGAAAATCAAAGAAACAGCAAGAAATTGGATAAAGAAATAAGAAAGATACACATTATTCACATCGATGTAAACAAAAAAAAAGGAGGATGTATAGACTCTGATTGATGTTTTGGAAACATCAAAAAATTTGAAGCATGAAAATTGGTTTTTAAAATGCCAGGTGTCTGCCAATGTTATGTTAAAACCAAAGGTATCTCTGCTGAGCATTTTTCATTAGCTTTGGTATTTCTTGAACTTGGCTACTCTATCCAGATTCTTAAATTCCTTTGAAGAAAGCAGCTTAAAGGTCTCAGATAAAATAAAAATCATAAAAGCATTCAAATTTAGGAATGTAAAAACTTTCTTTATTCGATCGCATTACCTTTTAAGAGTAAATTTTATAATGAAAGAACAAACATTTTATACACAAAATCTAATATTTAGCTGTCTTTATATTCCTTATGAATAAATAATGATGTTTCCAGGGGAATAAAGGATAGTCTGTAATTTTATGAAAAATACTAACCTGACAGCAGATTAAAATCACAAAATGAAATTTAAAATTTTAAAATTATTCTGAATTATATTTAGGCAGCACATTAACAGAAAGTTTAAAATTGAAATTTTCAAAGGTAACCCTTTCAATTCTTTAGAGACATTTAAAAAAAAAAAAAAGGAACATTTACTCCTTCCCCATTTCTTTCAAATTAAGAATCTCATTGGACATCCAAACACTGGTCTATTCTGTGGCTTGTTATTTTTCATTAGCATCAGCAAAACTAAAAATATTTGGTCACCTTTCTCTGTATAAAGAAGGAAGAGTGAAATTCTTATTTTATAGAGCAAGTACTATAGACTCAATGTTTTTCCTCATAGTATCTCATTTAATCCTTACTAAATGACACATGCCCCCTCCACACATATATGTATAAACAATTAATTTGCTGATAGAAGGTTGCTAATCAGTTGATATTGAAATAAAGATGTTATTCTGGATTATCCAGTTGGATAATCATGTTGGCCCTTAAAAGTGGAAACAGAAAGCAGAGGAGTGAGTCAGAGATAAAATAAAAAGGAAGAGCAATTCGAAGCATGGCAAGGACTCAACCCCAACTGTAACTGGTTCTGTTGAAGGAAGGAGAGACCATGAACCAAAGAATGCAGATGGCCTCTAGAAGACAATAAAGGCCCTCAGCTGAGAGCCATTAAGGAGTGCTATTGTGGCAATGGATTGAATTCTTCCAACAAATGGAAAGAGCTATAAATGGAACATCCCGTAGAGCCTCCAGAAAGGAATTCTACCCTGCCTCTACCTTGTATTAATATTAATGTGTATCTGTATGTAATATATAGTATAATTTAATATAAACATTTTATACATATCATATATATATATATATATATATATATATATAGAGAGAGAGAGAGAGAGAGAGAGAGAGAGAGAGTTATATTTAATGCCTCCCTATAGAAGTTTATTTTAGAAATTAGAATTGAATTAAGTAAATGTTAAGAAAGCCTTAACATGTTATCATGGGGCTGAAGTCAACATATGAAATGTTCCACAGTAAAGTGGTGGTAATTGAGGACATGAATTGTTATAGATAGCTATTAAGAATGTAGTAAAATCACCCCATAGAAGAAACTAATTTTTTAAAATATTAAACTAAACATATATTGTAAAATTTTAAATACACAAGATTTAGTGTTTCACTCCTGAAAACTAAAATAGAAGTGACTTTTCTCAAAAAAAGGATAGTATAGTAAAATAGATATAAATCTATATATGAATTAAACATCCTGCTTATAAGACAATAGAAGAAATGCAATTTATCAAACTGAAACATAATATGTATGTAGTAATTTGGGTTTTACAATCATATTTTTAATTTTTAAACAGTTTAATGGCCGTATAATTGACATATAATAAGTTACACATAATGATACAATATGACAAGTTTGACATATGTACATACTCATGAAACATTGAAACAATCAAGATAAGACCTAAAAGTCTCCTATGTCATCCTTTCATCTCACTCAGCTCCTCCCCATCTTATTCCAGGCAGCTGCTTATCTGCTTCCTGCCACCATAAATTTGTCTGTGTTTCCTAAAATTTTATATAAATGGAGTTGTAAAGTATATGCCTTTGGGGGGGGTGCTTATTTCACTCAGTATATTTATTTTGAGACTCATCCATGTACTGTTGTATATCATTTGTCAGTTCTATTTATTGCTCAGTAGTCTTCTATTGCATAGAAATAACATCAATATGTCACAGGAATATCAATAGGAATACCTTCTGTTGATGGACATTTGATTTGTTTCCACTTTTTGACTATTTCAAATGAAGCTATGAACTTTCATTTTGGTGTGGATATATGCTTTGATTTCTCTTGGATAATACCTAGAAGTCGAAAGGCTGAATCATCTGAAAAGTATAGGTTTACCTGGTTAAGAAATTGCCGAGTTTTTTTCCAAAGCAATTATACTATTTTACATTTGCACCAGCTTTCTGAGAGGTACAGTTCCTTCACATCCTCACCAACATCTGGGATGGCCAGTCTTTAATTTTAGCCAATTTACTATCTATAGCTTCAGTGAAGGGTCTGTTCAAAATTTTTGCACATTTATATCAGTTGTTTTCTTGTTGAATATTGAGAGTTTTTATATAATCTGGAGATGAATCCTTTATCAGATACATGATTTGAAAAGTGTTTTCTCCCAGTGGCTTGACTTTTCACTATCTTTAAGAGTGGTTATCGATATAGTGTTTTAATATTAATAAACTCTAATTTATCATCTTTTTTTCTTTTCTGACATGAACTTTTGATACCATATTTAAGAAAATTGCCTGTTTCTCCCATGATTTCTTATAGAAGTTTTATGTTTTAAGTTTTCATTTAGGTCTATGATCCATTTTGGTTTAAGTTTTCCATATAATACAGGTGTGTCTATACACATACACACACACACATGCATGCACACACACATATAATTGCTATAAGAATTTTGATTATTATAGATTCAAAATTCTTATAGCAATATATTTTGAAAAGACTATCCTTTACTGAATTGTCTTTGCATCTGTATCAAAAATAAGTATTATATATATGTGGGTCTGTTTCTACATGCTCTATTTTGTTCAATTGATGTATTTCTCTACCTTAAACTAATTTAACACTGTCATTTTAATGAGTGTTAAAGTCAGATTATGTTAGTTTCCTCATTGTGCTTCTCTTTCAAAGTTGTTTAGAGTTTCTAGCTCATTTGAATTTTTTTTGTGTGAACTTTAGCACTAGATTGTCAAGTTTGACAAAAACAAACAAAAACAAAAAACTTCTGTGCTTTTTATTGGTGTCACATTTAAGTTGAAAATTGATTTAATATTGAGTCTTCTGACAAAAAAAATATCATTTCATATATTTAGAAGTATTGATTTCTTAGTAATGTTTCAGAAGTTTTAGTGTTCAGATCTTGCACCTATTTGGTCAGGTTTTAGCCCAAGTATTTACATTTTCTGATGCTAATGCAACCATTTTTAAAATTTTATAATTCTATAATTTTAAAAAATTATTTTGATTATTTCTAAAATATAGAAATGCAATTTATTTTTATATGAATATTGTACCCTGTAGCCTTGCTAAACTCATTTATTTGTTAGCTTTTTTTTTTCAGATTCTGTTAAATTTTTTAATAGATGATCATGTAATCTTTGAATAAAGAAATTTATACTTCTTTTCCAATTTGAATGCATTTTGTTTCTTTTTCTTGCCATGTTGTCCAGGGTAAAACCTCATGAGCAATGTTGAATAGAAATGGTGAGGCTAGAAATTCTTGTCTTGTTTCTTATCAGAGAGGAAAAATGTTCCATCTTTCAACATTAAGTGTATTAACTGTAGGTTTTCTAAAGATACTTCTTATCAGGGTTAGGAACTTACCACATATTCCTAGTTTGCTATAAGTTATTATCAGAAATATATATTTATATTACATTTTGTCAGATGCTTTATATGCATCTCTTGAGATGATATAGCTTAAAATTTTAGTTTGTTAATAATGTCAGTAATACTGATTTTTGAATGTTAAATACATCTTGTATTCTTGGGATAAATCCCACTTGTTTATAATGGATGATCTCTTTTACATATTGTATTTGCTTTGCTACTATTTTGTTTAGAATTTTTTCTTTGTTTATGCAATACTACATTGTTTTATTTTCTTTTAATGTGTTTGTTAGGTTTTGGTATTAGAGTAAACCTGGCCTCAGAATTAACTGAGAAGTATCCTATTTTTTTTTTCAGTTTTCTACAAGAGTTTTTTGAGAATCAGTATGATTTATTCATTATATATTTTTAGAATTTACCAATGAAACCATTGGAACATGGAGTTTTCTTTGTGAAACAGTTTAACTACATATTCTGTTCTTTTAATAGATATAGAGCTATTTAAACTATGTTTTAGTAGAGGACACTTTGCAAATTTGGGTCTTTCAAGGAATTTGGTCATTTAATATAAATTGTCAAATTTACTGGTATAGCATTTTTTAAAAATATAATATTATTTTAATGCCATTTACTATCTAGCTAATGTATAATAATATCAACTCTATAATAATCTAGAAGACTTTGGTAATTTGACTCTTTTCTTCCTTAGCCAATCTGGCTGAAGATTTTGTTTTGTTTTGTTTTCTTGATCTTTTTAAAGTACCAGCTTAGATTTTTTAAACTTTTTCTCTTATTTTCTGTTTTATTTATTTGATTTTTCTCTAAATTTTTTCTTTGAATTTTTTACCTTTCTTCTGTTTATTTTTATTTTAATTTGCTCTTTTCTTTGTGTTTCTTTGTGTGTGTGTGTGTGTGTGTGTGTGTGTGTGTGTGTGGTAGAAACTGAGGTCATTGACTTGAGACATTTATTACTTACTAATATGAAAACTGAATGCTATAAATCCGCTCTCCACCAGGTACTGCTTTCTCAACATTTTTCAGTTTTTGATATACAATATTTTTATTTTCATCCCATTTAAAATATATTTATTTCCCTTTTTCATTTCATTTCATTTCTTTTTTGACCCATGTTCAGTTACGTTCATTTATAGAGATACACTTTACATCTAGCATCAAGTTAATGACTTTTTTCCATTCTTGCAGTGTTAACTGTCTTATGATGATGAATTTTTTGATAGTCTTTATTTGCCTACGTTTTTTTTCAGAGCTTTTATTAATTTTTTTAATACTTTAAAAAAATTTTAAATTATAGTTGGCATACAATATTATATCAGTTTCAGGTATACGACATAGTGATTAGACATTTATATAACTTGTGAAGTGACTAAATCATGGCCACTTAATTAACTAGCACTTGTCTTCTGGTTAAAATGGCCCACATATATTTTGTACAGTTACAAATCCAGGTTTATAGTCTCCTTTAAAAGAAAGCTGTCTAGTATTGTCCACCTGACATTAAAACATCACCCAAATTAAATTTGATAACATTTAAAATATTATTTCAGTATCAGACAAGCAGAAATCTTTTCTTAGAACATTGAAACTGTGGTCTCACACAGATAGAGGTTTGCCAGAAAAGGGACATTAACCCCCATGACTGATGTGGTAAAGTTTTAAAGAGCTTTAAATAACTTGCATAGTAATAAAAATAATAGTATTGTGGAGTAACTCTATTCAGAAAATGTTCTGAAAGAAATACCATTAGCGATGGACAAATATAACAAATGGTTAGTGATCCAAATGGGAGAAGATGGAAGGAGTAATGAGATATCCTAGAGGACCTTCTTTTACTTATTAGTTCAGGATAGATATAGGCTTCAGCTTGGGTTCTTGGAAGGGAGGCAAAGAGATCAATCCTTTTTAATTCCCATGATGCTATTGTGCGACATGGGATACTATTTTTCTATTATAAGGAAATGCAATACATCAAGGCTACATGGTATGTGTTTTAAAGCAGATAGAAGAATTGCCTAACACAGGAACAAACATTTGTTTAAAAATTCTTATAACTGCTTTCTCTCCTCTCCATTATATCTTTACACACTGACAGGTTCTAAGTTACATAGCAGTTATAATTTAATTTGAGGTCAGATAATCATTCTGGGGCAGTAGTTACAAATAAGAGCCATGTTTTAGATGGCATGAAGTAAACGCATTGTGGCACTTTATCACTATTTTCCCAAAAAGAAGTTTATCATTATTCTCTTGATCAGAACCTGAATGAAACACTGTCTGGCATATGGTTAACACTAAACAAATGGTAGCAGTTATTCTTATTACCTGCTCTTCCCAAATGAGATTTTGTCGGTATAACACCTTATACATTTTTTTAAACTAATATGCAGTTCCTTGATTTTGTGAAACTTTTATTCATATACCCTTGAAAAGACTCCTTTCAGAATTAGACCAAGACACATGGCTACTAGAAAACGATGATCACTTTTTCTAGCTGCCAAGTGGAAAGATCGTGACATAGTTTGCCCATACAGCTCAATGACAACTGACAGATGACTTGCCAGACTAAAAAGGATTACTAGCCAAATCTTAAATCTCTAACAGTATTTCCCTAAATACTTTAGATATTTTATTATTCAAAGTTACTATTTAGCACAGGACTTCATATCACAAAATTATAGAATATTTGAGGCTATGTATTTTCTGAGAAAAACATAATATTGTTTAATATAATATAATTCCTCTGAAAATAAGCTCTCTCTAGTACATGTGGCATACATGCAGTAAATGAGGTATCTAGACTCTCAGCGCATTATGTCTGATGGCCTGTTAGTTTACCATTTATCATATTGGCATGATATAGTATGAAAATGGTATTCTGTGTTCAAATTAATTTTAGAATGTTTTATTAAACAAATCAAAACAAGTTTTTTTTTTCTTTTACTCCATAATTTCTTAGTGCCTTGGTAGATAAATACATATGATCCCCAACTTACAATGGTTCAATTCAGGATTTTCTTGCTTTATGATAATGTGAAAGTGATATGTATTCAGTAGAAATGTACTTCGAATTTTGAATTTTGACTTTTCCTGATAGGATAGGTGTATTAAATGCATTTTCAACTTACAGTATTTTCGGATTATGATGGGATTATCAGACCATAATCCCCTTGTAAATCAAGGAACAGCTGTATATATTATAGATCTCCTAGAAGGAGTAGTAGAACATGCAGTACTTGCCAGCACATTTGTCTGTGGAATATCTTTTTAGGCAATTTAGTAGCAACTCCCTAAGAAACAGCACTTGAGGATCTACTGCTGTAGCACACAGTCACATGTTTGTGAATTTTTGTGAGTGAATCATAGTTCAAATACAGAAATATTTAACCAATAAATCAATACTAATAAGGATAGAGCTCAGAGGAAAATACATTTCATTATTTCTGAATTATTATATTACGTTATTAAGTACAAAAAGATATATAAAAACCGATGAATACTTTTATTTGATTTTAATTTTTCATGAAAAGATGATAACATTACACATAAAAATTTTTACAATATTTAATGATTTATAAAATGTAAGTCATATTTTGTTTTAAAAAATTATTAAATGAAGTTTGATATATTTAAAATATCTTTTAGTTTAGAAAGAAAGTCTGAATTATAGATGAGATACAGAAGAAATGAAAATGATGCATTATGATGTCACAGCCAACATTCACTATATTGCTTCCTTACCTGTAGAAGCTCTTAAAATAAATAATGAGAAATTCAATTACCATATAGTTCTTCAGTAAAAATGAAAAATAGAATAAAATCTCATAAAATGAAATGGTCTTTGTGGCCTAAGAGTGAACATGTGTCAGTATGATCTGGGATTTATTATGTGTGAGGTGAAATACAATCCTCATGATGTATTTTCTACTGGAAAGATTAGAATTTAGAGACTGGTTTTAGTTAGATATTTCAAAGTTTAAAGCAACATGGAGAGGCTGGTACTGAAGAATTCATAGATTAAAATTTTGAAAATAAGATCTAACAATAAGTGCTTAAGAAGTCAGAATTAATTAACTTTGAGAACAGTAAATGAGAGTAGACAAGACTATATTCAGGATGATTTTCATATAATCATTCTGAACAATAAGAAATTACGAATATAAACATCACTAAATTGAAAGTAGAGTGAGATATAGTTTGGAAAAAAATTTGTTTTTTAGATGATAACTATCATATTTAAATTCTACTATTTGTTTTTGAAAGTATATACACACACATATATGTTATGTACGGCTGTATGTATCTTATATATGTTATACATATTTGAGAAATTAAAATATTTCTATGTGAGGTATTACTTTGAAATTTTAGGAGTCTACACAAGTGAGGATATTTGATAATCTAACTTATGGACAATTCAAACAACTCGAGTTTTTAATGATCAATTTAATAGTGGAAAATTAGATGAAGCAACGAGGGGGAAAGTTATAAGGAGTAAGAGTAGCAGTGACCAACTTTAATGTGTTTTGCAGGACAGGGCAGTGAAAATGTATATCATTTTAGCCCGGAGATATTTAATTTTGAATGTTGCTTTATTAACTTATCGGTAGTTGTTTTAAAATGTTACATTATCTCTACCAGTTTCATGTACCAAATGTGGATAGTAAGTAACATATACAACTTTAGTAGAATTATTGGAAGATTAAATATACTGTAGATAAAGTATCTAGCTAATAATAATAGCATTGTTTATTGATTATCTATTATATAATTTATCTATTTAAGTATAGTTGGTATACAAAATTGTATTAGTTACATTAGTTTTAGCTGTACACTATAGTGATCAACATTCTTATACCTTACAATATGATCACATCACTAATTCTGATAATTGTCTTTCGCCGTGCGAAATTATCACAATATTATTGACTTGTATTTTCTTTCACCCATTTAACCCACCCCCTTACCTCTGGTAACCATCCCTTTGATCTCTGTTTCCATGAATCTTTGTTTTGTTTTGTTTTGTTTGCTTTGCTCTTTTAGATTCCACATATAAGTGAAATAATCTAGAATTTATCTTTCTCCCTCTGCTTTATTTCTCAGCACAAAATCTTCTAGGTTCATCCATGTTGTCACAAATGGCAAGATTTCATTCTTTTTTGTTGTTGCATAATATTCTATTTTGTGTATATATGTATATATCATATCTTCTTCATTCATATATTGATACCGAGGTCGTTTCTATATCTTCGCTATTGTAATCAATGCCGCAATGAACATAGGAGTGCATATATCTGTTTGATTTAATGTTTTCGTTTTCTTCAGATACATACCCATAAGTGAAATTGCTAGGTTACATGGTAGATCTATGTTTAATTTTTTGAGGAATCTTCATAGTATTTTTTTACAGTGGCTGTACCAATTTGCTGTCCCACAAACAGTGCATAAGGTTTTCCTTTCCTCCACATCCTCGCCAATGCGTGTTATTTTTTGACTTTTTGATAATAGCCATTCTGACTTGTGTGATGTGGTATCTCACTGTGGTTTTGATTTACATTTCCCTGATAGTTAAAGATAACCATCTTTTCATATGTCTGTTGGCCATCTGTATGTCTTCTTTGAAGAAATGTCTCTTCATGTCCTCTATTCCTTTTTTGATCAGATTAGTTTTTTAGGATTGAGTTATATGACTTTCTTATATGTTTTGAATATGAACTCCTTATCAGATATATTATTTGAGAATACATTCTCTCATTCAGTAGACTTTTTGTTTTATTGATGGTTTCTTTTGCTGTGCAGGAGATTTTCTATTTGATGTGGTCCCATTTGTTTATTTTTGCTTTTGTTCCCCTTGCTCAAAGGGACATATCCAAAAAGACATTACTCAGACTAATGTCAGAGAGTGTACTATCTATGTTTTCTTCTAGGAGTTTTATGGTTTTGGGTCTTACATTTAAGTTTTTAATCCATTTTGAATTCATTTTTGTATATGGTATAAGAAAATGGTCCACTTTCTTTCCTTTCCTTTTCTTTTTTTTTTTTTTGCATTTATTTGTCCAGTTTTCCCAATACCACTAGTCAAAGAGACTGTCATTTTTACATTATATGTTCTTGTCTCCTTTGTCATAGTTTAATTGAACCTATAAACTAGGATTTATTTCTGAGCTCTCTATTCTGTTTCATTGATCAATGTGTCTGGTTTTGTTCCAGTATCATACTGTTTTGATTATTATTGCTTTATAGTATAGTTTTAAATCAGAGACCATGACCTCCAATTTTGTTCTTCTTTCTCAAGATTCCTTTTGCTATTCATGGTCTTTTGTGGTTGTATATAAATTTCAGAATTATTTATTCTAGTTCTGAGAAGAATGGCATTGATATTTTGATTAGGATTGCATTTAATCAGTAAATTGCTTGCTTTGGGTCGTATGGTCATTTTAATGATATCAATCTTTCCAATCTAATATGTGTTTTTAGATTTTGTAGAAAGTTAACTGAGGCTAAAAAAAAAATGCAAATACTGAGAAAAATGCCTGAGATCAGAATTTAGTCTCTTGTCTTATAATCCAGTGCTCTATCTAGTATATCAGAGCAACTTCTCTGTCTTCTATAGTTCATCACAGTTTCACATTTTCTTTTCTTAAGAATTTATCATTTTTAATCTGTCTTATTATATTTTATGTATTAACTTTATTCATAAATTGTGAGCTTTGTAAAATCTCATCCATATTTATGTCTTTCATTCCATTACAAACAATGATTTAAATATCCTAGATGTTTTAAATGCCTATTGGATGAGTAAATTAACAAATTCAAAAAGAATGACAGCAGTAATTAAATTCCCTTTCAATGGATCCAAAAATTCACCTAATTCTAGATGCTTTTTTAGCGAATGCTACATTGATGTGGGGTTGCAGTATTTAAAAATCATTACAAATATCCCAACTTTACCTTCTGGCAAATTCTACTTAGGTATATAATCATAATGCTAATTTGAACTTTACAGTTAATGCTTCTCAATTTATTTATTGCCATTGATTCTAGAACTAACTTTTTACAGTACTTGAAGGTTTAAAGCTGTTGTGATTTTAGAAAACAAAACAAAACAAAATATCAGTTCCTCATTTTTAGCAGACTGTCATGCGTCTAGTTAATAAAGTGCTAACAAATATACTAAGTGACATTTTGAAACAAAAATCAAAGGAAGTACTGTATGGACACACATTGCACATTTAAAGTCCTAATTGAGATATGTACTTAATTATTAAATTGTAATAGGAAGACAAGAAAGTCTTCTCTGGTTAATGAATAGATACTTTTGTAAAGAAGGTTGATATAATATAATCTTATGCTAGAAAAGATAGATTATAAATATCAAATAATACTGTTTAAGAGCAAAGATTAAAATCTTGGAGAACTGTTTTAATGAAGAAAAAAAATAAGTTTGCTTCTGATTTTGTCAGAGTTACAAAATCTGAGGGAAATCAGGCTGAATCATCTTTCCAACCTACAATCTAAGATGGATGGGAAGCAGCTGAGTGATGATT
Organism: Eonycteris spelaea; assembly: GCA_003508835.1. Taxonomy (NCBI): domain Eukaryota; kingdom Metazoa; phylum Chordata; class Mammalia; order Chiroptera; family Pteropodidae; genus Eonycteris; species Eonycteris spelaea. The sequence continues at coordinate 6,920,661 of PUFA01000046.1, forward strand.
ATTGTGAAGAGAAGACACCAAAAGAAACGGAGGCATCTGCAAGTACTCAGGCTTACACCACAAACTGGTGGCATATGTAAATTCTATTGGGGTCTTTGAAAGCTAATGATTAAATGCTCAAAAAGCACAGTAGCAAATGTTTTCCTCTCCCATAGCCCATGTTGAAATCTTCATGCTAATTAGTATTAGGGGCAAATGTCACATATGGATTTAAGTGGAAATTTCTGAAGAATATAACATACAGATTCTGTATTTGAGTGAAAATAGTTTAAGAGAAGCACAAGGGAAGAAATCCCTGTATGGAGATTGTTAAGACAAAATCAATGACTCTTTGGGGGACCTTAGTAATTTAATTTTATCCAGGCTCATGTATAACACCTTGCACTTTTATGAAACTGCAGTCCTAATAATATAGTGCCATCTAGAATATATTCTGAATTATCATGTTGGGGGACCATGAAGTGTTAACAGATATGGCCATAACCAAACTCTCACTAAAGGAGTCAACTGTTATATGCATAAACAGTTTTTTTTTTAATCTTCCTTTATCATCCTTACATATCCCTATTCATGTTTCCATTTCTTCAATTAAAAAAGTGTTTAGTAATTCTGTTTTTAACCAGTATTTTTCATTTTGCATAAATATCCATTAATAGAAGCTCATGAAAGGTATTGGCAAAAACCCATGAACATCAAAATAAATGAAATTTATTTAATCCACATACGAGTATTATATAGTCAATAAAACATTCTATATTAGGAATTGTATGAATCTAAAAGAAGTGTAACAAGAGACTTATGACCATAATGTGCTTGCAATTTCGTTGGGCATATCAGATAAAATGAGTCTTTATAATAGCACTAGCCAATAATTTTATGTACTAATTTCTCTCATTCATTCTATCAGCAAATCCTCTTGGCATGATCTCCAAAATCTATTTTAAATCTTCTCACATCTTTGCCAGTGCTCCACTTTAAGTTTGCATCATTCTCTCTAGGACTAATATCATTGCTTTCTAAAAGATTTCTATGTCAACTGTCCTCTTTTTTTCTTGTTCCCCTCCTCTACCCAATCTGTTCTCTAAAGACATCAAAAGTAAAATTTTAAGATACATTTCTTCCCTGATGAAATCTGTCACTGACTTTCCACCAGACTTGCAAAACATCTAAACTCATGGCCATGGCCTTACAGATAAAAATAATTGGCATCTGCCTATGTACTCAACCTCACTTCATACCACTTTTCCTCTCTCACACAGTGTATAAAACAAATGGATCTTTCTAGTTCTGAATACAGTAGGTTGTAATTTCTCTAGGATCTTTACATTAGCTATATTCTTTAACTAGAATGCTCTTCTCTTGATGTGAACTTGGATGTCTCTTTATATTATGTATATATCAACTTAAACATTTTTTCCTTAGGCCAGTTCGTATTATTTAAAAATTGCTGGCTAACAAATTATCCCATAACTTAGTCACTTTAAACCAACAAATATTTATTATATCACAATTGCTGTGGGTCAGGAATGACTCAGAGTGAGTTAGTTGAGTAGCTCTGGCTCAAGGTCTCTCACAAGTTTACAATCAAGGTGTCAGTCAGGACCACAGCGTAACTCAAAGTTCAGTTGGGGGGAGATTCGTTTCCACTCTCACTTGTGTAGCTGTTGACAGGCCTCAGGTATTCACTGGATATTGGCCAGAGACATTTGTTTTTCATTATATCAGCCTGTTCACAGGGCTTCTTAAAACATGGTAACTAATTTCCCTCAGAGCAAGCCAGCAAAAGAGAGCCCAGGATGGAATCTATAGTCTTTTTAACCAAATCTCAGAGAAATTAAATCACTTTGGCTGTGTTCTATTCGTTATAATCTAGTCATTAAGTCTAACCCGTGCAACAGTGTGACTACCTGAAAGGTAAGGTTCATTTGGGGCCATTTTAGAGGCTGCCTACATCAGTTTGTACTAAGGCTTCCAATGACCCATGTCCTCCCACATGCAGAATACACCCCTTTCTAGGTTTCCAAAAAGTTTAATGCTATCACAGCAAGAGTCCAAAATCCAGGATCTTATAATTTAAATCTGGTATAGATGTAAATGAAGGTCCTCAAGAATAGCTAATAATGTACATCTATATGAATATTGTTCCCCTTGATCTGTAGAACCATGAAACTGAAGAGACGATAATGCTCTCCAACTACCCCCACACAGATTCAAAATGCAGTAGTGAACAGGTATAGTGAAACTGCTATAGACATTCATCTTGGAAAATAAGTCAGAAAGAAGTCACTAGTTTGTAGCGATTCAAAAGTTTAGTCAGGTAAATGTTGGAAGTTTCTTGATTACTTTTCAAAGCCTGAAAATATATATATTTTTTAGGTTTTCAGTTGTACCCTGTGAGCTCTTGGTTCCATTCTTTGAGTATTCTTCCTTTTTCCTGAAAGGTAGCATGTGCTTTCAGCTACCAGCTTCCTCAGCTTACTTACTGCCAGTAGAATTATGGGAGTAGTATTACCTCGTTACATTTTATGCTATTTCTATCTCCCTCACTCCATGCTAGTAGATTTTCTGCTGATATAAGTCTTTCAGAAACATCGAAGGCCACCTGTGAATCTTATCGAAGTTTACTTAGAAGTCACATCTATGGAACTTTTTAAAATACTTCTTCCTGACCTCAGGGTTCTCCTGAGATCACTGCTGGATAATGCCCTTAAGCTTCGTCAAGATCCTACTGCTTAATTGAGACAACTTGTTAGGCACATCTTTAATTTCTCTACGGGCTTTTACATGATTGAAAAGTACTTTGAGACAAATTTTTGATGTGTCATAGGTCATAATGAAAGTTTCATTGTCACACCATCAGCTTCATCTTTAGACCATGATTTTCAGACAATATCCTGGATTTAATGTTTGCACAAATCCATACATTTATTTTTATTATCATTTGCTATGTGGAGAGGCTGAGAATTTCAAATCCATTAAGCCCTGGCCCTTGTTGTTTACCAATCTTCCCTCTATTTATCTTTCTCATCTTGCATTTTACTATAAGCAGCAAAATAAATGAAACAGAATTTTTAACACTTCGTTTTGAAATTCCGAGCTATATCATCCAGGTCTTTAGGGACATTTTCTACATCCCATGTAACTTCCCATAGCAATGTTGCTAAATATCTTGCTGATATTTCCTGAGTTTTTAATAAGACCACTTTTGTGTAAGCCCTTACCTACAACAACCTCAAAGTCCAAAATTCTATGAATAGTGTTGTCTAAGAATTCTAAACATTCATTAAAATTCTCTGATAACTCACTTTCTAATCCAAAGCTCCTCCCACATTTTTAATATTTCTTATGACATTCCAATTCCAGGCACCCAAATATGAACTACACTATAGAAGTATAACAAATATTCCAAAAAAATAATGTCTTAGAACAGCAACAACAAAAATTATCATCTCTAGTTTCTGTGGGTTAACAATCCAGGTGCATCTAACAGGGTGACTCTGGCTCAGTGTCTCTCATAGGCTGCAATCAAGCTATCATCCAGGACTGCTGTGATCTCAGTATTTGACTAGAGGAGGATCCTCTTACACGCTCGCTCATGTGGCTGTTTTCAGTTGTCAGGACTTCACAGGCTGTTGACCAAAGGCATTAGTTTACACATGCATTCTCTAGAGAGAATGAGTCTAAGACAGAGCTACAGCCTTTTTATAACCTAATCTTAGAAGTGATATCCCATTTACTTTTGCTGCATTCTTTATTACAAGTGAGTCAAATAAGTCCAGCCCATTTTCAAGAGTGGTATTTATAAAAGTACAAAGGCCAAAAGGTGCGGATCATCAGGAGACATCTGAGAACCTACTCACTGAAGAGGTCAGCTATGATGATTCTATATAACCTATTCACCCAGTTACTCCTTGTGTCATTCTATATTAACTTTCTTCATTGTGCTTGTTTTCTGATACACACACAAACATACACACAAACACACATATATTTATGTCTTTATTAATTTCATTGTCACAAATTAGTGTGAAAGCATGGGTACAATTTACAAAAATAGACAAAAGCAAGTTGATACAAAAACTTACAAAGTATGTCAATGGGGAAAACATAATCAGAGCTGCATTTTAGATTCCGAAAAGTCGAGATGAGATAATAAGATCAATGTAACTTAGAGCCAAAGACCACTCATCAAAGATAAGAGTGGTTTGGCATAAAATATAGGAGTTAATTCAACTTTCATGAATGTGGCTATCTAGATTTTGGAAGTCATAGAGTTAGGAAAAAAATTAGATGGATATTAAAATGGAATAGACAGAGGTTCAGAGAATAAAATGTCTATTCTAGGTATTGTAAAGAATTTGACAGGAGCAAGAAGAATATTGAGAAACAAGATACTTAAATACAAAATGGAGACATTAAGCCTTAATTTAATAGGCAATAGGGATCAATATTGGGGAAAAAGTGTTTAGCTATCTGTTCTCTTTAAAGATAACCTGTGGAATTGTCTCTAAATATGAATTGGAACTGTATTATCTTGGATAGGAGACTTTTCTTAATATTCTCAAGGGCAGATCCAGGAAACAAAGCAACCTTTGGAGGTTTATCTAGTGATGGTCTACCTTTAATAAGTGGAATATAAGGATGTGACAGTATTAGCATAAGACTTTCAAACAAAATAAGTAGAGAAGAAAGAGCATTTTGAGTAACTCTAGTGCTGAAAATTCAATACCTTGAAAATATTAGAAATTATAACCAGATAATCTCCTTGGAAACCATGGGAAGGGAACAAGACTTTTTGCAGAGAACTCTCTGTCCCACCCAAGTGAAGCCAAAGCTGCCCATAACACGTGTCGAGCAGTTCATAATTCTCTTAATTTGTTCTTACTAAGATCTCAGCATACATTTGTTAAATAGAATTGTTGTGCCTCTAGTTCTGTAATGTACTCAATGTGACTGAAATAGATTTGCTCATACTTATGATTTAGTTTGACATATGATATACCTTGGAGCATTGACATTAGTATTTGTGCTATGTTACAAAGTCATTTGTCTGTGTTGGTATCTGGGGGAAAGCAAACCATTTCGTTAGGCTGCTGTTTAGTCAACTACTAAACTAAATGATAGTTCTTCCCCTTTCCTTCTAGCCCACAACACTTTGACATCATAACAACCTTGTACAAGCAATTGAAATATTATAATGAGGTCTTAAATTATTTCAGACTCAACTGAAAAAAATATCTATAGAGTTAAAGAAATTAAAACAGACTGCTTTTGAAATACTTGTCAGTCCATAGTTATCAACATATATCATTGATAACATAGTAAAATTCAGAATTAATTCAAATCATGTATGTTGAGTTTATAATATGTACAATAAACGAATGAAACGTATGTATTTTTAGTTCTGATATTTTTGGACAGAAAATAAAATCGATACTTCATTAAGTCCTTACAGGTGTTGATATTTTAAATACTGATTAAGATTTATATGTGTATATTTATCACAAGTGTTCTATTGAGGAAGCATATTACCGCTTCCTGGTTTAGTAGTTTTAGGAAATTAAAAAAATATATATTTTTTATATGTGCTGTAAAAAATATGTTATTTGAGTAGATTAAAATAAGCTAACAAATTATTTAAGATTAAGATTTTCTGGGAAATATAGTTCACCAAAAAAATAAAAATTAATAATACTCTGTCATGTATGTTAAAAATTTAAGACAAAAACTTATAAAAAATAGATGTTTTTCAGACCTAAGTATTTTATAAATATTTGTTTTTTAGTAAAATTATAGAAAATAATTTGATTTTTTCTAAATATTATTTAAATTAACTAAAGATTTTTTAATGTGTCAGTTATCTATCTATTGCTTCAAAATAGTTTTTTTTCCCCTAAGAGTAACAGAAGACAGATAAGTACTTCAGTATACTTCAATCTAGCAGATCCATTTGTAATTTTATCCACATAGGTAGATACTATATAACTGAGAGTTACTGAAAATTCTTTATTACTGCATCTTTGCTAAAAGCAAAAATACATGTATTTTTAAAAAGCACAGTATATTGGTCAAGGACATGTCATTTGGACTCATATGCTTACTTTCCCCACACTGTGTTCTGAATTGTATCACCATCATGTTAATCATAGAAAGTTTTCTTATATATAGGCCTTCAAATTCAAGTTTTAATAACTCTAAAGAAATATTGTTGACCAAAACCAATTTGTGCTGATTTTTCTGTGTAATTCATTTTTGGAGTTTCAAATAAAACTCAAACATCGTAAATAAATATCACTCACAAGATTTGGACAACTCCAATGGGTCCTATTTTCTCGTAGCTAAAGGAATCATCGGTGATCCTTGCTGACACCTGACTATTCTGACTTTCCTCCCTCCAAACCACCTGTGAATCTCCTCATTCCATCTGAAGTCATCCCTTCTGATTCTTTAGCTGAGTCTCTGTTCATTTTTATAATGAATTTATAAAGAATGTGTTGACATGAACTTAGCAAAAACTCTGTTGTAGCAAAAGAAACTAGGAAGATAAAAAAAAAAGAATTTCTTTGTTCAAAACAGAACAAACCGAATGGTTTTATAAACTACTGTAGCTGAATAATATGTCATTGATTCCAGTGTGAATAGTAAAGGTGTTCAGTGACTGCTCTCCTCATAGATGAGGTTTCAATTTCCAATATCTAGTAATCTGGATGCTCGCCATGGTAATAATTACTTCATGTGGGTCACAAACCACTTCAAAGTAAAGAAACAATATGAAGGAAAATATTTTCAGTTCATGAAACTGAATGAACAGAACATAAATTTGTATTTTATAACATGAAAGATCATGTTTGTTCTTAACATTACAAATGCAGGGGACTGAACACTTCTATTTTAAACATGTCTTCTCAAATTTATAATGAATAGTACTACATTGTATCAGCCTCCAACAAAATCACTTGTTGGGTTGTCACTTGAGTAAAGTGAAAGGTTTTAAAATTACCTATGAAACACATTGTGATTATTTACATAGAAGTGAATTATGTTATTTATTAAAGAAGTCTTAAACCACAAGCTTTAAAACATTTAATATTATTTTCTTTCTGGAATCTATTTTTTAGTTTAGAATCTCTCTTTATTTGAAATACTCCCAACAAAACAGCTATGTCATTTTCTTTAAAGAATTCTTTCAATGCTTATGATATCAAGAAAATTAAAATCTTGCTGATATCTAGCCAGCATTTCATTAGTTTTAAACCATATCCCATACTTGATGGTATGATCATATAGGTTATTAAAATGAGTAGAACAGGCTAGGTATGTTGGAGAATATATAAATCCAAATGACATGTTTTACCTTAAAGAAATTTAATTTAATATTAAAACAAACAAAAATCCTGGATGGCCAAACAAAATCGATCCAGGAATTGAGTTGAGAAAGGGAGTTACCAAATTTTAATAACTTATTTATGTGGCAACCATTTATCCTGGAATTGAAAGCAAAAGAAACTGTAAATAACAATTCCTTATATAGTGTGCACTGAAAGATGACATATTTTTATTCATTCATTTTCATTTTGTAATTTTTAAAATTGAAATATTGGTTATTTATTCAGCACAGTATTACTCCACTCTTTTATTTTTGGTCAAATTTCTGCCTGGAATTTATCGTAATATTGATGACCACAAATAGGAAAATTGGAGAAACTCCTCTATTGTAACTAGTTTTATTATAGACAAGAAAACCAAGACTGAGAGAGAAAGACCTAAATGTTTTACTCAGTATCCCATTGCCAGTTAGACAATGTTCAGAGTCTTTTAATTAAGGCATAGTTTATAAATATGTGAAGAATAAATGCAAAACTGGCACATAGCATATATTAATTTATCACATTAATTAGTATAAATTTCTCTCAATTAGGTGTGCCATGTTTTAATTTTGCATTCTACATTAAGTCCGGCAGGTATTTATCAATTAAACTATAATAAATTTTTATTAAATTGATTTTTTGAGTTAGAACACTTTAAAAAATTCAGAAGAGTTATTGGCAAAAATAAATTGTATGGAATTGGGCCTGTGCTACCTGAGATATATAGTGATCTCTACAATCTGGTTTAAACTAACATTAACTCACATTTTCTTCTTTCTTTTTTATACCAACCTTTGTAAATATGCAGAAGATAAAATGTTTCTAATAAACAAAAAAACAGGTGATATTAAAAAAGGACTCATTCACTCTATAAAATAGATACAGTAGGAAATAGACATAGTAATGAAGCATGTCTATTTTACAAGCAGTTCAGAGACATCTTGGAAAGTGAAGAAAGGGAGGACCTGTGGATACTTACAGTTCATTTAACAAGCAACATGGTCTGAGAGTTGATTCTATCTCTTGGTGTTCAAAATAACAAAAAGGTGTTAAGGAGGAAATTAACACATTTAGCCTAGGTAACAGGGGTTGTTCACTCCCACAGATGCTCCAGAAAGAGAATGTAAGTCAATATTTATAGAAGTAAGACTTACACAGCAAAATTAACTTATGATTTAATTGAAATAACATGAAACATCATTTAAACAAGTGTTCAACTTTTCGCTTTGCGTTGTGCCTATAGTTTCCTCATCTGAAAAATGGCAAAGATAACATAACCTATCTGTTTTAGACAAATTCTAGGAATGACCTTTGATGACTCTCATTATAAAATTTTCTTTCCTTTAAGTGTGGGTAGAACCTATAAATATGATGAGATATCACTCTTTTAACTATATTAATTTATATAGCACAAGAGATATTATTGGGGCAGACCGAACCTAATCACACAAGACCTAAAATTTGCAGTTTTCTCTAACTGGTAACAGGAAAGGAAATAAGAGATTTTCGGCATGAGGACAATGTGATATATCATTGCTGGTTTTAAAGATGGAGGAAACTATATACCAAGAAGTATGAGAATGTCTGCAGCTAAAAGCCAACAAGAAAAGAGGAAACTCAGTCCTACACCATGAGGCGCTAAATTCAACCTGACCTGAATAAGCTTTCATGTAGATTTTCCCCCAAAGCCTCGAGAAAACAGTCTAGCTTTACCAATCTTTGATTTGTGGTAATTTGTTATCCAGCAATAGGAAATTACTACACTATCTTACAGGGTTGATATGTAGATTAATGTGGATGATATCTATATGATTCTTCAAATAATTTTTGCCAATTTATAAGCACTTAATAAATAATAATTATTTTGTTGTTGTTATGTTATTCTGAGTAAAACATAGACTCGGGGAATCTTAGACTTCTATCTTTAAGAGACTAATAGATTTAACCCACAAGATTCTAAAGAATACTAAGTGGTAATGCATAATTTTTCATGTGCTAGCACAGACTCATGTGATAGTCTATTCCTCAAAAATATTATTTCTCTAATTTTAGAATAGTGAAAGATTATAATAGTGTAAACAGTAAAGCCTTGACCTAGGAACCAAGACTTGGACTTATGTAAGAGGGAAGAACAGAGAAAAGCAGTTCGGGTAGAATATATGTGGAAGTAGATAAATTGAGTCTTAAAAGTAATGGGGTATAATTTTCTTTCTTGTGCCAGTGAAGAGAATGACTGTATTGAACAAAGTTCCTGTTATCATTATTTGCCTTGGGGCATCTCAGAGATTGATAGTAACGTGCTAATAAACACTGGTAATTTCCAATTGGAAGTAGAGTTAGTTTGTAAAACTTATTTGATTATGAATCTCTCTCTCTCTCTCTCTCTCTCTCTCTCTCTCTCTCTCTTTCTCTTCTGAAAAAGATACTTATCTTCTGATTTATGGTTCCACATGAAAGTAGAAAAGGAGAAAAGTGGCAATCACCATTCTATCCTAACAAAAAGCTGAATAAACTGAAAAATCAACAAATCTTATATGTATATGAGAGGTAAGGTCACAGAGCAAACTACTGTGCCCCAAATTAAAGATGGACAGGCAGGGATAGAGAGTCATAATATGCAGAAACAGAAATTGCCATGAGAACTAGTGCTAGGGGAGGAAAACCTGAACTATAACTGACAAATTGCTGTAGGCTAGATGTGGACCAGTCTGTGTTAAAAACTCTAAGAGACCTCATCATAGGAGGCCCCAAATTCTGTGAGTTTTACCTCCAGGAGCTTGACCAGTTTCTCAAAGTAAATATCAGAGGAAATCCCACACACGTCTGGTATAGGGAGGAGAAAAGAAACCATTTTGAAATGTGCAGGAGCACTGTGTTTTCCTTAACAAGGTATGCCTTAAGGAGAAAGCAGTTAACCAGAATCTAACCTCTTGGGTTTTATTAGAGCCTAACTAAACTCAGAGAAAGTAAATACCCAACTCTAGCCTTCTCTGTGAGAGAAGATGTTTACTCAACTGTAGGTTGCCCTAGTCATCCTGTCCCATTTAAGTGAGAAGAGAGGAGGGGCTGAGAAGGACTAGTGAAATTCACAGCTCAGAGGCATAGGTTTAATAAAATATTGAGGCCTAATTATAGAATTATAGAATATTTCCTTCCCCCAATACTTCCCGCCCCTTCCCTTACCACCACATTATTAAAGATCTATTTATAGTACTTTCTTTTACTCAGTACATCATGTCTGGCTACTAAGAAAAAATCACGAGGCATAGAAAAAGGCAAAAACAATTTGAAGAGAGCAAACATCTGACCCTCACATGTTGGAGTTATACCAGGAATTTAATCTAGCATAATTAATGTAATAGGACACTAATTGATAAAGTAGACAGCATATAAGATCAGATGTGGAATGTAAGTAAAGAGACAGCAATCTTTTTTCTTATTCTTATTTTTATTAGTTTTAATTAATTTATTTGTTAAATTTTAATTAGTTTCAAGTATATAGTACATTGATTAGACATCTAAATATTTAATAAATCAATCTGCCCAATTGTTCCCTCCCTCCCCAGACCCTCCACCTAGGCAACGTACTAATGTTAACTGCAGTCCCTATGCCATGCTCCCCATCCCTGTGACCATCTCTCGGCTACTAATTTGTACTTCTTTAGCCCTTCAACCCATTCTCTCAGTCCCCCAACCCCCTCCCCTCTGTCTGATGCCAAATTGTCCATTATATTTGTGAGTCTGTTTTTGATTAGTTTGTTCTTTTTATTCCTTAGATTCTGCATATAAGTGAAATCATATAGTGTTTATCTTTCTCTATCTGACTTAAATACCCTCTAGGTTCATCAAAGTGATATCTTTTTCCATCTCCTTCCTTTTCGTAAGTAGGGGTCTTGCTTTCTTATCTTTTTGGCCCTTCCATCTTCTTGTTGGAGCACTTAATTCTTTTCCATTTAAGATACTTATTGATAGGATGTAGTTGTTACCATTCTTTATTCCTGTTTTTGACACATGTTTTTTCTTCTTGAAGAAGTTACTCCAATATTTCCTATAATACTGGCTTGGTGGTGATAAATTCCTTTAGCTTATTTTTGTTTGGGAAGCTCTTTATCTGTCCTTCAACTCTAAATTATAGCTTTGCTGGATGAATTATTCTTGGTTGGAGATCCTGGGTCTTCATCCTGTCAAATATTTTTTGCCATCCTCTTCTGTCCTGCATAGTTTCTTTTGAGAAGTCAGCTGCCAGCCTTATGGGTGCTCCCTTATAAGTAGTTATTTATTTTTCTCTTGCTGCTTTTAATATTTTTTTGGTATTTAACCTTTGGCATTTTAATTATGATGTGTCTTGGGGTGGGCCTCTTTGAATCCCTGATTTTTGGGATTCTCTGAGCTTTCTGGGGTTAAATGTCCATTTTCTTCACCAGGTTAGAGAAGTTTTCCATTATTATTTCTTCAAACAGCTGTTCAACATCTTGATTTTCTTCAGTTACACCTATCAGATGACTATTTGGAGCCTTAATAATGTCTCATATCCTCCTTAAATTGTTTTTATAGTTTTGACATCTTTTTTCTTGCCATTCTAATTGAGTGTCCTGATTGGCTTTCCTGTCATCTAGAAAAGCTCCTAAGTCTCCCAGTCTTATTAGTGTGAATTTGTTGACCAGTGGCATAGTCCTGAGAAAGTTCAGCTGCAGGCCAAAGCCTCTACCTCTCCGGGGCCATCTGTTAAGATTCAGCAAGCGATCCACAGATGCTGTGCTTATAGTTGCCGAAAAAATCCACACCAGAAGCTGAGACTAGCTGCTTCCACCAGTGTGAGTCTCTGCTGAGAAGATACCTGGATGTGGCTTGGGTAGGGCTGTGAATTGGGTAGGGAATCCTCTGGGTGGAATGACCTCTGTTGTTCAATTCAATGACATCACAACTATGGCAGCTCTGTGTCCTGTGCACTGGGAGGAGGGAGGGCTCAGCAGAGAACAATTGATACTGCCGGCACTTCTGTACAGAGTGAGTCTTGCCTAAGCTCTCTCTCAGACAGTGTCTCTTGTAAGTCCCTGGTGCTCCCTGCATGCAGCCCAATCGGCACTGGTGATCAGAGTGAGTAGGTCCATCACCGCAAAAATCTGCTCGTGGAGGCAGCCTCTATAGGAGGCATCTTCCACTGCCACAGCCTCTGTCTCAGTCAGCCGCTGGAGATCGGCAGCCCCATCCTTGCCCCGTCCTACCTTCTGCTGTTGCAGGGTGATTTCTTGGATTTCTCCCTAGTTATTTGGCTTGTTCATCCCAGGTGATTATTCCTCACTGCTGCTTCTTGTTTCTGTCACAACTTTGATTTGGTCACCAGAAGGATGAACAAAGCCTCTACCATCTACACCATTTTTTTCTCTCCAAAAAACAACAATCTTAAGAAAGAAGCAAGATGCTAGAGATCAGAAACACTGTAAGAGAAATGAACAGTGCCTTTTTAATGGATGTATTAGTATACTGGACATAGCTAAGGAAAGAATCTCTATGTCAAAAGATATTCAAAAGAAATTTCAAAACCAAAAGTCAAAGAGCACAGACTGAAAAATACTTAACAGAATATCCAAAGAATTTGGGACATCTACAAATATGTAACATACACTAAATGGAAATTTTGGAAAGAAAAGAAATAGGAGAAATATTTGAAACAATGACTGGGAATTTTCTCAAATTAATGTTAGACACAAAACCATAGATCCAGGAAGCTCAGAAACATTGAGTAGGATAAATGCAAAACAACAACAACCACCACCCAATATCTAGGCATATTATTTTTAAATTATAGAAAATCAAAGATAAAAAAAAAAATTAAAAGCTAGAGGAATAAAACACCTCTCATTAGATTTAATCTGATTTCTCCACAGAAACAATACAAGCAAAGAATGAAATGAAATATTTAAAGTGTTGATAGAAAAAAAATACCATTCTAGAATTCTGTGTTCCATGAAATTATCCTGCAAAAGTGAAAATAAAATAAAATAAAACCTTGTTTTAGACTAACAGAAATAGAGGGAATTTGTTGCCAGTAGACTTGCCTTGAGAAAAATGTTAAAAGTTATTTAGAGAGAAGGAAAATTACATAGGTCAGAAACTCAGATATATATAAAGACTGGGAGACCACCAGAGAAGATATACATAAAGGTAAAATATTTAAAAATGTGTTTTTTAAATTGATCTATTTTATAACTGCATGCAAAATAATAGGAAGAATATATTTTATTATATAGCCTTATATATAAGTGAAATAAATGACAGTAATATAATTCAAAGGACAAAAGAGAACAATTAGAATTATTTTGTTACTATGTAACTTATGTTACTCATGCAATTCTACAGTGTTATTTGAAAGTGAATTCAAATTGGTGTAAGTATATATTGCAAACTCTAGGTTTACCACTAAAAAAGTTTTTTAAAAAAGTACAGTTGACCCTTGTCAGCGTGGGGGTGGGGGGCGGGCAATTTGAACTGGGCAAGTCCATCTATGTGTGGATTTTTTTCAATAAATACCTATACTGATTTTAATCCTTGGTTAGGAGTTCACATATGTGGAGAGCCAAGTTTTTGCATCTATCTACACCATTTTATATAGGAGACTTGAGCATCTGTGGATTCGAGTAGCCTCAGGGGGTCCTGAAATCAATCTCCCACAGATATTTACAGGTAAATATGGGTAGGAGTCAAAAATTATTCATAAATTTTCTACTGTATAGGGGATTGTTGCACCGAACTTCCACTTTGTTCAAAGGTCAACTGTATAACTGATATGCTAAGAAACAATAGAAAATTGAATCATTTAAAATACTTAATTGGAACCATGAAAGGCAGAGAAAGAGTTGAAGACAAAATTAGGAACAAAGAGTAAGGGCAACAATTAGAAAACAGTACTGAATATGGTAGATGTTAATTAATCCAGCTATATTGCTGATCACTTTGAGTGTCAGTGGTATAAGTGCACACCAATTAAGAGACAGAAATTAGGTGGATAAAAAAAAAAAAACAGATTCAGCTATATGTTGTCTACAAGAAATCCTTTCTAAGTCTGCAGATACATATAGATTAAAAGTAAATGGATGAAAAATATATCCTATGATATACTAATCAATAGAAAACAGGGTAGCTATATTAATTTCAGACAGAGCACACTTCAAACCAAGCAAATTTACCAAGGATTACATAATGATAAAGAAGTCAATTCTCCAAAAAGACATAATAATCTTTATCAAGAGAGCAAAAAAAAAGTGCATTAAAATGTGATAAAACTGAAACAAGAAATAGATTAATCAATTCTTGTAGTTAGAGACTTCAACACCTCTCTATCAGTAATGGACAATTCCAACAGGCAGAAAATCAATAAGGACATCGTTGAACTCAACCACACCATCAGTCAACTGAATAAAATGGACATCTATAGAATTCTTCATTCAACAACAGCAGAAGACACTTTTAGCTCACATGGAACATTCACCAAGATAGATTACATCATGGTCCATTAAACATAACTTAACAAATTAAACAATATAGAAATTATGCAATGGTTGCTCTAGTACCATAATGGCATTAAACTAGAAGCCTGGAACATTCCAAAATACATGAAGGTACCTAAACATTCCAAAATACATGAAGATAAAACGACATACTTCTAAATAACACATGGGTCAAAGAAAAAATGTCAAGAGAAATTTAAAAGATATTTTGAAGTGAATTAAAATTAAAACTTAACTTTTAAAATTTGTATGAATAGCAAAACAGTGCTTAGAGTAACATTTATAGCACTGAGTGCATATATTAGAAAAGGAGAAAGGTCTAAACTCAATAATCCAAACTTTAACCTTAGGAAACTAGAAAAAGAAGAGCATATTAAAAAATAGACATTTATCTTCTCACAGTTCTGGAGGCAGGAAGTCTGAGATCAGAGTACAGATATGGTTGGTTTCTAGCAAGGGCTCTCTTCATGGCTTGTAGGCTACCGCCATCTCGCTGTATGTTCACATGACCGTTTCTTTTTTCTGTGTATGAGAGAGATAGGGAGGGAAAGAGGGGAGGGAGGGAAGGGAGAGTGAGAGTGAGAGTGAGAGAGAGAGAGAGAGAGAGAGAGAGAGAGAGAGAGAGAGAGAGAGAGAGTGCAAGCAAGCGAGCTCTCGTGTCTCTGCTTCCATCAGGACCCATACTTATGACCCTGTTTAAGCTTATTTACTCCTTATAGGCCGTATCTCCAAATATAGTCACATTGGATGTTAGGATTTCAGCATATGAATTTGGTGGGAGGGGGGAGCACGATTCAGTTCATAGCATTAATGAAGGCCTAAAGTAGAATTTTGGTGGGGGAAATGATATAAGATAAGCAGGAGACATGACACAATTTAAGGATCAATAGAATTTGACATCTATCTGACAAAGAGAAAGAAGATAGTCATCGAATAAAAAATAATTCAAGATTGCTAACATGGGTGGCTAGAAGAAAGTGATTCATTCACGAAAATTAAAATAGAAAAGAAACAATTTGGCATAAGAAGGTGATTGTTTTAGTTGTCACTTTCAGAAGGCAGTTAAAAATTCATCACTGATTCTTATATTACTGACTCCTGATTGTGAGCATTCTACTGGGGCCATAAAAATGAAGAAGAAGTTGAGATGGTCTTGTTTTCACACAACTCATAAGTCTACTGAAATGTTGGACTAGAACTTAGAGGGAAGTCAGGGCTGTAGTTATGCACATTGAGGTGTTAGTGGAAATTATGTTTGGCAAAGAACAAGGATGAAATATAGGTAATTATTTGTTTAGTTGATACAAATTATTTCAAATATTGCAAATATTATACAGTAACTTCTTTGCATAAAAACTGTATGTAAATGAAACTTTTAAAAATATAATTTTTTAAAGAAAAGAATTAAAGCACTGTTTTTGGAAGTCATAACAGACATTTCACCTACAGTGAATGAAACAAAAATCAAAGTCCTAATTAGCATTTACCTATAACAGGTAATATTCTAACTGTAACATGCTTCAGGTATGTTGTGTGACCTGTTAAATATCCGGTTAAGCATAAATTCTATAACCATCCTGCCACCTCTTCTCTACACATAATTTATATATTCTTCTTATTCCTATAAAAAGTAAAATTCACCAAAGAAACCTTTGCCACAGATGTGAAATAATAAAAAGTTTTCCAGAGTGACCCCAGGAAGTCTTGATTGCTTCTTTATACAAAGAGGTAGAGATTCAACACAGTTCATGGACACTTAGAGTTTTACTTATCTTTCCAATAAGAATTCTTTGTGACCCAGTGTGAAAGTGGTGAGTAAGTTGGAATTTTACAGCAAAGGGCAGAGAGATCTCAGGGAGAATAGGTCATAACTTACATTTCAGTTGAACTTATCAATGGGATGAGGGTAAGGGCCAGTTTGTACAGCTGTAATAGACACTGTGAGAAAGTCTGTAGTAACTTAATAAACATACTGTCTTCATTCCCAATTTAATGAAAATTAGAGTATGGCTGGAAAACATTCCTTTTTCATTCTCTTCATCTTAAAATGAATGAATTAATAGAAGAAAAGTAGGAACACATCACCATTCATGTGTCTGTGAGAATGTTCTTTTTTTGTCAGAAGTAAAATTATAGACAATCCTTCTTACCGTCCTCTACACAAAAGAAGATTTTAGGCATATATTGTTTGGCTTGAATGCTTTATAACTTGGGTGTTTTGACAGTTTAATGATTTTATTAATGCCTTTATTTTGTACTAACTTAAAGATCTATAATTTCCATTTCAAGAGGTTCTTGTGGATACCAAGGAGTATTATAGTTAACAGGAAATTTAAGCAAAACATATAAGAAAATTAAAAAAATATTTTTCAGATATATTGCCCATAAATAGGCATAGTCTATTTTACAAAATGTCTCAATCTTGTTGTGTGTGTTGTGTTTCAAATGAGTGTTTATGACAATTTAAAATACATATATTACACACTAAAAGGTAAAGATTATATACACTCTGAATACTGTAGATCTGTGCTGTTTAAAACATTAACCACTAGTCAAATGTCATTTATATAAAATAACATTTTTTAAAAAATTTTAAAAATCTAGCTCTTAATTTAGCTACATTTTATGTTCTCACTAGCCACACAAGTGTAATGGCTACCATGTGGGGCAATATAGAATTTATAGAACATTTTTAGCATCACAGGGACTTATATTGAATTGTATCGTGATTGTCTAAACTTTTAGACAAAGACTCTACTCTCAATGAGTTGACTGCCTAATGGGGAAAACTGAAATTAGCTAATTAACTAAAATGTTTATTAACAATTTTCTTTAAGACAGGCTAGGTGCTAGAAATATAATAGAAAATGGGAAAGATAAGTTATCTGTGGCAGTTTAATTCCCCAAATTAATGTTTTTCTAAACTTCAGACTCTTAGAGGAATCACTTCTTTCTAGGATTCAGCCAGGTATACTAATTTTAACCTTGTTAAAATATGAGCTTGGTGCATAGGACTTCACATAGTCACACCAGCCCTTAAAGGATGTTGATTTAAATGTTTTGGAAAAAAGCATGTCCAGATAATTATCAAGTCTTGCGATGGATGTCCTTTGTTTCCAAACTGCTAGAACAAATTCATTCATTAGCCATAGATGAAATCAAAGAAGAAGATGAAATGATTCACAACTTGTGACAAACTGGGTACTCTGAGCGCTGTATCCTGTTTATTATGACATTAATAAATTATCATTAGTTTTGGATGACTGTTGAGTTCCAAGTAATTGAGAGCCGAGTTGCTATGAAGTAACTTTAACTGCATGGACAGAGAAATGTTAACATGCTACAACACAGCTATACGCAGTCTCGATTTTGACAGCAGTAGACAGTTTCACCTGGCATGTATTAAGACAACATCAGGTGGCTCTGTTTGAGGTAAGGCTTCATGCAGCCAGAGAGATGAAGAGACTAAATCACAGAATGTGACTAGTCTTAAATACAAGTGTCCCTGGCCAAGATTGTGTTTGTTGGCATAAGGATTATCCGTCACACTCGGGGATTTTAGTCTCACCTTTATATATGCATTATGATATAGTCAATGACATTTAGAGACAAATTATGAATACTTGAAAGAGAGTATAGTTCTTTAATGTTTTGATGGAATTATTTTCCTTATCCTTTAATAATACTTATTTTACAGATTGTGGAAATAATATGAAATTTTATAAAGAGTCACGATCAAGTATAATTCTATTCATTTGCTTCTTTTTCTTTGTCCACAGTCCATATGTGAATGGAATTTACACAATTATCTGAATCTTTATCATGATTCCAGAAATGCTGTACCCGCAGAGAACTATTAACCATTTATGAATGCCCCATACTGTTTATATCTCCAAGCTGTTACTTACCATCTATTTCTGGAATGCCCTTTAGCCAGGCAATATTTTAATTCATCATTCATGATCAAATTCATGTCCCAAATCCTCTTTTATTCATGTACTCCAAAAATATTTATTGAGTAGTCACTACGTTCCAAGCACATTTCTCAGCTTGGAGAAGCATAGTTAAAGTGAGAAACAAGTCCTTACCTTCATGAAGCTTACTGTTGTTGGAAGACACAATAAAAATATTAAAATAAATATGTAATTTTAAAGATAAGCTTGTGTTACCTGAATAAAACTAATACGGGATGGAGAATATGAGTGCTTTTTCTTCAGTAGGTGGTCATGGAGGCATCTCAAGGAGGGAGTACTTCAGAAACTTTCAAAATGGAATTATAGATTGAGCCATGTGACATCTATGAGAAGAGTATGCCTGGCAAAGGTAAAAGCAAAAGTAAACTTCTAAGTTAGCACAAAAGACAAGAGTAAGTAA
The DNA here is from genome assembly GCA_003508835.1 of Eonycteris spelaea. Classification (NCBI taxonomy): domain Eukaryota; kingdom Metazoa; phylum Chordata; class Mammalia; order Chiroptera; family Pteropodidae; genus Eonycteris; species Eonycteris spelaea. The sequence continues at coordinate 6,939,910 of PUFA01000046.1, forward strand.
AGCAGAAGTGGTGAGGAGGGCAGAAGTGAAAAATGAGTTCAGAGGGTAAGGCAGAAGCCAGATGAAGTAGGGCATTGTAAGGTTATGGTATTGCATTTAAACTTTGTGTGACTAGAAGCCATTGGAAATTTTGAGACAGCAAGTGATATGGTCTATGGTAAGACTTAGAAAGATCACTTGGCTGACAAATGGGAGATAGGTTAAAGCAGAGGTCCCCAACCCCTGGGCTGTGGGCCAGTACCAGTTCGTGGCATGTTAGGAACCAGCTGCACAGCATGAGGTGAGCAGTGGGTGAGTGAGTGAAGCTTCATATATACTTGCAGCCACTCCCTAGCCCTAGCATCACCCCCTTAGCTCCATCTGAGTTCATCAGGCATTAGATTCTCAGAAAAGCACCAGTCCCTCGTTCCAAAAAAGGTTGCGGACCCCTGGGTTAAAGCGTCAGAAATGCAAGTTAGGGGCAGGTTTGGAGATTATTGAAGTAGGTGCATAAAAGATGATGGAAGCTTACACTAAAGTGAGGACAGTGTATTTTATAGAAACTAAACTAATTTAGGATAAACTTAAAAATTAGAGGCTACAGTACTTACGGATATTTTGAGTATGGCATATAAGGAAAAGAAAGGAGCAAAAAAGTTTATTTTTGGCCTGAGCAACTGGATGAATATGTTCGACTATGGCAGAAATAGGGTGTGTGTAGGGGTCATATATCAAGAGTTATGTTTTAGTTATGACAATCTTGAGATTCTTACTTAGATACGCAGGTGGAAATGTTAAGTAGATAGTTAGATAAATGTATTTGAAGGTTAGGGGTCATCAGGGTATCGATGACTCTTAAAAGCCAAGGGATTGATTGAGATTACCTAGGAGGAGTGGGGATAGAGAAGTTCAAGGACTAAATCCTTGTGCCCTATATCATACTTGAATTGGTAAAAAAAAAAAAAAAAAAAAAATAGGAGATGGCGGAGAAGTAATCACTTCCTCCAATAAAATACCAAAATACAATAGGTCTTTAATGTGGACCATATAATATAGAAGCCAGTCACATTGTACTGTGGTTATTTCATTTTTATTTATTATGTCTCCTTAATAGATTTCTTATTCTTTCATCAGGAACATACTTCCCTGAGCTTATCATGTATAAACACTCAATAAGTATTGTGGAATAAACGTATGTCTGAATAAATTTGTGTGACTTGGCCAAGAACGTTTTCAAAATGCATTTATGGGGAACCATAAGTGATACAAAGCAACACTTAAATCTTTTATTTTTGGAAAACAGTGATCATGTATTCCTCTGTACATGGAGTAGTATTCTTCTGTAAATTCTCTGTATTATTGAAACCTTAACTATTTTTCAATTTGTTTTATCTCATTGCTTCTGTATTTCTAACTCTTTTATATTATATTACATATTACTTTTCTTTTGAGATCAAGGACTTCTTTGTCATTGACTTTATTACTGACTATCCCTTCTTCACCCATTCCAAATGCAGATCAATTTCTACAAGGATATGCAGTCACCGTCTATTGACTCAGTGGGTCAAACTTTTTAAGTTATACCTAACCCATGAAAGTAAACACTACAAAGAGTATACAAGCTCTCTGATTTCACACCTATGCCTGCGGGCAGGTATCTGCTGATGATTAGTTTCAGGTGTTTGCCTGCAGGAGCTCATTGAAAATCAATGCAAATGTGGCTATTTTCCATAGCAGAAGATATTAACCTGCAGGAATCTTGTAGGCACAGGTGTATTTTGGGACCATAACAGTGTATTTCTTAAATATATGTGTAACATTATACATTAATAATAAATACTAGATCAACAAAGCGAGGAGTCCTCAATAAAGTAGGCAGCAGAAGAGTTGTGTCAGTAAGCAGAGTGGTACAATTAGAGACAATGTTTTTTGTCTACCTCCTTATCTTGTATGGTTCATCTCTGTCATCATTCTGGCTCTCATTCTGCCATGATTTTGCAAAAAGATAATTTGAAAAATAATCTTAAGCCATGTTAATAAAAGAAAAGTACAAATAACAAAATGCAACTTATTTGAAATCCTATTGTGTTTTAAATACAGGAAATTAATTATATTTAAGCTAAGCCATGCAGGGTTCAAAAGCAATTTTCTGTTTCTGCATTATGCCAAGTGCATAAAGTGTAATAATTCTACAAGGTCATATTGAGCTGCAAATCTGCGTGGTAATCGAAAGAAGGTTATATATTTTCTGCTTTTTAAAATCGTTAACACTTTTAGATATATTTTATCAGTGAAAACACTAACTAAACTCAACACTTAGCCACCTTGTGGTGACCTTTTTCTAACCAAGAACCCTTTTAGTGCTTTCATAGTGTGCATTTCCTCATCATACACATGCTTACATGTTGCCTTAGGAACCAACCATTTCACTTACATAAGATTCTTTTTCCCCCCTCTCTTCACCTACATTATAACTTTTCATAAGCTAGGAAATGTATTCTCTATTTCTATACATCTTTTCACCTCTGCCTACACAACATATATTCTTATCGAAACTAATTGTATAGAAAATTATTTAAAAGAAACTGGTTTTGTGAATATACAATGGAGTTTAATATTTATGATATTCTTAAGATTCAAGACAGTATTGGAGGAGGTCATAGAGAAGTTACAATGCTTTATTAAAGCCTATTATATGGCACACAAATTAAAACGTATATTTACATTTGCATGCAATTTAGACTGCTATAATTTTATATGCAGGTGGGTGCTTAATAAATATTTTTTGGTGATAAGCCAAGAATGTGCTATATATAGGACTTGAGCATGTGCTCCTTGATATTAATGATAAAACATATGTTTAAAAACATTTCCATCCAAGCCTGGGACATATTGCCTCCATCCTTTTCTAAACATCTCCTCCAAAAAGGCCTCCTCATTTTGAAATAAAAATGTTTAAAATCTAGGAACATTCTCATGCTCTATTCTTTTTTTCTGCTTGCCAATAGCATAACCTTCAAAAATATAAATCTGATAGTGCCTGCCTTGCTTAAAAGCTTTCCAAGTCTATAACATGACACCTGGGACCCTTCACACATTTATAATCTGATCCTAATCTACTATACTTTCCTGTCTTTTATTTTTTTCATTATGCTCTCCACCCACCTGATTATGCAGCTATATTGTTCACTGTTCTCTGAAGACATCAGGAAGTTTCACACCTCCATGCTCTTTTAGTATTATTTCATCAGCCTGGAATGCATTTTCTATCCTGCTCTGCTTGGTGAGCTTGACTCAGACTCTCCAATTTTAGGAAGTTTTCTCCTCTGAGAGTTCATCTCCTATCCCCTGACTCTCCTCTGCCCTGTCCCACTTACCAATCAGCTAACTGTTAAAATTTGGCTATTCTCTTATTTGCCTCTCACATACTCCTTGGCTTATCATTACTGAGTGTGGGTTATAACACAGGTGATAGGGTAACCATGTTTAAACAACATTCTTTAGGAGATTCTTCATATCTTTTCTGTTCATTTTGGATACTGTTTCACTTTATTTTATTTTGTTTTACTAATCGTAAATAGCTTTTAAACTTTAGAAATAACAAAGGTTTGTATGAAGAGTCTAAACATTAAATTTTTATATGATAAGATAGGTAGAAATATATACAAACAGTAGAAAGCTATCTAGTTACCTCAGTTTCCTAGTAAACTTTTAAACAACTTGTACATTCTTTCAGAGTCTTCCCCTCCCGTATATCCTATCATATATATATATATTTTTTAAAGCTATATATTTTTTAGAAAAAAAACACATTTTTTTTAAATATGCAGCTTCAGTTTATTCAATTGTGATTCTTTTTGTGCATCAGAATAGCCAGATCTACCTTATACTTAAAAAAAAAAAAATCTTATCTTAAACCCTACACCTTAAAACTTTAATGTCTGCATTGGTGGCCATAAATTACTTATTGTTTTTGTAGGTATTTAGGCTGTTTCCAGTTGTTTATTATAGCCAACAAAACTATAGTGTATTTTCTTGGACATATGTCTTTCCCTTCTAGGGACACCAAAAACAACATTTACCTTATTCAGCTTTCTGTCCATAAAAATACTAACAAAAAAAAAAAATTAAGTAATTCAGAAAAAAATAAGTTTAAAAAAGAAAATAGCATAGACTGATTAAACACATACTGGAATATAAATTGCATAAATCACTTCCTTATTTAAACATTATTATATATAGCAGGCCATAAGCATTAAGTAGCAGAGTTCTTACATTATTTCCCCTCACTTCATCTTTTAAACCCTTTGTGAAGCTAAGGAAAACTGCCTTTGACTTATCTAATTTAGAATATAGTATTTCTCTTTTTTTAAATTGGTATATATTTTTTAATTCCGTGAGATACTTGTTCCACACCTATCTAAACCAGAATAGTCTTTTTTTTTTTTTGTACTGAAGTTCCTAATGCCAACTAAAGATTATTTATAGTTCCTATATCACTAATACTGAGGAATTAAATAGAGAGTTCCCAGTTGCTACATATAACAGGAGTGACTTTCCTTTAATATATTGCAAAATGCCAATTTCTTTTTATTAGATCATAAAGGCTGTTACCATTTGCAGGTCTCTAAAGCATTCTGCTTTTTTATTTTTAAAGTTTTATTTATGTCTGATCAGTTGTATCTTCGGATGGACAGTAACTTTTAATTTCTTTTCATGCTACTTGCCACTCTTTAGGAAATAGCCTTTTTGGAGAGATGAGGTACTTCCACCATGGGAATGCTTCATTAGGCAGATGCTTGTGGAGAAGCACAATTTTGCACCTCTCTGGCCACAGCAGCCTCTGTTTTTACTGTTTACCTGTTTCCTGTTACCCTGTTGTGGATTATAATCACCTGTGTACACTTGATATTGTGTCTATTTGTACACGTTTTTCTCCCCAGCAGGGATGTGAGCTACTTTTAAGAAGGGCAAGTTTAGCAAATTTATCTGTTCCCTGTGCTAGGCAGAATACCTGGCTCAATTCAGTTGCTTAATCAATTTCGATGAAAGAATTAATGTATATTTAAATGAATAAAGTTTTTTTTTTTTTTTTTTTTTTACTAAAGATGAATTATAAAGACAGTGAATTTTAATGTTATTTAAAGATATTGATCAGGTTGATTCAGTTGAAATTGTATGTGCTGTTCGAAAATAGAAAGGTGGCCATAGCTCAGAATTTTTATTTTTAAATAAACAATGATTAAAGATTTCTATAAGGGTTTGAACAACCTCTTCTTTTGGGTGTAGTTTTTAAAAAATTAGGTAGAGAAAGAAATTTTGAAAAGTTTCTTGCTATGAAACATTGAAATCCAAGGACCATTTTTTTAACTTCTTGCATGGAAGCAAGATTTTTTTCTGGGAAAAAAAAGCTTATAAAGTTACAGAGCAATTAATTATTTAGAGAATATAATGCTTATTTGGAAAAAGGAGAATGCTTATGCTTCAACTTGAAGAAAGATTTTTCCTCATCATTATCAGAGCTTAGTCTTTAGAGTTATTTTCTTCATCTTTAGCTTAGAAGACAAATTAGAAGGCAGCTAGATGGAGGGATCTACAATATTGTTACAACCAATTGTTCATCCATATTCTCTGTCTGTGAACACGTTGACTATCTGACGAAAGAATGAACATATACTCGAGGCAGCAAACTACCAAAGCTGTTCAAACCCTTGATTTTCATTTGTACTAGTTGCCTCTACCACACTTCTGCAAATAATCACATGTAGAAACAATTTTGACTATCATTTCTCTTAGAAGATTGCTTAAAATATTCTCTTTGAAAAAAATCTGTCTGGAAATGATTTCTGAAACCATGTATGTAGTGCTTACCCTCAGAACCTGAATGTACTATTCCCTCTCTTGAATGAGAGTAGAAACTAGAGAATGCAGTTTCCTCTGAATTCTGCCTCTGTAAATATGAAGGGTAATCCATGTTTAGCTTTCTAAAATATGCTTTCTGGTCACTGGTAGGAACATCTACTGTAAAAGAACTATGTACAGATTCGCTGACCTTTGCAGGTATAATCTCTGATCACTTTGGATATTTTAACAATTTTTATTGAATATATATGTGAGACTACTCTGGTTTTGTGCAATCACCAGTTAATTTACTCTCATAATTGTTTTTTGTTGTATGCTTTCTTAATCTCATTTTTCAGGTAAGTGAACTGTAGAAAATAAAACACCAACCTCCAAATCACTTAGATAGAAAATATGAGATATGAGTTTCTATTTATGATTCGTTTGCTCTGAGGACTAGTAATGTATTTTATTATCATTATTATTTTTTATTTTGAATTCTTTCCCCACCATGCAAATTGTGAGAAAAATGCAGCCAGAATTCTCCAGCTTGCTTAAACATGTGTAGCTCACTGAAGTTCATACTTCTGTATGTCAACGTTTTACATTGGTTTGTCTATTGACAAGTATTTCTCTTACTGTCTTATCCTAATGGAAAATGAGCAAGGGTAGGCATATAATATATTCACTATATAATATTAGGATTAAAAATTTCTAAATAACACATTGGGACAGTAGTGAATGTTTTTAGCTTTTAACATAAAAATCACTGTGCAGCATTTTCAAAATACAAGACTGTTACATAACTTTCTAAAACATTTTCTCTTCCTGACTAAAAGTATTTACCTAGGAATCTAAAACTTCATGGAATTATACCAAACTAGGCCTAGATAGCTAACTGTCAATTTTAGTTGACATATTAATCCATCTCACCCTTGACTATGCTTTGGTAAGTCAACTGTGTTGTATTAATCAGAAAGGAAGTAGATGGAATTGTATAACAACTTTATAAAAGGGGGATATGTGGGGAAAATGCATGGAATCCTATCTGGCTTAACATCAAAGTAGAAAATTCTAAATAATCTACGAATTAGCTGTTAATTTGTATGCACTAAAATGAGATGATACCAATCTCCAAAGATACCAGTCTATTTAAAGAAATATAATTTTCAAAGAATTTGGAAATATAGTATGAACTTATTTCCCATTTATTTAATCTATGACAATCTTATGCATTCCTTAAAACAACAAGAGTACACTGCAATTCAATTCATTATGATGGTCATTCTGAGCCTGTTCAGCAGTTCTAAACGACTCCAAACTCCTCTTGATATTTACTACTAAGTGGCATTTGGAAATCTAATTCCTACCCAGGTTTTGTTTTCTGGTTTATGGTGTAAATCTAGAGAGTGAAGAATACTTTTCAGGTCATTATTAGCACAAATCATGTTTATTAATTCTAATCAAGAATGTAGTAGTGCTTTCATTAACCCTGCCTTTGTAACTCCCCCAAAAGACACATCATGTGGATTTATCAAGTTAGTATATTTTTATGACTTATTTGAAGTGATAGACCTTTTAAATTATAAGTTTATTATAAGCAAATGACCAAAGTAAGAAATAATTTCCAGTTCTGCTATTTTTGGGGAAATTATTTGTCTTCCAAGTATCCTTAAATATTGGATCAAGTCAAATAATAGTTAAAAATTCACAAAACAGTTTATCTACGGTAATAATATTGTCAGGAATGAACTTGGGAGAGATATGAACACACATAAGAACAGGAGAATTTGTAACACTGTAGGAATTCACAATATAATTATTCCTCAAAAATGTATCTTTAAATTATTTTGTAGATTTGTAATCTAAATATTGCGCAGAAGTATTTTTTTGTTAAGATTACAGAAATCATTTTAACTTACAATTATATCTAATTTAGGAGACATTTAATCATTTTAATTTTACAAGTAGGTTTTCCAGGATGATTGTTATAGAATCTCATAACATGTCTCTAAATATTTTTTTTTAAGTAAAAAAATACTGAAGTAGTCAGATCCTTAGTAACTTATAGGCTACATTTGTCATCATGTAATAACAATTCTTCTCATCTATGTTTCAATCTCAAATGTCAGTTCCAATCTCTAAATGGTTGTGTGTGTGTGTGTGTGTGTGTGAATTATTAATAACATAACATGTAGACTTTAGGCATAGAAAAAAGAAGAAAATATTGAATAAATGAAGTAGAATGTCTCTCCAAACTGTGTTCACTAAAATGCACATATATCACTCAGAATCTAAGAATGCTGCCTTGAATTGATTGTTATGGTCCAATAAAATTATTGATTAATTCTATAATAAAGTTAAAAATAGCAGGCTTATATTTGTAACATCTGAAAACTGTATTTGCAGATATAAAATTTGTGAATTTTGATGTGACAGTAAAAAAAGCTTTACAGCAATGAAGTAATGGTAGATGGAAACAGTCTATTTCATTAACAGGCAGTTCTTTAAGAACCCAATTGGTTGGAGCCAATTTTGTGTAAGTAGTAGAATATCTCTTAAAGACATAGCTTCAAAATTAATTCAAACTTAGAAATGGATGACAAATGCTACATTATTATCTTACAAATAAACATATTTTTAGGACACTGATATTTTACAATAATTTACAATTTATATAGAAAGATAAAAAGATACACGTACGTTTCTTTCATACTTGAAGGGTAATTTTTTAAAATCTTGTTGGTAAATTCTCTGTATCTTTGTGCAAGACTATAGTATATTCCCTTTCTTGAAATAAAGCATTAACATCAATCTATATTATAAAAGTCATTCCAATTTTCAATAGGAATTTTGGATAATTTTAGGTCATCATAAAGGTAAGCCCATATTCAACAGTGCACCTGAAGTGTCTGGAGTGATTGCCTTAGATGCTTGCATAGTAGCTCTTTCTTAACTTCTTAATATAAAATGTTTTGCAGTAAACAAGCTCTGAAAATGTGTCTAATACAAGATAAAATTCTATCCAATTCTTTTGTTTTTTTTCTACCACGTAACTATAAATCGTTTCTTAGAAATGATTGGCAGCTTGATTTCCAATTTCACAGATTTCAGAGGGAAATCAAATTCCTTCTTGTTGAACATGCATTTTACATGAACTTATGCATTTTATTTGTTATGCCATTTTCCCGCTGCTGGAACACATATTCAGCAGGATTTTGTCTGTTTGTTTATTTATTTTTGGTGTCACTTTATTTTTTTTTATTTGTTTATCTCAACCACTGATAATAATAGTACAGCTAATACCATTAGTGAGATCCAGGAAATTTGTTATAACCTCAGACAGTGCTTTTGTAAAGACAAAATCATTAAAGAAAATGGGGGATAGGGGTGGCATTACACAAAAATCAAATAAAATGAGTGCCATCGAATGGTCTTTGTACATAAAATACACACTTTAAAATGTTGCTATTCTAATATCCATTCTTCATAGGAAAAAAAACAGCAAGTAGATGCCATGAAGTTAGGAAGACAATTTATGTGATTATAGAAATGATTGAGATTTTAATTTTGAGGGCTATTCAATGCTTGCCATACCTGCTGATCGCCAGTCAAACCAAAATGACCAAGAACCAAGACTGCTTTCTATGTTTCTTGTCTTAGAGGACTTCAGGGTTTTCTTTGTGCATTTTGCCCTTGTGCTCTCACAATGTTGGCTATCTAAACTCTGTTGTTCAGTTACAAACCTAACTTATAAGTGAACTCCATAATAACAAAATCTGTGCTAAACAAGAATTTTAAAAAATTACCTGTGAGCTTAATCTGAACCAGGTCATTCATAGTTTACAAAACCTTATTTAAATTAAATTTACATCAGGTCACAAAGGATGTTCCATGAGGTTTTTACCTTCCCACTTCTTCAGTGTAGCAATTAAATTAGGTAGCACAAAATAAAAAGAAAGAAGCATTTTTGTAAAACCATTGATCAAGCTAAAAAACTAGCTCTCATCCTGTTATGAAAATCAAATTGTATTCCTGATAATTTTCTTTGTTCTTATTTATTCAGTGGCTATATAGTCAAATGCAGGCCTCTTTATTATATCATTAATTATTTATAAATGAATACAGTTACAGTAACCTTTTCACAACATCGAAGCAAAATATCTAAAAAAAAGATGTGTTCTGGGACTAAATTGACAAAGAGATGGTAAAGGTATTGTTGAATCAGCTAAATATGCCCTATCGCTTAGAGTAAGCATTTGGGTTTCACACATAAAAAATCTAGTTTTCTTTTCCCAAGTTACTGTCAGTCTTTTTTTTTTTTTTTTTTTTTTAATGACATGTTAAAGTGCTGCTTCTGCTCTTTTATAAATCATTGTTTAAAAATGATTGGGAACTGTCAATTAAAATCATGCAAAAAAATTTACCTATGAAAAAAGTTATGTTGTTATGTTAACATTGAAGTACCTAACATTTGAAAGTCTTATCATACATTTTTAAAGACTTGCTACTGACGGATGATTATTGTAATGAATGTATCTGAAACTGTATGGACCTTACAAGAATAAATGCACAATGGTCATAAAAATGGGCTGTGATTTCTGCCTGTTTTGACCTCTTTCATTGAGATAATCACTAGATAAGGCTAATCTGGAATTTATTATACTGGGTTCCAGTGCACCTCCAGAATGCATGCAATTTCCTATTTTTTCAACACTGACTTCCTTCCTAGATTTTCTTCTTACAGCCTTTCTTAGTTTTAATTCTTAAGCAGATCTTAAGCATTTTCTTTTCCCTCCTGGCTATATTCATTCATCTCTTCTTTATTTCACCAAACTTCCAAAGTTTTATTCTGCACATTTAATCATTCAGTAGATAAGGTGGACATGAACGAAAAACTACCCTCCTTGTTATTGTTTCTGGCCTTCAAACTCTTTCAGATTTTAGTAATAAAACATGAAACTTGCTAAGTTTTCTACCAGGACTTTTATTGCTATGTTTATCACTTTAATATTGCAACTAAAGTTTCTTGCATTTAAATTCCATTTGCTTCACAAAATCTATATTAATTTTCCTTCCTTTTAAGAGATTTAACTGATACATCACATCTATAGACATTATAGGATTATAACAATCTTTATAATTGGAGAAACAACTGACTGTTTAAAGTTTATCGAGTCTATAATAAATAGCAACAATAGATGCACAATTAAGATTGTTTTATCAAATTCATATTTTGCTGTCATTTTAAGGTATAATAGCCTTCTAAAATATTAAATATATTTATATCAATTATTTTAAAAATTGGGAAAAAATGGAAAAGATATAAAGAAACAAAAATGTGATGTTCATAATAAACTAGTACCCATTTGCATAATTTTTTTTAGTCTTTATATATATTTTGCATCATGAGGCGATCCTGGACATGCAAGTTAGTACCCTGCCTTTAAAAAAAGGTCTATCTATGTAGTTTCATACTGCAAGCACTTTCAAAAGACATTTTATATAGTAATTAGAACATAGACTCTAGATCCCCCCTTTACTCCTAGCTTTGCCACTTATTAGCTATATGTGAAGTATTCAATTCCTGTCATATAATTAGTTCTGTATAAGGGTAAGCTATTATTCTAAATAAGTATCTTAAAGTATTTAGTATTCCATCATAATTTTTAAATATATTTTATTAAGGCTTTCATATACTTAACAGGCCATAATTAATTTTTGCTATTTTAAATAATGCTGCAAAGAACATCTTTGGAAGTTTCCCTCCTCCCCCCACCACCTCCAAATTTCTGCCTGTTTTTCTGAGGAGAGATCCATAGACATGGGTTATGAATCAATATGAATTACTATTTAAATACTTTTGCTACATATTGATGAATTAATTTCCGTAAATGTCACCACATTATTCTCAAGCAATCTAAGGGATCTCACTCACCACACCCATGTCACATACTGTCCTTTTAAAGTGATGCTCCTTTCTGTTCCTGTATTGATATAAATTGTGCTTCTCAGATAAAGAGAAGGTTTTCAGTTCTGGAAATTACTATGTGTTAGTGTATCATGTATAGTGTATCATGTGCTGGTCTTGCACTGGAATTTCTCTGATGAACTGGAATCACTTTCTACAATATAAAACAATATTTTGTCATTTCTTTGTCTGTCTATGCATGTTTATTTACATGAAAAACAATTTCTACATCAGACCTCCTCTGAGGTACACTGGCTGAATTCTGACCAAATACCCATTTTATGATTATATAGATAATGATTAATGGTTCTTTTTATTTAGCAAACTTATAGATTCATTTCCCCTGGAAACCATGAGTTGACTTTACTAAACACTTTGTTCAAAATTTTTTTACTGCACCATGTGAGTGAGTGTGTGTGTATTTTAATTTGTTTTGTGGTAGGTCAGGTATACTATGATCTAACTTCTAGCCTCTCTGACAGAAAGTGACTCCTCAAAAGCAGATATAAGATCATCTTTATTTTATGTTATATATAGTATATAGTATATATTTATATATATACATATATATATGTTAAGGAAAATTAAAAATGTGCAGGTGTTATGTATATATATATGTATATATATATATATATATATACATATATATATGTTAAGGAAAATTAAAAATGTGCAGGTGTTTACAAAAAATATGGAGTTATTTTGGGATCTTTTTTATTCTTGGTATGCTCAAAAACATGCTGATGGGTAAATTGATCCTTTTAAAGATTATCTGAAAATTTGGCAGGCATTTGAAACTAAAGAATGATTAAGGCCTCTAAAGTATGCTTTGGTCTTAGGTGAAAATGGCTAAGTTCTTTCTCTTAATTTACTCCTTTGATTTAATCCTCCAGGGTTTCAGAGATTATCACTTCTTTGAGCATTAAACAAACAAACAAAATCTTGCAAGAAGTGTACACAAAAGGATGAATTTGAGAATTTTAAAATTAATTTGGGGCTAATTCCTTTAGCTTTAGCTTGTAAAGTATGTTTGTAGAAATAAGTTGCTGCCAATGAAGTTTCATATTCCCCCCAATTTTTGTTGTTCTCAGTAAACCTTCATGTAGAAAAGTTATGTTTTAAAGTGGCCTTATAATCATGCTAGTTGCTTTAGAAATGCTTAATATTCAGTATGTTTTTCTTAGAAGATTGCAAAAAAGTTCCAAAGTAGAATTCATTCCTTAAAATAAATTTATTTAATATTTGGGTTACCTAAGATCAGTAAATAATATGAGTTGTATAATCTAACTTCTATAGAGAAACTTAACAAAATTTTGGAGAAAGCTGCTATGTAGGCAAGCTTCAGGATCTATAGTTGCTGTATGATGGAGCCAGGACAATAGGACAAAATGTAGCAGGGCATAGCTGATGAAAGAATAGAGTCTGCTGTTACATCTTTAGATTATTCACATCAGAGAATATTACATTTATTGGTCTGGCTCCCTTAATGTCAACAATAGTACAGGCTTTCTGATGTCAGTAAATTTGAATTAAGTAAAACAAATTTAACTGAGTACAGAATCTTGGCAATTTCTTCTACTATGTTGTTCATAATGTATATCATATTTTAGTTCTAAAACATTGCAGTAAATAATAATAATAGCAAAAATTATTTTATGGTTTCTAGGTTTCAAACACAATATTAAGCATTTTATTAGATTATTTTTTTAAGTTTCCTCAACACCGCCGTGAAGTAGGTTGTCAGTGATACAGATTAGAAAACTGTGGTTAACTTGCAAGTGGTAGAGCAGCGATGTAAGAAATATGCAATAGAAGTTAGAAAAATTATGTTAAACGAGCTATGACAATACATGTTTAGAATAAAAGTCCATTTTCAGTGTTGAAAAGCGTTACTTCTTTCTGCTCTACATTTTCTTAGAGAAGACTGTTTCTAGGTTCCCAGCTTCACTGTGTGGACGCTTGATCTGCTCATATTAGAGAAGAATGATACCTTTGTGGATCTCAAACTTTTTAGGTTGATAGTACCCTTAGTGTTTTAATAATTATCTTATGGTACTCCAAGGCCAAAAAGTACCTGACAGTATTATTTATTAAATAGTTAGTTCAAAAATCTTAATAAGCATTTAAAAATCATACATAGAAATTAAAAGAAAAAAATTTAATTTGCTTTTAGATACAATTACATCAATGGAATGTCTGCCTGCTGAGTACTGTATAATTTGATCTGATACCACCATCTTAATTTCCTGTTGCACGTTATTTTTGCTGGGGATTGTTTTTATCATAGCAATTGACAAAATCCTAGGTTTGCAAAAATATGACATCATCAAAAGTAAAGTAGCAATCTAATGTTGAAACTGTGAACTGTCTCAAGCTAATAATTTGCATATATTCAACCACAAAATTTGAAAATATTTTAGTGGTTCTATGAGTTTCTCGCATGTTCCATTGCTCCTCAGGACAAAGTTTAGAATCTATGGGACTAATCTTAATGGACTGGTCTTCAGGGCACATCATTCATGTGTTAGTTTCCCTTTCTCATATTGGAAGAAAATTTTCAGAACTGACATTTTTATTTAGATGCTTCCAACTATAGCTGAGAGGAAAAAAAGCATAGACTTTTCATTAGAATTGGTCTCTAGTACAAATTTCTGACTCAGTTTATCTGATTGAAAGACAAAAGGAGGAATAATACTGACCTATACAGGTTATTGTGAGTTCTCAATTAAATAGTAGATCTATTTTTATTTCTTCTATCTGACATTAATAGCCATAAAACCATGGATAATTGCTTTGCCTCTATGTCCTTAAAGTTTCTCATGGATAAAATGAGGGTATTGAGCTAGGTAGTAACTTAGGAATGTTCCAGCTCTAAAATTCTTCATTTCCATAACACTAAGTAGACAGAAACATTCTTTGACTATGTTTCATAAGCACAACGTACTTTGCTAGTATTCTGTAGGTATTGAAATTTACTAGTTAAACCCACATACATAAAACTGATTTATTAACATATCTTGTTTCTAGACACATTCTTTTTATATTATTTTCCTTTCTTGGTAATTTCTTTCGTTGAAATTATATCACAGGTAGCAAGGTTTTGTTTGTTTGTTTTTGTTTTTTGTTTTTTGTTGTATTTTCTACTCTTTGAACTGCTACACAGAGACACACAAATCTATCAACATTTAGTAATGGAATCAGTATTTGGAACTATGATTTTCTTCCACAGTAATTCTTATAGGTTAAATTTCCTTTAGAAAAAAAAATATTTAAACATCCATTGCTTTTTTTTAAAATTTAGTTTCAATTGTACAGTACATTGGTTAGACATCTATATAGTTTATAAAACGATCCCCCCAATTGCACCCTCCCTCCACTGAATCTCCACCTAGCCAACATATTAATGCTAACTGCATTCCTTATGCCATGCTCCCCATCCCCATGACCATCCATCAGCTACTAATTTGTATTTCTTAGCCCTTTACCCCATTCTCTCACCCCCCAAACACCCCTTCCTTCTGTAAGACACCAAATTGGCCACTATATTTGTGAGTCTGTTTTTGATTAGCCTGTTCTTTTTATTCCTTAGACTCACATGTAAGTGAAATCATGTAGTGTTTATCTTCTCTTTCTGACTTAAATACCTTCTAGGTTCATCAAAGTGATATCTTTTTCATCCCCTTCCTTTTCATATGTAGGGGTCCTGTTTTCTTATCCTTTCAGCCCTTCTATCTTTTGTTGGAGCACTTAATTCTTTTCCATTTTAGTACTCATTGATAAGGATGTAATTGTAACCATTCTTTATTCCTATTTTTGATACATGTTTTTCTTCTTAAAGAAGTCCCTCCAACATTTCCTGTAATACTGGCTTGGTGGTGATAAATTCCTTTAGCTTATTTTTGTTTGGGAAGCTCTTTATCTGTCCTTCAATGCTAAATTATAGCTTTGCTGGATGAATTATTCTTGTGTAGAACCTGGGTCTTCATCTTGTCAAATATTTTTGCGCCTTCTGTTCTACATAGTTTCTTTGGGAAATCAGTTGCCAGTCTATGTTCCCTTATATGTAATTACTTGTTTTTCTCTGCTGATTTTAATTTTTTTTTTTTTTTTATTTAACCTTTGGCATTTAATTATGATGTGTCTCGGTGTGGGCCTCTTTGAATCCCTGATTTTTGGAATTCTCTAAACTTCCTGAGGTTTTATGTCCATTCTTTCACCAGGTTAGAAAAGTTTTCCATCATTATTTCTTCAAACAGCTGTTCAATATTTTGATTTTCTTCAGTTACACTGATCAGATGGATATTTAGAGCCTTAATAGTGTCCCATATCCTCCTTAAATTATTTTTATAGTCTTGGCATCATTTTTCTTACCATTCTGATTGAATGTCCTGGCTTTCGGTCCTCTAGATAGGGCATTTGATCCTCTTCTTTATTCACTTTGTTTATTCCTTTGTTTATTCCATTTAATATACTTTTCATCTCAGATAGTGTTCTTCATTTCAGACTGGTTCTCTTTTATAATTTCCATTTCTATTTTTATTTTTTTTTTTATCTCTGTGTTCAAGTTCTCACTGAACTTATCTACACTTTTCAAAAGATCAGTCAGTATCTTTATAACCAGTGTTTTGAACTCTGCATCTGTTAGATTACTTGACTCCATTATATCTGAATCTCTACTCTATGTTCTAATATGGTTTCTGCTTCTTTGTCTTCCAATTTTGGCTGCCTTTCCACGTTTCTATGTACTAAGCAAATCCTAAGTGTCCTGGTCTTATTAGTATGGATTTTGAAGTAGGTGTCCAGAGGTACAGTCTGAGAGGGGTTTGCTGCAGGCCAAATTTAACACAAGCCTTTGCCTCTCTAGGGCCACCTGTTGAGATTCAGCAAGCAATCCACAAATGCTGTACGTATAGTTGCCTCAAAAGGCCACACCAAAAACCGAGGCCAGCTGCCTCCAGTGTGAGTCTAGGCGCTGTTCAACAAGGAGCACCTGACTCACTGAGGATATCTGAATGTGGCTTGGGCCCTGAGTTGGAGGAGGCAGGGTTTCAGGGAATCCTCTGGGTGGAGCAACCTCCGGTATCCACTTTGATGATATCATGGCTGTGGATGTGCTATGACCATGCACTAGGCTTGGGGAGGGCTCAACAGGGAACAAAGGATACTGCTGGCACTTCTATATCGACAGTCTCACCTTGGCCCTTACTTTGACAATGTCTCCCTGTAAGTCCCTGGTGCTCCCACGCTCAGCCTAATCAGCACCGGTGCTCAGATTAAGCAGGTCCATCATGGCAAAAATCTGCTCACAGAGGTGGCCTCTTTAAGAGGTGTCTGCCACTGCCACTGCTGCAGCTTTCGTCTCACTCGGCCACTCGGGACCGTGCAGCCCTGCGTCCTCACCCCATCCTACCTTCTGCCATTGCAGGGTGATTTCCTGGATTTCTCCCTAGTTGTATGGCCTGTTTATCTAGATCCCAGGTAATTTTTCCTTGCTGCTGCTCCTTATTACTGTTACAACTTTGATTTGTCGCCAGAGAATGAACAGAGCTTCTATCATCCATGCCATTTTTTTTTTCTCTTCAACATCTATTATTAATCCATATGTTAGTATATTACCAGGAATAATTCAGGAATCAAAATTTTGTGATTTTTTTTCTATCTTTTCTTTGGAATGCTAAAAAGAAACAAACGTAAAACAGAATCTCAGTCTATTCCATCAAATAAGGAAAAGGAAAAAAAGGATAATCTAAGGAAGTGGATTATAACAAATCATGATCTCTAAGTCAACCAAATTTGGAAAAAGAGATTTAAATTTATATATTAAGGAGTATCTGTTTCTTCTTGAAAACTACTACAAATTCTGAAAGTTTGCTAAAACTGGTTGACCATTTAAAAAGGAACATGTTCAAAAAGGGAAATTTGTTCAGAAACAAAATTTAAGTAAATGTTCTTAAAAATATAC
Source organism: Eonycteris spelaea (assembly GCA_003508835.1). Taxonomy (NCBI): domain Eukaryota; kingdom Metazoa; phylum Chordata; class Mammalia; order Chiroptera; family Pteropodidae; genus Eonycteris; species Eonycteris spelaea. The sequence continues at coordinate 6,957,663 of PUFA01000046.1, forward strand.
TTTGAGTTTTCCAAACCTCATCAGATAGTGGGTAAAATAAGTCTAAATTAACAGAAGTAATTCAGATGGTTCTGATTCTCTTCAAATCTTACCCAGAATTGTGTAAAAAGTCCTCAAGAACATCTCAATGACCTAAAAAAAAAAAAAAAAATCAACAAACAACAACAACAACAAAAACTTCCATTTTATTAACTTGTATTCTCTTTACTTCATAGTATTTTAGAAGCTACTTGGATATAGTTTCTAACTCTTGAAAAAAATATTGGTGCTATGAGAGGTCCACTGTGGCAAACATCAGTGTGTGAAGGATTGGGATAATATTACTTAAAATGCCAGACTCTCCATTTCTAAATATATTACTGAAACCTTCATTTATAACCTTCATTTATAACTTCTATTTGGACCTCAAGATTTAAAAATCTGTGGAGCATCTCTGGCTAGATCTTATATAGGTATTTCCAGTGCAGCAAATCAGAATAGAACTCAATAAAGTTCATACCAGATCTGCTTGTGCCCTGTGCTTGCTATTGCAGCTACTGGTGTCATCATGATCATGCTTCTGAAACTTCAGTTTAAAACTTAAGGCCATTTTCAACTCCAGCTGCTTTTTATTTTTAATTAACTTTTACATTCAATAGGAAACCAAACCCTGTTGATATTGTTCTATAGTTTATGAAATCTATCTGATATTCTTTATTCCCACAGTATTGCCTTGGGAATATTTTCTCTTGTGGTGATAACCTCCTAATTAGTCTTCTGCATAGTCTTTTATTTCTCACATTTAATTTAATATATACACTAGCTCCAAAATTTTCTTTTGGTAACAGATGTTGCTCTTTGTTGCCTACGAAATATAAGAACAAACAGAAAAAAACTCCAAACTTCCTTGCACTTAATTCTCAATGCAATCTGATCTCCAGCCTACTTTTCTAGACTTATTCCCTTAGATCTCCCTTTCACATTCTGGTTTTCTAGTCATGGACAAACTCACCTTTCATCTGTATTTGTCTGACAGCCCCTTTACTCAAGCACTGAATTCTAATACCTCAAGCTGAAATGCTGAGGAACTCTTTCTTACTATCTTAAATTCTTTGTTAAATTTCTGCTCAGAGTTATCTTTTTTAAGGGTCAGTATTTATGAAATCTTATCTAATAACAAACATAATCAATTCCCCTTAAATTTCCGTAGCATTTAAGTTTTTAGTTTCAGTATGTTAGGGTCTGATCTATCATAGTGACTATCTCTTTTTAGATTGTGAGTTTCTTGAACAAAGGAATCACATCATCTTCATTTTGTATTAATATATAGTTTCGGATGGGGCCGATGCAGAATAAACAGTTGTTAAATTAAAGTTAATTAAACTGTAGATTAACCAAATAGGATTATTATAAGGACTGAGTGATTTTGTTAAGCTCAGAGTAGAGAAATAAATCTTCCAGTTCCCCAATTACAGCCTTTGATAAAAGCAGCAAAGCTGCCATCACTGTTTCCAAAGAAGCCACTGAATCTGGAAACTGCAGACTATAGAACCTAATTGTTTTTTCACCATTGGGAATGATGCCTACACCATTGCAGGGAGTCATCAAATGAGGACATTGATGCTTTTTCTATAAACCTTATAAAATGGATGCATCGTGTTCTGCATCTCTTGTGACATAACTCAGTTCCAAATCTAAAACACAAAATGCATTTATCAGAAACTAAATTACAACAGAACTCTAGATATTAGGACACTGGGAAATGTTTTGATTTATTTATCTATTTATTTTCTTTACCAGCCTGTGCAGATAAGAGCACAATAAAGAGTATTTAAAGCTAAAGTATTGTGAGCCAATGTGTGATACCTAAAAGTCCTCCCCTGGAAGTACTTGCCATTCATATGTACTCTTCATATGAAGTCTAAGTTCCAAAATGAAAACAAGTAGAACCACAACATTATCTTAGCTAACATGATGCAACTATCCCTCTATAAATAAAAACAATGCCTATCAAGTACTGTTTCCATATCTGTGTAACCATTTCTCTTCTAATTCAGTCACACCCTCTGATAATATTGTAAGCCAAGGATAAAATTATAAAGTTAACTGCCACCCATACTGAATATAAAATTGTAGAAAAATGGAAGAAATGGAGAAATAAAGGTGCAGTTAGTTAATATATATGTATACATCACATAACAAGGAAAAATATGTTTAACCTACTAAAGTTCTCATTTGTAGAGCTGGTAATGATGCCACAGTTAGTATTAATTTTTTTTCCTCCTCTTTCAAATCCTTGCTGCATTTGTTTCTCATTTGCTGTCTCACAGGATTCTTTATTTGAATGGATAACTCAAACATTCACATTTTGAGTCTAAACTCTCAGCCATCCTCCCTACATTGATGTGCTATAGTTTTCACATTAAGTTTTTAGCAATGGATATGGCAGTTCTGTCAGGCACACCAGATGATGCACAGGGTTCCAAATCTTTTCTATGTACTAATGTGCAAGGCTATCCTCTTTCTCTAATTAATGAAGCCCAGTCACTGTAGCCCACATCATAACCTTCTTTTGTGCCTGCAGACTAAATGATGAGATTACAGAATATCCAGGCGGCAGCCTATCACTATATGTCCTGTTTGGAAGAATTTTTTTAATACTATGATCTCTAAACTAGGAAACTAGGTCGCAGATGGAAGAACACTTTTACATGGGTCATAAAGTAGAGTAGGGAGAAGTGCCACTCCTTCCATTCTTGCTTCGAGACCCATGTATTTCAGCTGTAGGGATGGGGAAACAAACCAGCACTTTACACTGGTTATGGTTAAGAATATTATTCAATGCATACATTACCAAATCTTATAAAGTTATTTGTTACTGAGAAATAATATAGTCTTCCACTTGTTTATAAGAATCACTCTAGGTGATGGAGCACATGGTATGACTATTGAATACCCTGATAACTATCCCTTTGCTCCACTTCTTTGCTATTAAGACCTTTGATCAGAAGCAGTAATTATGTGGGATAGATTAGAGTGAAGAAGGTAGCTAAGTTTTATAGACAGTTTTTCCCAATTCATTGTGGCAGAAAGAAAAGTCTACTGTATAGTAAAATGTGTTTCTGTGTGGCAAATTGCTACATATTTTATTATCCAAAGAATATAACAGAAGGACATTGCTATAGTAGCAGTTTTTCCCAGGAATTGCCATATTAGGGCTCAGCATTATTTTTTCTATGCTAGTAAATAGAGCACCGAGACTAGGAAACACAACATTATTCCAATGTGCATGTCCAGCTATCAATAAAAAAATTCTATTACTAAGGTATTCTATTACATCAGGAAGCAACTTGTAGGCTCTGCCACACTTACTCCAATGATGCTGATATAAATCTAGTCTCAGTTTAAATTCAAATTATTTAATGATAGATAGAAGTAAAATTTGTAAAAAATTTAAATTAAAATGCTTATGTAACTTTATTGAGCAAGTGCTAGTCACTTCCCATACTGTCTCACATAGGCATCTATGTTTCATTTAATATAGGTATTTAAAGGGCTAAGAAAATTTAAAATTTGTCTATAATCAAAGGTCAGAACTAGAAACAAGTCAAATACTTTTTAAAACCTACTTTTTAAGCAGAGGTACTACTCGACTTAACAAGTGGTGGATTGAGTGTCTAAAATATTGAGTATTTACAATGTACCAGGCACTGTTGTATCAGCACTAGTTATGTATTAATAGTTTTTCATTTAACCTATTTAATGACCACATTTAATAATATTTATCATCTCCATTTCGTAGTTGACAAAATTGAAGTTAAAGAGTTTAGACTATTAACCCAAGATTGTGAAGCAAATAAGCAGGATTCACCCAAGCCATAAGACATCAGGGCACACACTGTTAAGTACGCACAATGCTGCCTTTGGAAGTAAGATTAGATGTGAACCAGTAACATTTAATATAGGCATCATTTGTTTCAGGAGTTAGGAAAATATAAATCAGTGCAGTTACGATAAAGAAATATCTATTTCTACGTTAGTTGTAAACAAAGTATAAAAAATAGTCTAAACAAAATTTCAGTATAATTTATATCCTACAAAAATATTGAAGCATGGTTTTCAATAAATTCCTTTTAAATCTAATTTGTTACTATAGAAAGATGGAAGGCATTCAACTACATAAATATATCTTTATAAAAGTCTTATTTTTAATAGCCATTTTATGACCTAGATTTATGCTCCACAAACAATTGAGAATCGATGTTTAAATCAGTCATTTATGTTGAGAGTAATGACTTTTAAACAGAATTCAAAGTCATTTCTGTGGAGTGAACATTAAATATTCTGACACATTTTAGGAGTTTTTAAATGATTAAGAAAACCCTCAAGTATCTTATTGTGCTTGAAATGTAAAAAAGACTCATGTACCATACAGATCGGAGTAGATATTTCATTTTTAAAAATGTCAATGTAGCATCACTCTGAGGATAGTAAAATGCTTAGTTTCCATGGAATGTGTTTGACAGTAAGATTTTTAAAAGATCTAAGAGGCTGACCTTTCTCCCCTAAACTAAGTAGACTTTTTAAAATGAGCACATCTGGTTTATGTTCCTAAACCTCTGGCCTTTAAAAGCTTTGTTCCTAATTCACACAAAATACCATTCAGGATTGCTTGACATAGTGACCCTTCCCTGTAGGTGGTTAGAGGAATAAAGTGATTAAATAAAATCAGGAATTTAACATATATATAGCAAGTTAACATTTGCATTCTGAAATGATTAGTAAATAGTTACTGTTCATGGGTTTATCTTAAGCAATTTTACTTTTTTGAAGTTCTGAGTATAAAGTTTTTTAAGAAGCATATTTGTCTTTTTCATAAATAGTTGTAATATTATCTGGCAATTCAGAAAAAAGCACACCGTGTTAAAAACTGAAGGGTTTTTTTGTTGTTGTTGTTGTTGATGTTTTTATTTCAGAGCTCCAGTGCTGTCACTATAAAAAAAACCACTGAGAGGGTAGTCGGGTTGGATCCATAAATCCAGATGGCCATTCAACGTTTAACAAACTCTTTGGTACTCAATTGAGTTAAACATTAAATGGTGCATTGGCAAGGAAGATTTTATTTCTATAGGGCCCACAAATAAAAGTTGTTTGTGTGGAGTGTAATTCCTTCTGACTTTGCCTTCCATTTGCCTTGAGGACATACCAGTTTAAAAGTGTTCAGCACACTATACCATGCATAACAGGTAATCTGCCTAATTAAGTCCTGTAAGGATGTTCTAAGTAAAATGCTGAGGAGCTCTCATAACCTCTGCTTCACCCTCCCTGTGCACCAGAGCTTCTGAGGTTGAGAAACTCCAGCCATTAACTCAAGTGTTTACACTTGAAGCTCAAATTTGACTTTGCCAGAATGGCTCATTTCACATTTTACAAATCTGTTTTCTCATTTGTAGGCGGAAAGAATCTGTCAGTTTTTTTATTGTAATTCTCAACTTGTTCTGATAGTGAATAGTCTAACATATAACTATAATTCATATTGTAAAAATTATACTGTGTCTAGGACTGCTATATTCAGAGATATAATAAGATTTACATCCATATTTTGAGTGCATTCATTTGGTATATTTCAATGAATTATTAATTATGACCAACAATAAAATATTATTTTGCTCAGATGCACAGCAATAGAAAAGATGCCCAAGAGAAATTTATCTGACAGCTCAAAACAAAATGGCCAAAATCCACTCATAGGTTACTCATCTAACGCAGCATGAAGCATATTTGCCCATCAAATGCACTCAATGAATGTTTTTCTCAACTTGTCAATGTTTTATCAAGAGAATAAAAGACAAACTTTAGGATTCAGATAAAGAAATTTCAATTTAATTACTTTAAAAAATATGATAGGTGAATAATAAGCTTTTAGGAAAGCTCGATTATAATAAAAATTGATAACAATGTTTTTAAATTAATTAACAACAATATGGCTAGAATTGTTATATTGTATAACCAGTGTTATATCTTATTTCATTTTTATTTACACAAAATACTTACCTCTTAACGTACTCCCTTATAATCATTGTTTTCATTCTACTCAGTAAAATCCTTAAAGAAACCTCATACTAACCAGTTACTCATCTTTTTTTAAATTTCATTTCACACACACATTGGACTGATTGCCAAATCAATCCGCCTTATTTATTCTACACGCATATTTCAAGTTTGTTCTTTTTTTATTTATCCTTAGATATACTGCTTCAAACAGGGTTTGGCAGCATTTTTGTTTCCCAACTGAACAAATAGCTTGGTAATAAACCCTTCAGTCTGTTGCCTGGCAGCTGTCTTAGAGATATTTCAGAGACGTCATTTACAGTACTGGCTAGTCACTGGTAGTCAAGTTGCCAGTGTCTAATGACTAGTCACTAGTTTTCCAGCCCTAAAAAAGTTAATTGTATACAACTAGAGATAACGACCACAAAAAGCTGACACGGTCACATACACATATCTACCTGATTGTAAACCCAAATAATTAGAATCATATTTTTTAGTCCAAAAAAGCTGGATTTAATTTCTTGCTATGTAGAGACTTTGGAAGTTACTTAATTCTTATGCCTCAGTTTCTTCATCTGAAATAATACTTGTCATGTAGTTTCATTCAGAAGATGAGAAAACATTTGTGGAGTATTTGCAATGCCAGACACAATGACATTGCTTACAAAGAGTAGTTATTATAATTAGATCAACTCTTAAAGTTCTAAAATCAACCTTTTATGTCAAAATAGTTCTTTCCTATCCTTGTTTAGACTGTATCTGCCATTATTCCATCTTTAAATTTACATGAATCCCTTATGATCTTCAAGCCTATTCTTCAAAAGAGGGATATAGAATTTTCCAGTTATCTCCAAGCTGCTCTTAATTTTACTTTCCCCTGTTATTTCAATAATTTTTTTATAAAAGCCTTTAAAATCAGAGACTGCTGAGATTTTTTAACCTTAATTTAAAAAATTTTTTTTGCCATTTTAAATAAAGTATGAGTTTTTATAAAAGTCCAGATTTGTGCTTTCTCTTGAAAAAAATCAAAGTTAGGTTATTGAGCTCACATTAGCTAATGACAAAAATCAGTTGGGCCTGGGCAATGGCTTTTCTTAGCAGTTTATCCATCATAATTCAACCAGATTCCTACATATCTATTACCTCTGGAATAGCAGAGATATTTATAATAGTAAAAGGCATTTAACTTTGTGTTCTCTGCCTCAGAATCTTGTCCTAAGGCTAAATTATGAATCTAAAATGCTTGTGTATTAGGTTTTACTTTTTTGTGTTTCCCTTATTTTGAAAAGATATTTTGGCATCAGTTAACTCAGTTCTGTCTAGACCTGAAACTTTGACAAATAACCTCCCATTGCTTCCTATTAAGTACTTTTGTTTTAGCCTATATGTCATGTATATATTGTTAGCTTCTAAAATTCATTTAAAATTAATAGATATTATTTCTGGCTGTGAAACATGAACATTATGGATATATGGAAAGCAATGCAATTTAAAGAAATATAGATACAACACAGGGCATAGTTTTAATGGGGAGAAAGGCAAATTGTAATAAAATGCAAGGCTAAATTGATATAATAATAATGTAAACAAGAGGAAAATACAAGGAAAACCTCATTGTAGCATAGGGAAGCTGCCTGGAGACAGTGATATATGACGAGGCCTTGAAAAGTGGCATGATTTGTAGAGTTGGAAATAATGGACAGGGTGAAGAGAATAGTAGAATAAAAGTATAAATAGGCACATGCAAAATATGATTGCTATTTTGGAGATCAAGGTGTGATGAGGAAGCAGGTGAAAGATGGTGGAATATAACTATGTTAAGGATATTAGACTAGAATGGCCATTTGCTTGACTGATAGGCCAAAGACTTCATTTTAGTAAGATACCACAAGTATTGATATCAATGATAGAATAAAAATAAAATTGAACCAATCTATATAAAGTCCAATGCAAATTTTCATTGATTTAGGGCCAAACATATACCACCCAGCATTTACAAGATGGCATTCCTCTCTAGTTGTGAGAAATAAAAAAGGTAAAAACTTTGAAATGTCAGGGAACAAGCATAAGAGTGAATGTTGGTTTCCAGTGTTGTTCTGTAATTTGCAAGATCGGTAATGAGAATTCATTTTAATATCTATTCTGAAAATAAATGCCCCAGGGTTCAGTTCCAGATTAAATGCCAGTCATTCCGTGCTATGCAAGAGCGAACATGGCTCTTCAAAAAACCCTTTACAAATCTGATCATTTGCCTTCTATTTTGCTTTCAATTATCTCACTTCCAATTCACCCAGTTTACAAAAAAAAAAAAAAAAAAAACTTTAAAAATGTTGTACTAATATATTATGTATATTCTTTATTATGTTAAAATCATCACCTTTTTTAAGATTACAAAAAATATTAGTTTTCAGACATTTTATCACTCTGGCATTAAAATTTGCAGGATCAACATTACTAATAAATATTCTGCTAAAATTAACAGTCTCTTTATTTTTAAGTTTACTATAAGAGGTGTTTTACAACTTGCTATGAACAAATTATACTAGCAAAACTAGTGTTGTCACTTTTTTTACTACAGTGAAAAGACTAAAGGGAAAAGTAGACATTCTAAAAGTGGTTTACAATTGTAGCTCCAAATGTCTTTATTACCCTTGACTTATTTCTATGTTTTTTTTTACTTCAAACATTAGAATATATAATAACTTTTATTGTTGACAATGTTTTTAAATTACTTAAAAAATAATTGCATGCTCATATCTTTGTTTAATGTCATCCTCATAATCCATGTGCAATTTCTGCTTTACATGTAAGATATTTTATAATAAATCTTCATGATTGAGATTTTAAAGAGATTCACCTTATATCAGTATTTTATAGAAAAAGGGATGATGATTCTTTTGTAGTTCAAAATATTAAGATATTTGATCTTCATTCTAATCCCCACATTGACAGACTAGAGTTAATATAAACTTCATCTACAAAAAATTGTATGGCATACTTAAAGCTATTATAATATAAAGAGTTAATTGAATTAAATTATTTTGAAATTAGGATATATCAATAATTGATATAACTCAATTATTATTCAGCTATGGGGCATTTCTGAAGGCATGCTTTTTCTGTCCTATGTTATATAATTCCACCATAGAACACATATGCACCCTGGCTATGATTAAATTATTTTAATTTGGAAAATAGTCACTATTCTTTATTGTGACTTATGAACATATGTACATCTTCTAAATTGTTTAGTTTACAATCCTTGTCTCTCACTTTGCTCTTTCACCTCAGTACATGAGTTTTTGCTTATCTACTCATAGCTAATATGCACTATCTTTGGCTTGTACATTTGTAGCAAGACAGAATCGTTCTTTAACATATATTACATTAATTCACAGTGTTTTAAATATTATGAACATTTGGACCCAGATCTCTATTAGAATATAAACTTCAGGAAAAAAAGTCATAATCTCCTTGTTCACTGCTATATCTACAACATTTTAGGTGGCTTTTTTTGATATCAGTCCAGCAAAAGAAGTAGGCACCTTGCCTCATTTCTTCTATGTATGCTTGAAATTCAGGTTCCAGACAGCCTCCAGTGAAACCTAAAACCTTTCATGACACAACACTGGAGGAGGGATTGGGGTACCTTGTCACAGCATGGAGAGTATGAGAGTTCAGCTTATCATTCAACTTTGCCAGCAAGGATAAGGATGTGGCAATGGTTTTCTGCAGTGTTTGAATGAAATAAACGGTTTAAGAGATTATCTTGCTAGGCTGCCCATTTTGGTCCTTTGGTTAGACAGAGCGCACTTTCCTTTTTGTTGTTTTTATTTGTTTGGTGTTTGCTTGTTTGTTTTGGCCTTTACCCATTGAAATGCCTAGGTTGCTAATTTCTTTTGCTTTAAGTATGGAATATATGAGCAAATACCACTGTGTTCTTCCTTGGGTTCTGAGGTTCCTGGTAAGTCATTTACCTTCTATCCCTTTCAGAGTTGTCTTATGTTTGTTTTACATATAATGTTCTTGGCTTAACGTTGTACTTAGGAGAAACAGAGAAAAGTATTTCTACTCTATTTTCCAAACACTTGGAACTAAACAATACACTTCTAAACAAGCCATAGGTAAAAAGGGAAATTTTGAAGATAAAATAATACATTAAGACATAATTAAACCTAACTGAGTAACTGACACACAGTGGATGAGAATTATGTCAAAGACATGTAAAGCCACAAACAGCCTGAGATTTAGGTCTACAAACGTGAGACAGTTGCTGAGAAGACTACTGAACTTCCTGTCTGATACCCATTGCCAAAATGTGGCCACTGATGGAAATTGTGGTCAACAGAAATCACTCCAGAGATCTGAAAGACGAATACAGAATGGAAGGAGATATAATAATTTATCCTTGAAGAACATTTCCATTGTCTCTTGGATAGCCATAATAGAGTAGTCAGTTAGTCATTGATAATTATGGTGTGGGGGAGTTATCCTTTTTACTGAAGAGAAAGCATATAACCTTTGCAATTTTGTAGGCTTGGTGTTAAATATAACACTTGGTAGTATTGGAGGTCCAGAGCTCATTTAGTATTCCAAATGCCTACATGTTGAAAGAAAAATAATATACAATTAATATTCAAGTGGAATAATGATCCAACAATCTAAAATAAGACATTCTTTTCTATCTCCACAACTTTTAGATAAGAAATTTTAAATTAAATTTTTATCATTTGTTTTTTAGACTTCACATTTTATTGTTTTCAATTTAACACATGAGTTATATGTTCCTTTTGTAATGTATAGATTATTATATGTTGGAACTTTCTTTCTCAATTGATAAATATTTGAGCTTCCTTTCCTTATAGAGTCACATAATGCAAAGGAGTCTACTATGCTCCAGGTTCCAGAAATGTACTGAACTGCTTCTGAGGGAAACTGACTTGCCCAAAGTTCTGCAGCATTGCAGTAACTCTAAACAGCTCTTTATACACTTTCTGTACCAGATCACCTTATCCCTAGCTATAACTCTTTGGACCGAGAATAGAGATTGAATAAGTAAAATAGGACATTTGATGGTTTGTGTCTTCTAAATGAGCAGGGGATAGAGTTTAATACCTTGAGAATATAATTTTCTAGATGATACTGTAACAGAAAATTCTCAATTTATTAAGCTGCTATTTGGATTTCAAGACTACCACAGTACCCTACCAACACTATTCACTCTTCAGTGTTCTCTGGAAAGGTGTAAACACCAGAGCTGATGGGTTGAGAAGAGCACTGCCTCTTTGGATCACCGAATCCCAGGATATCAGGAAGAAAGCATCTGCCTGTTATCCCAGTTTAAAGTTTCTTTCATGTAACCAAGTACTTAATTAAGGTGAATAATATATAATGACATGAGTCATGAACTATATTGACCTGTCTGGAGCTAGTCAGAGAACCAGGACTTTTGCTGTATATTTAGTGTTGTCAGGTATATGTGTTTTGGATTTAGATATTTGTATAAACCTCAAAGCCATGCCTTTATTTCCCCTTTTTAATTACATCTTTCCTCTTAGTACTTCTCTTGAGAAGGTCAGTATCACCTCTGGGTGGCCCACAATACTGATTACTTCCATACCCAAATTTGGCTTATACATAGTATAATTATGCCATCATAATACAGGGGATGGAGAGGTGTCCTGGGTCATCGTATTTGGCTCTTGCTTGTTCATTTAGAGCTAACCCAAAAGTTACTTGACTTTATTTTCAAATATGTACAAATCATATAATGCTATTTATGTAAAGTAGCAGATTTTACTTTCTATTATATTTTATAGAGAGCAATTAAAGTTAAATTGACCTATTTTTGTCTCTCATTGTCTTTGTGCTATTGGTTTTATTTCAGTTTTACACCAGTTTTTCTTTAAAATGACTTCTCCTTATTTCTCTAATACTATTTACATGCTAACATACTAATTATTTTATTATCAACTTTATTCCCTATCAATAAGATTAAGGAGTTCATAAAATGCAAATAAAAGCAATGTGTATGTTTTGGAAGACAAATCAAGACCACTTGTTTAGCTCTTCCTTCCAACCAGATATTCTGTTGAGAGCTCCTATTATATGGAAATTCTGGAGATCTTTGCAATACAATTTTATTACTTGAGGTAACTTAAATGAGGCTCTCTTCTTGCATCCGTTATGCCATTAAGAATTGCTTAACTTATGCAATTCTTAATGGCATAAAGATATACTCATCCTTCTCTGTTAGGACTTTACTGCTCTCTTTATAAAACTAGCAGACTTTCTGTGAAAGATTTTAGTAAAAATTCTCCCTTTAGTCATTAATAATATCTACATGTTAACCAGAGTTAGACTAATGTTTGTCTTTAGAATTCTAGTACTTAGATGATACTAAAAATAATTTCATGTTGCTTCTAACTGAATTATATCATCAAAATTTTTCATATAACCTCTGTTTATTGAAATTTTCTACTATTTTCTAAATATGACAATAATATTTTTGGGGTGCTAATTTATGTTTAATTCTTCTGTCTGCATTTTTTTTCTTTTCTACTAAGATAGTTGGCTCTGTGTTTTATTTTCTCAGATGAAGTAATGTAGTGACATTTGAGGCAGTGGTCACCTATAAAATATCCTAGAATTTTTTTCTAATAATCTCAGTATATGGAAAAAGGTAGAGTCTGAGAGAAAAAAAAATGGTGTTGGAAAAAGCAGAAAGATAAAAGTGTTTCCATAAGGCTGAGAAATCTTTTGGCTGTGGATAGAAGAGAGAGGCATATAGTCTCTAGAATGGTAGAAACTGGGGTCCTATTTTCTCACAATTTACTGGTTGAGGCCGTGAAACCCAAGAAAGGTAAAGTTCCAGAAAGCATCACTGGATGTAGTAACAGAGACATCAATGATTCTGTGTCATATATGATCACCTATGTCAAGTGATGCCCTGTGGAGTAGTCAAATCTCCCAGACTTGATTGACAAACACAAACATAAATGGAATACCTCTGCAGCCAAGTATGTAGAATGTTAATTGGTGAACTGAAAGAAAATCCCACCCCACCCAACTGCATGGACCTAGTGTAAGATTAAGGAATCTTAAATATGTCAAGTTAAGGATTGGATACAAATTCTAACAATGACTAAGATAAGGTTGTTGGGATGTAAGCAAGCAGAATTCAATTTAGAAAATAAGAAAGTGCATTTTTAACATCTCTTAGTTTTTTAACTTAGATTTTTTTCTTTATGCAAATTATCAGAAACTAGTCATATTTGTACAATAAAGTATAACTATTTTAAAATATATTGCACTATTTATATTTTTATACACTATTCAGTAATAATTTTCCATGGGAAAAGTAGGAAGTATTTAAAATACTTACATATTGTCTTTTATCCATGTTCATAGGGCTCTCACCATTTTAAAGATGACTAACATATCTTTAGCTAAGGGAATTGATTTTTTTTTTTTTTGCATAGTATATGTTACTGCAAAACCTAGAATTAAAGTCTAAGACATGAGTTGATTCTTTAAAATGACATTTAAAGAAAGATTTCATTATAGTTAGAATATCTAAACATTTCAAGGAGCATCTTGATTCTATAGTCTTTCCTAGATTTTAAAAGTTCAACAGTTTATAGTCTCCTGTATTTCTTTCCTCTCATGAGACCAAAAGCTTCAGAGAAATGACCTCCTAATGTGGTAAATTGAGATCTAACTACTAATTACTAATTGTTATTGCAATTCTTGACCTGGTCTCGAGAGCGGAAATCAAATCCTTCTCTCTAGAGTGAAACCAGATCTAATACACAGCTTCTGAGTTGACATGGAGAGAATATATTAGCAATTGATTGACTTTTAAAGTGTTACCTTAATGAGCAGCATTGGATGTAATGTGTTTGAAGCTCGAACTAGGTGAATGTACTTTCCTTTTCACTGACAGTAGTTAAGTACAAAATTTCTCTATTCCTTTACTTAGAGTGAAGAAGCATATTAGTGAAAAAAGTATAAGAAAGTTCCCCATTCGTACATTTTTAATAGCTTCAAGCTGTTAACAGTTACATTGTCCCTAGGTATGGGGTGGCACATGCTATGGTTAACTGATTAGCACAGAGCCTCTTGACATACAGACAGTTTCTGTTACTGGTATCAGCCATGAAAATGTATTTCCAAGCAATTAAGCCTTAACTCCTGCTGGTTTAGAAGCCATGAACTTCAAATTCCCATTCAAATTATTCAACACCTACCACTGGTGGGAAAACACACACACACACACACACACACACACACACACACACACACACAACTTCATTAGTAAAAGAAACAAAGAAATCTATTGATAACTTTTTAAAGTTTCTTTAACATGGGAAAAATGCAAGTGTTCAGATTGTAAACTCCAAAATGACCTCACTTTCTTCTTTCATAACTCTAAGGATTTAATTTATGAGGTCTTAAGGTTTAACAACACACTTCAAAAAGAATAAGAACAGCCAAATAAATATATGAAAGGTTATATGTAGGGGAGCAGGGAGAAAACCAGGGCAAAGGAAGTAGGACCATTACAAAACTGTAGAGTTTCAACTTTTTTCAAAGTTCTACATAAACTATCCACTTGAAATTTCTAAAATTAAAACAATTGGATATTAAACACATAGATATAATATTTACCATCCAGTTCCTGTTATGTTAACAGACAATTTCTTCCCTTTCTCACTCTCCAGAAGTTTTTTAAGCCTCGTGGAGACATATGATGACTCTGTTTTCTTATTCCTAAAAAGAATGGAGCATAAGGGTGATATGAGTTCAGAAAAATGGGAACTCTCATCAGTAATAGTTTTGCATAGTATGGAGGATATATAAAAATATGTTTCATTCTTAAGGACTGTATTATCATTTTCTGTGACCTACTAATCAATTTGTTCCAATATCTCATAAGCAGATTTACCTCTACAAAGGTATCATTATATTTTGAAAACATTGCTAGACTTAATAGTATATTAGTGGGAACTGGAGTGGGTATCTGTATCAATTTGATAGCGAAATGCTCTATTAGTGATTCTCTATTTTCTGGTTATATTATATTCTTTTATGGCAGTTTCCTATGTTTATTCCATATATAACTTTGAAAAGTTCTATTTCTTAAGGAAGTCAAATAATTTTAATACAAAGCTCTGCATAGATAGATGACTTTTTTTTTTTTTTAAAGACTTTAGAGTCATGCAGTAGAGTTACTAGGGGAATCTAGAGACATTCTCTCTATATATTTTTTTCTATTTAGATTTTAACTCTGGACTTTGATTTACTAGTCTTTTATTCTCACAATAAGACAAATTATCATGCTTTTAGCTCTCCAGGTGAATGTTATTACATATCTATACTATCAGATTATTTTGAGAGCTTCCTGGGTGTGTCTTTCAAGGGTAAGAAAGAAAATGAGCCAGGTGATTATAACGAAACTACAACACTGAATTGTCTCTGGAGAAGTAAATCTTCATTTGAAGTGTATTTCTCAACTGACTATTAGAAATTACATTTATGACATCAGCATGGAAATGAGTCTCACTTGTGAGTTATTTGATCATTATCAGAGTTGATCATTGCTAAAGTTTGTCATCTGTTGCCACTTTTCCTGTTGCTTTTACCCATGGCCTTGTAAGTTTTATAAAACTCTTTATTAAAACCTACCAAAGGTCTTCTGTAGGACTTAAAAACTACCAAAGAAGTGAAGACTCCTGTTTAGGAACTTAGAGTCTCTTCAGAGAAATAAAACTAAGCATGCTAACTTGTAAGTAACAGTCCACAAGGAGTGGAATACAAGTGCCAAAGAAGTAGTCAGGACAGTAAAGACTTAAAAGGAGGCCTCACTTACACATCCATTGTTGGGTAAAGCCTCACTGGGAAAGCTTGAGTTGGATGTTGAACATGAATGGAATTGCCCTCGAGAATGAGTAATTCCAAATATTGGTGGAGAAGGTAGTGAGAGACAAAGAAATTATTCGAGATTCATTGTTATTATAGTAATAAAGAATAATTTAATTGAAGCCTGATTGTGTAGAGCACTGAATATAACTTTAAAGTGTTTTAGTTATTTTCTTATAGACAAAGAGGAAAATTTAATTATTTTGAGGCTGGAGAGTAATGTGACAAATAAATTGCCTCACAAGATTAATCTTCCAGAAGAGAAGTTTGAAAGGAAGACTATGAAAGTGGAAAGTCTATGAAAGTATTCTAGATATGGGATAATAAGGCTCTGAACTAGAACAATGGAAAATAGATATTTGGAAGAGGGCTTATCTGAGAAGAGTCTATAAGACTTTGATATTGGTTCTATAGAAGAATTAGAGAAACTAGCCTACATTCTTCTGAGGTTATGATTCTTTGTAACGGAGAGAACAATAATACCTTTGGAGCTATAGAAGCATTGTATATAATATGGTGGTATGTTGAATTGAAGGTTTTAGCTAAAAGAAGATACACTAGATGATATATACACTATCATCAATGAATCTCATATACAATAATAAATGAAAGAAGTCAGACACAAAAGAGTTGCTACTATATAACTTCATTTACATGTAATTCAAAAATATGCAAAACTAACATGAGATAGAAGTCAGGATACATGTTAACCTTGGTGAGGGCTGACTGAGAGGGGCAGCGGGAAACCTTTTAAGGTGCTGGAAATGTACATTTTGATCTGGATTGTGTTTACACGCATAGCTATATATCTGAGTAAAAATCTCTCAATCTGCATGCTTAAGTTTGTGCATTTTACTGTATGTAAGTATTCGAACAAAAATATACAGATAAAATGATTTATAAAGAAATATCAGAAAATTAATAAAAATATTATTTTCTGTATTTGGTGATGTTTAGAAAATTTGCCATCATTTAATTTTTTAAATTTTATAATTTTTAATTTATTTTCTCAATTATAATAAATATTCACTTTTAGACCTAAAGAAGATAATATATATATATATATATATATATATATATATAATATATAATATATATATATATATAATTTCAATGGAAATTTCCTAACCTCCACTTACAGATATTCAAAGGAAATCTGTGAAAACCACTTCCATGATTCTTGGAATCTTCAACTAGAGCAAAGATATAGAAAAGAAGGACCTATAAATGACAAAAAGACTTTTGAAAAAAAATTTTTTATAGAGAACTATTCCCATTTTATGAATCTCTACTCCTCCCCCCACGTAGGAAAGGGGTGGGGAGCTATGTCCTTTATACAAACTTTATTTAAAAATTTGCAAATGCCATAAACATGCATTTCACTGAAGAGAATATACAGTTGACAAATAAGCACGAAAAGATGTATAGCCTCTTTACCCATTAAATAAATGCAAATTAAAACAAGAATGCGATTTTACTACTATTCTTAAGAAATAGGAAACAAAAGAAGAAACCATTGAAAGATACCAAGAAAGATCAACTAGTAAGAAGAATGTTGTGTAAGCCATGTGAAGAAGGTGTCTTCATGGCATCAACTGTATAGAATGCTGCTGATAGGTCAAGTAAAATAAGCACTATAAATTAATCAATGGATGTGACTTGCTTCTGTATCATATTGCCCAGCAATGCCTCACTGCATAATTACACAGTGCAGCAGATAGAATCCCTACAAATATGGGTTTATTTGGGAAGTGGGGATTGTGCTACTCCAGTATAATATTGTGATTTATAATAAGAAATATATATTTGGGCTTCATTCATTTTGGACACAGAGCCCTAAAACTTTTGGAATTCCCAAAATGATGAGAGCAGGAGCGTGGTCTTTTATCGTATTAATGAAGTAACTTTTGGAATGCACCTAAGTATGGTAGCTTTTTTGCCAGGGGAGCCAGTCGTTATGTGGTGGTGAATAGAACCCCCACCCCCACCCCCCGGGAACCACTATGTGTGGAATTAAATACCAGAACTTGTATTTAACATCTCAGAAGGTGCAACCTAACTACTGACCCTTTGGGGGAGAAGAAGTCCTAATATGTAACATTCTTTAATTTCCTAAGTACATTCTATTGTCACGTTCTACTTCAGGCTATCAAGATGATGTCATTAAACATGTAGTTGGAAAGCCATGTGCATTGACTCCAGTACACTATCACCAGGATGCAATCTAGAAAGATGTGCACCATCAGTCATTAAGCATGCTGTTAAAAATAGCACATTAGTTTATGCTAAAGTTGAAGGTAATACTTTCCTATTGTCCTCTCAGATAGTAAGAATATGTCAAACCTATCGATAAATATTTCCATTTAATAATAAGAACATTAGTCCTATTCATATGCTATATCTGATAGCAAATGATGTTCCATTTCTTTCTCAAATTATGGAAAACTTTTATTTATATATTTGTATTTCAAATTAGTTTCAACCCACTATGTTCAGATGTATATCTGCAGGAAAAAAAAATGTTTTATGTTCATGAGACTAATTTTGAAATAGTTTTATGTGTCTGTTAAAAATCAAAATGCTATAGTCATTGCTATAAAAAAAAAAACTGAGTACAAATAGTCACCCTTTTATTTTAGGAAGATGATCATGATGTTGCATTTAGAATCTCAGGGAGAAGTAATCTATTAGGAAAATTTCACAAACTCTTTCTATAAGTCATGCCTCTTTTGGAAAGTGATCATAATATTACAAAACATGTCACAGAAATAGGTCTGAAAACACTGAGCATAACTAAAAAATGTTGAGCAACTTATTTTGTATACTTGGCTCAGTATCTATACATTCCTTGGGAAAATTGTACGGTCTCAATTGTTCCTGACCTCTTTGGAAAATCATAAGCTAAAATAATGGGTAAAAAGTGGAGAAAGTGCAACCTAGGTACCCTCAACTCAGCTATCTGAAACTCTCTCAGGTTACAATTCATAGAAATAAGTAATCATCTAGTTTCTCAAGTGGTTTTAGTTATGAAAAAGTAGTAAAGCAGTAATTTCACTTGAATTTAAAAAATCCAAGGTAATATATATTTCAAATTATAAATATAATTATATATATTTATATTATATAATATATAATTATATATAGTGCTTAATTTTTTGACATTTAAAAATTATTTTGATTATGGTTGGCTTAGAATATTATATTAGTTTCAGGTGTACAGCATAGTGATTAGACATTTATATAACTTACAAAGTGATTACCCTGATAAATCTAGTACCTGACACTGCATATAGTTATTATGATGTTATTTACTATATTTCTTATGCTATAATTTACATTTCCATGACTATTTTGTAGCTACCAATTTTTACTTCTTAATTTATTCCCCTTTTTCACCCACCCTCCCTAACCCTCCTCCCATTTGGCAACCATCAAAAAGTTCTCTGTATCTATGGGTTTGTTTCTGTTTTGTTTACTTATTTTGTTCTTTTCACTCTACATATAAGTGAAATCATATAGCATCTGTCTTTCTCTGACTTATTCCACTCAGCATAGGACCCTGTAGATTCATCCATGTTGCTGCAAATGCTAAGATTTTATTCTTTTTTTATGACTGAGTAATATTCCGTTGTGTATATGTGCCACCTCTTCTTTATCCATTGATAAACACCCAGGTTGCCTCCATATCTTGGCTATTGTAAATAATGCCGCAATGAACATATAAATGCACATGTCCCTTTGAAATAGGGTTTTGGTTTTCTTTGTATAAATTCCCAGAACTGGGATTACTGGGTACTTTTTTGTCTCTTGTTGCAGACTTTGTTTTAAAGTCTATTTTGTCTGCTATAAGTATTGCTACTCCAACTTTTTGTTGTTTGTTTGTTTGTTTCCATTTTCATGAACTATTTTTTCATCCCTTTACTTTCAGTCTGTGTGTGTCTTTCAATCTGAAGAGAGTCTCTTGTAGGCAGAATATGTAAGGGTCTTATTTTCTTAGCTATTCAGCCACCCTATGTCTCCAATTAAATTATGTATTTTTAAAGTTCTGTAACTTAGGTTTTATATTTTTACAGTGAGAGAAAACAGTTTACTATATACAAAGTAGTACAGGAAAATAATTTTAAAATTCTCTGTAAGATGATATGACATAAAAAGAATAAATGTCCAATCACTCATGGTTCTGGGAGAAAATGGAAAAAAAAAATGAAGAAAGCAGGACAAGATTTTTCAATATTCATTTCAATTACAATGATTCCATTTTAACATTTCATTAACAAGAGTCACTTTTGGTACTCAGAATTAGGAGCATGAAATATTTTGTCACAAAATTGATTGTTTCTTGCTCCTTACATTTTCATATAGTGCTGAGAATTTCTGAGCTTCCTGGAATTTCTCTTAACACTTTTAGATATTCCAGTAAAATTTTAAAGTGTTAAAGCTTCTGATGGTAATGCAAGTTAAATAGGTTTCAGCCTAAACAATTTCAAAATTTCCCTTTGGTTCATAATGCTTTGTTTTCAAGTGTCATGTACACACTACCTTTTTTCTATAAATATTTTAATTTTTTTTTCTAAAAGGACTGTATAACCAAATTTCCCTATAGGCTGTGATGAGAAATAGCTAATGAAATAAGATAGTACTATATAAGATAGTATAGTACTGTAAGATCATATAGTACTACACAATTTCGTAATAGTAATATTTTTTGTTGTTAAAATATCTGTATTGGATTCTCTTTAAATGTTCAAGGATCCTCATCTCATTCTGTCAAATATCCACACTATTCTCCTTATTTCTTAGAGCAATCTAAGGAGATTTAAAGTGACAATCATTAGTATTTTATTTTGGTAATATGAAAAACTAAAGAAAGGAATATAAATGCATCACACAGCATGTTGGTAGTAGGGCTGGGAACAAAACCAACATCTTTAATTTTCCTGCCGAAAGCATACTCTAAAGGAAATTGCTTTGTCTCAAAAAAAAAAAAAAAAAAAAAAAAAAAAAGGGAAAAGAAAACACAGCAGTACAATATCACAATTGCTAGGTTTATGAGGACTAACTAGTTTTCTAAAAAATATCTGTAAAGTTTATTCATTGCAAATAATACATTTATTATTTAACAACTGTGTAGACAGTTTCTAATCCTTAGATGTAGAATAACTACAATGCAATAGATTATGAGTAAAAGCACATAAAGAATGGACATATTATCTTGAGTTAATTTTCACATCTTCACCTCTAAATTGTCACTTTATAATATAATTGAATTATTTTCCCCAACCCCTCCCAAACACACACACACACACACACACACACACACACACACACACACACACACACCCCTACTCCCTTCACTCAAAAAAAGTTTAAAGTAAACTTAAATTGTTAATGAATGCTTATGGAAAATTAGAAAGACATCTTGATAATCTGATCAACAGATGGTTGATAAGCTTAATATAGCTTCTACTTAAGTCTAAAATGAAATGTCAGAAAGGTAGAATTTAGGTTTATTGCCTTACGTGACAGTCGTGGAGCTGCTTTGTCTCAGTTCAGGGGGTGTTAACAAAGCATTGCAGACTGTTTACTTGACAGAATCTGCCTTGTCTTGCTGGACAATAATAACAAATAATAACAAATGTATGATAATAAAGTCTTTTAAAGTATTTTTTAAGACTTAAATCACATTATTTCTCATATTTTCCAGGGCTAAAAGTTTAAAGTCCCCATAATTGATAACCATATAGACTGTAGTAGTTTACTGTAGAAAATCTCTGACAATAAATAAGTGCAATTATTTCTAATTTGATTCTACTCTATGCAAAACTTAATATTGTTTCCTCCAAATCTCCTATGTTTATTTACTCCTCCTTGGAAAGTAGTTATATTCTATTTAATCAGTATTACTGAAGCATCGTTATTCTCTTATTCTTGTTATTTTATTATGAGATTCTGTTTTTAGTGTATCAAGTAATTGTGTTTTTTATAAGCCTCGTATTTTAAATTTTATCAAATATTTTATTATCTGTGAATTTGGAAATATTTTTAGTAGAACTTTTAATGTTCTTTGTTTACTTGTTTAAAAATTAGAGCCAGTTTCACTTACATGCACATCTTCATTAAGCTGACTTGTTTTCATGCCACAATAATTTTTTCTTATTGTGGTTAAGGAAAAAACCATATAATATGAGATCTGCGCTCTTAAAAAATTTTAAGTGTGTAGTACAATATTTGCTATAAGCACAATATCAAACAACACATCTGGGACTTTTCATCTTGCATGACTATAACTTTATACTCATTGAATAGCAACTCCCTTTTCCATAGTGATTAACATCTTACTTCTCTGCCTCTGTTTCTTTTACTATCATTTCCTTTTTGGCCTCCTGGTGGCTTTCAGAACTTTCAGTTTTCCAATATTTATTTGTTTAGCATAATTAACAAAAGTGTTATTGTGCATATCAAGATCCGTAATTATTAATGCATAAATGATCACAGCACCTTCTCATGTAGTAGGCACTCCATTACCCCTCTGACCCTAATTCTCCTTACTGCAACCATCATTCTAAGAAGCATTTGTCAAGTCCTACTTCTCTTGGATAATTTTATGAAAATCAAGGCTAATGAGTGAGAATGGGAATCAGAGAGCTGAAAATCTGTGAGTTAACAATGGAAAGAACAATTGAGAAACAGATCTAGCAACAGTGGAAAAATGAATTAGGAGCATCAAGAGCCAAAGTGAACTTGACAAAGGGTGGAACTTTTGAGACTTTAGAGAGATTTTTAGAGAGATTTTTGAAATAGGATTTGAAAATACTTTACAATACAGGATCGATTACCTCCTCTTTGAAATTTTCCAAGGGAGACTGAAATCAAGATTCCAATTGCTTCTATCAGGTTTTGACCAATAGATTATTGCTTATTGAAATTAAATAGCTACATATACTTGGAGAGAAATTATTTGGGATTTTACACATAAGGTAATTATATACATCCTACATGTACACATGAATTAAAAAACTTTTACAATTATCATCAAACTATTATTAAACAGAGTGCAAGTTGATAAAAAATGGCCATTAGGTTTCTTGAAATGTGACAGCATTGTCAGGAAATTTCAGAAAATTCTCTAAATTATACTTTTGGAGGACAAAAGATAATCAGGAATGGATGGTCTAAAAAGAGAACTAAACTTATAAAGCTTATTAAAACAAAGAAATCTAATAGAATCCCTCACAAAATTGTGAAATAGACATTAGTTTTTAACCCATCTTTAATAGACTCATTTTAATAGAAGATGGTACCCTACTAGATGGAGATGACTCTAAGCCAGATGCTTCTGTCCCACATTTCTGATACCTTGAGTTCTTAGATCCTGTTGTATGATTATTAACTAATTTTATCCAAAGGAGAGTTCTTATATGTTTTATATATGTCTGTCTGTCTGTCTGTCTGTCTGCCTCTCTCTCTCTCTCTCTCTCTCTCTCTCTCTCTCTCTCTCTCTCACACACACACACACACACACACACACACACACACATTTGTCAGAATTTATTAAAGTGCCTTATTGAAATTGTACAACTGATCTCTTTATACATCATTCCCACACTTCAGGAATTACCTTCATTTATATATATGGCAGAGCTCGTGAATCACTTGTCCTTTATCTCTTAATAGCTTCTTCTTTCCTAACAAGATCCCACTATTATTATATACAGCAGTATGCCCATGCCAAGGTAAAATGGTCTATACCAAACACGACAGAACTGATTTCAGTTCCTCAACTTCTCTGGCCATTTGACCAAGTATCTCTAAAAAGGACAATAGCATATATTTATGGGAAGCTTTTCTTTGCTAATAAAAAGAGAAGATTGTTGCTAGCACTTCTCGTCCCCATGTATTTCTTTATTAAATACAGATACAATGATGTGATATCTGGAACCAGAGCACTCATCTTGCAGCCACAAGGTGACACACATGAGGAAAGCCAATGGGTTAATGATGATCCAGTCAAAAGGTAGAAAAAAACTGGTTTCCTTATTGTAAACCCACTGTGTAAGTAGCCCTCAGCTAGGCCACCAGCATGGCCCCTGTTAGTGTGAGGGCACGAGAAATGGTTATCAACATGAAGGCCATGCTGCTTGCCTTATCATGATTAATAAATTATTTCTCTCTGACCCAGAGATTCATGTTTTCTGTAAGCATCCAGAAAACTGTGTTAGGTGAACTTGTTAACTTGAAAATAGGGTAAAATACCAAACACTTCAGAGTTCTTGACACTATGTACTGCTTCAAAGTTTTCTCCGTGTTATTATGTGTGAATTTAATTAATAATTTCTGACTGTTCCATAATAACTTTCGTCTTATTATATGAAAAACTTTGTATATACTCCTTTATGGATTTGTGAGAGAGTAATTGTTTGTTTGGGAGGGTGTTATAAACCTAAGAGAAGAGCTGCTACAAATAACGCTATTTACTTAATTTGTGTACTAGAGCCAGATTGCTCTCCAGAAGGGCAATCAATCTATACTCCCACCAGCAATGAGTGTACATATCACCTTTGACATTTGGCATTTTTTCTTCTTTTTTCTTTTTTTCTTTCTTTTTTTTTTTTTACCAATATAACAATCATAACATTATATATTATTTTAGCTCTAATTTGCATTCCTCTGATGGTTTTGAGTATCAATTTGCTTCTTAGCTTTTGGGATTTCCTCTGTAAATTACTTAAACACATTCTTTTCTTTCTTTCTTTCTTTCTTTCTTTCTTTCTTTCTTTCTTTCTTTTCTTTCTTTTTTTCTTTCTTTCTTTCTTTCTTTCTTTCTTTCTTTCTTTCTTTTGCAAACCCTAAACAACTTATTTCATACTTTCAGAAACTACAGTAAAATCATCCTTCCTTGAATATTCACACCCCCCCCCATTTAATAACTCTGCCTAGAATGTACCTAACCAATTTCAGCTTTTGGACTAATTAAATGTCACCTTCACCTAGGCAGATGATCATAATGATTGTCATTAAAGACTAAAGGAAAGTTATATTTACCAGCGCCAAGATATTTTATTGATTAAAATCAGTGATATTTCATTGGAGGATATTTAATTATGAAAAATAAATTTAATAGTGGGACTGCTTTAAGTGATGGATATTATACATTGTTTTTATTTCCTAATTTTAAAATTGTGATATAATTAACATATAACATTTTATTAATTTCAGGTGTACACCATAATAATTCAATTTCGTATATATTGTGAAATGATCACCATAATAAGTCTACCTAACATCTGTCAACATAGTTAAAATTTTTTTCCTGTGATAGGAACTTTTAAATTGTGCTCTCAACAACTGTTAAATACAAAATACAGTATTATTAATTATAATCACTATGCCATACATTATATCCCATGACATATTTTATAACTGAAAGTTTGTATCTTTTGACCTCCTTTGCCCTTTTTAGCACCCACCACCACCCCCTCTAGCAACCACCAGTCTGTTCTCTGTATTTGTGAGACAGATTTTTGTTTTGTTTGGATTCGAGTTTTTACATATAAATAACATCGTATGGTATTTATTGTTCTCTGACTTATTTCACTTAGCATATGCCCTCAAAGTTCATCATGTTGCTGCAAATGGCAAGAACTTATTCATTTTTATGTATGAAAACTATTCCATTGTGTGTGTGTGTTGTGTATCACATCTTCTTTCTGTTCTATCGATGGGCACTGATGTTGTTTCCATACCGTGGCTATTGTAAATA
Source organism: Eonycteris spelaea (assembly GCA_003508835.1). Classification (NCBI taxonomy): domain Eukaryota; kingdom Metazoa; phylum Chordata; class Mammalia; order Chiroptera; family Pteropodidae; genus Eonycteris; species Eonycteris spelaea. The sequence goes on from PUFA01000046.1 coordinate 6,983,374, forward strand.
ATGCTGCATAGGTCATGGGGGTGCATATATCTTTCAAATCAATGTTTTTGCTTTAGTTGGATAATACCCAGAAGAGTAATTGCTAGATTTTAACATTGTTCTATTTTTAAATTTTTTAGAAAACTATACTATTTTCTATAGCAGTTTCACCAATTTACATCCCCCCCCCATCAATAAATATGGGTTCCCTTTTCTCCACATCCTTGCCAATACTTATTTTATCTTCTCTTTTTGATAATAGCCATTCTAACAGGCATGAGGTGATATCTCATTGTGGATTTGATTTTCATTTTCCTGATAATTTGTGATGTTGACCATCTTTTCATGTATCTTGATTTTCTATCTTGCAACTTTACGACTTTGTTAATTATTTTTAATAGTTTTTTTTTTTAGTGTAATCTATAGAGTTTTCTCACGAAATATCAAGTCATCTATGAATATTACAATTTTTCTTCTTCCTTTCTAATTTGGATGTTTTCTTTCTTTTTCTTGCTTAACTGCTGCTTAGGACTTCAAACACTGCATTGAATAAAGGTGGGCACCCTTGTCTTACTCCTGATTTACAAGAAAAGCTTTCATCTTTTCACTATTAACTACAGTGTTAGCTATGAGTTTGTCATACATGGCCCTTATTTTTTTAAGGTACTTTCCCTCTGTACTGACTTTGTTGAGAATTTTGACCACAAATGGATATTTAATTTTGTCAAATGCTTGTTCTGCCTCTATTTAGATAATCATATAATTTTTATTTTCATTTTGTAACATCTGTGCCCTACAATGTTCATATATGCTTTATGTTGTCCTGCATGATTATGTCCCATAGGTGACTTAAGCTTCATTCACTTTTTAAAATTCTTTTTTTTTTTTTTTTTTTTGCTTTTTGCTGCTGTTATTGAGTAAGTTGAAATATCTTGTCTTCAATCATAATTGATCCTTTCTTCTCTTTCATCTAGTGTGCTGTTGAATCCCTCTAGTATTGTCACTGGTGGGGTGAGGTGAAATCCAGCATCACCCCAGTAGCGTAGGGGAGGAGGAGGAGGTGGATAGGGCGGTAGCATTGTGTGTTGTCCCTCGGTTCTTCCCCGCCAATGCAGTAAAGAATTACAGGTTGGTGAGACTGAGAAAAAGTAAGATTTATTGAAATAGGGTAGTACACCCCAAAGGGAGGGATGGGTTTCCAGCCAGGAGTGCTGTAACAATGCAGAGATGGGAAAATCTTTATATCTGGGCCCTGATGGGAGGTCCTAGATGACCTGTATGTGAGGTCACCTTGACTGACAGTTGGCTGCTATATAACATTTTTGCCTACTGAGCATGGCTTACCTAGAGTCAGTCTGTTATAATTAGATTCATGAACTTCCATGTGTTATAATGATGGTATAATGAGGCTGGAGTTAGGGTAGTGCTTTCTGTGCATGTTTGTAGCTAGTTTAGGTCAGCAGTTTTATGGCCTTTGTGCTCTAGGATTTGGGGTAATTTATAACCCTAAAAGGGAGGTATTTCTGGGAGGGTCTTAAGGAGGGTCTTCAAGGGAAGTTTCTATGGTTACAGAGCTGGGTCTTGGCTCATGTCACTCATGCCTAACTATTTAATAGTATACTTTTCAGTTTAATTTTGTATTCTCAGATATGTGACTTCTATTTGGTACTTTCTTATATTTTTTTTGTCTCTTTATCGAAAATCTCACTGCGTTCATCCATTCACCTCTCAAGTTTGGTAAATATCTTTATGTCCATTACGTTGATCTCTTTACTAAGTAAATAGCTTATCTCTGTTTCATTAAGATATTATTTTTTCTGAGGTTTTATCTTGTTTCATTTGGAGCATATTTGTTTCCTCATTTTGCTTAACTCTGTGTTTGTATATATTGGATGAAACAGTCACCTTTCTCAGTCTTTCGGTGTCTTTGTGTAGGAGATGAAACTTATCATTCAACCTTGCCCTAAATCTCATTTGTCTCTCTGTCTTTTGTGATTGTCCAAGCAGCCTATTTTATTTTTAATAGCTCCCAGTTGTTGAGGATGTGTCAAGACCTGTCAGTATCCCAAAGGGTGGGATCTTAGTCAGCATCTAGTTTCAGAATGATTGGAAACAGATCCTCAAGAAGCGAGTTTTAAAGAATGTGGATATTTACAGTCCTGTGGGACCAGGCAATCTGGAGGTGTTCATTGGATGACAATTGCAAAAAAATCGGGGCTCCAAATGAGTGTCTAATCTCCTTCCTCGGAGATACCAATAAGCTATAGTGAGTCAGAGAGAGAGTAAAATGATGGCATCCTTTGGCCTGCATTTCCTGAGAACAGCTCTGTAAGCCTCAAGGTGTGCGGCAAACCTGAAACCTGCTCTACAGGCCGAAGCTTCAGGATGAGTAAATAGTTCTCTTTTACAGAAAGACACAGATTGTTTCAGTCTTCCTTCTGTGCAATACCCTGGAGATGGTGGCCTGACGAGAACTCTTTCTTTGTTGCCATAGTCCTATGGAACCCGGGAACGTAAGCCACCATTGATGACCAGAGCCAGATAATCAAGAGGTGTCCTCTGTGCAGCAGCTACTAAACCATGGCGCCAGACATGTGTGGGAGCTCCCGGCGGGGGGGGGGGGGGGAGTTGGGGGGACGGGAGGGGGGAAATACTGCAGTGTGGTAAAGAGAAAGCACAAAGATAACACCTGCCTTCCAAGCCTCTGAAAAGGTTTGCAATCAGCCCTTAGATGGGTATTTAATTAGATGCCTGCCAGGCCGTAGCTGTAATAATAAGCTTACAGGCCTCTATCACAGAAAGACTCGATTCCTGGGTCTGTAGCATCTTGCTGTACTCTGAGGCTGATAGTTGTAAAAGAATTCTTTCTCTCTTGGTAATAGTCATGTGGGACCCACAAGTGTGAACCCCACTGGCCACCAGAGCTAGGTGTACTCTGATAGCAGCTGCAAAAATTGGGGTATAAAACAAGGGCATAAACTCCTTTCTGGAAGATACTGTAAGCTGGAGCAAGGTGCTGGAAGAGAACAAAGACTACATCCACCAGCCTCTCTTTCCTGAGAACACATCTGTAGACCTCTAGAAATATCCCAGACAAGGAGCCACTCCTTAGGCCACTGCTCCTGGACAAACAGATAAGCTTCTTTATCAGGAAGACTGGGGTATGATTTAGTCTGCTATCTTTGCAGTGCCCTGGGATGGTAGTCTGCCAAGAACTATTTCAGATTGTTACCATCCAATGGAACCAGGAATGCAATCCCCTTGACCTCCAGAGCCAGGCGGTCAAGGAATGTCCCCTGTGCTGCAGCTGTAAAAACAATCGCACCATATGTAAAACGCAGGGCACTAGAGGTGTGTAAAATCTCCCTTCTGGGAGATACTAGCATGTGGAGCATGGCAGAGGGAGAGTGCAAAGATAGCATCCACTGAGGAAGAAAAAAAGATGGCGTCTGGCAACTTTAGCAAGGGAGGAGTGCAGAGGTTGTGATTACTGGTTGGGAGATAAAGATAGTACTGACTGTGGGAAAAAAAAAAAAAAAAAAAAAACTGGGACACACTGGCTTTACCAAGGTAGAAGAGAGCACAAAAATGGCATCTATTAGTTCCTTTGTCCCAAGAGAGTATCCTAACAAGTTTCTGCTCTACTGGCTGACATTTTAAGATTAGCAAATGAATTTCTTTTACATATAGTCTGGGTGTTTTTCAATGGTGTCTTCTGCACGGGGCTGTAGGGCAATTAAGTCTGCATGCAAGCCCTCTAAAAGCAGTTTCTCAGTTCATTACAGACCACAGTTCAGCTTCTCCTATCCACCTGGATGTGGCCCTTTCCTCATTTGCTGATGTGAAGGAGCTGTTCAACTAGTTTTTGTGTCTTTTCAGAGGAAATTGTTCCATATGCAGCTATAGATTCAGTATGTCTGTGGGAGGAGGCAAGTTCAGTTTCTTCCTCTGACACTCTATTGGACCGCCCAATCGATCTACACATTATTGTTTTTGCATGAGAAAAAATATATATATATGATTGGCTTAGTTTTTAAACAAATTTGAACTCTCATGAAAATTGGTATAATTGAAATTATCAAGTATTCTCTCATTTATTTGGGGAAATTTGGTAAATCTATTATTTGAGGTAACTATTATGTTTGAGGAGAGTAGGTTTCTTAGCAATTAGATGTCTTTTATCTAGAGCTACTTATATAAAATGCAGTCTCTCAAAGAATAAGGTCATTTGACATTCAATGAATATACTAAGACAATTGTAGGCGTTGTCACTACAAAATTAATCAATACATATTCTCTTATTATATACCAGATACTCTTAAAAGAAATAGGCAGTAATTCTTAATCTTCTGTTGGTAGAAATATCACCTGCCTGATTTGTTGAATATTTACATTTGTAGTATAAATATTATTCTCTAATTGAGAAAGTTTTAATTGTCAAAGGTGTACCCATAATTCCATAGTTTTAGTTTATTCTGTTTAGTTCATTCTGTTATAGGTTTTGTGGAAAGCCCTGACTTAAGAACAAGAAGGCAAATAAGGCTCCAGTATCTAAAATGGAGACCAAACATGCTAGTAAGTATTATAGAATACTATTCTATAGTAATTTGTATACAGAAATCTGTGAGTGATATGAGTACAGATTATATATATAATCTATAATGATTACTCAGTATAATCACAGAAGTCACTCATGAGTTTGTCTTTTATGTGCACATCCATATGGTTAAAGTGAAAGGTATTCTAAGAAATATAAACACTATGACAAAAAAAATAATTATAATATGTTGCTAATGTACTAATTATTAAAAGCCTAGTAGGTGTTTTTAAGTTGGGTTGTGGTAAAAGATGAGAGATGTCATTTTAAGAAGTTTAGATTCATACTGTATGCATGAGAAGCAGTTAAAGGATTAAAGGCAAAGTAGTGATATCAGGGTTGCATTTCAGAAAGCTCACAAGTAACAGAGTAGAGGAAGGTGCACTAGAAGGCAGGGAAATGACCTGGGCAAGCATTGAGGTAATGTAGACAAGAAGCCATTGCAGCGTGAAAATATGTGAATACTATGGTTCAATATTCTCTCAAAACCAAAATAGTCATAAGAAACTTTGTGTCTACTAAAAGATGCAATAATAGATCATTTGCTTCAGAAATTTTGATTAGGGAAATACTTTTCAAACTCATTTGAAAATTTGTTTTTAAGCAACCTTTTTTCCCAATAAAACCTTACATAGAACCATAAAAGTTAAAACAGAACGATGGAGATGCTCTGCTTCTAGTGGTATTAAAGGAAGTACAGGAGTCTTTCCCCATGTGCTTCTTTTCATTTTATATACTGACATAACTGTCTCTTTAGGAAACTTTCTGAAATCTTAGGGTTGTAAACCATCTGAAAATGACTAGATTAGAACTCTGTAAGCATTTAAGATTTTATTATTTAGATTATTATTTAAATCATATACCAGGATGACCACGGCAGCATTGTTTTAATAATAAAAAAATACAAATCTATAGATACGTTTGAAGCCTATAGAAACAGATTTTCCATATATACATACATATAAGATGTGAGGTATAAGGTTGATTAAAAGAAGAGGGAGAGAATTGTTACCATTTTTCATGGAATTTAGATATTACAGGTTTTAGACCAACTCATTTTTACATTTAAAAAGTAGACTACATTGTGACTAAAACGTCTATATATTTTTACGTCTTTATTGTATTTAATAAATATGGGCACCACTAGCTCCAGTCTCTGAAACAAATCACTACTATTTTCTTTTAAGTCTTAGTCTTTTTTCTTTTTCAGTGTAACACTTTACAATAATAGCCTAATCATTCTCAACTTCTTTGGTATTTATTGCAAGGACATTAATTCTGATGGGCTCATTTAGTATTAATGTGGATGTCATAAGTACTTCAGTAGGAATAGAATTTCTACTGGAATTCAGCATTAATTAGCCAGGTCATTACTTCAAAATGTTACTCTTTCCTTTTAAAACAGCTGCACTTTAGCATACCATTTACTTTTTTTTTTTTTTTTTTTATAACAAGGCTCTTTCTGTTAGAAGGGGCACTTCCAAGTACGTGTATGTATTGAGAGAAAGTTGTGGAAGAGAACAGGATACAATAGGTAAGGTGTGGTAATTACTAGAAAATTTATTAATATAGAAAGCTGATATTTTAATTGAATTTCTAAGGTCCCTACAATAGCTTGAATCAAATAACAGACTTGATTGCACTTGAAATATCTCTGAGCATAAAGAAGCAAAAACATTAAATAAAGGGTTCAAGTAAGTTCTTTAATTTTTAATGGAAAGTCAGAAAAATATACATCTAAAACCATAGATATTAGTACATTAATGGGGGACCGTCTTGAACTAGAAGTATTTGTGTGTTCAAAACTGAAGATATTTTTTCAGGCCAAAAGCATGTTTTTTGAATATTGTCATACTTGTCTAAAAATATATGTATTTCTTATGTTATTATAATTTTATTGCATTATTCTAATAAGCTTTTCAGTATCTGAGAATAGTTATTTTTATGTGCATCCTTGGTGCCAAGGTCAGACTATTATTCATGAAAATAACCAGAAATTTTAAATGTCTTAACTATATTACTGGGATCTTTTATCACATTATATATCTTTATGAAAAGGATTGACTTGATAAAATGAAAATTATTTTAAACTCATAATAAGTGGGAAGTTAAATTCACTTTTTTCTCCAGTGACCTCTCAGTAACTGATTTTCTAAGCATTATGGCATTACGGCAAATGCCATTTTATCCTGAGTTTTATTCAAAGGCTAGGGCCACTTGTCCACTGCCCCTTAGAATGGCATTTAAATTCCTAACTTAACTATAGGGATTACAGCTTTAGTTTCAAAATAATTCCAGGTATTCTCTTTAAAGTCATCTGCACCATACCTACTTTCAAGTTTACTATGACCTATTAATGACCATGATTAAAGAAACTCATCAGTTCTAACAAGTGCCAATTATTCCTTTTATGCTACAAAAAAACAAAACAAATTTCTAAATTAACCTAAAGCAGTTTTTTAAACTTCCTAGCAAATTTCCTAATAGGTAAACTAAAATAAAACAAAACAACAACAAAAAAAATCAAATCATTATTTAACACAGAGCAAACATCTTGATTTTGAAATACTTTCAATTTAGAAACGAGGTTAATGAAAAAGAATGCTAACTATACTGACTGTCAGAATTGCTGAGTTCTAATTCTAGAGCTATCACTAATTGCTTAAGCTTAGGAGGTCATCATTAATCATGATTAAACCTGTGTCTCCTCTTGGTGACAGAGAGAATCAAAATCCTAGGTTTTGCTCATTTCTAAAACATTATGCCTTATATTACCAGTGGCAATTTCATTTTGACATTTTGATATTTAAATATATCATGAAAACTTTAATGACATATGTTTCTCCATATTTGAAATTGGAAAGCTTCTTTTCCTTTTAAAAACATGTGGAAAGATTTACTCATAATACAATTATAACCTAGCCTTTAAAGAGGTGATTATTTGATAGCTTTTCTGCTGTCTTTCATTTATTTATTGGTCTGTTCAGGTTTTTAATTGGATCGTTCTTATCTTTTCTACCTTTGAAAGCAATGTGCCTCAGTTTCCCTCCTGGAATTCTCTTTTTGCTTTACATTGCCTTCTTAGGTAATATAATATACTCCCAAGTAATTGGTTATATTTCCATGTTGACAATTACCAAACTTATTTCTCAAATACAAAACTTTTCTAGAACTTGATCATATTCATCAGTCTTCTTTGCTTTCCATTCGAATGCTTCAATACCTATTAAAATAAACATCATCCTAACAAACTCATAATTCCCTTTACTTCAACCAAACTAGTTCCACTCAGCTTTTTCTGTCTCATAAAATAGCACCTCCATTTATATAGCTACACTCTTACCACATCTCTAGTCCATCATCAAATACTGGAAGGAGATAGTAGATGGCAACAGACCAACACAAAAGCTGACTATAACTAAAAAATGTAGATAAATTTTAAATGTTATATTTTAAAATCCTTTTGAGATTTGTTGAAGCAGCAAAGTTTGGATAGATAAGTCTCTGGACAAGAAAGAATTATTTCAAGCTATATGAATGATTGGCTTTAAATTTTTCTCTCTAGGGTCATTTGCTGATTCTGAGGGTCCACGCTGGGTCCAGGCAAACGGCTATTGTGTTGTGCGTGGGTGTAGACAAGGGAGTAGCGGGAATACTGAGAAACCAGGGAGGTGATTTTATAGCCCTTCAAGGCAGGTGTGACAAGGTTGAGAAACTGAAAGGGCCTTGGGCACACAGCTAATTTTTCCTATAGAACATTTGCTGAAATCTGAGACTATATAGAGACTATAAAGTCAGCCTGAAAATGTTCTGTTTTATGATATATAGGAAGCAAATACTCACCATGGATAGGCAGCCTTATAAACAAAACGGGCAACTGATAAAAATCCAAGAGGGAATAATGAATTGCAACTGAGATCTACATTCACTTTTATTAGGGGCACTTGGCATCTGCTACAGCCAGGAGTGAGTCCAGGCTTGGATCTAGTGGAAGGCCTTCTAGGACACAGATAAACCAAAGGGACTGCCACATTAAATCATGTGGCTTGTCTCCCTGTCAATAAATGTACAAATTTTGAAACTGCATGAGGCTGGATGGTAAAGAGCTGGGGCTCAAGCCTCTGAAAGAAAGAATTGATTATCCTATAATCATTTAGGGCTAAGGAGTCAAAGATGGAAAAGGTCCACAATTAAAAGGCCAGGCTCACATATGAATGAAATCATATGCTTCTCAACTTTTTCCATCTGACTTATTTCACTTATCATGATAATCTCAAGATTTATCCATGTTGTTGCAAATGGCAGTATTTCATCTTTTCTTATGGTCAAGTAATATTCCATTGTATATATGTACCACATCTTCTTTATCCACTCATCTATCAAAGGGCACTTCAGGTTTCTAGGTTTTGGCCACTGTGGGATATAAAACTGAAAGCAACAAATGAACAAGACAAATAGATGCTCATGGATATGGACAACACTTTAGTGATTAACAGAGGGAAGCGAGGAGAGGGGAGGTAAATAAAGGTAAAGGGAGTCAAATATGTGGTGAGAGAATAAAATTTAACTCCGGGTGGTGAATACACAATGCAATATACTTATCACATATTATTGCATTGTACATTTGAGATCTATATAATTTATTAAGCAACATTACCATTAAATTAATAAATTTAATTTTAAAAAAGACAAAAAAGGCCAAGTTGCAGGAAAAAATGTGACTAGAAGTAGACTGAGTTTTACTGTCACTAGCCAAAATCCAACCTATCTCCATCCCCAACTAGACTACAATGAAGCCTTTTACCCTATTTATTGTATATGGTGGGGAAAAAAGCAACTTTCTGTTGTGAAAGGAATATCATCTGGAATATTTACAGCCATTTTTTGCATAATATGTGATATTCAATTAGTAAACAGACAAGCTTGTTTATAGCTATTATAAGAGAAGTAAAATTTTTCTAAAAAAACTACAGATCTTACAGACATTAGAAAGACAAGGTTTATAAACTTTAAAAAATTAGATTTATAAAGTGAACAAATTGGCAAAAATAAATTTGCTTATTTATATAAAATAGACACATTTTCTTGTATGCCCTTGTCAGGCTTTGGTATCAGAGTAAAATTGGCTTTGCAAAATGAGTTTCTTTTCCGATGACTTTGGGAGTATTGGTATTAATTCTTTACATGTTCAGGAAAATTCACCAGTGAAGCCATTTGGTCCTGGACTTGTATTTGTTGGGAGATTTTTAAATTACTGATTCAATCTTCTACTAGGAATTGATCTGTTAAGATTCTCCGTTTCTTTATGATTCAGTCTTGCTGGGTTGCAATTTCTAGGAATTTATCTGTTTCTTCCAGATTTTCAAATTACTTGTCAAACAATAGTTCATAGTAATTTCTTATGATCTTTGGTATTTTATTATCAGTTGTAGTGTCTCCTTTTTCATTTCTGCTTTTCAAATTTGGATCTTCTCTTTTTTTTACTAGTTTAGCTAAAGGTTTATCCATTTTGTTTCTCTTTCAAAAAAAAAACAGCTATTATTTTTAATGATCATTTCTATTGTCTTTTTAGTTTGTATTTCATTTATTTCCATTCTGATCTTTGTTATTCCCTTCCTTCAGCTAACTTTGGGCTTAGTTTAGTTTTTGTTTTTTGTTTTTTTTTTTTTTTCCCTAGCTGCTTGAGGCATAAAGTTAGGTTGTTTGAGATCTTTTTTATTAATTAAAGCATTTATTACCATAAAATACCCTGTTATACCTTTTTGGTGCTTATGCAAAACATCTTATAATAATTTATTTTAATCTGATAACTGTGAATGCATACACAAGCTCTACATTTTTACATTATGGGCTAAGCTATGATGTTCATTAGGTTAGATGTATCAAATGCATTTTAGACTTAAGATATTTCAACTTACAATGAGTTTATTGAGAGGTAACTCCATTGTGAGTTGAGGAGCATAGTCTTTTTGAATTTGTCTTATTTGGTATTTTGAGCTTCTAGAATCCGGGTTTCTGTTTTTTCTCCCTGGTAAGGGGATGTTTTCAGCTATTTTTTAAAATAATATGTACCCCCTTTTCTCTTTTTATGTTCTTCTGGAATCTCTATAATGTGTATATTGATCTTCTTTATGCTATCCCATAAGTTTTTTAAACTATTTTTACTTTTTTTTTTGCTCCTCTAAATGGATGAATTTCATTACTCTCGAGTTCACTTATCCTTTATTCCATTTGATGTAGTCTGTTGTTAAAAATCCCCTCTCGAATTTTTCAGGTCAATTATTATATTCTTTATTTTGTGATTTCTGTTTGGTATTTCTTAAAAATAAATTTTCTGTACCTTTTTTTAAAATTTTCACTTTATTCATGTATTGTTCTCCTGTCCTTGGTGAATATCTTTATGACTGTTATTTTTAATTCTCTATCAGTTAAATCACTTATCTACATTTTGTTAAGATATGTTTCTGGAGATTTATTTTGTGCTCTTGTTTGGAATACATTCCTCTATTTCTTTATTTTCCTTGACTTTCTGTGTGATTTTTTCCCTATGCATTAGATAATACAGCTACTTTTCCCACTCTTGATAGAGTAGCCTAGTGTAAGGGATGAACCTCATCAATCAGCCTGATCTAAGCTTCTGATTGTCTTTTAAACCTTTGTGATTATCCAAGCCACCTTATTTATTCCTAATGACTGCCAGTGGTTAAAGGTGTGCCAATACCTGCCACTGTCTCAAAGGAGAGATTGCAGTCAGCACCTACATACAAGCTAATTAAAAGCCAGACCCTCAGGTAGCATCTGGGAAAATATGTAGTTAAGCCCCTTCCATGAAGAAACTGGAAAATGAGTATTTTTGCCTGATCATTCTGTGCTGATCCCAAGTATTTTGCTGTGGAAGGGGGCTCCTACACTTGTTTAAAAACTGCTTGTTTTCTATAATCCTGTGGGACTCATAAATGCAGGTCCTGTTGGCTGTCAGAGCTTGGTGATTTGGTGGACCATCTCTTGAGTAGCAGCTGCAGAGCTAACACACCAGAAATGCATACACATTCTTTCCAGGGAGATACTGGTTACTTGGGACTCCCATTATGTGTATATTAATAGTTCCGTTAGTACTAATTAGGCTTTTTTAATGTTTTTTTTTTAAATGTTTGCTCCTTTGAATGGATACTTTCAAATGATCGATGCGAAAATTCTCTGGTTTCCTTTTACTCAATCAAGTCTGACGTTGAATCCCTCTAGTGAATTTTTCCAGAGCATTTATTATATTCTTCAGCTTCAAAATTTGTTTCTTTCATATTGTCTATCTTATTAAAGTTCTCATATTGTTTATACATCATTTCCTTGAGCTTGTTGAAAAGCTTTATGATTGTTATTTTTAATTCTTCATTATAAAATTAATCTACTTTCATTTCTTTAGGGTTGATTTCTAGAGATTTATTTATTTATTTATTTATTTTGTTTGGACTATATTTCCCTGTTTCTTATTGTTCTTCATAGTTTTCAATGATATCCATGCACTTGAAGAGGCACCCATCTCCCCCAGTTTTTACAGGCTGGTTTTGACAGAGAAAGACCTTAAACAGTAGCCTAGCTGAAGATTCTAGGGGCCTCCCAAACCTTTCTTGTTGAATTGTCTTCTCTGGACTTGTGTATGTAGATCCCTAATCAGAGGATTTAGAGGATTTGTATCATACCTCCTTGCCCCATCAACAACCAGGTTACAAACCAGAAGTTTACAAACCAGAAGTTTGTAACCCGAAATACCAGCATACCTCTCAGTTCTTTTTTGATCTCAGTGGACTCTAAGTATCTAGAGTATGCCAAGTCCTATATCGACACGCTGAGTCAGACAAGACAGAAACCAGTCATTTAGGCAATCCCCACAAAATCTAGATGCTAGACATACACTCTACTTCTCCTCCTCCTTAAGGGAGAATCCTCAAGTTGTGTGCCATCTACTAGTTGCATAAAGTCATCTCAGGCACAGAAGGCCATCTGTTGAATTCCTTTGTTCTCAGCAACTCCATGCATCCAAAATATGTCAGCTTGGCAAGTGCTTCAAGTGAGGCAATACAGAAATCAATTTCTTGAGCAGTGTTCCACATGACCAGGAGGTTGAACTCACTCCATTCTCTCTTTCCCTCTGAGGAAGAAGTCACAGTTAGGTCATTCATTCTCTCTTGGCACTAAGCTGTGCTGGCTTGGGGGAGCAACTGATGTAAGTAAATTAAAGTTTCTCTTGCACATTTTAATGTAGCTATTATCCACTTTATACTTGCATGAAGTACTGCAAATTCTTAACAGAATTCTGGAATTCACATGTGGGTATTTTGATTCATTATGATTGTTGAATCTGAGTTTTTGTGAGAGAAAAAGGTCTGGGACATCTATTTTGTCATCTTGATGATGCCATTCTCATATGTTGTTTAGGCCAATAGTTTTGTGGTATTGTGTTTAGAAGCAATAGAAAATTAATACATGAAAGATTGATAAGGCTAAATATGAAGACAGAATTAATGTTTGTGATTAGCAAAACAGTGTGGATTGATATAACAAATAGAAAAATAGATCACTAAAACATAGAATCCAAAAATAAACCATATGTGGTTACTGTACAAGAAAAGGACCATTGCCCTGCAGTAGAGAAAACAATATCTTTTTAAACAAATTGTACAGAATAAATTTAATATTTATATGGGAAAATATTTTCACTTCTACACCATATATGTAAATCTATTTCAGATATATTGTAGATATAAATGAGAAGGTAAAATAATTAAGATTATAGAAAGGAACATTGGAAAACATCTTTGTGATCTAGGAATAGGCAAATATTTCTTATTCAGGCATGAAATTGCTAGCTATCACTGAAAATTGACGATGAGACTATTTTAAAATAGAAACTTCTGTTCATTAAAGCATTTTAAGAGAATGAAAGGCAACTTACTATTGAAGACATTTACAACATAAGTATCCAAAAATGATGAATAATCTATTAAAATTTCTATGATTCAGTAAGAAAAAGATATCCAACACAATTTTATAAAAAGGAAAAAAAATTTGAATAGACATTTCACAAAGACAATACACAAAAGGCCACTAAAGATATGAAAAGTCCCATGTTAGTAGTTTTTGTAGAAATACAAATTAAAGCAAGAAAGTGACATTATACTCTACAGGAATGATTAAAACACAAAAGATTAGAGAAAACAAGACTATAAGTGAGGATGTAGAAACTTATGCAATACAAACAAGGTATGAAATGTTCTAACCACTTCAGAAAACTATTTGGAAGTATTTATTAAAACCGAACATATATTTACTCTATGACAACAATTCCACTACATGCTGTATGCTCCACAAAGTTACATTCATATGTTCTTCCCAAAGACATCTATTAAAATCTTTAAGATTAAGATAGCACTGTTCCCAGCAAATTCTTCTTTTCCTTATCCCTGAAGGTAGCATATTCTAGATATTACCTGTTCTTTACTGTGAAACTCAGAATGAAAAATGAAGACCAGCAGCTAAACATGATGGATATAACATGGGAAAGACTTAGTTATCAAAATCATTAATATTTACTGTTTGTTTATTACCACAGTGTAATCTGATATCTTATTTATAATAAAATATTATTATTACTTATTACTATTACAATTATTATTATGTGTTGGGAGTATTTGAAATCATGAGTTATCTAAAAGCAAATTTATTGTTTTCCATTTAAAAGAAAGTACTAAATGGCATTTTCACTAATTGAAAAAGCTAATTTGTTTACTAGCACAGTGAAAATTCAGAAGCCATCCACCGAAGGAAACTGTTAATGCTTGATATATATATATGGTGACCTTAGCTAAATTTAGGCCTTCAGTTATAATCTCTTGTTTACTTAAGAGCGGTAATTAAATTCAAACATAATCTTAAATGTTGTGATTGTGCATATCTGGAACACTGGTTGAATTCTTACAATGTGTTTTTCTTTTATAGAAATTCATATTGGAATTTTCAGATATCACTAAAGTAACTTATATATGAATAGAAGTAGATTGGGATTAATACTGCTTAGTGACATCTCTTTCTATCAGGAGTTTTAATTGTTCTGATTTAGCAAAAATAGTTTTTAAATTATATATTTAATTATAAATATTAATCATCACTAGATAATTTAAGTAAGTCTTACATATTCTGCAGAACTTTCAGGGTAAGCTGTAGGCCACTCTAGGAAAAGAGATATTATAAATGAGCTCTGGATGAGAGTGTGACTGATTAATCTCTCAAAGTTAGAAAAAAAATTAAAATCACAGAATAAGAAATTTTAAAAAGCAGAAAATCATTTATCTGAGCATAATGTAACAAAACTTGAAATCAATAACAAAAGTAAAAACAAAACAACCACTTAAAGTTTTTTAAGTGATTTCAATTACTGATTTAACAAGAAATTCAAGTTGTAAATGTAGAATAGTTGGGCAACAATAATTACAAGTAACTCATTTATCTTAAAAGCTTTCTAGTATTATTTTCCAGGGAGGCAAGGTCATAAATTATTAGTATAAAACTTGCCACATTATACATTCCAGTTCTTTGCAATTTCACCCTGATTTGTCTTTTCATTCTGTGGATTTTTGTCTAGCCTTTTCATATTTGGAACTGCTTAACAAGGCAGAATGTTAACGAGATTAGCTCATTAAATAGTGCAGTATTATTTTTGTATATGCTTGTGCTTGATTGCCATTCATGACATCCTCAGAGTTTTATAAACTTAAAAAATATTAAGAAATTTCATTTTTTTGAATAATTGGATGATGCTACTTTAAAAAATACTGTGTAATTTTCATATAAATACCACACATTTTCAAATAGTTATATGATAAAATGTGCAATTTTTTATTCAATTATCTTAAGTCTGAAATTTCACTTTTATTGGTAAGGTCTATCCATTTGACAGTCAACATTAATAGGGAAATAGCAAATAAAAATAGTGAGGGAAACACTATATTTAACTATGCTTATTATTTTTCTATGTTATGCAAAATATGAGAGTTGGTTATAAAAATCAAGGAGTGTACCAGAGATCTCAGAAGCAAGGATCTATCCTAGCCTTAGGAATGATCTGGAAACTGCAACTTTACCTTGGTACGTCTCTCTGCCATTCACCTCTGTTTTTCTCTATTTCCAATTCTTCTTAAAGACTATTTTCAGCAGTTTTAGATCCACAACACAATTAAGAGGAAGGTACAGATTCCCATGTGCTCCCTGACCCCGTGGATGCATAAACTCTCCCATTAGCATCTGCATTCTATTTAATTGTCCATAGTTTTGCCTTTTCCATTATGTCATGTAATTGAAATCATACAGTATTTAGCCTTTTCAGATTGGATTTTTTCACTTAGTAATATGCGTTTAGATTCTTCCATGTATTTTCATGACCTGCTAGCACATCTCTTTTGAGTGCTGAATAATATTCCATTGTCTGGATGTACTACAGTTTATCTTCCATTCACCTACTGAAAAATATCGTTGTTGCTTCCAAGTTTTGGAATTTATAAATAAAGCTGCTATATAAACATTGTGTGAAGGTTTTTGTGTGGCTATACATTTTCAACTTCTCTGGATAAACACTAAGGAGTATGATTGCCAAATCATATAAGAAGAGTATGCTTAATTTTGTAAGAAACCAACACATTACTTTCCAAAGTGTCTGTGTCATTCTGCATTCCTACCAGCACTGAATGAGAATTTCCTGTTGTTCTACATTTTTGTCAGCATTCGATATTGTCAACATTCTGGATTTTGGCCATTCTAATAGATGTATAATGATATCATGTTATTTTAACTTGCATGACATATGATGTGGAACATTTTTCATATACTTCTTTGTCATCTGTATATCTTCTTTGGTAAAGTGTCTGTTAAGGTCTTTGGCCCAGTTTTTAAGTGGGTTATTTGTTTAACTATTGTCAAATTTGAGTTTAAGAGTTATTTTATAGTTTCAATAACAGTCCTTTGTCAGATGTGTCTTTCGCAAATATTTTCTCTAAGTCCGTGAGCTGCCTTCTCATTCTGTTGACATCATTCTTCATGGAGCAGAGGTTTTTGATTTTAGCGAAGTCCAGTTTTTCAATTATTTTATGGATCATGCCTTGGATGTATTGAGGATTGCTTGTAGTGAGTCTTGGAGTGAGCTGGGTAGCATCAATCCTCCTACTTTGTTCTCTCTTTCCATATTATGTTGGCTTCTCTGGATCTTTTGCCTCTTTGTATAAACTTTAGAAACAGTTTATTGATATCCACAAAATAACTTGCTGGGTTTCGATTCTATTACTTCTTAACTAAATGAGAACTTTATTGTTTTGTCTCCTGAAAATGCTTCTTAAAACTCCTCTCAGATTTGAGATATTGGGAGAGATGTTGTCTTAACTGAAAACTTCTGTTTGGTACTTCTCTTTTCTGAAACAAAAGTCATGGAGACTATGGGCATGCACAGCCTCATTATCACCAGTAATAAGAGTGTATCATGATGAGAACAGTAGCAACATATGGGATTTCTTTCAATCAATTTTTTTTTATAAAAAGAAAGGTATCATGTTTATATATCTGACATTTTCATTAATCGATATTAGATTAATTATTTCAATTATTCTTATTAGGTATACAAATTAAATCATATCTCTAAAAATTAAAATATGAATTATTAAACATAATTAAGAACAATTTCAAGGGTTAGTATACTTGACTTTTTTAAAAGTTTAATAGAATGCCGGAGCAATCTCACAAATTTTTATGAGATAAATGATGGCATCCTAGGAGATTAATAACCATTGTCTGCTTCTGTAGCTAACACTATGTAAAAATGACACCTACAAAGCATTTTCAGAACTCCACGGAGAAGCATATGCTAAATGTTGGACAGTGCTTATCTGCCCATCTGTCTCTGCAAAATGGCATCTTTAGAGGCCTTGGCTGGATTCAGGAAGCCCACTGTTTAGTGGCTAAATGTTCAACTAAGAATGTTTGTAGGGCTGTTGACCTAAAATCCATTTATCAGAACAACTCTCTGAAGAATTGCCTTTTCATATATTTTGTTGCAAAGTAGTTTAATTGTAAGAAGTAACAGAAACTGATGTAACAAACACCTGGATACCTACCATCTGGAATTACCAAATGCTAACATGTTTTTTGATTCAGAAGAATTAGTTTTAAAAAATGACTCAGAAAAGTAAAGACCTTTTAAAAATCCTCACCATTTTTCTATTTCCCATCAAATCTTCTTTCACAGATATATAACTCTATTATGGATTCACTTTGTTTTCTTTTTCCCATGTTTTTATCTCACTCCATTCTTACTATCCATTAATGAGTTTTTAAACTTTTTCACAAATGCCATCATCCTGAATTATCTAGGACAGATATATGGACTAGTCTCCTGTTTAATACAGTGTATCTTTGTGATATGCAAAGGGGGATCCAGAAGGTTATTGAAAATTTTATATCAACATAAATACCACCAGATTGGACTAAAAGGGAACAAAAAGACATAAAATAAAAGGTATTGGATTCACAAAATTCTAGCAGCAAGAAACCCTCTGATAAAACTACTCACTTACAAAGATAGGCTACCTATTATGAAAAGAGAAGAATAATTCAGAGACCGAAGCCTTGAACTAAAAGGCAGAATACAAGCAGCAGTGGATTATTCCCAGGCCATAAAACCTAAAGGGGTTTGTGTGGCTGAATTTCAAAATTGCTTGAGATCAGTGCTTCAATTTTTTCTTTCATTTTCTCCTATTTTTGGACTGACAGCTTAACTCATTCTATTATTGTCCTGCCATTGCATTTTGGCAGCATATAATATATTTATTTAGTTTCATGGGTCCATGAATGAAGAGGAATTGTTCTGGAGGATGGATTATACTAAGATTCACCCATGCCTAATTTAAATGATGAGATTTTGTACTTTTGAGATGATGAAACATTATTGAGATTATTGGACTTTTAGTTGATGGTGTCATGCGTTGGTAACATCGGGATAGGAATCATTATATTTGGGATGGATATGAACCTTTGAGGGCCAGATGATAGACTATATGGTAGACAGAATAATGGCCCCCAAGGATGTTCATGCCCTGTTCATTGGAACCTGTGATCATTTTCCCATTCAGAGTAAAAGTAATTCTGTAGTTCTGATTAAGGTTAAGGACTTTGAAATTGGGATGTTATCCTGGATTATTCAGGTGGTCATAATCTAATCACACGAGTCCTTAAAACCAGAGAACATTTTCTAACTGTAGTCAGAGAGTTGCATGGCAGAAGGCAAAAGAGTGAGTCTTAAGATAGTAATTCAAGAAGGATTTGACATCCTGGTATCCTGGTTCTGGTTCTGAGATGTAGGGGTTACATGCAAAGACCAACGAGAGGCCCTTTGTGGCTAAGGGCAGCCTCCAGACAGGCTGATAGGAAGCAAGAAAATGGACACATCTGTCCTATAACCACATGGAATTAGTATTTCTAATGTCTGAATAATCAAGAAAAAGATTCTCTTCTAGAACCTACAGAAAGGAGGACACGCCTAACATCATATTGATCTCAGCCTGATGAGACCGATGTCAGATTCCTGACCTAGTGGAACTATAATATAATAATTTCATCTTATTTTAGTCACTATGTTAGTGGTGATTTTTTATGACAGCATAGAACACCAAAATAGTATAGTTAACTTAATACATATTTTTAAAACCAATCTAGCTCTACATTCCCAGATAAATTTCATTTTACTGTAGTATATTTTGAAATACAAATAAACCACATTTTATTTCTGTCTCAATGTATATTTATATCAAAAAATGCAGTAATAAAAAAATATTCTTTTATGTCTGTTAGTACTTAATGTAAAATTTTCTAGTTTATATTTAGAAAAATAAAAGTATTAGGCCATTATGCATATTTTAAACATTTTTAGGTATTTTCAGTGCTTTGAAGAGTGCTTATACCAATTTTAATTTATAACTACATATATATGCTGTCCCTATTCTTTTTGTACTTTTTGTTGGGCTGATTCAGTTTTCATTTCCCCCACTCGACCCTATCCAACTTTATAATTTTTGCATTTTATTTCCCATCATTTAGGGCTACCCATAGATTTTAACAAGCATGCTTAATTTAACACAATTTTATTTTTGTGCTAACTTCTTTTGTATAATATAGGATGTTACTTTACTTTAAATCTGTTTCCCCCCATCTTATTTTTCCTGTAACTTAATCTAGTTTCATCTTGTTTTTAAGCACATCTTAGGTCATTATTATGAAACAAATTCTTGTCTTAATATATTGGTATTTTATAATTTCTTTGTTAATCACTCATTCTTGCATGAATCTACTTTCTTTGGAATTCAATTACCTTCTTTCTAAAAGACATTCTTCAATAATTTTGTAAGGGATGATGTATGAATATTTCATTTGAAATTGACACATCTTTTACCTCAACACTTTAAAGCTATTGTCCACTATCTTTTGACATTAATTTTTCCTGATGAGAAGTCTATTCTAACTATGGCTCTGCCCCCATAAGAAATCTTATTTATCTTTTGGTAGATTTGTAAAGTTTGTGATGTTTTGCCAATTCACCTTATGTATTAAGGAGTGGAATGTTTTTGACCTTTTCAATTCTGGTTAAGACTTGATTGGCTTTTTCAGTCTAAGAATTCTTTAATTTCTTTGAAAAGAAAATAACTCTCTACTCTCATCACTTGACACTCTGCTTTTTACCATGGTCTTCACTTTCTTCTTCTGAAATGGTTATTAACATACATGACCTTCCCTTTGTATATATCATGTTCAATTTATCTTTTATATTATATAGCTCTTTATTATTTTTTTTCATTGAATTCTGGGTGATTTCTTCAGATTTAAATTTAAATTCAGTCCTATTCTCAGCTGCTCTATTATATTCAATATTTCTATTGTATTCATTTTTGTTTTTTAAATGTAATTCTATTATTCTAAATTTAATTATATTCAGGATTTTGTTTTGTTTTGTTTTGTTCTTTATCAAATTGTCCTATTCCTTTTTCATGCTGATCTTGGGTTGAACAAGTGGCATCTGTTGCTTGTGTTCTTGTGTAGAAGTCTGAACAGTTCTGCTCACTGGTCTTCCTATCAGAATCACAAAGGTAACCACATCAGAGTCAAGCACTGGATGGAACAACGCTTTACTTATATAGATAAGAGACAGACCAAGATCAGCTTCAGCAGTGTGTGTCAGCAGGTCCATCCGGCAGGTCTCTCTTGGCAACCAACACAGGGAAAATGACCTGCACATGCCCCTCTTGTGCTACTCCAGAAAAACACTCACTTTGTCTTTGCAGGGGATGGATATGGTTATTGGGTTGGCCAGGTGCCGTATGAGACACGTAAGCAAAACGGAGTACACATTGAGTCTGAAAAAGGAAAGATATTCCCATACAAAGTGATAAGCCCAGTGCAGGCTATAAAACTCTTTATCTCTTGGTAAAGAAATGTTCCAGGCCCAAGGGCCATTCTTATGGGGCCAGTGAGTATTGAAAAAAACATGGATATCATGTGCCTTTCTCAACATCTTACATTCTCTGTTCCATGTTTTTCCTCTAATAATTTTTTTATTAGTTTCAAGTATACCTCTGATAATTTTAAGCTTGCTTTTTTGTAAACCTCTTTATGAAGCCTAGTTCATTTCTTCTTGTGGTTTATATGATGTTAGTATAAGATTATTTGCTGTGGCATTTGTTTTCCATTGAATGCTATGTTTTGGAATTGCCATGAGGTATGTTTGTAGGTGAGTCTGCCTAGGTCCCTATATTTTCACTGGTTTCGAACTTGATTTAAATTTCTTAACTTTGAGTTACTGCATTATGCTTGCAGAGTAATGTATATCCCACATGTATGAGTAAAAATTGGATGAATTTTTATATTTTTCTCACTAGTCCTAGGTGGGTAGAAAATTTCCTCACTTTTTCTCAAAGCTTGTGTCTAGAATCTATAACCTGAATCCTCAGAATCATTATTAAAGTTTATATCTGATTCATTGGTTACTAATTCTTTCAGGTTCATCTTCTGTTTGTTCTTCTCATTTTGAATTTCCATTTATTTCTGGAACTTTGTATTTTTTCTTTCATTTAAGTTTAATTATGAATTTTATCAATTATTCCTATGGTTTAGGCTTGAATTCAAGCCCTTCTGAGTCACATTGCTACACAGTCTTGTTTTTTTTTTTTTTTATCTTGAAGAAATGCCTTTAACTTTAATATATGTCATTGCTAAAATATAATAAGCCACCAATTGTGAGCTGGGTTTTTTTCTTGCTTATCTCTTTTAAACAATTATGAAAGAGGAGAGAATTTTTTTTTTTTTTTTTTTTTTTTTTTTTTTTTTTTTTGGTAGCAGCATGATCTTTGTTCACCCCTTTCAAATTGTTTATTTAGAAGAGAAGCTGATTCTGGCATCTCATCACCCTTAATTACTGGTACTGATCTAGAAAGCTGTGCCATGTAACAGCAAACTGAAAATGTTGGTACCGCTAATGTTATTCATTAAAAGTGATGGGGTATTTTGTTCTGGACTATGATCAACTATTCCTATAGAGAATATCTCTTGTGCATGATCATGGAGAAGAAATCACCAGTTCTGGGAACAAATATGAAATGGCAATAAGGTTTATGGAGAAAAAGCAGAATAGAACAAATAATTTTAGTTAGCAATTTAAGTCACATGTACTAGGCTATTCCAGGATTAAAATGAATACAAAAAGGTTTCTCTGATTTTACTTCTTTTGCATATTGTAGAACTTCCAACAATTTTTCCTGTTAGTTTATAGATTTCTTTGGGGTGACTTACATGCACCATTGATGATGTTCTCATTGATGGCCACATGGTTGCTAGTATTATCATCTGCTCCTCTTTGGGCTTGCCGTCATGCTGTCTCCTGTGCTGCTGGTGCTGAAATCACCACTGTCGCCAAAGCTGACTAAAGAGTAAGCTAATGCACAAGAGTAAGCTAATGCAGAATACCAAAATCTTTTAAGTGCTTGCTTTCTTAACCATTATTATCTTACACATTCTCCAAAATAATACTGCCTTGAATTATCAATGATTTGCTGAATTTTAAATAAATTCTTTGTATTATTATTTGTGCTTTATTTTGGGCTCTTTCAAGACTTAATCTGAGGGAAAAAAATAGATTCAATCTTCCTTGTCTATATTTATCCTAACTACCTGAACTAAAAAATTTGTTCTCGATAATTTTTCCAAAGAATAAATTGTTTACCTCAAAAATTAATGTAAAGTATATTCTCACCGCACTAAGCATCAAAATCCAGGAATAACCATAGTCTGGGTTAGTCTTGGACTCTAGGGAACAACAATATAAAGTCCTTCTTTTGAGCATAATACTTGAGTTAGAAGCAGATTCAGGAGTGTGCATTAAGAGATCTCTTCATAGCAGAAATATCAAAGGATTTTATATACTGTGTTTTTCATTTGAAACAGTAGAACTATTCTTCATATCCATTCTATTTGCCACTTTATATAACAGCTCAAACTGTAGCATCAACTATGAATTTGTTTTAGCTGTTTCTGATAAAGTAGTTTGGAGAACCTAATTTTTTTCCCTACAATTTGTGTAGGCATAGAAAAATAGATGATTAATTGATCATTTGAAAAAAAATGTTGATTTGAAATGGATTTTATTATTGATGCTATTTTTGCCCTTATCAATACATATGTTGTTCAAAATTTGCAAAGTTTACTAAGTCAAAAGTATTCCTAGTAATACTACCCAAAGTATTATTTCTCAAATGTAATTAAAACCAAGTAACAGTTCAAGAATTTTTGTTATTGTTGTTTTGTTTTTGTTTTTGTTTTCCATGCACTACTCTACAACATAGCACTAAAAATCCCTGGAGGAAGTTATAAATGTTTTCAACAAACAAAATGAAGAGAAACATTAGTCAGTTTCAAGCCTCATTTACTCAATGATGGGCGGTAACAATGTCATAAATCACTGACTACCGTTTAAGTCATATGATCTTTTGTGCCCTGGGCCTTTCAATAATCCTTTTCTTTAACCAACATGGAAATATTTGAAAAATAAATATTTTTAAGAGCCCAGAAACATGAAATATGAACAATATATTAGAGTAATGAATAGTTCTGAAAAAGAATCCAAGGTTGTTGGAGGCTGTAGTTCATAAATGTCACTTATAAATGATATTAGTTAAAATCATCTTTATAAAGAAAAATGCATGTGAAAGAAATGCATATTTAATAACCAACATAAAATATATGCTACAATGCCTTAAGAGATAATTTCAGTATTTTCAAAATGAAATACACATTCATTTTGACGAAACAATGTACTACTATTGCTTAGCTAATTAACTACATATGCTTCACATCATATCATAAGAATTTGTTCTATTTAGGATAGGAACAAGACATTTTAATGAAGGTGTAATATTATGAACAGTGCTTTATACTTCAAACCTAAACCATGTAATGAGAGAATATAGTTTGAATAGTACAGCCATTTTTATGTGCCAGATTTGAAATTGTAAATCAAATGCAATTTATGTTAACCTTAAATTCATTCCTCATTTCAAAATGTTTCTTCCATTTTTTAATAGAAAACAATATTTGAAAGATAGGCATTGCTAAAAGAAAATGGTATGTTTGAAAAAATCATAAATAACTCTAAGCACTTTAAATGTTAAATCTATAAGAAATACAAAATAATTACATACAAGTACTGTTTAATGAACACTATATATTTGAACAGTTATTGGTAGATTAAAAAAAATGAAACAATTACGGAATTTGGTATCATTTTGTGCCTCGGTATCAATCATAAGTTTAAAATAATGCTTGCATTCCAAAATAAAGTTATTGAAAATATATAAATGCATACACATATTTTTGTTTTTAAATTAAACATAGTATGTTTAATTGTTTTGTTTCTAATTCTTGGTTACTTTTTTCCTCTACTTTAAGAGTACAGACTTTTTTCTTGCCAGTTTTGTTGCTCAGAATATATCCTCCAAGTGTGGGGTTTATAAGTGCAGAAAAAGATGAAAATTTGGCTTCTTTGAAGATGTTACAGCAGTAATGTTTTTCAGAGCAAAGGGAGGTTTTAGACTTTCTAATGTCTTTGGCAGAGTCTACTGCAATGGGCTTCATACTTTGGTAGCATTCAATTCAGAGAACAAATGACTGTTCTTTTGTAGAAAATTTGCTTGTCCTTTTCTTCTGTCTTCTGAGGATGAAGTGAAAAAAGAGAAATGCTATAGAAACTAATCTCTCTCGTCTTAGTCAAACGCGTGTATACCTTTTCCCCTTCTGTATAACCTACTTTTTCAATGCGCAATCTAAAAATATGGATTGCTTAAAAATTATTTCAATCCTTTTCAAAATAATCGTAAAGCTTTAAAAGTTCCTTTTAAATATATTTTACATAAAGCTCACTTTGTAATATAGCAAGCCATTTATAATTTTCCTGATGCAGTAGAAAATATAATTTGGAAGATGAATTACTATTTTACAAAAAACAAATGCTTTTATATGACATTGCATTCTCCATATTAGACTTGTAAAACATAATATTACTAGCAGAATAAGTGTTTAACAACAATTAACATAAAGACCAAATTAATTTAAAGTTTTACTTAAAATATTTTTTAAAAATCTGCTTTGCAGTCTTATACTTATACTAGTAGTGAGTTCCTCAGAGAGAGAGAGAGAGAGAAAAGATTTTTCTAAAAACTAAAACCTCAATGAAAATAAGCTACTTTTGCTACATGCCTACTCATATGAAGCCAATAAGTTAGAATATACATACTGAATATGCCATTTTTACCCAATCATCACTGCAACCATCAATGTCATCATCATCATCCAAAATAAACACAATTCCCTTTAAAATATTTAGTGGGTTATTTTGTGTAAGAGAAATGTTCAAGTAACTTTGAAATTAGAGAGTTTGGGGTTCAAATTCCTGCTCTGCTTCTTGAACTATTAGCGAGTGTTGGATAATCTACTTAATTTCTCATTTTACTTTGAAAAGATGGTTAAAACACTACCTAATATACAAGCAATTACTAAATACCATTTATCATTATCACTTTGACTATCATTAATAATAATATATTTTGTTCTATAAGACAGGTACCATAATTACCTGATTTTTATAGATAAAGAAATAGTTTTTAAAAATTGTCTTAGGTGACATATTAAGAAAAAAAATGAGGCAGGAATATAAATGTAGGCAGTCAATTGACTCCAGAGCCTAAGTTACCTATATGTAAAAATAATGCTAATTTATCTCTTCTAGTGTGATAGTAAGCTCACTCTAGACAGACTTCATATCTGAAAACTACAATATTGTCAGTAAATATCTATTGGATCCACAACTTCTTATAAAGTATATCGTGTGCTAAAATGCAATGAAAACATACAGGTATATCTGAAAATGAACAAACAAATTTGTTTAAAACAAAATGAAATTAATTAAACAAATTTATAAAGCAGATCTGATTAAAATATATTTTGAGAAAAAATGCTCATGGTTTTAATTTTTGTCTTTCTTTTTCTAAGCAATTTAGATAGAAACAAATATAACCAATGAAAAGCAGAAGCAGCTGGAGGAAATAAACCACCTACCATCATCTGTAGAAGTAGTAAAATTCAATCAGATAATAAATTGTAAATATTTTAGCTTAAGTTTTAGAGAAAAAATAATAAAGGAATAAAATTCAGCAAAATTCATTCAGAAAAGGTAGCAATCTAGTCCTGTGGGAGATTTAAAAAAACAAAATTTAAAAGCAAATCTACTGGTCAACATTCTAGAAAAAGAACAGAAGCATAACTGAGATTAAGTTAGTGATAGACAAGAGATAAAATACATAGCAAATTATGAGAAGGGACTTGTCCTCATAAATTGGGAATACAGCATTAAGGTACAATGGTTATATTTTATTAGTCCATTTTCATATGCCCCAGGCACATTCTGAGTGGAAGACCATCTAGAATATTTTTAAATGGAATCATTTCACTGGAATAAGAAAATATATATGATTAGCTTCATATATTGTCAAAATATACCTTAAAAAGGAAAAAGTAAAATAAATTTAAATGTAAGTAGCTCACCAATTGGTCAAAGTAAAATTTCTTCAGGTATACAAATTAATTTTTTAAGGAGTGACTACAGTTCAATTAAGAAAGATGCTGCACTAAGAATTATTAAAGAATATCTCGATAAAATAGTAAAGTAATATTGGTCTTAAGCATTTGCATTAAATGTCGATTTTACAGAAAAGTTCTCACTAAGGATATCATTACACATAATTAAAAATAACTTTATATTGATGTCACAAAGGATGTTTAAGTAAACATCAGAAAAAAAATAGTGAAGGTAATAAAGAAATACAGCTTGATAGAGAAGGAAAAGAGTAGTTACAAAACTTGAGTATCCACATAAATGGTATAGTAAAACAACACAAAATATTGTTGCTTATGTCATTGGAAAATATATCTAATTTATCTAAATGTATTCCAAAAGTATTGGTGCATATAGAGTAATAAGTGTATTTATTTGTTGGATTGCTCAGTGGATGAAGTCAAGAGCAGTTTCGAACCCAATGATATTCTGCGCTGGAGACTTTGATTAAATTTTGCGGTTCTCTACCTACTAGTCTAGATATGTCTTCAATGGTCTCTAGAGTAGACTAGCTACTCAGAATCCATTTTCTTGTCACAGAGCATTTGTGAGTTATCTTTCTGAAATATCCTCAAATATATTAAAGAAAGAGAGTTTTAAATAATCTCCAATTCATTATCTCCTTTGACTAATGTTTTAATATAGTGAGGCAAAAATTAGGCACACAGTGAAGAGATAACTATCTATGAACCAAGAAAGGACCCTCACCAGACACTAATCTGTCTGGTGCCTTGATATTAGACTTCCCAGCCTCTAGAATGATGAGAAACACATATCTATTGTTTTTAAACCTCTCAGGCTAAAGATTTATTATAGCAGCCTGAGTAGATTAAGATTTACACTTAAAATACACCCAGAAATAACTGGGAAGGTCTGAACCTCTTTAACTTCTATACCTTTTAGTTATGTCCAAGACGTCTTGCCATCATCCATTGATGATTCAGTGCCAGCTACATAGATAGCAAGTTAAGTTCCTATAACTATTTGAAGTGCTCATAATCTGGTTGGGGATTAAGACAGATACAGTCATGCATTGCATAATGACATTTAGGTCAACAACAGAATACATATATGAAAATGGTCCCATTAAATTATAATGGAGCTGAAAAATTCCTATAGCCTAGTAGCATCATAGCTGTCATAACATCATAGCACAAACAACATATTACTCATGTGTTTGTGTTGATACTGGTATAAATAAACCTAACTGTGCTGCCAGTTATATAAAATGCAGCATGCAATTATGTAGAGTATATAATACTTGCTAATGATAGACAACTATGTTACCAATTTATGCATTTATTATACTATACTTTTTATTGTTATTTTACAGTTTACTCTTTCTACAATAAAAAGCTTACTGTAAAACAATATGCTTTGTTATGCAGGCAGCAACCTCAGAAATCTCATGTTTATTGTCTCTTGATTGCATCATTTTTTCTTGTGCTTGATTTAATCTTGTGCTGTTTCATACAGTAACATATTGTACTGGCTTGTAGCCTAGGAGCAATAGACTATACTATATAGCCTAGGTATGTAGTAGGCTGTACCATCTAGATTTGTATAAATATACTCTATGATGTTCCCACAATGACAAAATCACCTAAAGACAAACTTCTCAGAATGTATTCCTGTCATTAAGGGACACATGACTGTATATAAACAGTGCAAAACAGAGCATGAAGTGAGATTAACTTTATAGTACCATTTATTCTCCCTATGATAAATGCTAGGACACTTTCCGTTTTATGAGGTAAAAACAATGATACAGGTTTAACATGGCAGATTTCAGAAGGGAGAGAAATCACTTATTCTTGGGAATCTATGAGTTTCACAATAGAAGGTACAATTGAATTAAAACAGATTATTTTTATTATTTAGCATATTTTTACTATTTATGAAAATTTCACAAAAGCAAAAAAAAGGGAGGGATTTATATTTGAGAAATAAAAAATAATTTTTTTGTGAAGTACAAGGCATGTAAAGGTCGAATTTAGAAATAAAAGAAGTAATATTGATGGCAGATCACAGAAATTGTAAGAACCACGCTATATGACTTTGGCTTTTTTCTCTAGGAAGTGAGGAGCCATTAAGAGCTTTAGAGTGGGCAAGTGGCATGGTTAGATTATGTTTTAATGTGATTCATCTGGTCTATGTATGTCGAATGTATTGAATAAAGCGTGTTTGAAAGATTACAAAGAATTATAAAAGACTTGTTTCCAGATTGGCACACATTATATATATTAATTGTTGTTTCTTCTGCTTAGAGACTTATTCTCCAGACCTTCAGAAGACTGGCTTCTTAAATGGATTTCAATTTTTGCTCAATCGTCACTTCCTTAGAGAGGCTGTTTTTGAGTGCCTATTTCTTTCTCTGAGATAGTCCCTCAGTCTCTCTTACTTTGCTTTATTACTTTTAGATGTACTGTTGCCTATCTATGTGTTTAACTTAATTTGTTTACCATCTAAAATTCAAGCCCTAAGAGGATGATGACCTTGTCTATCTTATTTACTACAGAAACTCTAGCCTAAAAGAGTTTCTGGCGCATAGGAAACCATCCATTTTTATGAAAATTAATAGAAGACTTGAAGACTAAGAATCCAGTTCAAGGCAATAGGGTTGTTAACAGAAGACAGGACACCAAGTATACCTCTTGTACCAGAAAGTATAAAAAATACAATTTCCACTGCCTTTATCGACATAAGATATTTTGAGAAATCTACATAAATATATTCAAATGTGTTTGAAGATAATCTTAAATTTAGTAATACTTAGCTCCCAACCCTATCCCTACTTGATCCTAATATATTTTCATTTTGGTTCACCAGTCTTAACTTTTTTAATTCCTTGGCCTGAATTCAATCTGCCACCTCATTTTGGGTTGGCTTTCATCTTGACTCTAACTGGGAATGTAGGTCTCTGAGGGCATAATAAGGTTCCTTACTCTAAGTTTTGTTCCCCAGAAATCTAAACCTTTTACTAGTGTCTAGATAGCATTCCAAGGGTAAGGGCAATTTGGACGAGAATTCAGTGAAGCACACAGTAGTAGGTGGTGTCATGGTGTCATCTCTCTCACTATTGAAAATCTCAATGTTCAATCTCCATTCAAAAGTATATCATTACTCATCCTAATACCTGGCTTACTGTGTTTTATTATAGAAGTAAATTAGTTCTAGTCATTAACTGATTTATGTGTGGGACCCTTGAACAGAACGAAAGAAAAAAAGTAATAATTTTCCATAGAAAGAAAATAAACTAACCACCACATATTACTGAAATTATTTGTTTCATGTCTTTTTTCCACCAAGAGTATAAGATTCTTGATAATCATATTATTTACTTTTTTCAGCTTTATCTCCTATGGATAGCACAGAACATGGCATATAATAGTTTCATATTAAATGCTACTTTAAAAAGCCTAGCAACCATAAATCATAAAAAAAAAAGAAATTGTTCAAAAGTAGTAGAAAAGTTTTGTATAAAGAAGAAAAACCTAAGCATTTTCATGATTTTCTTTAAATGTTTCAAGTTCATTTAAATTCTTAATATTGTTATCATCATTAACTCTGTGAAGCTGATATGGATTTGCACTTTACATGTGAGAAAACTGAGGTTTAAAGAGGTTATATAATTTTCCCAAGTTTATAAATCTAGCACGTACATGCAGATGGGCTTTAAATACAAATGGTCATCCATCATTTAACAACAGAGAAATGTGTCATTAATCTATTTCATCATTCAGCAAACATCATAGAATGCACTTGCATAAACCTGAATGGCACAGTCTACCATACATCTAGACTATATGGGACAGCCTACTGCACTTAGGCTACAAACCTGT
Organism: Eonycteris spelaea; assembly: GCA_003508835.1. Taxonomy (NCBI): domain Eukaryota; kingdom Metazoa; phylum Chordata; class Mammalia; order Chiroptera; family Pteropodidae; genus Eonycteris; species Eonycteris spelaea. Next base: position 7,014,035 of record PUFA01000046.1, read on the forward strand.
ACAGTATGCTACTCTACTGAATACTGTAGACAGTTGTAACAGAATGATACATATTTTGTGTATTTAAACATATCTAAAGATAGAAAAGGTACAGTAACATTTATTGTAAAAGAGAAAAAATGGTATACCTGTATAGGAAAATTACTGTAAATGGAGCTTGCAGGACTGGAAGCTGCTCTGGGTGAGCCAGTGAGTGAGTGATGAGTAAATGTGAAGGCCTAGGATATTACTGTACACTGCTGTGTACTTTATAAACACCACACTTAGGACATGCTAAATTAATAAAAATATACATTTTTTTCTTCAATAATAAATTAACCTTAGCTAACCATAACTTTTTTACTTTATAAACTTTTTAATTTTTTAACTTTCAACTCTTATAATTAGCTTAAAATATAAACATATTGTATAGATATACTAAATTATTTTCTTTATATTCTTATTCTGTAATTTTTTCTATTTAAAATTCATCATTACTTTTTTTATTTTTTAAACTTTTTAAATTAAAATTAAGAGAGAAACATGCAGGCTTAGGCCTACACAGGGTCATGATCATCAGCATCACTTTATTCCACCTCCACTTCTTGTTCCACGGAAAGGTCTTCAAGGCAATAACATCTATGGAACTCTTATCTCCTACCATCATTGTATATGCAGTTTATCATTGACCAAAACATCATTATGTAGTGTATAACTGTATACCAAGGTCAAGCTCCAAAGAGCAAATTCTTAATTACTACTATATTGCTTTGACTGCTATATAGATGAGAATCTAAACCAGAGTCGACCTTGGTCCAATATATTGAATAGGAAACCACTGAGTGTCTCTGTCTATACTAGCACATAATCAGCTTCTTTCCAACAGATTTCTAAGTAAGTCATTTTATTACTTTGTTTATAATCTATTTTCTCCAACTCAAATATAAATTTCTCAAGGGCAATGAACTCGTATGTATTTTCAACCTCTATATATTGTACCTAGAAGTAAACTAAAAGTTAATATTGTCTTAGTCTGTCCAGGCTGCTACAACACAATACCACAGACTGGGTGGCTTATAAAACAAAAGAAACTTCTCTCTCACAGTCTGGAAGTTAGGAAGTTTGAAGTCAAGGCACAAGCATGGTTGAATTGTGGTGAGAACCGGGCTGCAGACTATCCAATTTTTCCTGTGTCCTCACATTGTGGGAAGTTTCAGGAGCTCTGTGAGATCTCTTTTACAATGATGATTATCCTAGTCACGAGGGCTCTGGCCTAATGATCTAATCACCTCTCAAAAGTCCCATCTCCTAATATCATTTTTGGTTTAGGTTTTAACATGGGATTTGGGAGAGTCACAACATCCAAACCACAACCATATTGCACTAGAATTATACCTAGAAAGAGCTCAATAAATCTTTTTTGAATGAATGAATGAATGTGTAATACAAGAAATGTGTATTAATCAGTAATGACTAAGCTTATTATTGAGTTGCAACAAGTATTATTACAATCTTGCTTCTCAACTATTGGCCTAAGATGAAGTGTGATTTTACAATGTAGTTAGAGGACCAATACAAAAAAAAAAAAAATATATATATATATATATATATATATATATATATATATATATATACTTTTGACATCTTTAATAATTAAAAGGCCAAACAAACACTAGCTTAGTTATAAGATATTTCTCTGTGGTGTAGTGAGTCAAGGAGTGAAGCAGTCAACCTAGATTCAAAAAAGCTCAAACATCTATTAGTTGTGCTACTTCCAATAAATCACTTAATGCCATCTATGACTGGCAATAATAATGGAATCTGACTCAGATTTGCTGTGAGACTAATATGTTATTAGGAAATAAAGTCCTTAAACCAGTGCTTAACGTATAATAATCATTTAAAAGAATTATTATTAAGAGGAAACTCTAGCTTTCAATTATATTCAATTACTTTATAAAACTCTGTTTCAAAAACAAAAGTAAATTTATACATTTGGTAACATATCTTTAACCTTCTTTATAGCTAAAAGATTTTTGTTGTTATTTCTAAGGGAGTAATATGCACGTTTTGGTTATTTTATTTTATTTTTATTTTTTGTATAAGGCAATGCTAAATAGCTAAATGTAAACTGTTTCATTTATAACTTTAATTTTAGTAGTAGTAATATAAATGAATAATTGTATCATAATGCCAATCCAAGTAATAGAAACCAATACGTTTTTGTAGAGAGTTTTTAGACATGTTCAATATCCCTTATGTTGTTAAGATTGTCCTTCAGACTTCCGCTAAACTGGAAAAATATCTACATACCAAATGAAACTTTGAAAGGAGAAAGCAAAAGTTTATTTCCTTAACCATTTGTTAGTGTATTAACAGTCTTAACTAAAGCAATTCAAGGTATTAACATACATGACTTGTTTCAAAGATCTAGAAATGAGCCCATAACAGTAGTGGGTTAAGTATATTTATCCACAATACACTTTTATTGAATAATAAAGAAGGAAAATTATTGATTTAATTTTTGAATCAAAAGTTCCTAATTCTACTGCATTAAAATTTCAAATTTCAAAATAGTTTTTGTAAATTTTTTGTACAAAGTATTTTTTACAATCTTATTTGTTAATATATGGTTCTTAATATGTTCAGACTTACTGATTAACAAGAAAAACTAGACTGCTAATTCATCACTGCTGTCACAACTAGCCCTTTACTGATATTCTTGTACAATTTATCAATGGCCCAAGGAAAGCTTTAAATAATTAAATAATCCTTAGAGCCTAAATAGGAACATACCACTGAAAAGATCTGTCTTATCAAACCCTTTTGGTAATTTTGTTTTCTCTTGGGCTCGCTATCAGTTCACTTAGAAGTGTAGAGGTCTTAAACTTTCTTATCACATTCTTGTCAATATAAAAAAATAAATAAAAGAAAGCTTCAGAAATCTTTGCTTGTATGTTTTTCTGCCAATCAAGGTAATCCAGGAGATAAATGCAACAATAAGAAAAAACTCTATTCCTTTGTCCACCACTGATTCATCACACTTTTCACAGCTGGATCTCAACTGAAGAAACACCTTTGATTTGACCTTTACATTTTAGCTAGGCTGCATTTGATTCTATCTCCCACAGGTATAAGTTTGTTGAATTCAGTACTTCTATTGCTCCTTTTCCATAATTTGACTTTGATTTATCTTTTAACTATCAGCAGTCAACATTAACACACTAAGCTATGGTATGAAAATCAAGTGGCATTGTTTATCAGGCCTGTAATCATATATATCTATTCAATACCACTCTATTAACTTTGAGGCAAAAATACAATTTCATTTTATTGATTCAACAGCAGAAGAAATTTGCACAATTAGTTATCTCTTGTTATAACTACTTTATCTGCTGTGGGATTTTGAGACCAAAGTACATTTACAGGCAGAAAATACAAAGTCATTAATGAGGTCAAATGTAGCAGCAGTTCAGGTACAATATTCAGTTATTCTTATGATTTCACATAAAACATTTTTAGTGATGTATTTATTTTTTTCTCCTCCAACAGACATTCGGTGTATTCTAAAACTGCGCTGAAAGTTAATTCAAGGAGGTTTACTGAACAATAAAAACTTAAATCCTTAAGGACCATTTTTTCCTAATAATTGTTTCTTTTAAACTGGTATAAACCTACCTGACCCTCCAGTAATTTTTTTACTTCTAACCAACTGAAAGTTAATGAACCACAAATTACACTGGGGAAGAGAATTGGCTTTTTACAAGGAGCCGGAATGTGTTGAATGTGGTGAGAGAACATTAACAAGTCTGTCAATTAGCCTGTAAGGTATTTTGACTTTTATGTGTTCTGTTTGCTTGCTCAATATATCAAATGAATTCCCTTAATTTTGTTTCATATTCTTTCTAATAACAATAGCTAAACAACCTTTTCCTCAATCTATAATTTATCTATCATTAATGACAATTTCCCCTGAAGTTTCAGACCTAAGTACAAACTCATGGTGTAATTATTACAGATGTGGACATACTTTATGACTCTTAGTTCAGTACTTTTTGAGGAAGAGATGGTCATTTTCCATAAAGTCTTTATTACTTTATGTTAGTAACTGATATCAATTTGAACAGGGGTCCTAACCATATGATTTAACAAATCTCAAATGGGGAGGGAGATATTATAATATTTTTTCAAACTTTCAAAGGCATTTTACTGTTAATGCTACTCTAACATTAATTAGTGACATGGTAGATTATTAATATAATTCAAAACAATCGAACTTAGAGAAAAAAAGAAAACAGATACATTGGTAAAATGGAAGAGAACCCTCATTTTAATTTATTTAACTTTCTAGGGCTCAAAAATTAAAAAGAAAAATAATCACTCTATAGACTATCATGAACTAGGGTATAAAAGTTGGTTCCATCTTTGAAGAAGTAATTATAACTTAAAGTTAAATTTCTGTTTTATTAGCATAGGTGGATATAATTTTAAGGAGAATTATGATTATTAATTTTTATTTTAGAATTTCCTTAATTTCTTTCCATTAGATTTTAGGTCTAGGAAAAATATTTAAGAAAATAAGACTATAGATACTTTACAATATAAAATAATTCTCAGGATTAGAAATTAATAACATGTCTACTAGTGAACCTAAAGAAACTATTATTATACTTGGTCTTAATTTTCTAAATATTTGATTTATATTCATTATTGTAACAGCTGGAGGATGACACTTTAAGGCTCTATGAATTCAGTTGGGGTAATTATTTAGAAAATAACTTATTGGCCAAATGGAGACCAATGATGATTATGAAATCACAGAGATATCTGTGCCATATGTAGTAATGAAAATATATTAGAAAATGCTATGCATTTTTTTATATTTTGAAAACTCTATTTACTCATAATATGATAATTAAAAGTGTATTCTATAAAAACATACTTCATTTCATTGAAGACTTTAAAAATAATTGCCTGAGAGATAAATGCTATTGCAGAGCTTTATACATAGTAATTGATATTTTAATTTAAGTTGATGTTGCTTAGGTTGGTATTTTGTTTGCCTATAATTTTAGCTACATAATTCATAAATATGAATAGTCAAATTAATAAATAATAAATTACTTTCAAAAATAGAAACAAATCATATTTCCTTTTCTATTATTTTTTCCTATGGATAGGTAATGTCATTAAACAAGAAGTTATTCTCAAAAAAGATATTTATATGATAACAGATTATACAATCAAACTGAATGAGCAAAATTTCGGCTTCAAATATTCAGATTTCCCATTTGCTATTATAGTTTTGAATTTTATGTTCTAGAGGTAATAAACTGACTTTCCTTGCATGTTAGAAAATATTTATGAATACACTATCTTAATAATAAGACTCAAATTATAAACAGCAAGTATGAAAAACCTTTTTTTAAAGATATTTTTCTCCTCCTTTTCTCATTCCAATGTATGTTATCTATTGATAAAATAATGCTGATAAAAAATACATAAAATCTCAGGAGTATACAACATTCATTTATTATTTCTCAGAAGCCAGGGGTTTGTCTGAGTGTTTCTAATAGGTTTACTGCTCTTTCATGGGCTCACACAGTGACTATAAGCAGGTAACAGCTAGTATCTGGCTATCTTAAGATGGCCTCAACTGAAACTATTCAGCTCTGCTCTAGTTATTTCTTATCTTCCAGTAAAATAGCTTGGGCTTGTTCCTATGGTGATATCTGTGTTCCAAAAAAAAAAAAAAAATGTAAATAAGAAAGTACATCTTAAGTCTGCACTTATATCAAGTTTGCCACTATCATAATAGACAAAGATAATCATATGACTAACTCAGAGTTAGTTAGGAAAAATAGATATACTACCTATTTATGGAAATAGCTGCAAGTAGCTGCAATGCCAAATTGTAAAGATCTTAGATATCTGTATAGAGAGTTCTGCTAGAACTTTTGTCAGCAACCCATTACACTCTACACCTAGTCGATTATCAGTTCCTTCTGAATATGAAGCCATATGGTCTCTGTTTTATTCCTGACCTGTTTCTAATGTAAAATCTTAACACTCACCTGAACTATGATATTGATATTATAACTAAAGTGCATCTGTTTTTTTCCTCCTCTATATTCCTTACACATGTTCCAGGTATGTTAAGTATTTTTGTTTTGTTTTGCTTATCTTTGCTACCATGTTTAATGACAGTAATTTGAGCATAGGATTGTTATTTACTCTTTATAATTTCCACAGCGTTTTCACATATTGAACACAATAACACTTGCTTGTTTTAAATTAGGAAATAGGTAATAAAAAGAAAAAAAGAAATCATAATAATAATAAATCTAACCTCAAATATATTCAGATATAATTATTTACTTGGGGTCTCTTTAAATTCAAGGGATCTTCCAAGCCTTGCAAACCCTTGTAAAAGTATGACTTTACTCAAATCTTAATATTTGCCTTGTCAACTAGTAGGTACTAGATGCCAATTTTGTGACATTCTAAAATTTTCTAAATATAGTTATGCTCCTTTCTGAATTATTATTGTTTCTTACATCTATGAAATACAATGGGATATTTATACTAGAGGCGGTGTGTTACATTTGAGTTTGTAGAAGGTATAGTCCTGGGAGAATTCTTATAGCAGCAAAGAAATAACATTAAAACAAACAATTCCCTCTTTGATTAATTGCTATCGTAATTATTGTTCCAGATCCTCTCGGTATGTAAATCATCACTGTGGAGTAAATTAGTCCTTTGGGAAGTTTCATCAGCTCCTTAAAGTATATACTACATGCAATTATTGCTTTAAGGAACCAATTGATATCAATATGGCTTAAAGATTTTTGTGATGTTTCCCAAAGGCTTAACTACATCAGACTCTAATGAATTTACTCGTATTTTATGACTCATTACAGGCTCTGAATGCATAGTTTGTGTGAGAGAATCCAAGAAAGACTATCTTTTCCTCAAAATACCTACACACATGATGAATAAGACATCAGTTGCATTAATCAAACCAGGAAGCCTTTAGACTGAAGTGGCTCTAATGCATCAGTAACCTATGTAAGCAAACTGAAGTCTAAGCCACAGTCAATTGCTATAAACACCTCAGAGCTAAGAAGAACAATGAATCACAAACAGCCAATTAGACTGTCCCAAATAAAAACAACTGCTTAAGCTTTAGCCAATCAAATAAAATCGCTTTTTTTCCCAAGGCTTTTCTATAAAAACCTTGCCCCCAGCTCCTGTCTACAGAGTATACTCCTAACCACTTCTGGTGTGACATTGCCCAGTTTGAATAATTTTTGCTCAAATAAATTCTTGAAATTTGTATTATGCCTCAGTTTTTCTGTTAACAGTAGGATTAACCATGTAATTTATTCAAACCAGGACACCGTTGAGAGTGAACTAAATACTATTAATGCCTATAGCAGAAAATACAGAACTCTTCTAATCAAATGAGACATATGTTACCAGAGATAACAGCAACCCTTTACAATAAGATTCACAGATCACACTGGAGTGCGCAATGTGTAGTTCTCAGTGGGGGAAGTTAGAGATCCTGAGATCTTGTTTAGGTCTACAAGAGACTGTTTAGATTTAATGACACACATATAGATTGAAAGTGAAATTATGGGCAAAGATATTCCATGCAAATTGTGACCAAAACAGCACAGGTCTGACAAAATAAACTTTTTAAGTCAAAAATGGTTACAAGAGACAAGAACGTTATATGATAGAAGGGTCAATTCACGAAGAAGATATGATATTTATCTGCATATACATGCTCTTAAATATATAAGGCAAATGTTGATAGAATTAAGGGATAAATAGGCAGCTCTACAATAATAGTAGGAGAATTCAATACCACACTTGAAATAAAGAATAGAACATTCATATAGAATGTGAATAAGGAAACAGAGGATTTAAACTACACTATAGACCAGCTCAACATAAAAGACATATATGAAATCCTCCATCCAACAACACCACATTTTTCTCAAGTGCCCTTGGAGCATTCTCTAGGATAGATCGCATGTTAAGCCACAAAGGAGTCTTACATTTAATAACATTAAAATTATGCACAGTCTCTTTCTTATAGTAGAAACCAGAAGTCAATAGCTAAATAAAAACTGGAAAATCCACAAGTATGTCAAAATGAAACAACATGATCTTATACAACCAATGGGTCAAAGAAGAAATCACAAGAGAGATTAGAAACTATCTTGAGACAAATGAAAATAAAAACATAACATATGAAAACTAATGGGATACAGTGAAAACAGTTCCAAAAAGGAAAGTTTCTTTTTTAACAAATTAAAAAAAGAAAAAAAGGATCTTAAATCAACAGCCTAATTTTATACCCCAAGAAAGCAGAAAAAGAAGGAAAAAAAATCAAAGTTAGAAGGAAGGAAATAATGGATAAGTGAAATATAGAATAGAAAAATAGAGAAAAATCAATAAAACTGAGTTTTTTATTGTAAAGTATCAATAAAATTGACAAATTTTAGCTAAGTGAACCTTATACATATTCTGTTGTTTGGGATCTAGGATTTGTAAGTATTACACTTCTTCAAAAACACTTATTTGAAGTTGATTCTATGAGTCTAGCAGAATTCTTCTTAACAATATTAACATCTACAAATTTACATATTTTTCTAATGGAAAAAAGGGGCACTTTTATTCTGGCTCTCCTGAACACCAAAGGTCAAAGGTAATAAAATATGTCAGTGAAATAAAAGGAGTATCTAAGTTTGTATTTCACCTGAAAACAGAACATAGAACAAAAATTTAATGGCCAAATAGTTTTGGGGGAGATGATTGATCCAGAAATAGAAGTGAGGCATTGAAGAAAAAGACAGTAAAAAGAATTAGAACCAGGAAAGGTTTTAATGAATGGTTTATGTTAAGAACAACTGGGGCTCAACCATGCTGGGAACTTCTAAAGAAATGTATAAAATATACTTCAGAATTTTCCCACCAAATAAGTGACAACCAGTATGTGGCATTGTGTGCCAAAAGTATCCGGTAAAGTTCATCCTTTGCACCACTTGGACTTACTCCTGCTGCATATCATTCTACTCTATTCACTGCCTCTTTGAAGTGGCGATGGTCACAATATCAGAAACATTTTTAAAAAGTTAATTATCTTCAACAAGATTATTTATAAATGTACTTTAAATTAGAACCCACTTTAATATTAAAAATTCTAATGTTTAGGAATAAAATATGTAAATTTCTTCAGAATTATTCCTAAAATAAAAGTTCCACCATTCTATTGCAGTGTGATGTAAAGTGAAACATTTATTTATAAAAGCCTAGAAAGTGGCAATATAGCTTTAGCAACTTATCTTTTGAACTAGCCATTCATTTATGGTAATGAAATAATACAAATATGCTAAAATTTATGCACATATATGCTGATTATAGCTTTATGTATAATAGCAAAATATGAAAAATATATTAAATATCTAAAATGATGCATTAGTAACATGAAACATTATATAACTTTATATGCAATTTTTTAAATTTAGGTTTCAATAGATAACCTATAGAAAATGAAGATTATATTTTTTTTACATACCACATGGTACATGCTACACTAAAAGATTTACAATATGTTAATTATATTGTTTAGAAGCACTTACCCCAAAACCTAAATTACAGCTATGTCATGTGGGACTATTTTTTCCTTTTACTTTATTAGTGTATGTTAATAAATCAAAGGGGACAAAAAAAGAAATAGCTTTTTATTATGGGAGAGAGGAAAACAGAAGCTGATGTGGATATAACCCACCCAATTGATGTAGTACGGAACATGTTGGAGCATTAGGATAATGATACAAAGGCCTGCTTTCTGAGCTTAAAAACCATTCATTGAATAAAAGCCACATAAACTGGCATTTTGCATAGCTCAATACAAGCAAACTGTTTATTTAAAAATACAGTTATATTAAAGAGTAACCTTTTTGAAAATTGCTAGATATAAATATTAAATGTTCTTGACAATTAGCACTGAGCAATTATATATAGATATGATTATTATGATACAATCATGAGATATAGACAAATCAATAAGAAATTCTAAATAAGAAGAGAGACTTTTCCCATAGTTTTACTTGTATAATTGGCAAGCAGGATGTGGAAACTAACATCACAACAGTACTATAGCTTCTTTGTTTTTGTAGTTATTTTTAACTGTTTAGTTGTAGAGTTTTCATTCCGTATATACTCTATCACTAAGTCTTGTCCCCTTGCCACCTAAATTCTTCTTGGGTTTATCTACCTTTCTCCAATGACATGCAACTGTCACTGTACCAGTCCAAGTCTCTGTCATTTCTCTCCTGGACTACTGCAATATCTTCCTATTGTTTTTCCTTCTTTCATTGTTGCTTTTCTCTCAGATATTTCTTACATTATCCTTGCCTTCAAAAAAAAAAAAAAGATATGATCAGGTACTTGTTTCTGGCCTCCACTTGAAATTCTAGAATGGCTTTCTCTTTGAAAATCATAACGAAGCCTTTCATAGCCTTTCTATTTTGCCAGATGAATCACGCTTCACTCACTCATTCTCCTCACTCCAGGCCTATTTCTTAAAATTTCTTGAAAGTATCATGTCCCTTTCAGTCATCTCTGGCATTAGCTCCCACGGTAGTTGAAAGGTATATATAACCTTTACTTCCTAACACCAAAATTTATATTGATGCTATTTTCATGTAATTATTCTCAGATGTCTGATTTTGATGTTATACAATGAGCCACTTGAACATAAAGCAAATGTGTATTTTTACTCAACAGTATTCTTCACACATATCCTACACATAGCACTTACTAAGCTTTCTATATTTACTTAAAGAAGCCTTCCCCAACCACACATACACAAAGCACTTCTTATAGCACTGATCCCTTTTTTCTTAATTTGGGATATAATTCACATACTGTAAATTTCACCACTTTGAAGTAGAAACTTCATTGACTTTTTAGTATATTCACCAAGTTCTGCCATTATCATCGCTATTTAATTTCAGGACATTTTTGCCACTACCAAAAAAAAAACTCACAGTAGTCATTCCCCATTGTACCTTCCCTCTAGCACCTGGAAAAACAATGATATATTTTCTAGCTCTATAAATTTGCCTATTTTGACAGTATATGCATTTTCTGTTTGGCTTCATTTACTTAGCATGTTTTCAATGTCCATTCATGTTGTAACATATCTTAACACTTCATTCCTATTTATGGCTAAATAATATTTCATCATATAGATATATCACATTTTGCGTATTCTTTTCTCAATTGATGGACAATGTAGGTTGTTTCTAGTTTGGGGCAATTATGAATTCTGTACAAACAAAATATACATTTTTGTAGACTTTTTCATTTCTTTCTAAGAGTGGAATTTCTGGGTCATACAAAACCTCAATTTTTTTATTTTTTATTTTTTGAGGAATTACCATATTGTTTTCCAAAGCAGCTACACTATTTACTTCCCACCAGCAATATATGAGAATTGCTATTCTCCACGTTCTTGGCAACATCCTCATCTTTTTTATTGTAGCCATCCTAGGGAGTGTGAAATGATATCTCATTGTGATTTTGAAAGCACTTCCCTAAGGAGTAATTATATTGAGATCTTTCCAGATGCCTATGGACCATTTGTATATCTTCTTTGGAAAAATTTCTATTCCGATCTTTCGCCCATTTTTTATTTGGGTAACTTGTCTTTTTATTATTGAGTTGTAAGTATTCGTCATGTAGTCTCAATACTAGGCCTTATCAAACATACAATTACAAATATTTTCTTCAATCCTGACTTATTTTTTTAAATTTTTTCCTTGATAATATAGCCTGAAACACAAAAGGTTTTAATTTTGATCAAGTACAATTTATGTTTTATTCCTTTTAGTTGTATGTGTGTGTGTTGGTGTTTTGAAATCAGACAGCATGAATTCTTGAACTTTACTTTTCTTCAATTTTATTTTATCTAGACTGAGTGCTTGCATTTCCATTTGAATGTTAGAAACTTTTTTTGAATGTTAAACTTTTAATAGAGATTGTGTTAAATCTAAATATTGGTACAGAGAGTATTGACATCTTAATCATAGTAATTCTTCAAATCCATGAACACAGAAAGTTTTCCCATGCCTTTAGTTTTTACTTAATTCCTTTCAATAATGTTTTACAGTATTCAGTGTATAAGACTTGCATTTCTTTTGCTAAATATATTCCGAACTATTTTTTCTGTTTAATGCAGTTACAAATGAAATTGTTTTTCTTGATATGGTTTTTGATTTTTTATTGCTAGTGTGTAGAAATGCTATTTATAATTGTATATTTATGTTTTACCCTATAACCTTAGCTTTCATAGATTTTTGTGGATTTCTGAGCATTTTAAATTCACAAGATCATGTCATCTACAAATAGAGATAGCTGTATGTCTTTCTTTCCAATTAGATGCCTCATTTATTTTTCTTGCCTGACTGGCCCTGTTAGAGCCTACAACATGACGTGTAATAGATGGTAAGAGTGTATATCTTTGCCTTGTTTCTTATCTTAGAGGTAAAGTGTATCTTTCATTGTTAAGTATGATTTTAACTCTATTTTCATATATGCCCTTATTAGATTCCTTTCTGTTCCTACTTTGTGTATACCTGCATTACCTTGCCCTTCTTTATGCTATTATTTTCATAAATTACATCTTTATATATTACATGTCTAGTCCATCGGTCCATATTTATAATTATTGTTATAAATATTGCTATAATTATTATTTTACATAGTTATCTTTTTAATTACATATTCACAAAAGAATAAAAACAAAAAGACATTTATATTTTCTTTTATATTTACCCATGTAGTTACATTTACTGGTTCTCTTTATTCATTTATGTGAGTTAGTGTTACTATCTAGTGGTCTTTTATTTCATCCTGAAAGAGTCCCTTCGCTAGTTCTAATTGGGTATATTTACTAGTAACAAACACTTTGTTTTTCGTTATCTAGGAATGACCTAATTTCTCCTTTATTTTTGATGGATAGTTTTGCAGAATATAGTATTCTTGGTTGACTTTTTCTTTCAGCACTTTGAATATACCATCCCACTGATTTCTGGCCTACTTTTTTCTAATTAGAAATCAATGTTAACTTATTGATGATCTCTTGTACTTGATGAGTTGCTTCTCTCTTGCTGCTTTTAAGAGTGACACTCTCTTTTGCTTTTGACAGTTTGATTATGATGTATCTAGATGTGGACCTCTGAACTCATCCTAGTTTATTGAGCTACAATTATTGAACTGTAAATTAATGTTTTCCATCAAATTTTGGAAATTTTGACCATTATTTCTTTAAATACATTTTATGCTTCTTTCTCTCTTTCCTTTCTTACAGGGACTCTCATTATGTTTATTTTGATATGCTTGATGTTGTTTCATAGGTCTCTGAGGCTCTGTTTATTTTCCTTTATTCTTTTTATTTCTATTTCAATGATTAAGTAATTTTAATTGACCTATTTTCAAGTCTGTGATTCTTTTTTCTGACAGCTTGAATCTGATGTTGAATCCCTTTAGTAAAATTTTCATTTCAACTATCATACTTGTCAACCCCAGAATTTTCACTGTATACACACATACACACATATGCACATATTTCTTTATTGCTCTTGTCTATATGGTGAGATATTGTTTCATATTCTTAAGTTTTGTTCTTTATACACAATTTCATTTAGTTCTTTGGATATATTTAATATAGGTTATTTTAAATCTTTGTTTACTATAACCAATGTCCTCAGGGTCAGTTTCTACTATTTTTTTTTCTAGTATATGGGCTCTACTTACTTCTATGTCATACACACACACACACACACACACACACACACATATACACACACACACATATATATATATACATACACAAATGACATATATATACATATATGTGTGTATGTGTGTGTGTATATATATAGCTATTATTGTTGAAAACTGGACATTTAAAATAGTATAGTGTGGAAACTCTGAAAATGAGATTCTCCCCTTTACCCAGGGCTTACTGTTGTTGCTTTTGTTTGCTTAGTGATTTTGCGGAAATAATTTTGTAAGTCTGTATCCACTATAATGTGTGGACATTTAAATCTCTGTTTGATTATCTTAGTCTAAATCAGCTGATTATTTATTAGACTGAGCTTTACTTAAATGCTTAAAACCAATAAATCTCCTAGCCTTTGTCAAGGGACTGCATGTGTGTGTTGGGACATGCCTTCAACACTCAAGCAGGAAGTTTACAATTCTGCCTTAACTTTCATTATCTGCTTACAGAGCCTCAAGGTCATCCAACCCTGAGAGCATAGAACTTTCTCTAGTCTTTCCTGGGTGTGAACAGAACCATATGACTGAACCTGGTCTTTAAGATTCTCAGAATATGTCAGAGCTTTTCAAATCCCCCAATGGATATCGTACTCCTCATCTATCTTTTTAAGTTTTTGCTCAGCTTCTTGTTGACCTTAACTGCTATCACTGCCTCAGGCATATGTGAAATTAAACAATTGCTGCTGATTATCTTTGACAATTGCCCCAAGGAAAAGGCTGATTTCATTTGGGAGAACTCTGAGTCAAGGCATCATTATCAGGACAAATAAAAGAGAGTTGGGCTTTCCAAGAAATTTTCAGAAAGGTTAAAAATGACATTTCTCTGAAAATGATGTTTTTGGGAAGTTCCATACCTGTTTGTCTTCTCCAGTGGCAGATAAGTTGCTTATTTTCACCATAATTGTGAGCTATTGGTTTTGAGTGCTGTGTAACTAGAAAGAAGGGAATGGAAATAGGACTAGCTAAAGTGCCAAGAAGCTCACTGTTATAAACAAGATTAAGCTGCTTTTCTTAAATAATTGCGTCCTGAATTCTTGCATGTTGAAGGCTAATTTCTGACAGTTTTTACAAATGTTCTAGTTGATTTTATGAAGGAGCGGTTTTTTGGAGATCTTGGAGATTTTTATTCCACAATTTCCACTCACATTACTTATAACAGACATTTCTAATCTTTGTTGAATCACCAACATTTTGGGGGATTGAGTGGATACTATTCTTCTAATATACCAAGCATTATATTTCCAAATACTTGTAAATTAACTGGTTCAAATATAATTCAAGAATGTCATTCCACAACCATATTTTGGTTTTTTACACTAATTTAATGTGATTAATCCTATTTCAATATTCTGAGAGTCCAGAATATAACATGGGAAAAAAAATGTGAGAAAAAATTGAAAACCTACTTTTTTAAACTACAAGTTATTTTTAATTTAAGAATTGCTTTTTCATTTATTTTCTCATTTTACTTGTTTTGTTGTATTAGGTTAACATTTTATATAGAAATTAGTTGGAAATATTCTTAACTTTTATATTGTCTCGACCGTAAATCCTAGATATATTATAATTTGTGCTAGTCACAGAATATTGCTATTAATTATCTTGTATTTTACTGTCCTCGGAAAATAATTTCAGAACTTCTCATATTCACTTACAGGAAGCACAGAGCCTATCATAGTTTAGAAACTACAATAGAAACTACAATAGAAACCAATGCCTGCTGGTTCCACAGCACATTTAGATCCCATTTTACATAGGCACAATATAATATGTTTGATATTATTTTTCAAATGGTAGAACATATTTCTTGGTCTTTCCTTCAAAAATGTGATATATTTTGGCTGTTTAAAAAAATTTCACAGAAGAACTTTAAGTTTTGATGGTTTTTTTCCCTTTGAAATAATGTTTATTCAAGGAATCCTTATGAGATATTCCAGAGAATGAACTGGGTCAATATGAGCTTCTTGCATATTGTGCAATTTCATTTAAATTGTTTATATTTATTAAAATGTATTAATAAATATGTTTACAATTCTTTCATAAAAATAAATTATTTTCAATTGCTTCATGTAGCGATTATTCATAGATGATGTGAGATATACTTTGTGAACAGTTCTTTGTTTTAATAACTATTAAAGCTTACGTTTAACAAATATTTTTAGATTAATATGATAATAACTTGAGATGGGTATTACCAAAATAACAACTGCCTCAACTGAAAGAATTAATATTGAGTTTCATTATGAAGAGTGCATTATTGAGCTCAGAAGTACTCTTGTTTCATATCTTTTCAACACAAGCCTAATTATGGCTTTACAGAATAAATTTGATTCCACACTGTTTATCACTATCTGTGAGTAGTGGAGAGATTTTATTATGAAAATGTCACCATTTTCCTAGACTGTTACTGATTTAATAATCAAATTAAACTGCTACATCACAATAATCATACAACATAAAAAGCTGTGCCACTATAATAACTTTAGTGTCTCAATGAATTAGTCTGTCATGCATATCCATATAGCACCATTATATTTCAATAACATTTTAGTTACATATTAGTAGAGTGTATTTTAATGTAAGTAAATGTGGTCATAAAAACGTATTATGTTAGTACTGAGACTTGCAAGGTTTTTCTCATGGTTAGTCCTCTAATAGGGATAAATTAATTGACTGACTCTGCTGACTTCCTATAGGGTTAATGATGACCAATGGCTATCACATTAATCACAATTTAAACACCAAGAACAGCTTTTACGTTTTCACAGATATGATGGGGTAATATGAATAGTGTCTGTGACTTAATCCTTTATAATTTGAGAACTGACAAATTTAAAACTTGCTGATGTAACCTGTGGTTAAAGTATTATTGGACTGGCAGACTTTTACCACTGATGCTATCTCTATTTGCACATATTTAATTAGTAATAAGTGTGGAAATTGTATTATGACCTAGTTACGTATCTCAGTGGATACCTGTGTATTTAGAGAAAATGAAAGTTCTAGATAGAATGCATGAAAGTAATTTCAAATGCCATTCAGTATATAAATGTATTGTGGATGAGATCTATTACATTGGAACTTTCTTAAACTGTTGTCCCTTAAAATGCTTTAAATATCATGGAACATATTGACATTTTGAACTTGTAGAACAATATCTTTGGATGTAAACTATTCATATTTCCTTTTTTTGTTGTTTACTTTTTCTAGTTTAATATACATTAAGTCTATTAGAAGTCTCTAAACCACATACCTTAAGTAAAATTCTAAACTTATGACAGATGATCCTTTCAGTGAGGCTAACTGACTAAATTTATGAGCATATATAATACTTTTTCTTATTACTTGTGGAACAGTTTTGGTAAATTTGTCTGATGGAATTTTATACATGGACACATAAGAAAACTGAAGCATTGATCACTGGAATATTTCAAAAGTGGTATTTTGTAAAAAGGTTGTGAGAACTATGTATATCTGTATAAGTTTTAAATTTTATTATATAAAAATTATTAAAGTATTGTGATTTATTTAAGAATGATTTCACTTAACCTCTTCCTATGGAGGGGTAGCTTATGTTAAAATCATGTTGAGTTGGGGCTAAAATAATGTAAGCAAACAAAACTATTTTATCTTTTGTATCAGTCAATTACTGGATTTTCAGGCACAGAAAGGCTCATACAATGTATGAACTATATTCATTTTATCAAACACCTATTTCTTATTTAAGGGCATGCTCTCAGTTTTTTCTTTCTCTATTTTTTAAATTAAATTTATTGGGATGACACTGGTTAGTAAAATTATATATAAGTTTTAAGAGTACAATTCAATAAGCATCATCCATATATCACATTGGGTATTCACCACCCAAAGTCATATCTCCTTCTATCACCTTATATTTGACCCTTTTAATCCTTCTATTTCTTTCCCTCTGATAATCACTAAGTCATTTTCCACATCTCTAAGTTTTTGTTTGTCTTGCTCATTTGTTGTTTTCAGTTTTATATTCTACATATGAATGAAATCATATGGTTCTCAACTCTATCTGCCTAACTTATTTTGCCTAGCATGATTATCTCAAGATCCATCCATAATGTCACAAATGGCAGCATTTCATCTTTTCTCATAGCTGAGTAATATTCCATTGTTATGTATGTACCACATCATCTTTATCAGGTTTTTTTTTTTTCCTTTAAAGTCATCTAAAAGTGTTTCAGGAATAACATCTTATTATTGCTGTATAATTCCAACCCTATACAATTGGTGTTCTGTTTGATCTTCCAGTTTTGGGGGCACCTTATGAAAAATGTACTAATATAGAGATGTTCACTTTTGTTAGTTTTTAAAAGAGATTTTACTAAATTCCAAGATAAAGAGCTTCTGAGAAGAAAAAAAAAACACAATAGAAACTATCTTTAATAAATATTGCTTAGAAGTAAATACTGAGGAAATGGTCAACACATTAAGTTTTTAACGGTATATGCAATTTTAGCACTCATCCATTGTCCATTTATTAAAAATATATTTCTTGAGCATTTACAAGTGATAATTGCTGTGCTTATTGGGGGGAATATAGAGAAAAAATAACCTGCTCTTTCAGAAACTCCAGTCTGTTAAAGCATTGAACATTAAATATATCATAACCTTCTAAAGAATTAATTACAATTGTGATATGTGCTAGTAACCTAACATAGGAGGGGCTGTAAAAACACACAAAAAGGAAATTTGGGGAACATCGAGAAAAAGACTTCTTTAAAGAAGTCTCATAATAATATAATAATATTAGTTGTATATATATGTATAGTCATTCAAGTGATAATATATATATGTAGTTATTCAAGTGATATAATAATAGTCATTCAGTCAAGAAGGATAAAAATATGGGTGTTTCAGAGAGATAGAATAGCAAATGTAAGGCATGTCAGAACTTCTCCAGCTCCATATCAGGAAGGAGCATAGCATATTAAAAATACAAGTAATACTTTACAAGTTGGTTTAACTTATACAAGATTTTAAATATGTACATTATAATGACATATGTACATTATAATGACATAAATATGTACATTATGACATAAATATGTACATTATAATGACATATCATTTATTCATCTTTGAAATGACTGAATTTAGATATCTTCAAAGAAACATATTCCTCAAAACCACAAATATTTAACTGTGAAACAATAAGTATTTATTACTCAGTGTCCAAAATTTAGAACTCTGTTGCAAGTTCCAAGATGTATGATTGGGGAGGGGGGGTGCAGGAAAAAACAACAACTTATTTTCTGCTCCATGGAATATCATTAAGATAGGAATAGAGTAAAACACTTGGCAGCAAATTAGAAAATACAATCTAAATTCAGTAGATGCAGTGTTATTGTGATCAACCTGAATTTTAGGGCGTTTTTGTATCATAGGGAATAATACTATCTTATAGTGACATTGTGAGAGTAAAATTTGATAATATTTGTTATGCATTCTGAAAATCAATATAAGCTATACAAATGCAATGTTTTATTATTATTTTTTCCTGCATACTCCATGCATATTTGGACTTATCTTTGATCAAATATGTTCCCTTTATTCGAATGTTTTCAACATGCTCTCTTTTAATCCTCCCCAAAGGCCTAATTTAAATCCCATTACTTCTTTGAGGCTTTTTCACACTATAGAAGAAGTTATTTATTTCTCCCACCTTTAATCTCCCTCAGCACTTAAGAGTTATTTGGTGACTGGCATTTATTGACTTGTATAGTTATTTTAATGTGCATTTCAAAAGCATAGTATTTTGATGTTGAAAGGGAAATTAAAGTTCATTTGGTCCACCAGATTTCAGAGGTTGGGCTCTCTTCTAAATCATTTCCACCCACTTGTCAAGTAAATTTTTCTTGAACAGCTCTACTGACAGATAACTTTGTATCTTTTGATTAAGTATATTTTACTTCTTGACATCTCTAAGAGAAAGTTATTCTGTAAATTTAGAATAAATATATCAACTTGCTTTCATACCTAGTAACTATTTTCTGAAACTCTCTACCATTTTCTTACCTTTTTCTGGCAAAACAAATTTCAGATATCTTAGTTGTATTGATAACTCATTTTTGAAGATATTCTATTGTAAATCTATAGTTTGGGTGTGTATGTATATGTATATATATATATATATATATATATATATATATATATAGTCTTAAAATGAAGGATTCTGAACTAAATGTATTATTCAACTATTATAAAGCAACTGTTTTTTACTTTAAATGTAATTTTGTCATTTATAGCCTAAAACTCCACTATACTTTTGATAGTCATATCAAGTTGAGCTTACTTTATATTAAATCTCTATGTTTCACTTATATACGTTTCTGCTAAATCATGTTTATTCATCATAAATTATTGCAATATATGTGTTTTTAAATATAATTTGCATTAAGCTAAAATGCATTGTTAGTTCTGGGAGTACACACCAGAATCCAACAAACTAAAAGAGAAACAAGTGTATTTCCTCTTCTTAAACTATCTTCAAGAAGCATATAATGAGAAGCCTATTTGCTTTCTCATCTTAACTCCATTACATAATAAACATCATAGCAAATAGGTGCTCATTAAACTTTTAAGGAAGATGTGATGTTGATGATTTGTTTATGCATAATTTTTTTCATATATATGTTTATGTATATATGAAAGTGAATATATTTGCATATTTATTGTCAAAATGAATAGAATTATAGATAATGAACATCTCATTTACATATATGTGAAGATACATTTGGCATGCTTTTATAATAATGACAAATACTAAGGCATGCTCCATTACTGTATGAGTTATATAAAATGACATTTCTTAATTTTTCATTCTGTAAATGGTAAGGGAAACTTGCCTTTTGAGTTACTAATGGAACTGAAAGATTGTAACATATTGTGAAACACTTAAAGTTTCATATTTCAAGCATATTAGCATGTCATAACCCAGATACAGTATAGTTAACTAAATGGATATTTGCCACACTTCCTTCTTTCAAATTTCATGCTTACATTTATCATGAAAAATAGCATTGAGACCTACCATATTTGTCATGTGTTCTTGTAGCCCTTAGTTTTTAAACTTTCTCTCTTCCAAATCAGCAAAGAACAATACAGGTAAAAGATGTAATATGCCTTTATGCTATATAAAGTTGAACTCATCTAATACATTTCTTCTCTACTGAAAAATCACATTCTCTCCCTATATTGGTAAAGGGCTTATTTAAATAACATAAGTACACAGTGATGTTTTCTGTGCTGGCATATTCCCTAAGTTGTATATCATGTTCAGAGTATGAAGGATTAAGCCATATTTTGATAGATAAACAATGCTGCCTTCTGTATTAAAAAAAAAAATGACACCAACTGTTTCAGTGAGCAGTTGACTACAGAAGAAAAAATTTGCTAGAGAGAAAGGGATTTATTACAAGCTATTACTAATGAAGTCACACATCAAACTTTACCACCAGAGAAACTACTGCGTGAGACATGATTAGCAAGATGTATAAACAGAAAGTTAAGTATAGAACTTAGAAACTGACACTAAATCTTCTAGAATTGCACACCTCTGTCACAATCCCCATGAGCAAAGTGGACACGTTGTTCCCTACCTTTCAACTCCAAATTTAAGTTTACTCCCATGACCCCCCTTGTAAACTAAGAAATGTATTCTTTTATAAGTTTTCCAGCCTCTCTAGCACAATAAAACATAGTAGAAGGAGACTGGTGTGAATATTAAGCAGGCAGATCTATCGTAGTGATCAATCACATCAAACATTTATCTTTGAATTTCTGTGTTGACTATAACTGAAAATAATAACGTATGTTAACAATATCCATAATAATTTACATTATTAAAATTAAGTGTTCTCAACTCCCAAACTGTTTTATTTCCAAATTACTATTTCTGTTTTTTTTCTCCTAGAGTGAGAGAGGAAGTGGGTTCACCCAGGGAGACACCATTCTAGACATAGAGAATAACAAAGAAAAACTTATGCCTGAATTTAAAAAATATATATATTTAAAAAATAAAGCAAGTAAAGTCAATGGTACTGGAGAAGAGTGAGTATGTAGGAAATTAAAAGAATGTGAAATCAGAGAAGTAATGGAGAACTAGATTAGTCAAACACCTTGTAATTGAAAAGAATTTGTTTTACTCTAAGATAGGAGTCCCTTAGGAGTCTGAGCAAAGAAGGGAGATGATCTGTTCTATATTTAACTATATCACATAACTTCCATGTTAAGAACAGACAGTAAGGAATGAATCAAGGGCAGAACAAGGCAACTAGTTAGCAGACTATTGTAGTAATCCTAGAGAATGGTGATGGAGAAATGGATCAAATTGTTATTAATAAAAGTGGTAAAAAGTGATTGGATTTATAATATATTGTCAATTTAGAGACAAAGGATTTGCTGATGAACGAGATGGGCAGTGAGAGAGAAAGAGATTCCAAAGTTTTTGAGAGACTAGAGGAAGAATGGTATTGCTACTAATTGAAATCATCAAATGCTCAGTCCATTTGGGCTATTATAACAAATACCATAGACTGAGTGATTTATAAATAACAGAAATTTATTTTTCACAGTTCTGACATCAAACTACCAATATCGTCCATTTCTGGTGAGAACTGTCTTCTGAGTTTTAGACTACCAACTTTTTGTTGTACGCTCCCCTGGCATAAAAGATCTGGCTAGCTCTCTTATAAAGGCATTAATCATATTTTTGAGGGCTCCACCCTCTGATTACCTCCCTAGTGTTCTACCTTCCAAAAACCATTGCATTTGGATTAAAGTTTCAACATGAATTTTTTGGGGGAAACAGAAACAATTATTTTCTGACACCAAGATTACAAAAATAGCAATTTTTGATGATAGGAATATCAAGAGCCAAATTTTGCTTGTATTTTTTTTTAAGAACCAGATTTTGAAATGAACATTTAGTGAAGTCTAGAAATGAAAGTGTTTCAATAAGAACAAGTCTGTCATATTATTTTGACAGGTAAAATAATAAGGCTGAGAAATAACCATTGGATTTATCAACATAAAGTACACTGATGACCTTGAGAATGATAGTTTCAGTGGAGCATTATGGAGGCAAAACTGGATGTGAATACAATGAATAAAGAATGTGAATAAAGGAACTTAGAATAAACATAGATAGCTGTTTTAAGAAGTTTTACTGAAAAGTAAATAAAATCAATGTGGCAGTAGTTAGAGAGGAAAGTGGCATATAATATTTTGTTTTGTATTGTTTTTATTTAGACTGGGAAAAAACAACATTGTCTTTTGCTAAAAGGAATGATTATATTTCTTAAGTCTCTTCCATGAAATGGTGATATTAATTTATCATAGCTTTGTGATTCTTAGAAAGTATATAGAATGTATATATATATTCATTCATATATATCACTATTATTTAAGTATACTACCATGCAGAAATGGGAGGCTCCTATGGGATGTAAAATGAAATTTGATCTACCAGTCATTTAAATAATAAAGCTAATTAAAAAATAGAAAAGAGCTAATGTCCTTGCTACATGGACCACATTTTACTTAAATTTAGCACTGTGAGAAATAGGATCAAAGTACACAAGATTACAAGTGTGTTAGATGTCAAGAAAGCAAGTAATTGTGAATCGGAAATAATGTGAGGTAGAAATTCTATTAGCGAAGAAGACAGGTCTAGCCTAGGATAATCCTACTAATTAAAGCATAACAGATTAGATTTTCTCAAGAAAAGAGGGATGTGAAGATCAAATAACTTTTTGAGATGCTGCTCAAAAACGGAAGGTAACAGAAAGTCAGAGGGAGAAAGGAAGATCTGTAGAAAGAACCAATTAAAAACAGGCAGCTAAAGTTAGCAAAGACAAGTCTGGAAGTTTCTAAAATAATCATGGGTTGTCATAGCAAAAGAAATTCAAGGAAATTATACATATATTTATATATATACACACATATCATGTGCTTTTATCAATTTATATCAAGAAAATAAGAGAAAATAGTTTTTTAATGCATGTGTAAGAGCATAGATTTTTCTGATAACTTAAAAATTATTAATATCATACATTTGTATAAAGTTAATTTCTCTGAAAAAATTAGGAAGAGATATATGACATATTAAGGCATAATGAAGATCTCATAGAAATAACTATTACATGAGAGTGTAAGGAACACAAAGGATATATAATATTTTAGATACATTAAAGAATTCCTTCCAAATATAAATATCAGTGGCTTAAATTGGTTAGTTAACAAGATGTCAAGTACATCACCTCCATCCCTTACTAGGTGTTCGATTTAAGGCAAGCTACTGAAACTTGCAGTGCTGTTTCCTCATCTATACAGTGGAGATTAAAATCACATCTACCAGGGGCCCAGGCAGCTCTTAGAGCTCTTGCTCACTCAGGAATGCAGATCTGAGGTCTGAGGACTGTGGATGTTCCTCCCATCCCCTCTGACAGTGTTTACAGGAAGGGGGGTTGCCATGGTCACCATCTGTGAACAGGACTCCTCAAATTATTATTTTCTGTTAATAAATTGCCTTTGTATGAGCAAAAAAAAAAAAATAGTATCACCTCTTGGACTTGTGATGTTTAAATAAGTTAGTATATATAAATTTTTAGAATAGTCTGTGGCACTTATGGAGGATTTGGTAAATATTAAATATTAGCATTATTAACACTATTTTAAATGATTACTCTACCTGAGCAGATATAGCACAATGGAAGTCAATTCTTTCTTCTGTGTTATATACAGTCAGAGTTAATTTAACAACTATTTGTTTGGGACTCTGCTAAATGTTCGGAGGACAATAGTGTACTGCAAGGGTCCCCAACCCCTGGGCCCAAAGGTACCAGACCATGGCCTGATAGGAACCAGTCCACACAGCAGGAGGTGAGTGTCAGGCTAGCCATTAAGCTTCATCTGTATTTGCAGCCACTCCCCAGTGCTAGCATCACCAGCTCAGCTCCATCTCAGATCATCAAGCATTAGATTCTCATAGGGGCACCGGTCCCTGGTGCTGAAAAGGTTGAGGACCTCTTGGTACAACAGAATAGACACTGTCTTACTCTCTTCAGGAAAGTCTGACTGGGATACATATGCAATTAAATGAGCTGAAGTGGAAAAAGCAAATCCTCAAGAGAATCGAGCGTGGATACCATTGCTTTATGTATTGGTCTTTACAATCAGTAATTTCAAAGGTTTAGCTTGGTATTTGTAAAGCTAAGACAGCTCTCATTAAGAGGTAGAAGTCTCAGTTACTGCCCTCTTAATCTAATTAAACCTAATAATATATAAGTTGAAAAGTGGCTGGAGCAAAATGAATTATGATAGGAAAAAGAAGATGCTGTGGAACAACCTAATAGGAGCCAAGAAAATGTTCTGAGAAGAGAGAATGGGGAACTGAAGACCCAGAAAAAAAAACAAAAAAAACTATATTCCTTTATTAAGTATTTTATAGAACAGCTATAGGAATGCTAAACTGAACTATACTCTTTAAAACCAATAATATATCAAGAAAATGAAGAGATTGATTAATAAGACTAAAGTACTTATAGAAATGAACACTAGGATGGGATAACTGTTATTCAAGGTGCATTTGACAGAAACATGAAAAATATAAAAAGATTAAAAAGTGAGGAAATGAAAATTGTAATTTGGTATCAGGGCTACCACAATAATATTTTATCTTTTTTCCATGAACTCCAACATTATAAGAATTACCATATGACATTTCTCTTAAAGTACATTTTCTCTCTTCACTTCCTATGCCTACCATTCCACAAAAGAAAGTATCATGTGTGATCCAGGCTGAAGAAATTACAAAAATAAAGTGAATCAACTCATGAAATTCAAAGAATAAAGACCTCAGACATAAGCATGTAGAAGTTGAAAAGATTATGGATCTTCTCTTAAGAGAAAACTTTACCTTGACTGGTACTGTCAGTAAACATCACATTTATTTATTTATTTTTTAATTTTTATTTGTTTTATTTATTTTTATTATGGAGACATTGGTTAATGAAATCCAGTAGGTTTCAGATATACGATTCAACAGTATATTTTCTAGAATATTTTTTTCTCTTCATTCCTTCTCCCGTACCCCACTTCATGAGAATAGAGAGTACTATAGTAGTAAAACTCAAAGTCATCTGGAAGATAATTTCAATACTCAAAAATTTATAGCTGGTCTATAATCTACTTAAAATCTACCCTTTAAAAAAAAACCTAGCAAAAAGCTAAATATCATGTGTCAAGTGTATGTGCACTTAAGATGTTACTGTTGAAGTCTGTTAACCTTTAACCTTCTAAAGTTTAGATAACTTACACATTAGACTTTTAACTCCCTTTTCTGCAGAATTTGCCTATGAATTTTTAACTGGGGCCAAACCTTTAGATGTCTTTCTCCTCCAACTAAATTCTTGCCGTTTCTTTTCCACAGGCTTAACTGCTCATCTCTTGCTTCCCATAATCTATTACTGAACATTGAAGACAGCCCAGTCTGTATAACATCCCAACTAAATATGATACCATCTTAAAAGTTCAGTACTCTTTAGAACTATAAAAATATTTTATAATATGCATATAATGTATGTAAGTTTATATTTACTTTTTTTTTGCCTCCATCTAATAATTGTGTATTTCAAAGTATTGAAGTCAGATAAATTATCTCTTAACACCCATCTCTAATTCTATTTCCTTTTATGGTCATATCTACCAAATAAGCTCGCAATATACTTTTCCATAACTCTAAGAGAAAATTTAAGGAAGAGTTTTGAAATCAAAGACCAATTACCTGACTCATGTGTGTTATCCTGTCCACTACAATCACTGTTTATTAACTTTAATGTCTAGCGTTGGGATTCGCCTTTGAGTATTCTATATAGTGTCTAAAACGTACTGTCACTTTCTCAATAATATTTATAATATTATTGTTATTATTATTAGTTTCCTGCATGTGTGTTGTGAAACTAGCTCTTAGCTTGATGATGTGGCAACTATTTTAGCTGTAACTAATCTCTTGCCTTCAGGTAAGTGGAACATTTTAAACACTTGTGATCATTAACAAAACTATGTGTGTGTATTAGAGAAAGAGATAGAGAGCAAGAATGAGAGCTTAATCTAGGTGTTAACCCTAGAGTTTTGAAAAAGTTCTCATTTGAATAATCGAATTTTTATTAACTCACTTCCTCTTGCAAGTATTCTCTGTTCAATGCACTACTGTTTCTGTATTGTTTCTAGCTGTTAATCCATTGCTATTTTCTCCCTGTGTTGACTACATTTCATTAACAAATAAAACATTAAAGGATAAATGAAGCCACTTTATTTTAGTAAATGTGCTTTGGAATCCCCTCTTATTTTAAAACAGATCATGGGAAAAAAACAAGAAAGATAATAGCAACTTAGGTAAAGGAAATCAAGACTATTGTTCAAAAAATAATCCTATATTGTATTTTAGTATTATTCCCTAATTCTGTAGATTTTTGCTCTAAAAAATAATGGAAATGAATGGTTTCACTCTTTTATAGGTGATCCATTTAGGGAGTCTGCGCAAAACAATAGAATGGACTTAAAAATTAAATGTAGTAGAAGATAGTTACAGTTGTTTTTTTGTTTGTTTTTGTTTTTGTTTTTGTTTTGTCCTCTGAATAATGGCTGATGACTACACAGATGTTAAACACAAATATTACAGGGATTAATTCATAATGCTCTAGTTTGCATCCAAGGTCAAGTGCAGTGCAAACAATAAGTTACATCTAGGCAGTCTGCAGTGGCAATTAAGGACCACCTAAGGTGGGAGTGAAGCTGAAGGTGGCTCCAACCCTGGGAGGTCTGCAGGCACTTTCATGTACCTCCTTAGAATGCTTTCTTGTTCATATAAATTAAAGAAAAGTGAGTTTTTTTCCCTTTAGGGATCAAACAATCCGTGGCTCAGATCCTGCAGACTAAGCACTTCCTCCTTAAGAATTGCAACTGAATCTCTACTAAACAGCAATTAGCATTTTAATAGTATTAATAACATTCATGATTTTAACAATCTGAAGCTTTATGCTTTTTATTGATGTCTTTTGTTGCAATTTTGTCTAATAGCGTGCCCAAGGTAGCAAAACATAACCAATTAGAACATTCATGAGGAATATAGATAGTTTCAGTGATACTCAACTAAACAAAAATGGTTGTTATGAAATAACATCTCTAGCCAGCAAAACTGGGGGATGCACTTGAAATGTCAGTTAGGCTGTCTGCTTATCTTACTATTTTGCATCAGAACTGAAGTGACTTGGCCAATGTCGTAACTGGTGTCAGATTAGAAAAATCAATGTTGGTAGTCTCATATAGAGTCCCGTGAAGCCTAAACTCCTTACTCTTTACAGAAAGCACAAACATACAGAAAAAATGAGTAGTTTCAGTTTAATGCCATGTTGCATTGTTTATCTGGGAAGGAAGAATTCTTCAAATGTAATCTGAATTTGATTTCATTATTTGTTCTCTCAACACCTTGTATTTTTCTTTCAATTAACTCGATATACCTATTTATATAATGATCATAAAGTAACTGATTCCCTGAGTGCTTAATATGAGGTAGGCATTAAGTAAAGAACTTAACATGATTCATCTCTTTAAATCTTCACAACAATCCTTATTCTGAGTCTATTATTATCTGTTTGTTTGTTTAAATATAGACATCGACACTCAGGTTTTTTGTTGAAGGTCAAAAGCTAGTAAATAATAAATCAAGGATTCTAATCCATGTTTCTCTGCCTTCATAGTTTCATATCTGACATTAAATTGTCTCTCTTGCAAACTTTTTTGGGGGTGGGGGATGTCAGTTTTATTTTCTTTTCATAAAAAGTCTGCTTAATGTCTAGATTCTGTGAGGATAAGACTTGCTGCTATTGACTTCACTGCTTTCTCTCTAAGTTAGCTTAGTACTTGGTACATGGAAAGAGACTGATAGATCTTTTTTTGCATAAATGAATGAGTATGAGTAGATGTTATTTGTCTAACAAGATTGTCATACAGCTTTTATTTTCTTGCTTAGTATGATTTAGGTCTTCTGTGTCCCCGCCTAAAAGAAGCATACAGAAGTTTGAGCAGTTACTGATACTACATCTTCTTACTAATGCTCATTTTCCTCTAGGTTTGTACAATTATACATGTGAATAACGTTATATCTCATATTGCTTCCTCAAAGAAATTTAAGTAATTACACCTCTTGGTAGGCTTTCTCTCTGGTGCTGGAGCATGCACATGCATGGTATATGTTTGCTGGAAAGGGGAAAGGAGGTATGAGGAATAGTTTTGGAGCACTAAGTGTTGCTCTTACCCAAATCTGACATTATTCGTGTGGGGATATTATTATATAAAGCCATTAGACTTTTAAAAAGTAGTGGTATTCTATTGCAAATATGAAAAACTATAAGTATATATATATATAACTGTACATATATGTGTGTGTACACGCACACATACATATTTATTTATACATATGTATTTATTACATGAGGGATAGCCAGATGAGTAATACAGTAGAATAATTATTGAAGAAAATGTTTTAAAAAAATTCAGGAAACATAAGAATGGATGATTAATTGTGGAAAGCAAAGACTTTTTCAAATGGCAGAATAAATTCTTAGAACATAATATCCTTTGATAGCCATGCTTCTCAAATTTAAGCCTGAGAATCACCTGGAGATCTTGTTAAAACACAAATTGTCGGGTCCATACACTAAAGATTCTGATTCCATCTCGGGTGGGAGTTGAGAATTTGCCTTTTTAACAGGTTCCCAAGTGATGCTGCAAAACTACATTTAGCACTTAACTAGAGTATATTAGAGCTATTGTAGGTCAGAAATCAGATATCAAGAGAGGAGTCTTAGTAACACCTCTAATTCTTTGCCACCTGGCACATCAGGCTTAGTAGATCAAATACCTAGTTCTGGATGCCAATCTAACAGTGTAACACTCATGTATGTCCCCCTCAGGGAAATTCAGAATAATTTATTTTTTTAAAGAGCATTTTTCTCCTATTTCCCTTGATTTTGGATTTAAATACCCACATTAGCCCTCATAGAATCTGACTCAATCATGCTACCACAATTTTCTACTATAACAGTAATACTCTGGTTTCTTTCCTCTTAGGTTGACAGTCCACAGTGGTAGGTAAGAGCATGACTGGAGAAGTGACTTGACAGAGATCAAGCCACCCTGCTCTTTCTAGCTTTCTTGATTTTCTAGCTTTTTGACAGTAGGAAAATTGCTTAATCTATCTCATGGTATTGCTGTTAATACATATTAAGAAAGAAACAAACATATTTTTATTATTATCATAGCAAATAACTTTTTAATATTTTTATTCAGTTAGCTATTCATAGTGTTTGTTCTTTCTAAAGGCTGGGCTCAGTCAACCATGACCCCCTCTTTGTTTATCAGTCTCTCTTATTTTTGCCTTTATAAGTTATATTATCAGGAACTTCAGGCAGATATGACATTTCAATTCATGGCCAAATGTATGTTTCATACTTGTGCTGTGAAAATTCAAGTTCAATCTTCACTAGACCATAACTCATAGTTCAAAGATTCAAATTAAAACAAAAACAAAAACAAAAAAAAGAATGTTGTCACTCCATGGTGATTCAATCTGTGCAGTGTAAAGAAAGAGTAACTTGATTTTCCTAACTTCCTTGGTATAACAATTTCATAACATTTACTTTTTAGCATTGACACTACTGATTTATTGTATCCTCCACATGACAAGAAGCTCTTTGATGGAAAAAAAAAAAAAAGATTTCTTTATCATTGTATCTCTAGTGCATAGCACAGAATTTAGCACATTGTCGGTGTTAAATCTCTGTTTACTATGTCAAATCAAACTCTGACCTTGAAACTCAACTTGTATTCTAATACTATTTTAACATGGAATGTGAGCAACCAAATTTCAAGTGAAAATTTGGTGGGAAAGAAATAATTTCTCTATTTGGTTTAAATTTTCCATGTTTTGTGTCAAACTTAAAACGCATATCAGGAAAATATTGAGCTATTCACAATATCATGAATAGAAAATGTAAAATAATTTCATTGCCCATTCAGGTTTTGACACAAGCTTTTTGTTTGTTTTTGGTCAACTAAGATCTTAATGAGCTTAACACATACATTTTTTGTTGTTGTTACATAAAGTACTTAGTACTCTAAGTTTTACATGTTCTAAATATAGCTTTTGCTAGCTAGGGAGCTCACTAGCAGTTATTTTTGTGAATAAACCGTCCCAGGCGCTATAAGAATTCTTCAGTTCACAAGCTTGTATTTTTTTAAGGAATCACTTAACCTTCTAAGTCAATTATAGCATTTTAACAATTCTCTGCTTCTGAAGATTATTTTTCCAGGTATGGAGTCATAACTATTTAAGGCATGACCAGAAATGTAGGCTATATAACTAGGGTCTGTCTGAAAAGGCAGGATTAAATTAGTTTCAAATGATATGTATGGTATCAAGGGAAATACTTCATAGTTATTTTGACTGCTGTAACATCAATATTCAAAATAATATCTGGAAATGATGAAAAAATAATGGTAATCAAATTATTCTTTTTATTAAGTTAATTCAATGATTGTGAGAAGTTCAAGATTGACAGTCCAGGCATCTCAAGTATTATTTTCAAAGAATAGATAACATACTCATAGCAGATCAGTAAATTTTTTATATCCTTACAGTATGTCTCAACACTTTTAGGACTGATGTGACAAGGAGGGTGCTGATCTTGGGATAGCGTTGTTACATATTAATATGAGTACTCATAAAATTACTGATAGTAACTGTGGTATCATTCTAAATGAACCCTTCACATTTCCAGAAGGTCACAAATGTTAGCGACTTCAAATCTGTACTTATGTACAATATAAAATAATTCTCAACGACTTCAGTGTCTCTTATAAAAAAAGAGATTGGGAGTGGTGGTGGTGAAAGGAAACCTTAATTACATTTATCTAGCAATGTGGGAAGATAAAAAAAAAAAATGTATGAAGTTATAAGTCAGACGCCCGAGCCACCCAGAGTAGCATATTTTGACTAATGTTATTCTAAAACTTCAAGTAATGTTGGCAATAACATCAAAAATATTTCTTGTACATTGGAGAATATAACGCATCTAATAAAATTTCATTTACAACACAATTAAATTATTACTCTTTAAATAAAAAAAAACAGATTTAGAATATGATTATTATTTTTTTAATGCCATTCTTAGAACATTGAATAAAACTCCGGTAAAAACCATTTAAAGCTACAAAAGCAAATTACATTTGATACGGTGTTTTCTGCAACATGTCTACAATTAGTTGGAGTTCTATCTGATGTTTCATTAACTTTTCATGTTGCTATTTAGTTATTTGTTTTTAATTTACAACATTCACAGAGTAGTGCTGAGTGCTTTAGACAGCACTTAAGAAATATTAATTATAAAATGATACACCCACACCAAATGCTGTCATTTTTACTTGAAAGTACAACTGTATATCACTCATTTAAAGTAGTTTTAGTTTATATTCTAAATAAATGATGCTATTGAGCAAATGGAGTTTAGCTTTAAGTGGGAAAAGTAGGAGGATTCGGAGCTCACCTCCTCACAGACACACCAAGACTTATCTAAGTATAGAACAGTCATCACTGAGAACACCTGAAGATTAGCTGAGCAGAATCTCTACAACTAAGGATATAAAGAAACAGCTACATTGAGACAGGTCGGAGGGGCAGACACATGGTTTAGTCAGGATCTACACGTCCAGTGAAGTGATACACAAGCAGGAGTGGTATTACAACCATGGCAGTGCTCACTGAGAAGCAAGGGGTCCAAGGAAGGTCATCCCAGCCTAGACCTGCACCAGAAAAAGAAGCCCATAACATCTGGCTTTGAAAACCAGTGAGGATCATGTCCAAGAGCATTGAAGGGCTATAGAAAACAGAGACTTCACACTTAAAGGACTTGTTCACAAACTCGCTCACTCTGAGTTCCACCACAGAGGCAGCAGTTTGAAAAGCTTCTGGATTATACATGAAGGAATTACACTGACTACCCTTAGAGTAAGTGTTGAAGGAGTAGGGATCAGTGGAAACTCTCTCTTGGGACAAAAATATTGGTGGGTGCCATTATTTCTTCATTTCCTTTATTTTACTCTTCTTTCGCCAAGCTAGTCTGGCACAGGTAGGTACCAATTAGGACACTCTCCATTAACCTAGCCAATACCATTAGTCCTGCTTCAGAATTTAAGTAGTCCCCCCACCTAACCTTATTGCCTTGGCCAGAGCTCCTCTTAAGTGTCTCTAGATCTGGCACATGTGGCAGGCAGCATAGGTCAACACTGGAGCCCCTCCAAAGTGGCTCCCATTTAGGGTGGGGAGCAGCCTCCACATATCAGATAGTCTCCAACAGTCATAGCCAGTCCTCAAACCCAGAAGACCTGAAAGCTGACTCCATCCACCACTGCACGTGTACCAATTATGGCCCAACTACAACAGCAAGATACATGCAACCCACAAAGTGGATACCCTGAAGCATCTGGATTTGGTGCCTACAGGGGATTGTGCTACTTGGCCTCACAAGACACTTTCTACATATGACCACTCTTTTAAGACTGAGAGACATAGCTGATCTACTTAATACATAGAAACAAACAGAGAGGGACAGGCAAAATGAAGAGATCTAGGCATATGTTTCAAACTAAGGAACAGAACAAAACTCCAGAAAAAGAAATGAATAAAATGGAGATAAACAATCTACCACATAAAAAAATGTAAAGGAATGGTTATAAAGATGCTTAATTAACTTGGTAGATGAATGGATGAACTTAGAGAAAACTTCAACAAAGAGATAGAAAATATATAAAAGAACCAATCAGAACTGAATAATATAATAACTGAAATGAAAAATACACTAAAGGGGATCAATATCAAATTAATTGATATAGAAAAACAAATCAGCAATCAAAGTAATGTAAATCACCCAATCAGAACAGCCAACAGAAAAATAAATCAACAAGTGACTAAAGAAAGTCATCAATGTACAAGGGAAGAAAGCAAGAGTAGAAGGAAACAGAAAAGAATTGCAAAAATAATTAGAAAGTAATTAATAAAATATAAATAAGTATATATCTATAAATAATTATTTTAAATATAAAAGGACTAAATATTTCAATCAAAAGACATAGGGTAGTTGAAAGAGTTAAAACACAAGACCCATACATATGCTGCCTACATGCAAGATACTCACTTCAGATCTAAAGACATACATAGATTATAAGTTAATAGATGGAAAAGATATTTCATGCAAATGGAAAAAAAGAAAGAAAGCTAGGATAGCTGTACTTATCTCAGACAAAATAGACTTTAAAACAAAGACTGTAACAAAAGATAAAGTAACCCATTACATAATGATAAAGGGATCAATGCAAGAAGAGGATATTATACTTGTAAACATCTATGCACCCAACATAGGAGCACTTAAAGGCATAAGGCAAATATTAATAGATGCAAAGGGCAAGATTAATGCTATTACAATAATAGTAGGGGATTTTAATACTCACTTACATCAATAGATAGATATCACAGATAGAACATTAATAAGTAAATATTAGCCTAATTGACACATTAGAAGTTGGACTTTATAGATATTATCAGAACATTTCATCCCAAAACAGCGGCATACACATTCTGTTCAAGTTCCCATGGAGAATTCTCCAGCATAGATTATACATGTTAGGCCACAAAAGAATTCTCAATAAATTTAAGACTGATATATCAAGTATCTTTTCCAACCACAACAGTATAAAAATAGAAATTAATTACCAGAAGAAAACTGGAAAAAACACAAGCATGTAGACCAAATAACATGCTACTGAACAATCATTTGGTTAACAAAGAAATTTTAAAAGGGAGATCAGAAACTATCTTGAGACAAATAAAAATAAAAACACAACATTCCAAAATCTGTGGGATGTAACAAAAGCAATTTTAAAAGGGAAGTTTATATAACACAAGCTTACCTTAAGAAACACACCAACAAAAATCTCCGTTCAATCTTATATCTAGAGGAACTAGAAAAAGAACAATCAAAGCCCAAAATTGATAGATTGAAGGGAATAATAAAGATCAGAGCAGAAATAAATAAAATAGAGACTTAAAAGCAATAGAAAATATCATTAAAACTAAGAGCTAGTTCTTAAAAATGATGAAATTAATAAACCTTAGGCCAGACTCAAGAAAAAAATGAAGAGGACCAAAATAAATAAAATTAAAAAATGAAAGAATAGAAGATATAATTAATGTGACAGAAATACAAAGGACCATGTGAGAATTAATTCCAGGGATGCAAAGATGGTTCAATATCTTCAAATCAATCAATGTAATATACTATATTAACAAAACAAAGAATACAAATTTTATGATCATCTCAAAAGGTGGAAAAAAAAACATTTAACAAAATTCAATATTCATTTATGTTTTTTTTTTAAAAAAACTCTCAAAAAAGTGCATATAGAGGGAATGTCCCTCAGCAAAATATGGCCATAAATGACAAACACAAAGCTAACATCATACTCAACAATGAAAAACTGAAAGATTTCCTCCTAATGTTAGGAATAAGACAAGGATGCTATCAGTCATCACTTTAATTCAATAAAGTATTAAAAGTCCTAGCCACAGCAAGCAGAGTAGAAAAAGAAATGAAGGTATACAAATTGGAAAGAGAGAAGTAAAGCCATCACAGTTTAAAATTATCACAATTTGCAGATAACCCTAAAATACTCCAACGAAAAACTTAGAAATGATAAATGACTTAAGTAAAGCTGCAGCATACAAATTAATATACATAAAGTGGTGGCATGTCAATATACTAATAACAAGCTATCAGAAAGAAAAATTAAGAAAACAATCTAATTTACAGTTGCATCCAAAAGAATACAATAGCCAGAGATATATTTAATGAAGGAGATGAAAGGCCTATACCCTGAAAACTATAGACATTGATGAAAGAAATGAGTCAATACAAATAAATAAAAGAATATACCGTGCTTATGGACTGGAAAAATTAATATCATTAAAATGTCCGTAATACCCAAGACAATTTACAAAGTTAGTTCAATCCCTATTAAAATACTAATGGCATTTTTAATAGAGCAAGTAATCCTTAAATTTATATGGAATCACAAAAGACCCCCCAAATAGCCAAAGAAATCCTGAAAAAGAACAAAGTTAGATGTATCATGCTTCCTGATTTCAAACTATATTACAAAGCTATGATATTCAAAACAGTATGGTACTGGCACAAAAATGGACACATAAATCAATAAACAGAATAGAAAGCCCAGAAATTAACCCATGCTTATACAGTCAATTAATCTATGACAATGGAAGCAGAAATATACATTGGAATAAATGACAGTCTCTTCAACAAATGATGCTGGGAAAACTGGACAGATAGCCAAACGTGAAGCTGGACCACTTAAACCAGATACAAAAATAAACTCAAAATAGATTAAATATTTTTACATGAAGAACTCAAATAATAAAACACCTAGAAGTAAACATAGATAGTAAACTTTTGAGAATGGTTTTAGGAATATTTTCTGCATATTTCTCTTTGTGCAAGGGCAACAAAAGCAAACAAACAAAATAAAAAAACAAACAAACATGAGAAAAGACAAATGAAACTACATCGAAGTAAAAAGCTTTTTCGCAGTGAAGTAAACCAAAACAACAACAAAAAGGCAACTTAGTGAACGTTAGAAGATATTTTCAAACAGTATATCTGACAAGGGTTTAATATTCAAAATACATAAAGAGCTCATACAACTCAACATAAAAAAATACAATTATAAGTTGGGCAGAGAATCTGAACAGACATTTCTTCAAAGAAGAGATACAGATGGCTGACACACACATGAAAGAACGCTCAACACCACTAAAAATAATAATAAAAAAAAATGCAAATCAAAACCACTTTGGGATATCACCTCACACCTATTAGAATGACTGTTACCAAAAAGACAACAAAAAACAAGTTTAGCATAAGGAACCCTTTACACTGTTGGTATTGTAAATTTGTGCAGCCACTTCAGAAAACAATATGGTTTCCTCAAAAAAATAAAAAATAGAATTGCTATATGACCCAGAAATTCTCCTAGAATTTGATGAAAGAAAACAAAACCACTAATTTGAAAAGATACATATACTCCTATGTTTATTGCAGCATTATTTACAGTAGCCAAGATATAGAAGCAACATGAGTGTTCATCAATGGATGAACAGATAAAGAAGATGTGGTATGTATGTTCAATGGAACATTACTCATCTAATAAAAACAAATGGAATCTTGTCATAGGCATCGACCTAGAGGATATTATGATAAGTGAAATAAGTCAGACAACAAGAAAAACAAATACCACATGATTTGACTTATATGTAAAATCTGAAAAAGAAAAAGAAACAAGCAAAACAAAACAGAAACAGACTCATAGAGACAAAGGAAAAACCATGGTTGCTAGAAGAGAAGGTAGAAGATAGAAGGGAGAAAAAGGTAAAGGGAATTGAGAAGTACAAACTTTTAGTTATAAATTAAATTATTCAAGGGGATATAATGTACAGCATTGGTAACACAGTTAATAATACTGTAATATCTGGTGACAGATGGTTACTACAGTTATCATAATCACTTTGTAAAGTATTCAAATGTTGAACCACTATGTTTTACATCTGAAACTAATATACTTTTGTATACTTTTATAAAATAAATAAAATAAAATGTGGTATCAATGTAAAAAAAAATAACAAAGTAAATGGAGGGCAAGAATGCTTGCAGTGACTAGGTCAGAGAACCTGGCCCAAGTGGCAAATTTGTTACTTTGCGAGGGGAAAAAGATATGCGCTGTGCTTCTGATTAAAAAAAAAAAAAAAATATATATATATATATATAATATATATATATATATATATATATATATATATATATGCTTGGTACTATGTCTCTAGGTTATGTGATTATAAAGTCAGTTATGATATAAAGCAAATAATTTGGGGTTATTTCTTTCTGGAAAGGAAATCATTCTCTGTTGCTTCTGCAGTTTTTGTATAGTAAAAATATCTCTCGGATTTTTTTATTTGACAAACAGTCAAGAGATCCATGATTCCTTTATACATTTTCCTACTTATAATTTCCATTTTCTAGCATGAGGAGAGGTGGTTCAAAATGTGCATGAGTATGATTTTCTTCTGTTACAGTACCAATGTGGTAAAAGCCAGATATGTTTTAATTGTTTGGTGTCAGAGCAAACCCAATTATTAAATATTTTGAAATTCATCCTTGTAATATAACCATGGGAATTCCTAGGCAGAACGGGGAGGCCACAGCATTGCTGTTGCTAAGGAGCACTAGGTAAAAAAACAATAATAAAACAATTTCCGAGGGTAAATTGCACAGCCCAGAATTAACAGAAAACACAGTGACAATGGACACTATTTCTGTGGACTCTGCCATGCGTTAATCTATGTTATACACTCAGAAAATCTGTAGTTATCTCTCAAATGCAAATAGCTGACAAGAAGTCTAAAGACCAAGTATATGGAAAAAGGAAATGTCCTCAAGTTTTTTCTATTGATCAAGACCACTGCACTGATAAAAATGAAGCTGGATTGTTGACAGATCCGTCACCTAATTGTAGCACTAATATACCTTTTTGGTTAGCAAACATGACTTCAGAAGAAGCAAGCATTGACTGAAAACATTTTAAAATAGATTGTAGAGTCATACATTTAATATGAGCTTTATCAAAGATCAAGATTCTATAAATCTGAAAGGCCTTCTAATTTAGCCTTTTTAAATTTTAAAAAATGCAGTTATTAAAATATTTTGCTTTCTGTAAAATATTTTATTATCTTTGCTCATTTAAATGTTTAAATCAGTGAATGAGCTGAAAAGGGTTCAAATGTCAATATACTAAGCAATATATTATGTAAATTCATGAGTAAAAACATTTTTCTTTCATGACTATAAAGATTATTTAAGATAATAATGATATCATGTTTGTCATTGAAAAAAAATTATGATAAGCCATGGTTAGAAGAAGCATACAAGTTTCTACTGTCTGAAGATAAAATGTTACTCAGACATTATCAGTTGAAGATGAAATAATTTCTCTTGCTTGATATTTTTAAAATACAACTAATGTCTTGATGTGCAGTAATTATTGTTTTACTAATGGTATAAAGGATAAAAAAAGTTATTTGAATTCTAACCATAATTCTGCTACTCTTAATTTTTTAATGTCTTGACATTTTAATTTCTTTGTTGAACTAATGGTAATTTTAAAAATATTATGCATATAGTGACAAGTAAATTATTTATTATTTAGAAAAAGTTTTAAATTATTATGAATTTCTAAGTACTAGGACAATACCAAAATGTCATTCACTAAATAAATGCAAGAGGTAAGTGTCGAGCCACAATAAACTCAATACTAAACTATTTTTCTAACATCAAAGAATATTTCTCTATATTTTGATCAAAGTATATTTTAATAATGATCTCTTATTCTCATCTCATTTTAGCTTTGAAATAAAAAAAAATCTATTTTAAAATTCCTCAATTCTTCAGTTGGAATTATATTATTTTCAAGTGAGAAAAACTGACGATATTATTCACACATAGACATAATCATTAGCAGGCAATCTTGGTACTTATTTTGCCAATATGACAGTTAAAAGCCAAAGTTACTTAAATTCTAGTCTTTCCAATCTGTGTTCTCTTAGGGTGATTAAAGAATGAAATTTTTTGACACAGACAGATCACAGAAAGTAATATCAAAAGCCAAGGTTGATGTCAAATCAATGCCTAGGTTTAGTTGATTTTGCTATATTTGGATTCCGCATCGATCTGACCTAGAATGTGCTGAGCTTGCTATGAGCTCCAAACTATGTGCTTTTTAGTGCAATGGTATATTTGGTAATAAAATAGAGCACAACCTATGATAATGCAAAATAAAATAACATCAAAATAAATATAAATTCAAAAAGTATCTTCAATATTTAAAGCAATAGTAGAAAATCATTGCTTCTTTTTTATTTGTGTATATTGTTTGTCACTGAGCAGTCTAGCAATAAGCTTCTATAAGAAAAAAAAGTTTTTCTTGTCTTTACTTGGTGCTCAAATCTGTATTTCATATTATTTTTATCACATTTTAGATACCTATAATATTTGTATACATTTGTAGATTAATCTTATAATGATGGAAATATGTGGATTTGTTCTAGATATCATTGTGAACTATTCTTATGCTATAATATTTATATCAATCACTCTGTCTCTCTCCTTTATGCACAAGTATTGTATGCTGATTGAATTTTGATTTTAGATACTGACAGTCAACAAAATTTTCAGTTAGTACTTAGTTTATGAGTACATATGAAGTTCACTTTTTGATGGTGAGGTTACTAAGAACAAAGATAGATCTCCCATTTTGGTAGTTATTTTTCAAGAAAAAAAAATCACCTGATAGGTCTCCTAATTGACAAAAAATTCTTTGGAGACCCATCTATTTTTATTTTTGGACAATTAGGTTACATGAAAAAAATTTATTCTATGGCAACCAGGAGAAAAATGATGGAAAAAAAAAATATGCACGGAGCTGAGAAATCAGAGTTTATAGCTCTTAGTGATAATGCTTGTGAATATAAAAATGAATATGTAACCCATTTAGTAAATAATTTTATCTCCTTTCTCATCTGTAGAGGAAATTCAATAACTAAGGATTGATTTTGAATATCAAATTGATTTTTTAATAAGTCTATTAGTCACTAATAATCTCCTGCATGATATAATAGATGCAATAAAGTATATTTTCTGCATTTTATTATTTTCTAAAAAGGCCCTTTATAGGAGTGAATTTTGTATATTGGTCAATTAAAACTAAAGCTTATCATAACTGACTTTAATCTAATGAATTAGTGTGAATACTCTTTTTGAAGAAGTTCCCTATGAATAGAAATAGATATAGATAAATAGGTGATAGTTAGATAGGTGGTAGATAGGTGATAGATAGATAGATGATAGATAGATAGATAGATGATAGATAATGAATAGATAGATAGATAGATAGATAGATAGATAGATGATAAGTAGATAGACAGACATCTTCGTATCTTTACTTCATTTCCACTTAATATGAAAATAAGTGTTGTTTACATGAGCCAAAATATCTTGCATTTTTGAGCTGTGGCAGAAAATCTCAGTTTTAAAGATAATTACATCTCCTCTACTAAATGCTTAACATTATTTCCAAAATAAGACTCTGACTCATTATTAATAATTAATATTCAGTGAAGCCCAGTTTTATTTTGGTGCATCGTTAGCATGACCCAAGCCTCTTATAGTTATACTACCCAGGTGACAAGATCTCAGACATAGTAAGTACCTCAAAAGTTCACAGAAAATCAATGCATGTAGTGAGGTTGTATAATGTAGTGAAAAGCCATTGTAACATCTTCCTAAAGGTAATGGAAAAATAAAGTTCTATTTAAAAAAATCATATTTATGGCCATCAGAGTAGTAAATCTACAATGCTCAGGCCTGAAACCCCGTGAGTCTTATGGTGTCTCTGGATCCAGATAATCCCCCTGTCAGCGGTCCTATTTCTGTGTGGTATGATTTTGAAGAATAAAAATTTACATTCCTCTCAAACAAATGGTTCTTTCAAGGTTTAAGATTATTGCAAAGAGCAGCAAAACAAAATCATATTCACAGAGAGGATGATAATGAATTAAAATCAGAGTATGTGATACTTGGAATAGATTATGAAAGTTAGATCACTGTCAATACTATAGATGATGAAAGAGGGATTGAGAAATGTCTATTTAGAGCAGTCTTGTCCAAAGTATTTTTACATAATCTTTTTAGCAACACAATGAATGCATGATTCATGGAATTTGGTAAAAAAGCAGAGATTTCATGACAAACTCAATTCTGATAATGAAATTAAAACTTTGGATTTAATAAACTGCAAGATTTACAAATTTTATACACTATCAGTTAAATATTTAAAAATGGGCCAAGAATCCCAATTGATTGTCTTCATTAATCAAAAATTTTAAAACATAATAATGAATTTAAATGTGGAATGATAGATTGGTTAAAAATTAACAAAAAAAATTATTTCCCTAAATGGATGGATGTTCCCCTAAATGGATGGATGAGTCCTGCAATTTGTTGCTGAACTATTCTATGGTCATATACATACACATATACATATAAAACCAACTGATTTTCATGCATGTGAAATAAATAAGGCAGTGTCAACTAATTAGAATTATAGATAGTTTTTTTATCATCATTTAATAGATTTGCATCCAGCATGTGTGAAAAGAGCAGGCACTATTCCTGCTTGATCACTAGTCAACCTTTGCCTTCTTCATTTCAGTGACTGATATCAAAATACATAAAAACTTAAGGTCATGTTTTTCCAAAGCACAACACTGATCTACTCTTTAGACCAACATTGTAGTGCCCATTTATGACTTATTATTGCCCTGAGCTATGTGCTGCTGTCTTCCAGTGCTATATTTCTAGAAAATTTAACATAGAAATCTGTGACACAAACTGTCAGCTTGATGTGGAAGAAATCTCAAGTTCTCTCATTAATATTAAACTTCTGGAGGAAAAATTTGTTGCTGAAACAAGCATTTCTTTTATGGATGAAGGAATTCATATATTACTATTGACATGATAATTGAAATCATATTCAGCAAAATGAATGATGGAGAATTTATACCGATGCATTCTAAAAGAAAGGAAAAAGATGAATCAGAAATAAGAAAAGCATGTTATCACAAAATATGCAAGGACTCAGACATCCTTATCAAAATAATGAAACAATGAAAAGGAAAGTTATTGTGACCATCTATTATTGTTTCTAATGAGCATCAAAGGGATTGTGATAAAGAAAAATTATTGTCAGTCATTGCAACAAATATAGCTGAATAGCTATATCTTTTTATGACAATGCAAGCAAGTATAATTTGGATGTAAATCGTATCTGTTGTCCACACTTCGTAATGTCCTTCCATTATACTTTACACAAAATTGGGGTATGGGAATAAAGTCAGATACTTGTTTGTGCCTTCTGCTCTAAGGACTCTTTAT
This sequence comes from Eonycteris spelaea, assembly GCA_003508835.1. Lineage (NCBI taxonomy): Eukaryota > Metazoa > Chordata > Mammalia > Chiroptera > Pteropodidae > Eonycteris > Eonycteris spelaea. The sequence continues at coordinate 7,057,078 of PUFA01000046.1, forward strand.
GCAGAACTCTCAGTGACCTCAGAGGACACTAAAAATTGTGAACATTGTAAGATCTGCTCCTGGGAGCTAAAGAGAAATGAACACCCACTTTCTGCCATTTTTTGTCATGTGCCATAAAAACTAGAGGCAATATTCATTTCTTTCTATACCTCAATTCAAAGATATCCCTTTGAAGTCAAATACTATTGTTGTTGTTTTTATGCCAGTTTTTTCTTTTCATTCTTTTCTTTTTTTACCCTTTGGATATACACTATTCACTTGAAGTATGAGTTTTATTTGTAAGGATATTGTTTGGGTGCAAACAGAAATGAAACCTTTGTCTTGTCATATATAAATTACTAAAGGAATTAAACTTTCCTATGTTGCCATACCATCATTGCTGTAAAAATAAAATCATGTGAGAGTTGAGGCAAAATTATTCTAAAGCCAAGTCATTTTATAGTAAGTAATATTTAAATAGTACTTCAATTCTAGAAAAACATATTGTGTACATTGCTACTTATAATCATCATAATAACAATGTGTTAAGAACAATATTTTGTCACTTTAAAGATAAAAATTGAGTTTCAGAGACGCATTCACTTACTTAGTGGCATTTATGTGGTTAGGAAGTATAGCTGAGTGTCTGAAATACAAGAGTTCTGATATAAATCCCTGTTTTCCTTCTACTGCATAACAGACATGACTGATTTTTATATCATAGTACATTTTTAAATTACCAAGTGAGACATGAATTAAAATTTTTATAATTGCCAGTATTTCCCAGGGCCTAGTAATTACCTAAAAGGGTGAGGGTGAGGTTTTTGGGTTTTTTGTTTGTTTGTTTTTTGTTTTTGTTTTTTGTTTTTGTTTTTGTTTTTGTTTTGTTTTGTTTGTTTTGTTTTTTTTTTTTTTTTTGCAATTGACATATTTTTTGGAAACTGGAAGGAGACCCACATTCAGTATGGAAAGAATTAACTGGGGCATTATTAAAAATTGTGAGCCTGGTCCAAAGTCCCTCAAAGATTTTCATGTGTATATCTAAGTGAGACCTCTATAATCTGAGTTTAAAAAAATTACATTTGGGAAAACCCTGTTGTAGAATGCTTTGATAACTCAATGTCATAGGTCCAAACTCTATTTTTTTAATGTGTAGGCAACACATTTTCTTTTCTTTTTCTTTTTCTTTTTCTTTTCTTTTCTTTCTTTTCTTTTTCTTTTCTTTTCTTTTTCTTTCTTTTCTTTTCTTTTTTTTTTTTTTTCTTTCTTTTCTTTTCTTTTCTTGTCTCTTTTTTTTTTCACTCAACAATTGGTGTTATCCAATTGTATTGTCTCTCTTATGTGCAAAGAAAATGATTTTAAACTACTTACAGGTTTCAGAAAACAAGTGGAAAATATGGCCAAGATTTTTGTATAAGTTAGTTATTTCATAGATTACTTAATAATTTTCTGATTGAAAAGGAATAGAAATTTCTTGTAATAAGGTGAGCAGATAGCAAGAATCTAGAGTCTGGTAACGTGAGTTTAAATATTCTCTGTTATTGTTACCTAGTGGAATTTGTAATTTCTGTAGTCCTCAATTTACTCATTTGTAAAATTGGAATAATAGATTTTATGTCATGGAGATTTCATGAATATTCAAGTCATTTTTAACTTTTATCCCGTACATAGCACTGTGCCCAGAATTTGGAAATATTTAACAAAAGTAGCTTGGGAACAAGTCTTAGCTTACATAAATTTTCTCATTTAATTTTCAAACCATACTATAAAGGAAACAGTATAGTGTATTTTGTGAAGTGGATTGACTTACAAGGCTGAATCTCAAAATTCCCATTCAAGTATGTTTTCTGTCAGTGGGAAACCAAAACAGAGACTTTTTTCATAAAGTTTGGAAAACAGAAATGAAATGGCAGCCATATAATAACATTCAGGTTGCTTATCTGATGACTTTTTTTGTGCGTTGGGCAGTAGAAAGTCTGCAACTGCTCCACTTGCCTTAGATCCTCCTTTAGTTTCTCTACTACTGAACCAAATGTATGCTTAGCAGCAAATGAAAGGTGCCATATTTTTCTGTGAGCACAAATATCATTAGGATAAGGGTAGCAAAAATCACCAGCTCATGCTTGTGTATTCAAGCTTATCCACACTCCTCTATTTTATACCCATCTTCTCTTCTCTACTGCCTGTTCTGAAGATTTAGAAACTACATCATCAGAAGTAAAAAAACAAAATAAAACAAAACAAATTTAAACCAACAGATTTGAATAAATTCAAATCCCTGGAACTAATCTACTTATCCATCATCTATTGATTGATTTATCTATTATCTGTATATCATTTACCTATCATCTATCTATCATCTATTATCTATCTATCGATCTACCTATCTATCCATCCATCTATGCATCCATCCATTCATCCATCCATCATCTGTCTGTCTATCTATCATCTATCTACCTACCTGCCTACCTTACCTATCACCTAACTGTCCAACTATCTATCTAAATATTTGTCATATACCTCCTTAGCTTTTCTACTTCTTTGATTGAACACTGATAAAATCACCTTTAACAGATAAGGAAACTGCGGCTCAAGTTTACACAATTAGTAGAGATCTGTTTCAATGGTAACCTAAAAATGACTACAAATACCTCAAAGGATTTTGTAGTAAGTTTTCCCTGCAGGTTTTTTTTTTTTTAAGCACTTTCTTTGTCCTACGATAGAAATGGGAAAGAAGGGCAATCAGTTTTGTTTTGTTTTGTTTTGTTTTGTTTTATTTTAATAGCTATTTCATGAGAAATGACTTATGGCTCTCAACAATTCCTATTTTGACCAAATACTTGGAGATGAAAATATGTAGGCATCTGTGGAGAACTACAAGTCTGTTCAATATAAATCATGGGTAGGGTACATGTAGGAGTATAGTGGGAGGATTATTTTTAAAAATCACCTGTGAATCTTGAATATCACTCTAAGGTAAAATCCATGTTATTTTGTAAAGATAAGGGGGTAATCTTGGTATTTTTTCACATTAAGAAGAATTACTGAAATTAAATGTATTAAATTAAAAGGAAGAAATAGATATGGAATAAAGCACTTTTATTTATTAAAAACTTTCCTCTGGACCCAGAACTTAACATGGTATCTCATTTAATTCACACATTTTAAGAGGCAGAGGATATAATGTTCATTTTATACATGAAAATACTGACTCCAAAAGATGTTATAGAATGTACATTCTGAAACAGAATCAGTGCTAGTATTTAAACTTAGTTCCTAACCCTGGCTGCTCATTAGACTCACCTACAGAGCTTCTTAATCAGTATTTTAAAAAAATGATGTCTAGATCCACTCTGAGAGATTGTAGTTTAATTGATCAGCAGTCTAGTTCCTCACAAAGGTAAGGTTAAAACTCATTGATTTTTTTTAATTGAAGGAGTTGTCATGAATAAAACCAGTTATTCAAAAAAGTTGAGTAAAGAGTAATAGAGCTTAAAATTTAAAAAAAAGAAGCAAAACTGTGACAAAATGATTAGGAGATCATTTCCCAAGTTCCCCCAAATATAGATTATACATAAAAAGTAAGTTTCTATTAAAAATTTGTATTGGAAAATTATGTGTGTGCACATATGCATACACACAAACTCACATATACAGTGGATAGAGATATACAGTTGTTTCTCATTCCTGGATTCCATATTTGCAAACTTTTTTACCTGCTAAAATTTATTGTAATCACAAAGTGAATGTTCATAATACTTTTGCAATCATTGTCAGACATGCGTAAATTAGGAGTCAAAATTTAAGTTGTCTGCTGATCATATTCCCAGCTTAAATCCAATTCCACTTTAGATCAAATAAGACATTCTTCTTGTTTAGCTCACATACAGTACTATAAACAAGTTTCCTTTTTGCCATTTAGTCACTGTCATGTTTTTCACATTTTTGTGTATTTCTATTGGTGATTTCTCTCTCTTAAAATGGTCCTCAGGTGTAGCGCAGAAATGTTGTTTAGTGTTTCTGGGCACAAGAAGGCTGTGATGTGCATTACAGAGAAAATATGTGTGTTAACCAAGCATCATTCAGGCCTGAATTATAGAGCTGTTGCCTTTGAGTTTAATTTTAATGAATCAGTAATATATATTAAATAAGCTGTCTTTAAACAAAAGTACACACCCTGCATTTTCCCGAGGGGTAATGATTCAGTATTCACTAATTCAGTGTTCGCAGTGAAGAATAATATAAAGAATAAAAAGAACTAACTGTGTATATATTCATAAATGATACAAATTTATCAAGAGAGCCCTAAAACTGGTTATTGTAATAGTATTTATTAGTTCAATGGACATTTGTTGAATATTTACTTTGTACTGGCACCAAACATGGCTAAAAATTCAGTGTTAAGAAAGAGAAATTCTCTGCACTCACAGTTCAATTAATTCATTCAATGCTTATGAGTAGTTGAAACAAACAACTCAATTGATCATCCATGGGCTCCTAAAGGCAGTAAGAAAAACATTCTGCTTACTTAGGGCCATTCCCACTCAGTTTATACACCTGTCTAGACTCTGTCTGCCTTACTGACCAGGCCTCTAGTAAGAGAAGAGCCCCAGGCCATGCTGCTGTCAATTCATCTAACACCTCAGACTTCTCCAAGGGGAGGGCTGGCCTCCTCTGAACATACTTTGACAGTCCAAGTCTCACCTGATCTTCAGAAGCTCTGTTCACGCTGACTCTCACCAATCTTAGACTTGGAATGTGCAGGTGGGAGAAGGTCTGGTTGCTGCTATGTAGAGGGCACAATGAGCAAGGCCCAGGGAGTTAAAGCAAACTCTGACCAATGAGAGCTAAGGGACAGGAAGAGGAGAATAAATAAACTCCTACCTTTCCTCTCTGACTCTAAAGAAGAATTGATCCCAGATGCAGCACTTGTGTAAAGCCTTTTTTGGAGATCCTCTGCAGAATGGAGATTCAGTTATATTTTCTTGTGAAGGTGTAGCCAGTTCAGTAATTATCATTTTTTGTTTCTTCCCTTCTCTGCTTTCTTCCATTTACCCTCACTCTGGCATGTTTCTGGGATTGCCCTTCCTTATAAAACTATGGTATATAAGCTTTGTCTAAGGCTCTATTTTCTGAAGAACCTAGACCAAGATCTGGTTGTTTCATATTACAACCTGATCCAGTTCTCCCCGTGTATAATGAATTAATTTCTCCTTTTATTACTATTTTTTTCATTCCACTTATTAACCAAATGTTTATATAAAATACCGGGAATAATATTGGAGGAAAAACAAATTGAACTACATTCTCAGGAGGTTATTTCATGTGGCTTTGTTTTCTCACACTTTTGATGAGGATAAAAAAACCCAACAATCCCTTAGTGTTGTTGTAAGGATTAAATGTGATAGTGCATAGTGGCATGTGCTCAATAGATGGATAATATTTATTATTATTGTCATTATTACCATTACTAAAATTTACTGGGTATTTTGTTCCATTGATCAATAGATAAATTGGCCGGGAAGAAGCTAGGATAGTTTGCTTTTGCTTTGCAGTACACAACTGGGGTTCAGACTGAAAAGATATATACAAGAGTAATAATAAAAGGAAATGAGAATCACTTTCTCGAAAAGAAAAGGATGCAGGATAATTTTAAAATTCTGATTATTATATAGAGGTTAGTGATTATGTAGAAGCTAGTTATCTGAGCTTATTCATAATACAGGCAGAGATTTAAATGAGAACATTTGTAGTTCACTCTAGAAAGAAGCACAAAAATATTGTTAAGTCAAACAAATTATAATTGAGATTTAAATATTCACCTCAGGATGTCTTTTAAAATTAATTGGTCACTCCTGGTTGAGAATATTTTGAATAAGTATACTACTTGAAGGCAGGATAATATAATAATTTTCATACATTCCCACCCAAGCATTTGACTTTAGAAAGTCTAAAGTTTGTATTTAAATATTATGTATTAGTCATATATGCATTGGAAAAAAGGTGAACCAACTAACTGTGGTATAGATGGATTATATCATTCCCTGTGTACTGGAGAACCAGATCCCAATGTAGAAGGAAGGAAACACTGTAATATAGAACAGATTAAGTAAAATCTGTAGTCTAGAATTTTAATTAGATATCAGTGTGAATATATGAGGTGTTTTCTCTTTATATATATAAAATCTGTCCACTGAAAAAGCAGAAACAAGTATTGACCTAATAACAATAACTATATTTAGTATCCTGATTGTGGTTTTGAAATGCCATTTTTCTGTAAAAAGAAGAAAATTAGGACTTCTTAAAGAATAATTCTGGTCTGGGACAAGAAATATACAAAATAAGCCTGAAACCAGTTTTGTCATTATGATTAGCAAGATTAGTAAAGTCTAAAGAGTCGTACAAAAGTTCCCATTTTCCCAAATGAGATCATCTGAACTTCAATAAAATGAAACAGTTTAATAAATTGAAAAAAAACAGTTTAGATCCATGATTTCAGATTTTGTTACTATATTTGCAATATATTATTATGTTACTAATTACCCCAAAGTTTAACAACTTAAATATGTACATACACACACATGTATATTTATGTCATTTCTATTGAATAGAAATTTCAATAGAAATGACATAAATATTCTTCACTTGAATTTGGGTGATTTAGTGACTTGCTAGACCAATAGAATATGGCACAAGTGACATTCTGCAAATTCCAAACCTCAATTTCATTCCTTAGGTGAATGGCAGCTTCTGACAGGGTCTCTTGGAATACTAATTTTGGGACACTTCTTGAACACAACCTTTTATAAGAAGCCCACACCACAGTGAGAGGCAACATGTAAACACTTGGCAAAGGCCCCGCTGAGTTCTCAGACAACAGCCAGTATCAACTGCCAGACATGTGAGTGAACCACCTTGACATTCCCAACTAATTGAGACCCCATATGACTGAGCCTCATGCAATATGACATAAAATAGAAGAATCACCAACTGAAGCCTGGTCAATGTAAGAACAGTAAGAGATAATAAAGAGTTGTTATAAACCAATAAGTTTTAAAATTTTTTGTTATACAGCGATAGATAACAAGCACAGGAATCACTGGGGATGAATTACTACTCAAGATCCTCTTGTACTATATAGCAACATTCAAACCAAATAAATCTGATATTACTTTGACTTTTTTTGTAATCTTCATTATTAAGAATATTACCATTTTAAAATGCAATTTATCATATTCGTGTTATACATACATTGAAAGCAAAATTATAATCTTGTTCTTTGATATACAGTAATGATAAAACTTTTTGCGTGTGTGTGTGGATGGTCTAATTCATGATATAGATAAGAATCACTAGTATTCATGCTCATGTTTTTGAAGAAACTCTTCAATCACTGCTTAAACATTTATAACTTTTTTTTTATTTAGAGTAGTATGAGATAGATAGATGTTAGATGATAGATTTGATAGATAGATGATAGATGATAGAGTGATAGATCAATTGATAGATGATAGATAGATAGTTGATTGATAGGGAAATAGTAGTATTTTCATTGCATCACTTTCCCTGAAAGATCTGTCTTTTAAGTTTTTGCACTTCACTGATACTGCCTGCTGCTACATAGCTGCTTAATGCCTAAGTTGTACATAAACTCTCTTTTGCCCTCAATAAAATTTGACGTTTGTAACAACATTTTACTAGATATCAATTCAAATTATACTTAAGATTTGTCAGTTCTTGCCAAGACAATAGTAGATCAATGAACTAAGTTTCAAACACCACAAAAATTTAATTAATGAATTTTCAACTAAAAGTTCACATAAAAGGACTTTTTGTGTTTACTTTATGCCTACATCTATTTCAAACTTTATTCTTTTAAATATATACCAAGCCAGTCAAATGCCAGTATCTAAATGAATTTGTTTATGATCAGTATAAACAAATGTGTAGCCAACTGAAGCATCTGGGGAAGTCTTCAAATGTTAACCCCAACATTTTAACAAAACAGTTTGATATTTTTATTGTTGTTGAAATCTTTGCTGTAGAGATGGACTAAGGTTATGCCCTTTACTTTCTTTATAATCTTTTATTCAAGAAGGAGGAAGGATAATTAATGGTTGGTATAGTCTGGGAAATGCTATCAGCTTTTAGCAGACTTATTAAAGTATGTTTGGTTTTTAAAAACATACTGCATGTTTTAACTGGCTGTCTATTGAAACTCTTAGGAGTTCATGAGGTCATATAAACATAAGAGGATGTAAATACTCTGTGAAAATCAAAGTGAAGAAAATGAAGATCAAAGTGATCTAGTTTACAGCTTTCATGGAATGCAAGGCCAGATTTTGAATTTTTTCCTTAATGATACTAACCACATATTTTGTAGACCAATGTATGTGTAGTGGTACATTGCTGGAAATGCTATTTAATTTATTGAAGTATAGGCCAACTTAGTCTTTCCTAAACTGAAATTAAAAAAAAAAAAAAAAAGGCTTAAAACTGGAACAAATTAGGAATATTGGAGTAAACTGGAAACTTCAAATAGAGTCTAAAAGTCTTTGTGGGAGATGGGTATTGAGAAATAATAGTAGATTCTTTCATCATCTCCTTCCCAACTGAGCACAGATACAATTTTTTTTCCCCACAAAAGCAATATATCATGACTTCTAATCAATATTAATTATGGAAGTATAAGTGGAAGGATATTTAAAGGTTATACATTTCTGTGAGAATGAGAAACATTTCTAAAAGAAATCCAAACACTTCCAAAGTCAAGATGTTGCATTAAAAAAAAAAAAAAAAAAAAAAAAAAAAAAAAAAAAAAAAAAAAGATCTTAATCTATAGACAGGGACTTTGCACAGAACCCAAGTTAATATAGTGGACATGAGGATACATAGCAAACACATAGTGGACGCAGTGACAATGATGACATGTGATTAGCTAGAAGGCCCATTTACTCCCTTCTCATCATTTTTTCTCCTACTTCCCCAATTCCAGCCTCTATCTTGTTTTCAGATAATTACAGGCTATTAAGAGTAACTCCTCTAATTTTAAATTCCACCTTATGAGCTCTGCTAGCATTCACACTGTCTTGCTTTCTTATAGTGTGTCCTCAGAGTTGAGAAAATAAATGAAGAGTACTATGTAGTGAAAGAGATAATTTCAAGAGTAAGTATGCATTTTACCCCATCAATTTGAAGGTATCACTTCAGTGATTCTCCATTATTTCTTGTCCTCCAATCTTGTGTCATAACAGTTATTTTTAATCTTTAAAGTTCGCAGCTAGTTATATTCAAGTGACTAAGTTCTTAAGTGGGGGGTAGGTTATGAATATGTCAGGGTGTTCTGGGGCAGCTTCCAGAAAGCTTTCTTGAGTCAGCTGGATTATGCATTTTGCCCTATTTTTCTTTCTCTGTCAATGTACAGTCTATATGGATGGATACCAACTTGGACCATAGAGAGAGAGGACAAACCCTGGCATTTGTGAAAGTATGAGTTGGAAGGAACCCAAAGTTCCTGAAGACTTGTTAAAATAAAGCCACCCTACTAGTTCTAAACTACCAAGCTATGAAATTTTATGAAAGACAGAGTACATTTCTATCTCATTTAAGCCAATGCTTTTCTTTTAATAGAAAATAATTATGCTCAATTGTCTTCTCCAACTGAACGTAATTCCAACAAATAGAGTCACAATTGAATTTTTCTACCAGTTTGTGGATTTTTGACAATTTTTAGCCATTAGTTTGGGGTTTACATTCTACATCAAATGCCTTTTAAAATGTATCAAAATGTATCAAAAATTATTGAATACTTGTCATATATAACGTGATTGGTTTATAGAATGGTGAGTTGATCTTTATGAAAATAAAGAGGACTTGATAGACAGTCATCTATATCCTGCATGCCAAGGCTGTCACCTGAGGAAAGTGACTTTGGGACTTTATTAAAAAAATAAATACTAAATTTAAATCTGTACCTTCTCATCTCTCTTCACCATTCATTCATCTTATCAACTAAAAATACATGAAAACTAGATTAAACATGCTAATAAGTATGACATTTACCAAAGTGCTTTCTCCCTCCATTTTTACCTATTTTTGTGTAAGGAGAATGGTAATTATTAAAATCAGGATTTGAAACTTCACCCAAACTTTACTGGCCTCAGGCACTTGTGTAGAGTTGTTTTTAGCAAAAATGTGGAGTGTTTGTTATTGTATAAGTTATGTGCATGCTTCCAAATAATATCTTTATAATTGAATGACCATTACTGATTCTGTGGTGTCACTGAATAGCATACCTACCCTAAATTCCAATGACCACGCCATATTCTTTTTAAAGCAAAAATAGATGTATAGCTTAAAGATCAAATACCAAATACGAACCAGCTTTATTATGTTATCTTCTTAATGGGTTCAATTTAGGTCCCATTTTCTCAGACAGCAGGTTCCCTAGGAAAACTTTTTCACCTTCAAGATGATTGCCAGGTAGGACATTTTATAGAGAGCTGGTGTCAGCTTCTCTACAGAGTTGGATTTTTGAACCAGAGCAAAGTAGCCCCCACTAGGCTCACAAACACCCTACGGTTTCCCCTTAGGCGTATCTGGCTGAGAGGCAGCTGCTGCTGACACTGTGTTCTGGGGTCTGGTCCCGCAGTTCCCAGGATGAAACAAGCAGGTGAGATCGATGTGAAAGAGCAGCCATCAGGTGGAAGCACAGGGCGAGGTTGTCTTTTTCATATTTTTATATGAAACATTTCTGTGAACTAAGAAAAAAAAAACAGATTGAGTAGGATTTTACAGCAGGGAGTATTGATGATGGTAGAGTTTATTTTCCCTTTCATCTTTATTTTAAATTTGATGGTATCTGCTTATGTCTTTGTAAAAATGACTCTCTGAACAAACCTGAGTAGATGCCCTGAAAGGTTAAAGGAAATGTGGATGAAATAATTTCCCACTTTTTATTATGATATTTAAGTAGTTTTCTACAGGGAAATAAATCTGCCATTAAAATACATCTTTGTCTATGCTGTTTCTTTTTCTGAGGAAAAAGTGTAATTTATAGCAAGTTTTAATGACTATATTTTAAGTGATCTATTTTTCAAAAAGATTAAGGTAAAGGGAAAGGGTTCTACTTCCCTTTTTCTAATATATCCTGTGCTCTCCTTTGGTGTTTTTACAAGATCTGAGATACAATTTCATCTATTTTTATAACAGATTAAAGAACTGCCTCTTCCCAGAGGATATGTCCTATTCTGTCTGAGAAAATCTTCTAGAGGCTATAAGCTATTTTTTAATTTATTCCAATTTTATGACCACATTTCTTTGAAGGAAAATAATTTTGAGGGTAAATTAATGGAATCTCTGAAGGAAAATTAAGGAAGAATAGACAAAGAATGAGAATGAGTTGAGTAAAATATGAAATCAAAGGACTTGGGTTTTCTCAAAAGGAGAAAATTCACAATAATTATCCTAGCTCCTCTAACTTTCCTTAATTCTCTTCAACTTTTGCTTCAAATCCTTTACCTTTTATTTCTGAAGACACACACACACACACAGAGAGAGAGAGAGAGAGAGAAGAGAGAGAGAGAGAGAGAGAGAGAGAGAGAGAGAAAGGGAGAGAGAGATTCTTTCAGGCCAGTACTCAATTCCCTTACCTGTTTTGACAAGAAATGCATACTGCAGTCAAATGCCAGAGGCTATGGTTATACAAAAGTCATGGGTCAATAAAGATCACTTACATTTCTTATGAGCCTTTCATCTTCCTTTTCTCATCCGTGGGCAGGACCAGCAGAAGGGAAAGACAGAAATGTCAAGGGGCTTGGCTGTCAAATTCTTAAAGAAACCAACACTCCCTCCAAATAATTTGATGGCTCTTAAGCTTTTGTTACCTTGCCTTAGGAAACATGGCCTTTTCTCTTCTACTCCCCATCATGAGGTGTTCTTCTTCTTTTTTTAAATGAAGTTAAAGCCTTGACCCTCTTCCTTGATGATATACAATAAAGTTAGAAAAGATTAGTAGGTTTTCTTTAAAATTGTCCTTTAAAAGGAACAAGGAAAGTGATCTGCATTGTCCTCTAGTTTAATATATTTGACATATGTTCTGTGAGTTCATACATATTTCTTGAAGGTCATAAAATATGTTTTGCACAATTAAATTGACTTTACATTGGAGAATTTTAAATACCTTTCCTAATGTATTTATATATTACTAGTATTTTAATGGTAATTTTCTCTTATAAGTGACCATATGCATGATTGGAGCTCATGACTGGAAATAATATTGTTATCAAATCCATGCTTTTCAAATGATAGTGAAGATAAAGAAAAGAGTTAGCCACATAGCCACTCCTTTTTTCTTTATTTTGGAAATTTCAAAACACTGTAAAAATATTAAACTTTTCTATCTCGATTATCTGCTTTGACATACACTAAATTCTTTGAAAAATAAATCCATGCTCAAAAGTTGGTTCAAGGACCTCAGTAGTTCTCAAGGAATGTCCTTAAAGTTGGTCCCCAGAATCATCTAATACAGTTTAACTATCATGGAAAAATAATTGCATATTGTAGTCAAAATAATTATTAGAAATAGATCTTGAATCATAGATAGACTTGAAGTCATATTTAAAGTCATATTATGTTTCTGTCAATGTGTATATATATATATGTATATATATATTATACATATGTATGTATTTGTGTTTTCATCTTTAAATTGTACATGAGAGAGATAACTGATTTTCAGTGTTTAGATGGAGGGTAAAGGTCAGTATCTAATTAAGCAAAGGGAACAGATTGGTCAAGAAGATATTTCTTTCAAGGACAATTAAACATATTGAGTGACATAAAATGTAATCATCATCATTAGTAAATTAAACTATTAAAACAGCTTAAAAGATGCATGTTTGATTTTTCATTTGTGAGATAAATGTTCATGTGTATAACAGTAAATATGTATGACATTGATCATAAGCTAGGACTCTGACCCATAGATCTGCAAATGAAACTTGTCTTACCAAATTTAATGGGTGAAAAATTGAGAGAGGTTAGGATGTCTGCCCATGGTCTTATAATTACAAACAAATAAGCAGTAGGATAAAGATTAGCATTTTGTTCTCCTGATGACCTACATTTATTTATTCAGTCTTAATTGAAGAGCTACTATGTGATTAGGTTACTCGTTTATTTAAAAACCCACTCTGTAGAATTTGAGTTTGATTACAAAAGAATAAAACAGTTGGGTGAGTTATGTGGTTTGCACACATGGAGGAACATTTTGGGAACTTTAAACATTACTTGCGATATTTGGTTAATTTTATGAGGATTATGCTTCAGTAACCCCTGCTTCTGTGACAGTTTTTTTTTTCTTCCAAAGGACATTTATTATTGCATGTTACTTATTTGTATTAATTATCTTAGCTTGTCACCTAATAAAATTCACTGCATAAATTTATAAAGAAAGATTTAAATTAGAAAAGCTTTAGTTTTCTTAAAGATACTTGTCTCATATTGTAGTTTTATCACAAAATGTATTTTTTTATCTTTCATAACAATTTTTCAAGAATACATTTAATCATGACTTTATATGTCATAAAAGATGATTCTTTCTCAGAGAAGAGTTTTGGTTAAGTAGTATAACAATGTATTTTCAAAACCTAAAGTCACTGACCCTTTAGTTAAAAATAGGTACTTTATGATTTGCATGTTTGTGGAAATAATGGAATAGATATTCACTTAGCCTAGGAATATGTCTCAGAAAATAAATGAGCAAACTGTTTTAAACATCTTGTCACTTCATTCATCTTCAGTTTTTTTTCTCTGGTGGTACTTTAAAAATCATGAGAAAATGCTTTCTCATGATTCATGCTTTATAGCAAGGTATTTTTTTTCAATGCTGGAATTTTTATTTTAAATTAATTTTTGTAATTATATTCATAATTGCCCTCATTTTTCCATACCTACATTGCCTGCTTCCCTTGAATCAAAATATAGATGTATGTAGATATATATATACATATATACGTATTTAATCTATCTATATATGTATAAATGTATATATATATACACAATATACAAGCATATAGGTATATATGTACATATACACATATATACACACAAATTTGCATATCTGTGTGTATATGTATATATATACATGTATGTATATATGTATGTACACACACTATATGTAGGGAGAGAGAGAGAGAAATTCTATTTACAAGTGCAAAGAGTCATGCTTAATTTCAAACCACACACTGTCAAAACCCCTGGTATTCTCCTAGCCCAGTCATTTTATACTTTATAAGTAAACCTACTTGAGGAATGTTTATATGCACTGATGCTTTTGGACAAGTTCACTGACAGAACACATTCTTTGAAGAAATATATCACAACTGTTTATCTCTCAGAGTGTTACCTTAAACCCTGTCAGTGCTAATGATATCAGGAAATGGATTAAACAAATCCTTTTGAGAGTGATTGGGTGTTTCTGCATTCAAATCACAAATATAGGAATTTTGGCTGTGAAACTGGGCAACAGCTATTTCAACATGCACAGCATTCTGCTTGTATGAAAAGCTTTAATAGAGAACTGCTCCAGAGAAAAACTGCTATCACTCTTGGGTTTAATATATAAGTGCCACTTCCATAAGCCAGAGGAAAAAAAATACAATTCTGCAAGACTGCATAGTGTATATCACAGTTCTATCACAAGAAAGCAGAAAAAAAAAATAACAGTTATTTTAAGGTGATGAATACATAGGTAATGCTGGCTCTCTAAGTGAAAGTTGTGAGTGCAGATTGTATTTCCTTCCCACCTTCCCTTTTCTCACACCATAAATAAAGATACACTGTGTCTTATATTTCTATTAATGGAATCAAGCTATTCAAATCTATGTGAATGATACTATGAATTCTGAGACAAAATCTGTTATCTTTATTTTCAGCACAATGATATCATTTTTCTTTCTTTTGGTGAAAATTATTTTCAAGGAATTGTTATTTGCCAACATTGTTTCTCTACATGTAAGTAATCAACATGTAGATTAAAAACCATTCCAAATAAATATTTCACAACAAAAGATATTGTTATAAAAACAATTTACATGCATTTTTCTTTATCCAAAGGCTTTTGTGATAGCCATTCTCATGATTATACCTTCCTATTTAGTTTTAGTTTTTATTTAGATTACTTAGTAAGCAGAAATGATTATAGTAAATTCATAGGTGACAAAATAGCATAAAAACTTATTATATTTAATATGTACATTAAATTTGAGAAATTATTTTAGTCCTAAACAACAAATAAGCTCACTCTTATTTCCAATGACATTTTCTATAAAGGAATCTTTTAACTTTTATTTCTTATATTTTTTTAATTAAATAAGACAAAAACAAATTCTTATAGCTTTTATTTATACTCTGGAATGAGTTAATTTATTGTGTTAGTTCTTTTTAAAAAATGTATAACAAATATGTATGTCATCGGTTTTCAAGGTTGCCACATATTCATTTGTGTGTTAACCAAATAAAGGTAATTTATTTTTCCTTTTGTTTTTTTTTTTTTTCTTCTGACTTCAGTGTCAGATATTCTATTATTTATTATTGTCATTTCGGATGAAATTATATTTTAAAATTATTTTTGTATTGCCTATATAAAGTATTGTGGAAAAGTTATTAAAGTTTAAGAAAAATATAACATCCTATTTATTTGAGAATCTCAAAATTGAGTGATATTGCAAAAATTTAAATTATTCAGTTGCTGACAGCAATTTTGTTAGCAGTTTGTGAAGTTTTAATGAGAAAACAATTGAATGAAGAAACTAAACAATCAAACAAAGGAAATAATGGATTGTTCTCTTTAAATTTCTTTTTTACTTTGGATTTTCTTAAACATAATATGAATAAAGCTTTCTTATGAACTATTTCATAAATGCCACTAAGTTAAATGACCAGATAGTTCTTAAAATCAGTTAACCCTTTAATATCAAGAATATTCTTTAGGAATAAAATAGTCCTGCAGAAAGTTGAAGAGAGAAAGTGTGTGTGTGTGTGTGTGTGTGTGTGTGTGTGTGTGTGTGTGCGCGCGCATCAAATCAAAATGCATGTAAAATGTTTTTAAAAATATATTTTAGATGTAGAAGTAAATCTTATGTACATGACATTATAATTGAACTGTAAGTTACTATTTTCAATCTCTTTCCAACAGTTTCTGTAAGTATTTATAAAATGGACAAGAAAAGCCCACTATAGACAGCTGCATAACAGCCCATTAAACCAGAACTGCTCCATTGTTGTAACTGACTCTTTGAAACTGATGTGGTACAGACTGTGGCAGGCTTCAGTGAAAAAGGAATTTCAAAAACAAACAGTATTATTTATTTATTTTTTGGTTTATGCTATTCAGAACTAAGTTTTAAACAGAAGAAAAGAAAGTTGAATAAAAGCGAGTATCCTTTTGATTTCCAGCTTCAGCTCAAACCATATTAGTCAAAGAAACAGTAGAATTGATAAGCTACAATTTAAAACGTTGGCTTGAGGTGACTTACTAAAGGCTTATTTTTATCCTATAGACTATCCAAACTCCACTAGAGGTTAAATGTTTCATCTTAGAATAAATACTCTGTTGTTAAATTGAAAGTAAATGAATGAAACAAATTCTAGAAGGAAAAAAAAAAAGTTAATGTGTATCAATATGCATTCCTCTTGTCTACAGCCATGCTACCCTGAACAAGCCTGATATCTCTCAAAAGCTAAGCAGGGTCCGGCCTGGTTAGCACTTATGTGGGAGACCACCTAGGAACACCAGGTGCTGTAGGTGTAAAAAAAGATTAAAAAAATAAGGGATTGTAAACTGACAAGGTCCTTGCAATCTGTGAGGTCAACCAAGGGTTGTCTCGCCTAAAAAAAAAGCAAATTCCTCTTACTAGAAATGCACATCTTTGTTTACTTAACAGACACCCGTGATATATCTTTTACTCTAATATCCATTGTATTTATTTTATGTGTATTATTTATTTGTTTACAATAATATATATATAAATGACCACTATATGCATATATATATACATATGTAAATGACCACTACATGTATATATAAAGTATTAAAAAGTAATGTATGTATATATGCAGGGGGCTGTGGCCTGTTAGGAACCAGGTTGCACAGCAGGAGATAAATGGCAGGCTATCGAAGCTTCATCTGTATTTGCAGCCGCGCCCCAGCACTAGCATCACTGCCTCAGCTCTACCTCAGATGATCAGGCATTAAATTCTCATAGGAGCAGGGTCCCGGGTATCAAAAAAGTTATGGATCACAGTATATGTATATATAATATGAATGTATATATGTATGCAAAACACATAAATGACCATATATAAATATATGTATATACATATAAAACCATTACAAGTATATGGAAAAATAATGACATTGTGTGTCTATGTAGATATACATATGTATATATAATTATATATCTTAATATAATTCTGGTTTGGTTTTAACTAAAATTTCTAGGCATGACCACTATTTTTTTCATACTCTCTCTTCTATTCAATGCATTTGCTATTCTTAGAAGGAAGCTTTAAAGACTATTTTAGAATACTAGTTTCTATCTGAAAGAATTCATTTCATAAAATATAAAATAATAAATATAAACTTTTAAAAATTACCTTTTTACTAAATATTTTAAAAATAATTTAGTTTTCACATATTATGCTCAGAGTTTAATTTAATATATAATTGCATATTATGACTTTTATGAGATTATTCTGTTAATCTATATCAATTTTGCTCACTGAAATTAGAAAATATTGCACTTTATTGAATCAAAATTCAAAAAAATATAAAAGCAAAGAATAGTTTTGTATTCACATTTTTGTCTTGCCTGTATAGCTGAAATTATATTTAATGAATACCTTTTTACACTCATTTTATACTTTTGTTTATTGTGATAGCATAGCCATTAATACTGATTTTTATATATCTTAGAAATCCAAAATAAATAAGGAAAATATTGGTATATTAACCATGAAATCAGAGAAGAATTGAAATTAGTAGGCTAAAATAGCAAGTCTAAATGATTCCTGATATACCTTCTAAAATGGTTCTAAGTAGCAAGTTCAAAATATCCTAATGTACTTTCCAAAAATTACTACGGAAGATAAAATTTGAGATTAATTTTCTCTGTGATCCTACACTCAAAGTTTTATTTGCAACCAACCAACCAACCAACCAACCAAACTCTGTTTTCATTGCATCCTTCATACTTCCAATTTCTCTCTAAATAAGGCTTTGGGTCTTCTAATACTGTTATTTTTGTTTACTCTGGGAAAACTCTATGAGACCAAAAAGACTTGAATCATAGATATGATGACTGAATGTGCAGATGTTCACACAAATTTCTCAATAGAATACATGTTTATTATGTCTAGAGCACAAATTTTCTATATTAGAATATATGAATATAATATCTTCTTTTATTTCAAAAGATTAAATTTTGATTATAGATTTGACAGTGAAGATGTCTAATCACAGAGGAGCTGGTTAAGTAAAATCAGTTTTCTTCTACTTCTGATAATCTATTGTGAGCTACAAGATGGGAAATACATATATAGTACTACTAAAATAATTAACCAGAATTATTATATGCTATCAATTCAAGTTACTCCTGTGATTCAGCTATTATATTCCATGTAGCATGTACTTGTTAGTGAACTAACTCTTGTTGAATAGGCTTCTCTGGAGTTTTGCAGATTTTAAACTGCCCAAATACATTCTATCAAATGGAACTGAACATTTTCACTTTAATAATGAATTGGTAACATTGTCAAACATTGGAATTTTAAATTTTCTTTCTTAATTTAAGGTTCTTTTTGCCATATCTTCAACTTATAATTATTATTTTCCATGTCAATATTAGTACATGATGGACAATTCTAAAAGTAATTACACATTCATGGATTACTTTTTTTGGAACTTGATATATAAACTCAAGGTCATAAATATTTTTAAATTTTTCATGTCACAGTCTTGAAATCCTCAAGACTTTGACTTATATTCTGATTTAACAATTGCTATAGGTTACAAGTAACATAGCTCTGAGGTGGGCATGTATACAAAATATCTTGGCATAACAATATATTTCTGCATTTACATTGATTACTCATGAAAATCATGAGAAAATTTAAATAAATGTAGCCAGTACATTTGAGTTCTATATCATCCATTCTGATGAACACGCATCAATTCAAAGGTTTGAACAATCACATCATTTCCTTTTCCTCATTTTTCATTTGAAAAGCAAGTACATTCTATTTGAAAGTAAACATTAACACAATGTCATGATTGAGTATTTAAATGAAGAAAAGTCAGGAAAATCATTTTCTCATTTGTCTGGAACTGTAGCTTGGCAACATAGTATATATTTTGAATAATAACACTGCTAAAAAAGAAGCATGATATATCCCTAAATTAAACAACTATTCATTTTATTTTCCTTGCTAAACCTTTTTAAAGAGAATAAAAAGGCAATCTCAAGTCATTGACAAACTAATATTAACAATGCAGCAAACCAAATGAAAAATTCTTAACTTCTAGTCAATTCAATAATGCTTTGCCTAAAGCATTTAAAAATATAGATGGTTGCAAACTAAAATAAGCCACACAGGTGTGGGAGAAATAATTGTAATTTGATGACTGACCCACCTGGTCTCTCAAAGTGAATTATTTGTATTCAATATTTAGCAAAGATTGCCTGCAATTTTCCCATGAACATTTAATATTTCTAAACTAAGCCCATACTTACTTAAAATTAAAGTGGAAAATTCTTCAAGTTTTTCTATTTAGCTAATTACCACCGATTTACTTAAATCTCCCACAATGTAATTCAGAGTGACACCAAACAATTTCAGTTCTCCATAACTAGATATTCTTCTTTGCAACCTGAACCTGGGTTTCTTCTGAAAGGAAAAAAAAAAAAAGTAATAAATTCTAAATTTCATACTATTAACTGAACACTTTATCTCGTGCATTTTATTACTTTTTCTCCCTAAAGAATTTAATGTACAGAAAACCATTGGATGAGAAAGATTGAAATTGGATCATTGACGTGCTTTGATTTTAATGAAGTTAGGCCATGAGGAATTTAAAGATTTTTAAATTAATTTAATTTATTTTATTTTTTTATGCCAACAGCACTTGGTCTTCCTACATGATCTCCCATCCAAGTTCTAACCAGGCCTGACCCTGCTTAGTTTCTGAGATCAGATATTGGGCTTGTTCAGGGAGACAGGCTGTAGTCCATGGACTGTGGCTCCACTGGGGTGTGAACCCAGGACCTTCTGCATTTAAAGCAAATGTGCTAACCGCTACACTATGGAATGACATCATTAAAGGATTTTTTAAGAGGCATCTGATATGATCAATTTTATATTTTAGAAATATTCCTAAAATAAATATTTAGAATATAGTTGATGGAAACAGAATTAGCATTGATAACATTGAAGTTAGACCAGTAAAAACCCATTGAAAAAGAAAAGAAAAATAAGGGTCTAAAATGTTGTTGCAGAGATGGGGCTAAAATGAGGGGAACAGAGTTGGGAAATATGAAAGGAGCAGAATTAATAGGATTAGGTGCCACATTGACTGTAGGAGAAGAGTGAAATTTAAGAATCTGAGACGAATCCCAGTTCATCATGGTATAGCGGTAGCTTAGAGAACCAGAGGAGAGCAGTAGTGGAACTTTTAAATTGTTTTCATGATGACTTTGTAACCTAGATCTTCTTGATGGAAACTTCTTAACTAAAGACATTGGAAAATTTGATCTGCCAGTTAAGATCTCTAGCGCATTGTTAAATAAAGATTATAGTAGAGTAGTGTATTTCATTCTTGTGGCTTAATAGGAGAATGCAAACTCCTTTTTTCTTATGGAAATTAATGAGAATTTCTTTCATGGTATATAGCCATGTGCCCAACTCTCTATCTTTATTTGGTGGGATTGGCTCCTAGGTATATTATTCATATAAGGAAGTGTTGAATCATGCCACTAGATGAAATCTTTGGGTATAGATAAGCATTATCATGCATTGAGAGGTTAATGGGTAAAAAGTAGAATTCTAAGGATTGGTGGTTCTTAATATATATGAAGAAACTTTAGAAAACCTGGACACTGACTCAGGTTCTATGAAGCTTCCTGGCACTCATTGCACTTCCTCGCATCTTCTTAATCTTGTCCTGTATAATAGTACCTAACCCCCAAATATTTTCCCTTGATTAAGATCTGGTTTCAAGAGCATCTAGGCAACAACAACACAGCCTCAGGGAGCAAGGGTGGGAATGAGATTTGAGTCTGTGACTTTATTTATCATCTTCAGCCACTTTTAGCTTTGTGTTGAGATGTAATTTGACTTCCCTTGATTCATGCATTGGCCTCCCAATACTGTTTAAATTTTTGATGAATATGGTCCCCATTTCAGCTTGTTTTTTTTTTTTTTTTGCCTACATATTCTATATCTTCAATTTTCCAGCCAAAGGTTTATTCTTATTGACACTCATCAACTTTCTCTCTTCTCCCAAGGAAATAGAACACTTTTAGGCTCTCCTATGCTACTCTTGGAAACCCAGTGGAAGAGTATTAAACCTCTCTGTCTCAATTAGGGACCACAAACTACAGCCCATGAGCCATATCTGACTAATGCCATGTTTTTGTATGATCTGTGAGCTGAGAGTGTTTTTTTTACATTTTTAAATGGTTAAAAAATATCAAGAGAAAAATACCACGTCATGATATGTGAAAAATATGTGAAATTTGAATTTCAGTTTCCATGAAAAAGTTTTCTTTATTCCTTTATTTACTGTCCATGGTTGTTTTCTCATTAGAAGGGCACAGTTAAAAAGCTGTAATAGAGCTCATATGGCCCATAAAGCCTAAATCATTTACTATTTGGCCCTTGACACAAAGAGTTTGCCAACCTCTGGTCTGGACCATTCCTTCTTCCATAAATACCATACTATTCCAGCAGCATTTGGGACATGAGGCCTCTCTATTGGGCTTATGCCTCACAGAATGAGACAAGAATACCTTTATTAAGATAATTTCCTAAACTTATATGAAGTTTCTATCATCTTTAGGACTAATCCTGAGAGAAAGATAAAAGCAGAAACTAGCCA
Organism: Eonycteris spelaea; assembly: GCA_003508835.1. Lineage (NCBI taxonomy): Eukaryota > Metazoa > Chordata > Mammalia > Chiroptera > Pteropodidae > Eonycteris > Eonycteris spelaea. The sequence continues at coordinate 7,079,213 of PUFA01000046.1, forward strand.
AGCAGCCATATTTTAGCTGTTTTCAAGTCTTTCCCTCTTTCTTTAAGTCCCTTACATCAGTATAGAAAGAGTTTTATAGTTCCTCTCTGTACCATTGCTCTTAGCCTTCTAAAGAAAACATCTTTCTCTGTCACCAAGAGGTCTAGTTCTTATGATAGAAACTCTGTGAAGACTATTATCTCTGCTATGAATTCATAAATTCAATTTAAAAGCTCAAAAATTACTTCTATGTAAGCATTATCCTCAAATAAGTGTTTATTGAAAGCAATTAATTATATGTGAATCATGGTTTAAGAATAATAGGTTCACAGAAGCAAGTGGGTAAATTCCAAAATCTCCTCTTGATACCATTTATTGAATTTTAATTGTTTTCTGGTTGGTTTGTTTTTCATGCAATGTGATAAATCTTTAATTGTTTGCCTATGTTTTACATATTTGATTGTAACAACATCTTATAAATTAGATTCTATTGTTATATCATTTTAAATAGAGGGAACAGAAATTTGAGTATAGGTACCAGGGTATATGATATTAAATAGAATTGCTAAGACTTGCTTAGTTAATAAGCAATGGAAGCAAAACTTGAACCTTTGTTGGTATAACTCCAAGTCTGTGTATGTGGAGAGAGAGAGAGAAAGTGAGACAGAGAGACAGAGAGACAGACATAGAGATATTTAGGAAACCTTGTTTAAAATCAGTAAAGGCAGATTATTATGTTATTATACCAATCCTAGATAAGAGTTATGCTCACACTGTTATTCTAAAACGTGTCAGTGTATAAAACAGAAGTATCTATCTGGCACCGTAGTCTAAAGCAGAGTTTTTAATGCCTCCACAATCAATCATAATAGTGAAACTTTTAAGGAAGTGTGTTAAAAGCTATAATTATTCTGAAATTATTACTGAAATGTATAATAGTGAACTGAAAGGTTTAATGCTTTAATTTAGTATGTTCTGTAATGAATACTTCTCATGATAATATATTAATGGTACTGATATGGACAGAAATGGCAGAAGGAAAACGTGGTAAAATATATAACCAGAGAGAGTTTCTGATAACTTCTGTTTACTGAGAGTGCATTTACATTTCTTTGTTAATCTGTGTGAGTCTTTCCCTTTATGTTGATGACCTTTCAAATATATTTTCCTTTCATGCATGAAACTGATTCTGATTTTTAATAGTATTTTAATATTCTAGAGTTTTGGCGAGGGAGTATTTTAGAAATGTTTTGAAATTAAATGATATCAACAGCTTCCTAGGATGAATATAGCATCAAAGAAAGTATTTCCACAGTATGCTTTTTCTGAATTTGTAGCTCACAGTATTCATGCTTTCAGAGAAAATGGGAATATAGCATTTTTAAACTTTACACTGAACAAGTATCAATATATTTATATCTGTAAATCTGATGAAAACATGATCTGAAAGCGACACAAATTACTCTTTAAATATATAAGGCATAATGGTATGTACACATAAGAATAACGAAAATAAAAATAAAGAAACTGATTAACAGAAGAAAAGAAGAAAAATACATTTTTGTCGCCATGTCCATGAAATAATGTTTGGCATTGCTAAGAACAGTTTTCTGGATTATACTTGAGAAAAGAAGACTTTTATATAATAAATAGAAAATAACTGAAAAAGTCAAAATTTATTTTTTATGATTTAATTTGCTTTCTTATATTAGCTTAAAAGATTTGGAGCATATTGCATTCAAGAGAATACTGTCATATTAGTCTCCTAAGGCTGCCATAACAAAATACCATAAACCTCGTAGCTTAGAAAAGCAAAAATGTATTCTTTCATCATTCTGGAGGATAAAAGTATGAAATCACATTATTGAAAGGGCCATACTCTCTCTGAAGTCTCTGGGAGAGGATCTTTTCATGCCTCTTCCTACTTTCTATTGGTTATCAGTAATTCTTAGCATTTCTTGGGTTATAGACACATCACTTCATCTCTGCCTCTATAGTTTGTTACATAGCATTATTTCTTGTGCGTCTGTCTGTGTAATTGTGTGCAAATTTCCTTCTTAAAATGACTCTAATCGCTAGATTAGGGCCAATACTAATACAGTACGATCTCATCTTAACTTGATTATATCTACAAAGACCCTAATTCCAAATAAAGTAACATTCATAAATACCAGAGGTTAAGACTTCAACATATTTTCTTAGGGTAGGACACTACACAGTTTAATCCACAGCAATCATGATACTTTAAGAACTTTTAAATCTAATTATTATTAAAGAATGGTGGACATAAACAATTAGGTTGAATATGTTGTCTGAATAGCAAATCTAGTTCAAATGCCTTTATATCACAGTTTCTCCCAAATTCAAGTGTCTTAATTTTTTATTGAAATTCTGATTAACATAATTTTAGGTTAATATCATAAAATATTTTAAACTTAAATTATTAAAAATGATAAAGAAAAATCTTATGTAACATGCAATTCCCTCATTGGTTACATCTTACAAGCAATAATAAAACATCACAGTCAGGATATTCACATTGACATCTACCAGTCTTATTCAGAATTCCCTACTTTTATTTGTACTTGTTCTTGTTTGTGTGTCTGTTGATATCTATACAATTTTATAACATGTATTTTGTGTATCTACCACCATAGTCAAGAATGGAAAAGTTTTATCAAAATAGTGTGCTCATTTATACTCATATCTCCTTTTACTTGCCCCCACGTCCCCAGCCCTAACCCCTGGCAATTACTAATCAGTTCTCCATTTCTAAATGTTGTCATTTAAAAAAATTATACAAATGGAATATATAGTATAGAATCTTTTGAAACTGTTTTTCATTTGTTTGGTTTTTTTTTGTTTGTTTGTTTGTTTTTGTTTTTTGACTCAGTATAATTCTGGGCAGATCCATCCAAGTTATCGTCTGTTATCAATAGCTCATTCCTGTTTATTGTTGAACAGCAGACCATGATATGCATGTATCTGTTTAACCATTCCAGCTGTCCAATTTATAAGAATAGAATTTTATTTTAACTACTATTCAGCCAGAAATCACTTTCCTAAGTTCATTACAAATATTTTTATTTTTCTTTTCCAAACTTCTTAAGTCATTTTGTTTACAGAGTTTAGTATAAGAGCTTTGTGGTGCCACTGAAGATTTTTTTGGTGCTAAGTTTAAGTGAAGAGTTTCCATAGATTGCTAAACCATGGAAGATGGAAGAGCAGAACTTTGGATATTGTTCAGTTCTCTTCTCCTTCTCCATTCCAGTTTTTCCAATACGTTAAGTACATAATGTACTTTGTCCAATACGTAAAGATTGCAATGTTAAATCTTCTCCCATGTTTAAAAAGTGAGGGGAAGAGGGTATGTGTTACCTAAAAAATGTTTTTATTATCTGTTATAAATATGAGGAAAAGGTATATTAGTTAATATTATATAAAAATGACCTCATCATATAAAACTTTAAAAAAATGGTAGACATCTTAATCATATTTTCCCCAAATGTAAAAAGGAAAAGCTTATATAATTAAAATTGGGGAAATAACCAAGATGTTTTGTCAGAAATGACTCTCAAATACATATTTGTTATATCTTGTTCATTTCTTTCTTTTACATTATTTTTGGCACCTAACAGTGATCTCTGTAAGGGAAGATAAAATGGAAAGTTATAATTTATTAAGTTAATTCTATGTCAGAAAATTTACCCATACTTAGTCTTCATAAAATCTTTATAAGAAAATAATTAATTCTATGTTTAATTTAACAGATGTTAAAATGTAAGTTCAGAACAGGTTTAGAACACAAATAAAGAACACAGATTTTTTAAAAAGTTATACCTGTCCAGATTCAAATTTAGTTCTTCTTCTACTATTAGAACATATGCAAGTTCCATAAATTCTCTTGAACTCCCATGTTCTCATGTTTCATGGGGCTAACAATACCAATCTATCAAATTTTTCATAAATAATCAGTGTATATAAAACATGTTTAAGATACTGCCTGAATGAACTTAGTTTCTGGTATTTAAAGTATATATTTTTAAAAATTAATGTTGTAAATGAATTTTAAATTAATTAGTAATATTTAAATATAATAACTTGAAAATTGAAGAGAACTTTAAATGTAGGTATATATCAGGCTGAGCTAAGTTTTGTTGTAGTAAAAAATCACTCTATATCTCCCTATCTAGAGACAACAAAGGATTGTTTCCTCCTATTGCTACATGTTCATCTTGGGTCAGCATGTGGTTTTTGCTCATCTAAGTCACTTAGAAACGTAGTTTAATTGACACCCACAACATTTTGAGTGTTGCCATTCACTATACCAGAGCAAAGAAGGTTTTGTGAAATACCCATTGTCTTTATGACTGTCTACAAATCTTATAACTGACTCCTCACTTTCATTCATATTTCATTGATAAAAGAAAATTACATGACTGCATCTGAAATCAAGAGACAGAGAAGTGCTATCTTATCATGTATCCAGAATGGGGGAAAGCACTGGTAGTTTTGTTAACTATTCTAATACTCTTTTCTGTTATACTGGAACAACTTCATAAATTCTTCATGTTTCTCTTTTTCAGCCTACTAACCAAAAAATGATGTGAAAAATTACCAGTTCCCATATGGAACACTTTGTGGATACTAAAAATGATGGGAAAGATGATTTTTAAAAACAGAATGAAATTACATTTTCCTTCTTCACCTCCACATGTATGTTAACCCAATACTCATTCTTAAAACCAACATTGAGTCCTTAATATGCCTTGAGCATTCACTAGATCACTCATTATTATTATGTTGTAAGTTGGTGTAGGTAATATTTATTGTATCACCAGGTAGAAAAGGTGAGACAAAATGTGTAATCCAATTTCTAATGAAACAATTGGCAGAAAAACAACAATAACAAAAAGCCTAAATATAAAAACAAAAAGTGGTTATGCTTAGCCAACCCAAATGATATGAAATGGAAAAAATAAAGAAAAAAAAATGCTCACTATTGTCTAACCTGTTTAGCACTTGAAAATGACATACTTGTCAGACTCCCTGACAATGAAACATAGTTCGTAAGTGAATCCTACTGAAAATTCGGCAACTGAGAGCTAATTAGTGTGTTGGCAAAGCTGTCAGCTAGGTGTTTATATTATATATATATATATATATAATATATATATATATATATATATACATATATATGTAGAAATAATTTTATATGTATTTATATATATATATATATTATATATATATATATATATATATATATATATATATAAATGAGGGTAGATTTTAGAGATATATGAATACAATTTGGTGTCACACATACTCATATAAATATCCTTTATCTCAAACCTTTGAGAAACCAATAAAAGTTGTTGCTTTAATTTGCCATTTTTACTTGATAAATGGAGATAAAATATGCTCATATAAAAGGATTCATTCTTTTATTTAAATATATGAAATATGCCTAGTTATAGCAACTAGTGTGTGTACATAAAATATGAAATCTATTCAGAGCAGACAGGCTGTGCTTGATTACCTCAAAGGGTACTTAAATAGGAGATTTGAATTCTTTGATTGGCAAAGGTGTTGAACATGAGGAAGAGAAGATGAAGCATGTGGCGCTGAGAGCAATAGCAGGGATTTTCTCTTGCTAACGAAATGCTTTAGATTCCCGCACATACAATCACTAACAAATGCAAAGACTCTGAGGATGCAACTAAGACCGCTCTCAACTGACCTTCTAATCACAAGTACTTATTTCAGTGATTACTGCTAATCTTCACTTTAGATATATTTTTAATCATTCCAAAATCTCTGTGAAATAGTAATATCCCAGGTATAAGGAAAAAGAACCTTACTCAGAGAAGTTAAGCACCATATTCGAGATCTGAAGTGAGCAGTGATTTTAACTTGAGTTCTCATGCATGCTTTAGTCATGCAAGTCTATGTTTAGTTTCAGGAATGTTCCAGCCCTTTGCTCTCTCAGAACTTAAAACTTTTATACATGTAGTACCCTCTTCCCCTGACCTGTAAAATTCTTATTTTTTTTTTCAATTTCCAGCTAAATCATAGCTCTAATTATGGCCATTGACTCTTGATGGCAATTAGACAACCATAATGTGGTGGGCAGAATAATCACACCTTAAAGGTATCCCACATTTTATTCCTCAGAAACTGTGAATATTGCACCTTATATGGCAAAAAGATTTTACAGATGTGATTTGGTTAAGGATCTTGAGATAGAAGATTGTTATTCTGGTAGGCCCAATATAGTCACAAGTGTCCTTATAAAAGGAAGCTGAGGATCCTGTCTTGCCCTTCATGCCCAGTGCTGAGCACTTGTGACTGCTGTTTCTCTGTTTATCTGTACTTCCCAGGTGGATCCAGACCTCACAAGAGCAGAGACTGCCTTATATTCATCTCTTCTTTTTCTTCTATCCTCCTGATAGAAGAAAAGATCCAGTTTTAGGAACTGTTTCGTCCAATCTCGTCTTTGTTATTGTCCACCCTTCAAGTTGGCCAAAGGCTTGAGAGTGCTCTAGAAGTTGGAGGGAGGAAAAATGATGCCTGAAGCTAGAGGAGCAGGGAGGCTTCCCAAGAGGTGACATGAACCCAAACCTTGAAATGGGGATATAAGGGCTTTGATAGGTGTGAGAAATAGAGCAAAGTAATGAAATGGAGTCAATATATTCAAGTTGCTAAATTACTAAAATCAAGAGGTATGAGGAAACAATTCTATTCATGTAACTAGCCTGAGAACTTAAACTTTTGAACTTTCCATGCTTATGTCAATGCTTAGGTATATGTCAGACCTCCTGATAACCCGCTGATTAATCCCTGAAAGACTAGAGGAAGAATGTTCATGTATTGAGACCACCTGACATCCATCATCCAGAACACCAGTCATCTAGAGGATCTCCATCTCAGAACAATTCAGAAGCTCAGAATTCAGGACTGACTCTTCTCAAAAATTTACTTTACCATAAGAACACTTAGTTATTCTTTCTTTTTCAGACCACTCTGGGTATTGACTAGTAATATTTATAGTTTGCAAAACTTAAGACCCTTGAATAAGTATCTTATTTTTTCTAGCTGGGGGAAAAAAAAGAGGAAGATGGGGAGGTAAGAGAGGGGGCATGACAACAGAATTAGAGGTGGAAATAATACACTTTAAGATGGGGGAAGGGGTCACAAGCCAAGAATTGTAAGTCCTCTTCTAAATGATGTAGAAAGAACCCAATTCTACTGAACCTTAATTTTAGCCCATAAGAAATGTTTTGGATTCTGACCTCCAGAAATGTTAGATAATACATTTGTTTTGTTTTAAGCCACTACGCTTATTCTCATTTTTTATATCATGAGTAAGAAACTAATACACATAGCTCATCAAAACCTTGAGAAACTGATCCCTTAAACCTTAAATTAATGTCCTCCACCTTCGAAAAAATCCTTATACATAAAAATAGAATAAAGCAATGATGTCAAGATTTAGAAACGTGGGCTTATAGAGTAAACAAAAAGTCTTTGTAAATGTAATGTAAATTTTGCTTGAGCCTGTGGCACATATTTTCTCGTGCCTTTTTCTTCACCTACCTCAGTTATCTATATGCCATGGGAAAGGGAAGGCTGCGTGATAAAACCAAAAGATTATAACTATGAATCCTAGTCCTTTCACTGTAGGAACTGTCTGGAAAAAGTTAAACTCTAAAGAATTGATTTTAAAAAGTATTGTCTAGATATTATATCAAAAGAGTAATACTCTCCTGAAAGAGAAGATGACAAAGATTCCTCAGAGAGTTCTGGTGACACATATCACAAGATGACATTTGTACATCAATACAGAGTTTAAATATCTTAACTTTTAAGCATTTTTAGTACCATTTAAATATATTTTACTAAATTTTTATAAATAAGGTTTACAGTGTTATTGTAGATATTATTGGAATCAAGGCGTATTATAATTTTGATATGTTTAAAATTCACGTGGTTGCTAAATCGTTGAGATGGAATTTAAAGTCAAAATTGTTTGATTCCATAGTTTTTGTTCTTGACCACTAATGGAAGAAAGAGCATAACATTTGACTGCAATGCCTGTATAAAAGTACCTTTTTAATGTTTGACAACAAAAATGCTCAAGGTTCTGCACATCCACAAAAGAAAACCATGAAATGAGAAACCTAATAATTAAAGGGAGATTTCAGGCCAGGGCTTATCGAACTCTCTGTAAAAAAATAAAATAAAATAAAATAATTAAAAAAAAATAAAAAAGGTTTTTGTTTCTTTGTTTTAGTTTCTTTTGTTTTTTCCAGTCTGTTGAAATACCATTGCTTTATAAAACACTGTCAAATAAATTATTCTCGAATTTTGGGTTTACATCGTGATTGACTTGCAAAAACAAAAAATGATGGCTGACACTAGTTTGTGAACTACTCTACATAAAAACGTTTTAGACAACAGAGTGATTAACATAATGTATTTTTCAGAGTGTCTCTGTGTAATACAAATTAACAGGTGTTCCATATGGCCAAATTGATGTCTGATGTACATTCAGTGGAACAGCACTTTGATGCAAAAACACTTGCTGACTATTATAGACATATAAAAGTTACTGTGGAGAGGGGGTGGGGACACAGTCACTCAGGACTCCACATAGAAAGTTTTCTAAAATATCTAGTTACACTTTTGTCCTACTCTTCGATTATTACAACTTAATGCAACAGCTAATGGAGCACTCTCTATCTATCCATGCCACACTTTCTTTATAAATAACCTTTTTATGACCTTGCACTACCTCTCTCCCTAAAACTGCCACACCAGATGACCACCAGATTCATACAGCCCAATCACTAAGAATTTGTTGATTCTGTGGCTTCCAGTCCAGGCTATTTTATTTCTATTCCTCAATCTCCTTACCTGAAAAAACAAACAAACAAACAAACAAACAAACAAAACAATTTCCTTTAAAAAACTTTCCATCAAAAGATTATTACAAACAATATGTACTCTATTTGGCATAAGACAAATGTTACTAAGTGTTAGATAACACTATTTCTCATAAAGGGAAGCCATAGTGATTTCTTGGAAAATATAGTTTATTTTATTAAAAATGAGTTTAAAAATTCTTGCTTTTTATATTCAGTCTTAAATTTTCTGCCTTTTAATAGGGAGTGTTTAGACTATATATCTTTAATATAATTGTTGATATGGTTGAGTTTAAGTATATCATATTGCTTTTTGTTTTCTAATTACATTATCTGTTCCCCTTTTCCTAGTATTATGCCCTCCCTCTTTTGAACTAATTAAGTCTTTTTTCTGATTCCGTTTTATCTCCTATGTTGGCTTATCCACTATAACTCTTTGTTGTGATACTTTAATGTTTGCTTTAGGCTTTATACTATACATCTTTAACCTATCAGAATCCACTTTCAAGTAATATTTTAAAATTTAAAATATAGTGTAAAAAACTTACAATCACAGTTTCCTCTTTTTAAAATTTATTTATTTAAATTAGTTTCAAGTATACAGTACATCAGTTAGACATCTATATAGTTCTTAAAACGATCCCCCCATTGGCTCCCTCCCTCCCATTGCCCTTACCTAGCCATCATATTAATATTAACTGCATTCCCTCTGCAGTGCTGCCCATCCCTGTAATCAACTATCAACTACTAATTTGTACTTCTTTAACCCTTCACCTCATTCTCTTAGCCCCTCAACTCCCTTCCCCTCTGTCCATCAACAAATTGTCCACTATATTCGTGTCTGTTTTTGATTAGTTTGTTCTTTTTTTTCCCTTAGATTCTGCAAATAAGTGAAATCATATTTCATTTCTTTTTTCCTAACTTTGCCTTATTGTTAGACATTGTATTTTTGCATATGTTAAAAACCCCATGATGTATTTTAATTATTTTTGCTTTAAACAGTAATTTTTAAAAGATATAAAAACTAAGAAAATACTTTTATACTTATTTTCATAATTATCATTCTAATTCTTTGTCAATCTAGACATTGCTGTGATATCATTTTGCATCTGCCTGATGAACTTTATTTAGTATTTCTTGTGGGGCAGATCTACTGGTAATAAATTATTTGAGAATTTATATGTCTAAAATGCCTTTATTTTGCTTTTGTTTTTGAAGAATATTATTGTTGAGTATTAAAATGTAGACTGACAATAATTTTTATACAATATTTAGAAATGTCTTCTGGCTTGCATTTTCTGCAAAGAAATCTTCCATCATTCTTAGTTTTGTCCCTCTAGAAAATTTATCTTTTTCTCTGGCTTCTTTTATTATTTTCTTTTGGACATTGTTAATTTGATTATTCTGTATCTTATGTACTTTCTTTATGTTTGTTGTACTTGGGTTTTGTTGAACTTTTTTTAAACTCTATTTTTTTTAACTCTGTTTTTTTTTTTTAACTGTTTGTTGAACTTTTTTTTTTTACTCTTTTATATTTTCTATATCTCTACTTAAATTTCTGAACATAGGAAATGGAGATATAATAATTACTTTAATGTCTTTTTCTGCTAATTCTATTACTTGTGTTTGGGTTTCCATTGATTTATAGTTTCAGTATGGGTTGTTTTTTCCTGCTTTTTTGCATGCAGGAAAGTTTTTATATGTTACCAGACTTTATGAATTTCACTTTATTGAGTACTGAATATTTTTGAATTCCTACAAATATGCTTGAATTTTGTTTCACGATACTGTTAAATTACTTGGAGATGTTTTTTTTTGATCCTTCAGGGCTTTCTTTTAATCTTTTGTGCTCTGGCTAATATAAACCAACATCTCTAGTACTGTAAGAATTCAGAAATTCCTCTATTTAATCTTTTCAGTTGTTTATTTCTCTAACATTGAGGTACTTTTCCTCACATAATATGTGCTGATAAGTATACAAAGCTCAAGACATGAGGGGTTTTCTCTGCAACCTCTGGATTTTCGTTTTCTGAAGAGTTCTCTGGTACTCTACCTTGCAAACTATAGCTGCTTTGTCCTCTCTGAATAACAGCTCTCCTTATCTTAGAGAAAGTTCTTGGTTCCCTAGGTCACCCTCCATGAGCCACAGACAAGAAACTCTCCAGCCAGAAAGCTGGGGTACTCCTAAGGCTCACCTCATTTTTTTTGACTCTCATTGATTACTGTCTTTTGTTGCTGAATAACTGAAATCTTCAGTGGTGACCCCCCCCCCCTTAATATAGCCTGTCCTTTTTTTTTTTTTTTTTTTTTAGTTGGTTCAGGCAGGAGGGTAAATTTGACCTGTTATTCTATTTCTATCTAGGCTGGAGCAAAAGTTCTATTGAATAAAATTTTAACTTACTGCTCTTCTTGAAATTTCATATGTTACTCCATTACATTACATTAGATAAAGAAAATAATTAATGGAAAACATTGAATTTCTATAAGATTCTGTTCTGTAGACCATAAGAAAATACAAAACCTATTTAAGCAATCAGATGTTGACAATTAAAGTCCAAGTTTAATATTCTTAGGACTTCATCAGTAACTAAGTTACAACCACTGAACTATAATGACAATTGTTTACTGATTGTATTTCAGTGACCAAAGCCTTAAGTTTAAATCATAGCCAAAGTAAAAATTAGTAATAATTCTTACTTACTTTAAAAAATGTTTCCTACATAGTAATGCTTGCAGAAGATACCTAAACTCTGAATACAGTTTTTAAAAATATGGGCACCTTCTTATCAGTAAGTTATGAACACTATCAAAATCCATGAAGATTATCAACAGAAAATTGCCACATTATCCAATATAATAGTTTATAGCCACTTGGCTATGGAGCGCTTGAAATGAAACTAGTGTGATTAAGAAACAGGATTTTAAAATTTATTATTTTAAATTTAAAATTTAAAACAAATGTTTTTAAATGTTTTGGAATCACTTGAGTTTGTGAATTTATTTTTCATGTGTAAATTTTATGAATTCTAGATATTTCCAATGAAAATTCAAGTCCAAATTGAGATGTACTGTTAGAATAAAATAGGTACCATATCTTAAAGACTTTATAGAAAAAAAAACTAAAATGTTTTCTTAATAATTTTTATATTGATTATATGCTTAAATGACAACATTTTGAATATATTGGGTTAAATAAAATTTGTTATAATTTTCTTTTCATTTGTTTATTTGTACTTTTTTAAATGTAGTTACTAGAAAATTTAAAATTACATGGGTGCCTCTTATTATATTTCTATAGGACTGGTGTTGATAAAAAGGATTATGTTTTGATGTGTGTACCAAATATTCAATTTATTAAGAAATGCTTTGAAAAGTCAGCATAATTTTATGATTGGCAATGAGCTAAGGAAATTAAAACTATCACATACTCTCCAATACAAGGGACGTCTAACATATTAAGAAATTTACTGGAATTACAAATCTGAAACCTGTCACTAAATTTTGCTACTTAGGCATTTTCAACTGATGCATTAATCACCATATATCAAAGAATTGAAAAAATGAGACAACCTGTCTGTGCTTTCAGGAAGCAGAGAGAAAGGCCAAAGTGTCATCAAGGCTCTAGATATCGCTAACCAGCAACTAAATGTTCAGTAATGTATTCAAACCGTAAGTCCTTAGAGAATTTAACTAGTTGATAAACTCCTTTCCACATTAATTTTCTATAAATGTGAAAAGAAATCAGTACACACACACACACGTGCATGTGCGTGTGCGTGTGCGTGCGTGTGTGTGTGTGTGTGTGTATAGAGAGAGCCACTATGAAAAACATAGTAAAAAATATAAGGGTAGAGAAGTAAGATTACAGAAAACAATTTGTGAACAAATGCATTATATATATTATGATAGAGATTTCTCGAGACATAATGAGATAGCCTTGAATTTGACTTTTGGGAAATATATGAAGGTAAAGGCTAAGGTACTTTAACAAAGTAAATAAAATGGAAGTTTATCTCCTTTTCAAGTTCTTTCTATCTATCCATGCTTGCAGAGCAAGTGCTAAGAAACACTCATATAGTAGCCTAAGCTAATTCTGTATTTCTATATGATCTCCTAGAGTGCTGATTTTGTCTATATGGTTAAATCTAGATTGCTGCAGTATCCATATACTGATATGTGAGAATACGGAAAAATGAATCTAGGACAATTAATTTACTTTTAAGCAAGTCATAAGGAAGTCGCATATATTACCATGTTCACATACCATGAGTGAATGTGTAATGACATGACCCCACAAGCTATAAGGGAGGCTGGAAAATATGTTCCCAAGTAGGAAGTTATATGCTCAGCTAATTCTTTTATTTTGCAGTAGTGGGAATAATGAGGCCTATTAGAAATAGACAAACCTGATTCTAATTATCTAAGGGCATAGACCTTAGTTGCATAATGATAAGAATATTTTCTTACAAATGCAGAATGCCCATTGAGATTAAATCATTGTCAAATATATGTATATAACATGACAAAATTTTAACAGCAAATGTAGATTTGCTAGTTGTGTAATTTCTGTTTGAAATGCTTAAGGAAGTTATAATTTATCATGGGGAAGGTAATCTTAAGGGAAACCCAAGAGTTGTGATAATTTATGATCTGTTACATTATCATTTATAATTATACTGCATCTACAGAGATCTTTGGAAATAAAAGGAAAACGAGTTTTGCAGAACAATTTGCAAATATTATTTCTGCCTCCATTATTTCATAGCTGTTTGAGTGAGTTTCTTAGTCTCTCTGTATCTCACTTTCCCATACGTAAATAAGAGAACATATTTCCAAGATATTTTGTGGAGATTAAATGAGAAAATATATGTGAAACTACCTAGAATATGTTTGACATTCAGCATTTGTTATGTGGATGGTTAAATTAAGATAACTGAGGATCTCTAGTTGGGTTTTATATTGTGTACTATAATAGCCATATTTATTTTACATCAAGAAAGAGATCAGATCATGTGTCTAGCAGGTCATGATAAAAATTTTGTACTTTATCTTTAGACTAATGAGAAATCACTGAAGAGTTTGAAGAAGAGCAATTACAGGATTAATTTTTCATATTTTACAAAGCCACTATGTGCAGAGAAATTTAGAAATATTTGAAACTAAATTAAAATAAAAAATATAATTTATCAAAATTTGTGCAATGTACCACAGTACATTTAAGCAGTGTTTAAAGAGAAGTTTATAGCATTTCTAATATATAGCATATATTAGAAAATAAGAAAACTCTAAAATCAATAATCTAAGTTTCCACTTCATGAAACTAGAAAAAAGAGAGCATATTAAGCCCAAAATAAACAGAAGAAAATAAATAATAAAAACAGAGCAGAAATTAATGAAATTGAAAATAAGAAATGAATAGGAAAAAAGTAAAACCAAAAGCTGTTTAAAAAAAAAAAATCAATAGAATTGATCCACCTCTAGGCAGTCTAAGAAGAAAAGAGAGTTTATAAATTACTAATATCATAAATGAAAGAAAGGTATCACTACAGATCTCATGGAAATTAAAAGAATAATAAACAAATACTAAGAAAATAATCAATGCCCACACATTTGATAATCTAGAGAAAAAGGACCAATTCCTAAAAGACGCACTCTTTGAAGGATTGGAAGCAGAAAAATACTTTCTCATTCTATAAGGCCAACATTGTCCTAGTATTAAAATCAGGCAAAGACATTACAAAAAAACACTACATACCATATTTTTCATGAATATCAATGCAAATATGCTCAACAAATATGAGCAAATCAAATTAACAATATAAAGAAAATTTTACCCAACCAAATGGGAATTGTCCCACGTATGCAAGTCTGATTTAATATTGGAAATCAGTTAACATAATCTATCACCTCAATAGTCTAAAAAAGAAAAATCACATGATCATATACAGTAAGTCAAGAAAAAGACCTTGGTAACATCTTCTACCCATTTATAATTAAAACTCAGTAAACTAAGAATAGAGGGAAACTTCCTCAACTTGATAATGAACATCTATTAAAAACTTACATTGAACATACTGAATGGAAGAGAAGCTTTCCACTAATATGCAAAAAAATAAAGCAAAGATGTCTCCTCTTGCCACTCTTTTTTAACATCATGCTAAATTTTTTAGCTAATATAATAAGAGAGAAATAGGAAATAAAAAGTATGCAGATTAGAGAGAAAGAATTAAAATTGTCTTATTTTATAGATGAAATGACCATCATGTAGAAAATCTGAAAGGACTGGAAAAAAAAAACCTTCTGGAACTAAATAAGAAATGACAGTAAATTTTCAGGATATAAGATTAATATACAAAAGTCAGTTGCTTTTCTATATACTGTTAATAAATAAATAGAATTTAACATTTAAAATGAATAAAATTTATATTAACACTGCCCCAAAATAAAATACCTAGCTATAAATTGAACAAAATATGTATAAGATATATGTGAGGAAAACTCTGATAAACAAGATCAGAGAACTCTATTAATGGAGGCATATACACATTCATGTATGAAAAAACTGATATTGTCAAAGTGTCGTTTCTTCCCAAGTTGATTTATTGATTCAATGAAATCTATATGAGTCCCAGCAAGTTATTTCATGGATATTGACAAAACTGATTCTAAAGCTTATATGAAGAAGCAAAAGACCCAGAATGGCCAACACAAAATAGAGAACAAAGTTGGAGGACTGACATTACTCATATTCAAGACTTACTGTAAAGCTGCAGTAATCAAGACAGTTTATATTGGAGAAAGAATAGACAGATCAATGTAATTGAATAAAGAACATAGGAATATAAAACAATGTAAATACAGTCTTTGACAAAGGAGCAAAGACAATACTATAGAGTAAAGATAGTCTTAACAAATTGTTCTTAACGAATTGAACACGCACATGCCTAAAAAAAAAAAAAAATCCAGACACAGACCTTATACCCTTAATAAATATTAACTCAAAATAGGTCATAGACCTAAAAGTAAAATGCAAAACTTTAAAACTCTTAGAAGATAGCATAAGAGAACCTAGATGACTTTGACTGTGGTGATGACTTTTTAGATACGTTACTAAAGCCATGTCCATGAAAGGAAAAATTGGTAAGCTAGACTTTATTAAAATTAAAGACTCTGTTCTACAAAAGATGACAAAGATAATGAGAAAATAAGCCACAGATTGGGAAAAAATATTTGTAAAAGACACATCTGATAAGGACTGCTATCTGAACTATACAAGGATTTTAGAAACTCAAAAGATAGACAATGATCTAATAGACTTCTTACAAAGAATATATACAGATGGCAAATAAGCGTTAAAAAGATGCTCCACATCATATGTCATCAAGGAAATGCAAATTAAAACAACACTGAATTATTATTGCATATCTATTAGAATGGCTAACATTTAGAACACTTCACGTAAAATGCCGGTGAAGATGTGGAGTAATAGGAACTCTTGGCACAGCCACTTTGGAAGACAGTTTGGCAGATTTCTTATAAAACTAAATATGCTCTTACCATACAATCCAAAAATCACCTCTGGTCAAAGGAATTGAAAACTTTTGTCCATACAATAACTGAAACATATATGTTTATAGCTGTGCTATTTATAATCCCTTTACTTGGAAGAAACCAAGATGTTCTTCAGTAGGTGAATGGAAAATAAACTGTGTTTTATTCTGACAAATATTCTGTAATATTTTTCACCACTCAAAGAAATGAGCTACCAAGCAATGGAAAAACATGGAGGAAACTTAAGTACATATTACTAAGTGAAAGAAGCCAGTATCAAAAGGCTATATACCTTATGATTCTGATTATATGTTATTCTGGAGAAGGCAAAACTTAAGAGACAGTTAAAAGGTCAGTGGTTGCGGGAGTTGTTGCTGGTGGGGAGATAGGGAAAGATTAATGGCACACAGGATTTTTTTTTTTTTTTTTTTTTGGTGAGGCAACCGTTGGTTGACCTCTCAGATTGCAAGGGCCTTGTCAGTTTATAAACCCTTATTTTTTTTATTTTTTTTATGCCTACACACCTGATGTTCTTAGGTGGTCTCCCATCCAAGTACTAACCAAGCCCAACCCTGCTTATCTTCCAAGATCAGGCAGGGTCAGATTTGTTTAGGGTGGCATGGCTGTAGACTACAGAGGATTTTTAAGGTGTTAAGAATACTCTCTGATGCTATAATGGTAGACATGTGTCCTTATATGTTTGCCCATACCTATAGAAAGTACAACACCCAGAGTGAACTCTAGTGCAAACTATGGACTTTAGGTGGTAATGTGTCAATATTGGTTCATCAATTATAACAAATGTGTGACTGGTGGAGGATGTTGAGTAGTAGAGGCTATACATGTGCAGTGTCAGGAGAGAATGTGGAAAGTTTCTGTACTTTCCTCTTAATTTTCTATGAATCTAAACTACTCTAAAAAATGAAGTCTTTACACACACACACACACACACACACACACACACACAGACATGCACACACCATACAATTCCATTTATATAAAGTTCAAAACTATTCCATGGCATTGCAAAATGATATTGATTACCTTTTGTGAAGAGGACTGGGAGAGTGGTTGGGAAGGGTTACAAGTGATTCTCTTGGGAAGAGGTTATGTTGCACTTCTTGACCTCCTAGTAGTTTTCTGAGTTAGTTCATTTTATGATTCATGGGGCTTTACCTTTAAAAATGTCTCCACTGAGAGAGGAGAGAGACAGAGAGGGGGAGAGAGAGAGCAAGAGAGAGAGAGAGAGAAGAAATACAGACTTGACCCCATGGTCCCTGCTCTTATTTTACTCTCTCCAAGTAGCAATTATTTTTTTCACTCCTATTCTTGATTATAACCTAAGATTTCAGGCTTTAAATTTAAAGCATGGTTACACATGGTAGAAAGCTATTAGTGAGAGATCCATGATGAAATCAAAGTCACAGGATATAAAAAATAAATATAAATGAACTAAATGTTATCTTGGCCAAGAATCAATGCATATGTAGGAAAATGTACTTATTTTAATTTCTAGAGAATCTGGAAAATGTGGCATCACAGGCAATTTAACATATACAGGATATTACTTACCATAATCACACTCCCATTATAATAACTTTTATTGGGGAACATGAGTTTATATGATTTATTTTGGGGAAAAAAAGAGTATAATTGTAATGAGAGAAAATAATGTCAGTATTCATTTGAATATGTGAACATTTAGTATCGACTATACAGAAATTTCAATGGGGATTTCAAAAGTGAAATATTAGGGAATTTTAAAGCAATAAATTTAGTAAAATGAAGTTTCTTTGTTTAACTAGCAAGAATTAAGTCTTCCTCATCTTCATGAAGTGCTTAGCAGTGTTCATGTTCTTTTCCTGTAGCTACAAATAACCTTCAGGAAAACTTGATAAAAGGCCTCATCGTAGTCTAATGCTGACACTTATGTAATTAAGTATGGCTGTGTGCCTTTTGATGACTCATTTCATGGGAAAATAATCATTCTCTGAAACTTTCTGGAGAAAGTACAAAATTTCTTTTGTAGGAAGAGAGAAATCTATTTGAGACCTGTTTTATTAAAGGGGAGTGGGGATAAAATGACCTTGAAAATTTTCACCTCTGAAGATGTCTATATATTGTTTGACATTTTCTTGACAGTAGGTTATTGAGATATAATGTGGAAACTTGGCAAAAGATGCATAGATTTTTTTTCTAAATTGTATTTTTATTGAACTTCACACTTTGTGTCAAACAGCTGGAAGCTAGAAGAAGGATCTTCAGCCTTAACAAAGACTGGCTCTGATGTGACCTTGACTTTTAGGCTCTATCAAATAACAAAATAATGAATTATTATGGGCAATAGAAAAGAATAGTGGTTATTAAAAGAAGAAAGAGTCTTTTTATCTCATCTACTGAGCTTTATTCTGAAAAGCATTTTGCCATGTACAGCAAGAAGTCATATGGAGAATCAAATCACAGAACATGGTCATATTTGTTAAGGTGTAGTTCTAAGATACATCTGCAGAGTCAAGCATAATAGAGATTCTAAATATTTAAGAACTCTCATTTTCCCACAGATTCCTCTAATTTCCAATATGTCTGGGATGCCCTTAAAGCTTCTATTAGAGGCTACTAGCACTCATCCACTATGATCAACCATAGCCCATCTATGTTGATAACTTTATGTAGCCAGAAAGAAAAACTTTTTTTTCACCAAAGTTTTCTTCCCAAACTTTGCCATTACTTTAATTTTACAACTTTATATACTATCATAACTCTAATCCAATGCAATATCATTGTGCAATTATCTTTTAAACAATAGACTACAATAAATTTTATCCAACTTACTTGAAAGTTTATGTAAATTTTAGGTAAGAAGACTAGAAATAGTATGTTACATCATTGCATTATAAGTGATGTAGTAAAAGAAAACATGGTTTGAGGCAACATTTGTCTGATTCCAGAGCCAACGTTTATCCAGTACCTGACTCTCAAGACATTTTCCTTTTAGAGTATTAAATGAATGAATGAATGAATGAGTAGTAACACCTCTCACCAACTGCTAATAGTACACATAAATTATGTTCCTTTTGTGACCATCTATTCGTGACATAGTTAATCTTAGGAGTACCATCCATCTTAAGGAATTGGTTAAACTAAGTGCTTTTGGTGGTCACAAACTCATTGTTCAGTTCATACATTAAAAATAAATAAATAGGCCAGCCTTTAAGGACAGTGACTCAAGGTGACAGCTGGAATGAGCTTTGGAGTAAAAATCCCTCATGCTGGAAGAACTTAAAAGAAGGCCAGAAAAGAACAGGATATAGTAAGTTTAGTTGGGGTCTAGAAGATGACAGATATGACACACGATATATAGGGATGCTAATTGGTCCTCCAAGAAAAATTTATGAAAACTGAAGTTGCCGCCTTAAATAGAATGTGAATCTCTCTCTCTCTCTCTCTCTCTCTCTCTCTCTCTCTTTCTCTCTCTTTCTTTCTTTCCTTAGACTGCGACTACCTTCCAAGTTATTGTCCTTGACCACTCTCCTCAACTACCACCTTTGCCCTAAGTAAAGATTATAAACCCTTGCTCCACTTTGAAATTGGCCTTTGGTGAGGAATTCAGGGCTTTCCTCATACCTTTTCTCCCCAACCTTAATGGAGGAGTACAACTTTTCCTTCCTCTTCTTCAAGGTCCTTTTTGCAATGTACACTACTCAATACATTCTGTGACACTTCCTCACTTTAACTAGAGACCATCAGAAGTTGTAAAGAGTCTCTGACTTCCCTCATTTAATTTTAGAATCACATTTAATTACTCTGCATCAGCCTGAAAAATGTATATTAGGTCGTTAGCCTTTAGCCTTGCCGTGCTCTACTGTCATCATTAGCTGATATATATATATTTGTGTGTGTGTGTGTGTGTGTGTGTGTGTTGTGTATGTATATATGTGTATATATATATATATATATATATATATATATATATATTTTTTTTTTTTTTTTTTAAGCTCAAGTTTTGATATGGTGAAAAGAATAGTCACCACGGTGACTCAGATTTGCCAGCTTTCAAAGTCCTTGGTGGTTAAACTTGGGGAAAAGCCACATGAAGAAACTTATAAGCACAAATAATTCCTCTGAATGAATTTTATTTTTCTGTTAATTGCTTTTGCTCTTAAAAACTTAAAGAAGTTTTAAGTTTTTAAGTTTTAAAGTCTTCTTAAATTAAGAAGTCTTAAACAATTGGGCTCTCATTCGGTCGTCCTTGAAATCCATTTGGATCTAGTTTGGAATCTGACTATTGGAATAAAAGGAACTTTGAAATTCAGTATATGCTTTGGTTTGCTGCTCCTGGTTTTCTGATTTTCAGCAGGGATTAAGAAGAAACTGCAGGGTGACTACACAAACTTGGAAGGCTTGACTTACTGGTGAATTGCTACATTTTTTCACTTTTCTGATAAGAACCACTAAATGCTGAAAATGTTGATGCATACAGAAATAAAAGTATTTAATTGTGTTCTGATACATATATATTTACAGAGATAAATACATACATATTGTGGTATAATAAAAAATATATTTAGTCTTTGTCCACACTTAC
The DNA here is from genome assembly GCA_003508835.1 of Eonycteris spelaea. Taxonomy (NCBI): domain Eukaryota; kingdom Metazoa; phylum Chordata; class Mammalia; order Chiroptera; family Pteropodidae; genus Eonycteris; species Eonycteris spelaea. The sequence goes on from PUFA01000046.1 coordinate 7,100,252, forward strand.
TAGCAGATAACTCGTAAAACCCCTGTAATTTCCTAATTTATAAGGTTGATAGGAGTGTCTTTTGTTCTAATGAGGTGATTCCTAGTGGATTTTTAGATATCTTCAGAATGGAGGATGATCACCAGAAAGACCAAGTCCTGATTAGAAGCTTGGAACTTTCAGCCCCAAGTAAAGATTAGTCAATCACCAGGGGCCAATGTTGTAACCAAGTATGCCTGTGTAATGAAACCTTTATAAAAATCCCTAAATTATGAGTTTTGGAGAATTCCCAGATTGGCTAACACATCCATGAGCTGGATGCCAATTGCAAGTCTAGATTATTACCAGTGCTTCAACTTACTGAATATAAATAGGATGTTCCCATGACCCCTTCCTCAAATCAAATTATTTTGATAGAGCTGTTCACAAGACTTAGGAGAAGTTTACTTAGTAGATTTCCAGTTTATTAGAAAAGGGTAATTTCATCAGGAACAGCCAGATGGAAGAGATGCAAAGGGAAAGATATGTGCCCTCTAGGTCATGTCTCTCAGTGTCTTCAAGTGTTCACCAATGTGTAAACTCCCTGAACTCTGTCCTTTTGGTTCTTATGAAGGCTTTCGTTAAGTACACAATATTGAGTAGATCATTTGTCATTGATGATAAAGTCAATCTCTAGCCCCCTATTTTCCTCCCTGGACGTGGGAGGGAGGGTTGAATTGAAAATTCCAACTCTCTGATCATGTGGTTGGTTTTCCATCCTTAGGGTCTTTTCAAAAATTACCTCCTTACTATAAATTCAGGTGTGATTGAATGGGGATTGTTATAAATAACAAAAGACACCTTTATTTCTCTTTTTATTTGGGAAATTCCAAAGGTTTTCCTAGACTCCTAGTTTTTTGCCAGGAACAGGAATGAAGAACAAATATATATTTTTTATTGTAAATCACAGTATCACGACCATATAAGCTTCATGCCAGTTTATAGTTTTCATCAATCATTTATGACAGATTCTTAAAATCAGAAATTTTCTACTTAGTTTTTATGAATTCTTGAAAACAATTTTTATTTAGGCATCTCTTGAACTTCTAGAATTATATACACTAGTTAAATGATTTGAAATGGAGAACAGTTTCTTTTTCTTTTGGTATTGGGCATTCTAAATAAAGTAATTTATTAATTTTACACTAAATAGTATTAATTTGTACCATCAGGTCTCTAGGACACTTGCACAAACCAATGCATATTGGAAGTTATACAAGGAGGTCTTCAGAATGCTCGATTATATTTGGCAAGTAAAACTTTTCCAAGAGAGAATATGAGAGAAAAAGAAGAATTCTGGGGTTATTTCTTAAAATGTTTTTCTTTTTTTTTTTTCCCCCAACCACCTTTCAGTTGTATCCCTGCATAACCAAGGAAAGATACCTATTCATTTTACTTGCAGAAAGGACAGATTTGTCAGTGCTTCAGATGTGCCAATGTTAAATAATCCATAATTTTTATTTTTGGGATATTGTAGAAAATAAATAAACAAATATGGTCAAGAACATTTCAAGGGTCCAGATGGGTAGAAAGGTCTGCCTATTCTGATATTGAATGTAGGGAGGAATAAAGTGGAAACAAATATCAAAAAGTACCCTTTGGTAGCTGACAAAATTATAGAAATAAATTATGCAAATTATACTTTTGACTGTATCATAGATAAATAAGTGCACCAAGGATAATAAAAACGTATTGTTAATTTTAATTTATATTTGCCTAATCTTTTACTTACTAGAAACTAAAATACTACATTTGACAATGAGAATTTTGGTTATTTTAATAAGAAATGTAAACTTCAGCACAAGTAATCCATTTTATAAAAATTACGAATTACATTGTCTTTAAGTATATTAACAAAGATTCAACTGATCACCCAAACTCAATATTTAGTATTTCTGGAATTTCTATGGAATTTTTGATACTTTAAAACAAGTATTTTAAGTTTTGGACACAACTGAGATACAAGAAAATTGTAGGTTTAGGTAGTGTTTCAAAGGTTCTTGAAGTTGTAGAAAACAGAAACAAAATGAGTTGTGGGAATACACCCGACAAGCTATAAATAAGTAATCATATTTTTCACATTTTGATCTACAAGAGTTTTGTTGTCCTTTTTCTCAGCCAGAGCACACTTTACAGTTTATTGTATTTTATACTGACTTTTAGTAGTTTGTCCTGGTGAATTTACACTTACACACACACACACACACACACACACACACACACACACACACACACACATATGCTTTATTACTGTTTTTCCAGACCAGTTAATCAACAAAATTCAAGTCAGAGAGGGGAATTGGTCATCTACATAAGGAGATACATTTTAAAACTTTGAGAAATGTGACATGCTCTAAGAAATTCTCCTTTAGAGCATCTATCATTTCACAAATTCATTCAAATAGAAGACTTTTAATGACACTGACAAGTCCTTCCAGTAGCTCACTGTTTGTTGGGCTTAGCTTTCTTGTCAGAATCAATCAATGGTCTTCAGAACAAAATATCAGCAGTAGTAAAACTAAGAGAAAGGAAAAGAGGCATTTTATGGTCCAGGATGCATTTCAGCCAGCTTAAACTCTAAGTGACAGATGAGGAATTTAAGCTGCTCAGTATAAATCTGCAAATGAGGTGTGCGAGAGAGGTTTTCATTGAAATGAGTCTTATTTCACACAGACTTCTGTATCATCCTCACATGCTCTCTGACTCTCATTAATGGACTTGCAAAGTATAAAACTTCTACATAATTATTCACACTTCCTATAATGTTTATGTTTATGTGACATATGAATCTCACCAGTAAAACATCTTGAAAGAGTATTTGAACTAAAAAGTATATTCATAACATGAATTAAACAAGAATTCTGTTTGATCTTTCCAAGAGAAAAGTGTACTTACATTTTCAAATGTGATCATTTATTAAAGGGTCATAGTTTATGTTACACATTGCTGAGATCATGCCTGCTTGCCAGGGTGCAGGCTTGGGCTACAAGTGAATAGATTCATGAACGAATCTTAGGATATATATTTATTATTTGACGAATCTTTTAATTCTTTGTGAATGTAATTACTAGAAACATGCTTTTGATGAATATCTCCAGGGCTTATAATAAAATAAGTGAAAATCATTATTTAGAAGTCTAGATTAATACTATTGTTGCCATTGGGGGCAATTCGAACTATGGTGTGCCCCAATGTCAGGGGGAGGGATAATGCTGCAGAAGTATAATTAGCATTTTTCCTCTGTTCTTCCTCATTGACACAGTGAAGAATCACAGGTTAGTGAGATTTAGAAAAGATTTATTAAAAGTATATTTCAGAAAGACAAAGCATGCTCCAAGGAAGAATATGGTTTTAGTGAAGAGAGCTAAAAAACCCAGAATTGGGAATGTCTGAATTATATTTGGACCATCATGGGTGGTTCCAAGGGCATTCCTAGGTGATTTGCAAGTGAGGCCATTTTGATTGACACTTGGCTGCTGTATAACACTTTGCCTAGTGCACATGCGCTTACCTAGACTTCAGTCTCTTGTAATTAGATTCATGAACTTCCAGGCATAAACTAATATTATAATGACAGTATAATGAGGCTTAGATTGTGGACATATTAAGGTAGTGCCTTCTGTGCTAGCCTCTGTGGCCCGATTAAACCAGCTAAGACTATAACCCTCCTGTCCTTTGTTTCTGGAGATGCAGGAAGGATTCTCTTGACTACCAATAGGGTATTCTTTGGGTGGCCTCTAGGCTGGGCCTCTATTCCTTTGTTCCCCTGTTGCTCATGTCTCACTAGCTACCTAACATTGTCTCCATGTTACTTGTATTATTTTAAATGGAATATCCATAATTGGATTCCTCATATGGCTTCTTTTATTCTTATTATTTTCAAAAAATTTGTGTTACTCTTTGTAAATTGGCACATGTGTATACACAAACTATTTTTACAACACAAAATATGCTTAATATCTGGGTATTTAAATTTCAAGAAAGATAAAAAGCATTATTAAAAGAAAAATGAAACTTAAAGACTTAGAATTATTAGAAAATTGTTTCTTATTATGATAAATTAATATAGTTTGTTATTTCATATTTGTATAATGAAATAATTACTCTCTTATAGCTATTTTTATGTAGGTGGAATCTACATGCCTTTTTAAAAATTCAATTTATACAATAGAAGACTAAATGACACTGAGATTGCCATGACCTACCTTGGTGACTTTTACAAGCTGAAAGTTTTAGTCTTATGATTTATGTTTAATAATTTAACACATTAATAATATTTTAGATGTGAATTGTTGAACATAAGCATGCAGATTATTTAAATGAATATTTAATTTTTATTCACCTTGCCAGAAGACAGAACATGCATTTAATTGCCTGATATGAAAAATGGAAAAAAGATCAGTAAAAGTTGTAATGTAAAAGAAGTTTAAAATAAAATATGTATATCACTTAGTTTTTGGGCCACAAAATAAATAATAATTGGCTTGGCATTTGATAGCATGTAATAAAAACTGTAGTAAAATTTCACCTTACTTTTCAACTGGGGAAGAATGGGTCTATATGAGGCACATGCTCAAATGTACATTTTAATTTGAATCTTTTTTTATTCTGAATATCTTAAATAACATTATGAATATTTTATGTAGTGAGTATAGCATTGTGCATAGAATGGATACCTGGCAAATAATATTTCTTTTGTATTTTAATTCTGTGTTGATTGACAAAAAAAAAAAAAAACCACAAAAAAAAAACACTCTGGAGAAAACTATCCTTAAGGCAGGATGGTGGGGGAGGGGGGGACACTGACCCTGTCCACTCCCAACCCTCCATATTACTGTGAGCAACACTTTGAATACTGAAAAAAAAGAATATTTTGATAATAACATGAACAGTGAAATTTATGATGGAACTAAAGTCTAAAATACACAGTCCACCTTCCTGTATGCTGGATACTTTCCTATCTTCTAGGAGTAAGTCAGCAATTTAGGAAAAGATGTATCACTCACACATGCATACACACATACACACATGGAGCTTCATGATAACTATATTCTAGAGACTCATACAGGGTGAATTACCATGATTTGCTTTTGCAAACTAAAATTTTTTGACTATGATTCACATGCTGAATTCTGTTCTATAGCAAATACTACTTAAAGAACCTCCAGTGCTCTTGGAGTACTTAGTGTAGCAGGCAGTGATTGGTGAGAGTTGATATGGGAACAGCTACTATTGAGAATTTTCAAATCAAGCTGTAGCATTTCCCTTGATGTCCATTTTCACCTACCTATTCTGTTTTTCTTCTTTATGCTTTTTTCTGCTCTCATCTCTTTAGCTTTAAAAACCAAGATTGTGGGTAAGGGCATAATCAAGACTAACGAGTATTATTGCCATGGGGCTACTTCCTTTCCTGCCCGTCCCACACCTTTTCATACCTATCTCGTCCTCCCATGTCCAGCCTCCATTCTTTTGTACATATGACTTGATTTAAATTGTCCCAATTTTAAATACATACTATACATAGAGAAAAGTCTGTCCTTCTACAGTAGGCTATAATTTAAAGAAAAAAAGAACACTCAATATAAAATCTTTTTTTTTGTATGTGGAAATGGGGATAAATTCCTTTAAATTATTGGACTGAAATTACGCCTGTTATCTCATCTGCAATTTTCTCTGATTGGGGAGAATTATTTCTATCTTATTCAGTTTAGCTACTGGAAAACTTAGTTTCAAGATCTGAAATTTGGGAACATTGTATGTTTCAGGTACTAACCTCTACATTTTTACTTTCTTATGAATCAACAATATGTTTAACTAAAATGAAGAGAACTACGTTTATATTAAAAAGAAAAAGGAGTAAATGACTACCTTTACATTGTTTAATTAATGTATTCTAGGCACCCAGATTTTTTCCCTAAAAATGTAGTTTGCCACACTTTTATTTGAGTAAAAGCTTTGATTTATTTTTCTTCCTTTCTTTCTTCTCTCTTCCTCTCCCTCTTTCTCTCCTGCCCCATTTTTTTTATTGTACACACATCTTTATAGAAGCAAACATAAAGACAAACTCCATGTAAAATGCCTACAACCAGGTAGAATGTTAGAGAATATTTCCCAAGTACAAGCCAAGTCTCCAACTCCCTTGAAACTCACAGCAATATGTCATATAACATTCAAGTTAGCTCTTTGAGGTTCTTACTGCCTGGAAACTTTCCACTTAGGATTTATACACAAGGATACCGACGAGTTTATATTTTTAGAAACTTCTTGAAGAATAAGAAACTAAAGTGTTTTTTTGGTTATCTTTCTTTTTTTTTTTTAATTTAAAGAGATCATGCTGATGTTATGATGAGAGGCACTGTTGAATTTTATAGTTAGATCATTGGGTGACATTTTTATTTTAAACAAATATGCAAGCTATAAGTTGATGAGCTAGGAGCTTGAGTTCCATCCCAGAGCTGTCATAGTTTCCTTTGCTGTAATGGATATGTCATCTGAACCCTGTCTGCCTCCATCTTCTTCTTAGTAATACCAGAATAAGACTGTGGTGCTTACTGACCTCAGAGGGATAACATAATAAGTATTTTAATGATGGAAATACACTTTTAAATATCTAGGGAAATTGCTTAACCATACATTCATCATTTAAAAAAATAGAAGGTCTTTTGTACTTATCACAAAAGACAAGGCATGTATTTGTGGGCTAAAAAAAAAGAACTAAGACATTTTTCTTTGTGTTTCTTGGCTTCCAACACAAAGACTTCAGAAAGCAACCTGACTCCCACACTATTAGATGACTCCTGATATTTCTGAGATTTTCATTCTGTGAAACAAATTGTTGCTATCATTCTCAAATGATTCTCTAAAGTAGTAAGATTGTGATTGTATTGAAGTATGAAAGCTACAGAGTTAAAACAAAAATCTATTTAAATGCAAAGCAGGTAAATTTTACAAAGTTAATATAACCAATAAGAAAGATAGCAGAAGACAACACTTCAAACCATTAATTGAATAAGGGGCCTCAAAATTCATTAGGCTATACCACTTTCTCTTGTTAAATGGTATTGGTCCTTTAGAAATGTACCTTATCCAATATCTGCTACAATAACTCCTCTTAGGGATTATGAGAATTCAAGCCTTTCCTCTTGTGACATTTACTCCTTTACAGCTCAGAGCCAAAGTGAATTAGTTCTTCCCACACAAGGAAAATATCAAATTTCAAGGAACACAAGTTTAGTGTTTATATATAGTCATTTAAAACTCTCTGAATTAAAGATATTTGTTGTGTTTAAATGATGTCTTGCTAACTCAAACATTTAACCCTTAAAGTGCCATACCTAAAACACAGATCTGTTAAATAACAGAAGTTCAACTGAATAAAATTTAAAGATGTTACTGGTTTATTAAAGGATTCACGAATCAGGCAACATTGATCTACCAAGTAGAAAGGAGCTCTGCCAAACAGAAACAGAAAGGTTTTTAAATATAGAAAGGGGTAGAAAAAAAAGTTATTAGCAAAGAATTTATCATTTCAGGCAAAGTTGTCCTTCAAAGGTAGAGGGAAGGGGCCTACTGATGGTTACCTCCCTGGGGTGACCAGGTAATTGCAGGTTGATTGGTTAAAGGTTACATTTCTGGGAGAGGTTAAGATCACAATTAGGTTAAGTATTAAGTCTCAATTTGCTGACTTGGAGCTTAGCACATGTGACTCCATTTTGGGCCTGTTGTTTCTTTTAACAGGTCTATATTTGGTAAAAGAATATTTTAATATGTTTTTCTTAGTATAACTGACGTTAAAGACATATGGATGAATCACATGTCTTTGCAAATTGATATTGGACTCATATAGATAACTACAGTGAACTAAGACTTGAAAGCCCCTTTAAATGTAAAGAATAAACATAACAGATTTATTAATTTAGATAAAGTTTTAAAGATTATCTGAATTTTTTGTTATTTAATTTTTATACTTTTATTTTTTTCAGTTATAGTTGACATACAATATTATATTAGTTTCAGGTGTACAGCACAGTAATTAGACATTTATGTAACTTACAAAGTGATCACTCTGATAAACCATCTGACACCATGCATAGTTATTACAATACTACTGACTATACTCCTCATGCTATACTTTATATCCCCATGACTACTTTGTAACTACAAATTTGTACCTCTTAATCTTCTCCCCACTTGACTCATCCCTTCACTCCCCCAATCTGATAACCATCAAAATGCACTCTGTATGTATGAGCTTGTTTCTGTTTTTTGTTTGCTTATCCTATTCTCTAGATCCCACATATAAGTGAAATCATATGACATTTGTATTTCTCGGTCTGACTCACTTCACTCAGCACAATACCCTCTAGGGTCTATCCATGTTATTGCAGATGACATTTCATTCTTTTTTATGATTGAGTAATATTCCATTGCATATATGTACCAACTATTCTTTATCCATTTTTCCATTGATGGAAACCTAGGTTGCCTCCACAGCTTGTGCTCTTGTAAATAATACTGCAATGAACATATGAATGCACATGTCCATTCGAAGTAGTGTTTTGGGTTTCTTTGGATAAACACCCAGAAATGGGATTGCTGGGTCTTTCTTTGTCTCTTGTTATAACCTTGTTTTAAAGTCCATTTTGTCTAGTATAAGTATTGCTACACCAGCGTATTGGGGGGAGGGAGCTCCATTTTTATGAAATATCTTTTTCCATCCCTTTCATTTCAGTCTGTGTGTGTCTTTCAATCTGAAGTGAGTTTCTTACAGGCAGCATGTATAAGAGTTTTATTTTATTGTCCATTCAGCCACCCTATGTTTTTGATTAGAGCATTTAATCCACTTACATTTAAACTTATTGTTACTAGATATGTAGTTATTGCCATTTTATTATTTATATTTTAATTTTTTTCCCCTTTCTTAAAGAAGCTCTTTAACATTTCTTATAGCACTGTTTTGATGGTGATAAACTCCTTTAGCTATTTCTTGTCTGGGAAGCTCTGTATCTGTCTTTAGTTTATAAATGATAGCTCTTCTGGGTAGAGTAATCTTGGTTGTAGGTCATTGCTTTTCATCACTTTAAACATTCCATATCAATCCCTTCTGGACAGAAATGTTTCTGTTGAGAAATCAGCCTACAGTTTTATGGGAGCTCCCTTGTAGGTACTGTTTTTTAGATTCTTCTATAACTTTTGACATTTTAATGCATGTAGGTGTGGATATTTTGGGGTTCATCTTGTTTAAGACTCTCTGTGCTTCCTAGGTTTGTATGTCTTTCCTTTGTCAGGCTAGGATAGGGAAGTTTTTCATCATTATTTTTTTCAAGTAGTTTTTCAATTCCTTGCTCTCTCCTCCTTCTGGTACCCTATGATGTGAATGTTGGTAAGCTTGATGTTGTCTCAGAGGCTACTTAAATTATCCTCCTATTTTTAGATTCTTTATTTTCTTTTTGCTATTCTGGTTGGTGTTTTCTGCTACATGATCTTCCAAATTGCTAATTCAATTATCTGCTTCATCTTATCTACTGTTGCTTCCCTCTAATATATTTTTTTATTTGTTATTTCATTTTTGTTTTTGACTGGCTCATTTTTTATGTTTTCTACTTCCATTTTTGTTTCCTCTCTCTTTGTTGAAGTTCTCACTAAGATCATTGAACACCCATGTAACCAGTGTTTTGAACCCTGCATCCGGTAGATTGCTGATTTCCATTTTGTTTAGTGTTGTTTTTTGATTTTTTTTTCAGGAGCTTTGCTCTGTTCTTTCATTGAGGACATATTTCTTTGTCTCCCCATTTTGGCTGTTTCCCTGTGTTTGTGTCTATATATTTGGTAGAGCTGCTATGTCTCCTGGTTTTAGTAGAGTAGCCTTTGCAGTCAATGTCCAATGGGGTCAGCGGCACTGTCTCCCTGGTCACCTGAGCCGGGTGCTCCAGGTGTGTCCCTTGTGTGAGTTGTGTGTACCCTCCTGCTGTAATTGAGCCTGCTTGCTGCCTGCATACAATGGGAAGGATTGATTCTCTGGCTGATTGATTGTGAGGACTGGTCATAATTACAGGAGTTATTGTGAAGGGGCTGACCCTACAGAGCAAAATTTGATTTAGCAGATCTCTGGTGCCTGCCCAGTGTGCCCTTTGGGTGTGTCATTTGTGGAGGTGGTTGGCTGGTGCTCCAGATCAATTCAAAGCAACCCCAGGAATGCGAGCTTCAGGGCATCCTGGGAGGGACCTCATGCAGGCTAAGTTTAGCTGCTGTTTATAACCTTCCTGGGGCTACTGGCATGAACCACAAAATATCTGCAGTTGACTTCCACTGTGCTGAGCTTAAAGGTCGTTCAGAGAGACTAAACTATGAACCGAGGCTAGCTCCTGTTAGTGCCAGGCTTGGGCATGCTTAGCAGGAGGTATAGGGCACTCTGAAACTAGATGCTACTTGTTTGGGGTTTGTGATCCTTTGAGAGAGCTTAGGAAAGTCCATAGCATGAGCCAAGACAGGCCATTTGTATGGAATAAGCCACTGGAAGTGGCTTTGGTGGGCCATCAAGTTGGTTAGGTCAGGGTCTCAGGGAATCACCAAGGCAGGGCAAATTATGTTCACTAGGTTGCTGGAGATTCAAATATGGTGACTGCTGGAGTCTGCATGCTATGACAGGTGAAGGAACAATGCCCTCTGCCCACCTTCTGTCTAGAAAAATGGCTGTCCCTCCAGCCCTTGCCCTGAAGCCAGACAATTCAGTTCCTTCCAGTATATCTCAGGCTCCTTTTGAACTGCTGACCCAGAGCTGGAGCATGGAGTGAGTCTGTCAGTGATTAAGTCTGTATGCAGTCCCTCTAAAAGGATAGCCTGGTACTCAAGCTGACCTCTGTCTCACTTGGCTACAAAGTCTGCTGCTTTTTACAGCCCAAAGTTGCGGGACTTCATTTCCCAGGACTGGTGCTCTAGGCTGGGGACCCCAGTGTGGAGGTGGGAACCCTTGCTCCTCAGGGGGGGACCTCTGCAGCTGAGATATCCCTCCCAGTTCTCAACCACCACACATGGGTGTGGGACCAATCCATTTTGCATCTCTACTCTTTACGATTATCACTGATGCTTGTTCTGTAGATCAGTTTTAATTTTGATGTGGTCCTGAGAGGAGGCCAACATAGTGTTTACCTACTCCATCATCTTGACTAGAACTCCCCCAAATTATCTGAATTTTCTGTGATTGTATAAATCTATTATTTTTGTGAGATATTAAATGTGTACATGAAATACATATATAATTAATATTTATGCATATTAACATAAAGTGTGAATGACAAATTATTAAAGACATGGACATTGGCTTATTAGCTCTTTTTACCCTTAGCACCAACCATTTTATGACATTATTAATTATCTATAATACTGTCATTAAATAAATCAATTATTCATTTTGGATTATGTGTATCAGTTAATATTGAAAGTTTTAAACTATATATGAATATAATATGGATTCCAAAAAACAGAGAAGAGCCACATTGATAATTCAAAAGCCTAAAATATATTTAAAATTTTATATTCAGGAATAATTTTAACCTCTCCGCAAATTAAACTTTTTCTGTAGCAGAAGACTGTTGATTTTAATAGAACAGAGTAAACTGCAAAACAGAGTCAGAAACCTTTAAATCCTAATCTCTGCTTTGTTACTTACTTCTTAGCCTCAGGCAAGGCACTGAAGCTCTCATTTTATTCAGATGTGGGATAATCATATTTACCTAATTTATATGGTATTGTGTGTATTAAGTAAACAATGATTATAAAGCTCTCTGAAGACTATAGAATATGCTATAAATACTGAGCCAAATTCCTCATTTAATATTTTCTATTTGGTTATAGACACAAAAAATTCAATATCTATTGGAACAATACGTGAGGAGTAACTGATAAAAAGACCTTGGAGACTGTTTGGTGGGCAGAATACCATTATACAATTAAGAAGATATTGTTTGCCCCATATATCAGAGCTAATGTTTCTCAGTTGCTGAGACAAGCGAATGGTTACATAACCATCAACGAATAGTTATGAAATCCAATTTAAATGTTGTCTTTTATAGTAAAGAATAGATACATGTAAAATTAATTTAAAAATATATAATAATTATATTCACCAAATTTCTGAAAAATTGGGATTAGAATCGCAGATAAGTCCAAATTGGAGTATCTTACATACAATAAAACACATTTATCTCTAATTATTAGCTATAGGTCATTGGTCCAGGCTGGTATGGATTGCCATAGTGTCAGATGCAGTTCTTCTATCATATTTTTTTTCATCCTCAACATGTGGCTTCTACAATATTGTCTAAACACCTCTAGCAAATATCTTTCTTTCCCATACAGGAAGAAAAAAAATGATAAAGAACAGTCAGAGCAAACACACACTAGCAGAATTTTAAAGAAATCTTAAAGAAGCTTTCATATGACTGCATATATCCAATTAAACGCATATACTTAGTCATATAACTATACCTAGTGATGGGATTCAGAATACACTACTCCAAAATATAGCATTTGGCATATTAAATATCTTAAGCTAAAGGAATTAACAACAACAACAACAAAAACCCAGCAAAAGCAAGAAGGTAACTCTGACCCCTTGTCTTTCTTCCCTGAAACAGTTCTAAAAACTTCTGCATGAAAGTACCCTCCTTTGACCAGGAGAGAGGAAGACATCCTTGTCACCAGAGACAGGGAATTTGGGGCCAAGAAATTGATACTAATCATCCTTGTTAAACTAACCCTTATCTTCCTAGTTACTTCTTTACCATTTACTATCCCAAGTTTAAACTCCTTTGTCTTGCAAATCTCACAAATTTGTTTCTTCCTTTAAAAGGTATAAAAGCTTCCCATGCAAGACAGTTCTTTGGGTCTTCATCGTCTCATGAAGGCTATCATGTACTTGTAAAAAAAATATTAAAATGTGTATGCTTTTCTCTTGTTAATCCATACCAGCCCTGGACCAATGAACTGTAGCTAACAATTTTCTCTTGTTAATCTCTTGTCTCTGTCAATTAAATTTTCAGACCCAGCCAGGGACTCTAAGAGGGTGAGGAAAAACTTCCCCTACTACTTGCATTAGCTACAAAAGAAGTTAAAAAATATATATTCTTTTTCGAGTGCTATGTGTCAAACTACACATTCTATTACTCTGAAAGGAGAGAATAGATTCTGTGGTATAACTAAGAGTTCTGTAGTATAGCCTTAACATTAACAGGGAATTTTAGATTGTTAAAATACAGAGCTATATCTCACAATGTAAAGAGCCACAGAATATCTACAAAAGAAATTACAGATAGAAGTTTTTTAGTAGAGCACAAGTGTGTCACATGACAAATTACAAATATATATATGTAACTAAATAGCTACACTGGTTTGTTTATTCTTACTTAATCAGTTATCCAAAAGAGGACTGTGGTCCTAGAGAGATAAAGATAGGGTCTAGATCAAAAAATTACTAAAAGGAGAATTATAATTTAAATTCACTGGAATGATTATATTGAACAGTTTTGTTGGATCTGATATGATGTTCCTGAGGATAAGGTAGATATATAATTTTTATGTCAGGGGACTAGCTGCCGTAGTCTTCTATGGGTCCAGAGGGCACTCACTTTAGCAGCTTGTATTAGAAACAGATTGTTTATTGTATTAAAGATATTAACTGATTAGAGACACCAGGTGGGACAATGAAAAGTTTATTGTCTCTACCAGGAAAAAGAGCGTTCAAAGCCTTACTGTTTTAAGTAAATTCAGGGCAAGAGAAAAATTCCTAATGTTTATTGAGAAGCTACTACGTGCCGTATGTGCTCGGCACCTCTTCACATATTGCTTATTTCTTCACATATTCATGACAACACACTTATAAGATAGATATAATATTCATTTTCCAGCTAAATACAGGGAATTACAGAAAGTTAAACTATCTGATTAAAATCCAACAGCATGTTGAGTCACAAACCAGGAATTCAAAGACAGATATATTGGTCCCTCAAGTGAATGTCCCTTCTACTACGATGACACATATCCAAAGAGGTCCAGTAATGTCATCTTTATATTTGAAGACACTGATAAATGTCAATAAATAAAATCAAAATAAAAGTTATAAGTTCATTGTTATAATTATCCATACATTAGTTAACACAGTGATTCGAGTAATCCATGTATTTTGCCAAAAGTATATAATTATTTCAGTATTTGATTTAGGCCTAATAGAGTAGTTCTCTAAAGGTGAAATAAAAGGAGGTATTAAACATCAGTTAAAATATTCATAATGAATCACACACTAATCAGTGATATATAAATGTTTATCTTCAAAACTGTGAAATACATATTGGAAAAAATGTTTACTCTGATTTGAGGAATGTACCTTAAGGTAGGCCCTACCATGTGTTTAGTAGGAGGGTAAATTGTTGCTACCTTTTTGGAGAGAAAATTCGTGGTATAGCAAGCATGTTTGAAATTTCCTTACCCTTTGATCATGCCCTTCTAAGCATATAATTAGAGATTAAGACACATATTTATACATAAGGATACTTATTGTGGTGTTATTTAAATGAGTAAATAGGATCAAACAAATCTCAAAAAAAAAAAAAAAAAAAAAGTAAATACTATCTAAAGCATTGGCTCTTAAAGAGGGTCTTTAAAATAACTTATTTTTTTCACCTTACTTAGGATTGTGTCAAGAGTTTGGAATTGATAAAAATGTGGTTTCTACACTTTGCAGTTGATACCTTTTTAAAATAACTTGACCAAATAATTTCATCTTTCTTTGTGCCTTGGTTTCCACATTACAAGACAAAGACATCAATGATAAACTACCTCCCAGTGATATTTTTGAGCATTAGTTAATGTTTGCAAAGCCTCCACAGAGAGCAGAGGATGAATAATGAAATAGACTCTCAAAGTACTATTATCACTCTCATCTTTCTCATTAGTCTCTAAGAGGCTTCATGCCAACTGTTAGCATTTCAGCTGCCAGAATGTTGAGTTTCTATTTTCATTTTGCCTAGAAAAGTGAACGTTCTTTGAACATCTGGGGTTCACCTCGGCATAATTCCAGTAATGCATCTATAGAATCAAGTATGTGAAGTGTGATGACCAGTAATGCAAAGGAACCCATAGCTAATTTTAGGCCTGCTGTTACAATTTACAATGTAGCTTACATTTAAAACTTATTAGAAAAAGCAGTATCTAAGTAACACACTTGAGATTTTTAAAGTTTTTATGTGAGGAAATTTTGCTTTAAATTAAATAACATTGAAACCATGTCTATGGAGAGTGAACAGGATTAGATTTTGCCCAGCGTTTTATACCTTTTTTCCCCCTATATATTTTATATGGCCAAGACATAAAAAATATATGAATTAAAAAATTATTGTTTTATTTATTCAAAATATGTGTCTTAGAAGTGCTTATTATATGTGAAATGGTGTTAGGGATACAGCAGGGTACAAAGCCAATAAAAATTCTACCCCCATGGAGGGCATATTCCTGTAGCACTTATAAGATTCAAGATGGCTTTACTATATTTTTGTATATTTTCTATGCCTGTCACACTGCCTGTCACTAGTAGTCAATAGGTGCAAGTTTAATAAAAGAAAGAAGGAATGAGTGACTGGAACACACCAAAGTTGTATAGACATGGCTGAGAATTTCACTTGCATTAAGACATTTCTGGCACCTTATTGGCACTGAATCATATGGACCAATCAGAATTAAATACTTAATTGGTTTTTTAAGGTAGTTGTTGTTTTTAAGATGAATGAACTTTCATTAATGAAATAAGTGCTAAAGACATAATTTAGATTGATGGGCATAGCTGAGTTTTTCCTGGGATTCAGAAAATTAATTTTCGTGAGTAGTAACTGAAGAACATGAGAGGGAATAAAGTGAAATTAAATCACATTATATTTGTTCGAAGAATATACACAATGGTCAGAGTATCTGTGACTCAAATTGCTTTTTAGTGTAGAGATGTAGAAATTATATCTGATTTTTAGGGTAAAGACAAAAACAATTCTGATAGAACTTCCTGCCATGACGACAATGTTATAGATCTCTTCTCTCCAGTATGGTAACTGCAAGACACGTGCAGCTATTAAGCACTTGAAATGTAGCTAGTGCAAATGAAAAACTCAATTCTTAACTCTAATTTTTATTTAAATAGCAACATATGGCTAGTGGCTACCATATTGAATAATGCAGCTCTAGAAGAAAAATATTAATAACTGAAAGAACTATTTCGCTAAAATTTGCAGTTGGAACGTATGTATCAGATTATGGTAGCGACAGCTTTGGAAGTGATGGATCATAATTTAGCAGCTGGGAGTTTGGAAAGTGGAAAGCAGGGAGCAGTACATCCTGTGTCTACAGCTTCAACTAAGGGCATGAGACGGACCTGGTTTAAATTCAGATTTCAAAATTTAAGCAGTGAGACTTTGGGCAAATTATTATGACCCAACTCAACTGTAAGGCAGGGATAATATCCATACTTATGTCAAAAGGGTGCATGAGAATTCAATTAGATGAAGTGAACATTGTCTCTGGCATTCTGTAAATATACAGTATGTAATTGCAATGGTTATTATATAATTATTAACCAATCTGAGGTCTTCTCAGATGATATTTATATAAAGAGAATAACATGATAAAATGATGTGTTATTTGCTCCAACATTTATTCTTCCTGGAAGTCCATTGCTCTCGGCCTCTTCTCCTTAATGACATTTTATTTCATCAACTCTAGACTAAAATAATATACACTTGAGATTTACTGGAAAACAATAGACAAGAATGTAATCACTATTTTTTGGAGGTGGGGGAGGAAGTTATGAACACATGCTACCTTATAGTACATTGCTCATATTCTCGTCATGCTATTTAGTGGATACTATTTAGAATTTACAGATGGCTAATTTCTATACATTTTACTCCTATTTTATAAACATAAAATACAGGCTCAGAGATCTCTTCATGACAGAACTGTTATTACTTCGGTTGTCATTATTTGCCCCGGTGGATAGAACAGAATCCAGAAGTATGACTTTCCAATTTTTGAAGGTAAAATGCTTTAGTTTTTCCTTGAGTGGTAATGCCATAGTCACTCTATAACATCTAAGAGGAGTGGTTTAGGCAATGCCATGTCTGCATATTTAGCAGGTAGCCAATATGATCAGTAGGGGAGATTAGCCAGTATGCCCATCATACATTTTATACTAAGAGGTCAGATGGCCAGAGTGAATTGCCTTAGAGTCCAGAGTTATGAAATAAATTCAGTTGTTTGTGAACAGCATTTTATAAATGAAATATAATAAAAATATATGAGAGTTCATCACACAAAAGTTTTGTTTTCATTACGTGAGCATATACGTGTGCATGTATGTGAGTCTACTAAGTCATGATAAATAAATTGTTTCTTCATATGTGTCACAATCAAAAACTTTGAAGACTTAACCCTTGAGGATTCCAAAATGTATTTTTAGGAAATATGTGGCCAAAGAGAGAATGCGGTCTCAGATTAGTATGCTGAGAATAAAATAAGATGGTAGACGAAATTTTGGGGAAATAAAATATTGCATACTGCATGAAGGTTCACAGAGATTACGTTGACAAGAATAAGAAAATAAAATGAGAAATAAATCATGATAGATAAGAAAAAGGAAAGAGGAAGGAAGAAATAAAATCATATGGTCAGTCAGTCTAATAACAAAGAGGTTTCCAGGAAAGTTGGAAAATCTTTGCAGTGTAATAACTAGACTGAATTTTTTACTTAAAAAATCTGAATTTCTGCAGAAGTAGATACTCTATTTTGCCTCCTAGCACCACGAATTTCCATCCCATACCCAACCTACCCAACTTCACCTTTTCTCTTTCACACCAAACTATTTCACATGTTTCTACAAATATCTCATCTCTCAAGGAAGCTGCCATCATTCTATGTGACTTTCCCCCTTGATTTATCCAGAATTGGGTATATGACTAAACCAAGTACAATTTTTAAAATGAAACAGAGAGGGTTACTGTAGAATTATGAATTTTCTAATATGTAAAAACAATGTTTTCCAACATATTTGGGCATCTGTTCTGTAGAGATAGATTAAAGCAATGATGAGAATTAGAGACATAGCCCTGGTGGATTTGGAAGCACTCTCCTTTACCACTTGTTACTATTATAGAGGACTTTGAAAATGGAGGGAAAGGGAGAGCCACAATATGAAAAGAGACTGGATTACTCAATGACCACAAGGAAGGCTACTCAGTCAGAAACAACTATTTAGACTAAGACATCTAAGACATAGGTTAAAAAAGTACCAAGTATCAACCTACTGACTTAGGAGAGGAAGAATTATCTGTTCCAGAAGTCAGTGGTAGCTTAAAGGACACAGTGTTGTTCAGTTATTTTGAAATAATTTATCTGTGCATAATGTTTAACTATAGAATTAAACATTAAAATACTGTTAGGCTAGCAATAGCTGAATGACTGGACCCTATCCATTAGCAAGAAGCTAACAATGGATAATGTTCCTTAATTTAAAACTGTGTTTAATGCTTGCTTCAGTTTGTTCAATCTCAGTGCATTAAAAAGAACAGCCTTATTCTCAAATGACTGCAGAAACAAATGTGTCTGATATTTTTCCATATCTGCAAGACATTACAGAATATATTCCATACTTGTAACATAATTCCATTGATCCTCATACATCTTGTTATTGGCAAAGAAAGGTACCTAAGGGACAGATGCAGTGTGATAGTCCCAATCATCAATGACTATGTGAGAGCTGCTGAGAATTTCAAGTTTATACTTAGATATGTGCCTGTCCTGAGCTTTTTGTGCTTCTTAGTGAGATTATCTGCAGAAATGACCTTTGAAGAATAGAATCTTAATGAATTTCTAAATGCATCTATAAAATGTTATATGATTTTTCCTTGTTGAAAAAAAAGCAATCTACTACTTTCAAATTTATTTAATCCTTATAATTGCTGAGTTTTAAGGCAGTCCGCTAAAGAAAATGAGTAATTTAGGAAGTGTATTTGGGCACCCATATATTTTACTGTAGAAGTATAATTTTAGTAGAGGTTTAATAGATAAAGGAAAACCATAATTTTGAATTTTACAAAGACCATCAAAACTTACGTAATGTCAACTGACAGAATAAAGCTATTTGATTTTGCTTCGCATGTTTTTAGATAAAAATGGGCTTTTCTATAAATTTAGATGATTTTCTCAATTTTATAACTTTTTTCACATTTAGTGACCAGTTGTCATCTCTTATTGTCCTTTGTCAGCCCTGAACCCTACATTATATCAAATGCCAAATAGTGAATTTTATTTATGTTATTTCTGGAATTGTATCTTTTTTTTTATCTATTAGGTTTCCTAAATTACAGTAAGCTGGATCTCTGTAGTCTGCACATTTCTTTCAATTTTATCAGAAATGGTGATTCTAAATCATCTTTCACTACGTAAACCAATGCTTTAACAATGTTAATTTTACACATATTAATTACTTTGGAGGCTAGTATTGTTAAATGGTTTTGTAAAGAGTAGGTACAAAGTCAGAGTGGCTGGGTTCAAAGCAACTATGTCCTACTTATATGAACTAGGACAAACTACTTAGCCTCTTTTGGCCTCAGTCCTTTACCTATCAAATGGGAATAGTAATAGAGCATACCTCATAGTGATATTGCAAGGATAATATGAGCAAGAGCATACTATATGCTTAAAACAGAACCTTAATAGACACTAACTTTCACTGTTTTTTTTTTTTATGGTTGTTATTGTTGATATTACTGGGTACAATGTATTGTATTAGGTAGTGTGAATGGGAACAAAGGAAGAGGATAAGTTCCTGCCCTTAAAATACTTTGATTTGCAATAGAGAAAATTCATATTTACCGAAATGATTATTCTATAATATCAGTACATGAAGTGCTTTAAGTGTTAAGTAAAGGAAATGACTTACTATTTGGGGATGTCAGAAATTTCACAGGGAGTTAATTTGATTTGGGCTTAAAGAATAAGAAGTGTGTTAGATAAAGATAGGAAACCATTGAAAGCATAAAAGCAATGGGTAAATCACAGTGAAACATCATTCATGTTTAGGAAATAAAAAATAATTCATTAATTCAAAAGAAGTTTAGCAATTGACTAAGGTTAGGGCAATGGTTCTCAGTGAATAGCAATTTTGCTTTACCCCAAGATACATATGGCAATGTCTACACACACACACACACACACACACACACACACACACACACACACACACACACACATTTTATGACATGGAGGTACTACTGGTATTTAGTGTGTAGAAGCCAAGCATGCTGATAAACAACCCACATCAAAGAATTACTAGGCCAAGAAATCAGTATTGCTGAAGTAAAAGCCCTAGGCTAGAGAAATGGGCATATGGAAAGAATGGTGGAGACGGGAATTTGGTGTGGGATCCACTTCAAAGAGTTTGATAGGTGATTTTAAAGATACTATATTGTGATGGCTATCCAAGAGCTTCCTAATTAACTCCCTGAAGTCTCAGAACATTTATCATTTGACAATTGATATGTCAACAATCTACTATCAACTTTATTTAGTGTCTTCACTCTAGTCAAGAAAACTTCACATTTTCTTCTGAAATCAGCTTTCCGTAGTCATTGGAACCACTCTTACTGTCATTTTAAGGTAAAAGTTCTCTTCCCATGAGTGCCAATCCATGTTCCTCTCAGGCCTTAGAATATATTTTAAAACCGCTTTCTCCATTAGACATTGCCCTCCCTCACAGTCCTTTCAGTATGCGTTGGTAGTGGGCTCCTTTTTTCCACTCCTCTCTCTCCAGCAGATGCTTGCTACATGCTGTGGTATTCCACCTTCTTGATTTATGTTAGTCTTGCTAAACGCAAAAGAAGTTGATCTTTTTCATACACCTTTGTTTGTCTTTCCAGGTAATTGAAGGCACAAAGAAAAGATAGAGAGGGAGGAAAAGATATGAAAGAATCACAGTAAACAATTACTTTGAAGGCTTTAGCTTTTTTTGTTAAAATGGTTCTCTAACAATACACTGTTGTATGAGTAAAGGAATTCAGGAACATTTAGATAACATGAACAACAAAACAGCATCCTATGCTGCTTTTCCAGAAGAAAATCAAAGTATTGCTAAGGGTCTTCTACTTCCTGCTGATTTTGTTTTTCTAAAATGTGTATTGATTTCCTCCACCTCAGAGATTTATAAATGTTATTAAAAATGAATGGCAGGTCTGGTTTAAATTAAATGTCAGGTGGTTGATAGCTTTCATAATATTTTTTTTCCAATTTTAATGACATTCTTACTTGATTTTGTATTAGAGGCATGTAAAATATAGAGTACCAAAATCCACAATAGTATGTGCTAAATGAATGCATGGATAATCAAGCTCTTGCTTTTTTTAAAAATAAAAAGGAACAGTAGTATATCTGTATTTGTTATGGCTTATTCCAAAGCCACACAGCCTAAAAAATCGCCAAGTTTCTACTCATTAGATAAGACAGAAATTCCACTTTTGACTTCTTTGCTCCTATTCTTGTCTTTTAAGCACGGTAATTATGTGAGCAATATCAAATTCCTCGCTGATTTGAAAAGCACTGCCAGATATCAGAATGTAAAAAGTAGGGCAAGGGGTTGCATTTTATTATAGTCTATTATAATCTCTTTGGGGTGAATGTCAACCT
Source organism: Eonycteris spelaea (assembly GCA_003508835.1). Classification (NCBI taxonomy): domain Eukaryota; kingdom Metazoa; phylum Chordata; class Mammalia; order Chiroptera; family Pteropodidae; genus Eonycteris; species Eonycteris spelaea. The sequence goes on from PUFA01000046.1 coordinate 7,121,984, forward strand.
TTCAAAATGCTACATTGTATAAACTCTGAAAATTTTCTTTTATTTGCTCAAAATGGCTTGCCATATGTTTTAAAGGTCTAGAAGAGTAAAATATGGTTTCTATATATATAAAGGTAGTTTCTGTTCCAGTCTTTTCTTTTGCCCACGTGAGCGTTCACTGGCCATAACTATTTGGACATTTTACATTTCCAAATGTTTTATCCTCAAACACTTGATTACTATAAATACAACTCTGCACCGAATCACCGCCACCTGAAAAGCATTCAATTGACCAGAAGGAAGAAATGAGGATGTTCTGAATCCACTACTCCAGGAACTTGACTAGTTTATCACAGGTAGACAATTTGTGTTATTTTCTCTTTTTGTGGAGTTCACCCCATGCTGCTCTTTACAATCCAAAGTAGCACTTTTATTTTTTATTTTTTTGATAGTGCTCCCTGATGGATGCTGAAACACTCTGCCACCTCCATTTTACTGATGTGTGGATTTCCCCCCCTGTGAATTGCCTCTGTTGAATTTTCTTCTGTCTTTGGGCTCCTGCTGACAAAACCTGCAGACAGCAACATACATTCTTAGCAGACAGAGCACCCTGCTCCCAGCAGGGCAACCCAGGAGTCCACAGCTCACATTCATTGTTCATCAAGTGCTACATGGAGAAAAGCTGCCTGTGTGCCACAGACTGAGGGTGAAAAATCTTTGGCGATTCTCAGAGGACCCACCCACTCACTGCTGCCTATTTTTTTTTTCAAAGAAGGAAAGAGAGCATAAAGTCCACGATATTGTACATAGAGACCTTTTCAGATGTCTTGCTTCCTTAGGCCGAATAAATTGTGTTCTAGCTTCAGACATTAAGAAATGAAAAGGTTTAATAGAGGGTAAATTTGAATTCAGTCTTAATTACATCCCTACTCTATCATTAGACAAATATTTATTCATTTGACAAATATTTTGGAGTCCTTACCTTTTGTCAGGTGCTGTTTTATCCACCCAATCTGTCTTTAAATTTTTTCCTGTCTTCCATTTTTAAGCCCATTTTTCCCCCCTGTTACTATAAACATCTCCAGAAAAGCAAACATAATTGATCACATGATATTTTTGTGTGTGTGTGGCATGGTACCTCCTATCAGTTAACACTGAGCTCTCTGACTTTTTCAAGGGGAGTTTGCATGTCAAGAGTTCTATATAGGATTGTGCTGCTAAGTAGATTCACTGTAAATATCCATCACATACTGCATCTTATTTTAGTGTCACCTTAACTAAAAAGCCTACATAAATAGTGCACAAATTACCTAATGGGCCTTAAAGAAACAGAAATAACTCATTGTATTGTGTCCAAAGATTGTTTATATAGATTTATTTAAAGATAATTTCACTTTAAAGCAAAAAACAATACACTTATGTTGGCAAACATTATGAGTGCAATTTATTATTCTACTTGCTTTTTAAAGCTTAGTTCAAATGATAGGATAATTTTTCATTACAATTTTTTACATGGCCTATGCTTATCAAAATGGCTCTGTTTATACAACACCCAAAATTGCCAGTTAATTCATTAGGGAAAAGAAAAACAAGTTAAACAAGTCTTTGCTATGACATTTCTTTAAAAAGAGCTATTTAAACAGTTTTGATTTCAAAAGGGAATTTGAAAAAAAATCACTAATAGTATATAGCAAAGGAACCAAATTACAGCACAATAAGTTAACACAGAATAGAATTTTAATATTGCAGAAAGAACTCAGACTTTGACTTTGAAATCACATAGAAATGTTGGAGTACAAATTCTAGTCCGGGAAATTATTAAATCCATTGCTTTAACCTATCAGAGTATGTCTCTATTTTTCACGTACATTTATGTGTCCTCTGCTAGATTGTGCGAGGTTTAAATGAGATATCATAAGTGAAGTGAATAAATCACAGGTCCAGTCATACTATAGGAGCTAGAAAATATTATTTTTTATGATCTTCTGTAAACAGTGTCATCTTTACTCTCTCCTTTTTTGTATTTTTTATTTGTTTAATTGCTCCTATTTCCCAGTCAGCTATGAGTTTTGTGGTAATAGTGTTGATGTCTATCATAAAGTGCAGTAGAAAATTATCTTTCTCAGCAGGGAGAAAAAGTATTATGATTCTTATTTTCATAATTGAAGAAAAACAAAAGCTAAGAGAAAGTTACTTCTTCTAGACTATATAGCCAGAATTGAAACTCAAATTCAAGTTGCTTAACACCTATCTTCATCATTTTCTGAATTCAGTTTTGTGGATTGAAATGAATTGAATCATTCATACCTTTAATCACTTTCCAAACTTTGCTACTTTTAAATATTGAGATCATTCATTCAAGGGTGATTAAACACATCTAATTGCTTAATTTACTTGTATAATCTTAATAAAAGAGAATTATAACTCAGTCAATTTAGTTTTTATGATTGACACTGATGATAAAATAAGATCTCAAACAAAACAAGTTAGTTCTTTTTAATTTGTTAGGAAGAGTCACAGACTATGTGTGAAAGTACATATCTTTCAACAGTGGAGCAAACCAGAAAGTTAGCATCTTTATAGATTCAATTAGAGATGGCAAAAACGTTTCATCTGTATTAACTTCAATTGTTATCTGTTTTGTTACCAGCTGGAAAGCAATCTTGCCAGATGCTCTGCTAGGTACTGAGAGACAAGTACTAATAAAATGCTCTCATTATTCTATTTAGTAAACACAGGAATTGTGATTATAAATTACAATGTTCACTCCCTAGGTCATGGAAAGATCATGACATGGCATCTATGATAACTAAAATATACCCAGGATAAACTGAATGCAACCAAAAAGAATATTTACTTAAATTTGTGAATTTAATACAATTTGATTTTAATACGCTATATTCTTTAGCTATGCTGATTGCAAAAAAATGAGAAAACACCTTTTTAAACTTACTCTGAGAAATTGGTCGGTAAATCATTTACATTCAAAGAGATCTTTAAGTACCTATACAGAAGCACTGAAGAATATTTCAAAAGGTAGCAATATTCAGCTATAGTATTCATTCTACATGTTTCTTTTTTCAAAGATTAATTAATAGATTGAACAATAAAAAGCTAACACTAAAGCAGTATAAAATTACCTAACACTAATACAAAATCTTAGATCTGGGCCTTCTCTAATTAGCTATCTTAAGCATTAATCTGGAATTACCTTAAGGTGATATTATTATTATGCATTGTGGTGGCAGAGTAAGGTAGTCGGGATCACAATAATATTGGAATGAAAGGTAGAATTGTGACTTTTATTGTGTTGTACATATAGTTTGTATCTTCACATTGAGAAAGATAATGTTACGTAAGAAGAATTCAGAGACCGTGAATGCATGTGACATAAACAATAATTGAAGAAATTAGAAACTATCTGGCTCTGAGTGAAAACAAAACAAAACAAAACAGAACAGAACACCTCTGGTTAGAGATGGCAGTTGAGTTCAAACATTTAAAAGGCTATCATGGAGAATGAGTAAATGTCCTGAATATTTCCAGAAAACAATGGGTAAACATTCTAAAGAAGGCAAATCTGGGATTATCATAAGGCCCAATTGTTTGTTTGTTTTTTTTAACAATAAAAGTATTTGAAATACATGTATTTGATTGAAACTATTTTTTAAAAAATTTTTAACCTTTCCCTGCTGTCTCTAGAGAGTTGAAACTGCTCTTCCAATTATAAATCCCTCTTCAGCTGCATCTATTCTATTTATCTCTTGTTATTAATAAATAGCATCAATGAATATTCATTCCAGTTACTCTATTTTCATGTCTACTACATTTGTTCATCTTGGTTTAATAATATATTTTTTCCTGATTGATATTGCTATTGCCATCCCCATCTTCTTAAATATATTTACCATGGCTTTTTTTAAAAAAAAATCCTGGTCTATCAGCTTTAATAATTCACTTTCAGATGGTAGATATTGTTCAATTGTGTTTGTTTTATAGTGGTTGTTCTCCTCAGATGTCTAGTTTTTTGATCTGCAAATTCATGTTCCCCTCGCCTTTCAGCTGCTCTGATAAATATTCCTCCAACCAGGTATCTACCTTCAGGGAAAAACAGTATGGAAAGGAAATAGTCACTCAGCAACCCTGGGGGTGTATGGTGAGGGGAGGAGAATGTGAATCAAGGATCAACTTTTAATTAATATATCCAGTCAATGATATGGGGCTTTTATATATATTTTCATATACAGAGGTAGATTCATGATGAAGCTAATGAAGCTTATGCTTCACTCATCTTAATTTAACCAGCCTATTCAAAGGACCTGAAGTTAATTTGTATTTCTAATTTTATATTTGTTTAATTCATAAGGTTCTTCAAATATTAATGTTTCAGGTTTAATCAAAACTTGAAGCTTTCCCTACTTGGATGGCAGTAAGATCTCCATATCCTGTAGCATTCTGTCCAACAGTAAGTAAGATTTTAAAATTATGTTACTATTCTTTTTTCATTGACTTGTTTTATTCTCAATTATATATTGATCAGATACTGTTATACATGGATTTATGAGAATTAGCACTATAAGTATATTTTGCCTCCCAGACATTGTAAAGAATGTACATTCACAAAGAATATTAAAGAGACCAAAAATAAAGAGCAAAATTTGACAGCTTTGTTTTCCCCTCAAATGATGTCTTCCTAAATAAACACAAATTATAATGAGTAACATTATTAATTTAACTATCTGGTTTAATCAAGAACTTTAGACAACTATAAAATCAGTGAAGCCTAAAAGACTGCGTCTCTAGGCTCGAGTATGCATTTGCGTAGCTTGGATGTGGACATCAGAAGACACATGATGTTCTGTACGTTTTTGTTAATTTTAGTGCATTAGATGACTTCCTTTTCTGTGAATATAGTTTGCTATAATTTTAGAAGAAAAATATTGACAAATAACGAAAACGCGAATGCTGTTCTTTTCTAGCTATCAAGTCCTAATTTAACAAAAAAGTACACAAATATACTTTAGAAATCAATGGGCAAAGAGAGGCTGTTGAATATATTGAGGAAAAACTAATGATTAATTCATTAAATCCAGAAAAGCTTTTGAGATGGATAAAGTGGCAAGTTGAGTTCATATTGACATACACATATGGAATCAATACAAGAAAGTAATTAAATGAAACTTTCAAGAAATTTAAAAAATTACATTGAGGAATAGAGCAGTAAAAATCAAGAAATTGTTGTTTAAAGAATACTATTTGTAAATTGCTTTATAGTGGGAACATTAAACATTAGATAATAAATGTATGAGATGGGAACTCTCACCGGAGATTTGATTTGCGAACCCCAATTTTAAAAACTTTCTTATTATAAACCACCAAATAATAGACCAACACTCCATATATAAACAATGTGGACATGTGCAATCTCTAACCAATAATGAATATAATGTGTGCTAAATTTATTGATTTTAGGGCCATGGCATAAACAAATCAATACCAGTAAAAAATGTGATGGCTAGTTCATAATACAGAATTTTTATTTATATAAATAATAATAAATAATAAATAAATATATATATTTTTAAGCATGATTTAAAAGTATATGGTTCTGGCAAGCAATGTTTTTAACAAGTAGTACAATATCAATAAAAATATTTCTAGTGAGAGAAAAGTATGATATAATTGGTTAGGAGTACAACTGAATAGAATAACAGTATTTAAAGAATTAATGTCCCTCTCCTAAAAAAAAAAAAAAAGTTTTAAAAAGTTTTTTTAAAAAAGTAAAGCTAAATCCATTAACGACAAAGAATGCTTTTTGGAACAGGTTTTTAATATCTATGAAATAGGGAGGGAGTAAGATCATTTTAGGACAAAACTTCCCATTGAAACTGCCAAGATATGATATTAAAAGGCTTTTTTTTTTTAAAGGAATTCTTGTAAAATAAATCAGTGATAAAGGTTTTTAAGACAGATGATTCTAATTTTGAATGCATTTCATAAGTACTTAGAAAATTAAATGTATCGATTATTGCTACAGAAGATTTTCCATGAAAAGAAATATTCTTTATTTCATCCTAAATAGAAAATTTCTTTTAAAATAAATAACATTTATGATGTACCCTTCATATTAAGTGCTTCATTTAACCAATTTCAAGATGTTTTTAGAAGACTGTAATGCATTTGATTTTACAAATTTATGTTGGCGACCAGCGTAGACAATGGCCTAAAATTAAGGCTCAGTGTCATGTGCTACCTCCATATGTGATTAAATTGGGAGGACTGTGAAGACCTGACTACAAGTTCTTCTCTGCTCCCAAGATAAGGTCCTGTTCCCCTTTTATCAGTTCCTGTATACCCCTGAGTAGAGGATTGCAGTTTCATGGCTTTCAGTGTCCTCCTCCCTGGGCTCTGGTATGTGACTGATAAACTGCTGTCAGTTTCATCTGTCCATTGCCAGTTGTCACGTGTCTGGCCATCTTCATAGCTCTAGGTCAGAAATCTTTTGTTACCAATGGAATGAAAATGAGGCTGTGAAAAAGAAGGAAAAAAAGTTTTCGTATTTTTATAATATGAATTTTATTTTAAGGTAGAAATCTCAATTAATAACATATATATAGGAAATACAATTTTGGCTTACTGTAATTTGTGATCTCTGTATAGAAACTAATTAGATTTTAAGTCATATGGTACATTTTATAAATGGATATACTGATGCACAGCTAATAGATTAAGTCACTTACAGAGTAAATTATGGAAAAGGATGTAGATAACAGGTCTCCCCTCACTTCAATGTTTATTTTCTTTCTATCATACTAAATTGCCAGAGTATTATAGAAACCTGAATATAAGAGTCTATATTTGATGATAATCCAATACCAAAAATGTATTTCACATGTTTCTCTAGTTTTTCATTGAAATCCTTTTTTCGAACCTCTCATTATTCATGGCAGTCAATTAAAGTTTTATTGTAGTCAAGAAAGTCTGCTACATAGAATTTTCTCTTAGACAAAAAAAGTCAAACAGAATCTTGGGTGATTGTACTCTTCCTTCTACCATCTCTCCATTATGGCTCCATAGCAATATCATTGGTTTCTTTTCTACTATTTGACCAAAATATAAATAGAATGATAACTGTCAAGTGAATATGATTCCCAACCCTAACTTTGTTCTCACGCTTATTAAAATTTGAGGTTTTTTAGTGTTTCAGAGTCCAGTTATTTGCGCGGTAGAGAAACTAGAAAGGTAGCTTCCATTCATGAGACACAGAAAAAAAGCACAGTGGCAAACTTGGTATACAAGTTATCTCATTTCTAAACAAAAGGTTTGAGATATCATGAGTTTCTTTTCAAATAGAGCTTTTATCTTTTTGCTTCCCTTGATATTGATGTTTATATACTGCCATGAAACTTAAGGTAGAAAAAAAGAACAATAAGGTAAAACACAACTAAGCAAAATGCAATTTTTTCACCTATCTTTTAAAAAATCTGTCATGATTGGAAAATATTATGAATTATTTTGAATGTATGTCTTTCTGAAATAATATATACATATATATTTCATTAATTTATTTAAATTAGTTTAAGTACACACTACATTATGAACTATATAGTTCATAAAATAATGCCCTCCAATTGTTCCCTCCCTCCCCTGGCCCTCCACCTAGCCCGCATATTAATGCTAACTGCATTCCCTTTGCAGTGCTGCCAATCCCTGTGATCAACCATCAGCTACTAATTTGTACTTCTTTAACCCTTCACCCCATTCTCCCAGTTCCCAATCTCCCTCCCCTCTGTCCATCACCAAATTGTCCACTATATTTGTGACTCTGTTTTTGATTAGTTTGTTCTTTTTGTTCCTTAGATTCTGCACATCAGTGAAATCATATGGTATTTATCTTTTGCTGTCTGACATTTCATTCAGTGTAATAACCTCTAGGTCCATCTATGTCATTGTAAATGGTAGGATTTCATTTTTTTTAATTGCTGAGTAATATTCCATTGTATATATGAACTATAATTTCTTTATCCAGTCATCTGTTGATGAGCATTTAATTTGGTTCCATATCTTGGCTATTTTACATTGTGCTACCATGAATATTGGAGTGCGTAGATCTTTACGAATTATTGTTTTGGTTTTTTTAGATAAATACCCAGGAGTGCGATTGCTGGGTCAAAAGGTATATCCATTTTTATTTTTTTTTTGAGAAACCTCTAAATTGTTTTCTATATAGCAGCTGTACCAATTTGCAATCCCACCAAGAGCGTATGAAGATTCCCTTTTCTCTGCATTCTCGCCAGCAGTTTTTTGATTTATTGATGATAGCCATTCTGATAAGTGTGAGGTAATATCTCATTTTAATTTGAATTTCTCTGATAATTAGCAGCCTTGCACATCTTTTCATATATCTATTAGTCATCTGTATTTCTTCAGAGAAGTATCTGTTCAGGTCTTCTGCCCATTTTTTAATTGGATTTTTTTGTTGTTGTTGTTGAAATATATATTTTTTAATGGATGCCAATAGGTGATTTAGCTATGACATTAGAAAACAATTTAATGAGTACTTGTTCTATATAATAATTTTTAAATTGTCATTGCTAATCTAAAATTAACATATTGATTGATGTATGGTATTCAATATTTAATTATTTATACCTAATAATACTAGATATCAAGGCAAAATTATGGATTCAGTTCTTATTATGCATCTAGTTCCTATTATGAGGTTTATCATATAGTTAAGTTGTAAAAAAGTTATATTGGTGCCATATTTAAGGTTGTGTTTGAAAACTCATTGTATCTACTTGAAGTATTTCTAGCCTAAAATTATTAAAGCTATTTTTAAGATAGTAGATATTTGGTTAACTACCCATTTGCTAGTGGGTTAGATTGGACCGAGCACAGTTATCTGAGGCAAGTTTTTACTGGTTCATATAGATGTTGTATACCAGCTTGTGCAAAACATTGGATGGCTTTCCATTCAGATACCTGTTCTAGCTTGTGTCCTCGGCAACCATAAGATGGCTCCTCACCTAATTGTCAAAGCATATGAACTAACAACTATTTGGTAACAGAGAAATTGTATACTAGGTACTTAGATAATATAGTGTTGGTTTCTCTGCATTTTAACTTTTTCCCAAAAATTGTATTATGGAAAATAACATTCATGGAGTTTTTCTAAGTCATATGCAGTTTATCCATTCTTTTATGTCATAATATTTATTTTAAATTATGTCAATTCACCAGAGATTTTGCATATCTAGAATTAATTATTTTGAGTTTTTAAGAAATGTTCTTTGCTAAACTACACCACGTAATCATAGGGTTATGGTATGTTGATGAGAATGCATACACATGGTAGTTTACCCCTCATGAGAATCAAACATTTTTTAACTTGTTTGATTTTCTTGTGAATGTTATTATTTTTTTAAACACTGCACAGATTTGCTTATGGTCTATCCTCTTAATTATGTACCCATAAAATTCAGGTCCATATCTGCTCTCCTGACTCTATTGACTAGGCCCTGCAACTTCATTTAGTATATCAGTCATAGCTCCCTTTTCAGGTCTAACAAGTCCTTGTGTGGGCCATGTTGTGACAACCTTAATTATTGGCTTAGGGTTCAGTAGGGAAGAAGGGCAAATTCTTGGGATAGGTACATCTTGTGAATGTCTTAGCAATGGTACTGGTACCTTGTGCCTGGGGCTATCCATGTTACCCTTACCACTAGTGATGAGGATAACAGGCTTTTTGTTACCAGCTTGATGACAGAAAATCCAGTTTCCAAATTCCATTTCTTCATTTCCTTTCTCAGACCATGATTGACGGCCACTTTTACAGGTTGGGTCCCTGGAAGCAACTGGAACCTGGGATCTGCACTTATAAAAGGGGAGACAAATAAATAGGATTGGAGAAAAGTCTTGGTGCAATTTCAACAGACGCTTTAGCCAGACTGACTGGGGCATCTGAAGCTGACATAATTGCTCACTGTTGTCCTGAGTTGAGATCAGGACCTAGACCTTTTTGCCAACTGTATTGGCCAGTCAGTGTTCTCTGAATGTAAGCATGGTCAAAGCAATTCTCTTCAGTTGATATATTCCCTATTTCCCTAAAGGAAGTTGACAGCTGAGGGCTTTCCCATAGTGGCATTTCCTGCAGTGAGGGGGCCAATGTCCTTATTCCTAAGGGGAATCTGGGCAGCGCCTCACAGCATTCTTCACATGGATTATTAAATATTGTTCCACTGAAATATAGAGGAAATATACTATCCTTCATCATGTTTATAAGCCTTTTTACATTTATTGGCCATTGAGATTTATTTTTTTGCAATCATAGTTTGGACTTTTTTGTACACTTGAAACTGGATTTTTTTTAATGTTGAATTATAGGAAGATACACTATCTATACATAGTATTTGCTGTTTTTATGCATTATATATAAATTCTGAGTTTGTGTCTTGTCTTTCACTTTGACTATGAATTATTTTGGAGCATAGTTGCTTTTCATTTTAATATACTCAATTTCACAATATTTCCTCTTTGGTTTGTTTTTGTGTATTGATCAAAAACATTTTATCTGCTTTTAAGGAACACAGATATTCTGATATTTACCTTGAAAATGTTGTGAAGGTCTTCTTGTGTATTGAAATTTTTTATTATTCCCAAAATAAATGAGACTTTTATTTTATTCTACATGGCTAGCAATTGTCATGGTATCAGTCATTTACTAGTTCATAACTTCCTATACACACCTGCAATGTCATCTGTATAAAAAATAAATATTCATATATTATGAATAGTTTCTTCTATCTCTATTTGTTCCATTAGTCCATTTTATCATCCCTAAGGCCATCTCATTCTGATTTATTTGTGATAGTATTACAATAAATCTTGAAAACTGGAAAGGAAAATTTTTCTCTGAAAAGCTTTAATTATTATGGCCCTTTGCATTTTCTTCAATCTTTCAGAATCAGCTGTAGCAATATTATTTGTAATTTTATTAAATGTATAGATTAATTTGGGGATAATTGATAACTTTAAATCACTGAGTATTGTTTTCCACAAACATTTTTCTTGACATTTAATTTAGTCTAAGTAATTTTTTATATGTTTTAAAATTGGCTCCATAAAAATATTACTCAGATTTGTTTAAAAAAATAATTTTGGCTATTTAATATTTGCTGCTTTTGTAGTTGTTACCTTTTAAAATTTACATGAAAATATCATTTGCTATTATTAATATAGTTAGTAACATAATTAATATTATAATATATAATACTTCTAATCTAAAAAAATAAAATCAATTTGTGTATATGGTTTTTATCAAGAAACCTTGATAAATCATTATCAATTCTTACAATTTAGCTGCTGAGTAATTTAAGTTTTATTGTAGAAAATCATCACATTAGTTTGAATAATCTCATATCTATATATTGTTGTATTCTGTTGGTTTAAACAAATCTAACATTATATAGTGATTTTATATTCATATATATTTATATTTATATAAAACTACAGCATAATGCTATGCTGCTATGCCTGTCTAGCTGACTACCTATGTTCCTATCTATCTATAGCTCTGCCATCCATCTACAGAGAAATCTATACATATATTTATACATATCACATATTTTATATATATGTGTGTGTGTGTGTGTGTGTGTGTGTGTGTGTGTGTGTGTGTACACATGTATAACCTCACAGTAGTGATAGAAAGTCTTCTTTATTTTTTGATATTAAAGAGAGGTTTCTAATATTTCAATATTAGGTACAACATAGTTGTAGATTTGGGTAGATACTCTTTATTATTTGGTAGGTGTCATATAAAGAGATTTTATTTTATTACTGAAAATAACAAAGTTTTATTATGAATATTAATGTTTTACTGGATGATTTTTCTGTGCCTATTGAAATTGCAATAGGTGTTTTCTGATTTAATCTGATATTATAGTGAATTGCATTTATTGATTTCCTAATGATAAACCATTCTAACATTCCTAGGATAAACACAGTTGTTCATGATTAGCTTTTAAAAAATATAGTAATGTATTAATTTTGCTGATACTCTTTTTAGAATTTTAGAATCTCTTATCATTGAAATTGGCCTATAATTAACCTTTAATACTAATATTTTTCCCAGATCTGATATCAAGTTTATATTCTACTCTCATAAAAGAATTAAAAGGCATTCCAGTTTTTCACAAAGATTATAAATATTTAGAGTTTAACAGAAACTCATAAAATTTTTTAGGCCCGATGGATTTTGCATGATGTAGAGTACAGATATATAACTATTGATTCTGCTGATTTAGTTTGTTAATGGTTACAAGTTTATTCAAACTTCATTTTTCTTTCTCAAGTCCATTTTAAGTAATTGTATATGTATATCTGTTGGGGTGAGGGTAGATCTAATTTGATAATATATTTACCTGAAGTTGCCTATAGTAGTCCTTCATCATTTAACAATCTTCAACTATGTCTGTTTATCACTTTTTCAATTTCTAAAATACTTTATTTGATCTTTCTTTATTTTTTTCTTGATTGGCCTTCCAAAATCTTTTCTATTTTGTTAGTCTTTACAAATCACTGAATATAGGCATTGTCGATCCTCTATTTTGTGTTCATTATCATAATTTTCTGTTTTCTTTTTATTTTCTGTTATACATTATTTTGATAGATTTTATATTTTTCTAACATCTTAAGTTTGATACTAGCCTTATTAATATCTAATCTTTCCTCTTTTCTATAAACATTTAATGCTAATAATTTATTTCTATGTATAATCTCTGACAAAATTCTTCTGTAAATTTCAAATTTTATCAATACATGGTGACAGTTCTTAAACCTAAAAATCTTATTTTGCCTTAAAGAAAGTAATGACAATGTTTTCTTGCTTGTTATTTGCCTGATATATCTTTTTTCTACCTTTCCATCATTTTGCTTGGCAAGCTCCTACCTTCAGTTATGTTACTTTTGTTAACAGTATATTATTTGATTTTGTTTTTTTAACCAATAATGATACTATGTTTTTGAAAGAATAAATTAATTTTATTTACATATACATATCATTCCAAATTCAAATTCAATATATTTGAATTTTGTATGTTATTTTGTATTTCGCGTTTACCCTCCCATTTCATTGATTCCTATTTCTTTTGTTTTTAATGTTCTTGTCTTCTTTTAGATCGGCAGCTTTATTTTTCATTCTGTATTTTTCCTACTACTTGATTTTTAAATTATTTTTTGGTTACTACCTATTGAATTCTAATATCCTATTTGATTTAGTTACAACTGTCTAAAGATTAGTCCTGTACTCTTTCCCCAAACATACAGGACTTTAGGACAATACTTAAAATATCATGGTAAATAAATTTCTTCAAAATTTTTAATTCTCGTGGACCAATAGATCTGTAAAATAAAATGGCATATACTATTAACTAGGAAAGTTTAAGAATAAAATACACACTAAATACAAACATACCTTTTTGATTACTGGATTTAAGAGACACGAAATTACTTTGTCAAAATGCTTTTAAAGTTTCTAAACTCTTACTCTCAATTTCTATATATTTTTTGTCACAAATCAATAAAAGATGATTTGTGGACTGGCACTAATCATAGAATTTAGTTTGAATAGACTAGCTTAGAATACTTTAATAGTAACCATTAGTGCCTTCTCCTGATATAGAATTATTGTCAAGCATTTTTGTCTACCTTGTCATTTTTTAACTCTACATTATTATATACTTGGACTATTTCATATAGTCAACATTTGTTGAGACTTATTCAGGTATTTCTCTGTTTCATTGCATACTTTCTATTTTTAATCTCAGGCCGTTTATGACACAGTTCTTCCTTCTCAAATACTACTTTAATATTTCCTTTAGTGAGGATAGATTACTGGCAAATTTTTTCAGTTTGTTTGTCTCAAATGCCTTTATTTCTACAAAAATCTTTAGTGACAGTTTAATTTGTTATCTAAGTCTAAATGACAGGTTTTCCCCCACATCCCTTTCTCAGAACTTTGAGGATATTATTCCTGGGGCTGCTTACATTCATTATGGTGTTGTAAAGTCTCTAAGTTCTCTTTCTTCTCTCTCTGGCTATTTTTAAGTTTTTCTCTTTGCATTTGATGCTCTTAAATATGATTTAAACATGTCTTGCTATAGATTTCCTTTTGTTTATTCTGCTTGGTAAGACATATATTCCTGAACCTAAGTATTCTTATTTTTCAATTCTGTAAAATTCTCATCCATTGTATTTGTTAATATTGTCTCTCTCATATCATCTATTATATTTTTCTGCAAATCCAATTATATAAAATTTACACATTTCTATTTTGTCCTTCGGGTCTCTTAGTATTTTGTCTTTTCCATCTTTTGAATTTCTGTGACACATTGTGGGCAATATTTTTCAACTATTTCTTCTAGTTTACCAATTCTCTTCACAGTTCTGTTTATTTTTCTATTCATCCATGTATTGTTTTGTTTCAATGATTATATAATTTTTATTTATAGATGATCTATGTGACTATTGAATCTTATAAAATTTTTTATTATCTTTAATTTTCCAAATATTTGCTCTCATAGTTTATTTCTTTAAACATTTTAAAGATTGTTGTTTTATCCTATATCTATTAATTCAAATATCTAAAAAAAAAACTTAGGGATTTAATTCTCCTTCTGTGGTTCTGTGAATAACTTTTATGGTGTCATAGTAATTAAATTGTTTTATAATTTTGGACTGTGAGTGTGGGTTTGAAGGTCTTTTTCTGTGAAAATCAATTAGGGCCACATTTTGGGCTCTATTTTGAAAAATAATATTTTAATATATTGGTGCGTTGGAACTGTCCTTAACTCATAATTATTTTATATTAATGTAGTTGTATGCTTTTGCAAGGTACATAGTATAAATCTGATACTCAAAACCCTGTTGTGAGAGTAGGCTTATATTTATAAATTCTTGAAAACTTGTTTTCGCCATAGCATAGGCCGAGCCAGATAAGTAGACTTGTCATGTTTATTTATTGGCTTTTTTTTTCTCTTTAGAATCTTTCTCGGGATATATGACTTTTTCCTGGTCTGGGAAATGGAGTTAGGAAATGTTTGAATTCCACCACCTCCCCTCCCCACCTCACATTCTGATTGCATGAGCCAAAGTTCATGTCTCTAGTCACCAGTAAAATGTAATTTCTGACATTGAAAAAGATACAACTTTAGCTTACTATTCTTGTTTTCAATTTTCTCTTTGATTTGGGTCCTTACATTGTTTTGTTTTGTTTTGTTTTAATATGGGTTAGAATTGAGCTTAACTATACATTTAAAATAATGTTTATTATATTTTGTCCAGGATTTCTGGCTGTATTCTAGTAAGATATTGTCAAGATATTTATCTTGCCATAGTGTCAGAAATGTAAGCATGCAATCCAATTCACATTCTCTTTTCTTTATGTACTTTAGTCACACTGTACATCTCCAAAATCCTCAGTTACTTTTCACTGTTTAACTCATACTGTTTGGTGGTCAGGATGGCATACAGCTGTAAAAATAAACTCCCAAATTTCAATGGGTTTAAGAATAGATGCTTTTGTTTACTCATCTAGGTGTTTTTTTGCAGTCTAGTAACTTTTCTTCATGTGATATTTCAGGTATTCAGGCTCCTTTCATCGTAGGGCTCAATCAAGGAGAATAAGTGATACACATACTTTCATTTAAACTTATTGAATGACAATTAGTTATATAGCCAACTGTTGATGCAGGAGGAGAAGAAACAATCCTTGCCTGGTCAAAACCACCTCAAGTGAAGATTACACATTACAGAGGAGCAACATTTCATTGCTGATGTATAGTTACTTATTTCTGTCACAGATTCTTTTGTTCATGATCTTCCCTGCACCTGGTCATTTTCCCTTGCTTTAACCTCTTTACCTCACACCTTTTTGCACTTTTGCACCCAATCACAATCTAAGAAGGTCTTCCCAGATTAAGTCAAGTTCTGGTTTTATAAGAATGACTAAGTAAACCTTTCATCCCTACTTAGAACTTAAAAAATTGTAATTGCTTTAATATCTGTGCAATTATTTCCTCAACCTTCAATTCCTCCACTAAAATATAAGCTCTGTAAAGAAAGATCTCATTTTCTCTTTCCTCTCTCTCTCTCTCCCACTTCTCTCACCATATTTTCAATTTTCTTGCAACTGTCATGTTGTGAACACTTAATAAATTATGTTGAATAAATAAAAATAAGTATAAAATAATCAACAAATTTATAGTGGAAACCATAATATTCAACATCATCAAACCATTAAATACTTAGCTTGTTTAAGTAAACTAATCAGCCTACAAGGTATTTGAGAATGTCCACTCAGCAGAGCAGGCTCTGTGACAATCAAATACATATGCTTTGTCATTAATCATCTCATACCTACTCGGGGTTAGGGGCCAGCGAGTCATCTCTGAATTGGAACATTGAATCCCTTCTATGAAAAAATTACAATTAGTAAAATATAAGTTATGGTTATGGCAGGATATACCAGCCATGGTGTTTCCACAAATAGTTTAGCCTTCCTCTTAGAGACTCTGAATATAAGCTCCATGAGGGCAGGCTCTATCCCCTACAGATTGTTTATTCAACAAATTACATAATAAATAGTTTGCTGAATAAACAACGTACTATCAGGATATACTTTCACTTTATACCTTAGGAGAGAGGGGACTGAGCCAATGTAAAGAATTAACAATAGTTGTAGTGATACCTGTTCCCTCTACTTTTTTCACAGCACCATCTCTGGGGGCAACAGTGCTCAAGCCACACCCTAGAAATTCATATGCTGAAAAATCTACTTGGCATTAGTAAGCCAGAAATAACTGATGCTTTAGACATTGCTAATGGCATTATCAGTAGCACAAATATGATGTTAGATATTATGACACTGGTGGGAGTCACACATCTCCAATAGCTAGTAAAAAAATGAGAAGTTAACTTTGACAGGATTTAGTAAGTAGAGGACTGACATGGTGCTGATTGGGAAGGAAAGGTAAATATCTTTCCTGGTTTTCATTTCCCTTGCTATGCCCTCATTATGCCTTCCGAGAGGAGTGAACCCTTTACGAGAATTAGTTGTCAAAGGAAATCCGGTATTCTTCTTATTTATACATGAATTTTCGTGAAGACATTTCAGAAAAAGACTAACATCAATATCCTTATGATAAATCAATTTAAATTATTAACTTGGCATAAGCTAAATTCAAGCTATGCTCAGTCACTGGACATAGATGGTTCTTTACACCTTCATATTCTGGGAACCACATTTCTTGCCTAATTTAAAGAATAAACCACACAATTTAGAGATCCCACAAAAAGAATATCATACAATTAAGTATATATGGTCATTATCTAAAATGATCCAATTGAGGATTTTTATATACTCATTCATTCTCTCTAATTTTAAAAATTAAGATCTATGTTCTTTCTCTAAAATAGAATAAAATTACATATTTTTAAAGCAAAATGAATGTTGAAGTATATTGTTTCATTAAAGATAGTGATATGCCAAACATGTGCCAGTATTTTTTTTTCTTTAAATCTGTTTAAAAACCCTGATATCCAATATATTCTTGTCAGCTTTAGTTTTTACTTTATTTTTTCTGTGAGTCAAAATAAAACAGAATGAAAAATAAAACAAGACAAAGATATTGGTTTCTTGGCTTCTTTAAGGAGCTCCTTACTTTCACACTTCTAGACTCTTCCAGACAAGATAAAAGAAGGCAGTAACAATTTGAACATTTATGGTAGAAACTTAGTGGCAGTCGTTAGTTGAAATATAAGCGCACATTCTATCTAGCATCTTTATTATACATATGCCGCTATTCATGAGTGCTTTTGTCTTCATCTTAAACTACTCATTGGTAAATGGCTGCTCCTTGCTGCAATTATTATTATTATTATTATTATTATTATTATTATATTATTATTATTAATGTGATTTATTTCAAATGCTCTTTTTTCTTTTTTCTTATTTTCACTGTAAGCATTCAGATTGGCCTTGAATGATATTAGAAGAGCAGTCTCTTTGTAATCAAGGTCAATAGGAGTCTCTAGTTCTAATAAGTCATACAAAGCCTATGCTGCATGCCATTGCACAAAGCAGAATAGAAGTTATTTTATTGACTACCCTTTCTTAAGGGGGCCTTGTAGCATTTGCAATTTTTGCCCTAGGGGGCTTGTAGAGGAGACCTATGCTGCTCTTTTAATCAGTACCAGAATCAGCAATTAACCTATAATTGTAGCTGGTGTCCTAGAAATGAGGCAATGTAATCTTTTCTCATTATTTCTTATGGGAAAATTGCTTTTGACATATGTACTTTAAGGTTGCTCACACTTTTCAAGAAATATCCCTTTAGCCTACATCAATCAGTACACATATTACCTCTTCTATAGATGGTCACATTTTGGCTTACCTGACCTAAACTGATCTGTGGCATATTTCTCCTTTATGCTTTCAAGGGCAGCCAGTGTATATTTCTATCATAATACTTATCACACTGTGTTATAGTCATCATTTTACTCCCTCAGCTATAAATCTTTTGAGATTAGAGAACAATTATCTTGATAAATTCATATCCTAGTAAAGGATATGAATTATTTATTAATAATGACATTGCATATCAATCTTAGCAGCTAAGATAGTCTTTCTGCACATAGTAATCTCTCAATAAATATTTCTTGAATAAGTTTCTTAATAATAACGCCCAACACACAACACTTCTTTTATGATAGGCACAGTTTTAACTTTACATTTATTAATTGGTATAACTCTCAAAATCACTCTGTTATGTAGGGCTAGTGTTTTACTCATTTTAGAGATGAGTAAGTGCTGCAGGAGAGGGTGAGTAAATTTCCAAAAGGCTCACAGCCAGAAAGTAGTGGAGACTGGAGTCAAATCTAGTCAAGTCAGTTTGGCTCCTAAGTCCATTCTCTTAACATTGTTGTTGGAAAAATTCAGTCTTAGCAGGAAGAAATGATTTACTAATGAAAGATTTTCACATATAAGAGAAGGAAATATTTGCACTTAGAAAAAAGACTAATGCGAAGTAAAAGGTATGTTCTTACAGGTTTAACAAGAGGTAAAGACAAATTTATTATTTGTATTCACGCATATTTTGTATGTAACAAAATTATATACCATTTTTCTAGAGAAATGTATGATAAAAAGGAAATCTCTTTATGTTTTTATGTATAGAATTAAAAGACACATTTTATAATTAAAAATGATGAAATAACTTTTAGTTCTTTAATGTCTAACTATTATAATTTTGGGGTAGTATCTTAAATTAATTTTACCATGATAATAAAGCACTACAAGATAATAAAGATATGCATCATCAAAATTTTCTCATTAATGAAGAACTTTTCAAGCTTTTACTAATGAAAGGTGACAGAATAATGATACATCAGGATATACTCAGTTTACTCTTGATAATAAAATAAAAGATCTGTGTAATAGTAGACCATGATGCATTTTATAATTCATTTTAAAACCTTTTATTTTCAAAAGACCTTGAAATACTTGATTCAATTCTATAAAGGAAAAATTAATAAAATTTACTTTAAAATGTTGCCTTAAATTTTATAATGTACCTCAAAATAATAGGAAAAGGAAGCAAAACTTATAGATATACCTAAAAACTGGATTTGAGGTACTGTGTAGTAATCTGGCATATACATGGGTTTATTAAATGTATTCTAATTAAAAATGGTTGACTATATAAGTGTATTCCATGCATAGAAATCTAAGAGAAAAAATCAATCTTTAAATATAGTTTTAGAACTTATTACAAGTGGATTTATATTGAAGTTAAAATAAGCACTTTGTTCTCCCACTGGAATTTACATTTTGTGTGTGTAATAATCTGAGTTTCCTAAATTTTAAAGATAAAGCTACTTGAATTTGAAGATAATTTCTTATGTTACACATAGCATTTGGTTTATTTTTAATATGACTGAAATTGGCTACTTATATTATCTTGTTTCATTTTAGACAAACAAACATATATGGAAGGACATAAAATTAAGGATCTATTTATTTAGATGTGAGTTATCCTTCAGTCTTTCCCTACACTGGCTAGTTTCAAATGATTCTCTCTCTGTATTATTTTGAGCTTGTACTTGGATTTATGTTTTTTTTTTTTTATTAAAATACTTAGACAATATGTTTTTAATTTTGATTTGCTTTTTTGGTGTATGTATTTAATTTTAAGGTACAAAGATCAAGTCCTGAATCACCACTAATACTAACGCTACTATTTAGATTTCACTTTGAATCACGTATCCAAAGACTTTCAAGTGGGAACTAAGCTGTCTCCTTTCTTACAAATTGTGGATTCTCGCTATTGCCAGAGAGATCTTTTAACGTCTTCAGATATCATAGCTCTTAATTCCTAATATTTTCTACCATTACTGAAAGACTTGCATTCTGGGTCATTTTACCGTATACAAATGTTTTGTAGACTCCTCATAGATTAGCTGGTGAAGAATAATAGAGATTCTTTGATATGGGGTTATAATGCTACTATTGGTAATGTAAGAGTAAATTATAACTTCCTTTATATCATGTTATTTTTTTCATTACTCCTATATTCTTATTTCCTTTAAACAGGGTAAAATGAATCCTTTACTTTCTGGCAACTCAATTTCACCTGATAACATTCTTGTAACTTTCCTCAGTAGAATCTCTCATGATCATCAAGGATACCATTATTATTGGACCAGCAGAATGTTTGAAAGTCCTTATCTTTGTGGAAATTGTGTATATTAAACATAAATACCAAAAGCTGACCAACGGTGATTCAGTGGACATTCTCTGTAATGACTACAAAGAAAATTGTTATGGCATGGCTTGCAGGCATGTGCTAATGCTCCACAGATTAAAAAAAAAAAAATGAGTAATTCAAAAAATCATGCATATAAATACTAGTCACTGGTTGGGATTCCTCAGAAACAAAAGAACCTAATCATGAACTTCTCAGTGGTGGTAAATGTGATGCCTTTCCATGTAACCTTAGAACTTTAGTCTATTGTTATATTAATTTAAATTCAATCAATGTATAATAGTTTTCTCTCTACTCAAAATTATAAAGGATAAACAAATAAAGTGAAAAGTATGTATTTGTTGGTTGAACTTTTATGTAACTTTGATAATACCAAATAAAAATTAATTAGTACCATGATTATTTTAGATTAATACAAGCAGTATAGTAATAATGAGTACAATTTACATAGCCTAGAATTTAAGAGTATGGGGTTAAGTACCTCATAAGTATTTAGTAACTATGTGACTTTCAACAAATTATACAGATTTTTAAGTCTTGTTTTGCCTATTTGTAGAATAAAAGTAATAATGGTATTATTTCATAGGATTTTCTAAAATTCAAATAGTGATAATAGGATATTTATGAAATCAAATAAAATAATACATATAAATTGTTAAGCAAAGTAGCTACCATTTGGTATAAGCTCAATAATTATCTGTTGTTATTAAAGTGATTTGCATATACATTTACAATTTATCAGGTATATATAGTTTACATTATTGAATTATCTTAACAATGAGTTAGCGCATATTTTATTTTACAGCTTAAGAAATTGAGGTTCAAAAAGTTAAAGTCAACTGTATAATATCACATCATAGACAGAATTGTGACTTGAACCCATTGTTTATGATTTTAAGCACCATGCTGAGGCATATAAATTAAATTATTCATTTAAAAAGGTAGTCTATAAAACATCTACATCACAAAATAATCTGTAACACAAAAATTCCAATTTAATATTTTTGAATGTTTATTTCATTCAGAATAATGTATAAAAATTATAAATTACCTTACATAGTAATGCCCAATTTATTCAAAATGTATTTTGTTGTATTCACAAGTTTCTGAGAGTCTTCTATTGATAAGCTTCAGCAATTCAGACCTGGTTTTGAATCCTGCCTCTACCAGTAACAAATTTATGTGTGCTGGGGATACTTGAAGAGGGAGGCAAAGAAGAGTTGCCATACTCACAGAACTTTACAGAGTCTAGTGCAGAGTAGTAGATTAGAAGTTGCAATTATTGCTATCATTAGAATACTTCAATTGTTGAAGAGCAGGATTCATTAACTTATATCTAGGGTTCTAACATAAAAGTGAATTTTATGATTAAAGACTATATAGCTGATATAGTAAATACTTGATAATTTTGAAAGTATACTCATTTAACAATTACATTTTTTTTTGTAATATAAGTAACATAAAACATCTAACTCACTCTTCAGTGCTTTAATTTTTTTTAAATCTTAGAGGTTGGAACTATCCCAGGGACTCAGAGCTAACTCATTGACTCCTTGTTCAAATCAATGCTACATTCTGCTTATGACCAAATGGGTATCCCCACAATTTTTCTAGATTATCTGTTCCTCATTTAACTTTTCATTTTCCAAGGTACATATCCTTAACTTCTTCAATTATTTTTTTTTATGTGACATGTTTTTAGAATGATCCCATACTGCTTGCTCTTTTGCTAAAAAAACTTTAGTCTGTCTATAACTGTTCCCCTTCCGGTTACCAGCCTCAGAGCCATGGGGTAGCCGTGACACCAAAAGAAGGTTCTTGATGTTTTTTGATTTCTAAGTAACAGTAGCAACTTCCTGACCTCAGGATAGGGTTTAAAGAGGCATGATTTAAATGCTAGTGGCAGTCCCTTACTTTTCCTGATCATGCTTCAATGAACCCTTAAATTCTGGAAATGCCTCACTTTTTAAAAAAATTTTCTTTCACTGTACCATGAATTACCAAGTTGTTAAATGTGTATACTATAAAACCAAAGTGTTTAGGACATAGTACATTAAGTGTGAGTACTTTAATAAGTTTAATTTCACTTAATTTCTTTAACAAATACCCCTATTACAATCAAAAAAAAAAAAGTGAGTGTGTATGTTTAATATGCTTGATCAGAGAATATAAGTTCAAGAATGACACCTTCTCTTGTATAAATGCATTTAACAAATCTTTATTGAAGGCCTGTTATGCACTGGGAATTGTGAACATGATAGCAAAATAGACACAGTTCATGTTTAATATATTCTATTTCAATCAGAAAATGCACTCTACAGAACAGAAACAAATGAATTAAGGTTTTTCCATTCTGATCAGGTTGTAGTTTTCCTGGAAAATCTAATAAACCTTGCTTGACTTTAATAAGAATATCCAAGTGGGAGTGGTCTTTTTTTTTTTTTTTTTATGTCTGTTTAGTTACTAAATTTGGTTACAGGTATCTTTTGTATTCTAGATGTGGCCAAACACTATCATACAGGCAGAAAACACTTTCTTTTTGACAGCCCAATCCTATAACTTCATATTTCACAAATGTAAAGAAGACTGTATGTTTTAGTGATCTTTCATTGCCTTCTCTCATTATGCATATTACTTAGCACGACCGATGATACTCCCTCAGATTTCTTGATCGAGATTTTATGAATTTGCTATTATAATGTTTCTTTGAGAGCCAAAGAAACTTGCATTCATTCTCCTTCTCCATCTCCTGTTCCACTGGAGCAATACCTGTCGTCTTGTAAGCTGCCCAGCTGCTAGAGCGTTTTTTCCACCTTGCCTTCAATGAAGTGCACGCATGATTTCACTCAACTTTCAGTCGAATTCAGTGCTCTGCTTTAGGGTCAGAAAGAATCTGGGTTCCTAGATATCTGGGACACATAGTTCATGTACAGATAAGATGGAACATTTAGAGTTCAGGTCCACTTTTAGATATTTCAGATGTTAAAAATTAGATCAGCTTTTGTGTCCTGGCTTCAGGAACAATAAAATGTTTACCTTTACTTTTATGTGGAAGTGCGTTTTCAAAATTAAAAATGAACAGAGAAGCTCCCCTCATCCCCAAAAAAGTATTTACTAGGGAAAATTTTAAATTTAATTTTTGAATTGGATGTTATAATTTTGCCTAAAATACTAATTTTCTGATTTAAGTGGTTGGGCCTTTATATGTAGTTTATGGTCCCAAATAAAACTATTTCAAATTATGCTAACTTTGATTTAAATGGAGATAGAGCAATTACATATCTATGAAGAAAATCATGTGGGAGCATTGAATGGAAAGACATAAAAATCAAGAATTTGATTATTTTTTCAAATAGGCATAGTTTGAGATTATTTAATCTGGAATAGTCTTGCTTCAGATAAGTTCCCCCCCCCCCATATTTACCATCTGAATAGTTTAATTTCCTCACCTTCTTCAAAACTCATTTTTGTACTTTTCCTACTTTGCTGAGTCCAAGACTGCATAGGGAATTGAATATCACATTTGAGGTTGAATTGGGCCCATAATCAGTATCGAAATAAAAAGAATAATGAATTGAAAACCTGTGCACTTAAATGTGTGTTTCTCATTTCTGGCTGAAAATGCTGCTCAAATAAAAGCCAATTTTCTTTTTATGAACTGAACTCGTAATTAGGAACCTGAATTATAAGTCATAGAAATGGTATTTATAATATAGACATATTACGTTTGATTAGATTTTGCACAAGGGAAATTTTCCTTTGTATTAACTAGGCATTTAATTCCAACTCTACAAAAAGTAACTTTGAAATTGCAGTTTGTGGACTGTGTGTGCCCTGCTCGAGCACTCTGACTTAGTTGTGACATCCCACAGAGCATCAGGGCCAGCCGCTTAAAGACAGTTTGACTTGAAAATAGTCATTTCAATTTTTCTGAGTTTCATTTTAAATTATTTTTTAATAGTGCAGTTGCATTGTCCATGGCATAAATCTGGAACAGAATTTGCATTTAGAAAGCTATAAAATACATTGTTCCTTCGGGTATACTAAGGAGGGTACCCTACACCAATTCACATAAATCAAGATAAGAATACTAAAAGCAAAGCAATTTGATTAGGTACTAAATTCAAAACATTACAAGATTGTGGTCTAATGGCCATCAGGAACTTAAGTCATTCTGCATCTATAGCAATGTCTAGTGTGGAAAATTAAAATGACAGTTTTAAGAGATAAAGTCAATCTTGTTCCTATTGAGCTTAAGGGTTCTTGCCAGTTTATCTCAGTTATGAGGTGTAATGTAATATTATATACACATCTACTATAAACATTCAGATCTTTATAGACATGTCAAAGGGGTACCACTTGATGTAAAATAAAATGAATTACAAGCTTGTAAAATGTTCCATGATTTACTTTAACATGGGTACAGTCTTTCTCAACCCCTCTAAACATCTTAAATGCCCAGGAGAAACTGAAGAGAAACTGTGAATTTTACTTTAAGAATTATCAGAACAATAGTGTATACTTTTCCAATGTCAGGAATCAAGGTCTACCTTTGCTTTTATTATGAAATAGTATCATCAAAGTTTATATATTACAAATAAATAAATTCTCTGAAGATTTCCAAGCTTATATTTATCTAATGTATCTATGTTATTTTCTTTCAGAAGTCTTTAGAAAAATCTTATATATATTAAATTTGGTGTCTTTTATTTCTAATGGTATCATAATTTTCTTGAATTTCTAACATACATATAATAAAATATACATGTAGAATATACATTAGGAACTCCTTTTTCAATGTGCCCTCTTTAGTGCTAACAATTTTTTCTCATCTTATATTTTGTAACTGACACTTGTGGGCCTGATTGTTTATTATTTATTTTTTTTATGTGTGGGAAATATTTGACAAATAATGACATTCCTTTCCTATCAAGTTTTACAGTTTTTATATATCCAGCACAGCCCATTTAAACTCATATGCATTCTATACATACTTGCTTTTAGTGATATTTCTTCTTTGTATGCCCTCTCATAATTAGGAAGAAGGCCCCAAAGGGCCCACTTAGCCAACATATGAATGTAATTATAACTCTTCTTTTTAATTTTTTCCCCTCTTGTTTGTATGGAATAAATTACATATTGAACTTTTAGCTATTTTATGTCAAACATTCATCATGGGTACCTAAGAGACACTGTTTTCTTTCACCTATATTAAGGACAGTAGAAAGAGTGGAACCACCTAATGTAGCTAGCTTTCTCTTGCATTTGGAAGTTAAACCAAACAACCAAACTTTCAGTCAATCCTGTTCTTTGTGTCAAATCACCATGTAAGTTTGAGCTTGCCACCGAAGGGATTTTTAAGATGTCTAAAGTTTTAGTGATGAATTAGTGGAAGACATGTGATTAGCCTGAATTGTTTTAAAGACATTTTATAGCAACAGGAAGTTAAGGCCTAAGGGCAAGAATCGAGACTTTAGTGTTCCAAGTTTCTCAATTTTGATCATGCTATTATGAGTTCTACAAGGGATATTGCAAGCACTAACAGATACCAATCTGAGAAGGTCATCTCTCTCATATTTAAGAGCTCTTTTTTTTTTTTCCTTGGGACTTTAAAATTGTTCTTGATGCATGGTCAATTTCCAGAGACCATATTTCTCATTATAAAATAGTGCATTTTGACATAATTGGGATTAGAAAAAAATTTTAGTCTATTTTGAACATGCTAATGAATCACCAAACAAATGTTTTGTGTACATGCCTTTATTTTCATAATTTAGATGGATAACATGTTAACATTAGGGTATGTACTATGGCCACTAGGTACAACTGTACAAATCGTTTACTGTATTAATCTGAGAAATGTTTTTCACATGAACTCTAATGTTAGTGATACCCTCCAGAGGTTTGAAAAGCGGTGATTTGGGCTTCTATTCTATGAGCTTGCTCACTAATTCTTTTGTATTCTCAATTGGAATCAACTGTCTTAATCAGTCACTATCTAAGCTTACTTGTTCACATTTTATGCTTATCTTGTCTGCCTTAGGTGGGTTATAATGATAATAGCTAATAAGTAACATTATTCAACTGCACTATCAGACTTGATCCTCATAATAACTCTTTAAACAAAATTTTATTACTATCCTCATTTCACAGATGAGAAATAAAAGCTTTCAAGGTTATAGTTCTTAAATTAAGGAAAAGGGATTTTTAACCACATCTTTCTGACTTCATAGCTAGAGAACTTCATCATTTTTATAGAAAAACTACTACTACATTCTAAGCAATCGCTGTGCATAAATAAGGTCTTTCCTCTGCCATATTATCTCCCTTAGCTTTGGTCACCTGCTCCTTTGTCATCTGCTTTGAACTTATTCCTACTCTCTGCTACCAATCAAATTTCCCATCTATCTGCCTACTCCACCAACTCTTAGTTAAGCATATTTTAGTAGATGAAAGCATTATGCAGAGAAAATACTTTGGCAATTCAGGCCTATCGTACCTAATGAAAAATATTAAACTATGTCAGAATTTACTTTTTCCCTGGGACACTATCTGTGCATCTTAGGAAATGTGGATCAATATTAATGAATTAAATCTACAGTGGGTTCACCCATATCGGAATGGTGTAGTTTATTTTACTTTAGCCTACCAGTGGTTGAATTATTTCTGTATCCTGACACTCAGTATGGATAATGCAGATCCCAGTAATCTGTAGATTTAACATGAGGATCTCACAAATATTGAAAGATGTTGGCTTATGCGTGAATGTACTTCTTGAGCAGTATAGCTGAATGTCTTTCGAAGATATACATCAAGTGAAAAAAGGATGTGGGAAAATCAGAATTAAGCAATATAAAAATTGAAACAGGCAGAGAAAACATGATAGTAGAAGGAAAAAGATGGTGATGTTTATGGATGGTGACTAAAACTAAGTTCTAAGAAAACAAACATGCCAATCTGCCTAAAAGATTTCTTAAAATTACTTATTTGGGTAAAAATATCTTTAGCTGTAACTTCATGTACTCGATATTAAATTCAGTATAACAGCATCTACTAGGCAATGGAAGAATGACAAAATTATGATAGGCTGTGCTATAAGTTATCTGAAAATTTCATAAGGTAAAAAGAGATATACAAGAAATATTTATAAATTAAACTTTTTAATAAGGTAGTATTACGGGAAGTCATAGAAGAGAAAAATTAATATGGACCAAAATAAAACCCATAGCACCATTTTATTCATTCTGAAATTATATATTATCTGCCAGGTAAAAAGAAATATGAATGTAATTTTGTGGCTTGCTAGATTCTATTTTTTATGCCATATCAAATAATGGTATATCATTCCAATATTAATTTAATTAATTTCATTTTCTCTTTTATGCTTTGAGAATACCCACATATTATCTCAGTTCTAAAGCAAGATAAATAGCTATCTATCAGCACACAACTTGAACCTTTACCCAGATCTGAAAGTATATTAATGATATATCATTTAGCATTCAACGAGAGTGGTCATTTGCTACATTATTGTCCCTTTAAAATATTGCATAATTTTATTCTTTATTGATGATTAAAACTCAAAGATTGAGCTAATGTATCAAATGACTAACTATTCAAACCCTAGAACTCTAGAAATAATATCTAAAATATGAATTTTAAAGAGTAGTTTTAAAATAATCTATGCAACAATAATGAGTAGTTTCTGCAGACTACTGATTTTAGAAACCAGTAAAAGACAAAAAGTGAATTGGAACAGATATATGCATAAAAGCACATGCTGATCAAGATGAAGAAATCGTTTCAGATAGAAGGAACAGGAGGAGGCCGGTGCTTTTAAGGAAACTACACCCACAGAATTGATACCAACTCTCCTTCCTTCCTTCACTTCTTATCTACTATTCTAGTTAGTAAAAGCATTTTTTTCCCCAAAGGTTGAACCTGAAAGTGTAGGCATTTAAACTACAAATGAAAAGGTGCTTGCCTCTTGGATAATGACATTCTTAAAGGGCAGAAAATTCCTATAGAAATCAAGATATCATTGCACCCAACCTAGAAGCACTTTATACTTATTTTCCTAACTCACTGTAAACATCATCCTATGAGCAAAATTAGCATGCCTGAACACACCAAATAGATTTTCCAACACAGAAATGGAGCATACAAGCATGAATTACTGAAACAAATGCAACAGATCTTAACCCAGGAAAATGAAAAAGTGAATCTGAGAAAGAATGCTTATGATGAATATTATGCAAATAGGCCAGTGAAACTTCTCGTTAAATCCAAACACAAGATGGTGAATAAAAGTAAGACATTGAAATAACAGGAAACTAAAAAATCAGATAATATCAACTTAGAGGAAGTGGGACAGGAAAGAGAAGGGAATTGGAAGCTGTTTCTAAGATGGATATATCTAGTGATGTGATAAACTCTAATTAGTTATAAAAATATGTTTAAATAGTTTTTTAAAGGACAATCATGGTCAGAAGAAATTATGTGAATATTATACACTCACACATACACAATGCATGTATACACATCTCGAATCTTTGGAAGAAAAGTAAATAAATACTAAAAAATTAAAAGGAATAAATCATAATTAATTATGTTATAAATGCCAAAAAATGTGTGAGAAGTTAAAATATTACTTGAAATAACAGAGACTCCTGGAGAATATACTGCAAGAAAGGGGGATATCAATAGCAAACACAACCAAATGTCAATCGAGTTAAATGCTATTTATAAAAGACACACTTAAATATACAGAAAATATTGTATTTAAAGAGATGGAAAATTATTTATCAAACAGATAATAACAAATAGAAGCAAACAAAGAATAATTACTAAAAAGAGAAACCAAGGTGAAATTCTGCATGCATCTTGAATCCCACAACATTTTTTTCTCTGCCTGAAGAATGTTTTTGTTTTTGTTTTTATTTTTTCCCTTCAATTGGTGGCAGAGTTTCTCAATTTCTGTTGATATGAAAGTTTTTATTTTGCATTTATTTTGAGGAGTTTTTGTTGGGGATAGAAATCTTACTTAGCAATTATTTTCTTTAAACATTATAGAACACATTCCATTGTTTTTGGACTTAGTATTTTGTTGAGAAATCACCTGCTAATCATCCTGTTGCTCCTTTGACGGTAATGTGTGATTTTCCAAAACTCTTTTGTTGATTTTAATGTTCTTTTCTTTTTTTTTAAGTTTTAAGCAGTTTTGTTACTATGTGTCTAGGTGTTTTCTTTTGTCTTTATATTTTGTAGGTTTATAGAACCCCCACTAACTTTTTTTTCTTTCATTATTTTATTAAACTCATGGGAATTATTTCTTCAAATATTATTTTAGTTCTATTCACAAATATTATTTAAGTCTATTGGTTAGATTTTTGGAGAATGTCTCACTTGCCACTTATGCTCTTACTATGTTAATATTCTTCTCTTTCAAAATTTATTTTTCTCCTTCTTTCTTCAATTTATATAGTCTTTATTGATTTATCTTCCAGTTCAATGATCTTGTTGGGTTCTGTTATGTCAAATCTACTATTTAATCTTTTTATTGAGTTTTTAATTGAAGTTATTATACTTCTTACATCTAGAAATCTCTTTTTTTTTTCTAGATGCTATCCTCATTATATTTCTGCATTTTTCTCTATTTCCACACACACGTACACACATACCATGATATTTTTAGGGTACTGTCTCTCTGCTCTCCTAATATTTTTAAAAATGAAATATTGGATGTTGCATATAAAAACTGCAGAGAACCAAGATGATATCGCTATCCTCTCCAAAGTTTTTATCCTTTCTGCTGTTAGACAGATTGGAGGCTGATCACTTGAATCCATTCAGGAACTGAGCTGAGGTAAAGCTAAGTTATGCTTTTGGTTTTGATGAGGCTTCATCTAACTCTGGTTAACGTGCACTCCCAGATTATAGTTATTCAGAGCATTCAACTGAGAACCTTTGTGTTCACTGGAGCTCCTCCACTGGCTGTTCCTAAATCTTCTGAATCCCTTTAGAAGGGTAAGAGATTTTTTTCTGATTAGCTTGTTGCCCTGTTGTCTCTCTAGTGTTAGACTTTGACAAATGCCTTGAAAGAAAGCTGTCTGTGTGTCAAGCTTAGTTTTCTGCCCACCATTCTCACTGACATGTTGGCCAATTTTGTATTTTAAGTCCCCCAAAATCATCATAAACTGCTGGGTTTTCTTGTCTCCCAGCAGTGGCCATTTGACAAGGTAAAGTATATATTCACAGATTCGTGCCCTACACTCAGATTTGGCAATTCCCCTCAGGAAAATGCAGCTACAGAAACTCGGATCAATTTGTTCAGTTTCTTCTCCTTAGGACCTTGGCCCTGTAATCCTTACTGTTTTCAGCAGCAATGCTTTCTGCCTTCTTTTGGCTTATTTTGGAAAGTTGCTTCAATTGGAAAGTTTGTCTACCATGAGCTCCTTTAACCCTTTTGAAAGTAGAACTTCTTGAATTAGTTTTCTTAAAAATATATTTATGTAAAAAACAGTTGTTGACTGTCTACTGAGCTATATACTATATTATTTATTCTTCATAATACATTTTAGGAATATATGTAGTCTTTTCCATTTTAAATAAATGATTTAAAATTATTTCCCAAATCATATAGTTCTTAGAAGCAGATTCTTAGATGATTTTTCTGTTTTTTGGAGGGAATCCTGTTTTTTTTCTTACTGTATCTTATTTCCTCATGCTAATGAAAATTAAAGAAGTCAGAAAAATTTGTAACTCTCTAAGAAGTTTGCAGTTCTTCCAAAGAACAATTCTGTGGTGCCATTCTCTGTTACCTCTGTTCATGTAAATGTACTGGAGTAGTTGTAGCCGTCAAACCAGAGAGGGGGGAGGGGGCGGGAATTGTGGAAAATACATTACCATAATTGTATTATACCTAGCATGGATAAATGATTGTTTCTATACCAAGCTCTCTATCTATGTTGCCATGTTTAGAGTTCTCAGCAACCTATGGTCCAGATTCCTTTTTTATTCTCCTTTTCCTGAGGTCAAAGCTGAGCCTCAGAGAAGGTAGTAACTTAGGCAAATAGGATGAATGGTTTAGCTTCGAAGTCCAAACATTATCTATAATGTACACTACCTCAAAAATGAGAAGGCAAATTATCTGTTGAACTCTTACAGTGATTAGATCTAAAAACTATCATATCTAGAAATCTATATCAATAAATAGTTGGCTAAAGTTTTACTCATTTGTTTCACATCATTAATAGTCTCTTTCAAAAACAACATACTCAGTACATTTCCATACAAAAATATTATTGGACACTACATGTAAAGATTTTTATACCAATTTGTGAATGAGCAACTGAGGTATTTGAAATGAGCCACCTCCAGATGTGCCTCAGTGGTATGCAATTACTTTGAGCTAAGGGTAGTTTAAACTTCAGGCTCAAGAGAAGCTTCTGACCCTCCCTTTAACTACCTAAAAAGAACTCGAGGTAAGGACCTTGCCCATCAGAAGAGACTATCAGAGATATCTTTTCTGACCTATCTCTAGTGTAGGGTAAACTTCTATTTACTAAATGTTTATTCTTTTTATCATCCTGCAGTGTCCTTTTGAAGCTCCCAAGGTGCATTTTTACCTCATCCCTAGCTCAGGTTGTCTCATATACCTCAATCCCCCTTTCTATCTCTAAATCTCAGCTGCATGTGGGGTCTCTGACTCTCTCGTGTATGCAGGGTTCCCAACCATATGTAAAAATTAAATTTGGTTGTTTTCTCTTGCTAATCTGGCTCATTCCTATTTGATTATTAGACCAGTCAGAAGAACCTTGAAGATAGAGACAAGTTTGTTACTCCCCCACACAACACACTAACATATTTTCTGTGTTGTAGATATAACTCCAAAGAAAGGGGGGGGGGCGGAGTGGCTCCATAGTGTAGTGGTTAGTACATCTGCTTTGCACTCAGAAGGTCCGGGATTCCTGCCCCAGGCGGAACCACGGACCAGGTGGGTCCATGTGCACACCGCGTGCATGCTATGAGCCTGTGCAAGGAGATGCCCTGGCTTCAGAGATCTAGTCTTACTGGGAAATGGCAGAAGTTGGGGAGGGGATCAAAGAGGAGGAAATTTTTTTAAAAATAAATAGTTTTTAAAAATAAAATAAAAAAATAAAGAGATGAGAAAATTGTCTATTTATAGAATGATATATATCCATTTTCTATGATTTTTATTATTACACGTTAGTTGTAATAGATTCATTATCTTATGAATGAAAATAATTCTGATCCAAACATAAGATAAAACAAATTAAAATTGTAGAAAAAAATTCACTGTATCAGAGACAGTTATGACTGCCCGCTTCCATTTTCATTAAAAATGAAACTCTGCAGCAGATGGGCTTCAAAAAATTTTAAAGGTTTAAGTGCTAATGCATGGAATAATTCTAATGCAAATAGTTTCTTTAAAGCACTTCAGTGCATGCTGGGCTGTGGGAGGGACCTGAGGAGTCCTCAATCCTGCTTAGATCTTTCCATTAATAGAGTGCTATAAAATTATCTTCAACATGTATGAGAAAAGTGGTCTTCCTGGGAAAAGCTTGGCTTTTTTCTGAATTATCTTCCCCTCAACTAAAATTCTGTTAACCATTCTAAATAAAGAAACAACTCCAGCTGCAATGGATGAGTTTCCTTTGGGGATTATTTTATTAAATATTGAATATTTTATTTTTGAAAGCATATGGCATACAAATGTTGAGAGTTTCCAAAGAAGCTAATTTCTCTTTGGAATAGCATTCCTTTTCTTTTTTTCTTTCTTTTTTCTTTTTCTTTTTTTCTTTTTTTTTTTTTTTTTTTTGCTACATAAGCAATTGGTTAAAGTTAAGTATTTAACAATGGAAATCTGTTGTTTTAATTTCAGAGTGTAGTTGCATCTTCACAAAGTTTGAGTCTATATAAATGTCTTGCAAAGTCAGTGCGGGTTCACCATAGTTACATTAAGAATCATGGTGGTTCCAATCGTGAGATCAGAGTTAATAATCTGTATTATACATAACATATGCTTATGAGCATTTTGCATGCCACATAAAAGAGTAGAGGACAAAGAATGTGGAGAACCAATTAACTACTTCAGCCTAACCAAAGAAACTGCTTAAGAAAAAAGAATATTCTATCATTCCAAAAATACATTTATTCCACTTCACTTTTACCTTTTTAGTTGTGCAAAATAATTTCATATGTTGATTTGCTCTTGATAAGAGAAATATTTATATTTAAGAACTAGTTTTTTAGATATTAGCTTTTACTCTTTTATATTTTAACTCTAACCATTACACAGTTTATGTACAGAAAAACCAAATGATGATAAGAAATGGAAATGAAAAATGTAGGTTTCTGTTTATAAGAGAACTATATTTTTCTATTTTTCTCTCTTATTTTCATTTTGTCCAACTTTGTAAGAGAAAAAGTATCCTTTTTATCGTTGACCAAATGTAGTAGCCAGTGTGGCAGCCAGAAGAGTATATTTCATATTTCCTTATAAACAGGTTCTTATTCTGTGCACACATATTGGTTTTGACCAGCATGGTGAAATAAATTTCATACCAGATCCTGCCACTTTCCAGATTTAAGTAACATATTTTTGACAAATCATGTCTTTGTAACTGAATAATCATAGGTTTATTGTAATATATCTGTGGAAATAAAATTAGTAAAATTTTGAAGTACATTTTTAATTATAAAAGTCTATACAATTGTTAGTAATTATTTCTACATTGCTACTATTAAAGGCTCTGCTGATATTAGGTCATGGGAAACTAACTATTCTCCCTCCCTCTCTAATTTACAGCTAGATAACTTTACTCCCTCTACTTTATTTTATAGAGTGGAGAGTCCGGCTGTGAAAGCCTACACTAAATTAGAAAAGTAGAAAAACAAAGATCAAGAATGATGATCTCATTCCATTGTTGCCACCCACCCAAAGTGATCCTTACCATCACCCCATATTTATAACAAGAGTTTTACTTGATGAAGGGCCCTGTAAATTAGATTGAGGATTTACAAGAAGTCTTTTTATTTTGTAGATTTCAACATAGATTGAATGCTTGGATAAATATTGTACCATTTTTATAAAATACTAGCTTAACCAAAATGCTATTAAATAGGACAGAACCAATAAATAAACCAACATTCCAATCCAGACATATTATTAAGGGAGGAAGCAATCAGATCTATAAAGAAGTGCTATGTTATAGGAGGCCTACAAACCAGATGTTTTAATTTTTGTGTGGTTTTAGTATAACACAATACGTTCCAAGTTACTTTGCAGTCGCTTATTGTAAAAGCCTCACTTAACCTAAGTACTTTTGTTCCTCCCAATTCTGAATGATGTGTACAATTTAAAATGCTCTAGCATTGACCCTTAATGGCCTCAAGTAAATAATGTCCATCTCAGATTGATGATTTATTGTGATATCAACAATGTCCCTAAAGTAAAAAAGCAACACATTTTGCTCTTATGTACTTTTTCATGTGCCAATCTGTTTGTTTGTTTGATATAAATTGGAGTCTCGGAATTCTTTCAACATTTAGGTTCTCTCGTAGACATGTTGCTATTCCTAATCCTTTATAAGGAAGTCTTGTTAAGAACTATTTTCAGACATTTGTTTTAATATAGTTTTACCTTGTGTTAGTATCTTTGTTAAATGTTTAGAACCGAGAAGTAAGTAAATAGAGCAGCATATAGAGCCCCAAAAGCATCAACAAATATTTACTGAGGATTTCTTCTGAATTTATTAAATCCAAATTATACTGGCGTCTGCTGTGCAGATAGTGATGATCTGAAAACACAAATGGTCATGCATGACCATTAGTGAGTGTGAATTAGAGCAGGATAAAAAAAAACTGGCTTTGAAATTTGGAATTTGTTTAGGATTTTTGCTATCACACTCTGGTAAATTATATAATCTCTCTTAAAATCAATTTCTATAGATAAACAAAAGCTAGCATCATTAATGAACTATCCTGAATAGGATTAAATTTGTTTTGTCTTAATTATACATGTGCGTGTCACATGTTCTGTGACAGGGGAAATCATCCATGCACTCTGTTTTCATATCAGTAGAATGCTATGAGTTCCCTTGAAGGAGCTATAAGCCTGCAGGAAGGGATGTGCTGTGTAAGTCCAATTATTGCATGGAGAATGGGAAGAAATAGTGCTGTTGACATTTAATTATAACATAATAGTAAATATGCACTTTCAGAGGAACAGAAGATGGTTTTACTAATGTCTTTTCCAGCAATGAAAATTAACAAGGATTAAAGAGCAGCTTCCACTAAAATAAAACAAAACAAAAAAACTGCATGGCTTAAACAACAGAAATTTATTTTCTCAAATTGTCACATTTCTGGAAGCTTGAAGTCCCACATAAGGTGTCAGCAGGTCTGGTTCTTTCAAAGCCTCTCCTCTTGGCTCTGATGGCTGCCTTCTCACAATGTCTTCAAGTCATCTCTTGGTTGGTATGTTGTCTGTGTCCTAATTTCCTCTAGTACGACACCAGTCATATTG
Organism: Eonycteris spelaea; assembly: GCA_003508835.1. Lineage (NCBI taxonomy): Eukaryota > Metazoa > Chordata > Mammalia > Chiroptera > Pteropodidae > Eonycteris > Eonycteris spelaea. Next base: position 7,158,338 of record PUFA01000046.1, read on the forward strand.
GATTAGGGCCCCACCCATATAACTTTGTTTTATATTAATTATCTGTTTAAAAACCCTATTTCCAAATAGGATCACAGGCTTAGAGTTAGTACTTCAACATGTAAATATTGGGGAATAACTTTTCAGCCTGTAACAAATGGTATTCCACAAAATTCTAAAGCCAATAATATTGGGGGTAATCTCCTAGGTAACCAAAGAGTGAATGTGAGGGACTATGTGTGTTGGGGGTTGGGTGTCATACTGCAGGTGAGAGCAGTTGGATCAGTCAGAATAGGTAGCCTGCTCTAGGACTTTTACTTCTTTATATTAATTCAGTCATTTATCACTAGCCTGTATTTATATTTACCCAGCATGTGGTTTTATTCTTTGTGTTGTCCCTTTTGCTCCAAGATAATGGATGTAGTACAATATTTGCTATGTTTCTTGCAGACTTAAAAAAAAAAAAAAAGAAGAAGAAGAAGAAAGAAAGAAAGGAGAGGGACAAATGTGAGGTACAATGTATGCAAAAGATGGAAAATGCTTCTGGAGGATCAATGTAAAATTTTACGATAAGAAAGTGTGGATTTTTGAGAAATGTTAAAAATGAGAACTATAAACACATTTTAGTTGTTTGATACACATGAATGTGAGAAGAACTTGAGAAAATAATGCAAGTGGTTATACTTTTTGGGATCATAGATTAAAAAAAGATCTCTAAAACATTTGTTTTAACTTTACCAGTATCAACTTGGCCAAATATGGCCTTCCTGTTTGTATTCATAAGTGAATTGAATTATTTCTAGTCATAAATTTATGGTTTTAAATGATGAATAATAACATTATCACTATAGTGCTACATGTGGTAGTGTTTTGTTCTTCAACAGATAAATTATGAGGAGATAAGTGAGAATTTTTTGTGTTGAAGAAAGTGATTCTCACTATGCACAATACTATGGCATGTCTATAACTGGATAAATTTCAAGTCTTTGAAACCTAATTCAAAGTGAACATTAAAAGCATTGAGCAAGAACTATCATTACGAAAAGTATAAGAAGGAATTAAATATAAAAGGAATATAAATTTTATATATTTATGCCAGAATCACATTTTACAATATGATTAGATACTTATTCATGGGATTAAATCATTAGAGATATAAGGGCTCTTTAGTTGGCTTGGTAAATCAAATATCTCTGCTTGATTTCATATATGAGTTATATGCATTTTTAATTTTTTTCATATATTATTTTAATCAAAGGTCAGAATAAACTCAGTTCAATGTAGCTATTTCCAAAATGCAAGACAAGAACATTTGAACTGTACAGATAATGATTTGTAATTAGAAGTCTGATAAATTATTCTTTTGCATATTTTAAAATGCATCTTTGGAAAAATTTTAAAAGATATTCTAAGCAATTTATTTTTCATAAAATATTAAGGTTAATATTAGTTAATATAAAATCTCAAAATGCTCTGTGGTTTTTCCGATTTGGATTTTATAACAGTGTCCATGTGTTATGGATTGAATTGTTCGTCTAACAAAATTATATGTTGAAGTCCTAACCCTAATACCTCAGGATATAGTTTTCTTCTTTGGAAGTAGAACTGTTGCAGATGAATTGGTTAAGTTAAAACAAGGTCACACTGGAGTAATAGGCCCCTACTCCAGTATGACTGGTGTGCTTTTTCATGGCAAACATGTTAGCACAGGTATGGATACAGGGAGAATACAATGTGAATATAAAGATGATAATTTACAAGCCAAGGAGAGAGGCTTATAACAAATCTTTTTATCACAGTCTTCAGAAAGAACCAACCCTGCCAACACCTTAATTTTGAATTTCTAGCCTCCAATATTCTGAGTCAATAAATTTCTTTTGCATAAAGCCTCCTGGTTTGTGGCACTTTGACACAGCATCCTTAGCAAATGAATACATTATGTCTGCATGCTTCTGGTATTTTTTCAACCGAAGAACATAAAACTGTGAGCTATTTACCAATGATACAGTCTTTTGCCAAGTTCCTTTACTCTCGTGAGTTCTTACTACTGAGTCATAACATTGAAACATGTGAATATTTCTTAAATAAATATTCAGCTTTGCCAAATAGTCACTAATTAAAGTGCTGGCTTTAATGACAAAATAAATTAAATGAATGATATTTAAGATATAAAAAATTAAATTTGGAAATAATCAATTACAAGTTATCAAAAGCTACGCTTAAAGATACATTTGCAAATGGAAAAGCTCCAATTTCTTCTTTGTGGTCTATTTTTGTAAAATGTTTTGAGAAGTCAAACTTTATATTTAGGAAGTTGTCTCTGTTGTTTATTAGTGCTGTGATGTTAACCAAACCTTTTAATGTCCTGAGCGTAAGGTACAAAAAGGAATATAAAAATGTTTAACTTGAAAGAAGGTTCTGAGAAATAAATCAAATGATCTAACAAAATATTGCATTATTTTAAATTGAGACATTCATTTTTTATTGAGACATAATTTACATGAAAATGTATAAATCTTAAGTGTGTGACTTGACAAATATTTATATATGTGTACACTGAGTCCCAGATTAAAAAATACAGAACATTTCCATCATTCCAGAACATTTCTTTGTGTGTTTTCCTACTCAATAGCCACTATTTTGACTTTTCTTTTTTTATTATTTATTATTATGTATGCATACAGCATCTGGTCTTCCAAGATGGTCTCCCATCCAAGTACTAACCAGGCCCGACCCGGCTTAGCTTAGCTTCTGAGATCAGACATTGGGCTTGTTCAGAGTGGCATGGCCATAGACCATGGACTGTGGCTTCAACGGGGCATGAACCCAGTACCTTTTGCGTGTAAAGCAGATGTGCTAACCACTACACTATGGAACCACAACCACTATTTTGACTTTTTAATTCATAGATTAGCTTTACCAATTCTTGAAGTTTATACAAATAAAACCACACAGTTTTTACTCTTTTAGGGCTATTTTGCTCACAATAAAATCTACGAGATTTATCCATGTTGTTGAATAAGCAAGTGATTTTTATTACTGTATAGTATTCCATTGTATGAATAAACCACAATATGTTTATCGGTTTACATGTTGAATAGAATTATAATAATACATATGAGAAGAAAAACAATAAACCTTCTAGGAGGACAAGGAGAATGTCTTCATGATTTTAGAGTAGCAAATATTTCTTTAAATGGACAACAGAAAACACTGATCATTACATGAAAATGACTTGAATTTAATTAATATCGAGATTTTCTGTTTACCAAATATCTATCATTAAGAATATGAATAAACAAGTCACAGTCTGAAAGAAGATGTTCCCCAATGCCTATAACAAAAATAACTCATAATGTATAAAGAACACTTATAATCAATAAGAAAAAGACAAATAACCCAATTTAAAAATTAGCAGAATACTTGAGCAGGCACTCCTCAAAAGAGGATTTCAAATAGCCTATAGTCACATGAAAAGGGCTTAACATTATTACTCAGTAAGGAAATGTAATGTAAAACCATAATGACATATCATTATGCATCCATCAGAAAGTACAAAATTTAAAAAAGACTGTCAATACCATCTACTGGACAGGTAGTGGTGTAACTAGAATTGTCATACATTATTGATGGGATGGTAAATTAATTTGGAAAATTGTTAACTTCTGAAGTGAAACTCATATCTATCCTCTAACCCCAAAATCACATTCCTCTTTTCAAAGAATGTTAGTGTATATGTTCACCAGAAGATATGTACAATAATGCTTGCAGGAGAATTAATTATAACCCTAAACCAGAAACAAATCAAATATTCATCCAGATACTTGGGAAAGAATAAATCAATTGTGGCATAGAATAATTATTAGTAAATGCCACTACCATTATTATTATGCATCTGTGTTTTCTCCAAATATATAATGTCTAACTAGATGCCCTGTTGTTTCAAATATGTACCTTTTTGTATTTATTCATTGGGCAAGCAGAACTGTCTGAGACAATGATTCTTTTAAACAAGTTATTGTTTTGGGAAAATAAAAGGACTTTGATAAATATCTACACATCAAAAATTATAGCTAACCCTTTTCTCCATAGCTTCACTTCCTAAACCTACTTCAGTTTTCTTTTCATGAATCATTAACTATATCATGGCTAGAGATTTATACTATGCCTTATGCACTTAAAAGTTCCTTTGCAATTGGAATTGCTCTAAATGTTGATTATGGTACATAGTAAATGCGTAGGAATAAAATTTAAGAGAGAGGAGAAAAGAAGAGAGAAGTATGAAAGTTCTCTTTGCATTGAGAGTATTTTTTTAGCTGTCTCACTGTATAATTAATTTCTTATTTTAAAGGATGGGAGCATTAAACTATTACATACTAGATGTTTGATGAGATGAGCTAGTCTTCAAGTTTTAAAGAATTCCTCTAGCTAACATTCTATGGAATATCCAAATGATCTCCATGCCCACTTATTTTCCTGATTTGTGTTTCTTATTGTAAGGTTTTGCTCCAGTGAAATATAGATTTCACCAGCATCTCATCTCCAGTTATTATTATCTCTTTTGTTTGCCACTGACCCAGAAAAGGAATTTAGACTCATATTCTTATTCTCCTTGTCCACCTCCTGACTTCTCCAAGAACCTTCTGTAGGCATGTGGTGTAACAGGCATTGTAGAGTTTGGGGACGTGGAGGCATTTAAGATTGAAACAGTAGCTAACTTAAAAGTAGATATTGAAAACTTATATTCTGAATACCCTTCAGCCACTTCATCAACAAAAATTGTTTACTGGACAATATCATTTTCCAGCTTCAGTCTCTTGTCATTTATTAGGCCTTTCTCTCTATGTCTCTACCATTTCTCTCTTCCTTCTCAATTCTCTACCCAATCTTGGACTCTTCCTGACTATTCATGGTTAGTAGTACAGTTATCACACTGTTATTTGTACTTTCAGTGCGTGCCCTGATAGATGCTTATAAAATGAGAGGCATTCCCATCAATCCTTGGTAATGCTTTGATATCAAAGTTTTCCTTTTGTTTAGATCTAAGAAAGAAAGACATTATGAAAGCTTCTCTGGGTTATACAGAATTATGGGGGCTTCACTTTTAGTGTCATAATAAACTGCCAAAACACTGATTATGTGATTATTTGGGCAGTGGACAAATGAATAGATAAATATATTTCAAGTCTTTGGTTTAACCTATAAAATTAATATCCACTTTCCTTTTTAAAAACAATCTACAGAGATAAAATAATGATATGGGCCAATTGAAACTTTCTGTTTTATTCTCCCTTGTTATGACAGAAAAATCACCTAACTCTGTGAACCTATAGGATTTCAAACAAATTACTGACTGAAAAGGAAGACACACATCTGGTTAATCAGCCACTGAATGATTCAGCTGTAGTTATTTGAATGAAAATTTGGAATTCATAGGAATCGAGTTGAAACCAGCCTAAGAGTTAACTCTGAGGAGCCTGTGACAAAAGAATTTCTTGGGGTTGCTACAGACACTATTTGATGTCTCGCAATATTTTTTTCCCTTATGATTTAACCTTTTATAGACATATATTTTCCTTCTTCACATTTTGAAGTTTGCATTAAAAAATCATGGCATAGTAAATGGTTTTAATGCAATATTAAGGAAGGTTAAGGTTACGATTGTTTAAAAAACACTAGAGCTTTAGAAGTAGGAGAGGGGAATGAGAATTTGAGATTGCTGGAGGCCATTACTTTTGTCCTGTTTACTTTGTTCTAACAGGGTCAGCCCTTGGCAAAATCAAGGAAGTATACAAGTTCCTTCACTTTACTGATCAAATCATGTTTTCTCCCCAAACCTAGTGATGCTTATCTATGATCTAATCCCTTTTTAAGAAACTTTCTTTCAGTTCGCTATTCTTTAAATACACAGTTTACTGATAATACATTTATTTTGCATTTACAATCTACTAGACATTGCATTCAGCATTTTATATGTATTTTATACAATTCCAAGAAGTAGGTAATACTACTTGATCACATTATAAATGAAGAATCTAAGATTCGGAGAAGTTAGGCAGATTGCTCAAGGTCATAGAGCCAGTTAGTGGCAATGTTGTGTTGAAATACTGGCCAGCCAACTTACACAATCTGGGTTCAGAATGTTACCTCCTTTGGTAGTTGGTAACTGCAAAAGGAGGACTATTTCATGTGATGTGTGGTGTGTGTGATTTTCAAGGATCCAAGTATTGGTGATCCAGAGGAAAAATATCTGTAGTAGTGACATGATAAATGATGGTGTTTGGGGACAATGGCAAGTGTAGTTGGTTAAGGGGTAAGATAGCCGCCCTGGTCCTTCATAATCTTGTCCCATTCTCCTGTAGTGGAGATAGACTGTGCTCTAATACCTGTAATATTCACTGAAATGTTCTATTATCAAAAACTAAAAATGTTCTATTATCAAAAAGTAAAATCAAATGTCCATTATACTAAAAATAATTCGCTAAACAATAATAGAAACAACAAACAGCTCTGGGAAAAATATTCATTCAATAAATATTTATTAAAAGCTTGATCTATGCCAGGTACTGTTTTAGGGATACAAAAATGAAGACTGACATTGTCCCTAAAATCTCAGTTTAGCAAGTTTTGAGGAAATATAAGTAAACAAAAATCATAAGTAATAAGAGTTAAAAAGAAAGCTATGGTAAAATATGGCAAGAATTTAAAGAATATGTTTACTAATCTAATGAAATTTAGAAAGCCTTCTGAAAGAGATAAATTGATGAAATTAAGTTTTAATAACTAAAAATTAAGCAAGACATAGTTGACCGTAATACAATGAAAGTATTTTATTTTACTTTCTTCTTTAAAGCCAAAAATGTCAATTTAAACCATTATGAAGGAAAGAAATAGAATCACCAGTGAAAGCAGGAGCTAGTCACAACCCTAACCCTCTACCTCTAAGAAACAGTTGTCAAATGCCATCAAAGTTAGACAAAACCAGGGATGGGCAATAGCAGGTACAGACCTCTACAAATCTTCAGTGTTGTATTTTTGGAACTAGAGACATAAAGAGGGTAACTGAATTTCTTGTCTTGGATCAGCAGTGTCCGTGGCAGGTCATAGATGAGTCATAAAATTGTAAATTAGCACAGAAATATCTTCGAGTTGCAAGGTGAGGTGAGGTGAAGATGGGGGAAGAGCTCACTGAAAGCCAGGCAGATGTCTGTTTTCCCCAAAGAGGAAAATACTAATTGCAGAGAACTCAGCAACTTTGATGAGAAAAACTCTGAAACAAGCAGAATAGAAACATACACATTTAACTCAAAAATATGTAAATAAAATTAACTTCATAAATTGTAAGAAATAAATATTTGTCTAAGAAAATATAAATTTCCAAAATTGATCACAAAAGCAGTAGAACACCTAAACTGACCTAAAAAACATGAAAAAATTAGGAAAATTATCACAGAGATGCTAGCCACAAAGTTCCCATAGCAAAATAATCCAGAGGAAATGTTAAGAAATTTTTAATGCTTTTAAATGTTTCCTACAATACAGATAAAGAAGAGGGAACCCACCATACCTCCTTTATATATATATATATATATATACACACACACACATATATATATGTATATATATATATATATAGAGAGAGAGAGAGAGAGAGAGAGAGAGAGAGAGAGTGGCATTACCATGAAAACCTAGAATATATAGTTTAAAAACAAAACAAAAAGTTGCTGACAATTTAATTATGAATATTTACCTATTCCTCAAAAGATAAAGCAAAAATAATTGTTCATTTTAATAGATGCAGAATATTTTTTTAAATTTGATATGTATTCTTCAGTAAGACTTTGAAATAAAATACAAATAGGTAGGAATTCCTTAACATTATGTAGGCATACATAAAATGATAATAGTAGGAATAATTATAATGAACTAATGTTTATTAAGTGCTTATTATTGTGTCTGGTACTCTTCTTACCATTGGTCCATATATATTAGATACAAGCCTGCGAAGTAGGTACAATGATTGTTCCTATTTTACAGATAATGAAATGTTGGCACAGAAATGCCAAACAACCTTGCCAAGGTCAATGATCTAGTAACTGGTAGGACTGGATACAAACCAAAGTGTTCAGACTCAGAACTTGTTAGTGTAACAGAGATCATCTTTTAGTTAGAGTGATTATATAACACTTCATATATAAAGACCCAAACGAAGAACACTTCAACTCTCCTGAGGAAAGGACCCAGAGGCAGGCTTGAATAAATGGAAAACAGTTTGTTCTTGGGTGGGAAAACATCACCTATGTACACAACCCCTTTTATACGGTATTTATTACACAATGTTTTCAATAGCAATGACTGGAAATACCCTAAGATTCCATCTGAAAATAGTTAAATAAATACAGTATACCTATACAATAGGATAGATAGTATGCCATTAGTTAAAAAAGAATAGTTGATTAATATTCACTGATATGAAAAGATAGCCATACTTTATTGGTAAGTAAAATAAAGAGGGTATGGAGCAGTCGTTTAATACTCCGATTAATCTAGAAAAGGAGATTTATAAATGTAAGTTTACCACAGGATACAGAAGAGATAGTAACATTGTTTAGCTCTGGGGAGTTCACCTGGGGTTTGGGTGGCATGGGAAGAAGAAAGGAAGATGTATTTTTTGAGAATATATCTCTAATTTTTCAAAGCCATGTCACTATGTTATAGTGTGTACACACACACATTAAAATGATCTTCCCGGATGACACTGTGGTGGGAGTGCAAAGAGGAACAGAGAAACTGGAATGGCCCTAAAATAAAGGGTATTACATTAAACAGAGGTAATAAAGAGGTTGAGAAAGATACTGGTAGTAGTTTTCTAAGTTTAGCATCATTTGACCCCTCATGGCAATGATATAAGTTCTGTAGCCTTAGGACATTCTTATACTGCTCCTAAAGGAAAGGTGACATTTTAATAATTCACCACTCATATTACAATAGAAAATTATACACTTTTGTGACCTGCAAAAAACATTTTAATAAAAAAATAGCTCCTGAGGGATTCAAAAGTCAATGAAATCTATTAGTTATTTTCGTATAACTGGCAAAAATAATCTGTTTTTCAGAACTATGATTTTATGCAGATTACTCTGAACCTAATATAGAGTGCGCACAGAGCAAAACTTCATTAATTTAGACTTGGGTGATATATAAAGTATGTCATTCTCTTCTAGGAAATCCTAATCTGATAATGATATCAAGCACATACAATAACTGATAGTAGGTTAATAAAATGTCGCCTGTTAGAGACTCTAGTAAATATATGTGTTTGTCCCCTGCTTGCATTTATTAGAGTCTCCTTAAATGTGGTTCTGTCATGATAAATGTTCAAAATGAGACTTCTAATTCCTGTGGTGATTTATGAACTATTAAATAAATATTTAGTGTTCTATTGTTATTGATTTTATTTTATCTGAATACCCTGAGAATTGTTAACTTAAGCTTGCAATACATGTTACTTTCAGATAAATCATTTTCTTAAATAATCAGATAACTGGCCCTCCAAGTATGATAGTTAACTGTTATTTCTGCAAATTTCTTATATTGAAAAAGAAACTCATAGACTACAGAAAAAATTTGAAGCAAATTTCAAAATTAAATATGTTATAATTAATTGATTCTTTTGAAAAATGTAGTTTAATTTTCAAATACTGAGAAGATAACTCAATTCAGTGTTTCACATTTCCTCCTAAATTAGTCAGCTCTAGTAATCATAATGAAATCTAAGACCTCTGGGTTTTTCGAGAAGGTGATCACTGCACCGTTGTGTAAATGTAGATGTAGAATGTAGAGAAAAGTAAAAAATGTGTTTTGACAGCGTAATATAGCCTGGAAGATATTTTTCTGAATAAATTCCAAAAATTGCCCAGAGGTATTTTTGTCATGTGCCTCTTCCTTCTAGAAGTTGGTGCTGAAAAAGCAAAATAAAAATAACCATCACAATGCCTAACAATTGACTATTCTGAGAGATTGAGTTTTTGTTAATTATGGTTGTACAGTACTTGGAACAGCTTTGTTTAAAATGAAATTCACATCTCTTTGGTTTTTGTTTGCATGGTTCACCTCTTTTGCAAGGCTCTTTTTATGCTGTCTGCTGCAAAGAAGAAATGTCAGCCAATCTCTAAATTCTAAATAAGTGAATTTTGAGAAATGGCTTTCTAATATTTCTTTGCTAAATTGAAATTAAAATATCAAGCTTATCAATTGCCTAGGTTATCTTTAAAATATAATTTTTTGCTTTTCTATTTTGCCGATATAAGAACAATGTAACTTTCATAGAAAGTTTTGAAAATATGGAACACAGGCTATGCATGTAGATATAGATATAAAATATTTTTCGCACACTATACACTTTGTTATGGACCGCATTAACTGACTTCTTTATTTTTTTTTTTCAAAAACACTATTAAGGAATTAATAATAAATTTCCTAGATACTCCTCAGGACCAAGCCTTGTGGAATGCCATATTGACTGGTCCAATAGGGCAAGAGGAATTGATAATATGACAGCAAAGTTATGGCCCTATGATAAAAGAAAAATAAATTATTTTATTTGTATGCAATATTTTAAAATATTTGTCCATTTACTCATTTTTAAAATTTATTCAACTAATTTTACTATGTGCCCAATATAAACAGGCAGTAAGCTAAGTGCTGTTACATAGTGATGAGATAGGTATCACTAAGTATCTAGTCTGCCTCCTTTGATTTTAGGATTCACCGGGGAAATAAATATTGCAAAATAAAAATCAACACATACCTCATTAAACTTTATAAGTTGTACTTATTTCTTTTTTAACTGCTTATTTTCCATTTAATATATCATGGAAGTATTATTTTCATAAGTCAGATCATCCCAGACCTCTGCTCAGAACTCTCCAGTGACTGACTTTCCATTTGATTCTGAATAAGGTCATAAGCCCTCTCCTTGCCCACATGCACTAAATGATGCTGGCTCCTCTATGTCTCTTCTTTGATTGTTGCCTCCTTCATTGCCCAATGTGGTCACACATTGACTTTCTTGCTGCTTCTCAATTACATCAAGCTACTTCCATCCAAGGCACGGTAGGTTCTAGTCATTCATCTAAGGATGATCTGCCTCCAAATTCCTTAGGGCCTAGCCTGTTATTTTCAACTCTCAGAGGTTCTCTGTTGGCCAAGCAACTGAAAAACCCTATCCTCCAATCCACTCTTATTTTACTAATAATTCTTCATAATTTTTAATACAATGTGGCACATTATGTTTTTATATGGTTATTGTCAGACTTTCTCCAGAATGCTAACACCATGAAACTGTACCTAGTTCTCTTCACTGCTCCGTCTCCAACATCACGAACATTGCCGGCATTTAATAAACATTGAGTGAATACTTGTGGAATTAATGAATAAATAGGTTAATTAATGAATTAACTAAATAAACAGTTTCCTAGTCACTGAAGATTTTTATTTGCAGCATTAGATATTTAATAATATAAATGCATAATATTTAAGTAACAAATCTATTTTCAGCCATTGAGATAATTAATATATATATTTTTTGCCATTTTATAAACAATACTACTAGAAATTACATTGTGGTTAAATCACCTGGTATTATTTCTTTAGGACAAATTTCAGGAAGTGAGATTTTTTAAAGACTGTATAATTGTTCAACCAATATTAGATAATGAGAAAATACCTACTACTGCTAAAGAATGTCTATGTCTGAAATAAACAAGTTCACTGAGGGGTTAGCTGCTGGGCTCTCTGTTCAACAGTAAACTTCAACTCAAGTTATGTTGGGAGCACTTTCATGCCTCTAGTTACAGTTTCTGTTGAATTCCATTTTAAAGTTTTCTCCAGTCACAAGTTTTAACCATAGTTTGTTTGTCTAGGTAGGAAACACAAATGTGAGTTTTAATGTGTATAACATATATGCCTAAGAAAATTTTTTAAATCTTACTTCTAAAAGCCCGAAACTTTATTTTAAGAATCAAAATAAGAAACGTTTAGTAAAGACACATGTAGTGATTCATTCACAACTATCTGACTGCAAAGTAGATAAAAATCTTAACTATTGCTGGTTACATAAGTTAAGAGACTCAAATGTAAGAGCTGAAACCAAAGTTTCTCATGTCAGCTGTGCTATTTCCTATGGAGATAATCTGTGCAAGTAGTGTTTATCATTTAAACTCATTTAAACAGTCCTTGTTCAAAGACTATTGATGATGTTATATTGCGAAAGAAAGAACTTCTGACAATTTATTCAGCATGAGAAGGAAAGAATGAAGGAGGCTATTTGCATTTAAGTCACATTTTAAAATAGAGGAAGTAAAAGAAACAGTTTCCAAATTTGACATCCTCCCTTTTTTTTTTTTTTTCTGAAGTGCTGTTTTCCTTTAGAAAGAAATTCTAAATTGACATTTAAATGGTGGCAGGGTAATTCTCTGTCTTGCGAAACGGGCTCTGGAAATGTACAATTATGCTGTCATCTTTAGCACTCCACATTGGACAGAGTTTAATTATTAATGTGTTTCCCTCAGAGAATGACTCGATCATGTCACAACTCTAGACAAATACAGCTAATGCAAAATCATAAAATATTCACTTGAATACTGCTGAACTGACAGGAAATTAATTCTATGAACACTTTTGATATTACCAGAAAATTAGTTTCAAATGCATAAGACTGAAATAAATGTGTTCATAATTTGCTCAAGGGTAACGCACATCTTGCAATCAGTTGGTGTCTTTTTATAAATGTTACAAGTATTCAACATGGCTTTATGATAAAGAGGACAGCTAATGTAATGTATTATTTGTAGACAGTGTTTTACTTGTAAACAGCAGGGAGTGAAGAATTGCTCTCTCAGAAATATTTAAACTCCAGTAATATTCTGCTATTTATCATTTTGTAGAACTGGAGAAGTGCCATCAAAAATTTTTTTCAAAGACTGAGAAGCTTAAAGAATAGTAATGAGATTTCAAACTTTTCACTTCAGATTACTTTGGTCTTCTAAAATATTTGAAAATTATTGAAAATGATTAGTATCTTAAGGCTACGTGGTGTCCAGCATTGGACAAATTAGAGATTTTATGTTTTTGGACAGCTAAAAAGTATGCCTCGAAGACATTTATTTCTTCCTCTGTGTTCATCTAGCAACTTGCACAAATCTTAAGATTTTGTTTTCTAATTATTTGTGTACATGTTTTCACACTTGCTTAACTAAAAGCTTCTCAAAAGTAAAAACTTTTATCTTTGACCTTTATCTTTACTGCCTACTGAAGTGCATGATAAAAAGGCTATATGTAAGTTGTTTGGTGTATAATTAAATAAATAAAAAATAAATAAATTAGAATAATTTTATTCAAGATATCAATGGGGAAATAAATTCATTTTACAATAAAAAAATAATCTCTAAGAAACATTTTCAGTTGTATCTCTGCGAGTGGCTTCCCAAAGTATCAATGATTTCTCCCTTTCTGGGAACTACTCCTGACACATAAAAGTAAGCTTTAAGTGGTCAGTATTTGCTATTTGGCTAAAGCTAATTGATGCAAGCTAAGCTAATAAAATGTTTTCTCCTCAGAATTTAAAAATTTGGAACAATGTTAGAGGTAAACTACATTTGACTGTAGTTTAGTGAGAAAGCCCAGAAACATGTAATAAGGGTCATACTTCCTTCCTGTCATGATTTCCAGTCTCTGTTTCCTTGTAATAAATGACTTTTTTAGCTTAAGCTAGCTATAGTCTGTTTCTGTTGCTAGAAACCAAGAGAAACTTGATTCACATAATAATGTGTGATAAAACATGTTTTGACTGTGTCCCACTGCATTGCTTTTACGTTAACAAATAAAATAATCGATATTGCTATGTTGAGGGATTTCAAATCATTCATACTTTTTCATTTCCTTATCATATATTTTATGTAATATAAAAAAGAAATTATTTTACTTATTAGATATTCATTTTATACCATCTGCAAAGATGCTGTAATAAAATATTTAAAATATTTAAAGAGGCATGGTTATTAATGAATCATACAAGTTCATTTTAGTTTAATAATTTTAACTTATTTTAAAAATTGCAGGAAATGAATTTTTTCATTATACCATAAAGCTAGTTCTTGTAATAACAAATTGAATGAGTGTCTGAGTTAAATATGACTATATAAATGCAAAAAGACAAAAGAATCAAAATGAATATATTCATAAAAGTGAAATATAGAAAATTAATTGAACAATGAAAATCTCAAAAACAATGGCTGAATGTTTTAAAACTCAATGTTTTAATACTGTTCTTGCGAAGATTAGTTAAAATGGATACTAAACTTTTATTTTATTTTTTTGCCTTTTTTTCTCAAAATGGTTATTCATTCAGCCAATTCTAACTGTCATCTTTACTCATTCATCTTACAAACAAGTATTTAAAACCTACCATATGCTAAACATCACGTTAGATGCTAAGGAGAATACAATGGTGAGGAAGAAAAATTTCTTAACTTCAAGTAGCTTTTAATCTAGCAGAAATAAAAAAAGTAATAGTTATTATATTGATCAAAATTGACTGAATGTTAAGTATACATTTGAAATAATAAATTTATATGAAAGAAAAGGGGAATCATATTAAGTAAGTCAATTATGAGAGTATTAATTGATAAAATGGCTATAACAAGATGGAATAGGGCAGGGAAGAGTATTTTGAAGGATGGATATAACTAGTTATCCGGAACTCCGAGCAAAATAATTCTTGCTGAAGTATAAAGCATATTCAAAGGCCAGCATCCAGAGATAATAACTTGATAACTTTTGCTCATATAGTTCTGGATAATTTGAGTCTCCTCTTCAACCAATAATCAAATCTTCTCCTTATATTTCCAAATAAATCTATTATCTTCTACAGCTAAAAAGAGCTGTTTCATTCAGTGTATATATTTATTCTCTATTATCTCTTAAAATTTTTTCAATCAGATTTTGGTCTCTATCTTCTCACTAGGTCACCAATAACATCCACAAGCATTAAATCCAATGAACAATTGTTTGTCCAAAATTTACTATCAGTGGCATTTGAACACATAGCATTCTCTCTTCCTAGAAGCTTTCTTCACCTGGCTTCCTGATAACCCCACATCCTTGTTTTTTTCTACAACATAAATATCCACTCATTCTTCTTCTTCCTATTCTTCTTCCTCCTCCTTCTCCTCCTCTTTTTTCTTCTTTACTCCTCCTCCTCTTCCTCCCCTTACCCCTCCTCCTCCTCTGCACCCCACCTTCCCCTCCTCCTCTTCTGCCTATTTTATTTTCTACAATTTTTTATATTGAAGTATTCCAAAGCTTTGTCCTTGAGTGGCTTTTCTTTATGCCTGTTCCCTCTTTGTGACATAATTGAGTTTCATGGATTAAAATACCAAATACAATTTGAAGACATCATATTCAGGATCCTTAAGTCTAGACTTATTTATCCACTGCTTTCTGATCATCTTCATTTTAGTTGTCTGGAAAACATTTCAAAGCTGAACCTCTAAATTCTTTCCCATTACAAACTATCTTTACTAGAACCTTTCTCATCTTAGTTAAAGACAACCCTTTTCTTCTAGTTACACATATCAAAACTCATGGAGGCATTTTTAAATACTCTCTTCCACTCACTCTTCCTCAGATCCTGTTGATGCTAACTACATAATATATCCAGAATCTGATCACTCCTTATCACCATCACTGCTACCACCCTAATCAAAGTCTTTTACCTGAATGTGTTTTATGCTTTTGCCCTTGCTGCCCTTCAATCTATTGTCCATTGAGTCAAATTGATCCTGTTAAAATATAAATCATATTCTATACCTCTTATGTTAAAAAAGGCATATTCTACCTCTTATGTGCAATAAGTTTCCATTTCTTTCATAATAAAAACCAATTTTTTTAAAAAAGGGCTCACTGGCTGTTTCTCTACCTGAAATAGTCTTCTCCCAAATATCTCCAGATGTAATTCTTATGATGGTCATTTTTATGTGTTAACTTAACCAGGTTATAGTACCCAGTTATTCAATCAAACACTAAGTGTTGCTTTGATGTCAGTTTTTAGATATATTTAACACCTAAAGTCAGTTGACTTTAAGTAAAGATTATCCTTGATAATTTGAGTGTGCCTGATCAAATCAGTTGAAAGGCATTAGGAACAGAACTGAGGTTCTGCTAAAGAAATTCTGCCTTTGCCTCAGCATCAGCTCCTACTTGAATGTGTAAGCCTTACATACACACACATACACACACATACATACACACATACATGCATATTATGTAGTATATGTGTGTGTGTATATATATACACACACACATATACATATATGCAATGACCATGATAACAAGAGTGCAGAAGCCTAATATATATCATATTACTATAAATTATATAGTGTATGTTATATAGGTTTTGTTCCTGTTTTCATGTCAGTGATATTCTATAAAGTCAACAGAAACACTGAATTAAAGTAGTGAATACTGGACCATTGCCTGTAGGGGAAATACAGGGTTAGTTCTAGGCACAACATTTTTGCCAACTGACCAACACAAACTTATTTTATGTGTTCCTGTTTAAAGACACCTTATTTAATATATACTGCTGATTTATTAACATTAGAATTATATCAAACAGTACTATAACATACTCAAATATTGATTATCTTACAAATATATTTTCTCAATAAAGCACATTATAGACTTTTTATACTAGAGAAAACAGATAGTGCTTTAATACTATGCTTCAGGATCATTTTGAACAATGAAATCACCAACAAAAATTGTAAAAATAAAGTGAAAAAAGAGGTACTAAGTAGTTTACAGCATGAGAGGTAAAGTGAGAAGACATAGTGTTATTTTGTTTGACTTCAGCTGGGGACATGTGTGTTGAGTGCATCAGATTTTTCATTGTTCTGTTCTTGTGTCTGTGAATGACCACAAAAGTACCATGATTATTTATTTGTATTGATTTGTGGGTTACAAATAAATTTTAGAGGGTAAATAAATTTGCAAGTATGGAATCTATGAGTAATGAGAATGACATACACACATCTGTGAATATTATACACATATATTCATGATATATATGTACACATACATTTGTGAATGAAGTCAAATACACACACACATGCACACATCTGTCTCTCTTGAGGAGGATATATATATACATATATATACACATATGTGTGTGTGTATATATCTATATATATAGCTATATATATATATATATCTCCTACTTGTTTTGTTTCTATGGTAGAAACCTATCTGGTATACTCCTCATTTATCTACTTTAAGTCTTTGGTCAAATTTCAATTTATTAGTGAGGTTCATTTTGAACACTGCAGTACTTCCAATTCTCCTTAGCCTGCTTATGTACTTTTTATCTTATCATGTTTTAACATTATATAGTATGTTTATGTTGAATATCCATTATTTATTTGTTCTGTTTATTGTTTATTATTTATTTCCCCAGATTCAGTGTAAACTTACCAAAAAAAAATATTTAGATGTTTTGTTCACTGATATATCAACATTGCTTAGAACGACATTTGTAAGATAATAAGTGCTAGTAAGTATATTTTTAGTGGATAAATGAGATGCTTCATATAAACACCATCTTAAGATAATTCTCTTGATGTTTTCTTCAATGAACTTGAAACCAGACTGCTGCCTCTAAATTTATTCTTCTTGAACATACTTGAGTGGGCAGGATGAAGTTTACTTAAAGATATCTAGTGACTATCTTTTTAACAAGTGTATATATTCCCTGCTACCTTGAATTTGAGAAACCAGTAGCACATCCAGGTAGGAAATTTAACAAACAATTTTGCCCTCAAGAGTATAAGTAAGAGATATTAAGTAAGAATGACTTTGAAGGGTATATAAAGATGATTGTTAAAGCTGGATAAGTGTGTCAACTCTATGAGGAATAATATATACAGACAATTCAATAAGTGGAGAAAAATAAAGAGGAGACTAGAGAAATTCCAATATCAAATGTATTTTAAGAACAGGAGGGAGAAAATGAGATAATTAAAGATATAGTGAAGAAAACTACTTATCTATCATTTACCTATCTATCATCTATCTATCTATCTATCTATCTATCTATCTATCTATCATCTATCATCTATCTCCAACTATCTTCTATACAATGAGAAAGTGCTTGATATGCTAATAGGAAAGACAAAACAATTCCTGTTTACATGGAATATTTAACCTTGAGAGTGGCAAAGAAATTCTCTTTCTTAAAAACATTATATACTCATTAAAACAGTTATCACTTTTGATATCTCACAGGACTGGTACATGGATTGGAAATGAAAGGAGCCCCTAACAAAGGCTGATTTTCCTTATGTGACTATTTTAAATTTGGGATAGTAAAAAAAGCTTGGAGGTAAAAGCGAAAAACACAACGGGGTGGATGAGAACTAACCTTCATCAAATACACAATCAGTTTACCTTAATGACAATTGCCAGCTTTGGGGCTGTCAAAAGCTGGGTGGTTAAAAAAGCAGAAAGTTAAAGGCAGGATTTTTATATTTTTTGTATTAAATGTTGAACTCAGTCCTGTCTTTGAACTATCCCTAGTTTAATAGATGGCTATCCCCTCATCCTATTTTGCTAGGAGAGGAAAAGGGAGAGTGTTTATGGGTGAAAGAAATGATCTGTATTTATATAGTTCTATCATGACAAAGTATGGCATAAAATTAAAAAAAATACTACATGTACAAGATCCAAAAAATGTGACTAATAATAAAAAGAATAAACAATTGAAGCAGACCTTGACATGGTCCAGATATTAGAGTTAGCTCCAATAACTTAAATATCAACACTAGTATAGTAAAATTAGGAAAAGAAGGATAAAACAGATAAAATATATGGAGAATTTCAACATATATAAAATCTGTAAAAATAAATCAAATGTGCATTCTCAAATTAGTTTTAATATCTGAATTTAAAAGCCAATTGGCTGGGTTTAATAACATGTAAAAACAGGTTAATGAACTCAAAGACAGATTAATAGGAAACATTCAAAGTGAATTACAGAATAGGAAAATAAAAGAATGGAAAGGAAAACATAGAGTATAAAAACCTATGAATCAGAGAGAAATTTAGATTGCTAGGTAAATTATTACACCACAATTTACTGACTTGAAAGAACAATCATTTATTATTTCTTCACAATATTCTGGAAGATGATTTTCAAATTCTATCAGTTAACTGAGTGGTTCTTTGGTTCTGAATAGGCTAGACTGATCTCTCCTGAGTTAGAATTCATGCACTTGGAGTTATTCAGTGGGTTAGTTAGTGGTTACAAGATCTAGAATAGCTTCCCATGTCCGACATATGACAGACTATAGGTTAGTTAATTGTTGGCTGTCCATTTATCTTCTTCCTGGCATTTCCTTCTCCAGAAGGTTGACTCAGATTAATTCCCATGATGGTTTCAGGGTTCAAAGCACAGAAGAGAGGACAAATTCTAATGCTCAAATGCTTTTCAAGCATTGTTTGTACCTTAATTGTCCAATACCTAAAGCCATTCAGATAGCTAAGACAAGATTTAAAGAGTAGAGAAACAGATTTAATCTCTTCAGAGGAAGAGCAACAAATTCCTCTTGAAAAAAGTTGTGCTTAAGTGGATGAGGAAAAAATGCGGCCATTTTTGCAATCTATTGTGACTAAAAATCGAAATTCCAGAAGGGAAAAACAGATGGATTGGATTGAATGCCATATTTATAGAGGGAATGATGCGTGAGGATTTTCCAAAACTGTTAAAAGACATCATACCTCAGTTTATATTAGTTTAACTGCTGAAAAACAAAGACTAAGAGACAATTTGAAAAGTAGCTAGAGAAGTAAGAAAATTTTCTTCAAAGAAACATAGGAAGATATTGGCTTAAGTCTGCACAAATATTGTGAAATCCAGAAGATAATGCAAAAGTATCTTTATGAAGTTGAAAAATAAATATCTATCAGAAGGAGAAAAAATGTTACAAGAACATAGAACAAATGGAACACTTTTATATTGGTGAAGTGCATATTGGTAAAATATCTTTGAAAAGCTATTTAGTTACACATTCAAAGGTAAACATGTAAGTTCCCTGTAACCCAGCAATTTAAATATACGTAAGGATATATGACCACCAAAATATATGTACAAAAATGTTCACAGCAGCTTTCTTCATAATAGTTGCATATTGAAAACATCCTAAGTATTGTTAAAAGTAAGATGGTAAATACAGTCTTTATTTTCATAAAATGTAATGCTAGTGTTGAGCTTTTAATATTCATATTTACTAATTGTATCCTGAATGTGATCTGAACTATACTCAAATTTAGTTATTCACTTTAAAAGAAAATAATGACTGCAGTTTCCTACATCCTAATTCTTCTTTTAAAAGAAAATGAAAACTAGGTCAAAAGTCCTACACATAAAAACTTTGAAGTCCATAGTATAGTCAAAAGATGAAGAAAATTGACTTTTTTCTGCTTAAATACAGAAGAGGGAGATGCCTCCCTCTTTTCTCCCAAAAGAAGGGGTGAAAACCTTGCTCCTTGCAGAAGAGATGGAACAGATTGTGAGTTCTCAATCCTACCTTTTGGAATATAAATAAAACCTCTCTAAGGGCTGAACAGTTCCAGGCATCTTCAGATTTTACAACCTAGAGATGTCTCCAATGTCTTGGGGATCATTTTCTCTTGAAATGTGATCACATTCCTCTGGAGTTAGGTGACTATATCTGGAAAGAGAGAGAGAGAGAGAGAGAGAGAGAGAGAGAGAGATTTAATTTAATTCACAAGGCTTTCTCTCTGCTCAGGATCCCAAATTTTTAGTAAAATTTATTTAGAAAGCTCTTACTCCATGGAAACAAACATATTTTTTTCTGTACTTTATAACCACATAGCAATATGTAAGAATAACATATTTCTAAACTCAGCAACATGAATGAATCTCACAGATACTTGATGAATAAAGGAACCAGAGAAAAAACAGTATGTACTTTTTAATTTTATTTATATTAAATTCAAGAATAGACAAAACTAATCTATGGTGCTAAAAATTTGAATAATGATCCCAACTAAAGGGGGAGAAAATGGGAGGAAATACATGACAAAATTCTGGTGCCAAAATTCTGGTGCTGTATATTATATATGTGATGGTTACACAGGTGTTTTTATGTGTAAAATTCAATGAATTTTACCATTAGAATTTGTGCATTTGTGTGTTTTCTATATTAGAAAGTGAATAAAAAATATTTCTGAACAGACTAATATTTCAGTGAAGAGTCACATCTTTGTGTAGATCCAATCAAGAGAGTTTTGCCATATTTCTCCAAAAAGCCTTGTTAGTCCTAGTATAAAAATTAAAATAAACAAACAGTTGGATTTGTCAGAGGATGGGATGTAAAATGTAAAATGGGAATTGATGATTGCTTTTGATTTAAGTTTGACCATGTAATTCACATTAGGCAAATGAAACTGAAATAAATTAAGGAAGGCTAAATAAAGCAACTTCTAATATGTTAAAATAAGTTCTTTGGAAAGTATCTCACTTAATCTTATCAAAAACTAAGACATAGGAAACTTTTTTACATTTCCAAAAATTAAAACCAATGAAACCACTAATTTATTAATGTTGTTTATTGGTGAGTAAAGAATTAGAATTTAGAGAAAGGTTCAGCAATAATTTTCTTGCCTAGAAATACTTATACCAAACACTCTATAGGATAAAAATTTTGAAACAGCCAAAAATGTTAAATAAATTATGAGACATACATAATATGGATTATTAGCTATTAAAAAAGGAAGACAGAAAAATTGTTGCCAAGTGATCAAGTGATAAGTATAAAAAACAGTTGCAATTCTTAAAAAGTCTCTGAGAAGGACCTTTTGCATTTAGAAGACTCTAGGGAATGCACTTAAAAATATTTTTAATCAATTGAGGAAGTAGTGTCAAGTGGAGGGTGAAGTTGGACTATGAGGCAATGCAACAACATAGGACTTAGTGGATTACACAGGAGTCCTTGAGCTGGGATGGTCTCCAGAATTTTCTAACTTGAGGCAAAAAGGTCCAGTCAATGGATAAAGGCTGCCCCGGAGAGCAAAGTTGAACTAGATCAAGGCAGCTCCCTCCAGTATGGTGGAGGGTGATTCAGTGGGGGACCTCACTCACAGTGGCTAGCTGAAAGAATGCCTCAATCTTGAAGGTAGGACAAATATCTGGATAGCACACCACTGTATCCATTACATTTATTTGTTTTTTATATAGATTTACTTGCTTCTTATAATTTTGTCTTATATAGACAGAGATTGTTCAAGACCTTGATTTGTCTCATTGCTTGGAGAAACATATAAGAAGTTTAGTGGGACTAACTAGGATCCTGTCACTGCTGTTGGTTTGAGGCTAAAAACTGATATCCATCATCTGCCACTTCTATCATCCATGCTAGATTTCCATCAGCTTCAGCTAGCACTTCTATTAGTCTATGTAATTTACCTCCTAGAGTGATTCAGACCCTCATTCCTAAAGAGTCTAGTTCACTGGTTACCATGTCCTTCTCAGATTAGGTGTGCTACCTTTGTCCATTTATCATCAAAATCAGACAAGGGAGTACCAAAAAATGTTCCAGTAGATAGCCTCAGTTCCAAATATAATCTTCTCTTCTCATTTTAACTGCAGCTCTGTCTTTGGCCAATGGTTTGTCATTTACCCATTCTAGTATGTTGATTCTTTTTCTTGACTGCTTTTGTCAAGGATTCTGAGGAGCCTGAAATGACAAAGTGGTAGTCTGTAAAGAGCCGGATCTGAACCAGACCTGATCGAAGCATTGGCAAAGCCATGCTTGGCTGTGTAGCAATCTGCCAAGGACAGAGAAGCAAAACAGTAAACAGACAGCTGCTTGTAGTTTAGCATAAATAACTGAGTACAGACAGGCCTTGAGAAATTATTGCTGCCAGCAAGTTTCCAGTCCTGAGAAGAAGACTCTCACTCCCTCCTCAACCTTCAAAAGTATATAATAAACATGATCAGCTTGCCTCGGGGTCACTGTATCTGAACAGAGTGCAGTCTCCCACTGGCCCCAGCTTTTGTATATATCATCTCTGTGTTTTTCATAATCTTCTGTCGCCGCTCCTCAGGTTAACCCTCTAGTCATACAGGTCACGACAGCAGTTATAGACTAAAGTTTAATGGAAATCTTAACTGTGATCTCTCCTGGAAATTCCCTCTTATACTCACACTCTAAAGTCACAGTGACTAGAGGCACATATTCCTCACATGATTACAGAGAGTACAGCAGGGGTACTCCAGCATCCATCCTTTGGTTCAGCATACAGGTAACCTTTCTGGAGACATGGCACCATGTGATGTCATTGAGTTGGGGCGTATACTGAGTCCTAGGGAAATCATACTCCACCCTCACAGAATAGTATCTCTGAGTTGGTGTTATAGCTTCATCTTTAGGAAGTGGTTGGATACAGTGGTTTCTGTGCTATAATATATATGAACTGTGCATTTCATGAGGAAGTAGTCAATGTCACACCTTTGCTATAAAGTGTGTCTCTTGGTAGGATATGTTTTGAGAAATCACATTTGATGTGTTAGAAGATTCTCAGTATACCCTGAAGAATACTTCCAGGAAACCTGGCTTCTTCTTCAGTCAGTAGGTAGCTGGTCTGAACCTGCTTTGGGCCGCAAAACTGGGAAAGTGCACACCTTCTTTGAAAGGCAGAACTTCATCTTTAAGCAACTAGAAGAACAATCGAAATAAAAGTGAGAAGAGGGTCATATTAGTGGACACAGGAGAATATGGGTTTTAAACTTCTTAAGTGCATTCACTCAGTTGTCTCCATTCAAAGTTTCAGGGTCCCACATTTTCCCAATCAGGGCCCTATTCTTGGAGTAGAGAGACTTGACATAATTAAGAATTCAAGGTTGGAGCTCTTCTACCATTCTTAATATCTTGTGTCTGGTCCTGAGTTTCTTCTGCCCCTCAGCTTTAGAAGATGAAAGTCTCTGTATGCTGCTAAGGAAGTCTTCTGGCTTTCACATTGCTTACATAGATTATTGATCATCCTCAGTCTTAAATTTCCCCCCTATATATCAACAGTACCAGCAACAGACATCTAATTTTTATTTTTTAAAATGACTATTTCCTCTGTACTTTTCAAATGACTGGGATCATGTATCAGTCAATGTATTATCTTACACCATTATTCTTTGCCAGCTTATAACCAGTGTAAGTTTTAAAAATTATTATATTACAATGTGATGGTCTACCTAAGTACTTCAAATACCATCTATCCACAATGATGAGGTCCTCTCAGATAGCTAAGTAATGATTAATCCCACTTCAAAATTTCATTTTCAAGTCTGTTTAGGATGATTCTTGGCTTTTAAAACATCTGTAGCATCCATTTATGATCAAAACAATTAACAAAATTGGTATAGAAGGAAAGGACCTAAACATAATAAAGGCCATATATGACAAACCCTCAGCTAACATTATACTGAATGGTGAAAAACTAAAACCCTTTCCTCTAGCATCAGGAACAAGACTAGGCTGTCCTCTATCATCATTGTTATTCAATAACATTGTAGATCCTAGTGAGTGCAATCAGGCAAGAGAAAGATATAAAAGGCATCCAAATAGGAAACAAAGAAGTCAAACTGTCACTATTTCAGATGACATGATTCTCTATATAGGAAACTCTAAAGACTCCACAAGAACACTAGTAGAAACAATAAACAAATACAGTAAAGTTTTTGGATACAAAATCAACATTCAAAAATCCATAGCATTCCTATACTCTAATAATGAAGTGTCAGAAAAAGTGGAAAAAATAATTCCTTTTGCACTTGCAACAACAAAAAAATAAAATACCTCAGAATAAATCTAATGAAACATGTGAAGGACCAATATAATGAAACTATAAGACCCTATTAAAAGAAATTGAAGAAGATACAAAGAAATGGAAAGATATTCTGTGTTCTTGGATTGGAAGAATCAACATAGTTAAAATGACCATGTTACCTAAAGCGTTATAGAGATTTAATGCAATCTCCATTAAAATCTCATCGGCATGTTTTAAAGAAATAGAACAAAAAATCATCAGTTTTGTATGGAAGCACAAAAGACCTTGAATTGCCAAAGCAATCGTGAAAAAAAGGAACGAGGCTGAAGGCATCACTCTGCTCAACATCAAATTATACTACAAAGTAACGATAATCAAAATGGTATGGTATTGGCAAAAAAACAGACACAATGACCAGTGGAACAGAATCGAGAGTACAGAAGTAAACCTATGTTCACATGGCAAATAATTTACAACAAAAAAGCCAAAAATATACAGTGGAGAAAGGAAAGCCTCTTCAATAAAAGGTTCTGGGAAAACTGGAACGCCACCTGCAGAAGAATGAAACTAGACTGTTGTATGAAATCAAACAGCAAAATTAACTCAAAATGGATTAATGACCTAAATATAAGACCTGAAACAATAAAATGTATAGAAGAAAACATGGGAACTAAACTCATGGTCTTAGATTAAAGAGAATTTTATGAATTTGACCTCAAAGGCAAGGGAAGTAAAAGGGAAAATAAATGAATGGCACTGCATCAAACTAAAAAGCTTCTGCACAGCAAAAGACACTGTCAACAAGGTAAAGAGACAACCATCTCAACGGGAAAATATATTTGCAAGCAACGCCTCCAATAAGAGCTTGATGTTCAACATATACAAATAACTCATACAACTCAGTAACAATAAAAAACAAACAAAACAAAACAAAACAAACCAATCTATCAAAAAATAGGCAGAACACCTGAACAGACACTTCTCCCAAGAAGACATACAAATAGCCAACAAACATATGAAAAGATGCTCATCATCCCTAGCATTTAGGGAAATACAAATCAAAACCACAAAGATACCATCTCATACCTATTAGAATAACTGTTATCAACAGGATAAGTAATAACAAATGTTGGAGAGGATACAGAGAAAAAGGAACCCTCATACACTGCTCTAGTAGAACTGTAAATTGATACAGCCACTATGGAAAACAGTATGGAGGTTCCTCAAAAAACTAAGACTTGATCTACCATACGACCCAGCAATCCCTCTACTGGGTATTTACCACAAAGACTTGAAAACCCATATCCAAAAAGATATTGCATGCCGATGTTCATAGCAGCATTATTCACAGTGGCCAGGACACGGAAGCAACCAAAGTGTCCTATGATAGATGATTAGCTAAAGAAGCTGAGGTACACATATACAATGGAATTTTACTCAGCCATAAGAAATGAAATACTGCCATTTGCAACAACATGGATAACCCTGAGAGATTATATAAGCCAGGCAGAAAAAGCTGAAAATCGCATGATATCACTTATATGTGGAATATAAACCTAAAAGCAACAAAGGAACAGGACAAACAAACAGAGACTCATGGACATGGACAATAGACTAGTGGTTAGTAGAGGTCGGGGGAGGGGTAAAAGGGAGGTAGATGGAGTTAAAGGGGTCAAAAATATGGTAACATTAAGATATTAAAAATAAAATAAAATAAACATCTAAATGGAATATTCAAATACATAGTAATTTACTAATTTAACAGAAATTTCAGTATACCAATGAAAAACAGCCTACACCCTAATGTCATTTATGAGTTACATGGATTAATAAACACAAAGTGTAATTCAGTATGATAACTAACATTTAAGCTGAAGAGAATATTAATATTATTATAAAAGTTATTATTTAGAAAACTGAGATTCAGAGACATGTATTCCTAACTATCTGACTAAAAAGAAAAGAGTAATTTTAAAGTAGAAATATACTCTATATACTGGTCTTTTTCGTGCTTCCATATTTAAAGTAAAAAACATGGGAGAACATTGGAAAGCTAAATATACTGGGAAGTTCTCTGCTTCAGAACTATCTAGTGATCAGAAAAATGCTATTTTTTATTGCTACTTATTTTGAAGAAATAACTATGGATCACTTTTATTCATCCTTTAAACTGGGCACCAGCTGGTACAGAGAGAGAATAAGAAAAAATGTAGGGTAGGAATTTTCTTAAATTTACATCATGGGATTATGCTGCTAACCATATAAGTTCAAGGTTGAGACACAATATACAATAGTGTACATGATTTATAACAGTCAATTTATAGCTTTGATCTTTTGAGGAGTCAATAAAAATCTTCAAGAAGTAATCAGTTGTCTCTAGAAGGAGTCTAGTTGATCTGAGCAAGGGTCTCATTTCCTGAGATCAATGGTAAAATTCTTTCACACAGCTTATATCTTCAAAGATTGTTAAATTTGCAAATGCTATAAAAAATTAACACATTTCCTCACTGTCCCCAAAGCATGGCCAATTAGGCACTAAATATGACTGCAATGGATATCTAGTCACTGTTTTCAAATGCTTATTGTGTCTAAATTATTTTATTTTCAGAAAGTTCTTGGAAGTGGTCATTACATGTTTATTATAGTTTTTTAGGAAATAAAGAAATTGTAATGTGGGTAATGTGATTAAAGAGTTCGTTTGTTTTTTTCTTGGCTGTGTTTTCAACATATAAACTCATCATTGTATAGTGTATATGACTTTATGAGCTTACATTTAACATTATAATTTTGAGCTTAAATTTTAAAGTTACAATTAGAAAAGTTACAAGTAATGTTTCTCTGTATTTTTTTAAACATTCCTTTATTTCACTGTTATTATTAAATCAAATTTGTTGGCTGCTCTAGTTGTAGTATAGAAAACCACTCTATTTTGGTGATTTACTTTTTCTTTCCTCTAACCAATTACAAGCTGAATTACAAAATTCTTAGTGTTCAGGCTTAGACCAGTTTTCAGTTTTAAAGCATGAAAAGTCTTTAGTAAGGATTTTATACATTTACTTTTCTTTCTTTTCTTTTACATTTTATACTAGCAGCTGAAGCCTGTAGCAAATCATGTTTGTCAGGTGAGTTTAACACCAGACCCGAGATTATTATACAAGATTTAAAATTGAGGTGAATTTATGAATCTTAAATATTGCTATGGAGCTTCTTATTGTCAGATTAAATTTTAAAAAGTATAATATTCTTGTAAACATAAACAAAAATTATTATAATTATTTTACTAAAAAGAATTGAGACAGCATGTAATTATATAAATATATTAATGTTTTTACATTTTTTAATATATAATAAAAATGGCAATTATGCATAAGTGGAAGATAGCATAATCTCAGGACTTTTTTTTTTTTTTTTTTTGAGTTTGGGCATTGCAATACCATAACACAGGGTTAAAAAAGTCTTTGGAATCAGACAGTCTAGGTTCATATTCTAGGTTTTCCATTTGTAATTTCTGTGACCTTCAGCTAATTATCTTCTTTAATTCTTAGTTCTGATTTGCAAAATAAGAGATATTAGAAATTATTAATAGGAATGATAATACTGATCTCATAGAGCTTCTTTAAAATGTAAATGAACTAACATACACAAAGCATTTACCAAAATGGCCAGAATTTAATTTTACTTTAAAAATAAAGTCATGTAAGCTCTGCAGAGAAAATTAAATGGTCATAGGTTAGAGTGCAAAAGTGGGTCTAAATATTTTTCTTTTTTATACACCTACCTTTCCCATGTAACTTTACAATACCTTTCATTCTGTCTCTGACCATGTGACTGACTTGCTTTGGCCAATCATGTACTAGCAAGTGTCATTCAATAAGAGACTTGAGAAGCACTTGTGTTTGCTCTCTTTGTGTTTCTGCCTTCACCATGTGGACATACCTGGGCTAATGTGATGGAAGAAAAGAAACATAAAGAGCAGAGTTGAATTGCCCCCATTGCTCCACTTGCAATCTTTTTGAACAAGCTGATAGCGTTAATAGATAAACTGAGGCATATTAAAAAAAAAAAAAAACTTTAGGAATTTATCTGAGCATTTATTTATTCAAATTGAGTAGTGCCAAAATGGAAATGATCAGGGGCACCACAAATAGATGCTCAACAGAAGTTCCAGGAGAGACTTTTATAGAGAAAAGGCAGAAGTAAAGTAAGGGAATTATTGGTTGGCTATAGCTTAAAGCTTAGTTGGCTCTCGTGATGAGTTGTCTTTTGGTTTGGATCTTGCAACATTGAGGCATTTATAGACTTAAATTTGGTTTGCTTAGGTAGGCCACCACAATGTTAGTAACACTAATGGTCTCCTTGTTTAATTTAACACTAGTCAGCTGACTTTCAGACATGTGAGCAAGACACCCTGATAATTCTACACACGAGCAGTAAGTACTCGCTGTTGTGTGCTATTGAGTAATTTTGTTTTTTGTTGTTGGTCATGTCTACTTTTTCTGGGATACAGATTTATGATGCCTGTCATTACGATAAAGTCTAACCTAAATGTCTCAGTGAAAGAAGCAAGTTTTAGCTAAGACAATGGGGTTTATTGATTAGATTATGTTGAGATGTTTCTTCATTGGACTCCTGTCCAAATCAAACTATTGAATGGGCATGATAAACTGTCTAACCTTATTTTCATAGGTAGCAATCTAATCATTTAGATACACATAAAATTGCATACATATGGTACAAAAAATAAGTTAATGCATCTGCAATTATAATTGCATTTTCTCAAGAAATGGAAGTAAATCCATATAGAGTGGAATTTAGAGTTTACAAACACTTTTATTTTTATTATCTCATTTATGGATTTTTGGTACCAGCATAGAAAACAACTAATTTTAATATCATCTGAAATTATATGTAATACACCAGAAGATTAATTATTAATTAACAAATATGTTAAATAACATCAAGACTGAGATTGACTGATTACAAGAAATTAGGAGCCAGGGAGTCAAACTAAGACATAATTGCTCAAGAATTAGTACTATAAAAAATAAGTTGGAAGAAATTACAACAAATTATGTATGTAGTCATAACTTGACAAATATGCAGAGACTTCAGCTAAAATTAGAAATGAGAAGTGACCACCATGTTTAGTAATCAGTGTATTGACTTTGATAAGACAATATTTATTTTTTAAAATGTGGATCTGATATCTAGATGAAAGAATACATAGGGAAAAATAAAAACTTTGGGGACATTATGGATATAAAGAAATGTAAAATAGATGAATTAGAGTGCAAAGATATTAGGGAAAACATTATTTGGGGGGGGAAAAGAATGATTCATAGCTTTCTATGATACAAAGAAAAAATAGTGAAGTGATATTATTGAAGATGAAAAATAAATTAACTGATAACTTTTTCTTAAAAAATATGATGAAATGAAACAATAATTTTCAGGAAAAATTTTAGATAGGAAACCATGACAAGAGGGTAAATCCCTCTACTTCTTTTATAAAAGGAAAAGAGGTAATGATGACTGAAGATAGAGATAAATGTAGATAATGAAACAAAATGTAGAAGAAATTAATGTCAAAACAGACACAGTTTTTCTAGGAATTATTGCACAAGGTCATCAGCCGAGAAAAGAGAGAGATGATAGAGAGAGAGATAAAGACACAGAAATATAATTAGAGAGATCGAGATCATATACAGATAGAGACAAAGAGTGAGAGAGAAAGAGGGAAGAGTAGGAGAGAGGTTAAAATGAGAATGTAGAGAAAAGTGGTGAAGGTTTTGAAATTGGTTTAAGGGGAAGTAGAAGCATACATAGATATTGCTGAATATCTTTGATGTCTCATTTAAGTTCAAAGCATAATTACTTGAGGTAATAATATACATATGGGCATGTCATATTCTTAAATGTACTCCATTATTAGTATTATAATTTCTGATATGAGAATCTGGCAGTTTTTATTTTTTTTCTAAATATTTATACAACAATATTAAAATGGTTTTAAAAATCAGGACTCAGTCACAAAATATAACTTGACAAACAGAAAATAATCAGATAGTATACAAGCATTATTAATGAACACAATAAACAAGAAATTTCTGCATAGATTTTGACATGTGATATATATAGGTATAGATATAGATTTTATTCTACTTTAGAAGGCATGATAAAAATGACACATGATAGTATAAAATATATTTTACACTATACATTTTAAATTATGAAAACTTTAATTAAACAAAAATTGCATGCATAGTATATATTTTTAAAAACGGAATCTTTCCTTCCAAATAGTTTCAATTCCAAATGCATAACTCTTATTTAAGGATTAATAAAGTACTTTGGAAGTATTGTTATGTAACAAAGAAATATTACTTTCCTTCAAGTAATGAGGGGCTAACTCTGAATACAAAAACATCTGTTTAAACAGAATGTCAAACATCTTTTTATTTGGCAACATAAGCTACCCTAATCATAGCAGAAAGTCTTTTCATTTTACTTC
This sequence comes from Eonycteris spelaea, assembly GCA_003508835.1. Classification (NCBI taxonomy): domain Eukaryota; kingdom Metazoa; phylum Chordata; class Mammalia; order Chiroptera; family Pteropodidae; genus Eonycteris; species Eonycteris spelaea. Next base: position 7,189,728 of record PUFA01000046.1, read on the forward strand.
ATACTAACACAATAATGAAAGCATTCTGAATTGTTATGTTTACAAAAGACTATATATTTCTTTAACTCATTGCATAAATGAGTCCAGAAGGTTTGCCTCTCATATAACTTACTCTTTAGCTTGGTTTTCAACTTTTTTTTCAGAATTATATATTTTTAACTAATCGGGAAAAAAGCATAACTCTACTTCTAAATGATGTTCTTAATTACTTTTGTTTGCTTAGAGAGATTCTGTATAGTATGTTGGCTGATTTCATTGCTTTGTAAATGATAGAATTCTATTAATGTGCAGCATCCCACTCACATGGCTCAATAGGTCTCAAAGCAAATTTTATTCTTTAAAAGATTTATAAGAGAAAGAAAAAGAACTGATTAACCAGGTAATTCCAAGCTTTAAAGTTAATTTTATTAAGTGCATTGCCAAGTCATTGGAACTAAATGCGATCAAATAAGAGAAAAGTCTTAAAAAAAAAAAAAAAAAAAAAAAAAAAAAAAAAAAGAAAGACAAAGCAACAATTACAAAGAAAAGAGAATAAACTAAGATTGAGGGAACATACACTGCAGGCGGGTTGGAAGATGAGACGATTCTGTCTGTAACTCACTAACTATTGATCACCGTAGTCTGGTCCCTATAAGGGACACAGAAAAGTTTTGTCATGCAGAATTGTGACCTTAGTGAGGATGAGCCTTAGGCTGGAACTTGCAAGTACTCAGCGTGTATGTGAGAGAATAAATATCTCAAGGAACTCACTTCAGTTGGCCTACAGGCCAAAGTAGGCAGGGCTTCTGAAGCAACTTTCTTGTGTTCATTTCATGCTTCAGTCAGGCAGCCACTTATTAGGCAGCCACTGTGTTCAGAAGAGAACAACAGAGAAAACGGTTAATGAGACCATGCGGGTTTTGGCCCTACTGCCACTCATCCATGCGGCCGTAACCCCAATCAGAGACATGACCATGATCCCCATTGCGTGTGTGATCATAGGGTGACTCCTGGCAAATTGGATGGAAAGAAAAAAAAAAAAGGCTGTGCTTTTGCATTCAATTTGTTATAGTTATAAAGACCCAATCATTGTATCTTTATGATTTGTTAAAAAGGATTCAAGGTACAAGGGTATATTGTGGCAGAAGGTGTATAGTATTCATAAGGCACCATATAGGGAAATATAGAAGCCCGAAAGTACAGCCAGATTGCTTGATCTAGATACACTTTATTACTTTCGACATGTCAAGTGTCTCTGTCCTGGTGTCTCTTCCTCGTGAGAAAACACAAAGGCAATGAATAACCCATTATCCACATAATAAATTTTAGACTTAGTTTTTGTCTGTGAAAATGAATAGAAATCTTTGGAGACAATTTTAGAAGTCATAGGTTCCAGGTCCTGTTGTCACTTATATCTGAACTTGGGTAAGTCACTTAACCTCTCTGAGTTACCATGTCTATGAAATTGAAATAATAATAGCTAACTCACAGGGTGCTGTGGGTCAAATGCAATACTGTAAGTGAACAGGTTTTGGAAACTGCAAAGTATAGTACAGTTTAAAGTATTATTACTGACAATAGTGTCTCTTTTCTGTCACAACGGGTGAGTAAAATTGGAATTTTTTTTTTGTGTGCCTCCTTTTCATAAGTCGAGGTAGCATTTATCTATGAAAAATATTGTCCTTAGGTGCCCAGAACTGGAAATAGACATAGTTATCTTCATGACTGAAATGGTTCAACTTTAGTCTTTAAATAAGATATCCACAGAGAGGGAGGTTATTAACTTCGTAATGTCTATGGGGCTTTACTTATTTTGAGTTGGGTAATCTTGTGAGGTATCATGCAAGGTGTTAAACTCTCAATTTTAATATCACTTTTTTTTCTAGCCAAATTGTAAGATTGAAACTCAAGGTTGGACTTAGTTATGTTCATATAAGACCTTTCAAATATGTTTTGTAACAATTCTACAAAAACATTTAACAAGAGGATATTCACAGACATTTCAACCCCACCACTACGACCATTCTTTACCCTCTAAAGACAAATATATCTTTGCCTACAGAGATTCTTCTCTTTTACACTCAATAAGAATTTTTCCATTGCCAGATCCATTCCTGAGAATTTAATATAGAGAACTGATTTATGAAAAGTGAGGAATAAAGGGAGAACGAGAAGAGGAATGAAGAAGAAGAGAGAGAGAAAAAAAGAGACAAGAGAAAGGAGCAGAGACAGAGACCTGGGGAGATAGGAATGGTTAATCTGTACTTCAAGGTTAAAATGAACCCTTTGAATAAAAATAATAGACATAAAAGGAAAGAGGGAGGGCAGGAAGAAATTGAATCCTCAGAAACTCAGGTGCAACAAAGTTTTGGATTGCTTGTTGAGAATGAGAAGGAATAAAATTAAAATTATTTTGGAGGGTGGAAGTAGCTATCACCAATGTAATGAAATTATAAGAAGTAAGAATAGAGGACCCATGGTGTATACCACTATGCCTTGTGAGTGCAGGTTTTATTTTAATTGCATTTGTTAATTTTGTCTTGGGCTATATGTCTTAGCACAAACATGAGATATTACATTATTCCAGGTATTTTCAGCTGACATTTTATGTTTTTAATGACTGTTATCCCAATAATATCAATAGAAAATGTATATATCAAAGGGTGCTCCTTAACTGTTTAGTCAGTTGTAATTGGTCTGATTTCGTGGAGAGCAAGTCTGTTTTATATAGGTTTGTTTAATAGGAATTTACATTCTTATATTCTTCTTCACTGCAGCAATTTTGTTCTAAAAAAACAAACAAAATACAAAAAATGCCTCATAAAAACTGCTTCTCTCTGTTTTCCAAGGAATTCTTGAAAGTTATTACATCAGTTATACTGTAAGTAAATAACAGAATTTTTTTTAGCTCTGAAAAAACAGGTTGGCACTAAGTGCCAATATTTTGCCAATGCCACTAATTCGAAGCACAGTATTTAAATTTAATTAAATCTGAGGGGGGGGGACCTTTTTTTCAGTGCCAGGGATCAGAACTTAAAATAACCAGTGAAAGCAATACTATTAGAAAAGTGTGTTTTTGATGACGATAAATTGGCATTATGATGCTTGTGTTTCTTGGGAAAGTAAGTGGATGTATCATAGGTAGGTAAGGGTAAACAGACAGCATTTTCTAGCCAATATTATGTGCCTCACATCTTTTTGGAAAAAAAAATAAATATAACTTTCTTGGAAATATTCAGTGTCCTGAAACTTGAGAAACTAAGGCCAGTTGAGAATATGTTTTCATACCAGAACTTTATCTAAGCTATCTCTCTATAAAATGAAAGAGTAGCTTACAGACAATTTGGTCTAAGAGATTAAGAAAATTGATCCTCCAAGGGTCTTGATACTAGGGAAGTTTAGAAAGTAAATTTAACCTTGAGTATTATTTAAGCCTTCTTTTGAAATAGTGACTTGATTTTACTGACTTACAAACTTCGTTACTAAACAGTTTCCAGTCTTAGCACGTTATTAATATTACCAATGCTGTTTTACTCAGAAACAAAAGGCGTGTGAATGCATTGTAAAGTGAATACTATGCATTAACTGTCACAGAAACTACTACAAGTGAAAGAATTTATCTGGAACACTATCCTTCTATTTCCTGAGAAGTATAGGACTGTTGTTCTACTAGTATTAAGCATTTTTTCCATCTTTTCTTACAAGAAAGCCTATTCACATTATGGGTAAGAAGGAAAAAAAGTGACTATTGCAACAAATGTGGAATAGAACTAGTAAAAGCAGAGAGCGTGGTTTGTATTTAGAACAAAACACTATAAATTCCATTCATGTGTGTTATTCGAAAAGCAATTGTTTAAGCATCATGATATGAATATAAAAATAAACAGTAATACAAGAATCCTTTGGACTAGATCTTCTTTATCACTGGTTTGAGTTCTTGCCCTTTGAGCCCACTTTTGATCTATAATGCTGTGTGGAAGTATGAATGATAGTACAACTCATTTTGTTTATGTGTGTGTTTCCAGAAAGATTAAAACTCACCTTTTCCTTTTTTCACATGCTTCAAAAGTTATAAATAAAATTTCTTAATGATTATTGTGTAAGTAATTACCTAAAAAATATTCGAGTTGGTATTATCTTACAATGAACTAATTAGGAGATTATACCAAGAACATGTGGGTGAGAAGAAAGGCATTTCCTTCCTCTGCTTTTAAACTTATGTTCTCTGCCCCCTTAGGAACCTTGTGCTTATCTGTTTGTTCCACCATTTTTAGTATATTGAATCTCACCCTCTTATCGTGGAGCTGCTATCTTATTTCTTGCCTTTATTTTCATGTTGACAGGCACAATATTCTCACCACCCTTCACTTCTTAATCTCTACTGCATTCTGGGATCTGAAAGTCCACAAATTACAATTATTAATAATGTTCTTCCCAGTATAAAAAGCCTCTTTCAATTATTTAAAATCAAAATCTTTAAGATTTTGACCAAGCTATTAGTCATGCTCTCTTTGCCTAGAAGTCTTGATTCATTATGTCTATGGCACTAAATTTTCCTGGTTTTTCAAATTCTCTCATCTCTTTTCTCCTAAAAGTGAGTACTTCTCTATACACTTTTTTTTCTTGATATTCTTAGAGAATTACTCATTGTCATCTCTAGCCTTGACTTTTCTACCATACAAGAAGTTGCAAAGATTGAATTGCTTTCTAAGAATTTATACTTTAACGTTTACTGTCACTTCAAACTCAACACTCTAGAAAACAAGTGACAGGAATCTTTGTAAAACTAGTTCCTATTTCTCTTTTTGCTCTTTCTCTTGTCACCTTACAGCTATCTTGCTCACTCCCAAATCCCAATACTGCCCTGCCAGTCTCTGCTATCTTAAAAACAAACAAAAAATCTTTTCATTTATCTCTTCTTTCATGTTCCTATTACCTCAACTATAAATAAGTCACGTATCAGTTCGTCTTCAATTATATGAGCTAAAGTATACAAAGGAATTTAGTCAAATAACAACTTTAAAGTGAAATACAATGGTTACAACAACTACTACTATACTGCTACCATTACTGTGAAACCCTAACTTGTCTCCTTGCTGAGTGTCTCCCTATACAAACACAACCTATTTTTAACCACCTAACTAATTTCTTGAAGATAGTCACAGAATAATCCCACCTTTAAATTTTGATGTCTCTCCATTTCTTACTATAACTCTTAGAACTGATATTTAAGGCTCCCATACCAATATGCTTTCCTTAGGCATTCTTCTTCCTGACAAAACTCTTGTCTGTGCATTATATACCAAATCTGCCATCTTCCTTAATATCCCAGATATAAAAGAATGTTTAAATAATTCTCCATGTCTTCACTCTTCCATGGATGTTTCTTTTACCAACTAAATAAAGTCCCACCTCTTTTTGTACTTACTATCTGAAGTCAGCAATTGATACTTACTGCATTATTATATTGTTAATGTTTTCTATGAGCATGTTTTGAATATCACCTTGATTTTAAGTTTTTTTGAAACAAATACATTTTTGAAATTATTTTATGCCTTCATGAGATTTCTGAATATTTGAATAATAAATATATTATTTTACTGTTAATCTCTGTATCATTTTAAACAAATGCCCTAGTTTTGGGTAAAGTAGAAAATACAATAATGGCATTTACAAATTAATAAAATGTAAAGTACTCATTCAATTAGTATTCTCTTAAAATTTGAATAATTAATATAAGAATATTACTGCAAAAAATATTTTGGCTGACACAGTACGCATATTATTCTGCTAACATATTTCTTTTCTAAAATTGAAAGAGTAGAAAAATAAACCACAGCTTTCCAACTGAAAGAAATAACCAGAATTTTAAAAACCCGTCATGATTTCTTGATTTACCTGGACCGAAAGAGTAGAAAAGGACTGAAATAATTTAGGCCAACTGACCATGACGCCTGAGTTAATTATTATTGGGGGTGGATATGCTCCCTCAATGTTAGTCAGCACTCTTGCAAAAGCATGACATTGACTGAGCAGGGGAATGTGGGTGGACCAGGACAAATCCATTTCCATTATTAGAGAAATAGCTTAAAGCTCTGACTTCAATGATGGAGGCTCAATGAGATCATTTGAGACTATAACAGACAGAATACTAATTTTTGTTATTTATATATTTTTAACAAAATTATGCATTTTTGTAAAGTACTACTTTTCCTTTGAAGCACTATCTGTATAACGTTGTAGAGAAGATTCTAATTTATTTCTAATACTTTTCTCAGAATAAACTTAACACTGGTATATAAGAATTTTACCTTAAATGAAAAGGTTAGTAATAATCATATGTGCCATGTACTATAATTAGTGTTTAATTTATATTAGCTTATTTAATACTGACAGCAATCCTATTAGGAAGATATTACTATTATTACCTCTAATAAAAATGGATGTATTGAATTTTGTTTTACACTTTCCCAACTGATCTCACCATTAAATAAAATATTTAAAATGTCATTTTTACTTCCTTTTATAGTTTCTGTTCTGGAAATCACTACACATTACAACAAAACCAAACAGAAACAAAAGAAAACTAAGCTGGTCCCTGAAAGAAGGTATTCAGAAGATTTTTAAAAATAATTTGCCCTTGAATGAATCTAGTCTTCCTAGTGTTTAGCACAGTATAGAAATATTCATCTTTGGAAATAAGAACAGGACAGACAGTCCTAAGGGCAGATTGGTCATGGAATATTTTGCAAGTCAGCACTGCAAAGTTCCCCTGTAGAGAACAGATGTGTCATGGAAGAAACAAACTGTTTACATTTTCCAAATTTTATTATTTTCTACCTTACTATTCTTTTAAATTTAATAAGCTATAGACATATAATAACACACAAAGATATTTACATAGAGGTGGAGAGATGAAGTGGGAAAGTGAAAATATCTAAAAAAGATCGCACATTTACAATATGAAATAATAGATTTGAATGATATTCATCTGACTTAATTTCTATTTAAAAATTGTACAATTCTGAAAACCTTGTATTGCATAGAAAAAAAAGTCATATTTTATAATGATGATTGATATCAATAATCTCTGCTTTGGCAGATTTTTAGAGATATTAATGGTATACACTGCCCTTTCTATACAGAATTAATTTATTCTCCCAAAAGTCTATTTTGATGATAATGATATTTAGTAGTAGTCTCTGAATCTCCTAATATTCTGTGTACCTGAAGATTATAAAGATTGTAATATAATTTTTAAAAATGCCAAAGGCACATATTAGGAAATTTTTAAGGATGCTTTCATTCTATGGCTGAGCTGTACAATATGATAGCCACTAGACACATGTATCAATATACATTAATCTTTTAATTATTCAAAATTAAATAAAAATACACATTTTGTTATTTAATTTCACTAGCCTCAATTAAGGTCTCAATAACCACATTGACTGGCTAGTAGCTGCTATATTGGACAGTGCAGGTATCAAACATTTTCATCATTGCAAAAATTCTATTGGACAGTGATGTTCTAGTGATAGTTCTTTAAAATGTAAAATGTATACCTTATTTAATGTAAAGTTTTTTTAAGAATTCTAAATATTTACCTAAAATATGCAATATAAAATGAACTTAAATAGTTGTTTAAAGTGCAATAAGCCAATTTATCAGCATCCTACCATTTTATTCTAATTATTTATTCATACTTTTAGAAGATTTTGTGTAAATAAGTATAAAGATTTTACTTTTGAGTATCTTAATATGTTAAATATATTACATCTATTCCCTTCTGTGAATGCAGTACCACAAAATACCTAAGCTTTACTTACTATTATGTTTAAATATGATCAGCCAGTTTTTATTAAAGAAACCCCAAAGAAATATATTTGTAACATATTGCTTTCTAATAATTAAAAGTATTTTGCCTAAATTTCTGAACTAATCTTAACTGAGAATAAATTGAAACTCAGAAGTCTTCAGATTTTAAAGTTCATTGGTTTCTGAATTATTGAAGCACACTAAGTTTAAATTGAACTTAAAATTGAAAAAGGTGCTCCTATTTCCTGCTTCTGGCTTAAAAATAGCCAAAGGGGTGTTGCTCAAAGTTGAGTCGTTGAAATCCAGGAAATGTTATGAATGTCTGAAGGTTAGCTTAACTCTAATATTTACAACTTTGAATACATTCATGTAAATTAGAGATCTAACACTAAAGTGTAGCCCCTTTTAGAGACAAATATAACCACCGAAGGACCAAGAAATTAAGTCACTCTATAGTTTTTCATATTTAAATCTATAATTGGGTAGTTCAAGTGAACTGAATTCTGTATTTATCCAATTAATACTACAAATACAATCCGTATCTTTTTATCAAAAGTTATAAATATATAGATTTACAAGTACATATTTAGACAGAAATGTAACATTGAATGGAATTTGTTCTCTTTTCAAGGATAACATGTAATAATGCCCTCAAATTCTAAAGAAGATGACGCTAAACTGTTGGATTCACCCTTTTTCTCCTCCAGAGTGTCATAAAAGATACCAAGATACTATCCTGTGTCTCTCACACTCAATGACCCCTATGAGCTTATATAAGATAATAGTGGAAAATAAAGGGGCATCATTGAGATAGTAGAGTTCTAGACCTATAAGAAAATACATTTGCGATTTCTCCTTTCTGTGGTGAGGATGTCAGTCCCCTCAAGCTTAATGAGTAGGATTAAAAAAAAAAACCATTCAGAAAACACTGGGAGTATTTTCTAGAGAAAGATATTTGTCACCCATCCCATAATAGAATGTTACTACAATATAGAAACTGAATAACTCATGGCGGTCCACTGGTGTGGGGGCCTATATGAATTCTTGGAGGAAATTGTCATGTGGTCTCTAGAGTTTTGAGGGCATGTGAAAAGGGACAACTGACTGCCTCTCAACTATATAATTCTAAAGATGTGGGATGCTGGTAGCTGCAGTTCACAATAATAGGTTATGAGGAATAAGAACATTAGAAATCTAAACTACACTTTCTTTGTTTGGCGTACCAGTGATACAAAGGTTTTCTATGTGTTTGCTAAAGAAGACAGGTGGTTCCAAGACATCCTGAAAGGCAGTGTACCCCAGAAAATGGACGATTTGAGACAAGGGATTCCAACAATAAGCTGCAAAAAGTGGGAGTTGAGGAGATGAGATCTTAAAGGTTCATGGCTTAATTATGAACTATGAACATTTCTTGGAGGTTTCTAAAAGAGTTTTGAAACTGTATCCAATGAAAAATACAAAATTTGAATAATTGTCCCACAGAACACCAATCACAAATGTCTTTTATCTCTTTTTCTCTATGTTTCATTTTATGACTTTTGATTCTATCAAAAAACAATCACAATGCAACATGCCTTCTTATTTGAAGAAGATCCCTAAGCCATGACTCAGACAAGAGCCGGGTAGGGCAGGGAAGAATGAGAGACTGGAAACTATCTGCTGATGAGTAATGAACTTTTAATGTGGATATGGCAAGCTGTTTTAATTCCTGAAACTTACTTGAAAGCTATAGGATTTTTTCATAGGACAGGGAAGAGAGCAAATTTAGCTCATTTCGTTCAAGGCAATGGTTGCAGAAAAATGAAGATGTTTCTTCTTTGTTCCTTCAAGAAATTTAAACTTTTCAATAAATTTGTCATACATACATAAACCAAATAATTTTCTAGATGACTCTCAAAAATGAATGTCACTGGTCAGAATGGGAAGTGAATGGGAGAAGATAAGGATATTGGTAATTTATCACTGCTACAAAAGAAAGAAAACACACTAAAAATACATAGAATATAGGTGTGAGTACTTATCTTAGGTTTTTCATATCCACTCAAACAATTTTTGTTCAATCCTTCCCAATTTTAAATAATTTTCTTTGACAGAGAAGAAAGAAGTTGAACAGCTCTTTTTTCACTGTCATCTGTTAATATTATACTATTTCACTTAAAAATATATCTAACTTTTCCTATTTTTCCTTTTGCTTTTACTGCTAACATAACTCAAATGTTTTTGTTGTTGCTGTTGTTGTTGTTTTATTTTTCTTCTTTTAAAAATCACTTTCTGCAAAATGAAAATACAGGATTTTGTATTTAACTAATATTAAAAAATGTTTGAAGTAGAATTGACTGAAAATTTGGAAGAGATTTATAATTGTATTACAGTTTATAAATATAAAAAAAATGGTTCTCTAGGCATGTACATACACCCTGTTGTTTAGTAAAACAAACATTTTTGAGTAAAAGATTAATCATGTAACAGTTTCTTAAAAAAGTATTATATCTAATTTGGTAGAATGCTATTAAACTGATATCCTGAAATAATTATTCATGAATCCAGGTAACTAAAAAAAAAGATATAGATGTTTAGAAATATTCAGATATATAGAAATTTCTGATAAGCTTAGAACTTAGAAGAACATGTACAAAATATAGAAGAAATGGTATATAATGAAGGACAAGCCAAAGAGTAACAAAACTTTATAAAGAAAGATGAAAGAAAAATATATCCTAGCATAAGTTAATGGCAGAGGAGAAAAATAAGTTAAGGTGGGTGCCTTAAGGAATATGTACACACTTATGAAAAAAAAATAGTTACACTCATTTTCCCCTTCCCTTAGAACTTTGCTTTATTAGAAGACTCTTTATATTTGATGTGGTTAGTTGGTAATTTGTTGTTGTTGTTACTGATGTGATTCTTTTTTGAATTGTATTCAGAAAATTTCACTCATAAAACATACTTTTTTGAATAAATGATGCTTTATTTTGGGCCAAATGAATGATCAGTTTTGATAAATATACCAAGGATAGACTGATACATTTATATTCTATGCTTGTAGGACACAAAGTTTCTCTAAATAAAATATGCATGTACACTTGTAATTATTTCTTTTTGTTGTAGCTCTATTCAAATCTCCCCTTATGATTATGGTTTTAACACATTCTACTTATATTTTTAAGAAGCTTTTATTGTGGACAATATGAACTTTACAGCTTTACAACTTCACACTAATGTACCTGTGTCGCCAAGGAATAAGTTCATCTTCCATGTAATAATTTTATTATATCAATCATTTGACATATGATCCATATTTAATTGTACCTATTGTATTCAATTGTCATAACAATGTTTTTATGCTTTTTAAAAAAATCCACTCAAAATATTGGTAAGATTCTACTATATTTGTTCAAATAGTCTAGTGCTTTCATTTTTATATGCTGTATCTCACACACACACACACACACACACACACACACAGTTTATAAAACCTTTTTGTTTACATTTAGGCAGTTTCCCTACCCTTTTTTATCATTATAAAACATGCTATTATAATCGTTTTTATAATTTTTGTTATGAATGTGAGTATATTTTCTTTTGTATGTATAACTAGAAAAGTAATTGCTATTTGGGTAGGCATGTCAACACTTATAAATGATGTTACCAAATTATTCTTCAAATAAGTTGTACAAATTTATACTTCTATTAGAGAAATATGAGTTTCCATTGCACCAACTATCTGCCAGTGGTTGGTAAGTTCAGACTTTAAAATGCTGACAATCTGAATAGTATAAATAGAATCACATCGTGATTTTATTTTGTGTTTTTGTGATTATCAATGAGGCTGAGCTTAAATAAAATGGCTTATTAGTCACTTCTGTTTCATATTCTGTAACTTGCTTTTTCATGTTCTTTGCACATTTTTCTTTTGAGTTATTTGTCATTTTATTAATGTGCAAAATATAATAAAATTCCCCATTCATATATGTTGAAAATTTTTATCCAGCATGTGATAGATCTTCAATATTTATATAGTCTTTGACACTGACATTTTTTTCTCTCCCTCTTTATACAGACTTTATCTTTTAGAGCAAGTTTAGTTCACAGCAAAATTAAGAAGAAAATATAGGATTCCCATATATCTCCTTCCCCCAACCCATCCTCTCATATAGTCTCCCCACTATTAACATTCTGTACCAGCTCATTATGTTTGTAACCAGCAATAAACCTGTGCGGACACACATTATCAACTTGAGTTCACAGTTTACCTTAAAATTGACTGTGTTGTACAGTCTATGGATTTTCAAAAATGTGTAATGATATGTATCCAAAATTATAATATGATAGAGAAGAGTTTCACTGCCCTAAAAATCCTCTATACTCCAACTATTTATCTTTTCCTTAATCCCTGGCATTCATTGACCATTTAAGTGTCTACATGCCTTTGACTTTTCCAGAATGTCATATAGTCGGAATTAAACAATATGTGGCTATTTCAGATTCGCCTCCTTCATTTGTAATATGCACTTAATTTCCTTCCATGTCTTTTCATGGTATAATAGTTTGTTTGCTTTTAGTGCTGAATAATATTTCATATATGGAGAAAGAGAGAGAGATACAAATCAGTTCTTCTTATTAGTTTAATTATGATACTCTCATCATTTAAAGTACATGGAAGTTTTTTTCTTTGTTTTTTCATTTGAATTCTTTAGCTTGGAGTTGGTTTTGGCATACTGCTCTAGCCATTAATCTCTGTTTTCTATTGCTCTTTGGAACTGGATAAACATAAATGAATCAGTTTTAAATATTGCTTTCAGGTTGGATAAAGCCTTCTAAGTTGTCTATACAGCAACTAATTAACTCCTATACTTCCTTTTAAACAGATCTTCAGTTTTACGAAGGCTGTCATGATCATTTAGCATCCTTTGTTATATTGATTTAAGAATGGACACAACACAAAAAGTGTGGCAAATTAGTCCAAGATTAAATTAGATTCATTATCTGCTGTAGTATGTAATTAGATCTATTACATGAAACATTCTCATAAATTGAGACACCAGAAGAGAGAGACTTAGATTTTACTGGCTGCTGTGATATTTGAATATGATAAAAAGGCATGCTATAGCTACTTTGCATTGCTGCAGACAGCTATCCTGAGGACTATGCTCCAATGATCAGACTAACAATATGGGAAGAACCTGGATCTCTGATAATGTCTCTCACCTAGTAGATTAAACAACAGAACATCTCTACTTTTTTATTTCTCATTATGTGAAGTAAATATTCCCTGTTGTTTAAATCCATTTAAGTTGATATCCTACTATTTGCCATTGAGGAAATTCTAACTCTTATAAAGGGCCAAGCTTCAATAGCTGTTTCTGTCATTTCCTTTTCTTTAAAATAAATATATTATTCAAATATCAAAACTATTACTACCATTTGCAGTTTCTTCATTTATTGTTGGGTTTAATCTAAGATTTAGAATTTAATGCCAGTTCTTCTAGAAGATAACACATGTTTTAAACAAGTAAATCAACATTATAAACCATTTTTTATGCAACAAATAACCTAATAATTTAGTACCTACTTTTGTCTATCAGTAACCATCAAAATCCAAATTCAACTGATAATTATTCAGATTATATCGTGTCTTATTATTACTTTGATTTATTGTGTGAGTTTGATATTTTTTATTGTTGTTATTGTTGTTGAATTTAGTATGTTCATTCTCATTTTACAAATGAGAAAAATGGTACTCAAAGAGAGAACCTAATGTATAATTTGGCATTGACACTTGTGCCAAATTCCTTAACAGAATAGAGTGTATGAATGTGTCTGTGTACCAATGGATTTTAATTTTATATTTAATTACATTTATGTGTGAACATTTTTTTTGTGTTGTGTACCCATTTGTAGTAGATACATGTCTACATGTAGACATACATACATACACTCACTGGCTTCTGAAGTTTGATATTATTTTGCATATCAGTAAATATTCATTGATTATTTAAATATATTAAATAATATGTTTGATGATATATTCATACTGATTCTATCAACATACTATAAAAATAATCAACTTTCAAGGGTTTTTAAGAATTTTTTATTAAAATACAGTTGGCATATTGACATACAATATTATATTGGTTCAGGTGTTCAACATAGTGATTTAATATTTACATACTTTAGATCGTGACTACTATAATAATTCTAATAACCATCTGTCACTATACAAAGTTATTACAATATTAAGCTCAGCATATCATTTTTAAACATTCAGGATGGAAAATTTTAAACCATTAAAAATTATGATTAAGATATAAAATCAAGGAAACAGGTTTTAAAATAATTCGAAAGTGCGAAAAATAAAAGAACATATTATTTGATCATAATAATGTCAAATATGTTTTTTTCAGACAGAACTGAAAGATAATTTGCAATCAAATCATTTTTCTTAGAGAATTATAGCACTTTTCCACATTTACATCAATATTTATTTAATACTGTCAGTTGTTTAAAATATATACAGATGAACTTGATATTTTATTGTAGATTATTCTCTAGTGACATTTGTCTTATACTTCTACAAATAAGTAGCAATGAAGTCCAGTAAACTATTTTTCATTTAAAAAAACAAAACCAAAGTGGTGATTCGGTGATATCTGCATGTTCAACATAGAATGTAATTTTTAGAGTAGCTAGAACAACTGAATGGTATAATAGCCACATTGGATAAATCAGGCCTCTAAGTCCCTAGTCCTGCTATAGTTTCCCATCTCCTTTATATTATCTGTATAATCATAGTAATTCTCCACTCAGAATTTTGAGATTACATTTATCCAGAATGAAGACCTACATCTGAAACTACATGATGCCAAACTGTACAAGGAAAAGAAAACAGAAGAATAGAAAGATAAATACTATATTAATTTTAATGTTTCCCTCAGCCCTGGATTTGCTTGCCTCATTGTTCCCATGATGGTAGAGTTTGAAAATTAACTTTCACTCATCAGTGTTTGTCAGGGATCAAGAAGCTCTGATTTTGTAAATTCTCCCAAGACCCTTTTCTTATTACTGAACTATAGCCATTTCCCCAGTCCTCCATGGAGAAGGCCAATTGACAAGATTCCCAAATAGAAATGAGAAACAAACAAACAAAGAAAACAAACAAAAACAATATAACTTTGAATATCCTCAGAAGTATTTACTGTCAATCAATATTTATAGAAGCAGATAGGTCCGTATACTGTCAATTGATTTTAAGATTTATAAATACATGTAGCATCTCTGCTTATGTTTCAATATGTTAATGACATAATTTTGGGAAATGTTTTAGCAAAATGATCTATCATCAATAAGTATTTATGATATAAGTACTCTGTCTATCTCTGCTGAAAACCGTGAATGAATGTTACATAAAGGCGCACAGTAAACTTGTCCTTAGGAAACATATACTCTCCCATGGGTATTTAATATAGGCTGACCAGCTAAAAACAAAAAACAAAAAGGGAGCTAATTGCAAAAGTTTACAAACATATACAATTAAAGATAATTTGACCTTATCTTCTTCAAATATGAAAAATGGATTCATAACAAAAATCTTAACATATGATATAATATATAAACTATGTTTTGGTGTATATATATGTAATATAGCTTATCATATTTAAGCTGTTTTCTTTATAATAAATATTGGTGAAGGACAGCATAATACCGATTTTCTTCTTTATTTTCAAAAGATGTTATGTTACATGTGGGAAATATATAAGGGCATACTGACATATTGAACAAGTTGGCTTGTTAGGATTATTTTGGCAGTGGCTAGAATGACATTTAAAAGGGATATGAAAACAAGTTTTGAATTGCCTTCTGACCATGTGTAATGAAAGATAAGCAAGATGTAAATGTATAAATATGGTGTAGTTGAATAAACTACACCATAAAAGATTAATAATAGAAGTCCTTAAGGTTATTCTTAAGTTACTTTTTGCTACTTTTTAATTTCTTTACAGAAAGTTTACTTGTAAACAAAATACTGTATAATCTAATACCTTCTTTAGAGCATATGTGGATTTCCATTTGTTTGTTCTATCAATTCCCTGAATCCACTGATGTTTTTCTCAAGGCATCTCACTTTAGCATCAAACATATAAACTATAACTGAGTATTTGATAAAAATGCAAGAGCAGATACCCCATATAATCAGTTAATGATATTAAACAAAATACTTTTTGAAGGATAGTTCTGATTATTTTAAGAATATCTATAGATTTCCATATATACACTTGGTCATGTGTGTGTGTGTGTGTGTGTGTACACACATGTAGCTATATATATTTGTGTGTGTTTATTAACACATATTAACTCTTATGAAGTATATACAATTCTTCAGAGAATGAATAGTCATTCAAAAAAACTTGAGAATGACACAATTAATTCTTTATAAAGTATAATTTAGGGAAATGCAAAATAAAACATATAAGATTTTAGAAAACCAAAGATGAAACATTGGACTTACAGAAGCGAGGCCTTTATTTACAACTTTGTACTGAAGTTATAAAACTATTTGCAAAAATTTGACAAACATGCATTATATATTGTATTCAGGAGATCAGCTCTTAATATCTGATATTTACATTTTTGCTATGCTTTGATTTTCATTTAAATATTTATTCTTCCATTTAGGTTTTTAAGTTCCAAAATTTTATCAACTTAGAGAAATATAAAAATCACTGATAATTCCATTATTATGGTATTCTTTGGTTACTTTCTCTGTATAGCCTTTTTTACATGTTAATTCTGCATATTAACAATCACAATGTATATATTCTCTTTTTCACCTTACTATATTCACTTTTCATTATAGCAAAAGATTGACAATGATCCACTGTGGCCTTCATAATCATGACATTAAATGACTGAATAGATTAGTAACTATTTACATAATGACGTTCTAAATAAATAATTAGCTCTCAAATCACCGTGAATGTGCCTGATCACAACTGATCCCACTTAATCTAAACAGAATTTGCCTCTGAGACATATGAAGTGTAGTATATCTAGTAGAATATTTCATTAAGTTCTGTAAGGGATTAATGTTAAAAATATGGCTGTAGAATCATAAGACAGAGATTTTTATTATAAACTTTGTGAATGTGGAACTAGCATCTGTCTAAAGTTTTTTATTATAATATATGAAGTTGGAAAATTACATTCCTATGACTACGAAATATACCATGCATTTCGACATTGGGTTTTCAGTGCAACCTCTGAGTAGCAGAGTTGGGTTGTGTGTATATATTTAACTTTTATTTTTCAATTAGATTTGACATTTGGTATTATTCCCTATTAGTTTCAGGAGTATAGCATCATGGTTAGAAGTTAATAAAATTTACAAAGTGATCCCCTTGATTAGTCTAGTATCCATCTGGCACTATACATAGTTATCACAATATTATTGACTATATTTCCTATTTTCTTCTAGTTTTGTTTTCATGTCTACATTAAAGTCTTCAGCGCATTTTGAGTTAATTCTTGTATACGGCGTAAGAAGGTGGCCCAATTTCCTTTTCTTTTGCATCTATCTGTTCATTTTTCCCAACACCATTTATTGACTAGACTGTCTTTACCCATTGTATATTCTTGCTTCCTTTTTCATAGACTAAATGGCCATATAGGACTGGATTTATTTCTAGGCTCTCTATTATGTTCTATTTAACTATGTGTTTGTTTTTACTCTGGTTCCATGTGGTTTTGATTCCTATTGCCTTGTAGTATAGTTTGATATCAACATGACACTCCAACTTTGTTCTTTCTCAAGATTGCTATGGCTATTTGGTGTCTTTTATGGCTTTACACAAATTTTTGGACTGTTCATTCTAGTTCTGTAAAAAATGTTATCAGTATTTTGATAGAGATTGCATTTAATCTATAGATTGATTTATGTAGTATGGGCATTTTAACAATATTAATTTTTTTTTAATTAATCTTTTTTCTAGATGAGTCTTTCCATCCATGAGCATGGTATATGTTTCCATTTATTTGTATCGTCTTTAATTTCTTTCTTCAGTGACTTGTAATTTTCTGAGTACAAGTCTTTTATCTCCTTGGTTAAATTTATTCCTAGGTATTTTATTGCTTTTTACACAATTATAAATGGGATACTTTCCTTAATTTTTCTTTATGATAGTTCATTATTGATGTATAAAAATGCAACAAATTTTTAAATATTAATTTTATATTAAAATTATTATTAATTTTATATCCTACTTCAATAAATTCACTTATCAGTTCTAATAGTTCTTTTTTGGTGTAATCTTAGGGTTTTCTTTGTATAGTATGATGTCATTTGCAAGTAACGACAATTTTACATCTTTCCAATTTGGTTGCCTTTTCTTTCTTTTTCTTGTCTGATTGTTGTGGCTAGGGCTTTCAATACATATGTCAAACAGAAGTGATTGAAATAGATATCCCTGTCTTGTTTCTGATCTTAAAAAAAATTCTTTTTAGCTTCATTGATGAATTGTTCATGATGTTAGTTGTAGGTTTGTCATATATGGCCTTTATTATCTGAAGATATGTTCCCTTTATTTTCAGTTTACTTAGAGTTTTTAGTATAAATAGATGCTGGATTTTGCCAAACAATTTTTCTGCATCTATTGTATGATCATATGATTTTTATCATTCAATTTGTTAATGTGGTGCATCACATTAATTGATTTGTGGATGTTAAATCAACTTTGCATCCTAGGAATAAATCCCACTTCATCATGGTGTATGATGTCTTTAATGTATTGCTGAATTCAGTTTGCTCATGTTTTGTTGAGAAGTTTTACATCTATGTTCATCAGGGATATCAGCCTATAATTTTTTTTTTGTAATGTCTTTATCTAGTTTGGGAATCATTGGGAATCAGGGTAATGGTGGACTCATAAAATTACCTTGGGAGTCCTCCTTCCTCTTGAAATTTTTGGAATAGTTTGAGAAGAATAGGCATTTATTCTTCTTTGAATGTTTAGTAAAATTCACCTGTGAATCCAACTGGTCCAGGACTTTTGTTATTGGGAGTTTTTTTTTATTACTAATTTTATTTTGTTTGTAGTAACCAGTTGGTCTAGATTTTCTGTTTCTTCTTGACTTAGTCTTGAGAGAGTGTGATGTTTCTAGGAATGTATCCATTTTATCCAGATTGTCTAATTTGCTGGCATACAATTGCTCATAGTATTTCCTTATACTCTTTTATATTTCTGTGGTGTCAGTTACTTCTTTTTATTTCTGATTTTATTTATTTAGATCCTCTTTCTTTTTTCTAGATGAGTCTAATTAAAGGTTTATCAATTTTGTTTATATTTTTAAAGAACAAGTTTCTTGGTTTTATTGAGCTTGTGTATTTTTTGTTTTGTTTTACTCTATTTTGTTTATTTCTGCTCTGACCTTTATTATTTCCTTCCTTCTACTGACTGGACTTTGTGTGCTATTCTTTTTCTAGGTCCTTTCGGTGTAAGGTGAGATCATTTACTTGAAATTTTTATTGTTTCTTGAGGTAGATCTGCATTGCTATAAATTTCCCTCTTACGATTGCTTTTACTGTGACTTGTGGATTTGGGGTTGTATTTTCATTTTCATTAGTCTCCAGGTACCTTCTGATTTCATGCTCGAGCTCATTGTTAACTCAATCATTGTTTAGTAGTATGTTATTTAGCCTCCATGAGTTTGTGTATTTTTCAGATTTTTTACCTCATAATTGATTTCTTGTTTCATACCATTGTAGTCAGTGAATATGCTTAATATGATCTTAATCTTCTTAAATTTACTGAGACGAGTTTTGTGGCCTAACATGTGGTATATCTTAGGAATTATTTTATGTGCACTTGAGAAGAATGTATATTTTGCTGCTTTGAGGTAAAATACTCTAAAAACGTCAATTAAATCTATCTGGTCTAGTGTGTCATTTAAGGCTACTGTTTCCTTGTTGCTTTTCTGTCTGGAAGATCTGTCCTTTGGTGTCAATGGGAGTTAAAGTCCCCTACTATGACTGTATTGCTATTGACTTCTCTTTTCATGTCTATCAATATTTGCTTTATATATTTAAGCGCTTCTATATTGGGTGCATAAATGTTTATTAGGGTTATAACTAATTTTGGATTGATCCCTTTATCCTTATATGATGTTCTTCTTTGTCTCTTATTATAGCCTTTGTTTACAGTTTGTCTGATGTAAGTTTTGCTACCCTAGCTTTTTAAAATTTTTCATTTACATAAAATATCTTTTATCATCTTTTTACTTTCAGTCTGTGTATGCCTTCTGATATGAAGTGAGTCACTTATAGACTTCATATGTATAGGTGTTATTTTCTTAACCGTTCAGCTAATCTATGTCTTTTGATTGGAGCATTTAACATTACATTTAAAGTGTTTATTGATAGGTACATAGCTATTGCCATCTTATTATTAATTTTTTTTTTCTCTCCTTTCCTTTCTTCTTAAAGAAGTCCCTTTCTTATAATGCTGGCTTGGTGGTGATGAATTCCTTTAGCATTTTCCTGTCTGGCAACTCTTTATCTCACCTTCAATTTTAATTAATAGCCTTGTTGTGTAGAGTAGTCTTGGTTACAAGTCCTTGCTTTTCATCTCTTTGAATTTTCCATACCAATTCCTCTGGCCTGCTAACTTTCTGTTGTGAAATCAGCTGACATTCTAATAGGTGTACCCTTATAACTAGCTACCCTTCTCTTGCTGCTTTTAGGATTCTTTCTGTGTCTTTTACCATTGCCATTTTGATTACGATTTGTCTTGGTTTAGGACTGTTTTGGTTCCTCTTGTTTAGGACTCTCGTGCTTTCTGAACTTGTATGTCTATTTCCTTTACCGGGTTAGGAAAGTTTTCAGTGATTATCTATTTACTCAAATAGGTCTCAATCCCTTGCTTTCTCTCTTCTCCTTTTGGTACCCCTATGATAGAAATGTCATTATGCTTGATGTTGTCCCAGAGGTCCTTTAAACTATCCTGATGTTTTAAAATTCTTTTTTTTTTCTTTTTGTTGCTTCAGTTGGGTGTTTTCTGCTACCTTACCTTTGAAATCACTGATTGAGCCCTCCGCTTCATCTAATCTACTGTTCATTCCTTTTACTGTATTCTTTATTTGTTATTGTGTTCTTCATTTCTAACCTTTTTTAAAAATGGTTTCTATGTCTTTTTATACTTACTACCTCTGTCGAAGTTCTCACTGAGAACATATATTCTTCCCTTGCATTCATTGAGCATCCTTATAACCAGTATTTTGACCTCTGTACCTACTTGGTAGGTGGCTAGCTCCATTTCATTTAGTTTTGCTTTTTTTTTTTTCTGGAGTTTTCTTCGTTCTATCATTTTGGATATGTTTCTTTGTATTCTTATTTTGGCTGCCTCTCTGTGTTTGTTTTAAAATATTAGGTAGATCTACTATATCTCCCAGTCTTGGCTGGGTAGCCTTCTATAGTAGGTATCCTGTTTGGTCCAGTGGTGCGATCTCCTCGATACCTACACCAGGTGCTCCAGGAGGTTCCCTTTGTGGATTGTTATGCTTTCCTATTGTGGTTGAGCCTTGATTGCTATTGGCACATCAGTGGATGGGATTGACTCTCAGACTGACTGGCTATGGGACTTGGCTATGCCTACAGAATATTAGATGCTGTGTATGGACTGACTCCATAAAGTGGAATTTGCCCCACAGGCTCGTGTGCCTGCTGAGACCACTTTTTGGATGCATTGCATGTGAAGCTAATCAGGTAGTGCTCTGTTGAGGCCTGACACCACCCTACAGGTGTATTGGTTCTGGAACTCTTTGGGAGGGACTTATGTTCAAGCTAAGGTCAACCGCTGTCTGTGACCAGCTTGGGCTACCTGGTAGGAGCTACGAAGCTATCCAAGATTGGCTGTTGCCTGTGCTGGACCTGGAGGCACATAGGAGAGGCTACTCTAAGAACTGAGACTGGATGCCACCAATACAAGGCCTCTGGACGCTCAGCGAAAGTCCCAGGGCACTGCAAGGCCTGAGGCTGCCTGCTCATGGCTCATAAGGCTCAGCAGCTGAAACGGACTTGGAGTTGAGGCTGGGTCCCAGGGAGTCACCAGGTGGGGCAGGAGGTGTTCTCTAGGTTGGTGCAGATTCAGATTTGGTACCAGTGCTGAGCTTTGCACTCTCAAAGTCTCAGATCATACTGAAGCCTGCAGAACCCTGAGATTTGTTCAAGAAATACTGAAGCTCAGCCAGGCTGATTGCCTGCCACTGAAAGTATCTCCTGAGGTATGTGAGTCGAGGCCGTTGATTGCTGCTGAAGAAGCCTCCTGCCAAGAATGTGAGATGGGGCTTATTACCCAGGTACAAAATTGCCACCAGCAATTTGTAAGTAGGGTAGAGTGGGGTGTCAGAGAATCACTGGGTCAGAATGAGAGCTGTTCACCAGTCCAAAGCAGATATAGATTTCATCATATGTGGAGAGGGCTCAACACAGGCAAGATAGTGCCTGCCTGTAGGTTGCACAGGAGGAGGACTCAACACAAGGAAAATGGTGGCTGTCCCTCCAGCTCTCACCCTGAATCCACACAATTTAGTCTTGCCCTGTATGTCTCTGGAACCTCCTTTGCAGGAGCCCAGGGGGAGTACTTATAAGTGAGTGAGTCTGTGTGCAGGCCCTGTAATGGGACATCTGGATTTCCAGCTACCTTCCATTTTACCCTGTTTTTCACAGCCAAGTTTGTGAGACTCTTCCCAGCACTAGAACTCTGAGAGGAGGAGCCTCAGTGTGGGGCTGGGGCCCCTTGCTTCTCTTGGCAGGGGGTGGGGGGGGGATTCCACAACCAGGATATCCCTCCTGTTGCTCAACCTCCACAAGCTGGTATGGGACCAGCATGTTTTGCATCTGGGCCCTTCTACCAGTCTTAATAAGACCTCTCTTTTATATCCATAATTATAGAAATCTGTTCAGCTAGTCTTCAGGTGGATCTCTAGGTTGATTTTTCTATAATTTAATTGTAATTTTAATGTGGTCATTGGAGAAGGCAAGTGTCTACCTACTCTGCCATCTTGACTGGAACCTCAGGTTCATATACTGATTGCTCTACTTCTTTGTTGTATTACATTGAATGAGTAATTTCACCTCTCTGAGCCTCAATTTTCTCATCTATAAGGTCAGAATAATGAAATAATACAGTTGGGTTTATTTTCACCAAAAGATTAATCTTTGTAAAGCAATCAGAGTACTGATGTGATAAAAACAATAGATTTTAGCAGCAGTTATATTAATAGTAGTAGTGGTAAAATTTAATAAATGTTGATTTTTTAAATATATATTTGTACTATTATTTTTTATTCCTCAATAATGAATAAGGTAATTTTTAAAAACTTATATATCTTTTTTGAGAATTAATTGTCTTTAATTATTATCATTTATATCATTACATATTATATAACAAATATTTTAACAGGATAGTTTTTATTTCATTCTATTTTTTTCACAGTTGCTAACAGACATGATTCCAGTTTGAGGTTGAATCAGGCAATAAAAATGAATTGAGTAAATCTGAATATACAATGCATAAATTTACAGTAGAACTTTAAGTCCACATTTTAATACATCATTTGCAAGCTATTTATATTAAAACATGTATTGATTGGAAAAATGGTTGCAGAAAATTCAGCCATTATCCCATTTCTAACAAATTGTTATGATTAATCTCAATCCTGTTTCTAAGGCTTATAATGCTTCATTATTCAGTGCATGTATTCATAGACTTGCCCTTAAGTCAGTTGATACATTTATGAGATGAGAATCAAAAAGCTTTCACAACTGCACCTACACATTTACAGTAGAAAACGGACATCACTGGGTATGTGAATTCTGAATAATAATTTAAATACGTGACGTTCTTTTAAATTCTTGTGTGCATTTTCTCAGTTCCCAAGGAGATAAGTAGTTACTAATCTCATGTAAGTGCAATTTTTAGGCTATTGCCTAAAATCCTCAGGCAGAGTTTTGTGTTTCCTCCTATATGCACTCCTTGTTCATAGCTCTCTCATAACACTGTTTTCAATATTTTGCTTTGTGCTTTTACCTACTTTTGGATACCTGGAAGTCAATTCCTGTCTCTTCATTTGTATACCCTCAGTACCTATTATGATGTCTCATTAAAATTAAATAAATCTTGGCTGAATGATTGACTGCTGAAATGGCACATACAGGAGTTCCTCTAATTAGAACAGCTTAGGTTGAAAGCCTATTCATGTGCCTGAGCCTAAAGTAAAATTTTATAAAAGATCAGTGAGAAAACTATAGCCATGATGGCATTGGTCTCAATCTTTTTGCTTATTTCGAGTTACCTTCTTCACAGATTTGCATTTATAATTGTCCTTTTTATTGTACTTCTTCACAGAAAATAAAAACTATAACAACAAATAGATACTTCTATGGTCAAACTAAATAATCATGCTTCACTAACTAATGTCATTTTTTAATGTGAGCAGACTTGACTTGCCCTGAAGTAAACTTTTTTAAGTCTATAAAATATAAGGTTTAAAGTGCATAACCAGATAAGTGTTTCTTTTTATTGTAATTAGTTATCCTAAATGTAGGCAACAATACATTTTAGGTAGGTCTTTTATGTTGTTAATGACTTGTGGAATAGCTGAGGAAAAACCCTACTTAAAGATAGTGACTTTAACGAAGCATATAAGGTTAAATCAAATTTCCTTTCAAAATTATCAATTTTCTTTTCATTCAAGTAAGAGACAACTTCAAAAACAAACATATTTGGAAGCACATAGTTTAAAGCAACACTAAAGTAATAAAGAAACCATAATGTGCTTTTATTACTTGAGTTTTCACAAACAGTTTTGGGATAACACCATCATATTATCACCATTATTGAGTAAAACACACAGCACTTTACCACAACAGAAACACCTGCTAGCAAAGCTGTTAAACTATAAGTTTCCCTATTGCTCAATTCAACTAACAAGCTGCTTTAAACTGCCTCCTAATGCCTGTGTAACATCAGTAATTTTTTTTTTTTCTGTCCACTCTTGGGGCATATTGTAGAGAGATATTCATCAATAATCAAGATTCTTTTTTATTCTCCAGATTGAACTGAAAGATTGTAAGCTAAAAGATTTTAGCAGCAAAGTCTCTGTTATTTAGTATAAGTACTATACACACACACACACACACACACACACACACACACACATTTCACATTTCTTTGAAAAATATGTAAGGAATCATAAATCTCAGTCAGAATCTGTCTTGAATACTGCCAATATATCTTTCCATCACATAAAATAATAAATCTTCAGCTTCAAAAGCTGATGAGTTCACTGAAATTACTTGGTAATCAATGGTATTTTTTTGTTATTACAAGTTTAAGTATTATTATAGTCCAGAGAATATTTTATAGATAATTAGTTATAGAGGGTTAAAAGTCAATGATTATATTTGGTATATTTAAATTCTTGC